>JADMNL010000032.1:61970000-64370000 GCA_016271365.2 Neoceratodus forsteri
CACCAGGCCAGCATAGACATAAGTTTTTAAATGGGATTTTGTTCCTATTGATACGTACTATAGCCATCTGAATTTGACTCATTTAATTTATTAAGCACTGTTTTCTTTTGTTGCATCTATGTTAATCCAATAAAAGGTATCAAACCATTTGTTTCTGCATCTGAATTTAGTGAGGCTGTTCATGCACAATACACTGTGATTTGCATATGCATAGCTGCACTGGTGCCTGAAGAGCTTCTCTGCCAGCTGATGCACAATAATTCCAAAACTTAGGAAAAAGTTTTGTATTGCACAAGTCTGTGCTCTTAGATTTGTGAGTGCAACGTTTTCCATTGCACAAGTCTGTGCAACTGAACATGTGAGTGCATGCATGGGCTATCCACTTTTGAATACCAAGCCTGTAGAGTTTCAAATATATCCTAGATCTAGTACTGACTAACAGGGAAAAGGATCACAGACCTCCAGGTAGAAGGTCACCTGGGTGCCAGTGACCATCACATGGTATGGTTCAGTTTGGCCACTAGAACAAAATCATCCCATTCCAAAGCAAAAATATGGGACTTCAGAGGAGCTGACTTTGATTAGATGGCCAACAGAGTTAAGCTAGCCCTGGCAAAAAGAAATACAGGTGAGGGGGTACAGGCAAAGTGGGCAAGCATTAAAGATGCAATACTTGAAGCAACATCCCATTGTGTTAGTGAGAAAAGGAAGTGCAAAAGAAGAAGGAAACCACTTTGGTTCTCAAACACAGTAGCAGAAAAGGTCAGAGCCAAAAGGCTGGCCTTCAGGAAATATAAGGGAATGCAGCAGGATGACGATAGGAAGGCATACCAAACTTCCCTAAGGGAAGCAGGGAAGGCAGTAAGGCAGGCAAATGCCCAAACCAAAGAAACACTAGCACAAATGGTAAAAGAAGGTGACAAGACTTTATATAGATACATTAGAGAAAGGAGAAAGTCCAGAGGGGGTATTGCTAAGATCAAAGGGGATATGGGGGAGTGTGAGGAGGAGGACCATGTAAAAGCATCTATCCTAAATAGATACTTCGGCTCAGTATTTACTGAAGAGAAGGCTGGGCAGGGCCAACAGCTCTGCAACATGGACATGGAGGGGGGAGGGAGGTGTGCACTAGTCTCTTCACAAAAGAAAGGGTCCTACAAGAGCTCGCTAAGCTCAAGGTGGACAAGGCAATGGGACCTGATGGCATCCATCCCAGGGTACTAAAGGAGCTAAGAGCAGAACTAGCAGAGCCATTATCAGAACTGTTTAGTGAGTCTCTGAGCACAGGAGAGGTCCCAGAAGACTAGAGAAGGGCTCATGTGATCCCACTCCACACGAGTAGTAGCAGGGAGGAGGCAGGGAACTACAGACCAGTCAGTCTTACCTCAGTAGTGGGCAAGATTATGGAGGCACTCCTTAAGGAAAGGATAGTGCAACACATGAAATCCCTAGGAGCACAGGATCCAAGACAGCATGGGTTTACAAAAGGAAGGTCCTACCAAACTAATCTCATATACTTCTTTGACTGGGTAACCAGAGTGGCGGACCAAGGGGGAGCAGTTGATGTTGCATCCTTGACTACAGCAAAGTTTTCGCTACTGTTCCACATAGAAGATTGATTAATAAGCTGGGTAGGCTCGGGGTGGGTCAGATGTTGGTCAACTGGGTGGCAAACTGGTTGATGGGCAGAAAACAGAGTGTGTTGGTAAATGGTATACAGTCAGAAGAGATGCAAGTCACAAGTGGGGTACCTCAGGGATCAGTCCTGAGGCCAGTCCTCTTCAATATCTTCATCAGTGACATTGCAGATGGACTGGAGGGTAAGGTTGAATGCGAAGAGATCTGGATAAACTAGCAAAATGGTTGGGAGAGTGGCAGCTGGGGTTTAACGCAAAGTGCAAGATCATGCACATAGAGAAGAGAAACCCTGAAGCCACCTATAGGCTTGGAGTGGAGTTGCTGGCAGTCACAAGGGAAGAAAGAGACTTGGGCGTTAGCATCACCGATGACCTGAAATCATCCAAGCAGACCTCTAAAGCAGTAGGTAAGGCTAGAGGGATGTTGGGGTGTAAAGTAGGGGCATCACTAGTTGGAAGAGGGAGGTAATTATCTCGGATTATCCGGTGCTCCTTGGAGACGGGAGTTTTCCCTAGCTCTCTGAAGGAAGGGGTGGTGACTCCCCTTCTGAAGAAAACTTCCTTGGACCCGGATAACCTAGCTAACTACCACCCGATCTCTAACCTCCCTTTTGTAGGGAAGATTATTGAAAAAGTTGTGGCGGCTCAATTGGACAACCATTTGACCATCCATAGTCTATACGAACCTCTCCAGTCTGGTTTTCGTAAAAGGCATAGCACCAAGACTGCTCTGGTTCAGGTGCTCAATGATCTCCTGATGGCGAGAGATCGGAGACACCGTTCTATTCTGGTTCTCCTTGATCTGTCATCAGCCTTCGATACTGTGGATCATGGGGTTTTGCTCGAACGTCTGAGGTCCATCTGTGGACTTTCAGGTATGGTCCTCAGATGGTTTTCATCTTACCTCGAGGGGAGAACGCAGAGAGTGGTCTTGGGATTACATTCTTCCGGGGCCTTCTCTCTGCCCTGCGGGGTACCACAGGGTTCGGTGCTTCCCCCATGTCATTTGCAGTATATATGCTACCCCTCAGAGACATTGTAAGACGGTGTGAGCTGAGGTTTCACTGCTATGCTGATGATACCCAGCTCTACCTGTCTTTTGCACCTGACCCGGTTAGTGCTGTCTCGGTGCTGTATAAATGCCTTGCAGATATCCAAGACTGGATGAATATCAGCGGTTTAAAGTTGAATCCGGGAAAGACTGAGGTTATGGCTGTGGACCCCGGCCGCAGGGTTAGGGGTTTGGGGGTGGAGTCCCCCTCCGGAATAATTCTGGGGGGGGACCAGATCCCCATTTCTGAACGGGTGCGTAACCTGGGTGTAGAGCTTGACACAGATTTGACCCTTCGTTATCGGGTGTCTGTTGTTGTCAGGACTGCATTTTTCCATCTTAGAAACATCTCCAGGATTAGGCACCTGGTTCCGCCTGGTGACTTGCCGGTTTTGGTCCACGCCTTTGTGACATCTCACTTGGATTACTGTAACTCCCTGTACCTAGGGCTTGCTGGGGTTGATATCCACCGCTTGCAGCTAGTGCAGAATGCAGCAGCACGATTGTTGATGGGGGGTTTCAAGAAGATCTCATATCACCCCAGTGTTGCGCTTTCTGCACTGGCTGCCAATACAGTGGCGGATCACCTTTAAAGTGGGTCTTTTGACCTACAAAGTCCTACCCGGGTATGATCCTGACCACTTGAAAGAGCTTCTGTTGCCTTACACCCTCTGAGACAAGCATGCTCGGCTGACGAGGGTTGCTGGAATTCCGAGGTTAACTTGAAGTCTTCTGGAGCCCGTGCTTTTGGTTTCATGGCTCCATCCTCTGGAATTCTCTACCCCGTCTGCTCCGAGAGAGTACAACGGTGGACATTTTTAAAAGGGCTCTAAAGTCCTTTTATGGGATAAGGCTTTTCCATCTATATTGTAATTGGTTTTATTTGTTGTAATTGTTGTTCTGCTTTATTGTATTTTGATGTTTGGTTTTATGAATTTTTGTACAGCGCCTTGAAAATTTGAAAGACGCTTAACTAAATAAATTTTATTTTTATTATTATTATTATTATTATAATCCCTCTTTACAAGACACTTGTTAGGCCCCATCTGGAGTACTGCATGCAGTACTGGAGGCCACACCTTCACAAGGACATTAACCAAATTGAGGCAGTCCAGAGAAGGGCAACCAAAATGGTGCAGGGACTGCATCAGAAAACATATGAGAACAGATTAACTGAACTCAATATGTATACCCTAGAGCAAAGGAGGGAGAGAGGTGATATGATTGAAATATTCAAACACCTTAAGGGCATTAACAAGGTGAAAGAGTCTAGCATGTTTCAATATAAGAAAAATAGCAGGACAAGAGGACACAGCATGAGATTAGAGGGTGGCCGATTAAGGGGTAATGTGAGGAAGCTCTTTTTCACAGAAAGGGTGGTGGATGCGTGGAATGGCCTACCTTAGGAAGTGGTGTATATGAATACTGTGCAGGGCTTCAAACCGGCATGGGATAGGCATAAGGGAGCAATACAGATGAGTATGAATAAATAGGCCATTGACAGAGCAAAATGGGCAGACTGGATGAGCCTTGCAGTCCTTATCTGCCGTCAACATCTATGTTTCTATGTAAAATGAGGAGGCATTATAGCGCAGTGGTTTAAGGCACTGAGCTGCAAACCTAGAGACCTGAGTTTGAATCCCACAGCCCCCAATTGCATACTGCATGACCCTGAGCAAGTCACTTAACTTCCTTGTGCTCCCAGGTTGTACCTGTAAACAAGCTTTCAGCTTAGTGTGCCTCTTCTAGTAAAACAAAGGCTTAAAAAAAATAGTTTAAAAGTATGCCATCTAGTGACTGGAGATTGCATATGCATCTTAGATCATACTGTGAGATCACCAATGGGAAATACTTTTAGGTATTGATAGAATAGGAGAGCACATGGTCTCCTGTGTTATGACCGAGGGGCAACACATATCCCCAGACAGGACAGAGGACTACAGCAATGCAAACTAGATGAGGAGAAATCTTCAGAGCCGGCCCAGTGATGTGGAGGGCTGGGGTGCTGGGCACCTCATCTGCTACCACGCAAGTGACCCAGAGTCAGGATCGGACTTGTGTTGCTGGGGAGCAGGATCGAGTGTCCCGTGGATGGCACTGTCTCTCTCAAGGAGTGGTGATTCGCCATCCGTCATCGACTGCCACCAAGGGGAGGCTCTGTGGCAGTGCAAGTATGGGCAACATTGTAGGGAGGGTGCTGCAGGTTTGACGCATGATGTATGTCCCTCAACACAACACATTCTGTCAACCGGGTGGCTGCAAGAAATTGGGGAGAAAATGGAAAAAGTGACGCAGGTTTCATGAAGCCCCACCTGCTGCCCTGACCAGTGCCACCACTGGGACGAGCCCATTCACTTCTGCATATGGTCACTGGGTAGGGGGAGGATGGCCCTGCCTCTCTTGGCCCCACCTTGGTGGGGGGGGGCAATCTGAGGCAGAGCTATGGGTGAGGTGAGTCCCTGGTAGTGGATGTTGGTTGGGGAGGCAGGGATGGGGTCGATAACCACCAGCACCACGCTGGAGAAATAAACTCTATGGAAAAGGAGAAATAGGAGAACCCTCCACCTCCCACATACACACTCATTGAAGGCAGGCAAATATTATTGGATTTGAAGGGAAAAATTAAATCAGTGAAATGAGTTCATTGTCTTGCTACAAACACAGCTAGTGGAGCGGAACTCTTCATATGTTTCAGCGACTGAAAACCAAACGGGTGTAAAAGTAAGTAGATGTAGGAAATGAGAGAAAACATGAATTGCCAATTGAACTGACAGCATTTTTCTCCAGCACTGCAGCTGCACTAAAGGAAACGCTGAGCTAAATTTGCTGAAGAGAAAAGTACCTCACAGTTTTTAACCCTTTAACTGATAAATGCATTGACATTTGAAATGTGACGCATTGATTTTGATAAGACCGACTGATACACCAAAGATTCTCTTCTTTTCACACACTACTTTTGTGACAGAGTATTGCTGCCGGAGTGCTTGTGCTCTGGCAACATCATACTGTATACTACTAGAAGTTGTTCTTGAACCCCATTATTGGGGATGTATTTGAAATGGGAAGCTTTTTGTTTAGATTTTAAAAACTGATAAAGCTGCTTTAACAACTTTTTGACAAGTAATGGCAGAACTTCGCTGGCCAGGCTGTGTACTGCTGCCCTATGACATTAGTGTTTGTGCATTCAAAAGTGCATTTTTTTTATTTATTTTTTTTATGTTCTTTAAACTGAGTCCTCTGATGGTCAACTAGAAGTAAGTCAAAAAGTGCGGATGGGCATATGTTTTTGGGATATATATATATATTCTAACTGGAACACAAAGGGCTTGAAAAAATTTTTTTCTTTTTTTTTTTGCAGTTAGTGATGTTTCTCCTGCAGCCCCAAGTTGCCCTCCGGATGCCGGACATCTCAGTCACACTCCTCCGCTTTCCTCCAGGACTCACCTTTTCATTAATGCAAGGTGGGCTGGGTGCTCATTGGGGTGCAGGGCTACTCAATGGCTGGGGTCAGTGCAGCTCAGGATACCATGTTCTGTTTTTCCTTTCCCGAGGGATGGCGTGCAGTGCCGCTGGGACATTCCCACGCACACTTCCATGCATGCAGCGCTGGCAGCTGCCACTCCCCCCATGATGACTATCCTCAGAATGCTAGGGGCCAGGTATGGAAACGCTCCCTCCCCAGGAGCGGAAAGCAGTTCTCTGGATTCTGTCTCCCCTCCCTGGTCAACCCCTGGTGACCCAAGTCCGCATCCAAACTTGGGTCGCTGGGATTTTTTTTTCTTTGTTAGAACTTTTCTTCCTTTCCCCATGTCCATCTTTTGCCTGACAGCACACCCCTAGCTCTGTCACCAACCTCCTCACAAACTTACCAGTTATCTACCACTTATGCTGGACCACTGTGGGGGTGGGTGGCTAGCCGTGTGTCAGCCTGTGGGGGGGGCAGCTTTGCTCTCAGTGGACCAGGGCATTTTTCTGTTTTTCTCTCAAGAGGGATGCCAGCAATTCAATGACACACATACCATACAGCTGTGCGAGTGTGCTGCATCTGGAGGTGTCCCATCCTTCTTCTGGTGGCACAACTGTGATGCCACCTAGCTTCTGCTTGGTAGCAATTATGTTGCGGTGCTCACACAACACCCCACCCCAGAGGAGGAGAGCAGTCCCTAGAATGCTTAATCCTCCTTCCCCCAACCAGCCCTCGATGCTCCGTGTCTACTCCTAAACCCAGCAATTCTTTTATTTACAGTTTGTACCCTTTGGCGTTTAGGGGGGTTGCCACCCCAGACACCTTGTGGCAGCCACCCAACCCCATTATCCCCATCTTTGTCATGAACCACTATGGCCTATTCCCCGTGGTGGTGCCAGTGGTGTGTGGTTAATTTATTGGGAACGCTAGAATTAAGGTACAAACATTAGCTGAACTGTTACAAGTTAACTAGTATGGGCTGGCTGATGACCCCGTGCACTGCAGTGCTGGCGACTCAGATTTGGAAGTGTACTCAGTGTGCTCCCATTATCTGTATATAGTAAGCAAGTAAGTTAAATATTTATTTCTTGAGTGCCCAATCCCCGGGGGTTCTGGACACTTCAGAGAGGCAAAGATACAGTAAACAAACATAAAATAGCAGTGTATGATAAGCAAATATTAAGAAATCGATTAAACTCCATAGAATCCTCTCAATAAAATAGCAGTGTTTCAGTAATGAATATTACTGCTTCTTTTTTTTTTGCTCCTTCCCTGCTCAGCTGCTGCTTATCTACAGTGTCCTCTGCAGCCCAGTCACCCACCATCCCTGGGACTTGCTTACCTGCCTGGAACAGTGCCCCACAGTTTGCTTCCTGTGATGGAGCTCCCCAAGGTTACCCAAGCCTCGGGGGGGGGGGGGGAGTTTAGCCTGGATGCATTCGTCAGGGAAGCCCAGTGGGTGGTGCAAGACCTGCGGCAGGGTGCCGCATCATACTGCCTTAGCTGGCAGTCTTTTCCCATGTTCTGATTTTTTTTTCCCCATCCCATGAGTGCTTTGTGGGGGTGGACTGTGGTGACGGTCAGCCTGCGTGCATGCACATATTACAGTCAGGAAGCACTTGCCCTCCCTTTGGGGCACAGCTTGCACACCAGCTGGTGGTAGCACAATGGAGTGCAAGTCCCTCCCTCTCTGGAGGAGGTGAGCATCATCTTGGACACTCAGTTCTTCCCCCCAGCCAGCCCTGACAACCCGAGATCACTCCCGATCCCAGGTCTCCACACGGTAATGCTACCGCTGCATCTTTTCTTACTGTTACTTACTTAGAACAGGGAAGAGGGTTGCCAGAATTGGGAGCAGCTAACAGGAACCTGAGGAGGTGGTGGTGGTGGTGGTGGTGGTGGTGGGGTCTGGCTAGGAGAATAAACACAGATTTGAAAGAACTGAACTCTTACAAAAGCTGTTTGAATATCATCCATCTGTGCAGTGGCAGGGCTACCATTAGCCACGCTGGTGATCTGGTTTAGGGAATGATCCCAGGGCATTGGGGGCCAGTTAGGGGGGAGGAGGGTTGAGTATCCCAGTGTAGGCTCTCCTTCTCCTGGAGGGGAGGGTGTCTGGATTCTGCTGCACCTGCAGCACCTGTGGTGTTGCAGGTGGAGCAGCAGTGCTGACTCAACAATGGAAGGGGCACAGAGATACACAGTTACATAGACCCTTTTGGCAGATAAGGGCCTATGGCTCACCCAGTCTGCCCATTTAAGCTTGTAAGTTCACTTTATGTTTTTCTAGAAGTCTGTTGCCCCTTACCCCTGACCTTCAGAATTCCCTTATGTCTATCCCATGCATTCTTAAATTCCATGATTGTTTCATCCCCCACCACTTCCTCTGGCAGGGTGTTCCACTTGTCCACCACCCTTTCTGTGAAGAAATTCCTCCTCACATTTCCTCTGAATTGCTCTCCTTCCCTCCAACTTCATCCCATGCCCTCTAGTCCTGGAACATCTTTTTCACTGGAAAATAGTGTATTCCTGCACCCTGTTCCTCCCTGTAAGGTACTTGTATGTCTCTATCATATCCCCTCTCTCCCTCCCTCCTCTCCTCCAGGGAGTATATATTCAACATACGAACATACGAATGTGCCAGCAGAAATAGACCACCCAGTCTATCTAAGTTCGCTCGAGGGTGCAGTTAGCACGCCAGTTTGCAGCTGCCCTACCCTCCCATCGCCATCCCACTGCCCCCACCTCCCCACCCTCACTCTCCCCTGTTCCCTGTCCCATGCCCTTTAAAGCTGTTCACAGATTTACATGATACCACCCATTTTGCTACCACCCTGTCTGTGAAATAGTGTCTCCTCATTTGCCTCCTAAATCCCCCCATTCTTAGCCCATGCCCCCTGGTGTCCCTCCCCTTTCTTAGCTTAAAGACCTCATCTGCCCCATCCTTATTGATCCCCCTCAGATACTTGAATGTCTCTATCATGTCCCCCATCCCTTCTATCCTCCAGGGTGTACATATTCAGGTCTCCCAGCCTACTGTCATAGTCTCTCCCCTCCATTCCACATATCATCTTTGTTGCCCTCCTCTGCACCCCCTCCAGTAGCCTGATAGCCTGATATCATGCTTTAGGTATGGCCTCCAAAACTGCACACAATACTCTAAGTGCGGCCTTACCAGCAACCTGTAGAGGAGCAAGATCACCTTTCTTCACCTGGACAAAAAAACCCTCACTATGCACCCCAGCATTTTGTTTGCTTTTGCAGCTGCTCTCCTGCACTGGGCAGTGTTGTTCATGGTCCCTGTTATCATTACCTCTAGGTCCTTCTCCTCCTCAGTGATCCCCAGCTTAACCCCCCCTCAGCCAGTATTCTCTCCTTGGGTTCTTCACCCTAAAGTGCATAACCTTACACTTCTTTGCATTGAACCCCAGCTGCCACCTCTCTGACCACTCCTCTAGCTTGCTTAGGTCCCCCTGCAGCTGCTTCCATCCCTCCCCTCCATCCATCCCTGCTCTGATTTTTGTGTAGTCAGCAAACCCACTTACCTTGCTCATCACCCTGTGTGCAATATCTGATATGAAGAGCCCAAATAATACTGGCCCCAGCACAGAGCCCTGTGGCACTCCACTCGTCACCGGCATTGGAGTTGAGAGCTCCCCTCTCACTACCACCCATTGCAGCCTTCCACTCAGCCAGCTTGTAATCCAGTTCATCATTTTTGCCCCTACTCCTACATCAGTTAGCTTCCCCCTAAAGCCACCCATGAGGCACCGAATCGAAGGCCTTGCTGAAGTCCAAGTAAAGAACATCCACTGCATGACCCTTATCCAGCTCACCTGTCACCCAGTCATAATATTGTATCAGATTGGTTTGACAAGATTTCCCTTAAACGAACCCATGCTGCCTCACATCCTGGAGGTCATTGTCCTCCAGGTATGACACCAGTATTTCCTTTAGTATCATTTCCATGAGTTTGCACACTAGGGAAACATAGAAACACAGAATTTGATTGCAGATAAGGACTGCTTGGCCCACCCAGTCTGCCCATTTTCCTACCTAACAGATAAGCTGCAGATCCTAGTTAACCAACAGCTTACTTCCTCCTACACCCCACTAGGACTGCCTTATGCCTGTCCCATGCATTCTTGAAGTCCCCCACTGTTCTTGACTCCACGACCTCCTCAGGGAGGCTGTTCCATGCATCCACAACCCTCTCAGTGAAAAAATACTTCCTCACATTACCTCTGAGCCGTCCCCTCTATCTTCAAATTGTGCCCCCTTGTTCTTGCACATCTCTTTTTCTGGAAGATGCTACCCTCTTGGACTTTGTTAATTCCCTTGAGGTACTTGAAAGTTTCTATCATGTCCCCTCTCTCCCTTCTTTCCTCAAGGGTATACATATTAAGCTCCTTTAGTCTTTCTTCATATGTCTTCTGGTGTAGACCCTGCACCATTTTGGTTGCCCTCCTCTGGACAGCCTCCACTCTGCCTATGTCTTTGCGGAGATGGGGTCTCCAGAACTGCACACAGTACTCAAGATGGGGTCTCACCAACTGTCTGTACAGAGGGATAACAACTTCCTGTTTTCTACTATTGATCCCTCTTCCCATGCATCCCAGTATCCCCCCAGCCTTCCTTACTGCCTTCTCACATTGCTTGCCCACCTTCAGGTCATCTGATATAATTACCCCCAGGTCCCTTTCTATTTTACTGTTGTCAGTATCTCACCCCATTGTGTATGCTTCCCTGGGTTTTTGTTTCCCATGTGCATTACCTTGCACTTCTTTGCATTGAATCTGAGCTGCCATACATTTGACCATTCCTCCAACCTTGCCAAGTCCCTTCTCATCCTTTCCACTCCATCTTGTGTATCAACCCTGTTGCAGATCTTTGTGTCATCTGCAAAGAGACATACTTTTCCTTCCAGTTCCTCTGCAATGTCACTTATAAAGACATTAAAAAGGACCGGTCCCAGTACTGAACCCTGCGGTACCCCGCTAGTAACCCTCCTTTCTTCACTGTGTACTCCATTTACTACTACCCTTTGCGTCCTGTTGTCTAGCCAATTCTTTATCCAGGCTACCACCTTGGGACCCACTCCAAGGCTGGCTATCTTGTGTATTAATCTTTTGTGTGGGACTGTATCAAATGCCTTGCTAAAATCTAGGTAGGCCATGTCCACAGCCCCTCCCTGGTCTACTACTTTGGTCACCCAGTCAAAGAAATCTATTAGATTTGTCTGACACGACCTTCCCATCGTGAATCCATGCTGCCTTGGGTCCTGTGCCCTACTAGCCTCTAGGTACTCAACAATTCTTTCCTTTAGAAGTGATTCCATCATTTTCCCTACCACTGAGGTCAAACTAACTGGTCTGTAGTTTCCTGCCTCTGTCCTGCTCCCACTTTTGTGAAGAGGAATCACATCTGCCCTCCTCCAGTCCTCAGGTACCACCCCATCCTCCCATGATTTGTTAAAGAGGGTAGTCAGCGGTGTCACTAGTTCTACCCTTAGTTCTTTTAGAATTCTTGGGTGAATCCCATCAGGCCCCATTGCTTTGTCCAACTTCAATTTTATTAGTTCTTTCAGAACCCTTTCTTCTGTAAATGGACTGGTATCGACCCCGTCTTCAGAGTGTTTCTCTTGTTTGGTTTAGGTAACTCCCCTCCTCTTCCTTTGTGAATACTGAGCAGAAATATTCGTTCAGTATCCCTGCTTTTTCACTGTCACCCTCTACCCACATTCCCTCCCCTTTATTAAGCTTCAGTATCCCTCCTTTGGTCTTTCTTCGCTCCCTAATGTACCTATAAAAGGTCTTATCCCCCTTCTTAACAGAATTGGCTATCCTTTCCTCGGTTTGGGCCTTTGCTATTCTGACTGCCTTCCCAGCCTCTTTCTGCTTTAACTGATAAAGTTCTCTGTCCTGCTCCTTCTGTGTTTCCTTAAATTTCCTGAATGCTGTCCTTTTCTCCTTAACCTTCCCTGCCACCTCTTTTGAGAACCATAGCGTTTTTTCCTTCGTTGTGTTTTATTGATTTGCTTTACACAAAGGCTTGTTGCCTCTGTGATGGCTGTTTTGATCACTCCCCATTGTTCCTCCACCCCTCCTTCTTGCCTGTTTGCTAGTGCTTTTCTGAGGCACTCTCTCATTTTCCCAAAGTCAGCCCTCCTAAAGTCCAGTACTCTTGCTTTTGTATGGCTTGATTGTATGGCTGTGTTTATCGTGAACCACACTGTTTGGTGGTCGCTTGTTCCCAGGTGGCTACCCACTTCTAAATCTGAGATTCTTTCTCCATCCCCATTTGAGAGTACCAGGTCTAAGATTTCTCCCTCCCGAGTGGGTTCCAATACTAGCTGTCTGAGGCATGCCCCCTGTAAGGCATCAAGAATGACCCTGCTCTTGGATGTGCCTGCAGCAAAGGTGCTCCAGTTAACATCTGGCATATTCAGGTCCTCCATCAACACTATCTCCCCTTTTTCTGCCATTCTAAGAAAGCCTTCTATCATTTCCTTGTCCATTCCCTTCCCCTGAGATGGGGGTCTGTATACAACCCCCATGCGGACTGTGGTACCATTTCCTGTCTCCAGGGTGACCCAAAGTGCCTCATCTGCTCCCTGTTTACTCTTTAGCTCTGTTGCTTTGATTCCTTCCTTTACATAGAGAGCTACTCC
The DNA here is from genome assembly GCA_016271365.2 of Neoceratodus forsteri. Lineage (NCBI taxonomy): Eukaryota > Metazoa > Chordata > Ceratodontiformes > Ceratodontidae > Neoceratodus > Neoceratodus forsteri. The sequence continues at coordinate 61,982,825 of JADMNL010000032.1, forward strand.
TCCTCCTCTTTTACCCTCCCTGTCCCTCCTGTAGATTGTGTATCCTGGTATGTTGACATCCCAGTCATGGTTCTCTGTGTACCATGTTTCTGTGACTGCCACAGTATCCAGGCAACCCTCTTCCATCAAGGCCACTAGTTCAGGGAGCTTGTTACACAGACTACGGGCATTGGTACTCATCACCCTCCACTTTTTGATAGCCTTACCTCTTTTATCCCCATTTCTGTCCTTACTACCTTTACCTTTTTTTACATTTAAATCTGTTCTGCTCCCTAATAACTTCTGTACCTTGGTGTTTACCTCACTAATTACCATGTTTTGTGGGGGGAGGCTGGGATTTCCCTGCTCCTTTTCAGTGCCTCCCCCCTTGGCTAGTTTAAATGCTTGCCAATGAAGCATTTAAACCTCTCACCTAGGATCCTGGTTCCCCCCCTGGACAGATGCAGACCATCGCACCAGTATAGGTCTGCATCCCTCGTGGCTCCCCAGTCCCCAATAAAGCCAAAACCCTGAGCTCCACACCAGTTTTTCAACCACTCATTGAATTCCCTGGTGAGAAGTGCCCTAGCATCTCCCTTGCCATAGACAGGCAGCACCTCCGAGAAGGTTACCGTATGCGCTACTTGTCTAAGGAACCTTCCCAACTCTACAAACTCCTCTTGCACTGCTCTGATCCCATTCCTAGCCAGGTCATTTGTCCCTAGGTGGACAATGACATCCAGCTCCCTCCCTCGTGCAGCTCCTCCCATGATCCTGAGGATTTGCTTCCTGTCCCTCCAAGCCGTGGCGCCAGGAAGGCACCTTACCTCCCTCTTCCTCCCCATTTACCCCCCACGATTGAGTCCCCCACCAGGAGTTGTTTCCTTCCCTGTGGGGTCCCATGCCACCCTCCTGTGGGTCTCCTTTGTGAAGGTTCCCAGCATCCTCCTTGGTCTCCACTGCAGGTGCCTCCATAGAGGAACCACTATCCACCAGAAGAGCGAATGAATTGTGGAGAGGTACAGCTGGAGGGATGCAACTCTGTTCCACCACCCTCTCCCTCCTTGAGCTCACCCTGGTCCAGCCTCTCCTCTTTCTTGGCAACCTCTGAGGTAGTGGCATTGGCCCTGGTGGTCCCTGGGTGGGGGAGGAGGTTTCACGAATCCTAGCCAGGTCAGCCTGGAGACGGGCAACCTCCTCTCTCAGACCAGAGAGGTGCCTGCAAACAGGGCAGCATTGCAGCCTCCAGAATGTCTCCCGGAACACTGCCGCCCCACAGCCATTGCACTGCACCACTCCTATCATGTCTTATTTTGTGTCCTCTCTACTGTTTCTCTGGATGCTTACTCTCTCTCCTTACAACTCTGACCCTTCCTGTTCTGGGACAGCAACTTCCTATCTTTCAGTAGCCTCTTTCTTCCTTGCTCAATATCAGACCACCAGCAGCTGGGGGAGTGAGCTACTTTTTCCTTTAGGGTTGAGAAAACCAATGTTTCTCTATGATCCTTTCCTTCCTACTGCCAAACAGGAAGTTCCTGTTGACAGTCAAATCCAGTGGCTATAAAAGTAGAACTGGCTTTGGGTGGGATGGGATGGAGGGCAATTAGTAAGAAAAAAGGCTAGCAACAGGAAGTTGTAATTTGACTCACCTGTTTTGTAGTGTCTAAACCACACCCCCAGGTAAGCTCTCTTTCCTCCTACTGGTTTAGCAAAGTCAACTGATACAGTACCCTTCTCAGCTAAGAACACACACTGACTTTCTTTCTTTCCTTTCTTTTTTAACCCTAAATAAGACCCCTTCTACTTCTAATAAAGTTATCTGTCTACTTAATCTTAACAGACACTGACTCCTGCTGAGTTATAAGTTTTAAATTAATAAGAAAATGTAGCTTCTTTTAGTTAGCTGCTTTCTGCTCTACAAGCAAGGCTAGCAACAGGAAGTTGTAATTTGACTCACCTGCTTTTGTAGTGTCTAAACCACACCCCCAGGTAAGCTCTGTTTCCTCCTACTGGTTTAGCAAAGTCAGCTGATACAGTACCCTTCCCAGCTAAGAACACACACTGACTTTCTTTCTTTCTTTTTTTAACCCTAAATAAGACCCCTTATACTTCTAATAAAGTTATCTGTCTACTTAATCTTAACAGACACTGACTCCTGCTGAGTTATACGTTTTAAATTAATAAGAAAATGTAGCTTCTTTTTAGTTAGCTGCTTTCTGCTCTACAAGCAAGGCTAGCAACAGGGAGGTGAGACTTACCGGACAATAATTACCTGGTTCATCCCTTGGTCAAGTCCTTCAGCCTATCCTCCTAGGACGTGAGATGCAATTCCTGTACCATCTTTGTTACCTTCCTCTGAACCTTCTCTGCCCTGTCTATGTCCTTACGTAGGCAAGGTCTCCAGAACTGTACACTGTACTCCAGGTGGGGCCTCACTAGTGTCTTGTATAGTGGAATTATGACATCCCTTTTCCTACTGGTGATGCCCCTGCCTATACATCCCAGCATCCTATTTGCTTTACCTGCTGCCTTGTCACACTGTTTCCCTACTTTAAGGTCATCAGAGATGATAACCCCAAGGTCCCTTTCCTGCTTGGTGCATGCTATAGCCTCACCCCCCAACTGATATGTTGTTCCAGAGTTTTTGTGCCCCATATGCATTATCTTGCACTTCTTTGCATTGAATTTCAACTGCCAGACCATTGACCATTCTTCAAGCTTCTGCAAGTCCCTCCTCATTCTGCCTACACTCTCTGGTGTGTCCACTCTGTTACAGAGCTTCATGTCATCAGCAAGCAGGGAAATTCTACCTTCTAGGCCTTGCGCAATGCCGTTTATGAAGACGTTGATTAGGACTGGTCCCAGCACTGATCCCTGTGGTACCCAACTGGTCACTCTTCCTCTGTGGAGTGACAGCCATTTACCACCACTCTCTGTGTCCTGCTGCCCAGCCAGTTACCTACCCACCACACTGCTGTCCTGCCCACACCCATATTCCCCAGTTTGTTTAATAGCCTTCTGTATGGCACAGTGTCAAAGGCCTTACTGAAGTCTAGACCGGCCACGTCCACTTCCCTCTCTTGATCCACCTCCCTAGTCACCCAGTCAAAAACTTTGATGAGGTTGGTCTGGCATGACCTCTCCCTGGTGAAACCATGCTGCCTTGGGTCCTGTCGTTCGTTGGCAAGCAGATGTTCCACCAATCTCTCCTTCAGTTGTGCTTCCATGATCTTCCCCACTACCGAGGTCAGGCTGACTGGTCTGTAGTTCCCCGCTTCCTCTTTGTTCCTGCTTTTCTATAAGGGGCCTACATCTGCTGTCCTCCAGTCTTTGGGTACCTTCCCTGTTTCCGGTGATTCGCTAAACAGCTTGCCAGAGGTTCAGCCACCACCTCTCAGTTCCTTTAGGACCCTGGGGTGCACGCCATCTGGTCCCAATGCTTTATTGACTCTCATTCCTTCCAGTTCCTTTAGGACTTGTGTCCATTTCTGCGCTATTCCCACCCCTTATACTCCCTTCAGGCCCATTACCCTCCTCTTTCTCAGTAAAGACTGAGCAGAAATATATGTTCAGTATGTCAGCTTTTCTGTTGTCATTCTCCACGGCCCCCATCCTCCCCATTCAATCTCACTATCCCTCCCTTTGCCCTTCTTTTTTTACTTATGTGCCTGTAAAAGGTTTTGTCCCCTCTACCCACTGATTTTTGTGATGCGCTCTTCTGTCTAAGCTTTGGCTTCCCTTATGGATCTCCCTTTGCTTCTCCTGGTACTTCTCCCTATCCCCTTCTGCCTGTGTCATTTTGTATTGCCTGAATGCAATCTTTTTGGCTTTCACTTTCTCCGCTACCTCCTTGGAAAACCATAATGGCCTCCTCTCTCTTTTTCACTTGCTAACCTGCTTAATGCATAATTCTGTTGGTCTTGTAATCCCTGTTTTAAATATTGCCCACTGTTCCTCAACCTCTGATTCCCTTCCCATTCCCATTAATGCCTCTCAGGCATCTCCCCATTTTCCCAAAGTCTGCCCCCCTAAAATCCAGGATGCGTGTTTTTGTGCGGTTTGGTTCTACTGCTTTTGTGATTTCAAACCACAGTGACTGGTGGTTACTGTTCCCCAGGTGCTCCCCCACTGTTACTCCCATTACACTGTCCTGGTTTGTTAGCACGAGGTCCAGTATTGCCTTCTGCCAAGTTGTTTCCATGACCAGTTGCTTGAGGATGGCACCTTGAAGGGAGTCCAGGATAAATCTGCTCTGGGTTGATGCTGCTGCTGGGAGGCTCCAGTCCATGTCTGGAATACTGAAATCTCCAATCAACACCACCTCACCCTTGTCTACCATCCTTTGGATGGCTAGCATCGTCTCCCTATCTGTTTCTTCCTCCTGGGCTGGTGGTCTGTAGACCACCCCTGTGCGGATGGCTGACCCCATTTTCCTTTACAGCTTAACCCACAGTATCTCTCCCCCATTTGTTCCTCCTGGATCTCTGTGGCCTTTATGCCATCTTTCACATAAAGTGCCACTCCTCCTCCTCCCTTCCTGCCTGCCCTGTCTCTTCTGAATATGTTGTAGCCGGGTATGGCCATCTCCCAGTCATGGTTATCATTACACTAGGTCTGTGTGATGGCCACAATGTCCAGGTCTGACTGCACCATGGCAGCCTCCAGATCTTGTTGCTAAGGCTCCTGGCATTGGCACATATGGCTTTCCATGATGTGAACTCCCCTGGACTGTTTAGCTGTTCAACTCCAGCCCCCTCCCTGGTTCTCTCTGCTGTCTGCCCTTCTGTTGAATTTTGCCCCCCCCCCGCATGTGTGATTATACACATGCCTGCCCGTTGAGTGCATGGCTGGCAGAGCATGTTGCACCACTATCTAAGGAGACTCTGGGACCAGTAAAGCAGAAACATCCTGGCATAGCAAGACTATCACAGCAGACTTGAACTGTGCTCTGCCCACTGACCCAGCATGAAGAGCCCCCTACCACTTAACTCAGAGTCACTTGGGGGGGGTAGTACAGCCTCCCTTGAAGACTCTACCACGTGGGATTTCTATGGGGCAGTTATGAGGCTCCTCTGGGAACTGGGTCCAGATACAAGGCTGGGCGGTTGCTGAACGGATGGTGGATGAGGCTGGACAGTTGGGAAATAAACAGTAACTAAAAAAAAAACCTGTTTCAAAATACTTACTAGAATACTTATTAGCTCTGCCAGTAGACTGACGATCCACACTTATCAAATACACAGTGCAGCTCACGTCAAATCTGTCCCAAGCAATTCAGTTATTTGAAGCGCCTGTCTGCTTTGATCATGTCACCCTAGGGCCTGGTAATAACCAAATATTGATAAGTTAATGAGTCTGATTTCAAGTTTGGCTGTTGCCAGGCAACCGGGCTTGAGTAACAGCTCTCTCCCAGTCTGTCTTTCCAACTGAGCTCCTACACACACGGAACTGGACCTAAAACGTACCAGCAGCAGTACACATGGTGATGAACTTGGAAATGTGCAGGTGAAGAACTGCGGCTCATAGTCACACTTTTTGGGATCTTTGTTTCACCTTGTCAGCAATCAAATCAATTATAGTTTGAGTTTCAACATGCCAGCTGTCATCGAATTCATATCCAGTAATGGTCAGGTCAGTCTTAACAACTTCAGACTTAAACTGGAGTCACACAAGAAGATACAGACCACACGCACCCACACATACACAATGCTGCACAGCAAACACACATACCACTCGACACACAGCATGCACACTTACAGACACATGCACAACTCTGCATGGTAAACATGTGTAACCCCTAGGTGGCGCTATCACAAGGGCTACTACCCTTGCCTGTGTGACTAGTTGCAGGTTAAGGGGCCTGGGTGCTGAAAACAGGTGCCTCCACCCGGAGGACAGGGTTGGTGGTAGCATAGGCCGGCTTTGCAGCTGGCCGGGGCCCTATGATGGAAAGACAAGTCATTCACAATAACCCACAATTTGTAATCTGGAGCCAGGAGGCTCAGTTCGTGATGATTAGACAAAACAATTAAATCAGATGACACACTTTGATTGAGCTGTTGTTGCAGGGAGCTACCCTGGCGTTTACTCATGCTACCCAGTACAGGACACAGGATGGATGAAATGGAGACAGCAGGATGACTTGCTGGTTTGCCAGGAGAAGCAGGGCCCACACGATTCACCATGGTGTCATTCCTGTTCGTGATGTTGAGCAGGGGGCTGATCCCCAGGCAAGTCTCTCATCGATGGTCTTCTCTGTGGCATGAGTAGCTGGCTGGGCCAAGGTGGCAGGGCCCAGGCCAGGTGAACAATTCAGATGGCAGTCCGGTAGTGCTGGATTCAGCTTCCAGCAAGCGTGACGCAAACAGGCAGTGGGGAACCAAATCACGACCCACTAACACCATTCAGCACACTTATAATAAAGCAAGGTAAATACCACAGTTCAAATGACAGTCCGGTCACAATCACAGTGTCTCAGCGCAAACTGTACACTCTGTAGTGGTTTCAGACTTCCTGACAGGCCGATCGCGTGGAGCAAATCTTCGGTCCTCTTCAGGCAATAAGTCAGTCACAATTCAGTAACTCTGGTCACAATTGGTTCAGATTTAGTCCAGTTTAACTTCAGGCTAAAGGATTCCCTCATGAGGAACAAGTATGCAGGCTGGCCAAACACAGCCTTCTCACCAGTTTCACGCGTGACTACGCAGGAGCAGCTGCTCGAATATCTTGAGCTGTTCACTCTCTCAACTCCAAACTCAGACTGACTCTCTGCTGCAGGCAGCTCGGGACTTTCCCTCTGATCCAAAAGGTTTGATTTGTTGATTCATCTGTCTGTCACAGCAAGGGCTCCCCCTCCAGGTCCATTTAGGTGCCAAAGTGGAAAAACTACAATTCCCACAGAAATTCACTCCCACAAGACCCCTTGGGGCAGGCTCCATTTTAGGGCCCCCAAAGGTACTGATTGGTCCACAATGGCAGTCCAGAACCAAGATGGTGGTGATTTACAGAATTGTCCATGCTGCAAAGAAGGCAGGTTAGACAAACTTTGATATTATTAGGATAGATAATCAGCAAATAAGTACAGCTTCTAACAGAGCTCCCTCTGCGCAACTAGCAATGGCAGAATGGAGCAATTATCTGGAAGCCCAGGTGGGACTCGAGTTAAGAAACTCTCAGCTCCCACCCAGATTAATTATACACTGCGATATAGGTAACTCTTAAAGAGACAGAACACAGAGGCTATAAAGGCACTCGCAGGCATAGTTTTTAAACGGTTAAGACACAGAACACCAACTTGGCAGTGGGCATTTAGGCACACCCAAGGAATACTTTTGGGAACCCTCATTTGTGGGGGGGGGTTACACATGCATACCACATGCATGCACACAGTCATAATACATACACAATGCTGAAAGGCAAACACACGTCATAAGAGACACCACATGCACATTCATATACAATTTTGCATGGCAAACGCATGCCACATGGGTGTGCACACATAATACTGTAACACACACACACACACACAACACAGCAAGCACCACATTGCATACTCCTCGTGATGCACAAACATAAGCACACATTTCAACCTGTCCGCAATAACTGTGTAGAATGGTGTTTTAAAAAGACACCGGAATGTACAGCACATTTCTTAATTTATGGAGTTATAAAATTTAGAATAATGGGCAGCATATGTTTAGTGATTAGGAGTGTTTCTACATAGTTTGGTTACATTTTTAGTGGTTGGTAGGTCTAGAAATTACTTTAACATTACGTGGATTAGTAGTATATTTTTGTGGAGCAAAGGGTGCATTTAGATGTAAAATATGCAATGTTAGGCATAATGCAGAGCACTCGAGGAATCATGTGATGCGCTCTGAGTAAGAGGCAACTTCCCGCTCAGCTCTGTGGACTCAGCTCACAAAATGCGGCTAAACCTATTCAAAATCTGATTTTTTATTTTAAAAATTGTCTCAATCTGTAGTGCTATCTTTTGGTACACTGTCTGTGAAGTCTTTTCAAGTATGGAGAATGCTGATGTTAAAGAAATGGAGATTTCAACTGCCCCACCGATCCCAACAAGGTCACAGGCTGTTAAGTGGCACAAGCAGGACTCTCCACTGGACTCTCCCCCAGATGTGGCTGGCCCTGAGGAACTAGGAGACAAACTAGACCATTTTTTTCCTGAATGGGCCACAATCAGAATCATGCTGCTGGAACTGGCTGAATATCTTTGAGCATTTAAGCTGGTGCTGGAATCCCTGACTTAAAGAGTGAACGACACTGAAGCCCGCATCAGCTCGGTGGAAGGCCGCCAGGAGAGAAAAGGAGCAGAACTTGTAGAATTAAGGAAAAAGGTAAGAAAATTCAAGGATCAGCTTGAGGACAAGGAAGAAGTAGGCACAATAATCTGGTCCTTGTGGGGATTCCTGAGAAAGCGGAGGGGAGCGATGAGAAGGCTTTTATACAAAAACTTCTCCAGGAAATAGCTGGACTCCCTGAGACAGGTGCAGTTTACACCATAGAAAGAGGCCATTGATGTCTGCGACCACAACCACCTCCTGGAGGCAAACATGAGCAATCATCATGAGGTGCCTTCATTTTCAGGAATAGGGGTACATTCAAAGCCAAGCCCACAAGCAAGGCATCCTGTCCTGCAATGGACATCGCTTCTACATTTTCAGCAATGTGACATTGGCTGTCCATAACAAACAACTGGCCTGCTAGAAGCAAATAAAAAAGGAGCGCCATGCCAAGCTCAGAATGCAGCACCCTGCCCGCCTGATTGTGACCGTCACTCAAGGCACGAATTCCCCAGTACAGAGACTGCTTACAGAGAGCTTTCATAACCTCCCCCTGGGATCCTGATTAATGTCCATGCACCAGATCATTCCAGAGGGGCTCACAAGACAGCAAAATGATCATACTGAAAATCTGCTTACTGCGGGACTAATAGGGATGGTTTGAACACCTGCCTGGGTCTCCCAGATGCCTGAAGAAATTCACAGACACTTGTTCCTGATAAGTACAACTGATGCAAGACTACTGGGACTGGGTGTGCCATTGTATTCTTTTGTCTTTTTCTGAGGAAGTTGTGTGAATGCCCTTACTCAGTATAGTGGTAGTCCAGGTCATAGACCTTCGAACTAGGGGAAGATGGTGGCAGCTCCGAGGGGTAAAACTGCAGCATCATCTTCTTCCTTGAGCACCCCCTGTTTTCACACTGCCGCGAGCTACGCAGCATGCAGCCACCAACAGAAGTTTGACAGGAGCTGTCCAAACTGTAAGTCCTACAGATGTTGGCTCCACACCCACTCTACTTACCCCCAGAGTTTGATGAGCTACTCCCTCAAGTGTCAAGAATGAGCCGACAGTTCAGTAAATTATCTTGTGATACAGGGTTGATTACTCCCACAGTGATACTTTTGTTAACCCCCCCTCAACAGGTATACATATTACCTCTTGCTCCATGGCAATAATACATTTGCCTGCAGCTAAAAAAATGATTAGGCTATGGAGACAGCCATAGCCGTCTACATTGGCAGCCTGGCATAAAATCCTTTTTGATACGTACCAAATGGAATGTCTTACAGCAATATCAAGGACTGGGTTGCCCCAATTTGAAATTAAATGGAGAGGCTGGGTGATACATATCATGACATCAGATGACACTTTTGTACTGTGAGGGTCGGAGTATCTCTGAATAAAGTGGTGGTTCTGAGCTCAAAGGGAAGGGTAGTAAAACTCAAAAACGTTAGATAATCTGGACTGATTGATACTGAAAAATTACTCTTCTGTATGGTTCATGTTACCAGTAAAGTTCTAGGTGTGATGCCTGAACTGAACACTGCCCTGATGTATGTAAACTGCATTGGATAATTATAATGTGTAATGTCTGTCACTCTGCAATGTTATAAATAAAGAATAATAAAAAAAAGAATGAGCCGATGTACTCAAACGTAAGATGATGGCCTCAGAGGATGGCACACGTTCACACAGTCATGCAGGTGACCAAAGCTCCTGGTAAATGCCAATGGCTGAAATCCAAATCACCAGTGGACACAGAAGCAGGATGGATGCCTGATCCCAGGTGGCTGTATGTTTTCTGTTCTTTCTCTGCCTGTCGCCCCCGCCAACCACTCGCACTTACTGTGGAATGGGGGGCACTTGGCCCACTGATAACACTTGGGCCAGGGTCCTCTCTCCCGCCACTAGACTGTCACTACTCATGAACTGCACCTCCTGCCTTAGGTATGCAACAGCAGAACGAATGTCTAGGATAAAGGGCTTGGGAGGTGCTGTTTCACTAAAACGCTATTTAAACGTTGAGTGTCTGGGAAGAGAGATTCATATTGATTACTGTTTTTTTGTTTGTTCTTCTCTGCTTGGCTACATGAGGGCCAAGAACTCATATGAGGAACTGATTCTTGTTTAACATCACAGAAATACCATTTGCTACCCATCACAGGTTTGGTTATTATGTTCCAGTAGCTTCAGGTATTGGGGGGGGGGGGCACCATCTCACAACCCTGGCTGAATGGGTTGCTCATTAACAGGGGAAAGTAATGGTCCACAGACTGATGAGATCTCCTTGACTGAGCCCAGATCAGACCGGTTTCTCAGGTGGTAACCTATGCCAGAGACGCCAGTCTACCTGTTTTTGGAGTCATGTCAGCCACCTGTTGCACCTTCCTTGTGTTCTTATTTATCATTAGTGGTTAAGTCAAGTGTGATGTTGTTTGTTCCTGCTATGGTTATGTCATTTGTGGGCACAAAAAACAGCTCCATGATACACCCTCCCACTCTGGTTATTTGAGGTACAGGGATACAGTCAGGTGGAGGAGATGTTCACCCAACTTATACTTACCCTCAACTCCACCCTCAAGTCAAGAGAGAATCATACAAGAAGCAGGCAGTGCTCAATACAGCTGCTATGCTGTGTGATCAAGGCTCAAAAACAAACATGGCTATCAATACCCTCAACTGTATTACATTGGCCTTTAATGGAGCCCAAATGAAGGAAAACATACATTAAATCCTTTGCAATCTGAAAGCCACAGGGGCCAGAATAGCCTTTTTACAAGAGATCCACACAATCTCAGAACAAGGCAACCTGTGGAGTTGAGAGTGGGTAGAGCAAATGTTTATAGCTGGGAACAATAACAAAAGGAGGGGCATGACTATCCATATGCACAGAAACATGCATGTATCATTCCAGTTAGCTGAACAAACCCTTGATCCAGAGGGCAGGTATGTAATTCTGAAGGGCACAGTAGACGGATTGGACATTGTCCTAGTATCTGTGTGGCCACAACAAAGATGATCCCAAAGTGTTTTCCTGAATCCTCGCAAAGGTAGCAACTTACACAAACACCTCGGTCATCATGGCAGCCGACTGGAATGCTGTCCCCAGTGTGGATCTGCATAGATCCATTTATCACAGGGTGGGTCACTCCCCAAACCAGAGAGCATGTAGAGAGCTGCAGGACTCCTTAGGTTTTTGAACGTATGGCGAGTACGACATTTTGAGGATAAGGACTATACATTTTGTTCAGCAACCCCTAACTCATTCTCCAGGTTGGACTACTTCCTAGTTAGCCAAACTATACTGGGGACCACCTTATGCTGTGACATTTTGCCCAAGGTTATGTCTGACCATTTCCCCAGTGCTCTTGTCATTCCTTCCGGTTCTGTCCACAGGCAGAAACAGAGTCTGGAGAATCAACATCTTCTTTAAGGATCACACCACCCTGGAGAAAATTAAAGACTTTGCCAACCAATTTTTCTTTTTTTTTTATAATTCTTTATTGATTTATCAAGACAAGAACAGACACAGAATTCAAGTTCATACAAATGTTCCGATGTTTGAGGTAACATGCCTTCTTGTCTCATTTTGCATATAGACATTCAGTAAATATTAAAAACCATTATAACATGTTAACAAACTAACCTAAACTAAAAGTTACCAATTCATTCCTCTCTGTAATATAACTAATTCTTTTGTCTCACAAATTGTTTCTATCTAATTTTCCAGTTTCCTTCTGTCCTTATTATTTCCCCTCCCTTCTTTAAAGGCAGTATTATAATTTCTGGCATATAGAACTGGATTTCCCTAAGTCTCACTTTCTTCTGCTGGGAATAACTTTTCCATGTTATGGTTCAGTGTTATCTTTTAAGCTATTCATCAGTCATGGATACCAGGTCCCATCTATTCCATATATTACTAAATGTATCCTGTCTTTGGTTAATGTTATATGTAATTCTCTCTGACATTTGTGTCTGGTGTATTATGTCCACCCATTCTGACATGCCTGGTGGTGCGTCCTGCAGCCATCTCCTGGTTATGGCCTTCAGGGCCGCAGCCACCAGGACATTCCAGAGAAATTTCTCCTATTTTCCTTTCATGTCCCCTGGAGGCAGGCCCAATACCAAAAGTTCTGGACCAAGGTTTACTTGCGACATGAAGACCTTCCTTAATTTATTTTTCACCTGATTTCAAAATGAGTTAATCATGGGGCAGCTCCAAAAAACATGTGCCTGTGTGGCTCTGTCCACCCCCCATCCCCTTCAGCATGATGCATTAGATTGTGTGTCCTAGTGAGCCACTTGTACTGGGGTTAGGAAGAACCTAGTTCTCACCTTCCAACAGAACTGTCTCCACGTTGGAGAGGAGGTGGTTGTCTAAGTATGTTTCCACACTTTTCCCAGTCACCATCACTGAGTGTTATGTCTAGGTCTCCCTCCCATTTGCTCAGTATAGGCAGGGTGGATGTAGATCCATTTCTTACATATGCATTATATAATAAAGTAATAGCTTTCTCCCTATGTGTAGTATTCCATATTTCTCTAAAAGGTATGTTCTCTTCCCATCTCTCATCTATTCTCGCACCCTGTTTATGTAGTTCCCTAATGTAATTTCTGATAGTAAAATCTCACTAAGTCACTATGTGTCCAGCCAAAGATGTTCTGAGCTTGTTCGAAAGAGATTATATGTGCTCCCTGTATTAGTTGGTGTAGGGATATGATCCCTCTCTATGCTTGGTTTTCAAACCATCTCTCATGGATTGCTAGGTCAAACTTTGGGTCGTAGGCCCGCCATCTAAATATCCACAAACTCTTTTGCAATTTATCTCCTCGAGTGCCCCTTCTCCATCCTTCTAGCACTGTTCTAATTCCAGAAAAGTATGTTTGACAAGGGAATCTGTTTCTAGGCTGAAAAATTTAAGCTGCCTTGGGGGGGGGGGGGGTCTGTCTGATCCATGTTATCTACCCTCTTCCATAGTGCATCATATTGCCTGTTCCCCCACAGCATAGCTATTCGCATCTGTGATGCGATCCAGTATCCTGCCAGATCAGGGAATGCTATACCGCCCTCCCTTTTCGGTAAGTATAGGATTTTATTTTGTTTATCCTAGGTTGTATTTTTCCCCATGCAAAGGAGAGGAACAGCTGTTGCCAATTTGCCAGCATGAGCTGTGGGACCTCACAGGGAATGCACTGAAACAAATATAGTAGGTGGGGTGGCGCGTTCATTTTCAATGCCTGCACCCTTGCACCAAATGTCAAAGGCAGAAGCTTCCATCTTTGAATATCTTTCTTTAGCTGGTTTATTAGTGGGGGGGGGGGTAGTTAAGAGCATATAGCTCATCCGATTTAGGACCTATAGAAATCCCCAGGTAACACATCTTAGTAAGCTCCCATTTCATAGGGTACCTTTTCTTAAAAGTGGGGGTGGGTATGTAATGTAAGCATAGTGTCTCTGTTTTGTTTTTATTAAGTGTATATCCTGAAATCTTGGAAAATGTATCTAATTGTTCCATCAACTCTGGGAGGGATTCCTCAGGTGAGGACATATATACCAGGAAGTCGTCCGCATACAAGGCCAATTTGTTCTCTTTGTCTCTCATTGTAATTCCTTGTATTCGGGGTTTTGGTGAATACTCTCTGCTAGGGGCTCAATGTACAATGCAAATAAAAGTGGTGATAGGGGGCAGCCCTGCCTTGTGCCCCTCTTTAAAGTGAACCCCGTTGAAATATGACCATTAACCCTCACGTAGCTCTTGGGTCTATTATATAATTTAAACATAATTTGTAATGAGATCTCCCGGGATTCCAAACTCAGAAAGGACCTGCCTCAGAAAAGGCTATGAAACTTTATCGAATGCCTTCTCAGCATCAAGGCTCATGAACAGGGAGGGAGATTTTGTATGATATATGTGATCCAGAATGTGTATGGTTCTTCTAAAGTTGTCTTGAGCTTGTCTACCAGGGATAAACTCCATTTGGTCTAGGTATATTAAGCTCGGTAGGGCCTTCTGCAGTCTTTGGGCTATTATAGAGGTATGTAAGTTATAGTCATTATTTAATAGGGAGATGGGATGATATGCCAGGCATTTAGAAGGGTCCTTTCCAGGTTTGGAGATCACTGAGATCACTGTCTGATCCCATGAAGGAGGTGGTTCCCCTTCTCCCTCGAATACCTCCTGCATTGTTTTAAATAAAAGTGGTTGCACTATCTCAAAAAATGTTTTGTAAAACTCAGCTGCTAGACCATCATGGCCTGGGCATTTCCCCGTTTTCATCCTCCCTATTTCCGTTTTCAGTTCTTGTTGTGTAAGAGATCTGATTAGTTTTTCTATCTGTTGTTCTGTACGCTTGGGAAGGGATAATTCTTCCAGGAAGTCCTCTGTTAACTGTTCGGGGGGGGAAGGGTCAGCCGCATATAGTTGGGCATAGTAATCTTTAAATGCTTCTGCAATTTCCTTTGCTTGTGTCATAACCTTTCCTGTATTTGGATGGGTGAGTTGATTAATCGTTGATTTTTCCCTCTGGGCCCTTAATCTGGCCACTAGAAGTTTTAAGGCGCAGGGTCCCCTTGTAAAATTTCTGTCGGAGAAATACCAACTTTTCTTCCACCTGGTAGTCTAATAAATTGCCTAGTTGCTTTTTAAGTTTCTGTAAATCCTTGTTTCTATCCTTATTATAGCTTTGTTTTTGTTATTCCTCTAATTCTCTTATTTTATTTTGTAAGTCTAGCTTATTTGCCTCTCTCTCTCTCAAGACGGCCTTTGCTGTGTCCCACAACATACTTGTTGCAATTTCTGGGTCAGAGTTCTCATCTAAAAATTGGTCATATGTATCTTTTATTGTTTTCTGGGTCTCCTCATCTCTTAAGAGAGATACATTAAGCCTCCACAGTGTGTTTTTCTTTATGTCCTCTAATCCTAAAGTAAGGAAGATGGGGGCATGGTCAGATAGGACCATGTCTCCGAACCAAGCTGAAGTGACCCTCAGCATCTCCTCCTTATGTATAAGAAAAAAAAAAAATAGTCCAACCTGGAGTACATTTTGTGTGGGTTCGAAAAATAAGTATAATCTTTGGTAGTCTTGTGTAGTTGACGCCATACATCTAGTATGCCTAGTTCCACAAGTAATTTGTTTACCTATCTGACAACTTTATTTGTGCTTCTTAGAGCATTTGATGTAGTGTCCAGGCTTGGATTAAGTGTTAGATTAAAATCTCTCCCGCATATCAGCGTCCCCTCTGCCCAGCTCTGAATCTGAAGGAAAAATGTTTTGTAGTCTTTATATTCAGAACCTGGGGGGAAGTACGCCAATGCCAGGGTAATTCTCTGTCCTGTATATATACCTTTTAAAACAGCATATCTACCTTCTTTATAGATCAGAACATTTTCCTTCTGGAATTGAACTCCCTTAGCACTGCGGTTCCCCGTCTTCTGCCTTTTTTGTAAGTGGAGGTAACTGCCTCCTCAAATCCTCTCCTGGACAATTTTTCATGCTTCTCTCTCAAGAGGTGCATTTCCTACATACGTGTAAAATCTGCTTTTGTTTTCCTAAGATATGAGAGCACTTCACTTCTTTTCGTGGGACTATTGAGTCCATGCACATTGTATGAACAGATTAGTGTGTCTCTGTTACCCATTTATGTAATCCAGGAGTCGTATTTCTGATTTAACAGAGAGCTGTCATTTCCTAGTAACCCATTTTCCTTGTTAAGAGACTTTTCTCTAAAAGATATAAGGATTTTGGTAGCTTTCAACATCATAACCAATATCACTTCATTTACACGACAGCAAATTGTAACAAATTTAGCCAACAGGGCAATGTATCGTTCTAAAAACAAACTGTTTCCAAGGTAGGAAACCCTTGTATCTGGGTTTCTATTCCTATTGGTACTCTCGTGTCTCAGGAGTCACACCAGGAAGGGGTATGAGTGTCCATTCCTCCTGTAGAGGGCCTCTCCCCCTGAGCCATGTGGGCTATCAAATTCGGCTCCCTCTTACAGAGGCAAAATGCCACAGACCTCTTAAGTACTTCTAGTTGCTATTCCCTTTCCTGCCCCCCCGACCCACAGTAACATATTTGGTTTCCATGTTCTACATCCCCATGTACCTCTCCCCTAAACAGTATTATAAGGCATTTTAGGTAAGCAGCAATGTTCACTTGTCTTTTCTTTATTTTGTCAAGCTCTCTCTCTATAAAGAGGATCTCAGTACAGGGGTGGAGAGACCCGCAGCATACCTTTCTGGCAGAGCGATTAACAAGTGATCACACAACTTCTATAACCTGTTGCTAAAGTCATTATGTCAGGAACTGTTACAGTTCTTATTAGGGGTTTATGGTCTTTAGTATACACCCCTTGCCCTGCAGATTTCCAACTTCTCAGTGTATCTCATGACTGATTGAACTTGTCTCAACCCCCCCCAGACCTCAGAGTCAGGTTCAATATCAGAAATAAACAAAGCCCCTCATTGAAGCGTTCAGAGGGGCCCATGTTTAGACAATACCTCCTTGCTTTAGACTTCAATCATTCTCCGTCATCAGTTCCATTAGGCCACTTGCCTCTCTGTTTGTTTTGCGTGGTGAAATATTGCTGTTATGTATCTTGCTGCCTTCCATGCGTTCATCTGAGCAGGACCCAGTTGTTTTTGGTGTAGGACCATTTGCCAGTCCAGGTGGAAACGTTGACCTGCAGAGCTGCATTCCGTCTACATTCCTGTGACCTGAAGACCTCTTTTAATAAGATCTTGCTTCGCCTCTTGTGCCAAGTTGTAGAGCACAGTACCTGCTTCCCAGAAGATCCGTAGACATGCTGGAAAAGGAGTTTGAAATGTAATTCCCTGTTCCCAAAGCATTTTAAGAATAAGGGAGTATTGTTATCTGGCGCTTTGTATCTCCGGTGGATAATCATGGTCCATTGTAATTCTAGAGTCCAGATACTTCAGTGTTTTCTGTGAGCAGGCACGGCGCAATATATACTTCACTTTATAGCTTGCACACTTAATAACTATCAATCTTGGACGCACCGCTGGGTCAGTGGGTTTTTAACAAGTGAGTGGTGTCCTCTTTCTATGCGCAGGATATATCCTGGGGGCAGATCAAGTATGTCTCTTAGGAGGTTTTCGACAAAATCTGCCATTGGATATGTTTCTGTCCCATCCTTCAAGCCATATATTCTGATATTGTCCCTCCTTGAGTGACTTTATAAGTCCAGTGATTTTGTATATAATTCTGCTGTTTGCTGCAAGATTAACTCCAGGACACCCCTTAGTCATTGAGTCTGGTCCTCCATAACCGCCACCCGCTCTTCCATCTGGTCTATCCGGTTCCCCAGTTTGGTAAGCTTTTCGGAGATGCTTTTAAATGATTTTTTATTGTCTGCTCTGGAGCCTTGTATTTCTCTCAGCAGTGTTTCAAATCTGCTACGCGAGAGATGTTCCAGTTCACCATCTGTGTCTGGCTCTGAGCCTCTCGTGCTGGATGGGGATCTGCTCCTCTCGCTCTGCGCTAGGCCGCTGCCGTATCTATCTGCATCCTCTTGTCTAGCATCTTTTTTAGGAGTCATTTTTGGGCCCCGTCTGCTTTTAGGGCCATTTCCAGGCACATTCGAGGAGTTCTATGTAGTTTGAGAGGCTTCATGAGGAGATTTGATGAAATTATGAGTCGGGCTGGAAGGGAGCCGCTCGTCTAGAGTGCTTGTAGGTCCATGGCAGAACTGGAAGTCATGCCAACCATTTTTTTCAAAGAAAACACTGCCACTGTAGACAATTCAGTCCATTTATGGGGGAGGGGGCTTTAAATGTACTACGAGGGGGGAATATATTCATTTGGCTGCCACACAGAAGAGAAAAAGAGGCAGAAAGTACGCAACTCCTCTCAGAGAGCAGGACCAAAGAAAGAGCCATACCCAGCTTCTCCCCCCAGGGTGAATGGATCAGACTTAATCTGGTCTGGGTGAAACATGGGGATCTTCAGAAAGAATAGGTGAAGTTCACCATTCTTCAGGCCAAGACCAAATATGTGGAGTAGGGTGAGAAAGTAGGGAGGTTCCTAGTACTGAGGCTAAGGCAACAAGCAATGTCCAGAGTCACTAATTCAATATGACTGCAGCCTCAAGACCCCCTGATCACACATCCTAGGGAAATTGCAGCAGCATTTGGGGCAGTTTATGAAGCCCTGTATACACAAGACCCCCAGACCCCAGTAGCGCTTATTTGGCAGTTCCTCACTAAAGCACAGTTACTTCAACTTCCATCACACCAATTAGAATCCCTGGTGGGGAGCGGGGATGTAACATGGGCCGTGAAGGAACTTGCTGCAGACAAAGCCCCCGGCCCCGATGCATTTTCTCCAAATACATACAAAGACCTTTTAGAAGAACTTGCTGGCCTCCTAATTACCCTGCACAACAATGCTGCGTGGGGAGGGAAGGGACCTGGACCCCACCCTGCAGGAAGCCCATGTTATACTGCAACTTATGCCGGATAAAGACTATGGACAGTTTAACAGCTACAGGCCCATCTTACTCTTTTTTTTTTTTTTGTGTGAACTCTATTTTTTCCTCCTGCTCTCTGGCCCCATGGGACTCTCTCCATCGAGAGCATATCAGGTTGGCTTTCTCCCGCTCAACCAACATCCCCTAACTGAACCACCGCCCAGCTACTCCCAGACCCACACCGACCTACCGACCCCCCGGCTCTGAGCCCCCTCGAGGCAGGGCCGTTGCTCCTCTGGCACTCTATCTGATAATCTAGTGGGTGGCCAAAGTGAGGGTGGGAGCAGAAGGATGGCTGGATGGGTTCAGTGGTGAGTGTGGGTGCCTTCCTGTCAGTCCCGCCTCCGCCTTCCTGGGTGCCAGGGTATTTTTTCTTGTGCTGGTGTACCCCAGGGGCACAGATATGAAATGACATCCAGCGCATGACGGGTGCACTCCCGCACCCATACGCAGGACATCCACCAACACCCCCGACCGCAAGTACGAGCTGCCACAAGTGCTGTGCTCCCAGTCTCCACTGGGGGCCACTACAACAGCAGCATGCAACACCTACCTTCCCCAGGAGAGGAGAGCAGTCCTATGGATGCTCGATCCTACTTCTCCCTTGCCATCCCCCAATAACCTGAGTCCGTTCCAGAACTCGGGTCGCCGGCATGGCGCAAGGTGTGGCATCCAGTGCCTCGACCTTCAGCACCACTGGGCCAGCTCCATCTTACTTTTAAATGCTGACACCAAAATACTGGCAAAAATAATGGCTACCAAGGTGGGCAAAGCATGGGCTGGTCTAATCAGTCTGGAACAGGTGGGTTTCATGCAGGTCAGGCTTTTAACAGACCAATTGTACAAGCTTGCACATAGAATCTCCATCTCCAGGGACTCCATGCGCCCTGCGGTTCTGGTGTCCCTAGATGTGGAAAAAGCTTTAGACAGAGTATTCTGGTCTTTTTTTTTGTACCACACCTTAGAGGAATTCAGTTTCCATGCCTCCTTTATTGACTGGGTTAAACTGCTCTATTCCCATCCCACAGCCAAAATAACTTGTAATGGTGTTCTCTCTCTACCATTTGCATTGCAAAAAAGGAACCAGACAGGGCTGCCCCCTCTCACCCTACTTATTCAGTTTATATCTGGAACCCTTGACTAGAGTGCTACTAGCAGATAACAGAATCAAAGGCATACAGGTGGGGGACCACAGATATAAAATATCCACTTGTGTGGACAATGTGCTCCTACACCTCGAGGACCCAGAATGATTGATCCCAGTGGCCTTGGAGCTACTCCATGAATTTGGTCAATTGTCAGGGTATAGACTTAATATTGCTAAAACTTGTATCATGCCCCTAAATCATATCATTACAAAAGAGCAAGAGATACAGTGTGTGTGTGTGGAGGCATGGAACCCAGATGCTCTTAAATACCTGGGTATTAGAATTGCTAGGAGCAGGAAGGCAATGGTCTCCAAAATCCTTGGTGCGCTGCTCAGTGACATCAAACAGGATTTAACCTGGTGGATGGCTTTTCTTCTTAACCTCTGGGTTCATATCAATATTATTAAGATGAATGTATTGCCCAGGCTACTATAATCAATGACTATGACAGGGGGAGCTCCTACCCAATAAGTGGTTCATCCAGCTCAGGTCCACTCTCACCTCATTCTTATGGAAGCATATGTCACCCTGTAGGGCTTATAACAGGCAACACCCTCCCCAAACAGCAAGGGAGGCTCTACTTCCTGGTATGCAAACATATTACCTTGCATTACATGCATGTTACTTCCTCTGGTGGAGAAAGATCTGCATCAAGCAGAGGTCAGCATTACACCTCTAGGTGGCAGCAGATGGGAGTGGACCTGTGCAGGGAGCTGGGGTTAGCCCCCAAGCCCTTCTATATATAAATAACATACAGTAAGTTGTCAGTGCAGCTAAAAGCCCCCCCCCCGGGGGGGGCGTACCTCCCTTCTAGCAAGCAGTATAGTGCAGTGGTTTAAGGCTCTGAGCTGCAAATCTGGTGACATCCAGAAGGCCAGACCTGGGTTTGAATCCCACAGCTTCCACTTGCATACTGTGTGACTCTGAACAAGTCACTTAACTTCCCTGTGCTCCCAGGTCGCTCCTGTAAAAAAGCTTTCAGCTTAGTGTGCTACTCCTGGTTAAACAACAAAAAATAAAAAAAAAACAGCTGCACAGGCTCCTGGAAACAAAGCCATTATGTGACCTAGATCAACCCATTCCAGGTAACCCTAGCTTTCAAATTCAGAACAAAATGATTCCCACCAATTTCCTAAGATCTGGCAGCATTGATAAAGTTAGCAGCATGTTGGATAATGACAATCTTATTTCAGTCAACAACTTTAAAAGATACCCTTCTATGGACACAATCCCCATTTCACTTTCCTCCAACTGCAACACATGTTGGCTACTTCCCTGGGAGCTGGCAGCCCCTGTTTTTTTAGGAAAATGCTTGTGTGGGATGAACTCATACCACTGGCTGAGCAAAGATGCTTGGCTTCCCTTTTATACAGAAAACTGCTACAGTTCACTGTACCTGCGGGCTCGGATGCCTGCAGATATTGGCAATCAGAGTTCTCAGAACTGGTAGACCCAGACGCTAGAACACAAACACGGTGCAACTTATACAAGTACATTAGGACTGATGGAATGTGTCTCATGCAATATAAAGTAGCTCATAACTTGTATTACATGCCTGAAAAGCTTCATAAGATGCAACACCTGGATTCTGACATCTGCTTCAGGTGCTCCTCAGACAAAGGCACCCTCAAACCCATCCTGTGGGACTACGTTAAGGCTAGGGAAGCACCCAAACACACCCAGATCCGCTGCTTGGCCTAGAGGAAGCATTCATGCCTCAGATTTGTATTTTGGGTCTAAATTTGAACCAGTTAATGGGTCAAAGGAAATATTACCTGATGCTAATTTTGGTCATAGCTAAAAAGCTCATTCTTAAGCACTGGTTGGATGATTGTGTCCCCACATACAGAGAATGGCATGGTGTTATCCGAGAAGAATTGAAAATCAAGAAAATGATTAGCAGCTTGAATAATTCCCCTCAAAGATTCCAAACCAGCTGGAGCTCACTACCGTACCTTACTTACAGTTAAGGGGACGGGAAATCATTTCTAATTGGGAGCTGTTGACAAAGTTTTTATTCTCAGAAACAATATGCATTCCCCTAAATTTTCCACATTTAACGGTACCTGCATACAAAGTGATAGCAAATACTGTATTTTATATTGTTTTGTCTCTGAGGGCAGTATTCTGTTACAGTTCACTTCAAAGAACCAATATTTTGGAGTTTTATGTCTGGGTTTGTGTGCATAATGCTAATCATGAGCTGTTGACTTATTAGAACTAAGGTTAGAGTTCTGTGCACAAACTGTGACATAGTTAAAACTCCAAAATATTGGTTCCAAGAAGGGAACTGTGACAGAATACTGCCCATGAAAGCAAAACAATGCAAAATACAGTTTTTCGAATCACTTTTTATTCAAGACAGTTGCATATGGATAATTTGGGGGAATGCATATCATTTCTGAGAATAAGAACTTTATAAACAACCACCAGTTAAGAATGATTTCCTGTACTAAGTGTTGATTAAGTGCTAGATGAAGCTAATGTCTGTTCCCTTAAAGGTGAATGGACAGTTGGGCCTATGCCTTTAGTGCCTTATGTTACTTCTGTTTGTTCTTTTTTTCTGCTGTGTTGTTTAAAAATTGAATAACGTTCACCACTTAAAAAAAAAAATGCAGAGCACTTAAGCAGTGTGCACACATTCGATATGGTAGACACACCATGTGACACAATCCACATCATAGACATTGAAACACAAATACACACATATGCACACATGCCATACCTCTCAACCTCCCTCATCACAAATCAAGGACAAGGCTTAAAATGATCAGGGACAAATGACCAAAACCATGGACATATCTGAAAAAAATATATTAGTTCCAGAAGCTGTGTACATTACAACATGCTCGTTAGTGTAATTAACATTTTCTTAATGAGAACTAGATTGTAACTCCAATGACTGGCATTATTTTGTGATTCAAATCCCTACTCTTCAGTAACAGAAATGCCAAATTTAGGAGGGACAGAAGAAATTTCTGAGGCAAAATCGGGGACATCCCTGAAAATCAGGGACAGTTGAGAGGTATGAAGCATGCGCATGTGTGCGTGCAGACACACACACACACAAGCACACAGAGAAAAATGCATGCACACAGAAACACACACACATACTGCACTGACTTGTTGAATAATTGGTGAGAATAGGTAAATACTTTCCTTTTACAGATCTCATGTTCCCTGATAAACTCAACAGGGGGCAGTGTGGGACAATGGCTAGAAAACTGAAATGTGAATCAGGAGATCCCAAGTTTGAATCCCACTACAGCCAGACTTACTGTCTCACCTTGAGGATGTCAACGGACCTCCCCATGCTTCAGTTCCTCATAAATGTAAGACAGTAAAGAAGCAGGATCTCACTGAAAATGAGAGGCTTCATCTCCGTTGGTCTAACCTGGTTAAATAGGGTTGCAATATTTTTAGGAAACCTGGGTTTAAAAAAATAACAACAAGCTGCTGCTGTCAGAGTCACAGACACTCTAATGCTTCTTCGGGTCACAGAGTAAAATGAGTTTCCAGTCTGGTGTGACATCAACCATCAGTGTGTCTAAAAATGTTGTCGTCCTTCTCCAGATCAGTATGCGAATCAGTATGTCAGGTCAAGATGGTTGCAGAGGCCTCTCCAAAAAAGAGGGGGAAAGGAGAGACTGAGGAGGCAAGCAGTTGTTGCCCTGTCTGCAGGAACTATAATAGGAGCGTACTCATCAGGTCACTGGGGAATTTCTCCAGCCTGAGCATAGGAGGCACTGGTTCATGCAGTCATCTCTGCGTGGCAAAAACGTCTGGTAGTAGTGGCAGATAGTAATAACCTGGTCACGTTCAAACATAGGTTAGATGATTACATAGGTAGTATAGACTCATGGGGTTGTGACGGCATGTATCATCAGACAATCTAGAGAGGCTTACAAACTCCTTTCGCCTGTACATATGTTATGTTTCTATCTTTCTGTAGGAAATGCTGAAGGAAAAAAAAAAAAAGTGGGTCCGTAGTGTTCACCTCCTGCCATCCTAGCAGCTACGGCATTCAGCACATTGAGAAAAGCTGTAGTCATCGTTTGCTTTTTATAATGGCTATTCTATTTTCCCAAACTTACTTGCCTCACTAACTAATGGAAGGCAATGTGAATCAGTGGTTGCAGTACAGATCTGGAAATCAGAAGATTCCAGAATTATTTATTTAATTTTTTTACAAAGTATTAGCCTTTTTTTCACAAAGTAGCCAGGTTAGCATAGCTGAGATGCAACATCTCATTTCCAGTGGGGTCCAGCTTCTACCCATTTCTGCAGCTGGATGGACTGATGCAGCAGGAGGTTAGGTGACTTGCTGAAGGTCACACAGTGAATATTTGTCTCTAGCCAGGTATGAACCTGCAGTCTCCCAGTTGCCAAGCTTGGGGTTCTAGGCACTAGAATCACATCGTCTAAGAATAAAATCCCCCCACAGTCATGGATGCACTGTGTGACCTTGAGCAAGGCATTTGACGTCCCTGTGCTTCAGTCCCTCCGAGCAGGAAAACTAGGTAGAAGCAGGCCCTTCGCTGTAAATGAGATGCTCTATCTTAGTTGTGCTATCCTGGCTAAATAAAGTTTAAAAATAAAAAAACAAATCCTTTAGTTGCCTGAACCAGGTGTGCAAGCTGGAAGCTCACAGCACTGAAAGAGGCCTGCGTCTCCTGGTGTAGGGCCTGGTGCGTCCACAGATACAGTCCACCCCTTTTATACATTCCAAATAAACTGACAATGAACACACTCAAAGACAGGATGAATCCACACCACCATTCTGCAAGCTGGAAGGCCCTTGTAAAGATTAGCCTTGGAGTCAAAGAGGACTTTGAGATGGTTAAAAAAAAAAAAAGTTACCTTTTCCTACAGAGAAAAATGAATGTTGCACAATACTGAATCGAGCGATATTTACTGCATGTGACAAGGTGGTGATGACAGCACTGTAGATGTTATTATATTGGAAACAGTGCCATCCAGTGACATAGTCACAGCAGAACCATGTTATAAGACAACTGCTCACCGCTCCTACAGACCTGTAATGGGCATCACAGTTAGTTTGTACACAGCAATGTAGGGTAGGTGAAGCTTTCCCAGCTTTAATTAGAAGCCACAAAGTTCTAAAGTGCTGGTTTCTGAAACTGTTTTCCTAATTTGCATAATAATTTCTGATTTGCAATTGAAACCACTCAGACATTTCTTTCAAAGGATTCTTTTCAGTTCTAAATCTCAGATTGGGCCAGAAGAACTAGTTCTTTCTTTCCTTACAGAAATCCCCTTTCTGTTCAGAAATATTGCAATAATATATATATTTTTTTTAAATCTTTATTTATCCACCACATCTCTCCAGGCTCCTCATCATCGGGAGCACCCATGAAGTCTGCCCCCACTCCAGCCACCTTACCCGAGTCTTCTGGTCTACCCCATGGAGCCACGGTTCTTCCCCCTGGGCGGGGATGAGGTGGTTCGGGCTTACACCCTGGACACTTCTGGTTTCGTCGGGGATCTGATGGCCAGGCAAGGTGGGAGCAATTAGGGGTCTGCTTCGGTGCTCCATCTTCCTGGAGCCTGGAGAGTGATTTTCCTGTGTTCTGGGGGAGTGGCACACACCCAGACGTCATGGCATCACTGCCAATGTCACCACTCCCCATCCCCTTGAAGTCAGCTCTGTGCTTGCCGTGCCTCTGACTTCCGCCAGAGACCAGTCAAGTGCTGAGCGTGAACCTCCCTCCCTCCCAGGAGAGGAGAGCTGTCCTCCAAATGCTCAATCCTCTCCCTCCCTCTCCTGCTGACCCCAGCTCATTCCCAAACCTGGGTCGCCGGCGTGGCGCAAGGTGTGGCGTCCAACGCCTTAACTCTCAGTGTCACTGGGCTGGCTCCCATTGCAATAATATTTTGTTTATTTAAAAATAAATAGATTCAGTAGCTAAATATTTAAAGATATTTTACCAGTTTTCTGCAAAAAATTACATTTGTCATCAGCAGGATTCAATCGCATAACACTTTCCAAAAATATTGAATTTAAGACATTCCATTCTTTATTACTAAAGATATTTGCATGAAAACCATCTAGTTGCCTGTTAGACTTCAACTGTTCCGGCTGCTCTCCTGCCAGGATGTCATAATCCTCAACTTATGACAACAGAATCCTTTCCGTGGCAGCGGGTTGTTACGTGATGTCATCATAGCAGGAATAAGCAACATGAACAGATAAAGTCTAATGGTAAAAGATCATGTTTTTTTTTTTTACTGCTTTCTTTATCTTACTTATGTTTTTCATTCTTTTTTAATTTTTTTGTTAATGCATAATGCTGTTTCTCTCTGGTGCAGGCTGTGACTGACTGCCCCAGCTCCATCACCCAGCTCCTCAAGGGCTTACCTTTAAACCCCAGGCACATTCCCCCACAGCTTGTCCCCCATGGCGGGGGTCAGTGGGTCCCCTCCACCCTGTCAATGGAACGGATCTGGTGTTTCCCCAGGAGAGCATACTGCCACTGGTGCAGGGCCAGCAGGGGTCAGGTCCATCCTGGCACATTGCCCAGGGCTTTTCCACTCCCACTGTTATGTGAGATGCTGACACAGAACGTCATAGGCTCACACATGCAAGTGTGCGGAACGTGATGCCAGATGTCCCATCCCCCACTGCTATGCCATCTTGGGTGCACTACCACCTGTATTCACCCAGGTGGCAGTATAGCGCTGGGACCAGCCATCCCCTTCCCGAAGAGAAGTGTGTCCTCTGGGCTGCTTGAGCCTCCTCCCCCATGGCTGACCCCGATGACCTAGGCTCGTTCCTGGACCCGGGTTCCCAGCATGGCAAGTGGTAGTGCTACCACTATTACTAGCATACTAAAATGCCAGCAGAATAGGCCTAATGGTATTTCATGTCTGCTCGTTTGGTCAGCCCCCACCCTGGGAGCTGACCTTGCTGCCCCCTCACCCTCTCTGGTTTCTCCCTTTCCAGTCCCAGATATTCTCACTGCACAGGACTTTGCTCCCAGAATCATTCCCTTGTACCTGTCCCACCCTCTCTTGAACCCCTCCACTGTCTCTGCCTCCACCAGCCCCCTGAGCAGCGCATTCCATGGCTCCACCACCCTTTCAGTGAAGTAGCACCTCCTCCTTTCTCACCTGAATCTCTTCCCCTCCAGCTTCCACCCGTGCCGTCTAGTTTCCCCCCCCCTCCTTCGGAGCACCCTGACTGCTCCTTCCCTATTTACCCCCTTCATGTACCTGAAGACCTCTATCGTGTCCCCCCCCCCGTCCCTTCTGTCTTCCAATGTGTAGATATTTAGCTCTTCAAGCCTCTCCCTGTAGGTCCTGTCCTACAAGCCCCAGATCATTTTGGCTGCCCTTCTCTGGACTCTCTCCAGGAGTTCGATATCCCTCTTTAAGTGTGGCCTCCAAAACTGCACGCAGTACTCGAGGTGTGGCCTCACCAAGCAGTTACACAGAGGGAGTATCACTTCCCTCCTTCTGGAGGTGATCCTCCTAGTGATGCATCCCAGCATCCTGTTGGCCTTGGCTACTGCCCTCCTACAAGTCTCAGAGTTGTTCATCTTGACATCCACCACCACCCCCAGGTCCCTCTCAGCCATTGAAACTTGTAGCATTTCTCCCCCCAGGGTGTACACTTGGTCCAGGTTTCTGGCTCCCAGGTGCAGTACCTTGCATTTCCCTACATTGAACCTCAGCTTCCACTTTCTAGATCACCTTTCCAGAGCCTCCAGGTCCCCCTGTAGAGCCACCCTCCCCATCTCCCCATCCACCACCGCCCCCAGTTTTGAGTCATCCACAGAGACACTGATCTCACTCCTGATACCCTTCCTTATGTCAGAGACATAGTTATTGAACAGGAGGGGCCCAAGGACCGATCCCTGAGGGACCCCACTAATGACCCTCCTTGTGGATGAGACTATCCTGCCAATCTTGACCCTCTGGGTCCAGTCCTGGAGCCAATTTCCTATCCATCTGATCATCTGGTTCCCCACCCCCATTTCTCCCAGCTTATCCAACAGGCCCCAGTGAGGAACAGAGTCAAACGCCTTGCTGAAGTCAAGAAAAAGGACATCCACCGGTCTACCCAGGTCCAAGGCACTTGTCACCCAGTCATAGAACTCCACAAGGTTTGTCTGACATGATTTCCCCAGGATGAATCCATGCTGCCTATCATCCAGGCACCCTGACTTTTCTGGGTCCTCCCCAGCCTCACCTTGACAATGCCCTCCATCACTTTGCCCACCACCAATGTCAGGCTGACGGGCCTGTAGTTCCCTGCCACCTCCCTTGATCCCCCCTTGTGGATAGGCATTGTATGTGCCACCTTCCAGTCCTTGGGCACCCACCCTGTCCTCGGAGAGATGCTGAAAAGCTCCACCAGGGGTTTTGCTAGGACATCTGCCAGTTCCTTCAGCACTCTGGGATGTAATTTATCTGGCCCCGGTGCTTTCTCCATCTTAAGGGATCTGAGGGCTTCCCTCACTCTCTTTGTCATGATTTCCACCTCCGCTACCTCGTCTCCCTGCTTTGCCTTCCCCCCTCCTGCCAGTGATGGCCCCCCCTCTCCCCAGACCCGCTGATCGGTAAGGGTCCCCTCCCTCTTCAGTTTCACCATCTCCTCCCATGTATGATTCAGCCCCCCCATTTTCCTTCGTGAAAACTGAGGCGAAGTACTCATTTAGTACCTCAGCCTGCTCCCTCAGGTCTTGTGCCCATCCCTCCTCTGTTTTAATCCTGCTAATCTGCCCCGTCCTCTCCGCTTTTCCCCAGTGTATCTAAAGAACCCCTTGTTCCCTCTCATAATTTCCCTGGCCAGGTTCCAATGGGTCAGCCTATTTCACCTGCAGTTGTGACTGTGACTCTCTTCTCTTTCTCCTCTTGCACAGGTGTCTTCTATACCTCAGTCTCTGCTTCCAGCTTGCCAGTCAACCACACACACACTGCTCTATCCCTGGCTTCTGAATCACAGTAGGCTCTAAGATAGTGGGCTCAGTATCCAGGCAGACCAGTGCTGTGCTATCCAGACACCCAGTGGACAGGTGCATTTTTTTTTATTTATCTCCCACACTAATCTGCACTGGGCAGACCAGGAGGAGAAGCAAGATATAGGATGGTTACCCACAATGTTCCATGCTGTTCAAGTTCCTGAAAGGCAGTGCCTGTACTGCATTGTGGCATTCTCCCTTCCCCCGGAGTCTGGGAGCACAACCTCCACAGTGCCTCCAGGCAAAGATCCAATTTAGTTTTTGTTCTTTTAATCTGGCTTTTATTATTGTCTGCCACTGTCCATCCAGTCCTAGGGCTTGGGGTGTACCCCTGTGGTGACCTCCTCAACTCCATCCTCTGCCAGCCCCCACCTACCCAGAATGCAGTGATGGAACCACGACGTGGAAACGATCGCCAACCATCAGTGCTTTGCAGTTGTCTCCTTGAGCCACATGGCATATGTTTTCACTTTTTTGTCTTTCCAGAACTTTAGAGTGAGCTTTCTATGGCTACTAGTTCCACAAATGCTACAGCGGGTCGGTCCCCTGATTTTGCTTTACAGATTGTAAATCACTAATGCGATTTCAGCCAATCAGCAAACAGAGCCAATGCACCTCTTATCCATTGTACAGTATGCTGTTGTGTGGGAGCACAAGGACGGAGCGAGCCACTTCAGCGCCAGGGGAAGGCGGCAAAAATAAATCCCTTGAGCTAAACTCAAGTGATTTACAATAAGATTATAGGACCTTTGAGGGGTGTCTCTCATGGTATCAGAGACACCTCTCATGAGGTTTAGGCAGATTGAACCAGTCAGCTTCACTTCCCATTTCTCTCACCCGAATCTCACCCTCAGAATCTTTTATACTATAAGAGACACCCCTCGGCAGCCCTATTACCTGACAGTTTTCTTCCCTGATTTATGAACTGAGAGGCTGAGAGTGAGGGGTGGTCAGTTCAGCTGCTGTGGTATGTGCAGGCAGCTACATGCTTGTGAGAACACATACTGTTTAAGGTTAAGCTGTCATCTCACAAAGGATAGCAAAAAGCGCCAACCCATCAGTGCAACAGTAGATCTACTGCTCGTGACGCTGGCAAGCTGAGCTTGGGAACCAGCTCAAGTCATTGGGGGCTGGTAGACTGGAGGGGAGGATCAAACATCACAGAGGATGCTTTCGTCTTCTGTGGAGGGTTGTGACTGCTGCTACTATACTACCACCTGAGAGTAGCAGCATGAGTGGAGGGGGGGTCGTCGGCCAGGGCCTGCATGATGTATGCTCTGCATGCATCAAGTTGAATCTCCTAGCACACCAACATCCTAGAGGGCTGGGACCAAAAGCAGGAAAGAGCCTGACCCGAATGTGATGAACACAGCCACACTCAGGCCCCAACCCCGGCCACTGCCCCCTCAGCTATACCGAAGAAGCTCCTGCCTTCAACAGCTGGAAGAGGTGGGAGGTTGGATCCAGCATGGTTAGGACCAGCCATGGGGGGGGGGGTGCAAGCCCATGGGCTTGGAAGTCAAGCCAATGTAAGTGACAGGGATGCCAGGGGTGGGGGTAGGGCTTGGAAAGACCTGTGGAAAGGGGCAGGGTCAACTGTGGGAGCATAAATAAAATCTATTAATAAAAAGGATAACAAAAAGGGCCTGAGCAATGAGATACTGCCTCTTCAAAAAAAAAACAGTATTCTGGGCTGACCTGCAGATAGGGGTACCAGGGCTGTCATGCTCATACACACACACTGGGTAGGTTGGGACCCATCCCCAATCCCCCAAATTCTCTTCTATTGTAATGATTTTGAACTGAAGAAGGCTATAAAAATGTAATCTAGGGTTCTTGTAGAACAATTTTTAATTGTGCCCCCCTCAGAAATTCTTATGGCATGATAATCCTGAGGGGTGCCAACTATCACCACATAAAGGAAGATATCAGGCTAGGCTGCCCCATACCAAAGTGGGAGGGGTGTGCCCACCATACTACCATCCTCTGAGAGAGGGACACCATGCTGCATATCGTGCGAGTGTGCTAATGCACTCTCATGTTAGGGACTGCGTCCCAAACACCAGCATCCCTGCAGGGTCTGGTTTTCCAAAGCTCAAAAAATACAAAAACAGTGAAAGTAATAAAAAGGAAAAATCTCCCCCCACTCCCCCCAGTCTGTAGTAGTTCTGTGAAGTCTCGTATCTCCAGACTGACAGGCAAATATATCCACCACACTGGAGCGTGGGGGCGCAGAAGCAGAATATTAAAAAAAAAAAGAGATTTTTGCTGCAAGTTCTGGATGCATCAAAGATATGACGTAATCAGATTTGCAGCAAAAACAGAGCAGGACTTTCTATCCCATGCATCATTTAAATGCACCCTAGACCATTTTTCTGTGGTCTCACTTGGGTCAGTGCTGACTTGAGTCTCTTGGAACTAGCTTATGGCCAATCTTTGCCACAAGCTGCTGTGAAGGCGGTCCAATTGTTGCAACTACATCTGAGATTAGTAAATCGGGTACGGTTGTGGCATTTGCATTTGGCGCAGCTGTGGTGATGCAAGGGGTTGATACAAGGATTGCTAAGTTCTGGCCCCTAACATGAGATTGCCTTCCTGTTTATGGAAGTTCAGGTTCGCCTGTTACTTGCACTGATAACATGTTTGGTAAATGAAGACACACTGAAACCATTATAAAGAAACTGTTTTGATGTGCTGAGTTTCAATAATGCATTGTTACAGGTTTATCATGTGATCCATAGTGCCTAGGTAGTTTGAGCAATATGGTATTTTCTGTGTAGAACAACATGTCTCTTATTACACGGTTCATGGCGTAGGCGGACACTGTCTGGTTCTTTATATATTTTCAGGGATTTCACATTTTTTTTATTTTAGTTTTTGTTTACTGGGTAAGGTGCACTAGCCAAAAGACTATTTTCAGGCATGACCCAGGAGGGCACAGAGACAAAACTTCAAAATAGAAACATATTTGTACATAATACAAGTAACTTGTAAATGTTTGAACAATATTGCAGTGGTAAAAATGACAAAAAACAACACAGTATTTAAGTTTACATGTAAGAGACAGCAGCCAGGTCATTTTTAAGGAATTGAGCAGTATTCAGACAGTGAAAGAAATAAAGTGCTGTGAGAGTAAGAAGTAACCAGGCAGAGTTTGGTGGAAGGGGAGATAGAGGTAAAGGAGGAGAATGGAGGAGGCCATAGATTGGGGTGGGGACAGATATGGTGAGGTAAGTGCTGGTTACTCCAAAAACGGATTCAGCTGGTGATGGAGGAGGAGGGCTCTGCAGTTTAAATGAGGAGCACAAACAGAGAAATCAGCCTGAAAGGAAAAGTAGAAAGGAAAGAGAAGGTACAAGAAATGTAGAGATGAGGTTGAAAAAAAGTACTCCCTGTTGGAGTAGACCCTAGGCTCCCAGTAGACAAATAGAGAGAGGGGTGGGATTTGAGAGTTAGGGCTATGGCGGTTTGAAGCAGGAGCTTACATAAGAGGAGAAGAGATAGTGGCGTAGTTCTCTCTTAAAGGAGATGTGGGATGCATTTTGAGTGTGTTCCAGAAAAGTGGAGCATGACATGCAAAGGCACGACCACCTTTCGAAGTACGATGTCTTGGGATAAGAACAGGGACATGGTCCGCAGAGCGCAAGGCATAATTGGTTTTGTGGTATAGAAAGAGACTGGCCAGGGGTTTAGGTTAGTGGGATCTGATGATGTTGTCAGTAATGGATCCAACTGCGTAAGACCTTAGTTCTTGGGGAGGAAGCCAACCCAGGTCTGAGTAGAGGAGACAGTGATGTTTCAGACGGGGGAGCAAGATGCAAAGTGACAAATATTATTGTAGGTAACATCCCACTTTTGTAGACTTGAGTTGCAGGCGGATACATATGTGGCAACCCCATATGCGAGAGAGGAAAGTAGTATCCCCCAGGCTATGGCCAGCCTTGCGTAGGGGGTGAGCGCAAAGCAGGTACGGTAGGCAATACTGAATTTGCAGGTTACCTGCTTATAGGTAGATTGAATGTGGAGGTTGAGACTCAGAGATGGGTCAAGAGTGACCCCTAGATATTTGAAGGAGTTTACCACACCAACAGATGTGCCATCAGGGGAGGAGACACTAAAGTGTGCCTGAGCATGTCTGAGTTTGGGACTGGAACCAAATAACATTGCCTGGGTTTTTGATTTGTTTAGAATAAGTTTGTGATTTGTAAGCCACTGGTGGATATGCTGAAAATCACAAGAGAGACGGGAGGTTATGTCCTCAATATTCTTGGAACTGGTATACAGTACAATGTCGTCCGCATATACAGTAGTAGAGAGGAAGTTTTATGGAGATTAGAGGTGATGCTATTTATAAAAATTGAGAAAAGCACAGGACCTAAGATAGACCCTTGGGGAACACCTATGTTAATGGTAACCTTGTCAGAGAGGGTGGAGTTAAATTTCATGTATTGGGACCTATCAGTCAGATAGCTATTAAACCAGTTCACAACATTGGACGAGAAGCTAGAGAGTTGAGAATGGCGGTGAGGATGGAATGGTCAACAAGATCGAATGCCTTAGTCATGTCAATGAAAATGGTCCCTGTGAGCCAGCCAGAGTCCATGGCCACTAGAGTGTTGGACGTAAGTTTGAGCAGGGCAGTAGTGGTACTATGACCCTTGCGGAAACCATGTTGAGTGTCAGTTAAGAAGTCATGTTTCATAAGAAAGTCAGTGGTTTGGATGGTGACTAGTTTCTCTAGAATATTACTGAGTGCAGACAGAATGGCAATGGGTCTGTAGTTGGTGGGGTCAAGCGGGTTGCCTTTTTTAAGCACAGGAGTAACTCTGGCCGACTTCCATATTTCAGGAACAGGGCTTTGACAGAAAGAGAGAGTAAAGATGTGAGCAAGGGGAGCAGTTATACATGGGACAGCTAATTTTAGAAGCTTAGGTTCAAGGTTATCAGACCCCACTGCTGCATACTCTGAGATGTTTCGTAGAAGTTTGAGAACCTAATTTCTCTGGATAGATTTGAAGTGGAAAGAGAGCCCGGTGGAGTTTGCTTCTAAGACAGGATTTGATGGGGTAGGGAAATTGGAGGTTTATTGAGTAAGATCAGCAAATTGCTCGTTAAAGAAGTTAGCAATAGTGATGGAATGGGTCTATGTGATAACGGTGAATGCCTAAGAGCAATCACCGTCATTACTCAGAGTGCAGAACACATTTTTGCACTCTGACAGACACCACACTGTTATTCACCCCTACTTAAGGATTCTCAACTCCAGGGGTGCATGTTGGGGGTGAAAGCAGTAACATCAGCAACCACAGCACTATCCCCTACAGCCTCTCCACCCCTCCAGCTACCTCACCCAGCTTGTATGTAGCAACATCCTGTCGCCTAGTTCGCACACCCCCTCATCTGATCACCCTACATTTACGTCACCGTGAGTGGATTGCGCTGGGAAGGTGTCACTGTAATGGATGGTGCCCTTCCTCATGCACCCACTTCATGGATTATCTGATGGGATTGTTACAGTGGATGCCTTTTAGAGACATATCATTGGGAGTTGCGGACTGGTTTGAACCCAGAAAGAACTTAATATGGGATCAACATTTTTTGGGCCACCCTGGGAATCTGTTAATAGATCCTTACAGTAGGAACTTTTCACTTGCTTGATTTCTCTTTTACAGGCATTTCTCATTGCTCAGTAGGTATGAAAGTCTTCTAGTATACCAGATTTCTTGTAACAAAATTAGCTTTTGTCCCTTTGTCATAATTTAGAGAGAAGGTCAGATTTCAGCCATCAGGTCTCCCTATTTCTAACACACCTAGTCACCAATCTGCTGTGTTTTTCTTGTATGGCTAGGAATTTGGTCATGAAGATGTCTAGGGCAGACTGAGCGTTTGATGAGCTGTAGAGGAAGGACCAGTCAGTGCAAGCGACATCAAACAGAAAGGCCTGAGGGTCAACATTCATATAATTACGGAAGGTAATGTAACAGAGGTTCATAGGAGCAGGCCTGCCTCTCCCCCAGATGCAGAAGGTGGGGGAGTGGTCAGTTATGGTGTCAGGCTGGATGCCGGAGTCAATAATGTTCTCAGGGCGATTTGTTATAATCCAGTCCAGAAGTGTACTGGAATTTGATTGAGGAGTGGTTCTGGTGGGTAAGGAGATAAGCTGATGTAGGTTGTAGCTTTGCAGTTTAGTGAGGGCTGGCGCTTGAGAGCTTCCGAGTCAGTTTATATTAATGTCACCTAAAAGAAGAACTTCACTATTTCCTGAGAGGGAAGCAGTTTGGTCAAGTAACTCACCCAGCCCTTTTTGGCCATGGGTAGGGGGATTGTATGCACAGACAATAAGCTTCTTTCAGCCTAGTGTGAGGAGGACATGAAGAGCTCCAGAGTGGTCTAGGGGAGTCGAGCTAATAATAGAGAGCTGGAGGTGAGACTTGAAATAGATAGCTATGCCACTCCCCCTTTTATGGGCTGGTCTGTCATTTCTCAGGAGATTATAGGATGGTAGTGAGCACAGAGAGTAAGAGGTGGTTGGCTTCAGCCATGTTTCAGTGAGGCATATTATATCTGGCTTATAGAGTGCTGCCCAAGATTCGAGGTCAGCAAAGTTCCGCAAAAGGCTCCTATTTTTTAGTTGCTTAACCAGGTATAGCACACTAAGCTGAAAGCTTTTTTACAGGAGCGACCTGGGAGCACGAGGAGGTTAAGTGACTTGTTGAGGGTCACACAGTATGCAAGTGGAAGCTGTGGGATTCAAACCCAGGTCTGGTCTGCTGGATGTCACCAGATTTGTAGCTCAGAGCCTTAGACCACTGCGCTATACTGTCTTCCCTTTGCAGTTTTTCCCTCAGCCCCTCTCAGGCACCTGACATATTATGGTGTGTGATAAGCAGACCTTTAGTGTTAGGGCTAGGAGCAGCTGTGGGAGTTTGAGGCCCAGAGTAAGGTTGTATGTCCATAGAGCACAGAATAGCCAGCAACAGGAGGTGCCAGAGCTTGCGATGCAGGAAAAGTGATAGGGCACGAGCTCAAAAGGAGCTGTAGTTGTGTGCATAGGCAACCAAATGGACCCATATTTTGCTAGGAAGTAACAGAGTGGGATCACAGCAAAATGCTGGTCCCACAAGAAGATTAGAAAATTTGAAGTCATATTGTTGATAGTGTGGGAGAGTGGATTCAGCATGAGGGATGTAGGTCATTGATATGTGTAACGGAG
Source organism: Neoceratodus forsteri (assembly GCA_016271365.2). Classification (NCBI taxonomy): domain Eukaryota; kingdom Metazoa; phylum Chordata; order Ceratodontiformes; family Ceratodontidae; genus Neoceratodus; species Neoceratodus forsteri. The sequence goes on from JADMNL010000032.1 coordinate 62,018,945, forward strand.
GCAGTGTGCCTATGAGGAGAAGTAGTAGTGATTTATAGTTCATTTTTCAGGTTCCAAAGCTAGTAGCTTAAAATATAGTGAGGGACTAAAGAAGACTTAGAGCTTTGTGAGGGGGAGAGATGCAGCCTAGAGCGTATCTTTTATACAAGGGTTAGGTAGTCGGATTAGAAGTGTAGGTGCCTGCAAGGGGCTGGGGGAGAAGCTGCAAGATGAAGTAGGTAAACTAATGGGCGGTTAGGGTTTGGAGAGCTGAGAAGCAGCCAACAATTAGCCCTAGGAGTTTAGAAGACTGAGAGGTTTGAGCTGTCAGGTGCCTGAGAGGGGCTGAGGGAAAAACTGCAAAGGGAAGACAATAGATTAGTTAGAAAGCTGGTGGGGTTATTGACCGTCTGGATAATGCTGAGCAGTAGCTTGGACAGGCAGCAGTGAGGCAGCGCTATGTGAAAGGGCAGTATTTTTTTTTTTTTTTTTTTTTTAGATTAAAGAGGTGGGGGTACAAGAAAGATGGAATCAGAAACAAGAGAAAAGTACTGGAGGTTTGTGGTTACCGTTGAGATGTAAGTGGAGTAGGTCAAAAGAGAGGGAGTGAAAGATTCAAAAACACAACGTAGAGCACTCACGGTATGGCACAAGAAAGTGCAACGAGGTGGCAACATGGACTTTCTGTTTGCAAAAATAAATTATCTGGTACCAAACAACAAGCACAGTTTAGGTTTCATGTTCTCTACAAGTTTTTATTGAATATCTTATCGTTAGCCTAACTGTGACATGTAGTTAATTGCTCATGTTTTGGTATATTCCAAATGTTCAGTCTGGTAATTTTCTTGTAGGAACAGTTATTGCATTGATGGATTTACAATACCTTGTGGCTTTGTGATAGGCTGTTTTCATCAAGCACTATTTCTGAGAAAAATGTAACATACCAAGTTCACAGCTTGTTACTGCTTATACCTCCATATGTAAGCAATAATCCATGGCAGGCTGTGTGGTTACTGGGGATTAGTCGACACCCTGGGTGCACTGTGAGGCACGAGATTAAGGCGAGTTTACTCACAACACCCAGGATGTTGATTAATCCCCAGTAACCACACAGCCCGGAGTGGGTTATTGTGCTTATAACAAGGTCGCAACAGATTTGTTGTATCTGTGAGGAAAACATTGTTAAATTGTAGTTGGAAACACAAGTTTGAAAGGTTTCATTACACCTCATAAAGTAGTCTGTTCTTTAATACTGTGTTACAGTTGTTATTTTCATATGATAATGTTATAATTTGTAGCTACTATGTCTTGCATTTCAATTTCACCTTCAAAATGAAAGACTCATGGCGAAAGTATTGAATAATGTTTTATGCGTATTTCCGATTAGCGTTTCAGCATGTTGTAACAGTGCTGCATGATGTTTGCAAGCAAATTAAGAAATACTCGCACTCTCTGTAGAAATACAAACTGGTACAATTCCTTAACTATCAACGGAACATTTATAATTTCACAAAACAAAGCTTAAGAATGCCTAAAACAATGGAGCAATATGCAAATTTGCAGGAAATAGTATGGACCTCTTGCGTTTACTCAGAAATGTCACAGTAAAAGATGTGTATTAGCAAACATAATGGCAAGAAAACATTCCTCTTAGGTGTGAAATACATTTAGGAAACTTAGCCACATTACAGCGAATGCCTGCTCTGCAAACATTTGGGAAAAGTTATGTACATTACAGGGAATCTCTCCTGTGGAAACAGACGCTGTTGAAAATACAAACATTTAGATGTATGAGGTAAATAATGCCGTCTATAACATTAATATTGGCATCATACCTATATCTAAATTCGGATAAGAGCACAACGCAGTACCCACTTGCTCTTACACTAAGGAGCACAACAAAACAATTTTCTACAAGCAGTCCGAGTTTAGCTGGGTGGGGAAGAGCAAGTATTATTATTTTAACATGGATTGCAATGAGATAATGAACGGACGACAATGATTGGTTCCTGTACTGATTGTATTGAGAAGCATGCATGGAGCGACTGCATGAAGTGAGTACTGATTTTGTCAAATACCTGTTTACAGTTAGCGTGCATATAACAGAGATTAATGTATTCTCACATGACTCCTTTTAACCAATCACATCCTATGAATTTAAAGCCCATGTTATAATTCTACTTAAACCAATGTTACTGTTTGATTACATACTACCTACATATGATGTGACAAAACAGGACACACCATATCCTCGTGTAATGTTTTTCTGATCTGTATCAGCCTTGACTATCAGGCACTCTGTATGTAACTTTTTTGTTTTGTTACCATGTTTGGCTAGGAAAGACGTAGTAAGCTAAGGCTTGTTTACAGGTATGTCCTGGGAGCACAGGGATATTAAGTGACTTGCTCATCGTCACGCAGTATGCGAGTAGTTGTCGTGAGATTCAAACCCAGTTCTCCAGGTTTGCAACCTCGGGCTCTTAACCACTACGCTATACTGGGCTCTTAACCAACACGCTATACTGGCTCCCCTGTCTTGTAAAGTTTATGTTCATGGAAGTACTGTAATAAACTACAAGTTGAAAAAACATCGCTCATGCAGACACACATGTGTGCATGTATATGAGCACCACACACACACCACATATGCACACACTTTACAAAGTGCATCCCTGACTTTGTATTCTTTATGATTCTAATTCTCTGAGGGATGCAGCTCCTCACACAATAAATGTGAAACCAGTATGCACGCACACATGCACACACATACAGGTCCAAGTGCACGAACATCTAGTCTATAGCATCCTGAGTGACAGATTTACTAATGAAAACTCACAAAACATGTGCAGACCACAGCTTGATCCCCCCTAAACTTTGAATGATACTGAAAATGAATGAAGACCCATGTCCTACCTGCGTCACTTTCTCTGTAACATTGTGCGTCCTGTCTTTCAGTTTGCTGGGTGCAATTATCTCAATCTCAGAAGGGGAAGGCGTTCGATGCCTCTCTGTATTAAAATCTGCAAAACTCAGGGTGATCTGTGGGATTTTGCTGATTGTCCTGTACTTCATGAGGTCTGAATCGGACGTGGAGTTTAGGAGCTTCGTCTTGAAGTGTTTGGCACCACCTATAAATTGAACAGAGTCAATATAAATTCCCCTTCGATAGGGTGCTAGGGAACCATTTATTTTTCACTCTGACTGGGACTGCACTTAGCCCAGACCATGGTTCTCCTTATATTATCTAGCTAGTTTGAGCCCACTGCTTAGATTTTTTTGTTCCTAATGCAGTGTACTTTCTCTGTTTGTTACTTTGCCTTAATGTAACCACGTTGCTGCTTTATTCTTGATAGTCTGCACGTATTTGTGTACGTTAGTCTAACTGTTCTGTTGTCACTGGTTGTTATCTTTGCTCTTGCTTTCTTGTATGCTGACCTTTGTAACTGTTGACGCTAATTGTGCTTTGCTTTCTATTGCACTGTCTGGCTCATACCTGAAAATGGCCATTAATTTGCCTACCCTGCCTGGTTAACAAAAAAATAAATTAATTAATATCAAATAAAAATATGTGCTGAGTATCTGTCAAAAGTCAACCTGCAGAGGGCAGCAATGGGCATCTTTCCCCCTCTCTCTCGCGCGCGCGCACACACACACACACACACATGCAATAAGTCTGACTGAACCATTGATAGATTCAAAATGGAGTTAAAGACTTATTTATTTAGTTTAGCTTTTCCTAGCTACGGATGATTTAGTTATGCCTGTTTTAAAAAAAATGTTATGTGTATGGTTTTTATGTGTATGGTTTTTATGTACAGCGCCTTGGCTTTGAAAGGTGCTATAAAAATAAAGATGATTTGATTTGAACACATTTTAGGTATACTTTTTTCTATCAAGCTTTCTAACCTGGACTACAGGCCAGTCTTCATCCCATACCCTTACGTGCAGGTGCCTCCACGGACTGTGGATCCCAGAGCATTCAATCGGAGGGAACAGCAGTAAGTTAGGGGTCTGATGGTGCTGGGTTGCCACCAACAATCTGGTGACCATATTTTTCCTGAAATGTTTTTCCCTTCCCCCACCCATGGCAGTGTGCACAGTCCTGTGCGGGCCTTGCATGCATGCATGCAGCATGCCCCCAGTGAGAAAGCAAGCTCTGTCCCACCATCAAGGTCACTGCTGTGGAGGAGGGTGCTGCAATTCCACCCTGAGCTGGAAAGTGCTCATGAACCCAGGTCACTGGCACAGCTGCGCTATGGACTGACGCCAGCCCATTGAGCAGCCTGAATCTAAAGTTCAAATGAACATGGAGTGTGAATTACTCTCTCAAACCAGATGGGGGAGGGGTCCAGCTAGTCATTTCATTGTAGTTAGTTTATTTTTTCCCCACTGGGGACTATTGCTCTTCATGCCGGCCTCCCCACACCCATCTCCTGGCTTCTCCCAGACTTACCTTTCCTCCCCCGGTCCCCTATGGCTTACTCCCTATGGTGGGGTCAGTGGGGTTCCCCAGCTCCCACCATTGTCTTGATCCAGTAGGAGGAGGAGGTGGTGCCAAAGTCACTGGTGCAGGGCCCACGAGAGGCTGGGCTTTGCCTGCCTGTTTAGAGCATTTGTTGTTTTCCCCGGTGGTGAACGCGAGCATGCACGTGAATGCAAGCATGCGTAGCACAGCACCAGCTGGCATTCTCCTCCCATGTAGCTGCCACCCCCAACTGGACTGCCACCTGTGGTCACCAGGTGGCAGTACTGCAGTGGAGCTGGCTGCCCTCCCTCCCTCCCCAGAGGAGGAGAGAGTCCTCTGTGGTGCTCAGTCCTCCTCCCCCTGCCTGGTGCCCGATAACTCGAGCTTGGTAGCAAAGTTGGAGTGCTGGCGTTGCTAGTCATTTTATTTTACAATTTAATTGCCCCAGGATAGCCCAACAAAGATGAAATATCTCTGTTCTGTGAGGTCCAGCTTCTACCCAGTTGTACAGTAGGGGTGGGCAAACCACAAAGGATTCTGGGATTCTAAAAGGTTCTGATAGTTTTCTGAGCCTTGTCAGAAGTTTCATAATCTTTTAGTTTAAAATAGAAGAACTGTTTTATTTGACCATCATTGTCCATGATGCTATTGTCAGTGAAAGAAAAGAAATCTAAAAACAACTTGGACTGGTACTACAGCACCTCTAACTTCCGTTTGGGTCTTTCTACGACAACCACTAGCCTTCTTACTAGATAAAGACCTGCTGGGGGAGTATTTTTAGCTCCAAAATCAATAGAAACATAGAATGTGACGGCAGATAAGGACCGCTTGGCCCACCTAGTCTGCCCATTTTCCTACCTAACAGATAAGCTGCAAATCCTAGTTAACCAACAGCTTACTGTTCTAAACAATGTTCTAAATATGATCAGAACCTAATCAGAATCTGGAAAAAAGGTTCTAGGTTCTTTTGCAGAAAATGACATGGGCTCTGGGTGCTTCTGAACTTATCAGAAGAGGGACTGAACCATGGAGAGCTCAAATTACTTGCTCAATGTCAAAAGGTGAGCCAGTAGCTGTGGTGGGAATCAAACCCTGCCTCCGCAGCATGCAAACTTGTTAAACATGCTTACTTGTATATGTGGGAGTTGGAGAAAATATTTTCCGTACCTGAGTTTGCTCTCCTCTCCCTAAACTTCTTCTGGTTTTTAGACCTCATGGCCTCAATATCGTCGACAGAGGAGGCTCTTCGCAGGCTATCACTGGAGTGGGCCCGGGAGAGGCTGGAGGTGGAATACTGTAGGGTGGCATCCAGCTGCTGTCTCCTATCCCTCTTTGGAGATGAGTGGTCCCTGGGCTCAGAAATCTCCTCCAAGCTGGGCTTTTTGTCATGTTCTATAAGAGCCTCGGTCTCGGACTGGGTGAAGTTCTCTCTAGAAGGACTTTTCATATCTTTCAAGATCAGGGACTCATTGCTGGGCTTTGAGAAGAAACAGAAAATAAGATTGGTTGAGCTGATCTGCTACAATATCTGCCAAGCATGCTGTATCTCTTTTTTTAATTTGTTTTGTTTTTTGGTACTCTCCCACTGTCAGCTCACCACCAGCTCTCTAAACAGGGAATCCTCAGATCATTTTTCTGAGGACAAACTCTTCCCATTTTCAGCCCGTATTATCCTGCCTCCCCCTATAACCCTGTCCCCATCACTCTCATTAGCTGCAATAGTGACCGCCACCCCATGACCACCAGGTGGCTCCCTCTGTGGCTTGCTCCAAATTATAGCGATGGAGGCATGTTCTGATGTCCACCTGTATGTCTCCACAGAGTGAAGGCATCACCTCTATGAAGGGTCTTCTCTCCACATGCCTACGAAACGTTGTCTGAGACACTGATCCAATGTGGGGGGATGGGAATTCCCAAAACAGCAGGCAGGCCAGTAGGATTTGGATGGCTGGATAAAATCCTGCATTTATGGCCCCCTTCCCCACAGATATTCCCCTTCCTCCTCAACATATGTAAAGCTGACCCCAGCATGTGAGCTCTGTGGTATGGGGTGCCTGACGTCATGTGATCACCCATGACTTCAATACTGTACTTCCCTGCACCCAACAAAGGAGGCCTCTGTAGATATAGAGAAGCATCACTGAACTCCAGTTTAGATTTAAGTTCTCCCCCATTCTCTTTCAGCGTCTCTTTTTTTTGTCTTCACCGTCTTTAAAGAGCCACTGATGCCACTGGGTAAACTTTGGAAAACCTAATATAGTCACAATTCAACTTATATGTCATATAACTTTCTGAAATGTCTCCTCCCCCTTTTTACTTCTGCATGGGCGGAGCCCTGTAGATGTTTTGCTAGGAGTTAGGAAAGGGACTGTGAAAGCACATGAGCAGATTCCGTTGCTGTGTGCTTTCACAGTGCTTTGAGTGAATGCTGCTGTCATTGGTGGTGCAGTGGTTGTCCTCCGCCCCTCCCCTCCTTGGCTGCACAACCCCTCATCTCCCCCCACCTCACAGGGGCTCTATTTGTGTGCCCATCACTTCTGCACATGCAGGCAAAACAGGAACAGTCCACCATGCCCAAGATGCCCCCTGTGATGTGACTGCACATGTGCAAGTACTGTACACGTGCATGGCTGTTATGGTGGCCATTGCTCGAGCTTGCCACTCTGAGGCAGCCGTGTTGGCTCTGACCAGATTTTGTTTTTTTATTACAGAGGAACTTTACACAAAAATAGGATCTTTATCCCTTAGAGTTTATTTGCCCCTCCAGCTTATTCCCAACTTGAAGACATTCCAGTCTGTTGCCATGAGAATAACTGTGATGTCACAAGCAGAGTATCATGCCATCAGGTTGGGAAGAAGCAAAATAAGCAACAGGAGCTACTGAACTCCCAATAAGCAAAGATCCCGTTTTCATGTTTATATCCTTAGTAATAAAGAATGGGGAGAAGAAATACAGAACTAAGGGGAAATGCGAGCTACACTGTCTAACTGTTACGTTTTTCAAAGTTTTACTGGAAGTGGCTCTTTAGATCCCACTCTGTACATATCCCCAACTGTTGCATTACAGGTGTTCCAACCAGTGACATCATCAGTTTGCAATTAGTCCATGGTTCCAGACACTGATATTGCTAGTTGCGTGAGCTGCTATTTTCAGTGCAAACAGCACACAGAGGAACTGCTCCATTTTTTTCAGTGTCACGGCACATGCAAGTAGTGGCATCAGCAACATGAACAGCCTGCATAAATATGTCAAAAAGAGAGCTACCCAGTGACCCAGCGGTAGCACATCACATTAACATGCCAGCGGTCCATGTCTGGAAGCAGAAGATGGGGCTGAGAAGTTGCTGGCCCAAGATGGGCCTGAGGATTGGGAGGGCTGGCTGGAACCCAAAAAAAGCGGAGTAAAAAGAAACAATGTAACAACCACCCCCCCCGCCCAACAGTAGGGGCAGAGTATTTCTAGTTGGTGCCTGGTATGGCACCTCTGCATCCCTCTCTAAGACATTACTGCTATGGAAGGAAAATTGGCAGTGTAAAAGGGATCTGTGTGATCTGTGGCAACACTGATCCGGGGCTGGGGAGCTGGTCTGGAGTCTTGAGGGAAACCAGGTGGAGTAAGCCCAAGGAATAGGCAGCACAGCAGTAGAAGGGAAGGGGCATCATGTCCTAGAGCCTTTACTGAGTGGGTACCTTTGCAGCATGGGTGAGGGGCCTGAGGAAGAAAAAAAGTGGACCAATTATCATGATTGCTTGAAAGGGGATCCCGGCAAGCTTACTGTCATTTTACCCCTTGATATGGGAGTACCCGGGCCATGCCCATCCCCATCACAGGCACAGTCATGTCAGTCTGTGCACTGATAGTTGGAAGAGAAAAAAGAGAGACTGACTCAAAGATGCCTCTGTGGTACTATATCTGAAACAACATACTGTAGTTCTGCTTCCTCTCCCTACCATGTTTGGATACTGCATGCTGTCTGCCTCTAGTAATGCACTTTCTGCATCGCGTCTGTAAAATTCCTCCCCCGTGATTATTATCTAACTCAGACTGTCAGTCTTTGGCTGACAGGTATCAGTCCTGCTATTATCTTCTTGCACAAAAGGTAAAATCCATGGCGCCCATCTGAAATCTCAGTGCATCTTCCCAGGCCACAAGCATAACTGTTCCAAGAGATTCCGCAGCACTGCACGTCACAACGGCAAGAGTCAATGTGTGCCATAGGAGCTGCTGGGACCCTCCAGATCACGTAGACGTGATTTGCAAGGCTGCTGTAAAACAGCTGGAGTTGCTATCAGCAGAACTCAAATCTCAGTCTAAGAGCCCCCAAACTGATGTGTGAGCATTGGGGCTCATTTCTCTCTTAGACAAAATAAAAAAAAAACTTTGTTTCATCCTATTGTCTGCGGATCTGATAGGGGTACCAGTTTTGTTTCCAAATATTTGTTTTGAGGGTCCTTTGGTGGCTATGACACCACCCATATGTTATATATACTGCAATGCAATGAACTGAAGCTGTAGCACACTGCATTACGATCACAAACTGGTTCTGTCTCACAACTCAGTCTGCACCATGCTACCAGTTTTCACAACCCATTGGACCTCTGAATGGTCACCTTGGCGTGCTGCTACCAATAAGCGTGACTCACACTGGGAGTATCTTTTGCTTCGAATCCCACCAGAGCCACTGTTTACACAGTACAGTGCCCTTTCCCGAAAGGCAAATGACCCACCCCTTTAGTCACACCTGAGAACATGTTGCTTTAGATATGGTAGCAGTGTAGCCTGTTTCTTCGGAAATGGATCGCAGACTTGCCAATTAACCCCTGGTTATCTATACCTTAAATTACTATGTCACAGAAAGCACAATGTATATAACATTCAATATGTTACAGGATTATACACACTAAAGACTATGGGGAATACAGTATTCTACAAAGATGAAAAACAAGCATTTGAAAAGATAGAGATCACACAGAAAAACCCAACTCAAAGCTAGCTAAATTTCTAAGTAGAGTAGCTTACCTAAACTGGGAACTGGTGAGTTATGGCAGACATGAACACATGCTGTTACAAGTTCAAAACCCCAGACATAACGGAATTCTCATTGCAGATACACAAAAGAAATACCTTCAGCAGGCTGGCCCACTATACCGATATCATCGGACATGCCCCTCTGACATCTCACCCTGGATCTTCCTTTGATCTCTGAGGACCACCTTCTTCCCAGAACTGGTCCAAACTAGTTTTGTTGACTGGGGCTTGGTCTTTTTGTTTTTCTAGCCAACTACTTGGCAGGGTATCATCTGGCTGTACCAGTCATTTGTTTGTGGGGAAAATGTAGCTCTTTTGGAAGAAAAGGGGCTTAGCCCTTGATGTTTAAGAAAATACTAAAAGCGTTTACTGGACAGGAACTGTTGCTTTCCCCACCCAACCTGTGTGAGAACCCAGGAATGCTCAAATAAAAGCTGGGACTGCAATAAGACTCAATTTTTAATTCTCCTCACACATCCCACAACTAAAGTATTTTACAGACAATATAAATTACTAACATGATTTCAGCTAATCAGTATGCAGATCTACTATAGTTCTTATCCATGCACAGTGTGCTCTCGTGCTGAAATGCTAGGGGGGAGCACTCCACTTTAATGCTGGGGGGGGGAACAGCACAACAAGATTAAGAAGCAAAAGATTCAACATGTTATAAATCACTCAGACTAAACTTGAGTGATGTATAATAAGTTAATAGGACCTCCAAGGGTTGTCTCTTATCCTATAAGAGACAGAACTGCTCCGCTTCACTTTGCAGTCCTTTTGCCCAAACCTCAAGTTCGGAGTCTCTTATACCATAAGAGGCATTCTTCAGAGGCCTTAGTAACTTATAACATAACTAGTAAGATAAAAAAAATATCTCTTGGCTGTTACATCTGTTACTGTTATCATTGCTCTAACAATGTATGTGGTTATATACATTCTGGGCTCTTGTTGGGGTCTTAATAAAAAGAAAGTTTGAAAAAAAAAATAACTCCAATCTCATAACTCTCCCCTAAATGTGAATTTAAGGACATTCTACTCTTTATTAATAAAGACATCTGCATAAAACTGACTCTTTGCTCCTACGACTTTGTCTGTTCTCCTGTTTATACTTCCCTGAAATCATAATTCCCTGCATGTGACACCAGAATCATTTCTGTGGCTGCTGGTTGTGACGTCATAATTGGGGGGATTAGGACTTCATGACTGAGAAAAAGGAACAGATGGAGTCTATGGAAAAAAGATCCTGTTTTACTGAGAATGCCTTCCATAATAAAAAAAAAAAAATCGAAGGTTCAGAAATGTTTTTTTTTTTTTTAGGAAATTTCTGTAACTGAGTTCTCCAAATGCAACAATGATTTTTTTGCAATAACCAGAAAAATCTCTTTGAAGGATTTTTTTTGTTAATCCTTTTTCCCCCTCCCTGGTCGGCTTTTCTCACCCCTCCAACTACCCAAGCCCCATCTCTTGACTTCTCCTGGACTAACTTGGCTCTAGCTTCCCCCATGGATGCCCTCTGTGGTGGGATGGCAGAGAGCCATCCACTTGACCTGCTGGAAAACATCTGATGGGAGCGATGTCAGGTCACTGGTGCAGAGCCTACTAAGGGTTGGAAGTTCATCCTTGCCAGCCAGGGTGCTTTTCCATGTTCTCCCTTCCTTGTGGTGCAGAGGAGTTGGTATGCTATGACACCGGTGGACTAGCTACACATGATTCTGTATGCAGCACGCCAGGTGTCTACTCTGCCTCTGCCCCTCACGTGTGGTCCCACTGGTCTGACACCCAGCCACCACTAAGGGCAAGGCTAATGTCAGGCACTGATCCCACCCCTCCCTGGAGGAGGGAGCAGTCCCTTGGATGCTTCATCCTTTTACCCATGGACAGCCCTCTGATGCCCAAGTTTGCTCCCGAACTTGGGTCTTCAGCATCTCAAGTAGCAGTGCTACTGCTGCACTGGCAGTCTGGCTTCCTTTAAAGATTAAAGAATGACAGGCAGGATGATTCAGGGATCCAAACCACTCTGCCATGATTGATGGCTGAACCATTGCTCCCTGTCTACTGTGGGACAGAACACAGAACATAGAACATATGGGCAGAAAAAGGCCACCGGTCCATTCAGTCTACTCTGTTTTACCCTGTCCTACACTGTGACCTATTGTGTAATTGGGCTCATTGCCCTCACCTTCCATCCTGCCCCTTACTGCCGAACTTGTTCATGCATGAGTTTGGCGTCATTCAGTACCATCACAATGTCAGGTACGCATGGTAAGGAGCAGACCACGGAATTTTGGGTGGGACAACTGAAAGTCTTTTTTATCAAAAATACCACATTAAAAAAGGTGCTTTATGCATTTTAAGCAGAATCAGTGCAAATACTGAGGAAAGGTCTGTAAATAGGTGTAAAAATACAAGGGTACCAGAAATGGCTTAAAAAGCTGACATTGTCCCTTTAAAGATTTCTGTCTTATCCCCCTCTCCCTCCAGGGTGTACAGGGGTTGAGGAACAGTGGGCAGTATTTAAAATGGGGATTACAAGAACAACAGAATTATGCATTAAGCAGGTTAGCAAGAGGAAAAGGAAGAGGAGACCATTATGGTTTTCCAAAGAGGTAGCAAAGAAAGTGAAAGCCAAAAAGATTGCATTCAGGCAATACAAAAGACACAGGCAGAAGGGGATAGGGAGAAGTACCAGGAGAAGCAAAGGGAGGCAGGAGGTCAGTAAGGGAAGCCAAAGCTCAGACAGAAGAACACATTGCAAAATCAGTGGGTAGAGGGACAAAACCTTTACAGGTACATAAGTGAAAAAGAAAGACAAAGGGAGGGATAGTGAGACTGAAGGGGAGGATGGGAGCCATGTGAGGATGACAACAATAAAGCTGACATATTGAACAGGTATTTCTGCTCAGTCTTTACTGAGGAAGAGAGATGAATGGGTCTGAAGGGAGTACAAGGGGTGAGAATGGTGCAGAAATGGACACAAGTCTCTTTACACGAGAAAGGGTTCTGAAGGAACTGGAAGTAATAAGAGTTGATAAAGCAATGGGGCCAGACGGGTGCACCCAGGGTCCTTAAAGAACTAAGAGAGGTGGGCTGAACCTCTGGCTATCCTGTTTAGCTGATCACTGGAAACAGGGAGGTACCCAAAGACTGGAGGACAGCAGATGTAGTCCCCTTATACAAAAGTGGGAACAAAGAGGAAGCAGGGAACTACAGACCAGTTAGCCTCACCTCGGTAGTGGGGAAGATCATGGAAGCACTACTGAAGGAGAGATTGGTGGAACATCTGGTTGTCAATGGACTACAGGACCCAAGGCAGCATGGTTTCACCAGGGGAGGTCATGTCAGACCAACCTCGCTTGAATTTTGACTGGGTGACTAGGAGGTGGATCAGGGAGGGCAGTGACATGGCCTATCTGGACTTCAGCAAGGCCTTTGACACTGTGCCACATAGAAGACTATTACACAAACTGGGGAATATGGTGTGGGCAGGACAGTAGTGTGGTGGGTAGGTAACTGGCTGGGTGGCAGGACACAGAGGGTGGTGGTAAATGGCTGTCACTCCACAGAGGGAAGAGTGACCAGTGGGGTACCACAGGATCAGTGTTGGACCGGTCCTATTCAACATTTTCATCAGTGACATTGCGCAGGATCTAGAAGGCAGAATTTCACTGTTCGCTGATGACACAAAGCTCTGAAACAGAGTAGACACACCAGAGGGTGTAGACAGAATGAGAAGCGACCTGCAGAAACTTGAAGAATGGTCAAGGGTTTGGCAGTTGAAATTCAATGCAAAGAAGTGCAAGATAATGCATATGGCACAAAAACCCTGGCACAATATATCAGTTGGGGGGTGAGGATATAGCATGCACCAAGCAGGAAAGGATCTTGGGGTTGTCATCTCTGATGACCTCAAGGTAGGGAAACAGTGTGACAAGGCAGCAGGTAAAGCAAATAGGATGCTGGATGTATAGGCAGGGGCATCACCAGCAGGAAAAGGGAGGTCATAATCTCGCTATACAAGACACTAGTGAGGCCCCACCTGGAGTACAGTGTACAGTTCTGGAGACCATACCTACGTAAGGACATAGACAGGGTAGAGAAGGTTCAGAGGAGGGCAACAAAGATGGTGCATGGATTGCATCACAAGTCCTATGAAGACAGGTTGAAGGAACTGAACATGTACTCCCTGGAGGAGAGGAGGGAGACGGGGATATGATAGAGACATACAAGTATCTTACAGGGAGGAACAGGGTGCAGGAAAACACTATTTTTAAGCGAAAAGATGTTCCAGGACTAGAGGGCATGGGATGAAGTTGGAGGGAGGACGATTCAGAGGAAACATGAGAAAGAATTTCTTCACAGAACGGGTGTGGAAGTGGAACACCCTGCCAGAGGAAGTGGTGGGGGCTGAAACAATCACGGGATTTAAGAATGCATGGGATAGACATAAAGGAATTCTAGAGGTCAGGGGTAAGGGGCAACAGACTTCTAGGAAAACAAACTGAACTTACAAGCTCAAATGGGCAGACTGGGTGGGCCATAGGCCCTTATCTGCCGACACTGTCTATGTATCTATGTATCTATGTATTTAGTTCCTTTAGCCTTTCCTTGCAGGGCTTTTCTTGCAGACTCTGAGTTGTAGTATGGAAAGCCTTGTGTGGGCAGCCAGAGAAAGCTTCTTTTTTTCCCAGAGAGTTCTTTCTTCCCTTCACCACTCATTCTTCAGGAATATACAGTACACTGGTCCCAGGGATATACCCTGTTTAGGCCTTGTATCTCCTTGCTCCCCAGGTTCAGTTGCCCCTGATGGCTCCCATGGCATCCTCAATGGATAGGGCTTCAGGGGAATAGCTGGCCCCTCAAAGCTGTGGATGTCAGGGCTTTAGGACCCAGGCAAGTCAGAGATGTCATTCATCATATAGACGGAAGCGGAGGTTGCATCCCATTTTTGCTCCAACCTGTTCTCCTCTCCTGGCATGGGCAGAGACACGTGATGGCCTCAGACACATGCAACACACCCGTGGAAGGAGCAAGCTCCCTGGCCGGCCACAGGAGTTGCTGTGGCACCAGGGTGCCCAGTGCGTACCCTGCCAGCTGCAACACACTGCTGAACAGCTGCAGCTGTGGCTCGGGCCTGCCTCCCAATGCGGTCAGTCGAGTTCGCTCCCAAACGTGGGTCACCTGTACGGCAGCACAATTCTTTGCCTCTGGGTCATAGAGGTGGCCATGACAAGACTTCTGTACATTAGGTCTGAGGGTGCTAGAAGACTGTTTTACTCTCGAATGAATTCAGGCATCTACAGTGCCGTTGCAAATAAAAAAAAAAACACAAAATCACTGCTAGGACCATTACAGTTAGTTAAGAGGCAAACAAAGTAAATGATTTGATACGTTTTATTTAAGCAATAACAACAGAAAAGGTGGTAATTTCCAAGGGATTAACGACCGGCTGGGGGGATGGCTAGCCCAAGGCACATCCTCAGGCTACCTCCCTCCAGCCGGTCATTAATCCCTGGAAATGACTAGCTTTGAGGTTGTTTTTGCGATTATAAATCTAATCGCAATAACAATTTTCTTTTTTCCTCCGTTTATTTTTAACTTCATTACGGTTTTAAGCAGAGTGGTACAAGCCATGCGTACTGCACAGCATCAGTTGGCGGCAGCAGGATTGGTCATTTATAAGATGTTAATGACCAATCCAGTAGCCAATCAGGAGCCTCGGTGGGCTCATGAATAATTACTTACAGTACATATAATAGGCAATAATGTCAGATCACCTACTTCGTTCATCTGTTTATACAAGGACAAAACCTGCTACAAACAATTCTCTGTAGGGATTTAAAGGGACAATGTCAGTCATTTTTGTATCATATCATTTCGAGTTGAAACCCCACATTTTATGATTGCTTTCCTTCTCTAAAATTCTTTTACGTTGTTGGTTGTTTCAGCTGCTTCCTCTCTATGTAGAACTGAAGTGCATGCAAATAGTGTAATCATACTAAACTTTGTTTCGTTTTAAATCCTTGATAAACTTTTATTTCATACATCCTGGAAATAACGAACACCCTCAAACAGTGCAGCCACTCATGATGCAATAGTCTCCTCTCATTCCACTGCATCACGAGTGGTTAGACTGTGTGGTGGTGGTCCCAAGTCCTGGAAAGGTGCAGTAAGACTGGATCAAGGAAATGTCAGCAAACATGTTTTTGTGTGGTAACACCAGTATGGTTGGCAGCCTGTTCTTCACTTTTTATAAGAAACAAGGAATCAGAACCAAACAGCCAGCTAAATCAACAATCTTTACAGAATGTAAGCAATCATGACATGTTTTGGGACTTGGGACAATTTGAATCCTTAGGGGTTGACAGTGTCCCTTTAAGAGAGAGTTTGCAGTTTTACCTTTAAATAGTCGATGACAACCCCATCTAATTCGTCCTTTGGTAGTGACCTTCTCAGTGAAATTCTTTGAAGGGATGGCAGGTTTAGAGACAGTCTTCTGCTATTATCTAAGCAAAAGCAAAAGAGACGGTTCGGTTGCAGGGGTTGCCATACAGGAGGATATTTTATGATAATTATACAGAGTATCATTCTTATTATAAAGACAGGATTGGAAAGTTAGTGACTACTAAAACGGTTGACAGGGGAGTAGTTTGAGTTTTGTTTTTAATTTTTGTGCATTCTTTATTCTCCTCCTTGTTCCCTAATCTCCTTCAGTGAATCCCCCAGCCTCACTAGTCATCTTCTCTGGGACTTACCTGCCTCCTCTCCAGTGCTCCCATGGCTTACCCACCATAGTGGGGCTGTCAGGCTGGACGAAGCCCCTCCTGAATCAAAATGCAACATAGTGGGAAGGTAAGTGCAGTCAGCGGTGCAAGCCCTGGGTGGGAGAGGTATCCTCTTACCCGGTGACCATGTTTGTCTTCTGTTTTTGTCTCCCTCCCCAGAATGGCAGTCCAATGCACCTCTAACACAAGCATGCAGCAGGCATGCACAGAGGCTGGCTGCATGTTACCCCTCCCCTCTTTCCATGCCACTTCATGCTGGGCTGCTTACAGTCATTAGGAGGCACTTACACAGTGGGCCGCAGCCAGCTACCCTCCCAAGAGGAGGGACGCATCCATTGGGACACTCCAGCCTCCTGCTCCTCACTGCCCAGGCACATTCCTGAACTTAGATTGCCAGCATCGCATGCCACAGCTCTAATTTTGCATTGACGAGCCAGCGCCAAGATCTTCATTTTTAAGATACAATGGCCTTGGGCTGTCTTCGTTAGAGATCATTTTTGTTATTTCAGTTAATTTCCCTAGGACAGATGACCTGAGGTGCTGTATCTTATCTTCAGTGTGGCCCTGTTTCTACTTAATGTTATGCGTGGGAAGGACTGATGTCACACAGCAAAGATGGTGGTCATGATGGGCTTCAAACCTTGGTCTTCCGTTTCAAAATACATTGCTCTAAACATGGAACTGCACTGGCTTCCAGCACAAATGTTGTTATGAGGCTTTTAAAAAATGTATTCTACAGTACAAAAGGTGTCAGCTTAACTTTTGTTGACAAATACTAAAAGGACAGGGCAGAGTATATGCAGCAATTTGAGCTGCTGAGTACAAGCAAACAAAAGATCATGTATTCAAACTGGGTTCGGGGGTAGAACTGGATTGGGGAAATGTTAGAAAGCATTACTTCATGCATAGGGTGCTTAATATGTGGCATAGCCTACCCAGTGAGCTTGTGGAAGACAGCACTAGTCAGGTGTTTGAAGCAGCAGATTCCAGAGTGAAAATGGTATTGAGGATTACACAACATGAGCAGTGATAAGATTCCAGCTGATACGCATGGATGTGTGTTCATACTCGAATTGGGCATAGTCAATGCAGTGTGACATGTAGGGTGGACAAGACAGACTTAAAGTTTCTTTTTTTACCATAATAATATTCACAAAAAGTATCTTCGTACACCATACACAATAACTAACTTTGTATGCTATACACAATAACTAGCTTTGTATACCGTACACAATAACTAGCTTTGTATACCGTACACAATAACTAGCTTAGTATGCCATCACTGAAGCTTGTTTGCTTGCTTCAGTCCCCCCATACCTAATCTTTCTGCTATGTTGGGCAGAGCTACATCTCAAGCCTGCAATATAATAAGCAATTTCTACAGCTACTCAGAGGCTGGAAGTATTTTTTCCATATCTCTATCAATTGCTTACTTGTGCTGAAGCAACCATGGGAGAGCCGCTGTTGGAAACCCCTCTTGGACCACTTTGCCAGGGCTCGGGCCAGCTCTTCAAAGTTCAGAATGAACATTATGACAGCTCCTTCCTCATTCTTCACTGGGATCACATCAACCAGGCAAGGAAAACAGGAACCTGGAACAGATAAAAACAAACAGTCCTGATGTCAAGCTCTCCCATGCTGAGTAAGTGTCGCTTGAGAACTTCTGTATTGATTCTGACATTTGGAATGAGGTGTGGCCTTCATCATTATTTGAGGTGGACAGATGGAGTACAGGATAGATGGAGTAAAGACAGAACACTCAAGAGAGGAAAGGGCCTTGGGTAATAACTGGCAACGATCTAAAATCCCCCCCTTAAAGTAGCAAAGTGTATGGGAAGGGGAATACGATGCTAGATTGTAGCAGTAAGGATTTCAACCATCGTAGTAGGGATGTCATTCTACCACTGTAAGGGCCCTAATTAGAGTACACCTGGGGTAAAGTGTGCAGTTTTGGAGCACACATCTGAAGATGGAGGACGACAGTTTGGAGACAATATAGAGAAGGGTGACAACTATGATTCATGGCCTGCAGGTTAGTACCTATAAGAAGACTGGACGACTTCAATATGTACTCACTGGAGACCAAGAGGGAGAGGGTGACGGGGGTATGATAGAGAAGTACAAATACATTTGAGGTGCAATAAGATGGATTACACCCCTCTGCTCAAAATAAGGAACAGTTAAATCACTAGGGGGGGTCACAATTTCAGGCCGGTGGGGGTGGGGGGGGTTTAAGAAGGACATCCGGAACCATTTTTTCACAGAATGGGTGGAGGACTGAAACAGCTTGCCCAGTATCGTGGTTAATGTGGAGATCAGGGGCTGGATTTTCAGAGAATAGTATCATGGATTCTTGTGCACCTGCTATGCTTGTGACATGGAGATGTTAAACCACAAAAAACATGATCTAGCTGGTCGGCCCGCTGATGCAGCAGTAGTGCTACTGCCTGCGATGCTTATGACCCAGGTTTGAGAGCGAGCCCCGGCTGTCAGAGGGACGGCCGCAGGGGGGGGGGGGTTGAATGAGCATCTCATGGAATACTCTTCACCTCCGGGGTGTTGGGGTTAGTGGCACCCTGGCACTTCGGCAACACCCATTGGAGGCTGGGTGTACACCTTGCCAGGATCAGACACATCAAGGTTACAGCAGTGTCCACAGACCACTCTGACATTATCTGCTGGGCATACTGCTTATAGCAGCGATAAAAGCTATTACCCAACTGTGGCTCACCACCTAGGTCCCTACCATAGTTAACCAGATATACACAATGGAGAGGATTACACATTCATTACACAATAAAAGTGAGCTGTGTTTGTCCACATGGAACAGATGAATCCTATTTGTGATGGCTAAAGATTCTGATTTTGTGCCCTGAAGGGGCACCCCCTCCCCCTCCTCTTTCATCTTTAACACAAAGTTGCCTCTTAGGCCCTTGGACTCTCTGCTCTCCCCTAACCCTCCTCCCCACCCTCTTATACTGCTCACTACTTTCTCTCTTTGACATTCCAATAGTAAGATGGGAGCTACGTAAACCCTAACCTTTCCCACCCGCTGAGATGGGACGAACCAACGTAAATCATTAAATACTGTATATAAAATCCAACAAAAACAGAGGGCAGGTATCACCAAAGATAGCTCTGACATTGACCTTACGAGTACACGTTTGGTACATATTGTCCCCGTCCATTTCTGTAACATGGGGGGTACAGACTAAGCGTAGACTGAGTGTGGATGGAGTGCATGCCCTCTATGAACTGCAGTTACACAGTTTAACACTGTTTTGCTTGCATGTAAAATGAATTTTTCTTGACTTTAATGTATTGGCAATGTATGACCTGAAAATATATTTACAAAACAAAAAAAAAAAAGGTTACAGCAGCAGCAGACATCCATGGAGCATGTGTGGGGGCACAAACATCACTGCATGTCAGTGCCAAGGGGAAACCAACAAACAAGTAATACCCTGTTTGGCAGCACTTCATGACGGCCCTCGACCTCCGCTGAATGACGCTGCAAAAGCATAAGTCTCAGGTGGACCACAGGTGGCTCTTGGTCTCTCCCTCGGGAGCCCCGCCATAGGGGGAAAACTATGGGACCTCCAACCTGGGCAGCTGAGCAGGGGATGCCTGCAAGAAGGGTGAGTGGACAGAGATGGGGTAAGTACCCTGCCTGTAGCCAGAGAATAAACAAAGTCTAAAAAAACAAACAAAAAAAAACCATGGTGTAACTCTGTGTTGCCAGTGCTGCAAGTTGCATGCTGAAAATAACACATGCGTCATTTTCATGCCATAAAGTGAGGAAAGTATTGTAAATTCGTCAGAATGTTTGAAAACAGCGCACAAATATATTGGCACATTTGCCCTGATGCAAGCAGCGCCAAAAGCTTTTGTTCTGTGCTTTGAAACTCTAGCCCTATAAATGGCTTCAGGGCATGGTGGGGCAACTTCAAGGGGATTATTAGCAAAGGGAAGGGAGACAGTGAGTACTGGGGAGGGGCGACAGTGATAGAGAAGTACTGGGAGAGGGGCGACAGTGATAGAGAAGTATTGGGAGGGGCGACAGTGATAGAAGTACTGGGAGGGCGACAGTGATAGAGGAGTATTGGGGAGGCGACAGTGATGAGAAGTACTGGGGAGGGGCGACAGTGATAGAAGTATTGGGGAGGGCGACAGTGATAGAGAAGTACTGGGAGGGGCGACAGTGATAGAGGAGTATTGGGGAGGGGCGACAGTGATAGAGGAGTATTGGGGAGGGGCGACAGGATAGAGAAGTATTGGGGAGGGGCGACAGTGATAGAGGAGTATTGGGGAGGGGCCGGTGATAGAGGAGTATTGGGGGAGGCGACAGTGATAGAGAAGTATTGGGGAGGGGCGACAGTGATAGAGGAGTATTGGGGAGGGGCGACAGTGATAGAGAAGTACTGGGAGAGGGGCGACAGTGATAGAGAAGTATTGGGAGGGGCGACAGTGATAGAGAAGTACTGGGAGGGGATACAGGATAGAGAAGTATTGGGGAGGGGCTGACAGTGATAGAGAAGTATTGGGGAGGGGCGACTATGATAGAGAGTATTGGGGAGGGGCGACAGTGATAGAGAGAAGCACTGGGAGAGGGGCTGACAGTGATAGAGAAGCATTGGGGAGGGGCGACAGTGATAGAGAAGTACTGGGGAGGCTACAGTGATAGAGAAGCATTGGGGAGGGCGACAGTGATAGAGAAGTATTGGGGAGGGGCGACTAGTGATAGAGGAGCATTGGGGAGGCGCAGTGATAGAGAAGCATTGGGGAGGGGCGACAGTGATAGAGAAGCACTGGGGAGGGGCGACAGGATAGAGAAGCATTGGGGAGGGCGACAGTGATAGAGGAGCATTGGGGAGGGGCGACAGTGACAGAGAAGCACTGGGAGAGGGGCGACAGTGATAGAGAAGCCTACTGAGAGGGCGACAGTGATAGAGAAGCACTGGGGAGGGCGACAGGATAGAGAGAAGCATTGGGAGGGGCGACAGTGATAGAGAAGCATTGGGGAGGGGCGACAGTGATAGAGGAGCATTGGGGAGGGGCCACAGTGATAGAGAAGCACTGGGGGAGGGGCGACAGTGATAGAGAAGTATTGGGGAGGGGCACAGTGATAGAGGAGTATTTGGGAGGGGCGACAGTGATAGGAGGAGCATTGGGGAGGGGCGACAGTGATAGAGAAGTACTGGGGAATGGCAACAGTGATAGAGGAGTATTGGGGAGGGGCGACAGTGATAGAGAAGTACTGGGGGAAGGGTGACAGTGATAGAGAAGTACTAGGGGAGGGGCGAGAGTGATAGGGAAGTATTGGAGCAGGTTGATGTCAAAGGCTAAGAATGAGTAATGTGAGGTGGGGCCTCAGGACAGACTGGATGAACATAAAGGGCTCAATTCTCAAAGCCCTGAGAGTGATGCAAGGTACCTGCACCAAACATAAAAGGCGCAAGTGGCACCTTGCATCAAAGACTGCCCCCTGAGCTATTTACAAAGGCAGCCGGCATCCACCGCAGGCTGCCTGCCCCAAAATGGGGCTTGCGCCATCCCTGCGACCAAGAATGGGCTACGACATAGTGCTAGGGGGCATGTAGTAGATGCAAGGTGCCACATCTCTGAATGCGGTATTCACAGACCTCTTCCAGAGGGAGAAATCTGAAATACCCTTAGACCAGCTACCCGGGGCTAGTCTAAAGGTACTTAGAAATGTCTTCTCTGGGAGAGGTGCCTGTTTGTGGCAATATGCCGTGGTCCCTGGTCCCTGATCCCTGATGGTGCCAGAAAAACAGTAATCATTAGGTCCCCTGCCACCCTTCCCAAACCCCGATGGTGCCAGGAATAATGGTAAAATAATAATACCCCTTCCGCACTCCTGAACCCCGATGGTGTCGGTAATGATAGTAATTAATATTACCCCAGCCCTGGTGGTATAGTGGCCCCCCTGCCCTAGCTGGCAATGCTGAACACCCCGCACCACCCCGATCCCAGAGCAGAGCCAGTGATCAGCACAGCCCACCTCACACCTCTGCGGCTGGCCGCTGACTGAACAGTCATTAGGCGTACTGTAATGTGTCTTGCATACACATTACAGCACGCCAATGACTATTCAGTTGGTGACCAGCCACGGAGGTGTGAGGTGCTGTACTGGTTGCCGGCACTGCTCCAGGATCGGGGGTGGTGTGGGGTGGTCGGCACTGCCAGCTGGGGCGGGGGGGCTACTATACACCAGGGCTGGGGTAATATTAGTTACTATCCGTACTGGCACCATGATTTGGGAAGGGCGGCATGGGGTATTATTATATTACTATTATTTCTGGTACCATCAGGGTTTGGGAGGGCAGCAGGGGTATTATTATTTTACCATTATATCTGTCACCACTGGGTTTGGGCAGGGTGGCAGGGGTATTATTATTTTGCTATCATTACCGACACCATCAGGGTTCAGGAAGGGAGGTCCGCTAGACCACCAGGGTCTGGAGCGGCGCACGGCTGCCCCGTGGCTTGTGGCCAACACTCCAGGCACGCTGTCCGTTTGGTGCCTGGTCACGGTTGCCGCAAGCCACGGGACTTTGCCATCATGACCCTGCCTGATAGAGAATCAGGTGCAAGGTCTCTGGCGCACCGAGCTTCGGCGCAAGCTGCTGTATACCGCAGCTTGTGCCACTCTAAGCCCCTTTTGAGAATTGAGCCCAAAGTCTTTTCTGTCCTTGCTCTCTAAGTTGTCGGCAACATTCCTTAAGAAATCTGTCCTGAATTCAACTGCCCCTATTTTCCAGTGAAGTCTTATGCCTGCATCTGCTGGGACATGCTAAACCATAGTTGCTCCCTAATTAAATCTCCAAAAGCATGAATTTTATTTCTACACGGCTATTATTTACTGGTAGATATGGGATTCAAACCCAGTTCTCTGGGTTTGCAGCTCACTGCTCTTAACCACTATGCAGTACTGCCTCCCCATTGCATTGTGAAGTGCAGCTTTAAAGTGGGGCTCCAGAACACAGCAGAAACAAAACCCCAGCTGGCCTCAGCAGAATTCAGTTATAAACATTCCCCAAAAATGTGAATTTCAAGCCATTCTGTTATTTAAAGGGACACTGTCAACTCTTTTTGCACTACTCCGAACCCGATGGTGCCGATAATGATAGTAAAATAATAATGCCCCTGCCGCCCTCTCCGAACCCCATTGGTGACATTTTATGATTGCTGACTTTCTCAAAAATTCATTGATGCAATTTGTAATGTGCTTCCTTTCATAGCAGAACTGAACTGCATATGAATGATATAATTATACCCACCCTTGTTTTGTTTTAAATCTTTGATCTACTCTTATTGCATACTTTCTGAACATTAGGAACACCCCCAAACAGAGCATTCACTCATGATGCAATAGTCTCCTCTCCTCCCACTACATCATGAGCGGCTAGACTGTGTTGGAGCTGTTCCTAATTCCAGGAAAGATGCAGTGGGAGTTGATCAAGGGCTGTAAACAAACCCATTTTTGTATGGTAATACCAGTATGGTGTACAATCTGTTCTCACTTTCAAAAAGAAAATTAATCATCAATTTCTACAGCATGTGAGCAACCATAAAATGTGCTTTTTAAACTAGGGACACTTTGAGGACTATGAGGGTTGACAGTGTCCCTTTAATCAATTATACACTCCAAGGTTTGCGATATCATAGGATATCATCCTTCCTGCCTCAGGTGAGTTGTGAGACACAAGGCCACAAGCCAAGTGATTTCAATCACCTGAGAGGGGATGATATCCTATGATATCGCACACCTTGGAGTGTATTATTGTGATCGTGAAATGGCTCCATTTTGATTTTTCCCACTCTGATTTATCTCCTGTTGCTCTCCGACTGACCCCCTGCTTTGCAGACCTCCTCAGTCCAGTCACTCACCATACCCAGGTCTTACCCCATTGTACCCCCTTGACTTACACCTCATGGTGGGAATGGTGGTGGTGGTGGGGGCTTTCCCCCTGTCTTCCCTTGAAGCAGGATCTGGTGTGGGTGACTGATCGGTGGTGCAAGTTCCAGTCACAGACCTTATAATGTAAACAATAAATCACTACTCTTTCATTCTTTTCAGAGAAATTTACCTTGGGTAGCTGAGAGTCACTGCACAAAAGGCATTCCTAAGGTAAATTTAACTATTTAGTTGCTGACTTCAGTTTTTTAACCTGTTAATGTTGAAGTTGGGACTATTTGTTTCTCAAATAAATTCTATTAAATTAAACATTATGACTGTTTCAAGTCCTCTTTTTTCATTTAATAATAGCATCAATACACTTCCGGGTGTGCCATATCATGGGATATTGTCACTTCTTGGGTGCATGATTAATGGAACCCAGTGCCGATATCCCAGCACAAAAGCACTGGAAAAAGATCCGTGACCTCACTGACCTGGTTACATTAAAAAGGAAGGTCCCCTCACCCTATTTTCTGCACGCCTGTGTAGTTTGTAGGTATGAACAATAATTCCCTCTCTTGCATCCCACCAATGTTATAATTTAAATATAAATATAAGAGCTATGCTCTTCTCGCATCGCCAAAGCAAAGCCAGTGGTGCTCCCCTCGTGATACTGCCTAGCTCATTAAACCCCATTGAACAGGTTTCCTCCTACAAGTATCTGTGCATTACCTTTGATTCAGCACTCTCCTTCCATTCCCATATCAATGCCCTTTCTGCTGCCACCAATGTCAGGATTGGACTGTTATACTGCCATAGGGACTGCCTGCCATGAGAGGCCCTTAGATTGGCAATCACCTCCTCTGTCCTGTCGCTAATTGTCTATGGGCTGCCCATTTATGCTGCAGCCGACAACACTGTGCTTGCAAGAATCCAGCTCTCTATAAACAAGGCCTGCAGGCTAATGCTGAGAGCCCCTAGGTGCACCCATACATGCCTGCTGTACTCCACTACCAACTTGCTTAACCTTGAAGAAAGACTCCACTTCCAAACCTGCCTTCTTATAAAAAAGACTCTGCTAGGGCTCTCCCCCCACCGGGGTCACCGCCTCCCTGCAGCGTGCCTCTCCCTCAGTCTCCACCCGCAGCACTGTCAAAACCTCCTTTGTTGTCCCCAGGGTAAGGACCTCTATGGCCCAGAGATCCTTTTGCTATCGGGCTCCCTCCTGGTTCAATTCCCTCCCAGCCAACATAGCTGACCCCACTAAGCTTGGCCCTTTCAAGGTCTCCCTCAGAAGCCATCTGACAAGCACTCGCTGCTGCAACTGCACATAATTCCCCACCTGCCCCTTAACCTCACCTCTAGGCTGGGTCTGCCCTGTCTACCTTTGCTGTACATGCCTGGGGTCACAGGCAACATCTGCTGACTAATGTAATAAAATATCTCTGGTTGCTACCTGACGTAGTACTCGTGTACCTATATTATGACTACTGTGATCTACCTCTTACCAAGCTTGTACCACCAGTGAATGCCTGTAACACTGGATGCTTTTTAATCTAAGCGTTATGTACTGTACTGTTTTGTTTGCTGTGATGCATTGCTCTCTTGACGAGGTGCCTTTGTAAATGAGTCTTTGACTCAAAGGTCTGTAAACCGATGATCTAATAAATAAATAAAATAAAATAAATGAGGTTGCTTCACTCTGTTTTGCCCTGGTGTGAAAACCTGTTTGTCTCCATTCCAAAGGTCACGACCCCACTCATGCAAGGCATCATGAGCATTGATGATGCGTCACCAGAAAGTATTTTTACACAGAGCAGGTGGTGGATAGGTGGAACTATTTACCCTGTCATGTGATTTCAAGCACCCAAACAGGAACTGCCCTAAGCTAGTGTAGTGCATATGGTGAGAGAATACAGTGTAAAACAAGTCAAAAAGACCTTACACTTGAATCCAATACAGGCTATTAAAACTGTATATTCTCTTTTGTGAGAATATACAAAAAAATTTATTAAACATACAAAATTAGCCTCACAGTAGTGCAGGGCATATCGCCAGGAGTGTAAACACCCGGTATTGATCACCAAAACCTCCCAATGCTATTTTACACTCCTGCGGTTCTTTATCAAGGGTGAGGTATAACAGACAAGGTACTAATTGTATAGCTCCTCTCTGATGACATCATACTGATGATATTTCACAGATGAGTCAAATAAAGTGTTCCAAAAAAAATATTTAATAGATAATTCACTGCAGGGCATGCAGTTGTGCTCTGATTGATGCACAACCTGGGTGCGTTGTGAGGCACAAGGCCAAAGGCTGAGTACATTCAATCACCCAAGGTGTGTGTATATCAGAGCACAGCCGCATGTCTTGTAGTGGATTATCTTATCCATAAGCTGTCCAGAAGATTCTAAGGGTGAAAAGAAGGCAAGAATGTGGTTGTTGTGGAATCATGCACGATCATGTGGTGTGTTTCATCCAATCAGGAGACTAGATTTTCAGTTTTCTTACCCATTTTATAAATACAATCCGTAATTATTGTAATCAATCCGTGTTATGTAAGCTTGAACATACAAACATTAAAAAACACATTCAAACATATTCAAAAAACAGCATCTGCCCAGGAAATGAATAATAAAAATAGATATCATCATGTTGCTGAAATATTGCAAGATCACAAGAGACAAAAGTCCCTTCTCATTCAATACACATTAGATCCAATGATCAGAAGGTATTTGTCTGTTTATTCACATGATGGCTTTGACTCTTTATATAAACTTGTGGACTTCATATAATATTGGTCCCAAGGCTTTGCTGGTCTGTGATGAGAAAAATATTGGGACTGTTTCAGGGTTCATAACCCAATGGGACATTTTTAAGAGGATAATTATAAATAAAAGAAAGCCAGGAGGTGGGGAAGGGGCTCCAAAAGGGCAGAGTACAATAACGCAGGAACATTAGGGCCAACCCCATGGACTTGCGGTCTTTTTCTGTCTTTAAGCATCTATGTATCTGTGGTATGGTGTGGCCAAATGTAAGATGGGGAGGAAAAAACAGAGGCAAAGTGTACACAGTGGGTGGGGCTTCTCTTGTTGCAACTGAGGGGGAAAAGGACCTGGGAGTCATATTGGACAAGGGGCTGATGCAGGACATGCAGTGCACTGCCACTGTCAAGAAGGCCTGCAATATACAAATTCTAAAGAGGTCCAAGGGTGTACTATACATTATAAGATTTTATATAGAGAATAATGGATGGGGAAGGGTTTGATATGAGAATTTAATGCACACCCGGGTTGTGGGATGCTACATAAACCCCTCGGGCTTGCCCGAGGGGTATATCAAAGCATCCCACAACGAGGGTGTGCATTAAATTCTCATATGAAACACCCTCTCCATCTCTTATTTTTTATAATAACAGACCAGCAATTTTTCTCCAGCAGTTTGTGAGACTGTTTGGCCCCACCCACATACAGAATGTTGGCCAATGAGGCAGCAGCACAGTTTGACTGGCATGGCTCATGAATGTCATAACAACCAGCCGGTTGTTATGGAAAATATCAACCTGGTCAGTACATTGAGAGAAATTGCTGACCAGTTATTATATTACAGTAAAACCTGTAAGACAAATTAAGTGTTCTGATTGGTCAAAACACCAGTGCAGTCATGTAATTATATGATCATAATTATGTGCCTGCACTTCTTTTAAGGTGCCATCCTTTGCACTTTTACAATATCACTACACTACAGTCTCCTGGGAGCAGATTCAGCCCCCATCCATCACGCTGTCTCTCTGTCGGCTTGGTTTTAAAATCATCCTTAAAAAAAAAAAAATACATCTCCCGCTCACTCTCTTGCTTTCAGCAGCAGGAGTCAAACTTGAAAGCACTGCAAAGCGCACATTTACTCTCTTGTCTGCAGCAGCAGGTGTCCATTATGACTGTTAAAGATATGTAAGTAAAAAACAGAAATTGAAAGCTACCTCTTGGATACAGTCCCTGACAAGTTCCTAAGGACATGAAAGTTCCTGACTGGCAATCTGTGCCCTCAGCTGCACTGTCACCATCCTAGACAGGAATTAATTTTGCTATTCTACACAAATTCACACTGAAAAGGAAGTAAATATTTTTAAGAATGTAAGTTTAAGTATATATTTTTGATAGGATTTTTTTCTGACACGTTATAAGTGAAATAAAGCATTTCAGGGAGGTGTGATTATGGTCAATAATCACACTTCTCTCTCTTTTGGGTGTTTAAAGGCGCTTGGTGAAAGCACCTCACGCCTAACAACACTCCCGAGAGGTGTGTGATTATTGACCTATAATTGCATTATTGCAGACTTATATCTACCATATACCTGAATCCCTCTCCAAATTTGACAGATCTGTATACAATACTTGATGGAGCTGTGGAGCATCTAATACCAATTTAGTTCTTACTCTAGTAATCTGGGGCTAGAGTCACAAATAATCTCTAAGTGCAGCGCAAACGTTTGCATTGCACTTTGCCATTGCCCAGGTGGTAAAAAATGCTATTCACAGACCGATAGCGTAGGGCACTATCTGACTGTGAACAGGGGTAGGTCGAGGCAGTGGTAACCCCATTACCACTACCTCTAACCCCACTAGAGCTGCCCTGACCTGCATTCCCTGAAATGGCCCTGCAGTGAATAGTGCAGGTGTGTTATTTGATGTTCACAAGTGCAGCCATGCAAGTGAGCCCATTGGGCATGCAAGGCACTAGCTGGCCATTTGCATGCCTATTATGGGCTCATTTACATGGGCTGTGGGTGTCCTAGTGATGCCCCCAGCCCCTGCCCAATGCAGCCATAGTCACTGGTGGTCTAGTGGTCCCTCCCTGTCCTCGATCGCTGTTCCTGTATAAAAGAAAATAACTACTCTGGTAGTCTACTGGCCTCTCTCCCTCCATGTTCTCCAATCGCCATCCTGACAGTTTAAAAAAAGTTTCCCTGGCAGTCTAGTGGTTCCCTCCCCCCCCCCATTCTCCGATCGCCATCCTGACAGTTTAAAAAAGTTTTCCTGGCAGTCTAGTGGTTCCCTCCCCCCTTCCCTGATTGCCATACCTGTAGCAAAGTAAAACATCCCCTGGTAGTCCAGTGGTTCCCCCTCCCTGTCCTTCCCTGCCATAAGGTATAACATTACCCTGGTGGTCTAACAGCCCCCCCCATCCATCACCGATCTGCCTGTATACAGCACCATATACTTTTCCCTGGTGTCTAGTGGACCCCCCACACCCACACTGTGAGGAATTGCCCACCACCCTGCTCCCCCCCCAACCTGACCCCCGGCCAGTGACCAACACAGCCCTCCTTTCACCTCCACGGCTGCCCGCTGACTGAGCTCTCAATGAGCACATCCTGTGTACAGTATGCACTCACTACAGTGATCGACGGCTCACTAGACTGCCAGGGAAACATTGTTTAAATGGTCAGGATGGTGACTGGAGAATGGGCTGGGGGGCCAGCAGTATTGGGGATGAAAGTTATGAGGAAACGATAGAGACTCTAAACATAGTCAGCCTGGAGAAAAGGAGTTTGAGAAGGGACATGATCTCAGACCTTCATATACTCAAGGGTGTCAACTCAGTTGGTCAGAAATGTTTGATCAGTCCTGTTTGCAGCAGGACACAGGGACATGGCCTAATGTACAGGGGTGGTAAATTCAGAGGTAGCATTAGGAAACACTTTTCTCCCAGAGGGTGGTGAGCCCATGGAACAGCCTGCCAGTGGAGGCAGTGAACACAAGGGGCTGGCTTTCAGCCTGTCAGGGACCAAGTCCCATGCCATAGCCACCACTGCGGGACGACCCACCACTGCGGGACGACATCTCCGTGCCCGTGGAGATTCATGTTTTAAGTGACTACAGCTGCGGGAGATGTTATGCCTGGTTCCACGGGGCATAACATTTTGGTGCAGCTGCATGTAAAGAATGGCCACAAGCTGCCATAAATCATGGAGCTGGTCATAATCTGGCTCCACTTTTCAAAATACAGCGGCCATGGGAAAAACTGGGGCTCCGCAAGTGGTGACCCACTTGCACTAGTTTTTTTCCTTCACAACCATGCAGCTTTTCAGGGGTGCTAAGAATTCAGCCCAAGGACAGCACAGGCCTTCAAGGTAAGTCTGGACAAATCTCTGCTTACCAAAGGAATTACCTGTTATCCCAAGTACACTAGTAGAATAGGTAGGGAATCCCTATAAACTGGTACGTTTGCACAGCATTCTTATTTCATTTCTGCTTATTAACTGTGTGTGTGTGTGTGTGTGTGTGTGTGTGTGTGTGTGTGTGTGTGTTGGGGGCAGCATGATGGACCTAGAGTCCCTTCTGACCTTAAATAACTACGTAACTATGTTACTAGTTCATTTACAGCTGAAGCTTCCTCTGAAGAGGAGGTCCCATTCCCCCACTTGTGACATCATCACTCTGTTGCTGTGGAAATGACTACGATGTCACAAGCAGTGCATATGACTTCAGCTGCCTCTGGGGCTGGAAAATCTGAAGGCCATGGGTTCTAGTCCCACACCAAGTACTTGGAGTAGTACCCATAATTTACACTGTAGTGCAGTATGAGGGAGATGCTGCCCTGTTGAGATGGCACTTTTCATGAGATGTTAAACCGAGGTCCCTTCTGCCCATCTCTGGTCACTGCTTAGGTGAAGTTTAAGAGATCCCATGGCACTTATCGACGAGGAGTAGGGGAGTTTCCCCTGATGTCATGGTCAGTATTCCCTCATCAATAAATCATGTCCATTTAACAGATCCTGCAGGACACACCTGGAAACGAACCATCACAGCTCAAGGTGCCTTTGTGGGGTAAATAAATAAGTCATCCTCAGCTGTAGCTGAACTGTGAGTGACAAAACTCCTGTTTCATGTAAACAGCCTTAGCCATGAAGAATGGGATGACGTGAAATGCATTTTTTTGTAATGTAGTTTTGACATGTGCTGATGTTAACTGCATCATTTGTGCTCTTTTATTTAATTCCAGAATTTTGCTCCTGGACTTGAGACCACCTCTCCAGCATCTGAGGAACTGCCAGCCCTATTACCCTCCTTACCTTCACCCTGGTCATGTGGACCCCGTGGCGCAGCATGGCCTGAGAGTACCAAGGTCATCATCCTGGATGCCACTGTGTTGTCCTCACATCTTTCTTCCCTCATGTGCCCTTTGACCCTCCCACCGGAACTTAAAGTTACTCATAGGCTTTGCATGCATGTAGCAAGGTGTGGATCCCTCGTAAGAGATCTAACTCCCCAGCCCACTGTAAAGGGCTGCTGTGGTGTTGAGTTGTGCTAGGGCACTGATCCTCCCCAGGCTGCTAGAGCTGGCAGCAGTCTTCCCAGCCTGGGCTGCCTGGTTGCAAGGACCAGAGTCAGCTTTTGAACCCAGATACTCAGCATTGGAGCAGCTTGTGCTTCCTTTAGGCTACCAGGCCAGCCCCAGACCCCCTCCTTAATTCAGGACTCACTTCAATTGGCTCCCCATTAGGAGGCCGTCAGCCAGGTTCTGTCCTACTAATTATTCCAGGCAGGCATTTAACAGCTTGGCTTTTCAGTCAGGATCCCAGCTTCCTGACATCAGCAATCCCTGTTGTGGCTACATTCTTTAACCCCTTCATTGCAAAGAAACAACAGAAAAGAAACCTTTAAACATTTTTGCCAGGCCAGAATACCCTCATTCGTCTTGGCCCTGGACACCCTATAAGGCTCATATACATCCACGTACCTTTTAACATTATGATGAGGGCTTCACCCTGCTTAGAGAGTCAGGTGAAATGTCAGTGGTCCAAAAGGGTTCTGCATGTCGCTCTTGCAGGTTCCCTGTAGCCCATCATAAACACATTCAAATCATGCAATCTACATCTGCAAATCACACTCCTTTAGGCAAACAGGGGACCCTTCCTCTGTAGTTTGTACTTACAACACTATACAAATTGCACCTGGCATTCAGGCTAACTGTCATCTGTCACACTGAATCCAGCAACAAGGCACTAGCTGTGGGAACATTTCTCTGATGAATCACTGCTAAGTTAAGAAGCTGTCACCTCATCTAACACTCCAGATTTTCCTAGGCTCCACATTTCATGTCTCAGAAACTTCAGACGCATAGCTTGCAAACTTTCATCACTGGGATGTGGGACGCTATCCCTTGGAATGTGGGTGGAAAAGCAAGACAAAATGTGAGGCCCATCATCACGGCATGGTGATAGAAGTAGAGAATGCTGTGCAAATGGCTTTTTTTTTTAAATTCTTGCTTGTTCTTTCCTCTGCTCAGGGTCTCCTCGGCCACTTGCTATGATCCAGCTGCACCACTAGTCTGGACCCCAAAGAGCCCTTGCTCACCTGCCCCCAATGGAAGAGCTGGTGGGGGTAGAGAGAACACCCCACCTGGAGGCCAGTTCCGTTTGCAGCGGGTCCCTTCACGCTGGCTGGTGTGGTGCCTGAATGTGTCATCCTGATGAGCAGGGAGGGCTTTTCCTCCAATGTGTTCCCTCTCAGAGATGGTGGGCCGTGAAGGTGCGAGGAGGCACGCAACAGGTGTACAAACTGCAAGGCCTTCCTGCATCTCCCTTCCTACTGTCACACCTGTCTATTCTGTCGAAATGTCTGGAAAGACATGTCCGTACTCAAATTATGGAATATTTGGACAAGTACAATTTAATCACTCCATTCCAATCTGGATTTCGTAAAGGGCATTCTACAGCTTCAGTCCTATTAGAGTTTAATGACTTGTTAAGACTTGAGGAGGCAGTATAGCGCAGTGGTTTAAGGCTCTGAGGTGCAAACTTAGAGACTTGGGTTTGAATCCCACAGCCCCCACTTGCATACTGTGTGACCCTGAGCAAGTCACTTAACTCCCTTGTGTTCCCAGGTCACACCCATAAACAAGCTTTCAGCTTAGTGTGTCTCTCCTGTTCAAAAAAAACAAAACACATCTTTGCACACGGGTTTGGAAATGGCAGTAATTTTTATTGACTTATCCAAAGCCATTGACCTGGTGAACCACTCCCTCCTACTACAAACAGCAGAAACAATGGGTTTTACAGAAGGGTCCTAGAGATGGCTGAGGTCTTACCTGGAGAGTCACACTCAAAGGGTATCAGTTCCAGGATGTATGTCATCCAGGAGAGATATGAAGAGAGGTGTACTGCAGGGGTCAATTTTAGGACCCCTGTTGTTCCTCTTATTTAGTAATAGTCTGCCCTCTGTAGTGTGACACTCTCAGGTAAGACTGTACGTGGATGACACCACCCTAATAACAATAGGGCGGGCTACTTTAGAACTAGAAGGAAAAATGTAAGCCAGTTTTGATGCTTTGAGGGAGTGGTTCACCAGGTTGGGGCTTATTATGAATGTCAAGAAAACTAAGCTTCTGTACATTAATTCTAAACATAATAAGAATGCACAAATTAAAGTAAAGGTGGACAAGTGGAAATGTTTGGAACAAGTGAATAATTACACCTAATCGGGTGTTATCTTCGATGTGGACATGTCTTTAAAAGACCACATAACTACACTAATAGACAGGGTAAATAGAAGAGTAGGGGCTCTACGATGAACAACTAAGTGTTTAACTAAACAAAGTAGGAAAAAGGTGTGGAACAACTAGTAGTACCAGTTCTGACATATGGTGGGTTACTGTACAGAACTGCGAACAGATCATTGCTTCATAAGGTGGATAAGGTATATTATAGAGTGGCAAGATATGTTCTACAGTGCAGTGTACAAACCCACCATTGTGTTTTACTATCCACCCTACAGTGGAAACCACTGGCGATTAAACATGCAATCATGTGGCAAAGATTTCTATACTGATATTCTGTAGATTCAGGACCTTGTATTAGCGATAGATAGTTTGTAAGGGACAACGAGATAACATCAAAAAGTAGAAGATCGGTTCATGTAAACATGATAACTATTCCAATGGTTAAAAATAAATACAGAGAAAGGACACTATGTTTTCAAGCTGCTAAGTATTGGAACATATTACCATATTCAGCATGTACATCTCCAACTTTTAGACAGTTTATACTGGAGATAGACATAGCTAATTCTTTTAGCTGTTCATGCTATTAAGAATATCTTCAGCTTATGCTGTAAACTGGAGTTCTTATTTAACGTATGATAACTGGTATTAAGTTTTGTAAATTAATTACTGTGGTCTGTAATGTGTGTATTGTTGATCTGTCTAGTGGTGACTTGTACTGTGGAAAGTATTGTTTTAAATTAAATGTATAGGTAACAATATAAGACATAACAGGATGGTCTTGTAAACTGGGTCATCTGACCTAAATGACATGTTTTCCTGTACAAAAAATAAAGTTTTACTACTACTACTACATCTCCACTGAGTCTACACCTTCTTGGCACCCCCGTGCGGCACTCACCTGGTGGGGATCGGACAGCCTCCCACCTGCAGGGGTGTATCCTCTAGTATGCTCAGTCCTTTTCCACTAGCCAATCCCTGAAAACTTAGGCTTGTTCCTGAACCCCAGGTAGCCAGCACTGCAAGCAGTAGCCCTACAGCTACACCAACAGGTTGGATCTTGCCGCTTCTGCATTTGTAATACCTGTTTCTGACTGAGCAACATAAAGATAATAGCAGAAGGTGGGGAGTGCAGAACTGTACTAGTGCAGGTTTGAGAGATACAGATGTCGCTGTAACCATCACGCTCAAAACTCGAGAGAGTTACCATGGCAACAATTTCTCAAAAACCTGCAGACAGCACCATTCTAAACTCCCCACCATCTGTTGTTTTGTAATTATGTATGTGAACAAGAATACTACAGTTGATAATGTTCTTTTTCTCTCTAAATGTTGTTTTCTCTAAAACAGCAGTTAGCTGATGACTCGGGTTCGGAAGCTAGCCTGAGGCATTGGAGGGCTGATCGAGGAGGAGGATCGAGCGTCCGCAAGACCGCTTCCTGCCTCTGGGGGGTAGGGAGAAGAATCAATGCTTGACTGGCCCCTAGGTGAAGCGAGGGGAGAGGAAGCCTGAGCTGAAAGGTGGGAGAGGGCAGGCATGGCAGACATCGGCATGTGCACCTTGACGTCATTACACACCATGTCTCCCATGGGGAGAAAAGAGGAAAAGACACCAGGCTGTGCAAGATGACCGCCAGCCTCCGTAGGCCCCACACTCGGTGACTCAGGCTCCTGTTGGAAGCTAGAGTTGGTCCTAATGGGTCAAGGGACTCCCCACCACTCTGCCATGAAGGGCAAGCCGTGGCGGACTACAGGAAAAGTAAGCCCTGGGGGAAGCCAGGGTGATGGGACTGGGAGGGCCAGCTGTGGATAGGGTATATCACAAAAAAAAAAATCTGAACGTAGTTGCAACATGAGCCCTTTGATACTAGAGGGAGCCAGTTACAAGAGTGTGACTCAGGCAAAACCAAGCCGTGGTTTGTGTGGCATGACAACTCAGCAGGAAAGCTGCAACTCAGAATATAGAATCATAGAGTCTGTCTGCAGATAAGGACCCCTTGGCCCATCTAGTCTGCCCATTTTCCCTGCCTATACTGTCACAGATAGAAACACTGCATTTGTCTTCAGGTATGGACCGCTATAACTGATCTGTTTGAAGAGCCTTTCCAACCACAGAATTGTCCTCCATACATTACAGATGAATATATTGCTGGTTTAAAATCTTAGTGTAATATTCCATAATACCGCTCAGTCTTTTTTGTCAATAACATTTGTATTAATTTTTTTGAATGAATGAACTTTATTGGTATTTCATAATATCATGCAAAGACAAGCCATAACAAGAGCAACGCCATACATTACATCATCTTTATAGACAATACTCTATTTTAAAATATAACAAATAAAATCAGTCCAAACTGAACAAGAACTAAAAGTACAAAGCAATATGCTTAATACCATAATAGCTACATAACTGGATACTATTTAACTAAATAATAGCTGGTGACCCTCGTTAACAGCTAATTTTCAAGTTATGTGAAATGTCATAATAACTTGTTTTGATGTCACACTCAGTTATTAGGGTATTTCAAGCTGACGTATTTTTTAACAGCTTGGCAGGTAGCGCAAACTCGCAAGCAAACTTCTGTCTGATTCCACTCGCCTTCAGGTAGGCAGCAGTTTGCACACTTGTTTTTTTTTTTTTCTTTTTAGCAGTTTAGCTGTCAAAACAGCGTTTCTGTAAAAATTGTCACTTGCGCTCACTTTAGGCTGCGCTCATATTCATTTTTTTTAAAACTCAACTTTGTTCAGTGCAGTCTCACCACAGCAATACATACAGATTAAAGTGGTTATCATCATTGTTTCAAAAAGAAAAAGGACAACAATTCAATCAAATTATCACTAAATTCACTTGTGAGCTGTGGGTGGGCACCTGCCATTACAATGGTGAGTGTCCAGATAACATCAGACTGCAAATAAAAAGCTAGGTATGAGGCAGGTAACAAACAAGACCTTACCCCAAACAAAACATTGGCTGTGTGCAACTCTTTCCTGTCCCTCTTCTCCTATACAATAAGATAAAATAAAGAGACAATTCAATATTTAAAAAGGAATAAATCTGCATGAGCTAGGCCATCCACAATTTGGAGAACTTTAAATGTTATCTCCTGAAAGAACTTGTGCCATTAACTAACAAAGTACCTCAGTATCCACAATAGTATCAAAACAGCAGGCATAGAGGTCTGAGTAGTATCCTGGCCCCTCCTGAGCCTTTTTTAAAGCACAACCAGAGGACCCAGGCAAGGGGGCACCATCTCCTCGGATTCCCCAAGCAGCCAAGACTCCCACCCTTGCCACCTCTGCATATGTTTGTCAAATAAAATAAATAAATAAATATTGGAGTCTAAGCTTTGCTGTCAGAGCCTCCATGGAGAGAACTTCCCTCACTCTGCCCACCCACTCCTGTGTCGTGGGTGACTCAGGTTGGAGCCACTTAGCTGTGATACATTTTAGCCCAACTGCTATGAATGTTAGTACCATCCTTTGTGAGTCCCCTTTTAAGTGTGTTGCTGTGGGGATTCCCAGTACTCATTCTGTAAAATCTAGCGGAAGGAGAATCCCTGTGATTTTGTGGACTGTGGTTTGGAGTGCCTTCCAGAAATCCTCCAGCTGGGGGCAACCCCAAAATACATGTCAGTGATTACCAATCCCCCCGCACTGTCTTCAACATGTAGCCGAATGAGAAGTGGAGTATTGCTGTGTTATAGTGGGGACCTGGAAGTATCTAATTAAAGATTTCCCAAAAAAATTCTCTTTAGGCTGGGGCTGTGGTTACTTTTCAGCTGAATTTTAGCCTGCAGTTCCAGTCCTCCTCACTAATGATCTGATTTGATTCTTGTTCCCATGCCACCTTATACAGGGATTTATTTAACTCCAAAAATTGAGTAGCGTTTTGCTCATAAAAGTTCTAAAACATTGTGAAAATGCATAGCACTTACTTCACTGTGTTTAACAAACATAACACTTCTAGAAAACCTATATAAATACTTTCTGTACAGTTAGCATTATCCCAAGAAAAAAACCGCTAATCAATTATTTAAAACCCTGTTATATGGGTGTAGAGAATCGCCTCCTGCTCTCAATAACATCTTATATAGATTAAATATGTGTTTCTCTCTTACAGCTACTCATACAGTTCCATATGAGAATTCCTCCTACTCCGAGCAGGGCCTGATAAGGCCTTCTAGATGATCAGAAGAGTTAATGAAGTGCCTGATTTGCATATATCTAAGGAATTCTGAGTTATTCCATCTAAATTTCTCCTTAGCCCTCTGAAAGGAGATACATCTGTCATTTCCAATAAACTGAACAAACCCTGTCACCCGCTGAGTCTCCCCTTGCAAATCCCTGATCCAGTTGAGGGGGAAGAATTCTGACTCATATCTAATCAGTGACAATGGACCGACTCCAGTAGGAGTCGCCATTAACTTCTTTATTTTAGAGAGTAAATACAGCCCATGTCGTACCCATTTGTTTGGAATTTGTTTTATATACTCAGGAGTTACTGGGGCCAGAACCAAAG
Source organism: Neoceratodus forsteri (assembly GCA_016271365.2). Lineage (NCBI taxonomy): Eukaryota > Metazoa > Chordata > Ceratodontiformes > Ceratodontidae > Neoceratodus > Neoceratodus forsteri. The sequence continues at coordinate 62,057,153 of JADMNL010000032.1, forward strand.
TGAAAAGGGGACTACCCCCTGCCGACTCATTTTCCAAACCATATCAGCCGGATGTTGTTCTCTGTTTAGCCCAAGAAAGCACTGGACACATCTGGGCTGCCAGGTAGTATAAGTAAAAGTTTGGCAGGGCCAGTCCCCCGCCCCCCATCCTTGGGGAGAAATAGCACCCTTCTAGCAATTCTAGGTTACTTATATTGCCACATAAATTGTAATATGCCCTTGTTTAATCTGTTCCAGAAGGCTTGTGGAAGTCTTAAAGGGAGACATCGAAATAAAAATAGAAGACAGGGGAGAATGTTTATTTTATGACCGCTATGCTCCCCACCAAATTTAGGGGGAGAAGTCTCCACCTGGCAAAATCCTATTCTGTTACCTCCCATAATTTATTGTAATTTATTGAAAACAATTTGGAAATGTCCATGTTGATTTGTATGCCTAAGTATCTAATTTGGTTTTATGGGGCCCATCTAAAGGGGAAGGTATCTTTAAAGTTTTGATCCAATTTTCCACTGAGTACAAGAACTTCAGATTTAGAAAAATTAATCTTATAACCCGGGATCTCTTCAAGTGACTCCAATAAGTTTACTAGGGAAGGGACGACAAAAAGAAAATGGTGTCACCAACATATAGTGAAATTTTCTGTTTCAAACTGCCCACCATAATAGCTCTCACCTCCTGATTCTGTCTGACCTTTGCAGCCATAGGGCAAAAAGTAAGGGGGATAGAGGGCATCCTTGTCTAGTTCCTCTGGTCAAGGGGAAGAAAGGGGAGCTTATACCATTAAGTCTAACCAGGGCCCTGGGGTTGTTGTACAGCTGAGAAATGGATTGCAAGAATTTGGGGCTATATTTAATTTTTTCCATGGATGTTTTGAGAAAGTGCCAATTTACCCTATCAAATGCTTTTTCTGCATCCATGGAAATGACTAACTAAAGGTGTTCAAGTGAACTTTGGGAGGAGATAATGTTTAATAACCGCCGGATGTTATTGGGTAAGAATTTTCCTGTACTGAACCCTGTTTGGTCTGTATGTATTAGGGATGTGACACAGGTTTGTAGTCTCCTAGCCGTTAACCCTGTGAACAGTTTCAGATTGACATTCAATAGAGAAATAGGCCTGTATGATCCACACTCTAGAGGGTCCTTTCCTAATTTGTGAGTAACCGATATGTGGGCAAGCTGCCATGACAATATGACAATAACCGATATGTGGGCAAGCTGCCACCCTCCATTACCTCCTTGCAAACTTGGAGTAAAAGGGGCAGCAGGAGGTCTGCAAATGCCTTAAAAAACTCTAAGGGGACTCTATGTGGTCCGGGGGTTTGCTATTTTTCAGGGGAGTTACCTGGGACCTAAGCTCTTGTAAGGTGACCTCTCTGTCTAGTTCTTCTCTTTCCCCTGTGACAGCTCCTGGACCATTAAACCTTCAAAGAAAGAAAGAATTTTTTGTCTGAGCAGGCTACAGGCTCCTGAAAGTAAAGGGATTTATAACAGTTTGGAAAGAGTTTTGTTATTTTCTCCAGGGGGTTAACTATGAGTCCATCATACCCTGGAGGCAAAGGCAATTATTACCCCATGGAGGACTGCCTTTAGGGCATTCCAACAGACTACGTGGGTGGCCAATTCTGGAGGGTTATCCAGGGTGTATGATTTAATTGTGGACTCTATCAGGTCTCTGAATTCCTGATCATTTAAAAACCCCACATTGAGCCTCCAATGGGAGTTCTGAATGGGGGGAGGGGGGCCCTAGCTCCAGACTCATTTTAAGTGGTGCATGATCTGGTAGAGTGCGTTGTAGAATGTGACAGGAATTCACAGAATGCAACCATTCTTTGGAAAGAAAAAAAAAAGGTCTATTCTGGAATAACATTTATGCCTGTCTGAGTAATGTGTATAATCTCATGTGTCCCCATTAATCTCCCTCCATACCTCTGCCAGCCCTAGGTTGGCACAGATCCTGGTCAGAGTAGTTCCTGCCACTCCCAATGTAGTCCTAGATGCACCCCCCTCTCTCGTTCCTAACCAGACAGAAGATGGTGTTAAAGTCTCCTCCTATGATGCAGAAGTGTTTCGCAGCAGTTAATATTCGTGCAAAGAAATTTTTTTAAAAAGGGCGGCTTCCCTTTCTTCATTTGGGGCATATAAACTTGCCAGGGTGCAAGGAGTATCCATAAAGGATCCCTGAATCACTACATATCACCCTTCTGGGTCCAAGACCACTGATTCAACCTGCAGGGGGCAGTCCTTGTGTATTACAATTGCATTGCCTCTGTGATGGGGATGGGCCAAATAAGAAGAGGCACATACACTGAGTCAAACCATCTTCTGTACAACTTCTAGTGCTCAGCTTCTGTGAGATGGGTTTCCTGTAGTAGTACAGTCTATGCCCTGGCCCTACCCATTTCCTGTAAAAGCCTAGCTCTCTTAATTGGGCTATTAAGCCCTCTAACATTGTAAGTTAACACTGTAAGATCTCCCATCTTTCTATCCTGGGTACCTCTGCATCATGAGAAGCCCTCCAAGACTCCCCCAGCAACCATGCCAGTTGAGCATCCCTGGGCTTGTAGGAGGGGAAGAAGCACAGCCAGTCAAAAACATCTCAGTTTAATATGACTTTAACCATAAAACATAACCAGTTTAACGTTCAACAAATTTGAGCAAAACCAACAACTTTGCTTCAAAGGTGCCACACTGTGCCCACCATGCTTAAGGTGAATCGTGGTGGTGGAATGTGTGGGATTAAATCCTACACCGTGCCGCAAGACCAATGTGTGTTGATCCCTCTGCAGCTCTTGTGGAGTCACTTGTGCCATTCGGCTTGTGCCCCATCTCCCCACGAATTTTCCTCTCAACTGCATTCCAGTAGGCCCAGGGTCCTCCATCCCCCAGCAGTTTGCTAGGACCTGGCTTCCCCCGTGCCCTTGCTGAAAATATCCCTTTAATTCTCATTTTATTAAGGAACACTCTATTAGAGCTAGTCCGAAGACCGTTTGGATCCCCATTCAACAAATTGTTAAGACATTGTAGGGCAAGGGTGGGTTGTAGGGGAGCTTTGGGAGTTAACTTCCCGCTTTACAGGCACAAGAATACAGATTATATTATCACCACTCCTGTACCCCTTTCGTCAGATCTTTGAATGTTATGATAAAGTCAGTGAGGAAAGGAATATTTATGAAAAGTGAACTAGCCAAAGCTCCAGTCTCTCAGAGTCAGGTGTGCTCATCCCTTAATAAAGGAGGCTTTGGGATTTACACTTGGAATAATCCGACATGTTTACTTGCCAGACAGTTACTTCAGGTGTTTGTATGAGGAGTCCTTGAGGTCTTCTGCCCCAGAACACGATCTGGAGTCTTCGTGGGGTGCTCTGGGACTAGTAGGAGCTTCTTGGCCTTCCTTCTGCTTTGCAGTCAGCTCTTGCAGCTTGGACCAGGGATTGGAGGTATGTGTAGATTTAGGCCCACTGGAGAAGTGCCTGTAGTTAAAGGAAGTCCCCACTGGTTGCCATTGTTGTCTCTCCATGTCTTTGATGGGGGAAGGGTTGATCAGATCACCGACTGCGATATCTAGAAAGGTCAGGTACTTTTTAGCCTCAGGGACTGAGTCAAAAATCTTTACCCCATTGTCTGAGGTTATTTTGAGTTTGGCTGGGAAATCCACCCTCGGTTTTATGCCCTTGCACCGAAGCATCTTCACCACTGGGAACCAGAGCTTGCACCTAGCCATAGTAGAGGGTGTGTAATCCAGTTTGATGAAAGGTTTTGTGTCCCCAAATATAATCTCCCCCATAGACCAAGCCTTCCTCAAGACCACCCCCTTGGTTCTGAAGTCCATGAATGCTATGATTAGGGAAAGGGGTCTGGCTTTGGGGTACTTCGGTGGTGCCATAAAGGTTCGGTGAGCTCTAATAATGTTCAGCTGCATGTTTTTGTTCCAATTAAGAACCTCCTTCAGTAGGCTTTCAACAAATTCTGGAACTTTGCCACTTTCTGTTTGTTCTGGCAGGCCGTGCAGTCTGAGATTGATTCTGTGCGAGCAATTTTCTAAATCCTTGATCTTGTTTAAAAGGAATTGTGAGCAATCATGTAATTGCAGGATTGTTCCATCATGGAGGTCTGACTTGAGGCCTTGGAGTAAGAGGTAAGCTGTTCCTCGATAGTTTGAATTTGCTTGGTATGATCTTTTATCTTAGCTTTATTGTCCGTTACCTCTGCCTTCATAGTATCCAGGATCTGAGTAAGGCGCCAGAGTTCTCGGCAGAGCTGCCATGAGGTAATGGTGAAATCTTCCTCTCTGTCCTCTGAGCCACTCGCCGGTCCCCTTTCAGTTGTTTCTGGAGACCTAGTTGGTGGTGTGTCTCTAGCTTGATTCTCTGGGGCAAATCTAGTTTTTGCTGTTTGAGGCCCCCACCGGCTTCCGATCGCGCTTTAGATCTGTTTGCCATTGTTCGGGAAATGATCCAGTATGTTTAGGTAACTAGTTGGAATATTTGAAAAAATAACTTTTAAATTGTGGGATAGATGAAGCTCTGGATTATCACTGCCGCATGGCTCAGTGACATCACCGGAGGTCCTGCTCTTACTCATTTAAAAAAAAATTCCTGCGCCTGTAATTATACAAAATAAAATGTAGACATGTGTGTCTATCAGATTTTGTTTTTACACAACCTTGGTGTGTGAGGTCCTCATAAACTTCTTGAGCTTTGCTCTTGAGGTTTATGGGTCAACACACACCTCAGGCATGTAAAAAAAAAAAAAAAACATAACACACGCCTGCCTAGGCATTGTTCTATATATGACATACCTCTCACTGTATCAGCATTACCTGTGTTTGGGAATAACTACTTACTATAATATTATTATTTTAATAACTAAAATGAAAGATGTAACAGTCCTTCAGGGTAAGCCTGGAAAATGTTCTGCTTCCCAGTGGAATTATGGGCAGTCTGGATAATGTGGTGGGTGGGGAATCCTAACAAATGAGTACATATATTTACATGGCTTATTTATTAATCCCTCCTTATGAAGTGTGTGTGTGTGGGGGGGGGACAGAGCTGCTGGCCCTAGGGTCTTTTCTGACCCTAAATTACAGTGCTGCTATTGGCCAGATTTTCAGAAGTAGGGACTCTCAGGGCTGCCCGATGGCCCAGGTGGTAGTGCTTTGTATTCCCACACCAGCAACCTGGGTTTGGAAGTGGACTCGGGAGCTGGGTCAGGCAGACTTCCCACACCAGCAACCTGGGTTTGGAAGTGGACTCGGGAGCAGGGTCAGGCAGGCCTGTGCAGGCAGTGCTGCGTGGCTACACTCCTAGATCAGTGAGGCAGGGCGTAGGGTTCCGCCACTCTGGTGACTCCTGTGGTGGGTCAGGGAGCACGCTCCTCCATAGAGGCATGTTAGCAGCATGTGAGGCTGGCTGTGGGCTGTACCCAATATTGGGTAGTGGGCAGGGCGAAAAAACAGAACCTGGAGCCTGTGGATGATGCCCTGACCCATTCCCCTGGCCCTCCCTGCCATCCAGGCCCGGTGATTCTGGATGTGTTAATTGTGAGGGGGGAGAATGGGCCTCCTTTTCCTGGCCCTGCCACAGGGGACAATCCATGGAAACTCATGCTATAAAGTCCTGGGGCAGTTTGTACCAGTTGGGGGTGGGTTGGGGATGAAGGCAGGCCGGCTGGCTCTGAGGGCAGAAAAAGATTTGTGGGGAAAAAAAAAGAAGCAAAGATTCATGGGACTATTGTCCACTGTATTGGTGCCTCCAAGATGCACAAACTCGGGAGCCTTATTTTAAAAAGTCTCCCATGGCTGCCCCAACAGCCCAGCAGCACACTACCATGCTGGCAACCCAAGTTCCGGAGTCAGTTAGGGTAGCCGCATCAGGTTGGCAGGTTGGGCCAAGGCAGCGGCCACCTGGCAGTGAGCCTCAGCCAGGGAGGGTTATTGGCAAGAACCAAGGCCACCCATGCAGTGGGGCCAGGAAGCTGCTCCCACCACAGGGTTAGCTGGGTGCTAGGCCTAAGAGTTGGGCTGACATTGGGGGAGGTGGAAAGGGATCAACGTAAAGGGAGAAAATCCTGACTTCAGTTTAAATGGTGGTCTTGGTCCTGGGGATTCCTCTGGGTCCTAGTGCTTGCGGACACGGGATCTGGACTGCCTCAGGAGGTAGGATGGCTCTCCTCCTGGAGCCCCTATCATGGAGGTCAAGCAATGGGGGGGATTGTCAGCCTGCTGTTTGAATTCCAGTGTGCCTTTTGTATCATGTAGAACTTGTATCATGCTCCAGCTTGAGAAACAATAATTAAAATTTATTAAAAAACAAATGCAATGGGGGTAACTGGTGGGTTACCAGGGTATGGGGGAGCCAGAAATTCTGGACCTGATGGGGTACATCCCTGGGATCAGGGCATATCTCTGGAGGATAGAGGTGGACTAGGGAGAAAAAAACTCTATATATACTGCTATAGGACAAAAACAGCTCCTGGGTTTTTAAAACAGTCAGCAAGGCCGGCCTGCTGGCACAGTGGTTGGATTTTCGCTTGTGATGCCAATGACCCGGGTTCAGGAACAGACTTAGGTGCTGGAGGGCCAGCCAAGGTGAGAGAGGGCTTGAGCATCCAATGACTTCTCGCCTTCTCCTGGGAGGGAGAGGGGTTTGTGGCTCTGGTTACGGCTACATGTCGGGCCTCACTGTGGGCAGAGTGTGGCAGAAGTCGGCTCACGCCTTGACGTCATGTGGCACGTCACGCTCCCCAAGCAAAAAATGGAGCAATGGCCCCCTGATCGACCAGATGATGGTCACCAGTCCCCTGCCACCATGAAGCCCCGTACAGCCTGAACCAACCTCAGCAGCACCTGGGTCAATAAGGATGTGCCTACCGGTGCCTTTTCCCCCAAAAGGGTGGGGGGACCCGTTCAATGAAGCAAAATGTCAGGTTTCCTGGGGGGGGGGGGGGGCTGCAATATGAGGCAGTTCTTGGCAGCGGGGTTGGAGAGGTGGAAAGGTGTACCTAGGTGGCCTGAAGGAGAGGCTGGTCGAGTTTCAGCAATGTACAGCTGTTTGTGTCAATAAAGAGATGCATGTGTCACTTTTCTAATGCAAGCAGGGCCAGTTTTGCTGCAGACTGCAGCAACAGCATCTGACAGACCACTGTGGAGGTATATCCAGGTGTTGGGTACTGTTGCTCTATCTGCAGCACAAATGAGCCACAGGGCCATCCAAAATCTGGCCCCATGTATGTATGTAGGTAGCACTAGCTACAGATTACTTCAACAAAAATAACAACAATACTCATAAAAAAGTTCAGACTAGCCAAAACCTAGAGCGTGGAGCTGTGAATAAGCTTGGTACGTTCTGCAGACCTGGTTTTAATTCCTACAGCCTCCACTTGCATACTGTGTGACCCTTAGCAAGTCACTTAACCTCCCTGTGATCATGGGACACACCTGGAAATGAGCATTGGCTCAGTGTGCCTTTCCCAGCCAAAAATTGCAAAAGAAGAAAAAAAAACGATACTAAATGGGAAAGCCTTTACACAAGTAGAAACATTGTAACAGAACCATGACAATTTCCTTTCCCACTTTCTCCCCACATCAAAAGTAACTGTTACTTTATTTCTTTCCTAAACATAACTAATTACTGTAAAATAAAATTTTAGTTACTGTTGTTCTCCCACAGTCCTGTTCTCACACACATTACCTGCACCTGGCAAAAGTGTGACAAATCTAGGGTTTTAAGTAATCTGGTAGCCAATGAACAGAATGGCATAAATTCAGTTTGATATAGAATAATACATGGGTGTGTGTGTGTAACCCAGAATATTACACACACCTGAGGTGTGGGATGCTACATATACCCCAAGAGCGAAGCTTGAAGGGTTTATAAAAGCATTCCACACCAAGGGTGTGTGTAAAATTCTGGTCACACCCACCCACCCATGTTTTATTTTATGTAATTACTGGTCAGTATTTTTTATGACATTTGCTGAGCTCACACTGAGTGTAGTGAAAGCCACAGTGCTAGTCGTATAAAAGGGACCATTAGCACAATACATCCTATGCAATGGCTGCCGCACTAATGCACAAGCAGTATATCACATTATCGATCAACTTCTGAGTGACTATCAATCAATCAATCAAATCTTTATTTATCCAGGCGAACATCGTTGAGCAAGGCTCATTTGCAAAGTGGACCTGGTAAGGTCAAGGTTCAATTTACATGAAATATAGCATTCAGAACATTTACAAATAGAAGAATACAAAAATGTGAGTTATACAACAGATCCCAATAATATAACAATCAGATTATACACCAAATTGTGAAGACAGAAATAAAACAATAAATCAGATATTGAACACATAGTTTGACATGTTAGGAAAAACAAGGATATATTACATATGTACACGATTCAGAAGGTTCATAAGGTAGCCAGCTCACTAGGATGGGTACTAGGGGGACAAAGGAGTGTTTTGTGGCTGACGGAGTGGCAGGATTGGTACCCTGCAGTAGTGGTCAGGGGTAGGGAACCGGGTGGGGAGGGGAGGAATTGTAAGAGTTGGTGCAATAAGCGGATCCAGAGTAGGTACAGGAGGAAGAGGAGAGGGTTAGGCGAGAGGTATGAGCTGGGAGCATTAGGGAGATATAAGGATTAAGGGTATAGGGAGCTGAAAAGGCACTGGATAGTGAGCTATAGGGTAGTTTCACAGTAGGTGCTGGTGAGCTTGTCTTGTGTATCTAAATATGGAGGGTTAAACTAGTGATGATGGAAGCAGCCACATTTTTCTTTGAAAATCCTATTGTATAGGTATTTGAAGGCTGAAATAGATATAAGCTTCTTCGCTTTCAATGTCTTCTGCATTGTGTTCCATAAAGTGGCTAACACATAGCTAACTGCATATCTACCATGTCGAGAGTGGAATTTAGGCACCTTGAGGGTAATAAGGTTCATACTTCTTAATGCATAACTATTTGATGTGGCTTGTAGAAAACAGTCAGAGATATATTTTGGAAGCTGTCCGATATTGCTCTGTAGGTCCATAATATTGCATTTCTATCCGTTCTGGCTTGAAGCGACGTCCATCCCACTGCAGAGTAGAGCAGACAGTGGTGAGTGCTGTAGGGTAGGTCTGTGATGAACCTCAAGGTTCTGTGATATAGTGTATCTATCTTGTTCAGACATACAGTAGGGCAGCGACTGTATAAGAAGTCAGCATAATCTAGTACTGAGAGGAAAGTGGCCTGGACCATCTTCTTTTTTGAATCACTTGTAAGGAAGTGCCTTATTCTGTAGTAAAGTCCAAGTCTTTGTCTGAGTTTTTTAACAGTTCTTCCAAATGTTCTAGGTAGTCTAACCTATTATCTAACCATACCCCCAGGTATTTGAATTTTGTGACATAGTCTAGGTTTTCACCAAGGGCAGTGGATAATTTGGAAGGTTGAGAGGGATAGTGTATCCTGACTGCACCTGAGGGAGAAAACATTGCCTTGGTTTTTTTTATCTGATAATAGTTTCTTTCCCAGCAGTTGATATTGGCAGGTCGAATTCTGCTTGTAGATCTTTGCAGGCTGTAATAGGTGAAGAGGACCGACATACAGTACTGTATCATCAGCAAACAGGTGTACAGTGGCTTTGGAAATTTTAAAGTCGATGTTGTTGATCTATATTGCAAATAGGATAGGGCCAAGGATCGATCCTTGTGGTACTCCTCTTTGAAGTGGTCTGAGTGGGGATATATCACCTTCGGCCTTCACCTGCTGAGTTCTTCCTGAAAGATAATTATGAAACCATCTAATGGAATTGGTGTCAAGCCCAACTGACCTCAGTGATGAGAGGAGCAGGTTGTGGTCAACCGTGTCAAAGGCCTTACTTAGGTCTAAGAAAACAGCACTAACACAATTTTTTTTATCCAATTCAAGTTGCCAGTCATTGGTGACTTTTGCAAGAGCTGTGATGGTACTGTGATTTGTTCTGAAACCAGATTGTGCTGGATTTAGAAGATTGTTAGCTTCTAGGTACTCCCTTAACTGAGTGCTCACAATTTATTCAAGTAGTTTGGACAGTACCGGAGAATGGAGATTGGTCTGTGTAGTTATTGAGGTCTGTAGGATCCCCAGTTTCAATAGTGGAATAATGAGGCGGTTTCCAGATTGACGGATACCTCCTGACTGTAATGAGAGGTTGAACAGATGTGTCACCGGTACTGCTATAACATGTATGGCAATTTTTATGAAGTAGGGGTCAAGGGAGTCAGCACCTGCACTTTTTTTTGTATCCAACTGTAATATTAGTTCTTCAACTTGTTTCAGTGTGGTTGGTGTGAAGGAGAAAGTGGAATCAGTCACTTTTACATCAGAGTTCTTAATCCCTAGTTGCAATCTCAGAAGGTTGGCAGGAGAGGAGTCAAATGCTAGCCCAGCAGTAGTAAAGTGATTATTAAAAGCTTCCAGTACTTCTAATCTGTCAATGATGGTTCTATTTCCACTATGTACTTTTTCTGGGAGTAGGTTGCTTGTGACATTGCCAGTTCTATCTTTTATGGTATTCCAAAATTTGGCAGGGTTATGGTATGATGAATCTAGTTCAGCCATATAGTATGCAGCCTTTGTGTCTCGCACTTTCTTGGTGCAGAGATTCCTAGCTTTTCTGAACTGCTCCCAGTCAGTGACTAGTGATTCCAACCACCCAGTTATAATGCTAAATATCAACCGGGTGGTTGTAACACTGGAAAAAAAACACGGTTATCCATATATCGCAAATGCTGACCAGTAATTATTAGCAGGAGCCACCACAACCCCAAAGGCCCCGCTATTGGGGGGGAAAACCACGGTGGACAGTGGAAGAGTTAATACCTGGAGAAAATGTGTGCCATGGCAAGAGTGGAAGTCTAGATCAGCAAAGGAAGATAAACCCAAATAAAAATAGTCTTTCATCTGGAATCCTGCATCCTGAATCCAATATGGAGGCCATCTGGGGGTATGGGTATGTCGCGCAGGTGCAGTGGATAGATATCTAATTGCCAGTCCCTCATTCATGATCACTCTACTGGCTGACCAATGGTTGGTGTTGGTATCAGTGGTGAAAGCAATGGCTTGTTTCCTTTCTGCTGGAGGAAGGAAGCAGCCATAGTGATGCCATTGTCATGATGGGGAGGCGGGGGTGAAAGGGAAAGAAACAGGGGAAAAATTAAAAATACAAACAAAATAAAGATATGGCAATTTATGATAAGCCTTAAAGGGAGCTGAATGACTGTCTCCCTAAAGGGCTTGCCACTTGGCAAGGGTTAAATGAGGTTTTCTTGTCAACTATCTCTTTTAGCACAGAAGAACAAGCAGCTTCAATCTGAAAGGCTGTTTCCCAGCAAACTGTGATTTTATAGACCAAACAGGGAAATTGCAATGGTTCCTGCTTTGTGTTATGAAGGCTCAGTATTAACATAGCAGCAAGAAATATAACAATGTTTGTATTCATGTATTTCATTTATCAATATGTATATTTGTATTGTTGTTGATTTTTGTCTGAATGTCTAAATGTTTTATGTTTGGTGTATGCAGAAACAGTTTGACTAATAAACTTAACTTGACCGAACAACAGGATCCTAGTGGCCATTATTTGACTTCTTTCACTGAAAATACAACTGGGGCGATAACGTTGATAGAACCGGTTGATGTAAACATTAAAAGCTGACCATGCCTGTGGGATGCAAATTTGCGCATCTTAAACCAACTGCATCATTTTTGAGCACATTTCAAAATACCACCCCTTCTCGTTATTCCTTCCACTAAGTTTTGTAGTTTGCAACTGCCAAATACTCGACACATGACCTCCCAATCAAATGACCCAACTCATAAATACAAATGCATGACCCCCCAGAGCACTAGAATCTACATTACAGGATCAGGGAGTGCTCCCAACCTGTAAAGTGCTCCTTTCTCCTGTGTGTGAGAGACACTTATTTTTAAAGAGTGTATCATATTCAAATACTCTGGAAATGGTACTTTCGGAGGGTTTTTTTCCATATTCTGTTTCTGCTCTTTTGGTCGGCCCCCATCTGCCGCGGGCCGCAGCCCCGACAACCCAACATCCACCAGGACGTACTGGTGGATTTACCAAGAGCCATCTTCCCCAAGGCTTGCTCCTCCCTGGTGGGGTCAGCAGGGTCCCCCAATCTCACTGTGGTCCGGATCCATTTCTGGCTGGCGTGCCCAGCTGGTTGAGTGTGGCTGCATTTACCATTTGCTGTTTTCACGGTTCCCATACTAACCGCTTGCCTGGTTGAGTGTGGGCCTCTGAGTGCTTGGCACCATTGTGCTGCCAGCTTTTTCTTCCCTTAATAACCCCTGGGAGGTATGGCGTGTGATGACTTCATGATGTACGTCATGCACTCCCACACAACATGCGTCAATGTCTGCCAAGCCCACCCCAGTGTGTTGGCCTGGGCTGCCTTTCCCCCTCCTTCTGCTAGGGGCCAGAAAAGCTCTGGGCTCTGCCCACCCTCATCTCCTGAAGAGGAGAGCGGTCCTATGGATGCTTGATCCTTCTGCCTTGGCTGGCTCTCTGATGTTCTGAGTTTGCTTTCAAATCTGGGTCATTAGTGTTGCAAGTGGCGGTGCTACTGCTGCGTTGGCGGACTGGCACTCGGCAGTTTTAAAAAAAAATCTTAATTCATTATCGACTGACCTCAATCAGTTGTAACCCCCCCCCCGCCAAATGTATTTATTTATTTTATTTGCTTTTGGTAACCGGGTGGGTGCACTAGGCATAAGAATGCCTATTTTCAGGCATGACCCAGGAGAAAACAGCTTGAAATACATAAGTATACATGTGACGCAGCACATGAGATATGCAGCACAGTTAAGATGGAATCACATACAATAAAATTTAGGCTATGGAGAGACATTGCTTCAACATGCCAGTCAAACTTGGGGTGTAGAGAAAATATGGTATGGTATAATGCAGTTACAATACAGTTTGGATAAGTAAACACACGATCAAAACAATGTGAGAGAACAGACATTGCAAGAGAGAGCGTACATAAAAACAAAACAATAAGTGCCAATTGAGTGGTTAATGAACGGGGGAGAGGAAGGGTGAGTGGTAAGCAGAGAAGAGAGGGTAAGGGATGCGAGAGAAGACATGTAAGGAGGGTATCAAGAGAGGTGGGGAAGAGGTGTCAGAGAAGTGGATTACCTGGGGAAAAAAAACAGAGGGCAGGGAGAAAAGATGGTCTAAGGCGGATTAAATCAAGGGCAGGGGCTAGTAGCATGCAAATGCTCACAGTGAAGTTTCTGAAAACTAGCATGGGTGGTCCAAAATAAGCTCTGTCTCCTCCTGCTCTCCTGGGCTCCTCCCAAATCAGCCTGTAATTATTTTGGTCCTCCCAGGTCCTGCTTCTGCCTGTGTCTTCTGCCTGTATCTGGTGCCCCAATCCAGCCCAAAGCACTTCTTCAGCCCTGTGGGGGTGGTAAAGTTAAACTGCGATCACCTACCCAAATTTCTGCCCTTGGGGCAGCGAGGAGCATGCAGGCGCGACTGGCACCTTTCATCTGTGATTGCATGATTTTGCGGTCACACCAGAGAGTGTTCTGTGGGTCCCAGGATCCCCATGTGCTAAGTGGGACCTGGTGACCATGGACAGGCTCCTGACCAGTTGCTCTCCTTGAAACTGAAGGAGTTCCTCAAGGAAGTTTCCATCAGGGCTCATTAATATTCATGAGCCAGACACCCCTTCCGATTGCACTGAAATATTCATGGGATCTATCTACCCTCGGGGCAGCTGTATTTCGGCTGCAGCCAAAAAAGGAAAAAAGAATGTTTAAAAATATTGTAACTGCAGAGTGTGTTGGGGAAAACATGTTGTGGGGAGGTGTTTAAATGATTAAAACTACTTTATTCTGGCTGCACTAGTAACATCTAGTAAAACATTGGGACTCAGAGAAGTGTCAGCCTGTCTGTTGCTGCAAGGTGTCCTTAAATATTGGTAGCAGTGACAGGGAAACAAACTGAGAAATTCAGCTACTCTGTGCAGTGACAGCAAGCATACACCCAGGGCTAATGGACTGTGGGGCATTGGGGCAAATATTGACTTATTTCTGGCTGCACCAGGACATTATTCAGGACTGTGCTCATTCTGCTAAGGGACTATAACATTCAGCAGCCATTGCAAAAGCAGCCACACCCAATCGGAAAGCCAGGAAAACAAAGTCAGGACTTGTGGGGCATTCACCAAAGCTCATGGGTAAATGCCAAGTGCTCATGGGGACTTACAGGGACCCAATTCTAGGTACCAAAACAGCAGACCAACACCGGCCTGGTGGCATTGAGGATTGAGGCGCTGGATGCCTTACCTTGCACTACACTGGCGACCTGTGTTCATGAATGAACATGGGCCGCCAGGGGTCAGCATAGGAGGAGAAGAATTGAGTGTCCAATGGACTGCCCTCTTTCTCTGGGGAGAGGGGTCCTCAGTGACTGGCGCTCATTTGCCACCCCAGTGGAGGCTGGGGGACAGGGCACCATGCTGCAGTATGGGAGTAGTTGGGGTGGGGCAGATGCTTGGAGTGAGCACATGTGGACGTGTGCCCACTCCCCTCTGCTAGTATCATTGCATGCCCCCAGCTCTTGGGAGAACACCAGGAAAAAGCATTGCCGCAACACAGTGGTGGAGGGTGCCTCACAGGCTCTGCTCCTGGCCAGCCACGGTGCTGGCCCACTGGATCCGGACTTTGGTGGGGGTTGGGGAGCTCCACCGACCCTACTGGGGGGGCAAGCCTTAGGAGCTCAGGTCAGCACCGGATGGGGCTGGGGGCACCCTCTGGAGGATAGCTAGCAGAGGAGGAAAAAAGTAATAGGAAAAAACAAAACAAAAGAAAAAAACAGCAGCCCAACAGTGCATCGAGTGAGGTTCATGCATTATTAATTTCTGTGATTGACAGGTCCTCCAGCCAATCGGAGGCCTGTCAACCAAAAACTTGAGCCAATCAAGAGTCTCAGAAAAGCCCTATTAGAGACAGTGTTTTCCAGCATTTTGCTAGATTTGAGAGGGAGATTGAGAGAGATTCAAGCAGGAGCCGGGCTCAGGTCCCAGCCATGCTGCCAAGCCTGGAGATCAGTTAATCCTCTCTAATCTGGAAAGAGTTTGCCACCTTTATTTTAGTTAAAGTTAAAGTAATGTAGCTTGATAAACTGCTAGCCTGGAGTGTGCCAGATTGTCCTTCAGGTGCTAGCCCTCCCCCTCCGAGCAGGAGGAAGATGTGGAGCAAAACCAGGTGACATCAAGCGGCAGTGAGAGTGCTGAAAAGAACTTCATTTGTGAGAGGACTGAAGACCATCAAGAGCCTTCAATAGCGGGGATTGTCCGTGAGGGACCTGAGTAAGTACCCTTATACCCCCCCCCCGGTGCAAGGGAGAAAAAACAAACTCAATCAATCAAAATCTTTATTTAACCAGATGAACATCATTGAGCAAGCTCATTTTCAAGATGGATCTGGAAAGAAGAGGTTAACAATACATACAAAGGAATATTCTGTTACATCATAATTGGGTGAACAATATATACAAAATGAATTCACACTTACATAGCATTTACATAGAGCAGTAATTATACACAGGAGGTTTATAATACACATGAAACAGAGTATTAAAAAGAGCCATTACGCTAAGACCATGAAGAGTATGCAGCTAAAATGTATAGCAACTGCAGTACAGTATATACAGGTTAAACATATGCAACTATAATTACAGTGTGTATTTGAAGCATCCTTGAACATAATTATTGAAGGAGCTTGGTAGAGCATGGGAGGGGGTGGGATGCAAGAAGGTGAGTAAGGAGAGGTACATGGTACATGTCCACAAGGGCATGTAGTGATTGCAGAGGGGAAGGTGGCAACAGTTAGGGAGTGGAAAGCAAAACACCATGACAGTGTCAAGGGGGGTAAGCAAGGAGTGTCGGTGGGAGCCAGGAGGGCATGGAAAAGGAACTAACGATAAGGAAAAAAACACAGGGTTGAGATAGAAGGAGCAGTCAGGTAAGTTCTTATAGGCTCTAACATTGCCCAAGCGGGGGTGGGAAAGAAGTACCAGTAAAGGGATGCACTGGAGCAGATGGAGCTGAGGCTAGGGGAAGGTGACATCAGGGGAAGCAGTTACAGGATTCCTTGATAGAGCGAGAATAAAGTGGTTTGAAGGCTGATAGTTTGATTGGGTAAGCCAACTTCAGGTTATTTTGCAAGTTGTTCCAGAGAGAGGGTAAAGCATGAGATATGGCAGACCTGCAGAAGCTTGACTTGAACTTTGGTACTGCAAGGGAGATAATGGAGGAACTCCTTAAAGATCAACTGCAGCTATATTATAAACATACTACAAAAGTTACTCCTTTTCCCTAATATAAGGACAACCGGACCTTATTTATTACGTGAATGAAGAAATTGCCATTTGTCATGCTCAGATACTATTTTAATGCTCTCCTATTTGATGGTTAAAATCTCTCTGACATATTTTGACCAGCTAGAGAAACATTGGGTGAGTGCTGATTCTATTCGAGCAAGAATGACATAATTTCCCTCACGTTCCAGGTACTGAGTTGCTAGGAACTTTAGGAAAATGATGTCATTCTTGCCTGAATGGAATCAGCACTCACCCAAGGTTCTGCTAGCTGGTCAAAAACATGTCTGAGAGATTTTCTGTAAAACCATCAAATAGGAGAGCATTAAAACAGTATCTGAGCATGACAAATTGCAATTTCTTCATTTCACATGTAATAAATAAGGTCTGGTTGTCCTTATGTTAGGGAAAAGGAGTAACATTTATAATATGTTTATAATATAGCTGCAGTTGATCTTTAAGGCATATTTATCTATCACACCTAGAAACACAGAAACATAGACTATGATGGCAGATAAGGAAAGCTTGGCCCACCTAGTCTGCCCATTTCCCTACCTAACGGATAAGCTGCAGATCCTAGTTAACCAACAGCCTACTTCCTCCTACCCCCCACTAGAATTGCCTTATGTCTGTCCCATGCACTCTTGAATTCCCCCACTGTTTTTGACTCTACGACCTCCTCAGGAAGGCTGTTCCATGAATCTACAACCCTTTCTGTGAAGAAATACTTCCTCACATTACCTCTGAGCCATCCCCCCCATCCTCAAATTGTGCCCCCTTGTTCTTGCACACCTCTTTTTCTGAAAGATGCTACCCTCTTGGACTTTGTTGATTCCCTTGAGGTATTTGAAAGTTTTTATCATATCCCCCCTCTCCCTCCTTTCCTCGAGGTTATACATCTTAAGCTCCTTTAGTCTTTCTTCATATGTTTTCTGGTGCAGACCCTGCACCATTTTGGTTGCCCTCCTATGGACGACCTCCACCCTGTCTATGTCTTTGCGGAGATGGGGTCTCCAGAACTGTACACAGTACTCCAGATGTGGTCTTACCAACTGTCTGTACAGAGGGCCTACAACTCCCTGTTTTCTACTGGTGATACCTCTCCCTATGCATCCCAGTATCCCCCAGCCCTTCTTACCGCCTTCTCACATTGCTGGCCCATCTTTAGGTCATCTGATATGACTACCCCCAGGTCCCTTTCCATTTTTGTTGTTGTCAGTATCTCACCCATCCCCCCCATTGTGTACTCTTTCCCTGGGTTTTTGTTTCCCAGGTGCATTACCTTGCACTTCTTTGAGCCTAGAGGAAGAGAATCCGAGATGTACTAAGGCAACGTCTTCATGATGGCCCTAAATGTCCAGAGAGCTGCATTCCTCTGTTTTCTGTAGTTAAGGGATGACTGACCTGCTGCAGCATAAAGGGAGCAGTGATGTGTGGAGTATGGGAGACCAGTTATGAACTTCAAGGCCCGATGGTAGAGTGTATCTAATTTAGCCAGGGCAGACACAGGGCCTTGGCTGTAAAGGAAATTTATGTAGTCCAGTAAGGTAAGGAATGTGGTTTGGACCAGTCTCTTCCTGGCATCCAGTGTTAAAAAATTTTTGATCCTATAGAAGAGGCCAAGCCTCTGCCTAAGCTTCTTTAAGAGATCCTCAACGTGATCACAAAAGGAAAGCTTTTGCTCAATCCACACCCCCAGGTATTTGAATTTAGTAACATATTCCAGCGATTCGCCAAGAGTGTGGATCTGGGGAATATTACCTTGAATTCTGGGGTTATTGACATATGAAAAGGGAGAAAAAGCATAGCCTTTGGTTTTTTGGTGTTCAAGAGCAGTTTCTGGTGCAGTAGTTGTAGTTGTAGAAGATTAAATTCCCATTGCAGATCCCTACAAGCTGCTTCTGGAGAGGGTCTTCCGATATAAAGTACCATGTCATCGGCAAATAGGTGGATGTTAGCAGATTTGATGTCGGCATCAATACTGTTAATGTAAATTGCAAAAAGCAATGGACCCAGTATAGAGCCTTGCGGTATGCCCCTCAGTAGAGGTTTCAGGGATGACAATTCCCCTTCAGCCTTGACCTGCTGCTGTCACCCTGTTAGATAGTTCAAGAACCACCTCAGCAATGGGGGGTTGCAGCTGATGTTTCTGAAGTAGACAAAGACCAGCTCGTGGTCAACCATATTGAATACTTGCTTAAGTCTAGAAATACTGTGCAAACGAAGTTCTTCAAATCCAAGGCACACTGCCAGTTGTTGGTGACCTTTGCAAGGGCTGAAATAGTACTGTGATGAGGCCTAAATCCCGACTGATAAAGACTAAACAGGTTCCCACTTTCGAGGTAGTTCCTGAGCTGCACACTCACTATTTTCTCCAACAGTTTGGAAAGGGTGGGAAGTAGGGAGATTGGTCTATAGTTATTCAGGTTGCTGGGGTCTCCAGATTTAAAAAGGGGTGGTTACGTGAGTCATTTTCCATATGGGAGGAATATCACCCTGTGAAAAAGAGAGGTTAAAAAGGTGCATTATGGGAACAGCCAGGACGTGAAGACTAAGCTTCAGGAAGAATGGGTCCAATTGGTCTGCCCCTGCACTCTTCCTGGTATTCAATTATAGGAGGAGATCCTCAACTTCTCTCAGGGTGGTAGGCTGGAAGAAGAAGGTTGCGCTTGTGACTGGATCTGGTAAGTCCAGTGCTCCAAGACTAGAGTGGAGGTTATTGGCATTGGAGGCATCGAAAGCGAGACCTGCAGTAGCAAAATGGTTATTAAAAACATCAAGGATAGTCGATTTATCTGACACCGAAGTTGTGCCAGTGGTGATTTTTGTGGGTAAGTTGCTCATAGCCGCGTTCCCTTGAATAAAAAGGAACAGCCAAATAAATCCCTGCATATTATTTCCTTCTGGTGATTTCCCCCTTAGTCTCTAAAAACCCCAAATTCCTCGCTCCCCTTATCACACACCCCTAACCACCCAAATCGCCCCCTTGCCCTCAAGCTATGTTAAATTTATTTGAAACTAGCTTCTATTCATGGAGTAATTGCTCCAGAATTGGTGCACCCTCTTTCCTCTCCAGTGATGGAACCAGGGCAGCCATCTTGTATTAAATTTATCAATAGACAACCTTAGTCTTGCTGTGAGGGCCTCCATCTCCCTGATTTGTTTAACATTCTGGTACCAATTAGAGGTCTGAGGGAGGTCCCTTTTTAACCATTTCTGAGTAAGTGCTTTTAGGGCTGCTGCTGTAAGTATGTTAAAAAGATATCTACCTGCTTGGGATTTTATTTCCCATGGGGGCTTCCAGCACCATATTCTCAAACTCTTGAGGGGAAATCAAGCTGAGAATCTTTGCTATTAAGGTAGTTATTTCTGACCAAAACATATTTAACTTTGGACAGGCCCAAAAAATATAGAAACATAGAATCTGACGGCAGATAAGGACCGCTTGGCCCACCCAGTCTGCCCATTTTCCTGCCTACTGGATAAGCTGCAGATCCTAGTTAACCAGCAGCCTACTTTTTCCTACCCCCATCCCCTAGAATTGCCTTATGACTATCCCATGCATGCTTGAATTCCACCACTGTTTTTGACTCCACGACCTCCTCCGGAAGGCCGTTCCATGCATCCACAACCTCTCTGTGAAAAAATACTTCCTTAAATTACCTCTGAGCCGCCCCCCCCTCTATCTTCAAATTGTGCCCCCTTGTTCTTGCACACCTCTTTTTTTGAAAGATGCTACCCTCTTGGACTTTGTTGATTCCCTTGAGGTACTTGAAATGGTAATGTGTACCCTGGGATCCACAGTCTCTCCAGCATTTGTCTGTTTTAGCAGTAGCATAATGGTAAGATGTAGAGGGAGTTTTAAAAAAATGAATATTAACTTTCCATCTAAATTCCCTCCATGACGGGGAATTAGTTGTCTGCTGGGCGCCTGACCAGATTATCTGCCATATATGATCTGTGATTTGTAAATCTGCTTCTGAGCGCCATCTAACCATCACTTTTTGAACTGCTAAAGTTCCCCTGTCCTCCATCAAAATTTTATATATCTTTGAGATATATAATTTAGTGTCTCTGAGATTACCTTTTTGGTATGTTAACTGAATAGGATTTGCCGGGCTTTAAGCTAGTTCCACTAATCCAATTGTGTGTATCATATAATGTACACATTGACAGAATCTAAGAGCCTGTATTCGGAAGCTGGAATTCAGATTGGATTTGGGAAAAAGATTTTATTGTCTCTCCCTCTAGAAATTGCTGGGGGTATTTGAGGCCCTTCAAGGCCCACTTGAAAAAAGTTGAATCTTTTTCTTGAGCTGGGAAGCCAGGTAGATGCACCAAAGGGAGCTATTTCCAAACTGGGCGGGTTATCTCGCCGGTCTGTCTAGCACGTAGCCAGAGTGCCATCGTATGTTTAGTTAATTTATTTGTAATATTTCTAAGATCCCCCGGTAGAACTCTCCAAGCCAATAAATCAAGTGGGGCCAGATGACACTCTCTCTCCTCTATTTCTAGCCAACCATAACTTTTCCCTGGTGTCAGCATCTTAAGCACTGGTAAGAGTTGGGCCACCAAGTAATATTTCGGGAAGTCAGGGAGTGCCATACCCCCTCTACCTTTCTTCTCTGTGTGTATGTCTGATCTAACCCTTGACTTTCTCCCAGCCCATACAAAATCTGACAATTTTTTCCTTAAATCCTTCTAGTCATTTGAGGGGATTGGGAGAGGGAGGGTCATGAAAAAAAAGAGGAACCTGGGCAAAATATTCATTTTAATAACTTCCAATCTATTGCTAAATGTAAGGGGGAGCAGGCTCCACCTATGTAGGTCTGTGAAGATCTGTTGTCTAAGGGCTCCATAATTACTGTATGTTTATACAGTGTTGATAACTGCATGGGGATCTGAATTCCCAAATACCTTACCTTGGTGTCCACCCACTTCTGGTCCTTTAGGCCTCCTATCAATAGAACTTCTGACTTTGTCATATTTACTTTAAAAGCTGAGGTTTTTCCAAAACTTTCAAGAAGTTCTAATAATTTGGGAACTGATAGATAGGGTATACTAAGGTACACCAAGGTATCATCCGTGTATAGTGAAATCTTATGAATTGTGTGTTGTATTGTGATACCTTCAATGTCCTCCCTCTGTCTGATCCCTTGAGCCAGAGGCTCCATGCTAATTGCAAAAAACAATGGGGACAAAGGGCATCCTTGTCTTGTGCCCCTCGCAATATTAAGGGGGGATGACAGAGTCCCATTTACTCTAACTGTAGCCTGTGAATGATGATATCCTAGTTTTACCCTCTTTAAGAAATTGCCTCCAAAACGCATTTTCTCCATAACTTGAAAGAGATATTCCCAATTTAGCCTATCAAAGGCTTTTTCAGCATCCAGGAAGATGACCAGTGCAGGGTGTTATATTGCCTCCTTTGCTTGTAAAATATTCAGGAGCCTTTTAATATTGTCATCTAGGTGGTGATATGGAATAAATCCTGTTTGGTCAGGGTGAATTAGTAATTCTATGTATCTTTTGGAGTCGAATTGAAAGTATTTTAGTAAATATTTTCTGGTTCTGTTTAAGTAAAGCTATGGGTCTGAAGTCTTCACACTTAGTTCTTTCCTTTCCTGGTTTAGGTGTTACTGATATAAGTGAATTTGACCAGCTCTCCGGGAATCTGCCCTTCTCCAGCGACTGATTAAAGACTTCTGCTAGGATGGGTGCTAGTGTTAGGCCTAGGGATTTATAGTATTCTCCGCTGAGCCCATCTGGACCTGGTGGCTTTCCAGAGGGCAGGCCTTTGATAACATTTAGTATCTCTCCTGTTGTAATAGGGCAATCTAGTTCATTTTTAGCTGCCTCAGAGAGTGTGGGTAATTCTACAACCTCCAGGAAATATTTTATTTTGTTTCTGGTAATATGTATTTCCTGATTTTCAGAGTATAGAGTTTGATAATATTTTTGGAATTGGTCAGCTGTCTCTTTAGGGGATTCCCATTTTTTGTTAGGCTCTCCCTTTTCTTCAATGAATGGAACACACCTCTCTGCTTGGGTCTTGCGGAGCCGAAAAGCCAACAGTTTTGATGCTTTACCCCCTACCTCGTGGTATTTTTGATTTGCAAATCGTAAATAGCCTTTCGCTTTCTTGTTTTTGAATTCCTGCAAACTCTCTCTTGCTTTTCTAAGCCTTCTTAGAATTTTTTGATTGGTTGGTTTAGATTTATGGCTTTGTTCTAATGAGTTTATTTCAGATAAGATTCTATTTTGTGTTAAAGTAGAAAGTTTTTTCTGAGCAGAAGCAAAACTAATTATCTCCTCTCTGGTAACTGCTTTATGTGTATCCCATTTTAAAGAGGCTGGGGAAGTGGACGATTGGTGGATTTCCACAAATTGCTTTATTTTTTGTTTTAGACTATTCACAAAATTTTTATTATTTAATAAAGAGACATTTAGTCTCCACAATGTCTTTTTATCTTGGGGTGGGAGAGATAAGTGTATTGATATTGGAGAATGATCCGATAGGGTCATCATGTGCATCTGGGAGTCCACCACATTGTGCAGATCTGTAACATATGTGAAAAATAAGTCAACTTGAGAGTACGAGCTCTGTGCACTTGAATAAAATGTATAGTATCTCTCCTTCGGTTGATGAGCTCTCCAGATATCCACGAGACCCAATTCCGTCGACAGAGAGATCAAAGTCTTGGAAGCTGTCTGGTTTATTGTTTTTTGGTTGAAGGATCTATCTCTCTGAGGGTGGGGGGCTATGTTAAAGTCACCTCCCAGTATTAGTTGGCCTTGAGGGAGATGTGTTATTTTTTGGAAAAAACTTTTCAAAAAATCTCCCTGGTGGGAGTTAGGAACATATATATTGACTAAATGTAATACCCTTCCCTGCATGTGAGCTGTTATCCTCACATATCTGCCCTGTAAAGCTCCCTTAGTGTTGTCTATCATCAGATTCAAACCTCTCCGCATCAGTATTGCCACTCCTGCCTTTTTGAATTTGGGATAGGAGGCTGCCACCACCTGGCCTACCCAGGTCCTTCTATGTTTTAGATGTTTGGACATTGAGAGGTGTGTTTCTTGAAGAAAGACCACATCCTCTCGGAGCCTACAAAGTTCTTATAGCAGTCTCGTTCTCTTGATGGGGGAGTTAATCCCCTTAATGTTGTAAGAACATATTTTTAATTAAGCCATTGGTTCATTTTAAATGTAAAGCCCCATAGAGTGTGAAACCCATCCTGATACTGTGGGGCTCCATGGTCACCTAAAAGCGAGATAGTTAACTGTAAGTAAAAGCCAGAGGGCCCATTGGCCTGTGCCTTATGGGGATGCATTTGTTTCAACTGGGGTAGGTACCTGTTTTTCTGCTTGAAGTATACCTCTGATTGGTTGTCCATAAAAAGCTGTAAAACATCCATAACTTCCTCTCTTTCTTCCATCCCCCCCTCAAATAAAGGAGTAATTAAAAAGTGACCAAATAAACAAAACCCCTTAATTACGGCTTAAAATAACAGTAACAGGAACTTTGGCAAAATTAACTTTAAAAACAGGGGCTCTGAGGTTAAACCCACGTTCAAGAGCCTCTCAACTGTTCAAATTGTAAAGGGGGAGGATAATACTTTCTCCCTCTCTCCCTGCTTTCGTGAATGTACTTCCTAGGCAACTCCCCAAGTTCTCCTCAGTCCGTAGAGTGAGGAGAAGTTGGGTCCACTCGTGGTGTATAGTGTAGTTAACACTATTTGTCGCTATATTAGAGACTTGGAGCACAGATTTATTGCTCCCAATTATCTTATCATCTCCAGTGAATAGGACACCGACTATCCCCCAAGAACCCATCCAGTTCTCACATTTTGTGATTATATTAGATTGTTGTCTCCCCCCCCGGAGGTATTCAATCAAGGTTTCGTTGTAAGTGGGATTATATACAGACTCCCCCTTTCAGATCGTAGTTGTGCAAACACCTTTCCCTCCCTCTGCACGTTATTTTCATCCCTAAATTCTGAGATGTTCTCCCCCATTCAGTCCCCACCCCGGCACCCCATTTCACCACATAATTTCTAAAACCACTAGGTCAATTAGGGCTCTGCTATTTTCGTATCCTTTCAAGGAGGAGGAGGAGGGCTATGGCGGCACTCTAATCTATCCAATCAACAACAAAAGTCTTGTTTTACATAGCGCCCATATGCCACCACCCCTCCCCAGTCATGACTTATCTAGAAACCCTTGCTATACTCATAAAACATTTACATTATATTACTTGTTGGCATGCTAAAGGGGGCAAGGTGAAGAACAGAGGGTAACAAGTCGAAAGTCCCCTGCATCATCTTAAGTCTCTCTATATTACAATAAAGGGGAAAAAGCTGCAAACACAGTACATCAAATGTCTTTCATTACTCTCAGGTGACCCAGAGTATCAATCAGGGTCATCCACTTTGTTACTAAATGAAGGTAACTCATCTGATTTTCTGAGCACCCAAACCAAAATGATCCGTTAATAAGTTCTGTAATTTTCATAATCGAGTCTCGTCGTTTCAGAGGTGCAGTGAGGTTCTAGTGCTCATACTGGCTTGACTCATAGATATCCCATCATCTGGAGCAGGATTTTGTGGCATCCTTCATCTGCTGGTTTGGTAAGGCTCCTGGGAACACTCGCTTTTGTGTTTTCCTGGTCATCTGCCATGCAGTTTTAAGTAGTCACTGTCCGGGTTCGGTAGAGGGACCTCCCATTCTTTAAGCAGAGGGGTGGCTTCCAATAGGTTTGTAAATGTTTCTGGGCCTGAGTCAAGGTGCAGCTGCAATTTAGCCAAAAACAATAGTTGAGCTTTAATATTTTTCCTTTCTTTAATTTCTTTTATCACTGCATGTACCTTTAGTCTCTCATTTTGGAGTGCTGGTGAAAAATCTTGTTCAAAGTAAATATTGCCGCCTTGATATTTTAAGTTCTTTACCCTCCAGGCCTCCCTCAGAATCCACTTCTTGCTCTGAAAGAGTGCCATTTGTACCACCCAAGATCGGGGCCTCGCTGCTGGATTTGTGGGTTTATGCCCCAAGGAGCAGTGGGCTCTATCTATTGTTAGGTTTAAATCTGAGGGAACTTCAAGGGCCATGCGTATTAATTGTTGCACAAAGTCTATGGGAGTTGGGAATCCTTCCTCTGCACCTTCTGGAACTCCGTGAATGAGGAAATTATTCCAACGAGAGCAATTCTCGATATCCTCTAATCTGGCATGAGTATCTCTCTCTTTTTGAAGCAGAAATAAGAGCACCCTTTGTTCGATATCCTGGAAATCAGAGAGTTCAGCAAGTTTAGGCGCGTTGTCTGTAACACGTGCATCCATGCTTTTGACATCTTGTCTGAGATCTGCTATGGAGGATTCGATCTTTTGTACAGAAGACAGGATTCTATTTAGGGTTTGTTCCATTTTTCTTGGTAATAGAAGTTCCTTATCCTCTAGATCTAAGGAGGATTCAGAGACTGTGCGATCTCGGCAGGTCTGGCCGAAAAACCCTCCATCTCCTCATCTAAAGTAAGCTGCTTTAGTTTAGCTTGAGAGGCTGTATTTTTCAGTCCTTTTGGCTTGGATCCCTTTACTGACATCTTTACTATGTTAATTGGTACCCACTTAATTCAAAGGTTTCATCTGGGGGGGGAGGATTCAGTTAGATTTATTGGATGGGCTCCAGAGCTCCCGATCTAAGCTCCCATTCACCCAATGACATCACCGGAAGTCCCAACATGATTTATTTTTAGAACAAATCTGGACCAATGGTGCATGTTTATCCAGAGCCCCTAACACAATTTCCTGAAAGATATCATAGGCTGCAGGCACTGAGCTGGCCAAGAAAAATCCTGCCATCTGAAGGAATCTCGCAAGTCAGAGAGGAATGCGTAGATGTCCAAATTATGCTGTTTCCTCTTGAGTGAGAATTTGAAAAGGGATGGTGGTTTTGGGGAAGATCTTACACCTGCTATAATACAGTGGTCACTGAAATCTGAGAAGAACACTCCTGCATGTGACAACAGATGGAATTTGCTTACTAAAATGAGATCTAGAAGTGTGCTGTTTTTAGGGCACTTTTTGTTTGGTTGTGTTGCTTCAGAAATGAGTTGGGAAAGACCAAAGGAGTCACAAATAGTCTTTTAGGGGTAAGGAAATATTGGAGTTCCAGTCCACAAACTAAAGTAAATATAGACTGTCATGCCCCTGTAACTGTTCAAATGCAGAGAAAAGCAAGTCAAGTAACTATGGGCCATCATGCCCCAGTAATTGTTCAAGTGGGAGAAAGCAAGATAAATCAATCTGGGCCACCTTGCCCAAAGTGACTGTTTGATATGAGTAGTTCTTCAGTTCGCACCTTGCCCTGTCCAGCCCGCGTGGGTGGAGCTCTGGAACTGTGTTTTGCAGATTGTAGCTGTTGATGGGGTTATCCAAGAGACCCAAACAGCATGTGACTAATAGTATCAGGAAAAAATCATATACATGTGCTGATATGCACCTGTATCCACTGTCTGGTCAAGACTGTCCTGTGGAGCTGCCAACCATAGCCGCATTGCCACACCAAGGGACATGAGACCTCCGAGTCAAATTTAAGACTGTGCTTTAAATCTGGAAATTACAGTTTTCCACCTTGTTTGAATTATGTCTGAGAATATAGACACGATTAGAGATATAAATGTACTGGATGTGACAACCATATATGTACTGTATGTGCTAAATAGTTCAGGATTGCGAATTCAAGATCTAGTCAGGGTAACCCAGCTGGTTGCCCCCTACTGAACTGTTTGGTTTGTGACAAGCAGGCCAATCTCTGCTCTTCTGCGACAGGCAGGGCAACCCCTGGTATCCTGCCAAAAGCAAGGCAACCCCTGCAACTTCCTAGGATCTACAGTAGTTGTTGTTAATTTGCCTTCCAAGTTAGCCCCTTCCTCTTAAATCAAAGCCGGCCAATGCCACCAGCTGCAACACCACCAGGCCTGCAATAATCCAGGACTTTGGTACCTGGGTACCCAGGGTATAGTGTGAGATTGCGGGGTTTCATGTGTATCTGGGAACTGGTACATCTGATTAGTCAGCAGCTTAGATAGCCAGGGCTCAGGGTATCATTTCTGGTTGTTGAACTGTGATTCCTTTTCTGTTAATTTGATAGCCACTCAGCTGGAGGGTTCACCAGCACAAACAATCCAATCATGTGTACATTTGTAAATATTGATCTGCATAACCTCTATTCCTCCTGTTTCCCCATCCTAACTCCTATGTCCCCCAAATAAATATTGTTATTACTGTTTTTGCAAATCGGGGTGTGTGAGTGTATGATTAGAGAGAGTCTTTAATTACTAAATGTTTGAAATGTGGGGAAATAAAATTGGGTTATGCTTTGGGGTGGAAAAAAGTAATTGTGGGTGGTATAACATCTCAGGGGGTTATGCCAGGTAAGAGCTAGCCCACGTTAAAGGTAAACTCTGAGTGGAGGCACTGTGCATTATAGAACCTAATGTAAGTTTGCAAACCCAAACCCTTCAGCCTAGCTCATAGGTAGTAGGCAGGGGTGTAACTCTAGGAGTAGCACCGCGTAGGGGTGACATAATAATCTATTATACAGCTCAGCTCGATCAGTAATATAATAATAACTGCTGGGGAGACCACTCCTACAGCTGGTGGTCTTCCAGGCCATATTTATTAGTCCATTCAGTGTTGTAGCCAGTCAAAGCTGCTATTTTCTGAGCAGGAGAGGCACTCTTATTTTGTGAAGAGTGCCTCTCTCGCTAAGCATTCATGGCCCTTGCTTGAGCGCTCCTCCTTGGTCATGCTAGATGGTGGCATTTGTTTCAAAAGTAACAATTACATGGAAACTGCAACTTCCTTTTAAATTAAAGAACAACTGACGTCTCCGGGTAAACTCTGGAAAACATATTTATTCAAAATTCAGCATGTATTTCATATATCTTCCATAGATTTCTTCTCTTCAGTATTTATTACTAAAGAAATTCCCTCAAAAACAAGATCTTTATCCCTTAGAGTTCATCTGCCTCTAAAGCTTATTCCCTACTTGAAAGTATAATGCTCTTTTATGACAGCACAGCCTGTTGCCATGGGAATAACTGTGATGTCACAAGCAGAGAATTATGACATCAGGCTGGGAAGAAGCAATAGGAGCTGATGAACCCTCAAGGAACAGCTGTCCTGTTTTAATGCATATGAACTCGGTAATAAATAATGGGAATAGGAAATGCACAGCTAATGAGAATTATATAATGGGGTATGAAAATCCAGTAACCTCATTGGTCAAAACACATCATATGACCGTGATAAATCCTCCAGTATACCCACTGTAAAAGTTTTATATCACTATAAAAACAAAAAAACAAGTTGAACCTTGCATAATAGCAATATACCATGACAGGGAGTGGGTATATGGGTGGATTTACCACTTCTGGTGTAGTTAAGTCACTTGGCTGTGCCTCTTGACCGAACCACACCAGGTGTGGTAAATCCACCAATATACCCACTCCCTATCATGGTATATTGCTTAAATACAAGCTGCTTTGAGTCTAAATATTATGTTTTTCAAAGTTCTTCTTGAGGCTTTGGCGGGTCTTTAAGGGTTTATAATATAATAAAATCTGTCACGGAGGCACTATTATTGACATGTGAGTAGTTCCACTAGCCCTCTTTGCAAGCCAGAAGCATTCCACTTCACTTTGCAGTTCTCAAAGCCACGAAGGTATGTGAAACCATTCCTCTATATACTGTACAAGAATGCTTCAGTGACAGATATTAATGCATACAGTATAGTACGC
This sequence comes from Neoceratodus forsteri, assembly GCA_016271365.2. NCBI lineage: Eukaryota > Metazoa > Chordata > Ceratodontiformes > Ceratodontidae > Neoceratodus > Neoceratodus forsteri. The sequence goes on from JADMNL010000032.1 coordinate 62,086,324, forward strand.
ACCCCTAAAGTTCAGAGATTTCTTTCTCACTTTTTAAAAAATCTTTATTGCCATCCTCACATTAGTAGTTCATGGAGATATACATGATTAAGTAGAGAGGACGTTTCTGTTTCCCCTCGAGCAGCCCCACAGAACTGCATTAAATCCCTCTGGAGTTTTCTTTCTAGGTTGCAGATTAACTAAAGTTTTCCAGGAAATCCAGGTTCAGTGAGATAATAATTATGGTTAGAAGAGAGGAGTAGGTCTTTGCTTATGGTAAAGCTGCTCCCTGGAGACCCAGGGACGAGAATAACAAGCCGCCCGAGAGGCAATAGCAGCCTGCACCCCCTCGCAATGAACATTCCAATCAATATCAGACTGTCAGCTGAAGCACTGCTACCTCCATGGGGTTTGCACATACAAACCTAGGAGAAGCTGTCTGTGTCACAGACCTATGGGGGAGTCCACTACAGTTTGCAGTGTCCTTTTCAATTAATCTCTCTCACCTTCATAAATGAGCCAAAATGTATTATATTTTTAATGTTTTATATTTTTATTGGTCATGCCTTCATGAAGAGCATTGCATTGCAACCTGTGCAAAGTGTCCCTCCCCCCATAAGCAATAAGATAGTTAGGGGGCTGCCATTTTCATTCTTTATGCTGTACCTCAACTAGTGATGACATTGTGGGATGTGTTTATTTCTCTCCCTCCCCACAGTGTGTGTGTGTGCTGCCTCCACTGACATCTTGGGGCATGCTTATTCCCCCCCCCCCAAATGTGCTGCTTTTACTTTCACAGTGGGATGTCTTTATCTTCCACCCTCCTCATTGTCAGAGTGTGCTGCCTTTACTGACATTGTGGGGCGTGCTTTTTCTCCCCCTTGAGTCAGAGAGTGCTGCCTTTACTGATGTTGTGGGGTGTGCTTATTATCCTCCTTTGGATTCAGAGTGTGCTGCCTTACTGACATTGTGGGGCATGCTTATTCCTCTCCCTCCCCCAAGTCTGAGTGTTCTGCCTTTACTGACATTGTGGGGCGTGCTTATCCTCTCCCCCCGGAGTCTGAGTGTGCTGCCGTTACTAACATTGTGGGGTGTGTTTACTCCTCCCCACTCCAGAGTCTGAGTGTGTTACCTTTCTTGAAATTGTGGGACATGCTTACACTCCCCCCCCCCCCCTTAGTCTGAGTGTACTGACTTTACTGACACTGTAGGCTGGAGTGTAACCAGGAATTGTAAACTTGTACTCGAGAGTTGACAGAACTGTTGCCCCCCTTAATAAACACAAACCAAAAGATGTGCTGCCCTGCCAGACAAATTGCCCCACCCCAATTTCAAGTCAACAATATGTAGTAAGGCAAAGATCCTAATAGATTCACAACATTTTATTTTATGCAACACACAGACTACCAATCAGACAGAAGTTGGCTGTCTTTTTAGTCACAGTGTTTAGGATGTTTTGTGATTAGCCTCTGTACCACATCAAGGTAGTCAGCCTTACAGAAATCATTCATACCAGCACACATGCATATGTACGCGATTGGGTCACTCATACAATCATGGGACTCGATTTAGGAAGATTGGTGCAAGCTACAGCAAATGGCAGCTTGCACCGATCACCGGTGTGACAGGGACCCTGCACCTGATTCATGAATGGGTGGGGCCCTGATGCCAAAGTCCTGCAGCCTGCAGAAAATGTAGCCATGTGGCAAAAAGATGGCACACTGGAGAGGTTTGCCACAAGCTGCAGGGCGGTCAGGCGGCATCTGCACCCAGGGACAGAGACCTACCGGCAGGCTGCCAGGGTCATGGGGATAGGGCAGTGCATGGGGAGGGCTGGTGGGACACAGATAGGTGACAGGAGGGGTGGCACCAGCACCCTGATGGGGCTGTATAAGGTCCACTCATGTGCCAGTGTGTGGGGATGCCTGCATGTTGGGCACCACGGTGGGCGCTGCGGGCACTGCACTGCAAAGGTTCCCCATTGATGTATTTATGTTGTTTTTAGTTACAGGGTTGGTGCACTAGACAAATACAGTGCCAGAGGCAGGTGGTGGCACATGTTCTCTCCTGCCCCAGGAGGGCTCTGGGGGTGGTGTATGGATCATTAGACTAGTACATGGCTGGTCTAACTGTCCCAGACCGTGTGCCCTCTGGGAGGGTTTCCTGAAGCCCTCTGCAGGGGTGTGGCAGCTTGCATCTGCTGCAAACCCCTAGTGCCATCGCTCACCCATACGCTTGGTGCAGACCTGGCACAGGGCCGGTCTGACACACAGGGTTCCTGGTTTGGTGCAGCGGGGGGGTTCTTGAATTGTGAACTCCACAAGTTGTGATGCAAGGGGCACCTTGCTTCAGTTCTGTTTGATGCAGGCACCTTGTGTCAGCTTTGGAGCTATCTGAAATGAACCCATGGTCTCTAAGTTTAGCACCCACACATCTTTCAAAGATCATTCACAAGCATACACTAAAGTACCTAAGGAGGCGAAAAAACTATTCACCAGGTACATCAGGCTCTCTTTGTGTTTGTTGCCCCTGGATTTTTTTTTTTTTTTAGTTGTTTAACCAGGAGTAGCACACTAAACTGAAAGCTTTTTCACAGGTGCGACCTGGGAGCACAGGGAAGTTAAATGACTTGCTCAGGGTCGCACAGTATGCAGGTGGAAGCTGTGGGATTCAAACCCAGGTCTGGTCTGCTGGATGTCACCAGATTTGCAGCTCAGAGCCTTAAACCACTGTGCTATACTACCTCCTTTTTTCCAGATTTTACTCTAGTCAACAAAGTACACCAAGTATGCCTGCCGACACCCATGGATGTGCTTAACCCCCCCCCCCCGGAGTGTGAGTGTGCTACCTTTACTAAGATTGTGGCACATGCTTATTCCTCCCCCAGAGTCTGAGGTGTGTTGCCTTTACTGACACCGTGGAAGTGCTTATCCTCCCTCTCTCACTCCCTCCTGCAGTCTGAGTGTGCCTTTACTAATGTTATGGTGCATGCTTATCCTCCCCAGGTCTGAGTCTGCTGCCTTTACTAAGATTGTGGCACCTGCTTATCCCCCAGTCTGTGTGCTTGTAGGCGCATGCTTATTCTCCCCGGAGTTTACCTTTACTAAGATTGTGGCGCATGCTTATTCCACCCCTCGGAGTTTGAGTCTGCTGCCTTTACTAAGATTGTGACACATGCTTCTCCCCAACCCCCAGAGTCTGAGTCTGCTACCTTTACTAAGATTGTGGTGCATGCATGTCCCCCCAAGGAGTCTGAGTATGCTACCTTTACTAAGATTGTGGTACATGCTTATTCCTCTACCCTGGAGTCAGATTCTTATCCCCCAGTCTGAGTGTGCTGTCTTTACTAAGATTGTGGCACATGCTTATTCCCCCAGAGTGTAATGCTTATTCCACACCCCGAGTCTGCATTTACTAAGATTGTGGTGCATGCTTATCCCTCCCCGAGTCTGAGCGTGTTGCCTTTACTAAGTTTGTGGCACATGCTTATTCCCCCAAGAGTGTGATGTTAATTCAACCCCCACCGAGTCTGCATTTACTAAGATTGTGGCGATGCTTATCCCCTCCTCGAGTCTGAGTGTGCTGTCTTTACTAAGGTTGTGGTGCATGCTTATTCCCCCCATAGTACTCAGAAGCAGGTGTGGCCTCTTTTAGCCTACCTAAGCAGACTTCTTGTCAAACCCCAACAGAAATATCAATGCACTCCCAAACTAGAGCTCTCTTGCCTATACCAAGGTTGTACAAATCCTCTGGTGAAAGGCCTCTTCCACAGCAGCCACAGCAATGTGGCATTCACTGCCTGATGCAATAATAGAAGCTAACTTAAGAGCCATTAAAAAGGTCATGTTTGACCTCCTACAAATCCCATGTGACAGCTAGACACTTCTCTGCTTTCCTATGCCCCCACCCCCAACCTTTAGCTACCTGGAACCTTTTTAAATCTGTATATAGTGTTTATATGATTCCACTCTTTGTAAATATATAAATAAACATATATATATGTGCTATAGAATGGTGCACATTATCCTATGAAATGGTATAGTATGTTATGCAATGGTATGGTGCAATATAGAAGGGTACATGGTATGGTATGGAATAGTATGGTACAGTATAGAAAGGTACTTGATATGGTATGGAATGGTATGGTATAGAATAGTACATGGAATTGTATGGCATGTTATTGCACAGTATGGAATGGTACATGCCATGGTATAACACAGAAGGGTACATGACATATGGAATGGTATGGTACAGTATAGAATGGTGCACGGTATAATATGGTATGGTATTGTTCAGTATGGAATGGTACGTGGTGTGGTATGGTACAGTGTGGAATGGTACAATGTATGGTATGGTATGGTACAGTATGGAATGACACACAGTGTGATGTGGAATGGTATGGCATAATATAGCATGGTACATGGTATGGTATGAAATTGTATGGTATGGTAGGCTTCATGTCAATTGGGCAACATTTTTTGAGCGAGCACAATTTGAGTGAATACATTACAGCAACTCTAATTTGCATGACGGTATACTACAGCAAGGCACTATACAGCTACTATGTAGCCGCCATACACCAACAATGGTATTCTGCGCTGACTTCTGATGAACTCCATGGACATCACAACAAAACAGGTAACACTTCCACCTACAACACCTGGCTACCTCCTCATGCATGAACCCTTTCATGTTACCACTTGCACCTATTGCACATATCAGTGGCAACAGGTGCACCCCAGCAATGGTGAACGTCTCTGTTTTCACAGGAGGGCTTCACCCCCTGCACCCCCCATCTTAAGGATTCTAACACCATGACGCACTTTGCCACTGGGGTTCACTGCATTAGTGTTGTCGCCCATTTTGAGCAGTTATTGTGGTGTGGCGGTTGCCCAAATGTACTCGCCCAATTTACCTTGCTCAGTTTGATTCACTGAACTGATGTGCTACCGGTATGGTATGCCTCATGATATGGGATGGTACTGTATGGAATGGAATGGTACATGGCACTGGGAGATGCATTTTTTACATAGTTGATGGGACTACTTTTTGAAATTGAATGCTGATAACTGGAAGCACATGGTGAAGCCCAACTAAAATCTTCTTTGCTCTATGCTTTATTTTTGGTTACCACCTATGGAATAACACAACGTAGGGAAGAAGATAAACTTATACCATGGGAGGAAAATGAATTTATGGGTAATAAATACTCTGATCCAGTCCGATGATACATCTGAAGTGAAAAATCAACATTTTATTCAACTCAGGTATGTCATTCACCTGTTATTTCCACTCTGGTGTATCATGAATGATACCATGGGGGGGGGGATGATAGGAGTGCGGCATCACTTTAAGTCTGAAATAGAAAGACTATTAGAAGCAACTCTTTCAAGTGAGATCTTGGGCTTAACTGTAGGTATAAACAGTCTAGAGAAAGTCTTTTTTTTTTTAGTATGGTTTTTGGTGTCTAGTCCCCGGTGGCTCCCCTGGATCTCTGCCCACCTCCTAAGACTTACCTCAGCGGTGGTCCTCCCAGACTTGCCCCCATGGGTGGGGCTACCAAGTAGGGGCACCCCCAATGGAGACTGAATTAGGGTCCTGGCTGATGCTCCAACTGCCAGTGTGCCTCCCTGGCTCACCCCCCTGGGTGGGGTCGGGCCATTCCCAACAGAGGACAGAACTTGGTCACCAACTGAGTGTCATGAGTGGGTGCAGCAGGACTAGAGGAATGGGACATCATCAATGTGGCCAGCATTTTAGATGTTTAGGTCCCCAGGAGGCATGGCGTGCAATGATGTATTGTGCTGAAGCCCTGCCATGCCCTCCCCTACATCTCAGCTTCAGCAGCGGCTCTCCTTGGCCTCCACCATGGGTCTGTTTCACACTGAATGCTTGCCCCCCCCCCCAGAGGAGGAGAGCAGTCCTTGGGATACTCATTTCTCCTCTCCCCAGCCAGCTTCCAACTCCTCGGGTCCGCTTCCGAACCCAGGGCATCAGCATTGCAAGCAGTAGCCCTACTGCTGCACTGGTGGGCTGGCAGTCTAGAGGCAGTCTTATGTAAATCAGTCATATATTAAAATAAGGGCAGCAATCATGGCATGGAAACTTGAGACAGAAAGGAATCTCTTGGCTGGTCAAACTGTGCTTAAAGAGCAGCTGTTCACTATTGTTAACTATACCACTGGCTATTTTAATGATTGTGGTTTAATGTGTCAGGAAAAGCATTCTACTTTATTAATTGCTTTCTTTGTGAAATAAAACTATTAAATTTCCACCATTCCTTTTCAAACTGCTTGTAAAAGAACTCAATAGAGTGGTCAGAAAACCTCAACTAGCAATAAGACCAATGTATTTGAATGAAAGAGTGCAGATTTATTTCTATGTTTTTTTTTAAAGAGCATGGGAGTGTCATGTGATCCTCCGGACCAATCACAGCGCTTTTTTTAGTTGCATGTCAGACACTCTTATTTCCATGAGTGTCTCACACATTGTACCTTACTAATGGGCTTCTCGCTATTGCTGCAAAGAAAGCAACAATTAAGTAGATAAGGTAATTAAAAAAAAAAAAAAAAAACCATCTCCGCAAAGATATAGACAGAGTTGAGGCTGTCCAGAGGAGGGCAACCAAAATGGTGCAGGGTCTGCACCAGAAGACATACGAAGAAAGACTAAAGGAGCTTAATATGTATACCCTTGAGGAAAGAAGGCAGAGGGGGGACATGATAGAAACTTTCAAGTACCTCAAGGGAATCAACAACGTCACGAGGTAGCATCTTCAGAAAAAGATGTGCAAGAACAAGGGGCACAGTTTGAAGATAGAGGGGACAGCTCAGAGGCAATGTGAGGAGTATTTTTTCACAGAGAGGGTTGTGAATGCATGGAACAGCCTCCCTGAGGAGGTCGTGGAGTCAAGAACAGTGGGGGAATTCAAGAATGCATGGGACAGACATAAGGCAGTCCTAGTGGGGGGTAGGAGGAAGTAAGCTGTTGGTTACCTAGGATCTGCAGCTTATCTGTTAGGTAGGAAAATGGGCAGACTAGGTGGGCTAAGCAGTCCTTATCTGCCGTCAAAGTCTATGTTTCTAATGTCCCATGATCTATAATAACTTTATAGGGTTGTTAGGAAGGCCTCTTATGGAAATAAGAGTGTTGCCTCTTGTGTCTTTAGTCCACCAGAACGGCTCACCTTCAGTTCCCAGTTCTCTTGCTCAAAGAACGCACGAGGTGATACTCATGTACATAAGAGACCCTCCTAGCATCCCTGTAAAGTTATGCAAGATGACCCATAAAGCCAGGTTGCCAGAGCAGTAGTTCCTTGCCACTCAGTGCCACAGAGTCGACCTTGAAATGTGTCATGTTTGACAATCCGTTTAGGTGTGTTATGATTCAGCAAGTGACACCTTCTTCTTAACCAGTTTTTACATAGGATGAAGAAACATAAGATGATTACTTGTTTATTAATTGCAAAATTAAACAGATGGACAACAGCATAACGGACATGTAAAAGATGCAATATGTTTTTATAAGTGTTTGTTTCTTTTGAAAAAAGATGCAGTGTGTGGTGACATTTAAATTTATTCTCATAAATTCTATCAAAAGAAACAAAGGCTTTTAACAAGGTGTTCTCTGTTCCTTCTCAAATTGCCGCCCCCCCCCCCCAGTGAAACTGAAGCTGCTTTTGAAGATGGAGGGGAAGCTATTCTTCAAAGGCACCCACCTTGCAGAAATGCAAGGTTTTGTGTCACAGCTCTGCAAATCCAATATTGCCTGTACCCCCCCACACATACACAATTAGTTTCCCATTTTGTTATACAGAGACATTCGATCTATTTTAGTCTACTTTCTGATTAACAGACCTGCAGTTCACAAACAAGGGTGGATTAGCACATCACCGGCCCCTGGATTGTGGAGATATTGCTATCAGAACAAGCTTCATTCCTTGGCACTGGCTGTAACAGAGACCCCCCCCACCACCACCACTGCTGGATTGATAAGATGTTCAGAGGTTTAAAGAGATCAGTTCCTGTAATCAGAAGCAGATGGCATGTAAAATGTAGCTGTACAATCAGCTGGTATACTGCGACCAAAAGCAAGAAACAAACAAACAAACAAAACAACCCGCAAAATCCCTAGTTGCAAGACTATTTCCTTTCTCCTACACTAAAGGTACTTGTTTATTCCATTTATTTTTTGCTTTTTATTGATGTGAGTTGTATGATTATATAATACTTTTACATCTGCTGCTATACCATCATATGACCTGGGTTGCAAGCTGGGGTGGTCCACCTGGGAACCACACCTCTCAACTGCTATGAATTTTGCATAACGTTATGATTTTCACACTCAAATTTATCCTTGCTTTGCATAGGTTTACTGCTGTTTTGAATAATGTTAGAGCTATTTCTGGACACACAAACTATTAAATCATTCAACTAAGTTGACAGAAACATTCCTTATCACTAACTATATGGGGCCCACTATTTGTAGACATGTTCTTCTTTAAAATAAGAAAGTGCTCCACATTATGGCCATTTGCTGTAATTTTGAAGGCCAGTGCTATGATTTTTAATGCTGAGATGTTGAGAGGTAAGCTGGGAAGTGGATACTGAAAGTTACCCTGGGAAAGGGGTACTGACAATGCCTACTTGTTTAATGGATATTGGGGGGGGCACTTGGAAAGTGGGTACTGGGAGCTCACTTTAAAAGTTTTCAATGGGGAAATTTTTTTTGAAACTTTTTTTTTTTTACATTTATAATTTTTTTTAACTTTCCATCCAAAACAAAAAAAACAATAACAACAGGAAATAGTTACAGGGCCCCTAACAGTCCCCCAGAATAAAAACACTCAACTTATTCAAGAAATCTTAACTGCTGCAGAAATATCTGAAGTTATCATAGTAGGAGACTTTAATTATCCCGGGATCTACTGGACTAACTTAACTAGCAATTCATTCATGAACAAGGTTTTCTTAGATTCACTATTGGGTGGGGTGTCTTGAGCAACTTGTTCCAACACCAACACGAGGTCATAGTAATAAAACCTAGTAATAAGTAATATGATTACAGGACTTTCAGAAGTACAAACAAAAGAACCATTAGCTAACAGTGACCATCTTATGGTGACATTTGCTTACTTCATTCACAAAACAGTGAACAAAAATAAACTAATAACCAAGGACTACTTGAAAGCAAATTATAAAAAAAATCCAGGAGACCCTAAATTGAATAATCTGGGAAGAAACACTTACGGAACTTAATGTAGAGGAATGCTGGAATACCTTAAAAATATAATAAAAACAACAGAGGATTGGTATGTACCAAACAGAACTGTCAGAAACAACAAAGGTAGGATACCCTTATGGAAGACCCATCAACTAAAAAGACAAATACAAAAAAAAACTCAGAGCCAATCAGCATATATCCAAAATAGAACTAAGAAAAACAAAACAACTCATAAAAAAGGAAAAAACACAATCTGGAGTTTAAAATCGCTATTATCAAGGGAAACCAAAAGTTTTTTTCCTACGTAAACAACATGAGCAAAAGTATTAATAATATTGCATTGCTAAAAATAAATGGCAAAAAACATAAATGGCACGGTTGAAAATGCAAACATCTTCAACAACTACGTCACCACTGTATTCAATAAAAAGAATGACTTTACTATGCCTGACAACATAAAAAAATCACTCTATATCAGGTTTCTCCCATGAAGAAGTCCTAACCCAGTTATTAGCACTAAAACCCTGTTCGGCAGCAGGACGGAATGGGATCAACCCACAGTACTTATAAAACCTAGCTAGTAACTTAAGTGTACCTCCCTTCCTTCCCTCCTTCCTTCCTGTATGTTTTCCTCTGATTTTACCCCTGGTTTTGAACCTTGCTCTGGGTCCTGGCCATGCATGTGCATGTGGAGGCATATGCATGCCATGATGCCGAGATGCCCTTCCTCTACTTTGCTACCCGCCCGCCATCACTGCCCTTGGATCTCCACCTGGGGGGATAGTGGAACTACGATGGGTGACAGGGTTCTTCCATAAGAGAGAAGAGCTGCCTTCTGGCTGCTTGATCTGCTCTTTCCCTCTCCACCCCTCACTGGCTCCCAATAACTCTGGCTCGTTCCTGAACCCAGGTCACCGGCGTGACACGAGGTAAGGCGTCCAGCGCCTCAGCCCACAGTGCCACTGGGCCAGCCCTTAAGTGTACCTTTCCAAATCTTATTTAATAAATCCTTGGTCTCTGGACAAGTCCCATTAGACAGAAAACAAGCAGTTATAACACCCATTTACAAAAAAGGCAGCAGGGTGAGCCCAGAAAAACTACAGGCCAATACGCTTGACTGCAGTACCATGTACGATCCTGGAAAAACTTCTCAAGGCAAGGTTTGAAAAGGAAACTGAGACTCCAGACCTAGTTAGTAAATCCCAACATGGATTCCTTAAAGGCAGATCATGCACTACAAACCTAATAGCTTTCTATGAAACCATCAGCACTAACCTAGATCAGGGCAAACCTTGTGATGTTATCTACTTAGACTTTAAGAAGGCTTTTGATACTGTTCCCCATTGTGCACTCCTGCAAAAGTTATTAAACATGGGATCTAGTCCAGAACTAATTAAATGGGTGAACTCTTGGCTGGAAAACAGGACCCAAATGGTCAGAATCCAGGGGGAACATTCATCCATGACCATGGTTACAAGTGGAGTCCCCCAAGGATCAGTTATGGGACCTCTACTGTTTAACTGTTTTATTCACAACCTACATAATGACTTACTTAACACTACAATAAAATTTGCAAATGATACCAAAATTACAGGGGTGGTTGATACTGACTCAAAATACTAAACTTTAGTTAATGACTTGCAACGTATAACAGACTGGACCAAGACTAACAAAATGCAACAACACAATGAGACCTTACTATATTAACAACAAACTGCTACTGGAAGTCAATAACGAAAAAGACCTAGGAATCATAACTGACAATTCACTCAACGTACATGCACAGGTAAGAAAAACTACACTAAGGGCAAACAAATACATCAATATTATAAACAAGCATTTGTCAATGCTGAAAGTTCACCGCATTACTTAAGGAATAGCACGAGGAGGCGCTCTATAGAATTTAATGGGAGCAATTTGTAAAAGCTTGTTTTTATACTTTCCAGTGACAATTCTGTCAAAGAAAGGCAGTTGCTTAACTAACAAGGACCTTCTTAGGTAAGCGACTACATTTCTTTGACAAAATCGTCACTGGAAAGTATAACAAGCATTTGTCAATGCCGAATGTTTGCTTGCTGGCATTGGCATTGGTAGTGCAAGAGTTAGAGAGATGCATAATAAGAATGGCAGTGAAATATTGAACTGATGCTAACCCCACCCCCATCCTGCAGAGAGTGACAGACGTTAGGTGTGTGCCTTTGGGTCATTGGCCATAACGCTCATGCCATTTCACCTCACCGTACCCTGCAGACACTGACAGGTGTCGTGGTATGCCTTGGGGTCTTCCGGCCTTATGCTCACCCCATTCCATAAGGAAATATGCTGAGATGGGTGCAGTATAGGAGAATGAGGTGAACACTGGGGCTTAAGACCCCAAGGCACACGTTGATGCCTGTCACGGTCTGCAGGGTGGGGGTGGAATGGCATGAGAATTACGGCCGACGATCTCAAGTCACACCCCCGACGCTCCAAATTTTCAACATGGGTTTTTGTGACCCACTTTATGAACAGTGGCAGTATCATTTCCTTACTCAATCCTGAAAGGTGATTTTGCACAGCAACTGCGCCATTTGGCACCACAGGTGTGAAAACACATTTCAGGCAGGATGTGAAAAATGACAGCTGTACTGTTCATGAGGTGGTATGAAAAAATGGCACTGTTGAAAATCTGGAGTAAAAATATGAAAAATTGGTGAAGTTACGAGCGTGCATAGAAACTGTGCAATGCGCACATGTAACACAGTCACTTTTGGATTTTTCATCAAATTTCAACATGGCTTATTTTTGGACCTCTCCTCATGAAAAGTGACACTGTGATTTTGTTAATCTGTCCTGAAAGCTGATTTCCCATAGTGACTGTGACATTCTGTGCCACAGGTGTGAACACACATTTTGGGCAGGGTGTGAAAAATGACAGCTGTACTATTCATGAGAAGGTGTAAAAAAATAGCAATGTTGAAAATCTGGAATGAAAATATGAAAAATTGGTGAAGTTACGAGAGTGCATAGAAACTGTGCAATGCGCACATGTAACACAGTCACTTTTTGGATTTTTTTCATCAAAATTTCAACATGGCCATTTTTGGACCTCTCCTCATGAAAAGTGGCACTGTGGTTTTGTTAATCTGTCCTGAAAGCTGATTTCCTACAGTGACCGTGACATTCTGTGCCACAGGTGTGAACACACATTTTGGGCCGGATGTGAAAAATGACAGCTGTACTACTCATGAGAAGGTGTAAAAAAAATAGCAATGTTGAAAATCTGGAATGAAAATATTAAAAATTGGCGAAGTTATGAGTGTGCGTAGAAACTGCACAACACACGCTCGTAACGCAGTCATTTTTTAGAATTGTTTCACCAAAATTGCAACATGGGCTTTTTGAGATCCCTCCTCATGAACTGAGGCACTGACATTTTGTTAATTGGCCCTCAAAGGTGATTCCATGCAGTGAACGCAAAATCACCTTTCAGGACTGAGAAACGAAATGACAGTGCCAATGTTCATGAGGTGAGGTCCCAAGAACCCCATGTTGAAAATTTTGGGCCAAAAGTCCTAAAAATGGCTGAGATATCAACCTAAGTTGAATCCCCCTCCCACCCATTGACTCCCATTATAGGACTTACTGGGATTTTCTTCAGTTTGCAGTCGGCTTTTGAAGAGTGCAGATGTGTCCCAGTCCATAGAAGATCACTGCTCCCGACCTCCAGAGGTAAGTATGGGGTTGGGTGGTGCAGGGAGGGGGTACACAGAGGGAGGGTTGGGATGGGGGAGGGGGATGGACAATATAACATTTTTACCCACCCCTGACCTTAGTACCTTGGACTCCACAGTCTGCCGAGGGATCCACAGCACCAAATGAGCAGCTCGGCGGCCCTACCCACACTCCCACCTATATCCTACTTTACACCACGCCTTCCCACAGTAGCGCCATCCCTTACTCGCCCTTATGTTCATTAAACAGTCACTTAAACCCCGTTAGTGAACACTCCCTGATCGCTCTCTTCCTGGGCACTGCAAATGACTTATGCAAAACACAAACGCCCATTTGCAGTTGCCCATTTGATGGGTTACCTCCATGTGGGACTTCTTTTACTGCTGCTGAATCATTTTTAATTGTCCTCCTCTGTGTTAGCTCAATTCTATCTCTGTCCTTTTTCAAGTGCAGACTCCAGAATTGCATGCAGTACTTGAAGGGCGGCCACACCAAGGATTTGTACGGGGGCAGAATCACTACTTCCTTCTGCTGCTAATCTCCCTGCCCGTGTTCCCCAGCATCATACATACATTTCCCACTGCCCTTAATAATTAATAATAATAATAATAATAACAAATACAATTGCTGCTAATATGCAAGCAATAATACCTGACACAGTGGGCGGTATTGGGCAATACTGGACCACCCAGGGGCGTAATGAGGCCCGACGCCGCAGGCGGAGGGCCTTATAGCTCCTGGAAGGCCCATTATTGCCCATACCGCCCACCCTGGAGGGTATTATTGCGCTTAGAAAATGGGCACTGTACAAAAAGAAATACCTAAGAACAAATTAATAAAAAATTTATTTTTACAATGTTTTGAAATTAAATAGTTCCTCCCCCTTCATCACAAAGATGGTCTTTTGTCCAAATGCAGACATCATAGTAAGAAAGTTGGCTGAGTGCAGTTACTGCCCCCACAGCAGATTATTTTTTTTAGTTGAACTCCCCCCCATTACAACAGTTTTCATTCAAGAGGCTCTGTTTTTGTCTTGCTGTTATTTTTTTCCCACACTGGTGCTAGGTCAGAGGTTGCAATCATGACAAGGAAGAGCGGCTTGGGATAGTAAGTGCCTGTCATTGGGAGCCACTTGTTGAGGCTATTTTTCTTTTTTATTCGATGGGCTTCGCTGCGAGTTACTGGGACCAAGATCTTTTATTTATTTTGCTTGTTTTATCAGTTCCTGGTCCTCACTACCTTCTATGAGGACCATGAGTGTGAAGAGGAGTGTCTGTTTCATCCAGGGAGTGAGTCAGTGGTAGACCAACCGGAGGAGAGAGAGTGCCATCGAGTGTGCGACTGTCACTGTCTGACCATTCGCAGTAACAGTATTGATAATTGCAGGGTATGAGAAATGATCAGTGGTGACAGTATGGAAGAGGTAAGAGTGCTACAAATATGAAATCCTTTCTTTTCTGAACAGAGCGTGCAAGCGACTGGAGGAGCGAGAGTGTCATCGGGTGAGCGAGAGTGACTGAAATTTTGCACCAACGGTGTGGGGAATCTGGGGAATGGGACAAGATTAATATTTTAGAATTATGAAAAGAGAAGTTAATAAAAAAAAAGAAATGTAGCTAGGAGGCAGTTATTTACGTGACAAAGGAGTGCACTGGGAGGACTGGACTGATGGTGGTGGAGGGCTCTCGCTAAGTGAGGGAAGAAAATGGCAGCATTTTTAAAATTGAAATGAGGTGTTGCAGCCAATTAGAAAAGCAGGGTGGGCACTACAATACTTACTAGGTAAAGAGGCACTGCAGACTGGTACTTTTTGTTTCCTGGTCATCTATTGAAAGTTAATGTACCCCCCTGGCAAGGGTACTAGCCAATCAGATGCCAGGAAATAAAAAAAACATTTTCTAAGGAATGATTGGGGCATGGATAGAGTGGTTCTGAGAGGTAAAATGATGGACATTACTTCTAATGTTGGATAGTGGAGAGGTAGGGACAGAGGGGCTCTGAGGGCTTAAATGATGAATGTCCCTCCTACTGGGGGAGAGTTGAGAGTTATAGATAGAGGGTTCTGAAGGATAAAATGAGGAAGGGACATTGCTCCTAATGTAAGAGAGTTGGGAAGTATGGACAGAGGAATCTGGAGTTATAAAATGGGGGACATCCCTCCAAATGTGGGACAGTAGAGAGGTATGGAGGGAGGGGTTCTGATTGACAAATTGAGGGAAGCTTCTCATGAGGGACAGTAGAGAGGTATAGATGGAGGGGTTCTGATTGACAAATTGAGGGACAGTTGAGAGGTATGGGCAGACGGGTGCTGACTGACAAAACTAAGGACATGTATCCTATTGTGGAACTGAGAGGTATGAACAGAGGGGTTTTGATGGATAAAATGAGGGAGGTTCCTAATGAAGAACGGTTGCTAGGTATGGACACAGGGATTCTGATGGACAAAATAAGACAAACTGATTCTGGAATTCAAACTGCTTGAGCGTTTCACTGTTATAATGTTGATACTCTAATTCCAGTTTACAGTCTGCAACAGATATGTAAATGTGTAGGCCCCACAGATACCATTCTGAACAAACAGCAGTAACCGTCTTCCTTCTCCATGCAGCTACATGTTACACAGCTAAAAGCATATTCGGGGTTCAGTCATCTCCCTTTTGTTTCAGCATCCATTTATCCCAGGGTCAAGGGCAGAACCTTCATGTTATGGACAGAGAAAGAGAGAGAGAGAGAGAGTTGGGGAGAAACTCACCCTAGGTCAGGGCAGAAACTTTATGTTATGGAACTGAGGAGGGATGGGAGAACTCCCTTTGATCATTTCAAGCTCTAAATGTTTGGAAACTGAGGAGGGGTAGGAGAACTTTCTCTGATCACTTCAGAACCTATATGTTATAGAACTGAGGAGGGGTGGGAGAACTTCCTCTGCTCCAATTAGAACCTCTGTATTATGGGACCAAGGGGAGGTGGAAGAACTCCCTCTGCACATGTCAGAACCTTCATTTTTCTGGAACTGAGAAGTGGTGGAAAAAATTCTTCTGGTCACATCAATACCTTCATTTTATGGAACTGAGAGGGGGCGAGAGAACTTCCTCTGGTCCCAGCAAAACCGTCATGTAATGGAAATGGTAAAGGATAGGAGAACTCTGTAGGGTCACTTCAGAACATTCATGTTACGGAACTGAGGAAGGGTGGGAGATCTCGCTCTGTTCATATCAGAACCTATGAAGGGAGAATTCCCTCTGGCCACTTTAGAATTTTCATGTTATGGAATTGAGGAGGGGTGGGAGAACTCAATCAAGGCCTGGTCCCATGCCCTCCACCAACCACCAAACATACTAGATGATGGTTCTCCCTGGTGCTTTTAAGAGCCACCATGATGGGCTATATCAGACTGGTATAGCTATGGGAGAGGGCACCTAGAAAGAACCCTTGGGGCCCTGCTGCAAGTCCATACAGGAAATGGGGCTTAAGGTGAGCCAAAAAGATTGAGGATGTGGGAGCAGGGGTGCAAAAAGAAAAAAGATCACATTGAGGTTGAATATGTCCCATAAAAATCCATGAAAACAAGATGCTGCCTCTCATGGGGCTATCTCAGTCTCAACACATTTGTAATTAAATCTATATAACATTCATGCAGAGTCCTTACAGTTTCTGATTTCTTGTCTTTTGTTTTTGTTATCTTTAATTTATTATCTCGTTTGGTATTTGCTCATTCATAAACTGATTTATTCAGTTGCTTATTTAGTTCATCATGTACAGCGTTTTGAGTTTTCTGTAAAGGTGCTTTATAAAAATTAAATCCAACCATCCATCTGTCCATCCATCCGTCCATCTGTTTGTCCATCTATCCATCCAATAACATGATACAGACTAGCATATGTGGAGATCATTACATCACTGTGTATTTGTCGTATTGTAAAAAGACTGTATTCTTTATATTCTGGTTCTGGTTACCTGATTGTTTGACCTCAAAGGCAGGGAAATGTAAATCCAAGGTCAGTTCCCCCTTTGTCACTTTTACACCCCCCATTATATTCTGGCAGCAAAACCTATTGGTGTTTTTGTATTGGGTAGTTTAATACTTATACAATTACTTTCAAACTGTTTGGTTTCTTCCTTAAGGTGGTTGTAATCAGATGCTTTTTCTGTTTGGAATGTAACCCTGTGGTGCATCCAATTTCCCGCGGGCTGCCGTGTGAATTTCAAATGCTGCAATGCCAGGCGAGAAATCTGACTCATTAGCAGCTCATTGGGACTCCAAGTCCCTGTCTCAGCATACAGATCTGGGGCGTCTTACTCTCCTGGCTGCCTCCTGGATGATTGCTTCATTTGAGAAGTAAATTGTATCCGAGGAGTTTTCGGGGAGGTCAACAAAAACGAAAGAGATGAAAGCACATTGTGTTCCAACTAACGGCAACTACTCTCACAGAACATGATTTTTTTTGGTAATTCAGTTTATTGAAGTTCTGCTTAAAACAATACAATAAGACAAAAATCATAAACAGGTTTACAAAGTAACCACAATCATGAGTTAATTGTGCACATTGTACTATATAAAAGAAAAGACACTTTCGTTCTACAAACTATAATTATGATTGTTGTGTGCTTTCCCAACAAAAAGAGACAGATGTTTATGCTAGTAATGGAAGCATCCCCAGACTGAAAAATCTAATCAGAATTTAAAGGGGACAGGAAACTTTTACTGACTGGCAACTGGTTGTGATGTTCCTTTTTACAGAAATGAAATTCATACCTCTAAAGGATCCATATTTAACTGTACCACAGTAAACACAGATATAAAAAAAAATATGTGTTCCATTATTTTCTTTTTATGGACAATATTCTGCACAGCTCTTTTCATGGAACCAGTAATTTGGAATATTAACTATGTCATGATTTGTGTATAGAATGCTAAGCATGAGTTGTTGACTTATCAGAAGCAACCTTGACATAGTCAAAACTCAAGGTCACTGGTTCTAAGAAGAGAACTGTAACAGAATGCTGCCCATAGAAACAAAACAATGGTACCTGAGGACTGGAGGAGGGTGGATGTGATTCCTCTTCATACAAGTGGGAGCAGGACAGAGGCAGGAAACTACAGACCAGTTAGTTTGACCTCAGTGGTAGGGAAAATTATGGAATCACTTATGAAGGAAAGAATTGTTGAGTACCTAGAGGCCAGTGGGGCACAGGACCCAAGGCAGCATGGATTCACGATGGGAAGGTTGTGTCAGACGAATCTAAAATATTTCTTTGACTGGGTGACCAAAGTAGCAGACCAGGGAGGGGCTGTGGACATGGCCTACCTAGATTTTAGCAAGGCATTTGATACAGTCCCACACAAAAGATTAATACACATGTTAGCCAGCCTTGGAGTGGGTCCCAAGGTGGTAGCCTGGAAAAAAAATTGGCTAGACAACAGGACGCAAAGGGCAGTAGTAAATGGAGTCCACAGTGAAGAAAGGAGGGTTACTAGCGGGGTACTGCAGGGTTCAGTACTGGGACCAGTCCTTTTTAATGGCTTTATAAGAGACATTGCAGAGGAACTGGAAGGAAAAGTATGTCTCTTTGCAGACGACACAAAGATCAGCAACAGGGTTAATACACAAGATGGAGTGGAAAGGATGAGAAGGGACTTGCAAGGTTGGAGGAATGGTCAAATGTATGGCAGCTCAGATTTAACATAAAAGTGCAAGGTAATGCCTGGGAAACAAAACCCAGGGAAGAGACACAATTGGGGGTAGATACTGACAACAGTAAATGGAAAGGGACCTGGGGGTAATTATATCTGTTGACCTAAAGGTGGGAAAGCAATGTGAGAAGGCAGTAAGGAAGGCTGGGTGGGGGGATACTGGGATGCATAGGGAGAAGCATCAATAGTAGAAGACAAGAAGTTGTTATCTCTCTGTACAGACAGTTGGTGAGACCCCATCTGGAGTACTGTGTGCAGTTCTGGAGACCCCATCTCCGCAAAGACATAGACAAAGTGGAGGCTGTCCAGAGGAGGGCAACCAAAATGGTGTAGGGTCTGCACCAGAAGACATATGAAGAAATACTAAAGGAGCTTAATATGTATACCCTTGAGGAAAGAAGGGAGAGAGGGGACATGATAGAAACTTTCAAGTACCTCAAGGGAATCAACAAAGTCCAAGAGGGTAGCATCTTTCAGAAAAACAGATGTGCAAGAACAAGGGGGCACAATTTGAAGATAGAGGGGGGATGGCTCAGAGGTAATGTGAGGAAGTATTTTTTCACGGAGAGGGTTGTGGATGCATGGAACAGCCTCCCTGAGGAGGTCATGGAGTTAAGAACAGTGGGGGAATTCAAGAATTCATGGGACAGACATAAGGCAGTCCTAGTCGGGGTTAGGAGGAGGAAGAAGTAAGCTGTTGGTTAACTAGGATCTACAGCTTATCTGTTAGGTAGGAAAATGGGCAGACTAGGTGGGCCAAGCGGTCGTTATCTGCCATCAAATTCTGTTTCTGTTTCTAAAATACAAGAGGGATATGATAGAAATGTTCAAATACCTCACAGGTATAAACAAGGTACAGGAAGGGAGCATTTTCCAGAGACAAGGGGTCACACTATGAAGCTGGGGGGGGGGGACTGAGAGGGAATGTGAGGAAGTACTTCTTCATGGAAAGTGTGGTGGGTGCTTGGAACAGCCTCCCAGAGGAGGTGGTGGGGCTAAAATAGTTACTGGATTCAAGAAAGCATGGGATAGACACAAGCGGATCTTAGAAGTGAGGCAACGGGGGTGCAAAGTGGAGACCAAGTAGGGTCTGTAGTGGCACTGTAGGCAAGGAAAATAGGGCAGACTAGGAGGGCTAAGAGGTCCTTATCTGCCAACAGCTTCTGCATTTCTGTTTCTATGTTTATGCATCACTTTTTATTAAGCAATAAAACTTGACCAGGCATTATATTAGTGGTCCGTTAATCACCTTCTAGGGGTGTAAAGTGGCACAAGGCGTAGCTAAAACATAATCCCTGGGAGTGCTCATTGCTATTCTAATTAAAAACTTTTTTTAAAATAGTGTTAAACCTTGTTCAGCATGTGATTCAGCTTCACATGTATATTAGTAAAAGATTAACATAAGGTTGATGGAATGCTTACAACCAATATGAAAGCTCTAGTTCTCAAACCCTTTTTATAATTCAGGTAGAGATAAATATGAAACATTTAGGGGTATGAATATCACTTTTAACAAGCATTTGTCATTGCCAAATGTTTGCTTGCTGGCATTAGCAGTGGAAGTGCAGGAGTTAGACAGATGCAGTATAGGAATGGCATTGAAGTATTGAACTGACGCCAACTCAACCCTCACCCTGCAGAGATGGACAAGCATTGAGGTGTACCTTTGGGTTGTCACCCATGACGGTCACGACATTTCACCGCACCCTACCCTTCAGACACTGCCAAGTACTGAGGTGTGTCTTGGGGTGTTTGGGTTTTACATTCACCTCATTCCATAAGGAAATACGCTGAAATGGGCGCAGTATAGGAGAATGGGGTGAACTCTGGGGCAAAAGGGTCCAAGACACACCTCCATGCTTGTCACTGGCTGGAGGGTGGCAGAGGGGGGAGCAATGGCATGAGCATTACTGTCGACAGTCCCAAGTAACATCCCTGACATCTGTCAGTCCCTACAGGGTAGGGCGTTATGGTAGAAAATCCTAATGCCCTGGGCGTTTCCTGGTCTTTTTACTCCAAAATGCAATGTTGAAAATCTGGACTGAAAATATTACACATTCGTGAACTTATGAGGGTGCATGGAAATTGCACAATGCACACATGTAACATAGTTATGTTATGGACTTTTGTCACCAAATTTTCAACATAGCCATTTTAACACCTCTGCATATGAACAGTGTCACTGTAATTTTCTTAATGTGTCCTGAACATTGATTTTGCAAATCGACTGCGCCAATGTGCGCTACATGTGCGAAAACACATTTTGAATGAGATGTGAAAAATGACAGCTGTACTGTTCATAAGGAGGTGTGGTAAAATGACAATGTTGAAAATCTGGAGTGAAAATGTTACAAATTCTCCAAGTTACGAGCGCGGGTAGAAACTGTGCAACGCACACTTATAAAACAGTAATTTTGGGAATTTTTCACCATTTTCAACATAGGGTTTTTGGGGCCTACCTCATGAACTGTGACACTGTTGTTTCTAGAATCAGTCCCAAAGGTGTTTCCGACAGTGACCGTGAAATCACCTTTCGACCAAATAACAAAATGACAGTGACTGAGTTCATGAGGTGGGGTCCCAAGAACCCAATGTTGAAAATTTGGTGAAACAGTTCCAAAAATGCCCAAGATATGCACCAAAGTTGAAAACCCTATTTATGCCATTATTCAGCTTACCGGCATTTCTTCAGTTCGCGGTTGGCTTTGAAGAGTGCAGACATGTTCCTGGTCCACCGAAGATCATCATGCCAGCCTCTGGAGGTAAGTACGGGATGAGGTGGGGGTGTGAGGAGGTGGGGCACTCAGAGGGTTGGAGTGGGTTGGGGAAGGGGGGGTCAAGACAGTCAGCGAAGGACCGTTTTTTCTTACTGGTCATTTTTTTTTAAAGATGTCACGGGACTTTTGTTATACTAGGGTGGGCTCCCAGCGTGGCAGCTGGAAGGTTGTTTGGGGGGCAGTGGAGCCGACGGGGGATTGGGCACCCCTGTCGGCCATAAGGCTGCTGCTACATGGGATGGGCTCCCAGTGTGGCACCTGGAAGTCTTTGGGGAGCTCAGGGAGCAGCAGAGGTGGGCACCTTCGGCCCTTCCAGTGTATGTGGGTGGGGAAGCGCATGAGTACGCTAGGCTCCCAGCATACTATTTGTTATGGGGGGATGAAGCTGTCTGACAGCTGTTTAAGTGCAGTGTTGATGTGTAGGCACTTTGCATACTGTCGGTTTTTTGGTTTTAACTGTGCTCCACTGCATCTGAATGGCTGTCATAGACAGCTCCGACATTCATTGGCATGGTGCAGCTGTGCCTGCAAAAGGCAGCAGGGCATTGGAAGTGGGGGAGGCACACCTACGAAAACTCGTATGTCACTATGTTTCTTGCACATGTGTGCAAGCAAACATAAAAATGGGACCATCTGAAACAGCTCCCAGTTAAAATAATTTCCTGCTGTCTTTGAAGGCACATGCTTTTTTTGACATTTATATGGCACATCCATTAAATATATTTCCTTAACAACACACAGGGACATCACCTTAGCCTGATGGGGGGGTGTGGGGGGTCTAATGTGACAGGCCAAAAAATAGTGAACAGTGGTGATGTGAAATTACCAAGGTGCAGGATGTACTACCCCAAGCAAATAAAATGTCCTTCCCTGTTTGTAACATTCACTTCATTAGGTGTCTGCATGGCTCAGCTGCCAGCAGATCTGTCCCTAGGCCAGAAGATCATGGGTTCTAATCCTACACCAGGACTGGGCTCATACCATAAAACACTGGTACCTGAGAGCAGCACTAAGGGTATGCTGTACTGTTTGGGTGTGTCATCCTTCAGATGAGACATAAAACCAAGGGCCCTCTTGCATTTTCCAGGGGTTGTGGACATTAAAGATTCCCATGACACTTCTTGAAAAGACTCAGCAAATTTCCCCAGTGTCCTAGGCAAATTCCCCCCATTAACTAAAAAAACACAATAGCTTCACATGAGTTCATTTCAATTGTTTTGCATCTGTACCCTCCACCCACCTGAGACAAGGCTGAAAATAGGCAGTGTTGTCTAGCCTTCCTTTACTGTCAACAAAATCTTAAATAAATAAAATGCTATGTGAAAAAATGAAAACCTCTGCCCCACCCCGTGAATTAAATGCCCTGTAATATTAGTTGTCTTGGGGAAATGGTCCAATGTGACTTTACGTGAGTCAATACTCCCCGCCTGTGCTGCTTCCATTGGGAGCTTGTTCCATAGTAAATGTGAAGAACATTTAATGAAAACAGTCTAAATATAAATAGGATTTAAAATCTGATCTAGCTGTCAGGTCAGTTTATAAGAAACATTTATGTTGTCTGCAGGAGAAGTGCTGTTAGTTAACGTATAAGTGTTTGTGTGTGTGTGTGTGGGGGGTCTGTCTTGCAGTGATCACAAGCAAAACTAGTCCTGACATTTCTGTTATCACGCCCTCATTATCACCCAACACTTTCAACAACTGTGCATCACAGCATTTTTCAGCTGATGGTTTATATCAGGAAGGCTTTATCGTCCCTAGCTGGGGGAAACGGAGTTTGGTTTCTCAGCATAGCAGTAACAGTTCAAAAGCTGGCTAAAACTGGAAGACAGAGGAGCAAGCCTTCCTCAGCAGCCAACATGCATTAGAATATTGGGTGTTAGGAATCTGGATCCTGAATAGGAACGTTTTTTTGCTCCTTCTGATACCCCCACAATGCCCCCCTTTTTCCCTCGGGTCACACATGTGCCCCCTTCCGTTTGCTGTACTCAATCCCCTTCGCACTGCCGTCTTTCTCCTACAGGCTCCCCAAGATTCTCTGTCACCACCTCAGTTTCTGGTGCATACCTGCCGGTGTACACCTGCTTTTGGGGGGGGGTCCCTGTTGCCATCAGGGAGGAAGTACCTTAGGACGTGATTTTCTTCCTTTTTTTTTTTTATAAAAAAAATGACTTTATTATCTCTCATTTTCCCATCCCCACCTTGACAATCAAGCCACTGTAAATGCATCTTTTTTTAAGTCTGGAGGGAGGGGGAGCGACAGTTACTGTCAATAATGCCTCTCTTTGGTTGGCTAGCAAGAGTGACCCTCACAATCCCTCCCCCTGGATTTGACAGCCTCACTCCTGGGACATGTTTGGCTCACAGCTGGCCTCAGCATACAATGTTACGATATCCGATCCCAAGGTGAATTTGTCCTGGAAGCCATACAAAACTCTCAAAACCAGCAAACAAAACCATCCAGTCAGCATAGTGGTAGAACCTCTGCTTGCAATGTCCATGACCTGAGTTCTGGAATGAGCTTGCATCATTGAGGGGCAGCCAGGAGGAGGAGGAGGAGATCAAGTGTCCCAGAGGAAGCTCTCTTCCTCTGGAGAGTGAGGGTAGCTGCCACTGTTATAACACTGCCACTTGGGTCACCATGGGTGGCTTGCAGTGGCAGGTCAGCGGGGAGGGGTGCATCAAGTGGCTTCACTCTGCACACACAAGCACTGAGCTCCTTGAATGCCAGCACCCCAGGGGTGGGGATAAGTAAGCAATTAGACAAGACAGGGTGTGCATTACAAGATTTTAATGCACGCCCCATGGGTGTAAGTAAGGCACCAGGCTGAAGGCTGAGTGTCCTTACTCCCCTGGGAAGTGTATTAAAATCCTATGATGCACACTCTGGGGGAGGTTTATTACATTTCTAAAATGTTCTAAGTAGTTTTTTTTTGGGGGGGGGTGAGATTGAGCACCTGACCGTGCATTTATAGAGAATTAATGCATGGTCTGATGATGTCTTTTGGCCAATGAAATTTATGGGTTTTTCCTTGCCATTTTATAAAGAACAAGGAAACACCAGATCTCATGGAGGATAATCCTGGATGCACTTGGGCTGGTCCCCTGCTACTGTCCCTTCTTTGTCCTTGGAACTCCTGCATCCACACTCAGGAGGAGGCGGGTGGTTGGATCTGTTATGGAGAGACCCCATCAACTGAGGGGGAGCCACTGAGGTTGAAAGAGAAGAGGAAGTGAGACATGATGGTGGTAGGGCTGGGTCTGACCTGGGGAAGGGGCTGGAACACTGTAGGGGCAGGTATGCTGAAACTGCACTAAGAGGGGGATGGTTGGGTTGAAAGGAAGAGGAGGTGAGATGTGAGGTGGGGTAGGGCTGGGTCTGACCCAGGAGAAGGGAACTGAGATAGTGCAGGGGCATAACATGTCAATGATATATATATATCTAAAAGGCAAACAAATCTTATAAAGGCCAGTACTGATTTAGTTGTGCGTAAAAATGGAAAACAAAAAGTTATCACTTAAAGAGTGAATTTGCATAGTGAGATATCGGCAATGGTTGTAGGCACTTGCCCTGCCCTCTCAGCCAGGGGAAGGTGCCACCATGGTAACCCATGTAAACTGGGGGGGGGGGGTGCAGGGAGAAAAGGCAGAAAAACAAATAATAAAAAATAGTTAACAAGAAGGAAAGGGACTATGGCATACCTTATACCCTCGCAGGGCCAATTTTCTTCCCCCAGCGGGAAGAAGTCTCCTCTGAATTTGCATAATGTTGACTGTCAAAAATTTTAAAACTGCACTTTGCTATGCATGCCTGTTTCAATTAACACATCTCTCACTTTGCAGTGTGATCCCTTTATAGACGGAATGTTATCCTGGTGTCTTGTCATCCCCTTAAAGTTGAGGCTGATGGTGCGAACAGTCAGAAGGACATTTTAGTAACAGAAACTGAAGAATTGCTATGAGTGGAATCAGCAGGCCTTGTTTCATGCCCTTTAACACCTACCTAATCTGACAATGGATGGGACGCGTTTACTGCCCCTCTTACACTCAATTTGTTCAACACCAATATCTTATTTCCTATGCAAATGAGACAAGCAGGACTATTTACGTTACTAAGTACTGTGACTAATGTATGTGATGACATAGTTTCAGTGAAATACCAAATTCCACATACTCCACTACTGCAAACCATCATGGGAAGTGTATCCAATCAAAATGATTGAACTAAGGATGGCTTGGCTTTATTGCTGAGGCCACATGCATGCAAACAGATTTTTTGTTTCTTAAGGGTTTTTCTGCTCCTGTTGCTTCATCCCAACCTGATGTCATAATACTCTGTGACATCTCTGGTATTCCCATGACAGCACACTGTGATATCACAATAGAACATTATAATTTCAAATTGGAAACAAGCCACAGAGACATATGAACTCTAAGGGATAAATATCTTGTTTTTGTGAGAATTTCTTTAATAATAAATAATGGAGAGGAGAAACTTGTACAAGGTATATGAAATACATGCTGAATTTGGTATAAATATGATGTTTTCTCAAGTTTTCCCAAAGGCGTCAGCAGCTCTTTAAGCAGGTGACATTTTTTTGGCACCAGGGTGATTCACATATATACTACTCATGATGCTTTGCATTCCTTGGGTATCTGTAATTTTGTATACAATTGGAATTTGACTTTATTACTGATGCCCTTTCAGGCTAACCCTTGCCTCAGTGCTTTTGAACTGAAGTTCTTGTCTAATAAATAGTATTATACAAAAGGGGTAAGAATCCAGTATTCTGGTTGGTTGGCTGGGGTCTTAACCCATGGGTACGTTAAAGTTCAAGTTTTTTTTTTTTTAAATAGGAATAGCTGTCATACAGCCAACTGAGTAAAGCTGATTTACAATGGCCTCCTGGGATGTATACAAAATTGTCATATAGCCAACTGAGCAAAGCTCATTTACAATGGCCTCCTGGGATGCATACAAATTAAATTGAAATAGGTTGCAAAAATACATTCTGGGAAAGATTTTTCATTTGTCAGCTAATAAATGAATTGCATTAAAATTAGTGCAACATATCAGCAACACGCAGGACATAGAAACTCACAGATTCAGACAGGAAACACAATATACCTAGCAAGTGAATTTAAAAAACAATGTTTCTGGGTACACAATGATGGAAGATTATCAGTGCTGGAACGCATTGTATGTGCAAGAGTATTCCAAATGTAACCCCCTCTACAAATGGGGGTTCCCAAAATTTCTTCCTGGGCTTGCCTAATGCCCACTGCCAGGCTGGTGTTCTGTGTTTAGACAGTTTAAATGTGTTTGCATGTGAGTGCTCTGTTAGTCTCTGTGCGTGTACTTTAAGAGGTATCTATCTCATAGTTTATAATTAATCTGGGTGGGGGCCGAGTGGTTTCAGGCACGAGTCCCGCACGGGCTGCATTACAGCTGCTTCATTCTCCCATCGCTACATGCACAGAGGAAGCCCTACTAGGAACTGTGATCGTTTGCTGATTATCTGCTTTAATAATAATAATATAGTAGTTTGTCTAACCTGCCTTCCTTTGCAGCATGGACTGCTTTGCTAAGAGCCACCATTTTGGTTCTGGACTGCCAATTTGGACCAGTCGGTACCTTGGGGGACCTTAAAATGGAGACTGTCCCCATAAGTCTTGTGGGAGTGAATTTCTGTAGGAATTGTAGTTTTTACTGTTTGGTGCCTAAATGGACCTGGAGGGGGAGCCCTTCCTGTGACAGACAGGTGGATCAACCAACCAAACCTTTTGGATCACCGGGAAATCCCAGAGCTGCCTGCAGCAGTGAGCCAGTGTGGAGTTGGAATTGAGAGAGTGAACAGCTCGAGTAATTCGAGCAGTTGCTCCTGTGTGGTAGTGTGGGGAATCAGTTGGAAGGCTGTGTCTGGCCTGCCTGCCACCATCTTCTCGTGTGAAGAAGTATGCAATCTAATATTTGAACTTTATCCAAAATTGCTGTTACTGTGACCAGAATCCTGAATTGTGAAAGAGTGAATTTTGCCTGGTGTGGACCGAAGACTTTCTCCTAGAGCAATCGGCCTGTCAGGACTTTGAGAGAACCGCAGAGCATATGGTTTGTGCAGAGACCCTGCCTAATTGCAACCGGACTGTCATCCGAACTGTGGTACCTAGCTATTCTTACTATAATTGTGTTGAATGTGTAGAGGGAGTCATGATTTGGTTCCCCACCCCCTTTAATGTGTCACGCTAGCTGGAAGCTGCATCCAGCATCCAAACGGACTGAAACCCAAACTGTTTACCTGATGTGGGCCTCACAATCTCAGCCTAGATTGCCACTCACACTGCAGAGATTCATCCGATGAAAGACCCGCTCAGGGATTTAGCTCCCTGCTCAACACCATCGAACAGGATCAACAACCACGGTGTGTCAAGTTGGCCCAGCTTCCCCTGGCAAACCAGCATACCATCCTAAGGTCTTCATCTCGTCAATCCTGCCTCCTGGTCTGGGTAGTGTGAGTAAATATCAGGGTAGCTCCCTGTAACAGAGCTCAAATCAATGTGTGTCGTCTGATTTAATTGTTTTGGTTGATCATTATGAGCTGAGTCCTCCGGCTCTGGAATGCACATTGTGGGTTAAGGTGCATGTTGTTTTCTTTCCTTAGGGCCCTAACAACAGCTGCAATGCCGGCCTACTCCGGGCAATGCTTTAGGCTAGCCTGCATAATAACTGGGTACCCAGAGTGTGTGTGACTGTGCTAGAGGGACTCAGTGCATGCATGTTTAACCTGACTAAATCAGATATGAAATCCAATGCCAGCTTGTTGCCCCACCCGTGTTCACATCCCCTGAATAAATCAGATTCGATTTTTTCTGCATTTAACCTGGCTATTGTGTACCTTTGTGGAGGGGATACTGTATTGCCATTGCACTGTTCTATTATAATAATAATAATAATAATCTTTATTTATTTTGTGCCTTTCAATTATCAAGGCGCATTACAATACAAAATAGCAGGTCTTATTTTACTGGGGGTTTCCAGGGCCACTGCAACTGATCCAGCCCTGGTGGTAAGTGTGCCAAGAGTGGGTTCAATATTGTATTCTGATGTTGACTGTGTTTGCTTAGTTGCTGACCAGTATAGGCCACTAGAGGGGTTAGAGGGGAGTATCAGTGTCCCAGAGGGCTGTACTCAGAGCAGCTACGCTACCCTTAAATCAACCCTCCGGCTGGAAGCACCCGTTCACTGAGCTCAGGACCCTCAACCTGCGCTTAGTCATGCAGGCAGGGGTAGTATCCCTTGGGATAGTGCCGCCTAGGGGTTACACATAGCTTTGGACCTTTATAGGCAAGAAATAATTGACCTATTTGAGAACTCACTTATGGAACACTGAACTCAAAGCCTTTTATTGCAGAGGCTATGCCTGTAGTTCAATGCGCAGAGCAACAAACCACTCCCTCATCAGACCTTTAAAGGCTGTTCTTCCAGGCTAGTTCCAGGATTCGTTTCTTTGTTGCCCCGCCATCCTCCCTTCCTCCTCTAGTGGCACTTCTCTCTTTCCTGTGGGCTTCTTCCTAAGCTACCTTTAGCCAGGGAATCATTCCTCTGGCACCTATCGGGGTGGAACCCTCCTCTAGGGCTCCTTGCTGTCATACCTCTACAGGGTGGTATACCCACGGATAGAGGCGAACAGCCACAGTGTATCTAAGTCACACAAGCATACATTATACCAAGTTGCATAAGCACATTGAACTGACCTTAATCCTGGTGGTAGGAAAACAAATCAAAGATGTATACTGGAACCTTTTGTTAAACACACTTCCACATAAATAATAGTGTGTGCAGTTGTCTCATTTAATTCAAAGGCAACCAACGAGGAGTTTTTAACAAAGCACAATGCTGCATTTGCCTTGGGACAAGCAGGACAAAACAAAAGAAGCCAATTTATAGTTCAATATATCTAACCTTTGGGAATGAGTTCTTAGCATACACAATGTCTCCATAGTCGAATAAGGGCAGTACCATAGTTTGTACTATTCTCTGTCTTATTTCTCGCTCACTCCCTCCCCCTACAGTTCACGCTAAAATTGCCTCTGCACCTTTGCCCTCCCATGAGCATGCACCTCTGCTGGGAAACTAACATTCTCTTATAGACTCCCTTCCCTCTGGAATAACCTCTCCCCTCAAACCCGCCTCACTCCCTCCTTTCCCGCACTTAAGCACCTCCTCAGGCCATCCTCTGCTACGTCTTGTTGCTGTCCACTGCCCTAATCCACAACCATACTGCTGCCCCTCTCCTCTTTCATTCCTGCATTAACTAGTGTTCACATGATTTTTGCTCTTGTTGTCTCACCCTCCTTTTTGAATCTCCTCTACAATACCCTGAAATGTATTCCTAGAATGAAAATCTAGTTGTTCATTGTATTATGCTGTATTGATTAATCTGTTCTGTATTATATTGTATATTTTATGGGGTTTTTTTTGTATTATACTGCATCTGAAGTTTTTTGTCATCCCTTTGTTGTATTTGTACCCTCTTTCCCCAGGTTGCAGCTGGAAACGAGCTTCTGCTCAGTGTGCCTTTCCTGGTCAACAATGTGTTTTTTTTTAAAATATAGCTGTTTGGTCCCCGTCGCCTCCTCCAACCAGCTGGCGATGGGACAGGGACACATATATGTAACTCCAGGTGGTGCTATCCCAAGGGCTAGTAC
Organism: Neoceratodus forsteri; assembly: GCA_016271365.2. Classification (NCBI taxonomy): domain Eukaryota; kingdom Metazoa; phylum Chordata; order Ceratodontiformes; family Ceratodontidae; genus Neoceratodus; species Neoceratodus forsteri. The sequence goes on from JADMNL010000032.1 coordinate 62,116,411, forward strand.
CCCACCTGCTTGGCTAGTAGCAGGTTAAGGGGCCTGGGTACTGAAACGGGTGCCTCCACCCAGAGGACAGGGTTGTTGGTAGCAAGGCAAACCTGGGTACAGCCACCTCTCTGGTATACTGTAACCTCCCTCTTTCCCCCTCTAGTGGCCTAGGCAATATACAACAAACACTTTCACAATAGCCCCTATTCAGCATAAAAGTCCCCACACAATTTGCACTTACTACCAGGGCTGGTTCCACCAGTTCAACCCTGGGGAACCCCTGTAAAACAAGGTTAGGCATGGCAAATAACTACCGTGCTTTTGGTACAATCTGGAACCACAGTCAGATTAAATGCAAAAAGAGTTGAACAAGGGAGGGGCGTAATCAGGTCGATTGATTTGAAAACTGATCTAGTCAGGCAATTATGCATGCACTTTTAGTCCCTGCACAGTCACACGCTCTGGGTACCCAGTTGGAAGTAAGGTGGGCTAGCCTGGAACATTGCCTGGGGTATGCTGGCATCACAGCTGGTTGGGGCCCTGTGATGAAAGGAAAAGGCATGCACAACCACACACAATTTGTAATCCAGAGCCTGAAGGCTCAGTTCATGAAAGGAAAAACAACAATGCAATCAGAAGACAACACTTGAGATGTAGCTGTTGTTGCAGGGAGCTACCCTGATTGTTACTCATGCCACCAAATATGAGACACAGGCTAGACGAAATGGAGACTGCAGGTTGATGACTGGTTTGCCAGGAGAAGCAGGGCCCACATGAATCACTGAGGTGTTGTTCCTGTTCGAGATGGTTGAACAGGGGGCTGATCCCCCGGGCGAGACTCTCGTCGATGAGGGTTTCTATGCCTGAAGTAGCTGGCTGGGCCAGATGGCAAGGCCCAGGCCAGGTGGAACAGTTCAGATTTTCAGTCCGGTAGTGCTGGATGCAGCTTCCAGCAGGCGTGGCACATTTACACAGTGGGGAACCAAATCACGACCCACTAACAGCACACAGCACATTTATAGTAATGCAATCACCATACCACAATGCGGATGGCAGTCCGGCCGCAATAAGTAAATAAGTAAAATGAGTAAAACCGGGAATTCTTTAGTGAATGGATGTCCTGACAGGCCGATCGCATACAGCAAATCTTCAGTCTTCTTCAGGTTTAAGTCTGGTCACACTTCAGTGGCTTTTCTCCCACTCAATTCGGATACAGTCCAGATTATTCACAGATTACCTCTACAGGGACAGCAGGCATACAAGCCAAACTCAGCCTTTCCACCAATCTCCCGCGCGAACTACACAGTAGCAGTTGCTCGAATCTCTCGAGCTGTTTACTCTTTCATCTCCTCACACAGACTGACTGACTGCAGCAGGCATCTTGGAAATTTCCCTTCAGTGCAAAAGGTTCGATTCATTGATTCATCTGTCTGTCAGAAGCAAGAGCTCCCCCTCTAGGTGCATTTAGGTGCCAAAGTCTTAAAACTATAATTCCTACAGAAATTCACTCACACAAGACCCCTGGGGACAGACTCCATTTTAGGGTCTCCAAAGGTACTGATTGGCCCATTCTGGCAGTCCAGAACCAAGATGGTGGTGATAAAGAGAACTGTCCATGCTGCAAAGAGGGCAGGTTAGACAAACTACAATATCATTACTATTCTGACAGATACCGAGCCAATAAGTACAGCTTCTAACAGAGCTCCCTCTGCGCAAATAATGATGGCAGAATGGAGCAATTTACTGGCAGCCCGGGCAGGACTTGAGCATAGAAACACTCAGCCCCCTACCAGATTAAATAAGCACCACATTATAGGCAGCTCTTAAAGAGACAGAGCATAGAGGCATTAAGGCACTCTCATACAAACACTTTTAAAATGCTAAGACACAGAATACCAGCCTGGCAGTGGGCATTTAGGCACACCCAAGGAAGACTTTCGGGAACCCCCATTTGTAGGGTGGTTACATATGCATTTTTTTTAGATTTTCTCCCCTGCCGGCCCGAGGCATGCTTCACACTCCATGGCGCCAGCTCAGCCCCTTCCACCTGCTGTTACTTTTTTCTGCCCCCTCTCCGTCTACACTATCCACTGGACCTCCACCAGATGGGACTGGAAGTATGGGGGGGCACCAACCCACCCTCACCACTCTCAGGAGAGGAGAGCTGCCTGCTGGCATGCTCAATCCTGCTGTGCCCTCCCCCCCCACGCTGGCACCCTGATGACCCGACGTCGTTCTCGAACCCAGACCACCAGCGTAGCATGAGGTAAGGGGTCCAGCGCCTCAACCCTCTGTGCCACCAGGCCGGCCCAGTCAACAGATTTTAATTAAATAAATTTCTAGTGACAAATACGCTCTATTTCTTTACAGGAACCGTATCTTTTTTTTCTTTATAAATTTGTATTGAATTTTAAGCAGTTACAACACCTAAAAATACTGTTTCATTTGCAATTTCTATAACTTAACAGAATATTGTTTCATTTTATAGTTTCTATAACCTAACAATCTTGGATGCAGTGAATTCTATTATTCTTAGAAAAAGACTGGGTACCTTTCATACATATCATTAAAAATATTTATTTGAACTATAATCTATACATATAAACATACTTATTATACTAGTGTGATACACAGGAACATAGAGTTTGATGGCAGATATGGAATGCTTGGTCCATCCAGTCTGCCCATTTTTCCCTACCTACACTATTACATCAGACTGTGCCTGATCTACGGCTTTTTCTCGCTCCCCCCTTCCTTTCCACTATGATTCCTTTGTGCTTATCCCATGCTTTCTTGAACCCCACCACTGTTTTTGCCTCCACCACTTCTGCTGGAAGGTTGTTTCAGGAATCCATCGCTCTTTCTGTGAAGAAGTACTTCCTCCCATCTCTCCTGAATCTACCCCTTCCAGCTTCATACCATGTCCCCTTGTTCTTGAACACCCTTTCTTCTAAAAAATACTCCCCTTCTGTACCTTATTTACCCCTGTGAGGCATATAAAGATCTCTATCACAGCTCCCCTCTCCCTCCTCTGTTCCAGAGTACACATATTGAGGTTCTTTAGTCTCTCCTCATAGGGCTTATGATGCAGCTCCTTCACCATTTTAGTTGCCCTTCTCTGGACCACTTCCACTCTATGTCCTTCCAGAGATGTGGTCTCCAGAACTGGACACAACACTCCGGGTGGGGTTTTACCAGCGATCTATACAGAGGCAACACCACCTCCCTCTTGCTGCTGGTGATATCCCTCCCTAGGCACTTCAACATCTCACTCACCCTCCCTACTGCCTTGTCGCACTTGCTGGCCACCTTTAGGTCATCTGATATGGTTACCCCAGGTCTCTTTCCTGCTTGGTTGTTGGCAATACCACTCCACCGATTCTGTACTCTGCCCCATGGTTTCTGTGCCCTAAGTGCATTATTTTGCACTTTATCATATTGAAGCCCAGCTGCCATACACATGACCACTCTGAGTTTTATCAAGTCTCTGCTCATCCTTTCAACCCCACTGGACTGTTCACCCTTTTGCAGATTTTGGTGTCATCCGCAAAGAGGAAGACCTTTCCTTCCAGCTTCTCTGCGATTTTAAAGACTTATAAAGACATTAAAGAGGGCTGGTTTCAGCACTGCTCCCTGAGGCATCCTGCTGTTCACCCTTCCTTCCTTGGAGTGAACTCCATTTTCTACCACCCTCTGTCGTCTATCCCCTAACCAATTTCTTATGCAGTTTACCAACTTTGGACCTACACCTAAGCTACCCAGCTTGCTTACTAGTCTCCTATGTGGAATGGTGTTGAACGCCTTACTGAAATCTAGGTAGACCACATCCACTGCTCCACCCTTATCTAGTTCCTTGATCACCCAGTCAAAGAAATTTATCAGATTTGTTTGACATGACCTTCCTCCCATGAAACCATACTGCCTCAGGTTTTGTAACCCACTGGATTCAAGATATTCCACAACTATTCTTTCAGTAGTGATTCCATTAACTTCCCCACCACTGATGTCAGGCGGACTGGCCTATAATTGCCAGCCTCCTCCCTGCTACCACTTTTGTGTAGTGGGACTACATCTGACCTCCTCAAGTCCTCCGGAATGACTCCAGTTTCCGGTGAGCTGTTAAATAGAACTGTCAGAGATGCAGCCAGTATTTACCTGCGCTCCCTCAATACCCGTAGATGCACCTTATCTGGCCCTATTGCTTTGTCCACCTTCAGATTAGCAAAGTCCTTCAGGATTCTCACCTTTAAAAAAGGACTAGTGTTCACCTCCCTCCCTCCAAAGCTTTTATTACTTTTTTGTGTCCACTCCCCTTCTCCTTCCTCTGTGAACACTGAACAAAAGTATTTGTTCAGGGCTGTCTGCCTTTTCCTGGTCTGCCTCTGCACAGTCCCCCCTTTTCTTTTTAACCTTACAATCCCACCCCTGGTCTTCCTCTTTTCACTTACAAATCTAAAAAAATGTCTGGGCCCCTTTCATTACCTCCTAGTCTAGTCTCTCTTCAGTTTGTGCCTTTATTCTCCTTACTGATTTCCCTGTGTAACCCATCCCTGGGGTTGAGTTTACTATGTTTTCCCTTCCCTGGTCCTTGTGGCCCATATCAGTTTTGAATATGTATGGCCTCCGCCCATCGGTGGGGTCCCTGCAAGTCAGAGGTCACTGCCGGGGCTCTGGCTGTATATATTGGAGATTTTGGTGCCTTTAAAGGAGCTCCCGCACCGTGGGGAGTGGGGGTCAGGTTTGCAGGAGTAGGGATGATTGCCTGCTCCTGCCCGATGTTTCGGTGGTCTGAGCAGAAGTAGAGGGTAGCGGCGGTATTTACGTCGCGGTGGCTGTTTTGTTGGTGGTGCTTCATGGAGTCAGGATTTGAACCTTCAGCCCTGAGGTCCATCATGGGAGAAGGGACTGGAGCCATCATGAACATTAAAGGTTGGAGTAGGAGGGACTGCTGCACGGGCCCCGGTTGTGGATTGTAGACCCCCCAATCCTGTCTTTGCTGCCGGTGTGTTCCTGTGTGCCTGGCTTGCAGCTTCCTTGGAGAGGATCTGTAAGCGGCTGGACCATGGACATTTTGATGAGATTGTTGATGGAGACGTCTGCCCTGAGATGTCTTATGGAAGAGTCACCTGCTCGAATCCTGCATCTGCAGGGGAAGTTGGTAAGGAGCCCTGAGTGTGTGAGGGTCTCTTTTTCTGTTCTCTTGCACGTTCATGAAGGAACCTGGAGCTGTCATTAAAAAAGACTGAGCTAGAGAGAGGAGATGCTGCCACCAGTGTATAGGGGTCACCCAACCCTGTAGTTCTGCTGCTGCCCAAAACCTATATTGTGGCCTCCTGGCCCAGGGATTAACTTTAAAAGGGTGGAGGGTCTTCACAACCATGTAGAACCACTGATGTATTGCCTGCGAATTCCATTGTGGGTTCCTGGGCCAGGAGTAACCAGTTCAGTAAATATGTTTGTGACTGGCCATGTTCATTAATTAAAATGGGGTTCTCCATTTCAGCAAGATTTTTAGTGTGGACAGTCCGTTTATTGAAATGGTGTTGCTGATTAACCTTTATGTTTCTGGCAGCCTAGCACCTGTTATGGCACCTCCGGCACAGAAAAAAACATTTCCAGGGAAGTCAGCTGATGGTAAGAACTGCCTTTCATGGACCTGGTATGTGTTTCTGCTGTTGTGACCCCCCCCTCCCCTTAAGTACCATCAGGCATACCCCTAGACACGGGGATGGGGGCTTAGAAATGTGGAGGTCATACAGGATACATTTTGTGGGGTGCCATGACCAAAAATGTTTTCCTGAGGGTGCAAGGCATGAAGAGTTGCAATTTTACAAGTTTACACTGTGTTGGGATACCAAAAAGACAATATGGCGCAGAGTGGAACATTTCATGCCTTTTGGATGCACTTGGTGCCTGGAAGTCTGAGGAGCTGAGCTGGCTGCAGGGCAGTACATGTGAGGAATATGCTAATTGCCCTGGGATGGAGCAAGCTAATTGGTCAGTGGGCTGGCTGGCACATTGGAGTCTGTGGAGCTGGTGTGAGAACAGGTTCGCATTTAGAAACTGTTTGGGAGCTGATGTGCTACGCAGTTGATCTTTCATCTGAAAAAAAAAAACCCCTCCAGTTTTTCAGTTTTTCATAGCAGAAATAGCCATGGCGACTACTTCTGATACCCCTGAGGTGACGGTGCGTGGGGCAATGCTTAAGTGGCTGTGAAGTGTTGTGGATAAGTCCACAGGTTCAAAATGCATCATCTGTGATGTCACCCTGCTGCCTCTTTGCACAGCTTGTCTATGTAGAACCCCTGGTACTGCTACTGATCCCAAGTACTACCCCTGGCTAAATGGGTTGAGGGGGATTGGTTACCTTGACAGAGACAGCACTGGAGAGCTGGGATGAACTGGTGTCTGCAACTGCTGCTGTTTCAAGTTCAGAAGTCTGCCCAGAGCCAAGTGTGAAGCAGGATTCTGAGAGGCCTGGTGGAGTGGCCCCTTTGAAGCCAGAAGTTCTTGAGTTAGCCCAGCCATACACCACCCACGGACTTGGTCGTGAGCATGGGACCCACATGAAATTGCTGACCCCAAAAGACTTTTCTGAACCTACCCAGCATTAGCCCACTGTGCCCCCAGTTCCCCAGGGCACTGCTGCTGCAGCTACAGAGAAGCCAGCTGGAGAGCCTGAAGAACCAGCTTCTCCTCTTTCCACCCTGGAGAGGCAAGGTGATGCATCAGCAAGACTATTGTTGCTGGAGGGATCCAGTTATGTGAGTGATGGGGACCTTGATAGAGACATGCCTACCCATCATGAATTGTTATACCTCACCCCTTGGAAGGAAAGACCCAGCCTTGCAGATAAGTGTCAGCGTCGGAGGGAGCTTTATGAGGGCATAACCAATGTAGACCCCAATGTGAGGAGGTACAGGGAGGGAGTGTGGCTGCCCAATGGGCAGGCCCCTCATTCCAGTGTAAGACAACTGCCAGAATGGAGTCAAGCAGAACGTATCATCAGGAAGAAGATCCACCATTATTATCCACAGTTTATATACCCCTACCTCCTTGAAAGACTCTGGGATATTATTGAGGAAAATAGTCAAGATTGGATCTATTGGGGTACCCTGGACATGTTATATAAAAAACACCATCTGGGACCTGACAGCACAAATTATGCCCTCCAGAGAATCCAAAACATCGACAAGTTGAACTGTGCCAACTACGCCTTGGAAGGCCTTACTTTATTAAAGACATATGTCCTAATCCAGGATCTGCTGGGAAAGAGGATCAAAGTCTTTGTGGAAGGTGTGGACTCCTTCGGGCAGTCTGCTACCAAGCCCCTGCCTGGTTACTATTTTCTCCGAATGTGAGAACTCCAGTGGCTTCAAGTGTTCCCAACTTCCCCCCAAAGATGCTGTTCGAGAGGACTCTGACCTGAGACTGGGACTGCAGTAAAATGGGTGAGACTAGCCCTTTTCCATCTACCTCATTCAATCATATGTGGTTGCAGAACCTTTGCTATGCTGATTCAATAGCATGTATTTCTCAGGTGAACACCTACACTTTACTTTACATTGCTGTTTTCAGTGCAAAGAACAGACTGGGACTCTGCGCCACAGTGCTGCCATTAAAGGGGGGGGGCGAACGTAATTGTGATTGTTCAGTGCCTGGACTTTGCAGCTCTGGTTAAGACTGTTTTCTGCTACTGCAGAAATGGCAGTTTGGGACTCTGCACTACGGTGCTGTTTAGGTGGGAAAAAATGTGTTAACTATTTTAGAGTGTGTTGCCTTGTGTAGCCAATATACAAAATGTTTAAATGTGTATGTTTATATGTGCATTGCATGCTTTTGAAATGTTTTGGGCTGTGTTATTTATAAGGGGAAGTGTGGTTGCAATGGGCACAGCAGCTTCAGGCAGCGTGGCGGTGTTTCCTTCTCTATTGGGTAGGTAGTGTTAGTTTGGGACTGGGATGCCACCTCTGTGGTGCCAGAGAAACAGCCCTGGGGCATTACAGTTGGTAGATCGCCAGTGGCTGGGGTTGAGGATGCCTGAGTTTAGGTCCCTGTTTGGGGTAAGGACACCTGGTAATACGTCCAGTTTACTGGGGTGTGGGACGCCCAGCTTTAGGTCATGCTTAGTTTCTGGTTGTTTTGGAATCTACCATTTTGGCGGAATCCCAGTGGGTCATGTGTCTTGTTGCTCCACGGGGAAATGCACATACTCCATGGTAGCACAGGACCATGGTAGCTGAGGGTGTGGTGTGCACCGTGTCGGTGACCATTTAAGGAGTGGGGGAGATGTAACTCACCCCTGGGGTTGGGTTAACAATTTTTTTCCCTCCCCCGGTCCTTGTGGCCCATATCAATTTTGAATATGTATGGCCTTCGCCAATCGGTGGGGTCTGTGCAGGTTGGACATCACTGCCGGGGGCTCTGGCTGTATATATTGGGGATCCTGGTGCCTTTAAAGGAGTTCCTGTACCTTGGGGAGTGGGGGTCAGGTTTGCAGGAGCAGGGGCGATTGCCTGCTCCTGCCTGATGTTTCGGTGGTTTGAGCAGTAATAGAGGGTAGTGGTGGTATTTACATGGCAGTGGCTATTTAGTTGGTGGTGCTCCATGGGGTCAGGATTTGAACCCCCCCCAGCCCTGAGGTCAGTCATAGGAGAAGTGACTGGAGCTGTCATGCCCATTAGAGGTCAGAGTAGGAGGGAGAATGAGGGACTGATGCACGGGCCCTGGCTGTGGATCGTAGACCCCCGTGATTCTGTCTTTGCAACTGGTGTGCTCCGAGACATGGGGATGGAGGGGCTTACACCTGCTTCCCTCTGTTTCCCCTGATACACCTCCCTATCTTCCTCTCTCTGTGTCTCTTTATACCTTCTGAATGCTACCCTTTTAGCTTTTACCTTTTTGGCCACCTCTTTCAAGAGCCATAGCAGATAGCAATCTCTTTTTCCTCTCGCTTTTGTTCACTTGTTTGTTGCAGAGGTTTGTTTCCTTTACTATGCTTCATTTTATCTTTGCCACTGTTCCTCCACCTCACCCAGGTCACTCACCCCTGCTAGGCTATCCCTGAGGCATTCACCCATCTTTCTAAAATCTGCCCTCCAGAAGTCTAGGACTCTCGCTCTTGTGTGGTTTAATTCTGCACCTGTCCTTATACTGAACCACACCTTACGGTGATCACTGGTCCCCAAGTGGCCTCCCACCTTGACATCTGCAACACTGTCCCTGTTAATGAGTACCAGGTCCAGTATTCCACATTTCTCACAGAGGTTTTAAAGCAGAAATTCATAATTATCTGTTGTGCTCAATTATCAGCAAACTTTATTAACATTAGTGCACTGAGAGCAATAGTGTTCTGAGCTTGCAGTGCCGTGTTAGACGATATGTCACACATTTTGCTCATTTGTCACACATCTTGGTGAAGAAAGGTTGAGAGGTATGGTTCTTCCTCCCATTTGATTCTGCTTTAATCAGTTAAATGAGGTTAGGCAGAAATATTTAATTTATAAATTCTACATTCTGCACCTTTACCATCAGAAAAGGTAATCAGCTTATTCCATTCTGACATTTGGATTGTATCAGCTTTGGAACTGAGGCGAGGTGGAACAGCACCTCTGATCTGAAAGTATTTCCATAGGTCTAGACCACCCATATTAGAACACGCTCTGAGATCTGATAATGTATGAACTGAACTACACTGTATGTTTAGTATAGCTTTCAAATGTACTATCCCTTTCTTTTGCCAAGCAAATGTTGTAATTTTTTTTACTCTCATAAGTGATAGGAGGGTTGTCCCATATGGGAGTCATCTCCGTGAGTGGGCATTTATTCTTCACGTGTTTTCCAAAAACTTAAAGTCAGTTGTCGCAAGCACTATAAAAGGATGACTTTTAACTTTCCTGGACTCGGTAGGTACATGTAATCAGACAGTTGTCTGGGTTTGAGGTAGTTAACTTCATTGGTGGCACATGTTGGGAATTTTTCTGCTGGGATTTCTTGCAGCAATACTGAACTTTGCTTAAAGTGAAAGGTTAAACAAAGTTGTAAAAGTCAGGTAACCCCAAACCTCCTTTCCCTTTCTTCTGCATTAACTTTAAGAAGCTTAATCCTTTTTTTTCTAACCATCCCATAGATAATTTGTAATTCTGTGGGTAATTTTCCTAAACCAGGAGATTTTTCTATTTTTATACGCATGTTATTTAACACATACAGAACTCTTGGGCATATTATGAGATGGATTGCAGGAACCCTATCCTAGCGTTCACCTTCTTTTCCAAAACGTTCAGCTGGTAATCCCGCTTTAGATTTTCATCTAACCACAGGCCCCAGTTACTTACAATGTGGGACATTCTGCAGCTTCCTCTGATTAGAGGTGAAAATGGTGATTTGTGCATTTTGCCTATGTCTACGTACTGAGTCAAATTGCATAACTTGAGTTTTTTATTCATTAATTGCCTGTTATTGCTGAATTTTATTTTTATTTCATCAAAAGCCGACTGCAACCTAAATTGTAATGCTGTGACATCTGAACCCCAACTGTACACAATGGAGTCGACAGTATTACGGTAAACAGCTGTTTCATGTTGTTGGATCATGAGATCATTAATAAAAAATGGAAAAGACGAGTGGCCCCAGAACAGAGCCCTGGGAGACTTCTCACTCTATTTTTTGAATTCACACCTCCAGCAGAGGCTAGTTGGTAGCTATTTATTAAGTAACTGGCCAACCAATTCATATGTATGCTAGAAAGCATAAGAAACATTTATGGAAGCAATATAGAACAGTGGTTTAAGGCTCTGAGCTACAAACCTGGAGACCTGGGTTTGAATCCCACAGCCCCCACTTGCATACTGTGTGACCCTGAGCAAGTCACTTAACTTCCTTGCGCTCCCAGGTTGCACCTGTAAAAAAGCTTCAGCATAGTGTGTTGCTTCTGGTTAAAAAAAGAAAAGCCCACTCCTTCTAACGTTTTAAGTAATAAGCCATGGTCTATTATGCCAGAGGTCTTGGAGAAGCTGAATAAAATTGCTCCTGCCACCATCACTAGTGACCTTCACAAGGGCAGTAGTCATACCATGGTCTGACCTAAAGCTGGGTTGATTTGCATTTAAAATTTGGTGGAGTTGCTAAATAATTAAAACTTAGCCTTTCTACCAACCTTTCCAAGCCCCCTGACACAACAGACAGCTGCGAAATTGGGCGATAGTTTGAAAGCAGTCTGTCATCACCTGACTTAAAAATTGGGGTTACTTTTGCAAGTTCCCACATTTTGAGGAACTCCCCATTACTTATTGACATGTTAAATAAGTGAACCATGGGATGGCAGATCACTGGGTCACCATATTTTATTTATTTATTTATTGAAATGTTTCACCAGGAAGGCACACTGAGTAACAAGTTGCTCATTTCCCAGTGCGACCTGGGGGGAAGGAGTACAATAGGAATGAGACATTAAACATTCAAGTTACAAGATCAACATTAACATACAGTTGTAGGTAGGTGTTACAAACAGTGTTACAACAGTGTTGCGCATAACATGTAGAAAGACTGGACAATAATAAGTGTTGGGTTCACAAGTAAACAAGTGCTTACATGAAAGAAAATATGGGAAAGGGAAGGGAGGGGTGAAGTGGGGGAGGGAGAAGCGTCATGTCCCTGGAGACCCTCTCAGGATGTAAGGAACCCTGCAAGGGGACTGGTGGGACCAGCAAGAAGGGGATAAGGCAGTGTCCCAGAGAGACCCCCTTTAGGATGGTGGGGAAAGGAGTAGATAAGAGATACAAGCCCCTTGGGGGGTAGGAGAGGGACCCATGGAGAGCACTCGGGGTCCTTTACAGTCTGTGAGAGATCAAGGGAGGCCAGTAAGGGGGAGCAATTTGGGGGAAGTAAGGCTAGAGATTTGGGGAGTGGGTATGCACAGGGTAAAATGAAGGTGAGGGTAGAGAAGTAGGGTTTATAATGTAGGGTTATTTAAGACCTTTGGAAGAAGGCTGTCAATCCCTTCACTTTTTTGTGTCAAGTTTCAGAAGTGCAGCTCGCACATCATGTACCAAAAATACTGTTAATAGTAAAAGAAGCATGGTCAATATACGAGGCAGCTAGTGGCATGCGAGGCCCATCTGCTTGGTTATGTGCATTGCAGCCATCAGTGGTCCCAAGTGTAGTTGAAGTGAAAGAAGCATACTGATAGGAGGCCGCTGGTGGTATGCAAGGCCCATCCGTTTGAATGTGTGCATCGCAGCCATTGGTGGTCTCAGTATTCGAACGTGAGTCAACAGAATAGTCATTAAAAGCATTCACTATGGAACTCAAGCTACCTATTTTACATCCCAGCATGATCCATGGGTAAAATTCCAGCTGTTTCAGTCGACCATTACACAAAACTGAAAATCACTACCCCTTTTTTCGCTTTTTTAACCTCCACTTAGCCACCATCTTGGTATTTGAAGCCACATTTCAAACCTCCCAACCATGATCTGAAACCTCTCCCAAACAACTTCTGCTACCTCCTAAACCTTTCAAGGCCCATAACACAGCAGAATCATGTAATGCCTGTTTCCAAACACTGAACCTGAGAGTTGTCGGTGGCTCAAACTGCACCCGCTGAAACCACTTGCTCCTCCTGCCTGATTTCCAATATACACGCTTTCTCTTGCTTGAAAAACAAGAACATTTTGTCTGAGGTGGCTGACAATTACACATTTGTGCGGTTTGATGGAGCCGCCAAGCCACACCACGGCTGTCCGGAAACAAACACTCAACATGTGTTCCAGAATTCAGTTGAGTTAGTTTAGGTAAGGCACATTTTTTAAAAATGAAAAAGCAACCTGTTTCACAGTACACCAGTAATGGAGTGGGTGGAGTTTGGGGGTGGGTACATGCTAATATGATATAATTGGTCACTTTCTAAACACACACTAATTGCAATGTTTTACGCCTAATTTTGAAACCATAAACTATACAAAATAGTATATGGTCAATTAAACACAACGAAGACCGTGTTTCCATTTCTGGGTTGAGATGACATTAGGGACCTCACAAGCATCATTCTTGAGATCCCTGTGATGTCATCTCATCCCCTTGTTGGAAAAACAACCTTGTTGTGTATGGTTGCCCATACACTATTCTATATGTTCAGGGTGGGGAGTGGAGAAAAAAAAACATAACAAAAAAGATCACAGGGGGTTGGGGAGAAAATGGCTTTTCATTCCATAATCTATTTAACAAAGATGAACTATTTTATGTATGAAGGAATGGATATTTTAACAAAAATCTGGAGGTTGTTGACTGGAAGTTGTAAGGCACTTTGACTGAGCCCTAAAATGAGTTCTGTGTGATGGACTGTTCACCTGTGCTGGATGACATTCTGCAGCCTGTAGAGTGGATCAGTCAAAACCGTGAACACCCGCTAAATTCATGGTTCAATGCGGTAACTCGCGTGTAATTTAGGCAGTTCTGCTCATTTACCATAGTGAATCTGTGGAACCCTGAGTACATCACTTCAGAGCCAGCAGATCAGCTTAGAGCCAGTGGAATACCTTAAAGTGAGTTATGAACTGGATAGAAGAAATCCTGGAAACTCATTGGTTGACAGCATTCTCTACCCGTGCTGATATTGAGCCATTAAAGCACAGGTCGAAAATAGCTCCTGCCAGCAGTTTTTTGTACTTGACATAATGGTACTCTGCCCTAAGTACTTTTACCAGCTTCTGTAACAGTGTCACCTACTGGCCATCACATAAAGTTACAGAACTTTTTTTAAGAGGTATCCCTGACTCTTAAAAAATAAATATTTTAATTTTTTTTCATTTTCTATTAATACACAAATGGATCCAGTTTGTAATCATAATAATACACTCCAGGGCATGTTTTATCATAGGATACCATCACTTCTCGGGTGCATCAGGCACTCGGCTTTGCCTGATGCCTCACAATGCACCTGAGGTGGGTATATCTATGATAAACATGACTCACTCTCTCAACCTCCTGCCTCAAAGCAGGGACAAGGCTTAAAAATCAGGGACACTTCTTTAAAATTGGAGATATCCACTCAGGAAGCCGACAGAATAAATGGCTTAGTGAAAACTACATTTTCTAAGGAAGAACAAGTCTGTAACTTTAATGTTTGACATTATTTTATGCTTATAACCCCCATTGTTTGGTCACAAAAACACAATTTTTAGGAGGGACAGAGTAAAATTTTGAGGCAAAATCAGGAAAGTCCCTGAAAATCAGGGACAGTTGAGAGGTATGATGGCCTGTCATGTATTATTGTTTAATTATAAAATGGGTAGAAAGAATGCTGGCTCCTGATTGCTTGAGGAGCTCAAAACCTAGTGCTGATATCTTGGCACAATGGCACTGGAAAAAGATTCAAGTCCTTTTCACTCTGTCTAGCCACTGGGATATCCTTACACCACTGTCCAGGGCTGAAATGCCCATACCAAACATGGCTGCCCTATAATCATTTACACACATCAGCGCACACTTTTACCTTTAGTTCCTGCCCTTAACAACTATCACCATGTTGCTGACAATATAAATTGCTGATATTATTTACTGACCAAGAGTCTACATATATGTAGAATTTAAAGATCATGTGCAACACTCAGGAGCTTCCTTCAAACTTAACACAGCAGTACAGAACACCTTTCTAAGTGGTGTCCTGTCATTGCTGTGCAGTATCTGTTAAAATTATTGTATTATAATGTAATTTAAATTGTTGCCCCATTTGGCTGTGCTGTGCCCAATCTACTGAGACGCTCCACAGACAACGTCCCTAACGTGATGACATCATTTGGCGTGCAGGCGGGACTGTGGAGCTCCTGACAGTACAGAGTGCCACTGTCTTTGTTGTTTTTCTGGCTGCTTTAATAAAATAGAGCAGTGACTTAATCATAGTTGTAATTACCCCCCCACTCTATCTTTCTGTAAATCCAAATCTCTTTAAATGATAACCTGACTATAAAAACATGTTGATTCTGCAGCCCCCCCCACCGTACTTGTCATTCTGTACCTGCGCGAGCACGATCTGAGGACGCGCCTCTGACAAGGTCCACGAGCAGCCTGGAGAGTCATGCTGGAGCTAATTTCCATATTGGGAGCATGTTAGGCTAACGTGTTTTTCAGACGGGCGAATTCCTGCTGGACTTGGGGAACTAATTTGTTTCACGAACCAAGCGCTAAAATCTTTATAATCCATTGTTGAACTAGTACATTCGTGGCTCCGCACATGCGCACCACCAAGTACGGTGGGGGCTGCAGAATCAACATGTTTTTATAGTCAGGTTATCATTTAAAGAGATTTGGATTTACAGAAAGATAGAGTGAGGGGGGGTAATTACAACTATGATTAAGTCACTGCTCTATTTTATTAAAGCAGCCAGAAAAACAACAAAGACAGTGGCACTCTGTACTGTCAGGAGCTCCACAGTCCCGCCTGCATGCCAAATGATGTCATCACGCTAGACGTTCTTCAGGCAGTGCTGTGGGAAAAACAAACAGAAGGCAGTACGTGAACTGCTGAGTATGTGAGGGATGTAAACTTAATTTTCTTGGCATTTGAGCAGCACAGACCAGAAATCTCTGCTGAGGACCAATGAGCAGCCTATTAGTGAGTCACAAACAGCGACACATTGAATTACATTAAGAACTTTTGCACATGATCTTTAAATAAAAATTCCCGAATGCCTCTAACTGCCACTCACAAGCTTCTGCGCTCAGCAAACACAAGGCCACAGCCACATAATGCACATACATAGGGTCATAATATGAAATAAACATTACAACACTAAACAGCAAGTACTGTATATACCTTGTCTGTGCCATTTTTCATTCCTCTTCTGCCCAATCACAGTTACAGCACACTGCCTGCTTGCTTCCTCTCTTCTGAAAGAGCAGCTAACTGTGGCTCAATCCAGCTCCGCTGCTAACCATGCCTTAATGCTGCTTCTTCTGCTGCTTGCCCCCACTCATCCAAACTGACAATCCAGCCATCTCCCCCAAAATCACTTCTGCCCACTTCCACTAAGATCATGTCCACTAGGTCGGCTCCAAAACTCCAGCGTTTTCACCCAGTGACTGGCTGCCACTCACTTTATTCACACAAGCTGCCCCAGCTCTCAGTCTCAGTTCACAACCTCAAAGTAGGTTTGTTTTTTTAAATGCTTCCTCGTCGTGATGCTGGCTGACCAGTTGGGCTTGATGTGAGCCACATGCAGACTGCTCCGCCCGCTCCCTACAGCTGCTGCCTGCCCTCACTGTTGCTCTTCCAAGGTTGTTGCCCCTAGACAACACTGGCACCAACTTTTGTCCAAAAGGACACAAAACAATGCACATACAGGGCAACTATTTCTTTTTTAATTTTTTAATTTTTACCTATTAAACTATAAAAAATTATTTTTTCTATAAAAAATGTAGTTGTCCATGAGAATGTACCCATTTCATAACTGCAATAAGGCACTCCGGGGGTGTGCTGTGCTGGGCTAACAGCATTTCTTGGGTGGTAGAAGCACTAGACCTTCGCCTTCTTGCATCAACTTACCCAAGGCATGCCACTATCCCAGCACAACTCACCCCCTCTCATGCCTTATTGCTTAATTACTGCCCTTGGAATCTGTTGATGACCCAGAAGTCTACTGATCACCACATACGTAGTTGATCCCATCAGAGTCAGCTGATCACCTTTGAGTCAGTTGATCACCTTGGAACCAGCTGATCCCCTAAGGTTCAGCTGATCATTTCAGAACCAGGTAACACCATTCTGAATCAGCTGATCATACTGAAGCCCGCTGATCCCTCAGAGTAAACCGGTCATTTCAGGGCCAGGAAATGCATTAGATTCAGCGAATCATCTCGGAACCAACTGATCACCTTAGGGTCAGCGGATTCATTCACAACCAGCAGCTGATTCTCATAGAGTTGGCTGATCATCATTTTGGAGTCAGCTGATCCCTCATAGTCCTCTTATCACCTCAAGGCCAGTTAATCCCCTCAGAGTCAGATGACCTTCTTGGATGCAGCTTATCGCTCAGTGTCAGCTGATCCACTCAGAGCCAGCAGCTGATCCTCACAGCGTCAGCCGATAACGCTGGGGCCAGCAGGCCACCTTGGCATTCTGCATCAGTGTACACAGAAGTCTGAAGAAACTGCTGAAAATAAATTCAAACGAAAATGAGATTTCGCTTATAGAGTGCCAATTCATTGAAACTCACATGAAAGCTTAGAGAATGAGAGAGAAAGAGAGGGAATACTCCAGCATATTCCTATGTAATGGAGATGTATAAAATGATGTTGAAGATTTTAAGACCTGGGCTGGCCTGGTGGTTTAGCGGTAGAGCTACTGCCTGCCATGCCAGTGACCTGAGTTTGCAAGCAGACTCAGGCCACACAGGATTGACCGGGAAGGAGAGGCTTTGAGCATTCGGGGGACTGCTTTCCTCTCCCAGGGAGGGGGAACTTGCCACACTGCTCCCATACTGCCACCATGTGGAGGTATGGTGAAAGAGCAGCTGGTGTGCTATAAAGTGAGGATGGCCGGTGGCAGGTGCATGGTGCATGTGCCTTCACCTGTGCATGCATCTGCATCATTGCACACTGCTGGCTTGAGGAAATAAAATGGAAAAATGGAGCCACTGAGTGATGCCTGGCCCTCTGCCCAACCTGCGCTGTCACCCAGGCCTGGCACGATCTGGATGAGGACACTGGGGGGAAGGAGACAGCCTTCACCTTCCTGGCCCCACCACAGGAGCAGTTTGTGGGGGATTTCCCTGGTAATAAGTTGTGGGGGAAGCATATTCTGGTTGGGGGTGGGCTGGGGCAGAGGGGACGTTGACTCCATGGGGACAAAAGCTATATGGGAAAAAAAGAAAATTTTAGGACTTTCATGCCATATGAAACAATGAGCAAAAACTGGGTCCGACCCAATGGACAAGTATTTATCATGTTCACCTAGCATGCAGGAACCAAACTTTTACTCCACATATAGGATCCTATTTGAGGTGGCAGTGGTTGCACAAGGTCCAGGTGAGACACAATACTGTACATCTGAGGAGGGCTGACAACACTGAATGCTCCATGAGCTCTCCCTCATTGCACTGGGGACAAGTGCCATGCACAGCAGAGCATGCCAGCCTGACCTCCTCCTTGTCTACTACACTGGATGCTGTTCCTCCCTGTCTAGGAGCCCTGGTCATAGCTATAGGATCCTGAGGCTATCTCCAAAATGGGAACTCCTGCCCCAGGAGCTTCAGAGAAATAATGTTTCTCATTTCCTTCTCTGGTCCTGGAATAGATTTCCAGAGCTGTGCCGGGACATGGCAGCGTATTTCTTTACTGATTTATGTTTTACTTTGGGGGTCTTGATGATTCAGTTCGGCAGGATATAGTCATTTCTAATGCAAGGTGCTCAGTTAACCTCCTTGTGGTCTGAGACTGATAGCAAATCAGATGATAGGCTGCTGTAAACCCTCAAGATAAGCACCACCAATCAGATTAGGAGTAACTATGGGACTATGAACAAAATGGGTATTTACAGTGGAGTCTACTTATAATCACGCACTGTTTGCCTGAGAAAAATGGTCCTCTATGCAGGATGCCAAAATACCACGTTTGACCACAACGTGGCAGTATACTTTGCGTCAGCATACTGGTAAATCAAGAAGAGCACTGTACAGGATCTGCAACAGATGCCAGGAGAGGACAAATACACAAACCGTTTGGTTTCTGTGCATCCCTCCAACACACACACACACACACACACACACACACACACACACACACACACTAAAACTCTAAAAGAGGACAGAAAATTATTTCTAATTGGTAGCTGTTTATAATGTTCCCATTTACAGAAATGAGATCCATGAGGCTAAATGATCCATATGTAACTGTACCTGAATAAAAAGGGATGTGAAAAGCAGTATTTTGCATTGTTGTGTTTTTATGGGCAGCATTCTGTTATGGTTCTCTTCATGGAACCAGTGATCTGGAGTTTTAACTATGTCACAATTTGGGCAAAGAACTCTAAGCATGGTTCTGATAGGATAATAGCTCATGTTTAGCATTCTGTACACAAGCAATTTTTTTTTTTTTTTTAACCAGGAGAGACACAGTAGGCTGAAGCTTGTTTACAGGTGCGACGTGGGAGCACAAGGAAGTTAAGTGACTTGCTCAGGGTCATACAGTGTGCAAATGGGGCTGTGGGATTCAAACCCAGGACTCCAGGTAGGTAGTTCAGAGCCTTAAACCACTGCACTATACTGCCTCCAATACAATGACATAGTAAAAACTCCAAATTACTGGTTCCATGAAGAGCTGTGCAGAATGTTTTCCATGAAAGGAAAACAACTGAAAACATGGTTTCTCACACCAGAGTTTATTTAGGTAATGTTAAAGATGGCTCATTTGGAAGAAAGTTTTTCATTTCTCTTACTAGGAACATTACTAACTGCTGCCAATTTGCACAAATTTCCTGTTCCGGTTAAACTCAGTACAAAGCATCATGGGTATGCAAATCCTTGTGTGGGGGCAGGCTAACCAGGCTTTACCTGAACAAAAGCTGACTTTCAAACAGGCCTTTATGCTGCCTTTACAGCAGACCCGTTCTCAGAAGAGACTGTGCCTGCACTACACTACACTTACGAATCATGAGTCTGGGTTGCAGCGTTCTCAGTCTGGGCTGGAACAATGTAAAAGCCTGTATTAAAGGCAGTTCTTGTTCTGGTAAAGCCTTGCCATCCTGCGCGACACTGCAGATTACATTCCCAAATTGCGTTGCACTGGCTTTGAAGCTTTAGCGTGTATGAGTGTGGTTTGGGGGGGCAAACAGTAACCAAACAATGCTGACCTTGAGCACCACTTACCCTCCCTGTGAGTGACCTCCTCTCTCAAACTCTGTCTTTCTCTGCTCTGTTCTTCACCTAATGGTTGCTGTCAAAGTGTACTCAGCTTGTAACGGGTTTTGGGATACAGTGTGTCTGAAAGGAGCTATTTAAAACCACATTTTTTGCCTTTCCTTCCTTATTTAATTAATGGTTAATTTAGCCCTGGGCAGAAGTCTAGTCTATAGATAACACATAAGAGAAAGTCAAAATCTATACTTTAGCCATTTGGGGGGTATATTGACAATTTCCTCAGTGAGGGGAACGTCCTCCCCCCTCAACATGATCACTGAAGAGGAGCAGGTAACAAAGCTAGCAGACGAAACTAAAACTTGTCTGCGTCAGTTGCTGAGTGGAACTCAGCTGCCAGAAGCCGACACTGTGCAACATGTCTCAAGTGGCTGTAAGTGACTCGAAACACGGGTTACGCATTAAAATATGCCCTGCCAGTGCCTGATACTCTGCAGGCAGCCAAACTGACGCTAATGTCCTCTGCTGCTCCCAAATTCTAGCAATGTCATATTTGCAGTCTCTTAATTCCTGAAGGGTACAAAATGGGGAATTTACTTGCAATGCCACTGTACACATACTGCAGCCTGGAAAGTAAAAATAGAAGACAACAGCACTGAAATGGAGAGGCAAACACCAAGCAGACTGTGAGAAATGGGTGGGCCAGAGGAGGTGCAATACAGCAGAGTACAACTACAATGTAATTCAAATACAAACAAGTTCTGGTCAGAGCCACCACTGCTGTTGCAGAGTGGTGAGCCTGAGTCAAAGAGTACTCAGAGCTCCTGCTGCAGCTGACGCTGTAGTTGTGAGAGTGAGATTGTCACACATGTGCAGTGACCGATAATCACTACGCATGCATGACAATGAGCCTGCCCATGCCCAAGATGGCTGCTGTAACATAGGTACGCATGCGCGATTCTCGCAAGGGCTGGCAGTATAGCTCAGAGGTTAGAGTAATGAGGTGTGAACGAGCTTGGTACATCCAGCAGACCAGACCTGGATTTGATTCTCACAACCTCCACTTGCATACTGCGTGACTCTAAGCAAGTCACTTAACCACCCAGTGCTCCCAGGTTGCCCCTGAAAACAGGCACTTGTGCCTAGTGGGCCTTACCTGGTTACCAAAGACTAAAATAAAAAAAAATACACCATAATACAATACAACACAATATGATACAATCACTATACAGTGCAATTACAATACAGTACAGCACAGTATAGAAACATAGACAATGACAGCAGAAAAAAGACCAATGGTCCATCCAGTCTGCCCATAGTTCCCTATCAAACTCCAGGACCTATTGTCCATACTGGGTACTAGCCATCACTATCCACCCTCTGTTCCCCTTCATTCCCCTCCCTACTACTACTGCCCTAAGTAGCAACCACTATACCCTTAACTCTGTCCCAGCCATGCTTGAAACCACTGATGGTTTTGGCGCCCACCATCTAAACTGGCAGACTGTTCCACGGTTCCATTATCCTTTCTGTAAAATAAAACTTTCTCACATTCCTGTTGAACCTCCCTCCCTCAGTTTCCCCTTGTGTCCCCATGTCCTCCAGCTGTTACTCATGCTGAGTAGTTCCTCGCAGTTCACCTTGTTTATTTTATTTCAGGAACTTGACGGTCTCTATCATATAAATCCTCTCTCAACTAGTCTCCAGTGAGGGAACGCTCAGTGCCTCGAGCTGATTCTAGTAAGAGCTGCCCTGCTGGCCCTGAATCATCCTGGTCACCCTTTGTTGCACTGTCTCTAGCCTGTCCATATCTTTCCTGAGGTGAGGACTCCAAGTGCAGCCTCACCAGTGATCTCTAAAGAGGTAATACTACTTACTTTCCTGTTGTCAGTACCCCTTCCAGTACATCCCAGCATCTTATTTACCTTACTGTAGACCTTGTTACACAGGCTTGGCTGTTAAAGAAAGTCACTAATGATGACTCCTAGCTATATTATACAATGCAATGCAATACTATACTATGGAAGAAGAAGAAGAATCAGCATTTATATAGCGCTTTTCATACATCCAATGCACTTTTACAAGTAATGCTAGACTGGTAGTGAAGTAACTGAATGTGTGGTGGCAGCCATATCACACATCATCACCCACACGCAGCCTGGATAATTGCATGAACCAGTTTATGGGGAGGGGAATGCTGGCCAGGACACCAGGGATGTTCCCTACTCTTTTGCAAAGAGTGCCCTGGGTTCTTTTACTTCCACCTGGACACCCACCAGGACAACACCAGGATGGACAGATGGGACCTCGGTTTAACATCTCATCCGAAGGACGGCACACCCCAGCAGTACAGCACCCCCCAATACTGCACTCGGATGCCAGCAATTTTTAGGTGCAAGTCCAATCCCAGTGTAGGACGAGAACCCACGACTTTCTGGTCCAGAGGCGGATGTGCTACCAACTGAGCCATGCTGACACCTATACTATACAGTACAATGACAATACAGTAAAATGCAATACAATTACAACACAGTTTAGAACAATTACAGCACAATACAATTTCAATACACTACAGTACAGTACAAGGCCATTCAGTACAGTACAATACAATAAAATGGAAATATACTACAATACAACACAAAACAATACACTTACTGTACAACAAAACTACAATACAATACGGTACAATACGACGCAATACAATACTGTACAATGCAGTCCAGGCCAGTCGAGTACAATACATAGAAACATAGCAACATAGAATGTGATGGCAGATAAGGGCCATGGGGCCCACTCAGTCTGCCCCTACTTAATCTATGTCGCAATCTCTTTTCCCTCCCTTCCTTACCCCTACAATTCCCTTGTGCCTGTCCCAGGCATTTTTTTAACCCAACCACTGTTTTTGCCCCCACTACCTCCATTGGTAGGCTGTTCCAGGTGTCCACCACCCTTTCTATGAAGAAGTACTTCCTAACATCCCTTCTGAACTTGCCTCCCTGCAGCTTCAGAGCATACCCCTTGTTCTAGAGCACCTTTTTCTCTAAAAAAAATACCCCCCTCCCATACCTTATTAACCCTCAGAGGTATTTAAAGGTTTCTATCATATTCCCCCTCTCCCTCCTCTCTTCCAGGGTGTACTTATTTAGCTCTTTTAGTCTTTTCTTGTAGGGCTTTTGATGCAGACCCTGCACCATTTTGATAGCCCTCATCTGGACCACATCCACTCTGTCTATGTCTTTCCTGAGATGTGGTCTCCAGAACTGGACACAGTACTTAAGGTGGGGTCTTACCAGTGATCTATATGGGGCAGGAGCACCTCCCTCTTCCTGATGGTGATACCCCTTCCTGTGCACCCCAGAATCCCATTAGCCCTTCTGACAGCCTTGTCACACTGCTTGGCCATCTTTAGGTCATCAGATGCAATTACCCCTAGTTCTCTTTCCTGCTTGGTCTTTTCCAGTATCATTCCACCTATTTTTTACTTCACTTCCAGGTTTCTATGGCTCAAGTACATTATTTTGCACTTTTTTGCATTAAAACCCGGCTGCCATACATTTGGCCACTGTTCCAGTCTTTTCAGATCTCTGCCCATCCTTTTCACCACATCCTCAGAGTTTCCACTCCGTTGCAGATCTTGGTGTCATCTGCAAAGAGGCAGACCTTCCCTTGCAGTTCCTCTGCTATGTCCCTTATAAAGACATTGAAGAGGACCAGTCCCAGCACTGATCCCTCAGGTACCCCACTGGTTACCCTCCCTTCACTGGAGCGCATTCTGTTTACCACTATCCTCTATGTCCTATCCACTAACCAGTTTCTTACCCAGTTTATCACCTTATTACCCACCCCTAAGTTACTCAGTTTGCTTACTGGTTTCCTATGTGGAACAGCATCACTGAAATCAGATTTGTTTGGCATGACTTTCTCCCTGTGAATACACATAATAATACAAATAGAATAATGCATAGGTTCCGGTACATTACCAGCAAGTAATACCATTGAGAGGTTCTGGATACATAGGAACCTCAAGAGTGAAGCTAGAGAGGTTCCCGTGTCCAGAACCTCAAGATGGTATCACTCGCTGGTGATGCAGGTGCAGGGGTCACGCTCTCTCTCTCTCTCATGCTCTGCCATGTGGCATGACCAAAGAGCAAAACATACGTGCGTCTGTCTCTTGCACGGGGGGGGGGGCGCAGTACATCCCTGACCTTGCGACCCACAGCCTGACAGTGTGCCCAAGCTGGTTGATGTGAGAAACAGAGACACACCAGCAAGATGGCACTTCACGCTCAATCCCTGGAGGTCCGTGGAGTGGGTGGTGGGGAGACCGGGAGCTGGGATGAAAACTTATGGACATAGTCATATGTAAATTAACGGTAGCCCTTACTCCAGTGACAGCAGTGCCACACACACTCTACAAATCTGTGCTGAATTTTGCTCAGCTGTGCAGTCTCTCTGGCATTGCTCTCACTGGAGTAATGGTTACCGTTCACTTTTCTGATCTGAAGAATGCAACGAGATCCACCCTGACCACTGATACAGCTGCTCGCCCCTTCACGCCAGCTATGCATATACTGGGGATTAATCAACAGGCACACTCAGGGAGTCAGCCAATGGGCTCGGATGTTTTTCCTAATTTTAAGCACCCCATGTTATAAAAGGCAGTGAATGGGGGTGGGAGGTCACAAATGTCATGGTGAGACCCTACGACAGAGGAAAGCCAGGGGAAGTGCAGGAGCTATGACAGTGGCGTGGCAAGGCCATGGGAGATATAAGGGGTTAAATATTAGAAGGAGAATCATAAAAAAGAGTAAGTAAGTCAGTAAAGCTTATTTATATAGCACCCATCCCTGGAGGTGCTAGGCACTGTACAGTAGTAAGAAAGTATACAGTAATAAAATGCAGAGTCATTCAGAATACTGTTGGGGGTACACTTTGCATTGCAGCCTCTCACAGCTTGCATTTCAAACATCTTCCCTGGGTGGCCAAGTCTCAGCGTAGCCCCCCCCCCCACACACACACGCTCTGCTTGCACTTCAGGCTACATTTTGTCTGGGAAATAAATGCACATAGTAATTATCATCAGCTTATTTTCTGCACAAGTCTGCAAGCAAATTGGTAGCAAATGTATTTAAAATTGAACCCTATGTCAGGGCCAGTCATGGCAGAGGTTCTTCAAACAGCATGCTATAGCATAGCAGAGAACAATACCCATCGTCACTGCTTTCATTCCCGTACAATGTAGGTAACAGAGAAGCCCACCAGGCAGAGCAGTGGGGCTTTATCTGCATCATTTAGGCAGAACAGAGCAGTCAGAATGTTTGTAGGTGTCTTAATTAAACTTTCTTTTAACAATCACAAAATTTCAAGAGAGAGAGGGAGTTAGCAAGAGAATCAGCATAATACTGCAGCTCAATTTAGCACATTTTCTAAGCCATTATGTTAAAAAAACATAAAGAGCTACAATTACATCCTACATTACAGGGAGGCAGTTTGAATCCACAACTGTTGCTTATTCACTGTGTGACCCTGAGCAAGTCACTTAACCTCCCTAGACTTAAAGACATTTTCCAGTTTCTAG
Organism: Neoceratodus forsteri; assembly: GCA_016271365.2. Lineage (NCBI taxonomy): Eukaryota > Metazoa > Chordata > Ceratodontiformes > Ceratodontidae > Neoceratodus > Neoceratodus forsteri. The sequence continues at coordinate 62,141,818 of JADMNL010000032.1, forward strand.
CAAAAAATTCTTAGTTGGCATCAGCAAGCCTCTGCTCCGTATAATTTGAATTTCAGAACCTCCTATTTTTTTTGTTACTGAAGACATTTGCAGTAAAACACCATCTTGACCAGCTCCAGCGTGCTGAGGAGTGAGGCACCTGCTAGGCACGCTGGTGATCCAGGTTCACACCCAGAGCCCGGGAAGGAGCGCAACAGAGCATCTCTGTGGATGTCTCCTTCCAGGGGAGGGTTCAGCAACGTTTGCTTGTAGAGTACCTCCCGGTGGTAGTCGTGTGGTTGTGCCCACGCATCAAGTGCGCTCTTGCCCCAGGATGCCATTTTCAGACCTGCCTTGAGGGAGCTGGGTGAGGCCATGAAAATGTGAAAATGTGGCTGGCTCAGTTGTTTTGGATGATGACCGCTGTGTTCCTAAGCCTCCATGCCACCAAACCCTGTTCACCCACACTCATGCTCCCCAGCCCTGGTCTCAAGGACTCCAAGGTGCTTCTCCTACCTCTCCATCAGCCCCAGAGAGGTTGGGGCCTGGGAAGGGATAGCCCTGGAACCCAGACACCAAGGGCAACCCTGGGAGTCAGGAAGCTCGCGTCGGTGCCAGCATTGAGTCCAGTATGGATGCTTCCGAAGACCCGCAGAAGAAAAGCATTGGGGGCCATGCAAAAGAGAAAAACAGTAACAAAAAAAGAATCTTTTTCTCTTATATCTCATATGCTCCAGTTTCTATTTATGTTGTGAAATCAAAATTCTCTGCTTGTGACATCACAATCTGTTGGGACAGAAATGATTCTGATGTCTCAAGCAGAGCATAATAACTTCACAACAGGAAAAGAGGTAGGCACAGATGAGGTCAGAAGGGCAAAGAGACCGTTTTCATGCAAAACAAATCACTGGATTTCAAGTGAAAACAGCAACTTTCTCATGTGAGCTGTGATTTTTTGCTAGAACATGGTGATTTTTGAAGTATATATATTTTTATATTAAAAAAAATCACTTTCTGCAGAATTTTGGAATATCCTGAAAAAATCTTCATTAAAACATACAAGACAATATTGGCCAGCCTTAAGGTAAAACAAAATTTCTGTCCTTTGTTCCAGTGATGTGAGGGTTATGTAAGTGCTGGAATGTTGGAGCACTGAATCTTCTTCCATACAGTACAGAGCAAAGCTTAAAAGGAAGCGAGGTACATTTAATGCCATCTGTTCTCCAGACAGGGTGCGCACTCATTAAATCACTCGGCAAAGGCTTGGAGGATTGATTGCTTCATAAAGAAATGTGATGCCTGCTGGACTGTTGTGTGAAACAGCAGCCTGTAAACAGTGGACCTGCCATTTTGCCATGTTCCCTGGTGACCTTTTCATGTCCTTTCTGTCGGTGTCCTTGTTCCATGACCTCTCTGTATCTATCCTTCTGTTATGTAACACAGATATAAATTGCAACGCTCCGCTCTGAAACCTACAGATTAATTTACATCACAGGGTTCACGAACGCTTGGTCCCAGGGGGGAGACTAATAGGATAAATTGGTATTCTTTTTCATATTTTGTCAACAGCACAGTGCTGGGTTATTTTGTTACAAAAACGCAAGAACCCTGGGCACCTTTGATCATTTTTAATGCTTTACACGTAGCAGGAACAGGGTCTCTTCTGGCCTCAAATGCAGTAGTAGACCCAGGGAGCAATTTCTTACTGAAGGAAGAAAAGGGAACTGAATGCAGTCTTTTGCAGAATCTATAATGTTTCAGAGGTAGATTCTAGACACTGACTCATAGCACTTTACAGCGAGATTATGATTACCATGTCACAAGATTATAACGAGTTTATTAAAGATTATCACATCATGTCACATCTCAGGTGTATGGGATGGCTGTATTTTGTATGGGTGTTGAGAGGGTTGTGCATCCCCTAACAGTAATGTGACTTGGGGAGGAGCGTTTGGTGGGGAAAATTGCCAGCACCAACTTGAGTCTCATCCACCATTTTCTTATGAGTCAGCGTCAGCAGTAAGTCCAACCGATTGACTCAGTTTGAGTGGAATTGCTTCTAAAGTCCATGAAAAAGAATTATAAGAAAGGAAAAGTATCCCTGGAATTCCACTCTGAGGCTTTCTTGGGGACTCCTTCGGGAAAAAGTGCATTTAATGTTCATGCCCACCTCCATATGGTGGGCTATAGGGGTTTGTACTTAGAATAATATTATATGGAATTCTGCACCGAAACACATTCTTCAGCTCTGTGACAATGAGCGGTGGGAGAGAGCTCTGGCACATGGGCAGCTTGGTTCACCCTCTGAGCCTGGAACATTGTGAGCAGAGGTCAGCAGGGAGAAGGAGAAGGAGGAGGAAGAACATCCATGCAGATGCCGTCCTCCAGGGGTGTGAGTGACTCAGAGTGCTGTGACACCTAAGGATGGCATAGTGGAAGTGCCATTGATGGCATGGGTGACCATACGCATAACATTGGGTGTGGGATGGTCATTAATGGGGCAAAACACTCAGGGAATTGCAATGTACTGTACTGTACTATGGCCATGCAGGCTCTCATGTCACCCCACCCAATATCACCCCCAGTCTCCCCCTGCCCTAACTAGCTGGCTAGCCATGCCAAGTATCGGTTTGCTAGGGCTTCACCATGGCTATGGAGGGGGAGTGTTATCTGATAGATAGCTGGTGGGCAGACTGAGGTAAGGAGCCAGTGGTAGGCGAACACAGCTGAGGATAACAATTTAATAAAAGTGTTTTGGTTTCCTTTATTCTTGAACCAAGATATAGCATTTTGAAGTGTTTAGAAGTTCTCACTCCTGTGCCATGCCTGCCATGGAAAAATAAAAAAATCGTAGTACACTATTGTGCTGTTTACAATCAGAAATATGTGGTAGCACCATCCTAATGCATCTACAGTATGAATTTAGCATGTACATGCAATTAGGTAACCTAAACAGAATAGATTTTTTATAAATTGCAAGTGGTAGCCATCTTTAATGATGTGAGTCATTAATTACAAAATTAGCTCTAAAATTTGTTTTAACAATATCTGAAAAAACTAAAAATACACGAGTGTGAATTTCATGTTGTCAGAAATACATTTTTGTTAAACAACTATATGATTAAATTTTTTGTCGACCAACAAATACTGCTGCTTTAAAAAAAGAGGCAGAGTTGCAGAAAATATATGGAAACCTTAAAGCAGCAGTGACAGTTACAATGAAAATGTTGGACTTATGCCCTTTTGTTAATTTTTAGATGGCTGTTTTTCACTGTCTTGCAAGGTGCACCACTATTCTCCATTTTGAGCCTGCTTTAACGTTATTCTTAATTTGAAATAAGTAAAGCACCGCTACTTTAAATATGGTCATCTTGAGGGGTTCCTTAGAATTCTCAGCTGTTTTTGAACACCCATTGTCCCATAAGGCCAGGAAGTGGTGTCTGTTGTATCATAGAAGCAGACTTCAGGGAGTCTGTGGGGCCCGGGTACCCCCTTAAATTTCCATTTCCTCTTGTGTTAACAGTGAGCCTAGCCTGTTTGACTAGATTAGCCCCTCCCCCCCTGAAAAAAATAGTTGATACCTATGTGTTGCTTGCTAGTTCACTTTAGTGACAAGAAAAGTGACGTTTTATTTATTTATTTATTGAAAACTTCGGAGAGTACTTTTGCGCACAAGTGCTCCTTTATAAAGGTTCCACGTAAAATACATAGTCACAAAAAACATCACAAGTACAATAAGCAGTTCCAGAGGAAATGCAGTCGAGTCAGGCTCAAAGCATTTAAGGTAGAACAAATACATAAGGTTTTGAGAAAAATCCATGCAGATCGTTATATATATAAAAAAAAAATCACAGATATTAACAGAGAGAAACTGACAAGAACTATTTAGTGGTTACAACTGCCCTGGACTGCAAAGGCAGATCACAAAGATCTTGTAACTGATTAAACTCGAGGAGATTCAGCAGTGTATCTGGGCAATTCATTTAAGCAGTTAGTGGCCCTGACAGCAAATGACTGCTTGCCTAGCTGAGTACACCTGAAAGAAGGCTTAAGAGCATTCTTGGCCATGCTGTTAATGTTGAATTGGTTGGGGACAGTGTGGAAGCAATTTGTTAAAGCATTGGGTGTTAGGACCAAGAGTGCTTTTTTGACTAGCAGACAGGCCTGGGGCTTTATTCTGCTGGGTAAAGGTAGCCATTTAGTGAGTACATAAAGGGTACAACAAAGAGTGTGGCAATCTGCACCAGATACAAGTGGCACACCTTATTAAATGATGGGTGTTCAAAAAAAGGTGGGAATAGCACCAAAAACCTGGGGAGAGTCCTATTTAAAGGAGAGCTCCTTTCATTTTTTTCAAATAACAACAAAATGCTAAAACACACTCACGCTAGGGGAAAAAGGGACATCTTTATTTGTTTATTTTTTTGGTCCTTCTGGGCAGAGGCCCTCAGCCCCTCGTCTCCTCTCGCCACCCCCCAACCCAGGCTTACCCCCCGGGTGGGGCCACTAGGCAGGAGTCCCCTCTCCAGGACCTTAGTCGCGAGCTCCAGAACGGAGCTGCGACTGGTGAAAAACTGGGTGGTGCAGCTGACAAAAAGGGCAGCAAACCCACTCGTAAACACACCCAAATTGGAAAGCCAATGCACTCTTTTACCTCGCAGTAAGCAAAAATGCATATCCAGGCAAAATCACAAGTCTCAAAATATATTTATTTGACAAATGCTGGATCGAGATCCACAGAAAGCGCTCCAAACTTTCCCCAGCGCTTCAGCTCACAATGAGTCTTCCTTACGGGGTCTTGCGAGTTAAAGCGCCGGGCAAAGTTTGGAGCACTTTCTGTGGATCTCAATCCAGCATTTGTTAAATAAATATATTTTAAGACTTGTGATTTTGCCTGGATATGCATTTTTGCTTAATGTGAGGTAAACGAGTGCACTGACTTTCCAATTTGGGTGTGTTCATTAATCACGAGCCCTGGTTTACCCCCCAGGATGGGGCCACAGGAGCGGGACCCCCCCCCCGGTGGACCTTAGATGCATGGGAGTGACAGAGAAGGCAAGAGCATCACCAGCATATACGGATCTTGTGGATGCTTGAAGTACTTGTGGCTCCCCAGCCTCCGCCAGGGGTCACTAAGGTACTTAAAGTTCACCCCCCCCCAAGAGAAGGAGCATCGCAAGATGGCACTCAATCCATCTCCACCCCAGCCAGCCCTCCAACTCCTGGGTCCATTCGCGAACCCGGGTAGTTGGCATCATGAGCGGACACCTTGCCGCTGCACCGGCCGGCTGGCTCAGGGGCATCTTATAAGACAGAAAAGAAAGGACACTCTGACTCTTGCAGTGCCACAGACTTCTGAGCACATCCTAGAATAGAATAAAAAGGCATACAGTATGGGCCACCTGATGGCCCAATGCAAACATATCATGCTTCCATGCTGACGACCCAGGTTTTGGAGTGAACTCGGGGGCCGGTGCTTGGGTGGCCAGGCTGGGGAGATCACACTGTCCATGGCAGCATGTTCCAGCTGGGGGACGGGAGGTGGCACATTTTGGTACCAAAACTGCTCCTGCTGGTAGGTTGGGAAGCTTGCTCTGCCAGCGGGAGCAGGAAGAGATCGTATTTGAGCTTAAGCATACAATTTCATACCTTGAAAAAAATGTACTGAGGGCATAAAGTCTAACATAATACCTTTATTGCCAAAAAGTTTCAGATTCTGCGGTGCACTGCTGCTTTACCTGCCTGACTGTGAAGCATTGCTTCGCTTTATTACAAGGACATTTGTAATATCTTTGTCCTGTAGAACTGAATCACTTTTTCTACATCTCCCCCACCTAAGTCATAAACCCCTTTGTGTGACATCACAGTCTGGTGCTATGGAAATGATTACGCTGTCACGCCTAGAGAATTATGCCTTCAGGTGTGGGGTAAAGCAGCAGGAGCAGATCATAGCAGAGATACAAATATCCTGTTTTTATGTAAATGTGCTTAGCAACAAAGGACAAAGTGTGGGGTGGGGGAGACATACAGGAAACATACAAAAACTAAGCAGACTGGTGCTACAATATTATGTTTTCCCACAGGTATTCCTCTTGCGATCCTTTTAACAAAAATATTCCAAAGTACATCAAAAGATGAAGCATTCTCATTTCCTGCTCATGCTCTAGTTTCTTAAAATAACATCAATTAGGCAATGAAGAGCACTTAGCGGTTTCGTGCCATCAATCTGGCAATAGTGGGATGACAAACCCTGCAGTGCCAAGTATCAGTATGCTTCAGTTTTTCTTATTCAACCAGGTAGAACGACATGGATTTTTTTTGGTGGGGGGGGGTACAAGCTTTATTTAATTATTAGCCTCTCCAACTTGGGACAGCTGCTATCAGGCCACACTTTGGGGGGTACCTCTCATTGCAGGGACTTTTTGGGTATGGGTTAAACAGGAAAGGCACCCACAGGGACTGAGCCTCCTCCTTACAAAATTGTATGAGCGACACTACTCCTCTGATAACTGTCTATAGTGGATAATTTAGGAGAGTTCCACCTCCTAACCTGTTCTAGTTTGGAATCTGAAGTAAAGAATAGCACATAATTGTTGGTAGCACTAGTAGTCTCAAAATATATGCAGAGTTATCAATTATACATTTGTTTGGGGCCTGATTGAGAGAAAAGGTATAATATGAGTGTCAGAACTTCTGGGGAAAATTTAACGTGCAATAACTGCACCATGGTCTTCAGTGTTCTGAGAGAAATGGTAGCCTCCACACAGTCTTGAATGGCTTCTCCATTCTTGACAGGGTAGACATGACGGCTGCCTAGACGTGGGGTCAGGAACCTGATAATTGCTGAGCCTTGTTTTTTGGACAGTCTAAATACTAGTTACATACTGCTATTGAGGCTATAACCCCAACTAGCCAGCTTTTCTTTACCCTCCAGAGCCTTAACCCTTAGGCTGCTGACAGAATTAGAACGCATAGGAATTTTGGACTGATATATCAGTCCGTGGACATGCAAGGGTTAATGTTACAATATATTCAGTCCTGAACTAGTGGGGATCTACAAAATTTAATATCATTTATATTGCTTAAAGGCTCTTATTAGTTGAACCCTGGCTTTCATTTGTAGCAAAAGTCAAGTTATAATAAAAAATAGCTTTTAAAAAGACGCTGCATAGCGCTTAAAGGACAAAACATCCCAGTACAGCTGCAAAGTGGCACATAAGGAAGTAGAAAGGATCAAGTGGCCAGCCAGTTGGAACAAATTACAATCCCTTCCCTTCCTTAGGAGGCATATTTTAAAAAGTTTCTGGTACAAAAGAAGGACTCCTATACAGGTAAGGGACCATCCTGTGTGTGTCTTTTACTTGCTGCAGGAAAGAGTGAGAAAAGTGCTCTTTAAAGATATAGTTCTCTGGGCATTGTACTCTTGGCTTAGAAAAGTAAGAAACTAATTGTGTTTTGTAAGAACTGACTGCAAGTCTTCTTCATACATAACAAGCACCCCAATTAAAACTGTCTGAAACCAGTGCTGGCCCATCGGTGGGGTGGTAGCGCTATGGCTTGTGATACCAGCGACTCGAGTTTGGAAATGAGCTTGGGTCAGTGGGGGCTGGCCAGGGGGAGGAGGATCGAGCGTGCTCCTCCTCTGGGGTGAGTAGGTTACCATTCTTACTGCAATACTGCCACCTTGAAGAGCACAGGTGGCAATGCACTCAAGGATGCTGTCGGTGGGTGAGACGCAGACTGAGATCTAGAGTGGCAGCACACACTAGTGTGCATATGCTCCAGGGACCTCCCATGCAAGCCTGCATCTCTTGGAGGGAGTGGGAGAAACATGGTCAATACTGATAACGTCCCTAGTGAACTGAACAGAGACTGTGCCTGGAACACTCAGTCTCAGCCTGACGAACACTACGTGCAGGTAGGAGGTGGAACTGCCACTCCTTCCCTTCCTGGGGGGTGGGGTCTGATTCCAGGACTCATGGAGACTGGAAGCTGTAGGGGCAGAGCCAGGCACCTTGGGTCCCTGAGGGACAGCAGAGGCAGCAGCACCAAAGGGACACAAACAAAGAATGGAAAAAAAATGCTGTCTGAAACATCTCTGTCTCAAAGCCTCTGAAGGAGCATGATGGATTGGAGGAGGTGAATCCCATTAAAGATGGCCTGAATTAGGGAAGATCAGGACTGGCTGATTTTAATCCGATAGGACTTTTAGAATTTATGAAATTTGCAATTCTGAAACCAATTCCTATTATGAGTCTGCAAAAGACCTCAAAATTGGATTTGAAATCCTAATTACTAAGTCTTAAATCCTCATTTCCTATGTAAACAATATGTTTTGGATATTCATTTTTGGAATTAGGATTTTCTGATTGCAATTCCAAAAGTCATAATTCAGAAAATCATGTTGGAATCTGTCGAATCTGATTCCATTACTCAGAATCTGACCATTCCTATCCTGAATCCAAAATATTGCCATCATATGTACTGACAGAGAGCCACCACCCCGAGCAGGCAGACCCTGAGCCTACAGGCACTGGAGGATGCCAGCTTCTTACATCCAGCCGGTAGTAGTTCAGCCATCCTTACCTCCAAGATGCTCTCTTAAAACCAGGGGACCACATACTAGTAAGATGTTCCCCACGAAGGACATGCAGGAGACTGCACTACTTGTGGGATGTATGCAGACACCACAGCGACAACTTTACAGCAATCTCGTCAACACTGACAAGATCGACAGATCACTGTAAAGTTCACTTAGTACCCCGACACTGCTTTCCCCCAGTGTTGCATCCCCTCCCTTAATCGGCTCCGACTTGGAGTTGATTATTATAAGTTATAGAGATTGTGAAGGGCACAGCCCCCCACAAAACAAACACTTTTAATTCCTACGGCACAATACTGGCTGCAATTGCGGTCGATATAGTGCCATTGATGTAACCTGTATTCGACATGTCGGTGTCGCTGCGTTGTCGTAGATCCCTTGCGGGAGGTAGTATGGTATATGGTAAAAAAGCAGTTTGTGAAAAGGAATGCCATCTAGAGGCAAGAAGCTGCAAATGATGGAGCCCTATAGTGCTGAGACATAGAGCCAGATATTCAAAAGCTCAGAGAACGCCACAAGCCCTGGTATGCCAATCATATGACGCATGGAGCTTGTGGCATTCTCCCCACCGACGATCAGGATTTTCTATCCCTTGTACCAACTGTCACAAGTTACACCAGCTTTTGGCAGGTCTAGCTTATGTCAATCTTCGGACCCTTTTAATGGTGCTTGTGCCAAATATTTGGCGCAAGCTGTGGTACAGTGGAAAAACTGTGTAACTCGCCTCATGTATTAAAATTCAGCACAGCTGCGTGTCATGAGCTGTGCCAGAAATGGGATTGACACTGGGCTTCCTGCAAGCCCTGCATCGCCCTTTGAAATCTGGCCCATAGTAACAGCAGAAAAACTTCTGGCGGTGGTTGTGGAAATTGCAGTTTGTGATGCCAATGTAACCCCCCTGCAAATGGAGGTTCCTGAAATGTCTTCCTTCAGCTTGCCTAAATGCTCACTGCCAGGCTGGTGTTCTGCGTTTGAGCAGTTCAAATGTATTGCCAGAGAGTGCCTGTATAGCCTCTGTGTACTGTCTCTTTAAGAGGTGCCTGGATTGCAGTCATAATTAATCTGAGAGAGATCTCTGTTAGAAGATGTACTTGTTTGCTGATCATTTGTTAGAGTAGTAATAATATTGCTGTTTGTTCTAACCTGCCTTCTTTGCAGCATGGACAGTTCTGTTTGTTTCCATCATCTTGGTCCTGGACTTCAGAATGGGCCAATCAGTACATTTGCGACTCTAAATGTAGCCTGCCTACAGGACTTGTGGGGCCAAAACTTGTAGGAATTGTAGTTTTGGTCTTTTGGCGCCTAAAATAACCTGGAGGGGGAGCCCTTGTTGTGACTGACAGACAGATCAGCCAACCAAACCTTTTGGATATTGGGGAAAAGTCCCACACTGCTTGCAGTTTCAGTTAGATCTGAGTTGGAAAGTGAAGAAGTAACAGCTTGAGATAGTTTGAGCAGCAATCCATAGTGGATTCGCGTGGGAGATCTGCGGAAAGGCCTGGGTTTGGCCTGCATGCCTACCTGCTGTTCCTGAGAGGGAACTTGAGCTTTTTTTGGACTGAATCCGAATTTGGAGAGTGAATTAAGCCACTGAATTGTGACCAGGCTTTAACCTGAAGAAGACTGAAGATTTGCTGAATGCGATCGGCCTGTCAGGACTTCCAGCTACCTCTGAAGTCCCGGATTGTGCAGAGTCTCTGTAATTGCAATCAGAGAGCCAATTGCCTGGTACAGTGGAATTTCCTTACATGTGAATGTGCTGTGTGCTTATAGTGGGTCATGATTTGATTCCCCACTGTGTGTCTGAACTGTGTTTTGCTTGCTGGAGGCTGTATCCAGCTCCACAGACTGAATCCGTATCCATTTCCATTTGCCTGGGCCCTGCTACACTGGCCCAGCCAGAAAACCTGCTATGCAGAGAAAGTCATTGACGAGAGACTGGCCTGGGGATCAGTCCCCTGCTCAATGCCTTGAACGGGAACGATGCCTCAGTGATTTGTATGGGCCCTGCTTCTCCAGGCACTCCAGCTCAACAGCCTGGAGTCTCGATTTTGTCCTGCCTGTATCCAGTATTGGGGATTGTGAGTAAACATCAGGGTAGCTCCCTGCAACAACAGCTAAATCTAAAAGTGTTGTCACCTGATTGTCTTGTTGTCTTTTCTTTCACGAACTGAGCCCTCGGCTCCAGATTACAAATAGTGTGTGTTGTGCATGTTGCTTTCTTCCATCACAGGGCCCCAACCAGCTGCAATGTTCCTGGCTAGCCCACCGTTTTCCTACCTGGGTACACAGAGTGTATGACTGTGTAGGAACTCTGAACTGCATGCATAACTGTCTGATTAATATAGCTTTTAAGCAAATCAACCTGATTACACCCCTCCCTTGTTCAAGCCCCCTGAATAAATCAGATTTAACTTTGTTTGCATTTAACCTGACTGTGGTTCCAGTTTGTGCCAAAAGTATTGTACTGTTGCTATTTGCGGTGCTTAACCCTGTTTTACAGGGGGTCCCCAGGGTCAAGCTAGAGGAAACAGCCCTGGTGGTAAGTGCAAACAGTGTGGGTAATTGCCTGGTGAAGAAGGGTCATTGTGAAAGTAATTATTGTATGTTGTTCAGGCCACTAGAAGGGAAAGAGAGGGGTTACAGTGTTCTGGAGGGCTGTGCCCAGGTTAGCTTGATCATTAACAACCTTGACCTCCGGGGTGGAGGCACCCGTTTCATTACCCAGGCCCCTTAACCTGTTACTAGCCCAGCAGGTAGGGGTATTAGCCCTTGGGATAGCGCCACCTAGAGGTTACACCAATGCTCAGTTGACCCCCCCCCCAGCTAATGATAATTTCCTCTCTAGCTAAATTTTATTGATTTATTTTACTTATTTAAAGTTTGGTGACTGAGAGAGGCACACTGAGACAAGGCTTGTTTACAGGTAGAGCCCGGGGGGTAACACATAATAACAGCGAATATAAAATAGCGTAACAATAACAACAACTCAGTAATAGCGATGCACTAAATAGTGACTGGCACATTAGAGCAACTGTCACATATGAGCAACTGGAAGTTGCCGATACCCCCACCATCAGTGAGCATTGTGGAGTAAGAATTCTAGAGATAGCTGGCTGGAATGGTATAAATGTTGCTGTGTGAGCTGCAGTAGCTGTTGTGTGCTGCGCTATCATGTGCATGTGCTGTTGTTGTTGTCGCTATTTTGAATTCACTGTTCTGACTCTCGCTGTTATTGATGTGCTATTATCACATGGAGCCACCCGGGGGAGGGGGACAAGGGAGGCAAAGTACAAATTAGACAGGTTGGTTGCAGTAGCATGGGTAGAAGCAATACATACATGTTCAGTATACAAGTTACACATAATACAGAGAGATAAGAGTAAAGAAATGTAGGTACACATAGTGAACTTAGATAATAATAATGCAATTCATACACCATCTCGCTGGAAACAGGCGACCATCACACCGGTACACAAAAGTGGAGACAAATCACTGCACTCCAACTACAGACCTATCTCCATCCTTCCTCCATTGTCTAAGGCCCTAGACTGCATCGCCTTGGACCAACTAGTCGAGTACCTGGAAAAATACGACATCCAATGTCCTCAGCAACATGGTTTCCGAAAAGGGCACAGTACCACCACTGCACTATTAGAATTCACAGGCTTCATCCATACCATGCTTGATCAAGGAAACTGTGTAGGGGTAGTGTTCGTCGACCTTACGAAAGCCTTTGATACTGTGAACCACCCACTCCTACTCAAGCAATTATCAAACATTGGGCTCTCCAATGAAGCGCTGCACTGGTTTTCAAGCTACCTTGGGGAGAGGGTCCAGCGGGTTAGGATTGCCGATGTCACCTTGGAAGAAAAGCCAGTCCTTTCAGGGGTCCCACAGGGGTCCATCCTGGGGCCACTACTCTTCAGCCTCTTCCTCAATGACCTTCCCAGTGTCTGCCACCAGAAATTACTGCTCTACGCGATGACGCAGTCATGTTCAACAACCACCAAAACGCAGAGCTCCTCGAGAAACAATTACAGCTTGAATTCATGCGCATTGAAGAATGGTTCAAGTCACACAAACTGGTCATGAACTACAGCAAAACAAAGGTTATGACCTTCTACAACGCCAGGAGTAAGTACAAATCCTGTGACCTCACCATCCTAAACCAAACAGGGACCTTACTTGAACACGTTTCTGATTTTAAATACCTAGGTGTCACATTGGACAGCTCACTCTCCTACCATCGGCACATAGATTTTGTCACCAAAGCCACCAACATCTGTATAGGCCTGCTCTACAGGCACAAACACTGCATGACTCTTGTCATTCTCCGGTTGGCTATCAACAGCCCTGTCACCTCCATCGTTGATTACAGGCTAGCAATCTATGGCTCTGACTCCACCTCTGCCCTCCGCAGAATTGCAGTTGCACTCAACAAAGCATGCAGGCTGCTAACTGGAGCTGACCGACTTACACACACTTGTGACCTGTAAACTCAGGCAGGATGGCTTCCTCTCATCAGCCGGATACAGTATCAAACCTGCCTCTTAGCCAAAAAGTCCTCCTGAGTCATGCCCCGGCACTGAAAAGCTCCTCATTGACCAATTATTAGCACCCAGTGAACTAGAAGTTCACAACAATTCAACCTTCCTTGTCCCCAGATGTCGGACTACCATGGGCCAGAGGACCTTTGCCCACAGAGCACCACAGTGGTACAATACTCTCAACAAAGAAACTCTTACTGCTGCTGCTCTTGGCCCTTTTGAGAGGCAACTCCGACTTCATCTCATTTCAACTAGTTGTTGTGACTGCCTTGCCTAGTCAGGGGCCCACCGCTCACTGCCCTCCACTTCAGTCTTGACAGCTACCTCTCCCCGTCTTGTCCCCCTTCTACCTGCCTTACCTGCCCACCACCTTGCCCCCTCTCCTTTTCCTCCCCCCCCCAGGCATTTCCTGACTTTAATCCCTCCTTTCCCTCCCTTTAGAGCTCTTACCCTCTACCCTCCGACAACGGCCTTTCTGCCTGCATACCCCCTTCCCTCTCACCTGCAGTGCTTATTTCCAAGATTGCCCTTGGCTGGTATGTAATGCTACCTAACATTTGGCACATTTTGAATTACTGGAATTTCCTAAGCCTCAGTCTCTTACTTCTTTTTATTGTGTAACTATGTATTATTATGTCGACCTTTGTATGTATGTATACCCCTCCATTCCTTCAACGTGGAACCTTTGTAAACATGCAGTTCCTGCTCAAAGGTATTTGTAATCCTAGATTTCAATTAAATAAAATAAAAAATAAACAATAATCATACAGCATGGCCTCTGACAATATGAGCTAGCAAGTCAGCAACAGCATGATAGGTAGCAGGGGACGTAGCCTGGCTGGTAGCAAGAACAGGAGGGAGGTTGAGAGTGGGAGAGGGCACATTTAAAGATAGTTTTAAGATGGCTAAATGGTTACAGCTGCTGACTCTGGAATGTGGGTCTCAGGTTTGATTCTGAGCAAGGGCTAGAGGTTTGTCTGCAAAAGCAAAGGTGGGGGATATAACAGAAGTAGTAAATACTAACATGGTGACCCTACCGCCTGAACACTGAGTGCTTTGATCTTTGCTGCTCACTAGTCCTAGCCCGTAAATGACCTCTCTGTTACTGCAGTTAAGGATCTTGCTGCATATGACTTTCAACCCTTTGGACCTACCCTTACCATCTTTTCTGTAGTAGAGGATCTCCACTTTCCGCTCTTCGGATCCAAGCAGAGCCTGAGTGAGCTGAGCAACAGCTGAGGTCTCTGTGCTAGGGCCTGTAAGAAAGCTGCAGGTGCACGGACGCTGCATGATCTCCACTCGAGAGTACCCAAACATTTCACAGAACCCATCGTTGCAATAAATGATGGCACAGCTTTCCATCTGGGCATTGGCAATCAGAAACTTCCGGTCTACAAAGAGAAAGAGGGGAAAAGAAAAGAAATGCAGTGACTTTAGTTCAATATACACCATTACGGTTAGAACCAGCAGATCCCTTTCCAGCTTCCAGCATGGTCATTGACTCATTGTGTCACCCTGAGCAAGTCCTTTTACCTCCCTGTGCTTCAGTCTTCCCAATCATAAAACTGGTTAGAATCAGACCCCCCTCCCACATGGGAATGGTCCTCCTCTTCAAATTCCCAGATACATAGCAGTCTGCTGCAGCCTGTTTATCAAAAATCATAATTGCCTGCTCTATGGCACAGAGTGAAAGAGGACTGGTCTGGCCTGCTAGTGACCTGGCTTCGAATGCTGAGTCACAAGTCCAGGTCGACAGCAAGCAGAGGATGGCAGGAACTTTATAGAGCTTCTGTGAGGTCTCTGTTTTCTTGGAGATAACTGTGAAGTGTTGCTCATGCGTGACATCTACAGTAGGAAAAGCATTGCGATTGTACCACTGGTGACATGGGCACCACATGTCACGTGGCACCCCCACAGGACCACCGTTAGTATGAATGCACTAACGAAAGATAGGTGGATGGGAACTTATAGTAGGTAAATGCTCCTAACTGACCACAACATGATGTGACAGCCAATCACCACCAGTGTCTGCTGAACATATTGACCAGCCACTTCTCCGCTAGTCCACAATGGCAGTGATGTTTGTTTCCGCCCCCAACAAGAGTACACCCCAATCAAGCTAAAAGATGAGGGTGAGAATAGTCCCACTGGGATATTGTTTTGCCAAAAAGTGGCTCGGAGGGAGGTGGCCTGGCAGGAGACCGTGCTGTATTGAAACACTGAATTTCTGATCTACTGATTTGAGAAGTGCTGTTGGAACGAACACAATGGAAACATTTGTAACTAGGAAAGGCGGAGCGCCAGGAACAATGACATCTAATGGGAGTTCAGCTCCCAGAGGAAGGCATGCTTCAGCTATCAAGTCTTAATCCAGCTGGCAGGCTGGCCAGAAACAGACGTTCATGTTCATTTTTTATGTAGCTCCCTACGCACTCCTTTTCTACACCAGCTGATAATCCCTGCCTGCTATCCAGATTTGTTTCAAAATCCATTTATATGATTGCTCACTTACTTTTACGTTCACCATTTTAGATCTTTCAGATTCAAGAAAGCATGGGATAGGAAAAGGGAACTTTTTTGGTTAGGGAAGGGAGGGCTCTGAGGTATTACAGTAGGCAGGGAAAATGGGCAGACTAGATGGACCAAGTGGTCCTTATCTGCTGTCAGTTTCTATGTTTCTGTGTTTAGGCCAGGGTTTGTGGCCTGGAATTAGTTCTGATGTTCCCTGTGTCCCAGAAGGTCAGGGAGCAGGGACTGCAGCATGCTACTTTCTCTTAGTCACAAGAAAACTGACGTTAAAGCAGCGGTGCAACAAAACTGGGCAAAACATCTGACCCAATCTTTTTTTCATTTAAAAGATTCCAGGCATCTTCCAGTTTTATTTGGTGGTACAATGTTCTAGTTTCACCAAAATGTGAATATTTTATAAATTTTTTTTGTTCACAAGAAAAAAAAAAGATGTCTGCCACATTTGGCTTAAAAATAGCACTGTAGACCTGGCAAAGATTAGAATGAAGAAAATAAAATAAACTCATAGGCCTAGATATTCAAAGAGGTTGCGCCTGGCACAACTGAGTTGCGCCAGCGCAACCACAGAAATGCACCCCAAGGCAATATTCAAAAGGGGAAATTGTGCAGCGCAATTCCTGATGCACGGGGGTGCAAAGATAATGTATGCAGCACATTTCCAGGGGGCATGTCCATGCATATGCGGCACATCCCAATATTCAGCCTGGGATGTGTGGCACATCCGCTGGCACAACCCAGAGTTGTGCTGCATACCTGGGCTCTAAGTTGAGCCTGTACAAAATGGCTCAAGTGCTATTCACCCACCGGTGGGCCACTGTAGTGCAGTGCACAACACAGCAGCCATCAACTGTGGATGGCTACCCCCCCAACACCGTGCACAAGCACCCACAATAGTCCCTGGTAGTCAAGTGGTACCCCCCCCTTCCGTACCTCTGATTGCCATGATATAATTTAATTTACTGTCCCCGGTGGTCCAGTGGTTCCACCTCCCTACCCATGCCTCCGATCGCTGTATGTTATTTATTGTAATAGGCCTGGTGGTCTAGTAGATCCCCCCTCCCTGCCTGTACCTCCGATTGCTCATAAATCCGAAACAGATTTCCCTGGTAGTCCAGTGGTACCCCCCCCACCCCTGCTGGCAACCCTGGTCACCCGTAAAGTTAACTAAAACAATTCCCTGGTGGTCCAGTGGCATCCCCACCTTCCCACCCACACAAGACCCCCAGCCCACCCAGCTCCTTCCTGTCATCGGCGGGCAGCAAACTCACCCACATACGTCTGTGGCTGCCTGCCGAATGACAGCTAACAGAAGCAGCTGCAAGCCCATTAATCCACACTGTGGACCAATGGACTTGCACTGCATACTGTAATAGTCATTCGACTTCATTCACATATTTGTGAATGACTACTACAATATGCACTGCAAGCCCATTGGTCCACAGTGTGGACCAATGACTCTGCAGCTGCTGCTGTAAGCTGTCATTAGACGGCAGCAATGGAGGTATGCGGGTGGGTTGATACCCACCAATGACGGGAGAGCTGGGTGGGCTGAGATCCTGGGGGTGTGGGGATGTCACTGGACCACCAGAGAATTGTTTTAGTTAACTTTTTGGGTGATTGGGGTTACCGGCAGGGGTGGGGGTGGGTGGTGGTGGTGGTGGTACCACTAGACTACCAGGGAAATCTGTTTTGGATTTATAGGCGATTGGAGGTATGGGCAGGGAGAGGGGAACCACTGGACCACCAGAGCTATTAAATAACATTAAATATGGCAATCGGAGGTACAGGTAGGGAGGGGGGAACCACTGGTCCACCAGGGAAGTATATAAGTGTCAAAAACAGGTGGTATGGGATGGGGAAGGAGTACTACTGCTGTCCCTGGTACAGGGAGCACATGCTGGGCAGGGCACCAGGTGCATTTCGCTGGCCAGCCCTGCACAACACATTCAAATGGGTCCATAATGACATGTAAATGGCCCCATTTGCACCTTGCATGCATTATGGCCCATCTGCATATTGGTGTCTGAATATCAGGAATGTGCACACTGCGTATCTCTGATGTGCTGGCGCAGTTCCCATTCCTGGTATTCAGACCTATTTGGGGGGATGCGCTGGTGTATTGCTTTTGTGCAGCGTGCATTATCTGATATATTCAGAAGAGACGTGCAATGGCAACTCAGTTGTGCTGCGCAACCACCTCCGCCATTGCCAGGTGCAGTTCTGAATATCGGTCCATGGTGCACAGCATAGGAGGTACCAAGAATAATGGATTTGACAAGTATGTTAATATTTTTAGTAATTGTAGCTGAAGCTAGTTTTTTGGAAGAAACATTTTTTTGTTACACTGCTGCTTTAAATGACGGGTGTTCCAAAAACAGCCGAGAATGCTGGTGGCAGTGTGGGAGCAGCCATATTAGATGGCATGTTCATAGAATTATTTCAACTCTGTGCTAAAGTTGACTTAAAACAGGAAAGAAGGGGCAAGCTACAAAACAGGGCAAAAATGTAGTCTAAGACAGAATAAAAAGATTAGTCCAAATCTAATTTGTCTTAGTTATCCCCCTTTAGAGACAAATGATGAATAAAATTTTATAGTGAGTTATGAATAATATAACCATGCAGGTATCACCCCACCACAATGACGTTTTTAGTGCGAACACCACCACAGTGACAAATCTCTCCAGGTCGAGATTATTCGCTGTGGTGGTCCACTAATCTGCTGGCGCAGCGATTCCTGGTGTTGCACCCCCCACCCCGCAGACCAACTTTGACTTAGAGTTGGTTATTTAGAGATGGGGTGCGGGGAGGTGGGGCAAAGCCCCTTGCAGAAAAACACTTTCTTTCCTGTCGCTGTTGAGGGTGTTGACATCTACACAGTTGATGTACTGATGTGGAACCAGTAATGCAAAGTATGCAGATATCGATTTAATTGTTAACTCATACTCTAGATTCAGATTATTTAAATGAGATGCAGTTTTGCAATTTAAACTGTCATGAATGGCAAGGCAAGGCAAGGTTTATTTTTCGAGGTGCCAATCCCAGAGGCTCTGGGCACTGTACAAATGATTACAAACTAATCATAAACCTAGAATACATACATAAATAAAACTCTAATAAAATAATGTAGATAGTATAAAACAGTTAAATAACAATAGTCATTAAAAGACTACAAAAGAACCCCAGTGCAAATGCCCTGAGGCATGGGTTATGCTGGAGGACATTGGCCATACAACCAAGTTTTAAAGTAAACACAATGCACATACATAGAAACATAGAATTTGACGGCAGATAAGGACCGCTTGGCCCACCCAGTCTGCCCATTTCCCTACCTGATGGATAAGCTGCAGATCCTAGTTAACCAGCAGCCTACTTCTTCCTACCCCCAACCCCTAGAATTGCCTTATGACTGTCCCATGCATGCTTGAATTCCACCACTGTTTGTGACTCCACAACCTCCTCTGGAAGGCCGTTCCATACATCCACCACCCTCTCTGTGAAAAAATACTTCCTTAAATTACCTCTGAGCCGCCCCCCTTCTATCTTCAAATTGTGCCCCCTTGTTCTTGCACACCTCTTTTTTTGAAAGATGCTACCCTCTTGGACTTTGTTGATTCCCTTGAGGTACTTGAAAGTTTCTATCATGTCCCCCCTCTCCCTCCTTTCCTCGAGGCTATACATATTAAGCTCCTAAGTCTCTCTTCATATGTCTTCCGGTGCAGACCCTGCACCATTTTAGTTGCCCTCCTCTGACAGCTTCCATCCTGTCTATGTCTTTGCGGAGATTGGGTCTCCAGAACTGCACGCAGTACTCCAGATGGGGTCTCACTAGCTGTCTGTACAGAGGATAATAACTTCCTGTTTTCTACTGGTGATGCCTCTCCCTATGCATCCCAGTATCCCCCCAGCCCTCCTTGCTGCCCTCTCACATTGCTTGCCCACCTTTAGGTCATCTGCTATGACTACCCCCAGGTCCCTTTCCATTTTTGTTGTTGTTAGTATCTCACCCCCCATTGTGTACTTTTCCCCTGGGTTTTTGCTTCTCAGGTGCATTACCTTGCACTTCTTAGCATTGAATCTAAGCTGCCATACATTTGACCATTCCTCTAACCTTGCCAAGTCCCTTCTCATCCTTTCCACTCCACCTTGTGCATCAACTGTGTTGCAGATCTTTGTGTCATCTGCAAAGAGACATACTTTTCCTTCCAGTCCCTCTGCAATGTCACTTATAAAGACATTGAAGAGGACTGGTCCTATACTGAACCTCGGTACCCCACTAACAACCCCCTTTTTCAGAGTGGACTCCATTTACTATTACTCTCTGTGTCCTATTCTCCAGCCAATTCTTTACCCAGGCTGTCATCTTGGGACCCACCCCAGGCTGGCTAACTTGTATATTAATCTTTGTTTGGGACTGTGTCAAATGCCTTGCTAAAAGTCTAGGTAGGCCATGTCCACAGCCCTCCCTGATCAACTACTTTAGTCACCCAGTCAAAGAAATCTATCAGATTTGTCTTGCATGACCTTCCCTGTGAATCCATGCTGCCTTGGGTCCTGTGCCCCTCTGGCCTCTAGATATTTAACAATTCTTTCCTTCAGAAGTGATTCCATCATTTCCCTACCACTGAGGTTAAACTAACAGGTCTGTAGTTTCCTGCTTCTGCCTTGCTCCACTTTTGTGAAGGAGAATCACATCTGCCCTCCTCCAGTCCTCGGGTACCACCCCATCCTCCCATGATTTGTTAACGAGGTAGTCAGTGGCGTCACTAGTTCTACCCTTAGTTCTTTTAGAATTCTGGGATGAATCCCATCAGGCCCCATTGCTTTGTCCACCTTCAGTTTTAAGAGTTCTTTCAGAACCCTTTCTTCTGTAAATGGGCTGGTATCAACTTCTGTATCCAGAGTGTTTCTACTGTTTGTTTTAGGTACCTCCCCCTCTTCCTTTGTAAATACTGAGCAAAAATATTTGTTTAGTATCTCTGCCTTCTCACAGTCACCCTCTGCCCACCCTTCTCCCCTTTATTAAGCCTCACTATCCCTCCCTTGGTCTTCCTTCGCTCCCTGATGTACCTATAAAAGGTTTTATCCCCCTTCTTAACTGAGTTGGCTATCTTTTCCTCGGTTTGGGCCTTTGCTGTTCTGACTGCCTTCCCAGCTTCCTTTTGCTTTAACTGATATAGTTCTCTGTCCTGTTCCTTCTGTGATTCCTTGTACTTCCTGAATGCTTTCTTTTCTCTTGAACCTTCACTGCCACTTCCTTTGAGAACCATAGTGGTTTCTACCTCGTTCGTTTTGTTTATTTGCTTTACAAAGGCTTGATACCTCTGTGATGGCAGTTTTATTATTCCCCATTGTTCTTCCACCCCTCCTTCCTGCCCATTTGCTAGTGCATTCCTTAGGCACTCACCCATTTTGACAAGTCAGCCCTCCTAAAATCCAGTACCTTTGTCTTTGTATGGCTTGACTCTATTGCTGTGTTTATTGTGAACCATACTGTTCGATGGTCGCTAGTTCCCAGATGGCTACCCACTTCTACATCTGTGATCCTCTCTTCATCTCCATTTGAGAGAACCAGGTCTAAGATTGCTCCCTCTCGAGTGGGCTCCAATACTAGTTGTCTAAGGCATGCCCCCTGTAGGGCATCTAGAATAACCCCACTCTTAGAAGTGGCTGCTGCAACTGCACTCCAGTTAACATCTGGCATATTCAGATCACCCATCAACAATATCTCTCCTTTTTCTGCCATTCTAAGTATACTTTCTATCATTTCCTTGTCCATTTCCTCCCCCTGAGAAGGGGGTCTGTATACAACCCCTATGCGTATTGTGGTGCCATTGCCGGTCTCCAAATTTACCCACAGTGCTTCTTCTCCTCGCTGTTTACCCTTTTGTTCTATTGCTTTGATTCCTTCCCTTACGTAAAAAGCTACTCCTCCTCCTCCTCCTCTTTTACCCTCCCTGTCCCTCCTGTAGATAGTGTATCCTGGTATGTTTACATCCCAGTCATGGTTTTGTGTACCATGTTTCTGTGACTGCCACGATATCCAGATGTTCCTCCTCCATCAAGGCCACTAATTCAGGAAGCTTGTTACTCAGACTACGGGCATTGGTACTCATTGCTCTCCATTTTTTGATGGCTTTACCTTCTGTTGCATCATCCCCCACTGACCTTTCTACCTTGGTCTTTTCTCATTTAGTATCCTGTTTTGTAGGAGGCCGGATTTTCCTGCTGCTTATCAGTGCCTCCCCTTGACTAGTTTAAAAGCTTGCCAATGAAACATTTAAACTGATTGCCCAAAGACTTGTTCCCTTCCTGGACAAATGCAGACCATCCTGCCAGTATAGGCTGGTGTCCCTCAGGTGGAACCCCAGTCCCCAATGAAGCAAACCCCTGTGCTCCACACCATTTTTTCAACCATTCATTAAACTGCATGGTCAAAGTACTTACCACCATGACAGGCAGCACCTCTGAGAAGGATAATGTGTGTGCTACTTGTCTTAGGCCCTCCCAATTCTACAAAGTCCTTCTGCACTGCTCTAATCTCATGATGAGCCAAGTCATTTGTCCCAGGTGGACAATGATGTCCAGCTCAGACTCCCGTGCAGCTGTTCCCGTGATCCTGAGGATCGCCATCCCTCAAGCCATGGCACCAGGCAGGCACCTTACTTCAGTTTTCCCTGCTCCCCCCAGTTCTATCCCCCTAATAATTGAGTCTCCCACCAGGAGCTGCTTCCTTTCCTTGGGGTGTCCTCTGTCTCCTTCCTGTGGGCCTCCCTTGTGACAGCTGTCCTCAGTCTCCTTAGTCTCCTCTGTGGGTGCATCCATAGGGGAGCTATGCTCCCCCAGAATAGTGTATGGATTGTGGAGTGGAGTAACTGACTGGGTGTGCCTCTGTTCCACCATCCTCACCCTTCCCGAGCCCACTGTGGTCCAACTGCTGCTTTTTCTTCGCAACCTCTGAGGTAGTGGTGGTGGCTCTGGTGCTCCCTGGATGGGGGAGGTTCCCCTCCTACCATCCAGTGTGGCCTGGGGGAAGGTTCCCTTACTACTGTCCAGCATGGCCTGAAGATGGGCAACTTCCTCCCTCAGGGCAGAGAGTTGTCTGCAAATAGGGCAGCATCTCATCCTCCAGAAAGACTCCCGGAAGACTGCTGCCCCACAGCCATTACATTGTACTACTCCCCACATGTTTATCTACTTTTTTCTGTGTGTGTGTGTGTGTGTGTACCCCAATAATGCAAAGCATCATGGGAAGCATTGGGGGTTTGCTTTTGGTTCTTTTATAGTTCTTTTCCTTCTCTGTTTTGGGGTCCCCATGACCCAAACAAATAATATCCCCCTTAAGGGGTGACTGGCTCCCTCTCCCTGGGCTAAGACACAGATATGGCACACTGATAAGTTCAAATGAGGACGAAACGTGTGTATGTTTCTGCTGTTCTTAGCCTTTGCTGATGCACTGTGAGGCCTCCTGGCACCATGCAATTCTACTTAAAGTAGAGCCAGTACAAATTCTCTCATGGGGCTTTGCATATGCTTCCCATGATGCTTTGCATTATTGGGGTATGTGCAGTTGTGTTTCCTTTAAAACTTGGCTGTATGGCCAGTATCCTCCAGGATAACCCATGTCTCAGGGCATTTGCTCTGGGGTTCTTTTGTAGTTCATTTACTTTTCTATTTTGGGGTCCCCATGACCCAAACAAATAACATTCCCCTTAAGGGGTGGCTGGCTCCCACTCCCTGGGCTAAGACATAGATATGGCACACTGATATGGCCACATAAGGATGAAACACGTGTATGTGTCTGCTGTTCTTACGCTTTGCTGATTGCACTGTGAGGCATTCTGGCACCATGAAATTCTGCTTAAAGCAGAACCAGTCCAAATACTGTCATGGAGATTCATATTAAATGGCTATCCCAGAAATAAATACAGTATTAATAGACAGTGTCTGGGAAAGCTTGATTAAACAGGAGGGTCTTAAGGTGGGCTTTAAAACACTTCAACTGAAGGGGCCTCCCTTACAGAAGGTGGCTGCGAATTCCACAGAATGGGGCTGGTGAAGGGGCCTCCCTTACAGATGGTGGCTGCAAATTCCACAGAATGGGGCTGGAGACACTAAAAGCTCTGTTACCTGTGGTCTTTAGCCTCTTTCTTTTTATTTATCCAAATTATTTAACCAGGAGTGGCACACTAAGCTGAAAGCTTGTTTACAGGTGCAACCTGGGAGCACAGGGAAGTTAAGTGACTTGCTCAGGGTCACACAGTATTACAAGTGGGGCTGTGGGATTCAAATCCAGGTCTCCAGATTTGCAGCTCAGAGCCTTAAACCACTGCGCTATACTGCCTCATCCTGGGAATCACAAGGGGCCCCTAGAAGAAGAACAGAGAGAGTGGACTGCAGTAGCGGGTGTCAGAAGGTCAGACAAGTATCCAGGGCCCAGCCCATGTAGGGCCTTAAAGGTGAGCAAGCACACTTTAAAGAGGATCCTCCACCTGACCGGCTGCCAGTGCAGGTCACGAAGCACTGGGGTGATATGGCAGTATTTAGGCTGCCCCATCAGCAACCTCACGGCTGTGTTCTGCACCAGCTGGAGCTGGTGGAGGGTACCTCCCAAGACCCTGAAGTAGAGTGCATTACAGTAATCAAGCCTAGATGTTGTGAAGGCATGCACCAAAGTGGGGAGGTCCACAGGCGACGCTAGAAGTTTGATCCTGGTGATGATCCTGAGGTGGAAAAAGCTGGTCTGGACAACAGATGACACCTGTGCTTCAAATATCAATCCTCTGTCAAAGGTCACACCAAGATCACGCACCCTTGAAGAGGCCTTCAATGGCACAGACCCCAGGACTAACCTGGTGTTTGCGGCAGAGGCCCTCCTATCGTGCCTTCTGTTAGACTCCACCACTAGTACCTCCGTCTTATCGAGGTTCAGTTGCAACCAGCTGGAGGCCATCCAGTTATTGATCTCAGCAAGGCATCTGTTTAGCACTTTCACCGCACTGGATGTCCCGGGGCAAAGGAAAGATACAATTGGGTATCATCAGCATAACAGTGAAAACCCAAACTGAACTTCCTACTGAGCTCTCCCAGGGTCAGCTGTACATGCCAAACAACGTCGGGGACAAGACCGAACCCTGAGGTACTCCACATGACAGGAGGCTAGGGGAGGAGGAGAAATTCCCCATCACTACCTGTTGCCTCCAGTTCGTGAGATAGAACTCAAACCAGTGGATGATAGTGCCGGCGAGTCCACAAAATTCCCTCGGGCAGTCAGGCAACACCCGATGGTCTACCATGTCAAATACTGAAGAGAGGTCGAGGAGAACGAGAACTGTCCCCTCTCCTCGATCTCTAGCCCTAAGGAGGTCATTATGCACCTGAACTAATGGGGTTTCTGTGCTATGCCTTGCCCGAAACTCTGACTGGAGGGGCTCATACAGGTCAAAGGTCATGAGGTGCTCCTCAAGCTGCTGCGTCATAACGTTCTCAAAAACCTTCCCTAGAAATGGGAGGTTGGAAATTGGATGGTAATTTGCCTTAATGTCAGGTTCTAATGATGGTTTATTCAGGAGTGGCCTAACCAGAGCCTCTTTCAAGGCATCTGGAAAGACCCCCTCTGAGATAGAATGCCGGACAATCAAGTCAAACACCGGGCCAATGGAGTTGACACATCTTATCAGAAAACGTGTCGGCACTGAGTTCAGTTCACAGTATGTGTGCTTCAGCCTGTGGGCAGCCTCAATGACCTCAGACACCCCCACTGGTTTAAACTCCCCCCAACTAGGTGGAGTGTTCTCCGAATGCCAAAGGTGATCACTGTCAGCCACACTGTGGCACACTGGTGGAACGCCCTGCTGGATAGTGGACACCCTGTCTGAGAAGAAACAAGCAAACTCATTGCATAAAGCATCAGAAAAGGCTTTTTTCAACTAGAGACAGGCTGGATTTAACAGTCTGTCCACAGTCTGAAAGAGCATAGTTGGTTGATTCTTCCTGTGGCAATCTCCCTGGACAGGAACTCTGCCTTCTTATGGGTGATTGCCCACTGATACTTATCATAATGAGAGAACAGGGCCAGTTTGTCCACCTCTAGTCTGGACGTCCACCAGCAGCGCTCTAACCTCCAACCACAATATTCATCACCTTGAGCTCCCCATCAAACCATAGGGACCTAATTTAAGAAGATTTGGGTCATACACGGAGCGGTGTGAGAGAGTCGTGCACAACCGACATCGCCCTGTTATTGGTGGCAACAGCCTCACCCACACCCCCTACACATGCACTACTCACACTGGATTGATCTGCTACCACCAGAAATTCCTCCATGATCAAACCCCTTAAAGGGTGGTAGCTTACTATCCCAGCAGGGGAAGGGCTCGGGGGGGGGGCCTCAAACAAGAACTTCAATGTGCAATGATCGGACCAAACAACCCGATCAGTCTTGCGGTTATTAATCTCAAGCCCAAATGAGAAGACTAGGTCCAACATGTGGCTGCCCTGGTGGGCCATGCAAGAAACTTCTTGCAACAGGCCCAAAGATTACATCATCTGGAGGAGGTTGTAACCTAGCCTAGAGGATTCGTCATCGGCCCAGACATTGAAGTTCCCCAGAACTAAACATGATACTGTGCAGCTGTAAGATACAGAGATGTAACTTTTTCACTGTAACTTGAACTACTGTCTTAAGTTGCTAAATGGGTGTAATGCTTACAGAAACAGGATGTCATGAATTAACCCTTTTATTTTCAACCACACCTTTTATAAGGTATTCAGAAGCAAAATTCTGGGAGAGGCAAGGATGTATCCCAAATGTTTTTAAATTATACTTTTTTTCTTACTGACCTGGCTCTCATCCCCCCCCCCACTCTGGTCCTTTGGCAATTACCCTACCCTGTGTGCCACTAACCACAGTACTTCTGGCAGCTGCCATAGTTCTTCCATCATGACAGGTGGCTTGGGGGGGGCATCCACCACCTCCCTGGCAACTCCAACAGGATCGAAGGCTGGCAATTGGCTTTATGGGGTGACCCCTGAGTGTACAACTGGCAGTATTTCTTGATCATCAGCCATCCATTTGCCAGCATCCTGGGCTCGTTCCATAACCCAGGTCACCAGCATGGGACCTTGATGCGTTACTAATGGGACATCAGACAGCCCTAATCTGGAATTTTTAAAGGGGATAGCAGTTTTGTCAAGGGGGTAGCACTTAGTCCAGAAAAAACAGTAACCTGTTCCCTTTTAAAGCTTATTCTAGGCTAAAACGCTTTTATTCCCTGGGCTAAGGGGCAGCGGGTGGTGCTGCCTCACTATATAACTGGCTCTGCTAGTTTACAGGGCCATGCATGCTCTACTAAGAGTTTCATTTTAAAATCATGCTAGAGATACACTTTTCTGGGCATGTCCAGTAAAGTAAACTTTTTATCATTGACGAGTCAACAAGGTCTTTTTCAGACTATTTTAAAAAAGATGTTTCAGAACTGCCAGGACCAGAGTTTGTAGTCTTCAGGGTCTCATTTGAGGTAAAACAAGAGGAGGGTCTGAACAAATTAACAAATTTTATTTGGACATTTCACCGTAACCTAACAGTCTTATAAGGCTTGATCTATGACATTTAATGAAAATAATCCTACTTTGACCTTGATGGAAACAGAAAGTGTTCTGTCAAACTGTCCTCATACAATAGTATTCTCCAGAGGTTGGAACGGTCTTGTTTTACAGTTTTGGTTGGGAAAGGCACACTGAGCTAAAGTTCATTTCTAGGTGCTACCTGGAAAATTTTTCTTTTATTTTGTGGCATTTATTTTGGTAACACTTTAAGTTTCCTTAACTATACTGTAGTTACAGTGTAACTACACTGTAACTCCAATCTGTTTGCAATGTAGTTACCTGCAACAAAAATGTAACTACAGTCTAATTCCCCTGTAGTATGTTATTTATGATTACCTACCCCACAGTTACATTGAAACTGTCACTTAAAATAAAGTACAACCTTTATTTGAAAGGGACAGTTGTGTCGGAGCACACCTACTGGATGAGGCAGGTAATGTAATGTAATGAGGCTTGCAATGTAATATTTTAATCAAAACTTATGCTCTGCAGACACACACACACACACACACACACACACACACACACACACACACGTAGCCAAATGCACAAACCTACATGTGCACGCACACACACACGCACTTAAGCACACTTACACCCCTAAATGTATATACTGGCATGCATGTGCATGCATGCAGACACACACACACACACACATATATGCTTGCACATTACAGAAAGTTAGAAACTCAATCTACCCTCTTGAGAATGAGTGCCTCTCCCCAAAAAGGTAGGAGAGCAATAGTGGTAGAGGGCGTTTATTTGAGAGATGCTGTGTGCATATGAATAAATAATAAAGCATAATAAGATGATGTAATATAAATTCATAAGCATAAAACACACACACTGCAATATTTCTGTCTTGGAACTAGGTCCAGTGAAATCCTGATCTAAGAAATGTACACTTTGGCCCTGGTATACGGGCCATTTGAAATAAGATGAGATTGCTATCATGATGGATGAAACTGACAAGGTACTTGAGAGCATTGTCAGCTTCACATGTAAATTACATCTGCGCCAGCATATTTTAAGGCAGGCCTGAACACGTTTGGTGACAGGTTTAGCCACAGATAACACCTATACCTCAAATTCCCTTGAAATCTGAAGTTGGAAAAAAAAAAACCACTTGCTCTTGGCCTCAGGTGAAAAGACAGGGACCAATGGAAAGCTGTCAATTAGAGAGTCCTGTAAAAGACTGTGCTGTGATATACACAGGATGCAGATCAGCTGATTGGAAAGCTTTTGCCTGCAGATTTGCAGAACTGCTTCCTAATTAAACTAAAATATAATTGTTAAGTTCACAACTGTTGGGCAGAGCATAAGACAACTTAAAGAAAATATTTTACTAATTAAAAGTCCAATAGCTTTTGATTCTGTTTATTAGAATAATAATATTACTAGTAATTAATAAGAAAAAAATTCACCTGTCCACACTTTTGTCATGAGATGCAATGTATGATGAATATTATAGATGATGGGAGCATCCCCGACCAATCACAGCATTTCCTTCAGTTGCGCATGAGGTACTCTTATTAATGTAAGGGCATGTCACATGCTGAGGTACTGTAACAGGTTTCCTGCTGACAGCTCATTCCATCAGCATTTTAAATAAAAGGACATTTTTTGTTTAATTTAATAAAGTTAGCTATTTATAATAACTTTATGGGTCCATCTGGAGGGCCTCTTATGGATCTAAGAGTGTTTCCTCTTGGTTCACAGTCCTCTGGTCCTATGTATGTGCTAGGGGATGCTCTTACACTCATAAGGGGCCCTCCAAATGAACCCATAAATGTATATTATAAAACATATAGGGAACTATGCACTATGTAGCGCTGAACCTATGCGCTATGATGTACGGCATGAAGGACCAAGTTGTGCACTTCCTGGGTGTCCTGTGGATGTCTGTTGATGACCTAATCAATACACACAGCAATACATGAGTGTTTTCCCTGACTGGTTGGGATCCCACAAAACTGCAAGTCCAGTTGGTGGTGGGGGGGGGGCAAGACGTAGGTGTGGTGCGCATACTTGAGTTATCAAAATGCACACATGCATGGAGTCTGATGTGACAGGCTTCACACGCATGTTGGGATAAACAGTTATGACAGCCTAATGGCCACCATGCCCCCCCTCCTCACCCTGCTGTTGGCTCAGTGAGGCCACCTGCTCCAGGAAACTGTCCTATAGCTTGACCCCTCCTACTCATAGAGGGCTCGGTGCCATTAGGTCTGGAATTCCTTTCAGTTTTTTTTAATACCTCCCCAAAGGGGATAGGTCAGTCCCTGGCGTGAACTGCCATATCCCATGATCCTCTGCTCCCATGAGAAAGGGGATCCAGTCTGGAGCCAGACTGAGCTTCCGATTGAAAGCTGGTGTTCTACTTCCAGTGACATCAGTGTAGTAATGGCTGCTTAGCCCTGTAGCTCCGCACCCCAGCCAGTTATAAAAATGATTAATCGCCACTAGCAGAATGTCTTCGCTGGCCAAAAGCAAGAAGAACGGGTCAGGAAGACCCCAGCTTACCCAGGTGCAAACACTGCGAGCTCTGGTTCATGAGGAGTAGAGGGATGTATCGGATTCATCAGAGGCACCTCTTGACTTATTCCAGGCCGGTCCACATGAGGAGGGCCCACATTCAGACCTAGTAGCCACAATTAAGCAAACGGCGCACACGGTAAACAAGATCGACCAGTCCTTGGCTGAACTCAAGGCAGATATAAACAGCATCAGCCACAAAACCGACCAGTTGGAGCTATGTGCCACCCATGTCTCGGAACAGTCGGATCGCCAGGACCGCTTGATTCTGTACCTGCTGGCGCGGGACTGTGAGCTCACCCATCGCCTGGATGACTTGGAAGGCAGAAGTCGGAGGCAGAACCTCAGGGTCTATGGGGTCCCTGAGAGCTCGGAAGATAAGCATGCCACCATGATAGCCTTCCTTCAGGGCTTTCTGCGGGACCTTTTGGAATTGCCAGCGGAGTTTGCAATAGAGATGGATCGGGCGCATAGAGCCCTTGTTCCCAAACCCAGTAGCCCAGATTTAAAGCCTCGCTCAATTGTTGCTAAACTAACATCTTACAGGGTTAAGGAGAAATTGCTGCAGAGAGCCTGGCAGAAGGGCCAGTTGAGTTACTCTGGCTCCCGAATCTCCCTGGACAATGACCACACAACAGCAGTCCAGGAATCTTGGAGAATCCTTTGGCCAGTCGAAAAACAGCTTCGGGCTAAAAACATCAAGGCCCAGATCTTGTTTCCGGCGAGGCTGAAAGTTGCTACAGAAGCGGGCCTGAAAATCTTCCCGGATCTGCTGGCTGCCACTTCTTTCCTGAGCTCCCAGGGGATTGCCCCTCCCCCCACTAAAGAAAGGTTAGAGAAGGATCTACTTGCCTCAGCTTGGTCCATGTCACAAAAGGGAGCTTCCAGGCCTGGATCATTGCAGAGGTCTCCATGTACGAACTTGTGAGCGGACGTTGCTGCCCTGCTGAGAAGATACGGCGACCCCTCCATGATGGATAAGAAGGCTGTGCACTTCTTGGAAGACACTCAGGGACCTGCTCAAAATGATGTGCACCCAGTTTTAATGAACACTTGAGCTCTTAACTGATGATCTACTTATCCCACTGCTGGTTTGTTCTTATGAGAGGCCTCCTTCTCCTTCCCCCCTGCTCTCTCCCACTGGGAAACTGCTTCTCCCTTGCCTTGCACTCCTGGGACACTCAGAGCAGCTGAATTACTCCCCCTCTAAATACGGAGGGGAGAACCTTTCCACCTGCACTATGTCAAGTTCCTGTAAGTACATGCTGCAAGCAGTACCTCTGAGTGTGCGTGGGGGGGAGAGATGCTGGGTCCCCTTCGGGGGGGGAGATATTGATAATGGATGCTGTTCGGGGGCTGCATGGGAGAGGCTCTTGCCTTTAAAAGGGTCCGCAACCGTCTGACGTTCTGGGGGACTGCGGATGGGCTACATCCCGAGGGAGCTTGGGTTTTATTTTTTGTTTTCCCTCATTAGCAAGCTGATTGATATCCCTTTAAAATGGATGCAGAGGATGCTTCTTCCTTCTTTTTTCCCTGATGGCCCCTGCGGGCTGGCCCTCTGCATTTTCCGGATATGATGCCTTGACTCTGGCGCACTGCCTCCCCTTTATAGGCAGCAATGCACGGGGTGCTCCTGACTTGACGCAAGGCTATGCCCCCCCTTTCTTTTACTTGTCATGTGGCATCTGCCCTGCGATGCTTATGCCAATCGGAGACAGATGCCTGGGGCTCCCAGTGGGAAATTGCTAGTTGACATTAGATAGTATGGGGGACAGGCTATGCCCCGTAGTTGGAATGGGAGGATGGGGACTGCGGGGAGGGCTATTGGGGGCCATTGTAGTATGGCCACTCCTGAGGATGAACTCTCACTTATATCTTGGCGCACACCCGGTGTTCGTCTGTGCTGTTGGGTTGTGAGGAGACCCGTGTTGGCTCGCTCTGCACTCCTCCTGGTAGAGGGTTGCTTGGTATTATTCACCTGTTTCTCGGCAGGGGGGTCTCTCCTCCCTCCCGGGTCTAGGTATTTGTGGGCCCATGGGGTTGGGGGGACACCCACCCCGGCATTCTGCTTGGTCTTGGTGGACCCCCTCTGGGACTCCCTCATCAGCCCTAATAGACAAATGACTTCGGGGAAGGGATTGCTCACCTAATAGTGGTCTTTACTCTCATATTGAATCTACTATATCCAGATGGGTTTGGGACTCCCAGTCAGACTCACTCACCAGTGGGGGCCAGGACGCACAGCCTGCCTTCTCGCAGGGCAAAGGCGGGTGGCGGGACCTGCACAGGGTTAGGCTGGGGGTTCCCCCACCTGGCAGATCTCCTGTCGCTCATGCTTAATGGTATTCCCATAGGCTGGCAATTCACAATACTTCACTAACTTATACTAACTAGGTGATTTTACTCGTATTGACATTTATGCCGGCCTCGCTGGGGCTCCCTCGGGGTACAGCAGCCTGGATATTTCCCTGCTGAACTTGAGGCAAACTCGATATAGGGACTATACCCTAGAGATGGTGGGCTCCTCCCCTTAACAGTTAGGGAGCCCTCCCCATACTGCACTTTGGCAGTTGCCTCACTGCTGAATAACCATCGTCA
This sequence comes from Neoceratodus forsteri, assembly GCA_016271365.2. Lineage (NCBI taxonomy): Eukaryota > Metazoa > Chordata > Ceratodontiformes > Ceratodontidae > Neoceratodus > Neoceratodus forsteri. Next base: position 62,174,215 of record JADMNL010000032.1, read on the forward strand.
GCAGCCCTTGGCAGTCACTTAAGACCCTTTTTTTGGGGGGGAGGGGAGCATCTGGACTTTATAACCCAGATGCCTTTCTCCTTACTGTTCTGGCATGCCCTAGCACTGCTTTGGGCAATGTATATAGTTAATGCATCTCTTGAAGTTTTGCAAGATGCAACACAAATTTTTCCCCTTTTGCAAGTATCTCCACCTGAATCTGAACAGGGTGAGAGGTGCATGACCCCTGGACCCCTCCATCATTCTGGTGCTACTAGGGAACCTAGATGGTACAGGCTGAGTATGAGGTTCTTCTGATCCCAGGAATGTTCTATGGACTGGAGGAGTCCATGGGGCAGTTTAGATAGTGCAGAGTTACCTCTGTTTAAAGTATGTGTAGATAAAATAACACAGTTAAGCCCACAGGGTTATTTTGTGGGCTTTTGTTATGATACATTATGGTTATTATATATAACAGAGAAGAATAAATCCCAAAAGGGAATAGACAGTCATGACTTATTAGCAAATAAATCAGAGATAATAGTATTTCACCAGGAGAATTTAAGGCTATGTAGAGAGGTAGAGATTTTCTGGAAAGATAAATGGCGCATAAGCATTTAAAAGTATACTCATTGAATGTAAATGGTCTGAACAGTCCGGTCAAGAGATCTGGAATGATAACGTTAGCTAGGAAGTCAAATGCTGACATAGTTTATTTGCAGGAAACCCACTTAACCTCAGCGGAGCATGGGAAGCTTTGAGGCAGGGTCTACACACAGGTTTTTGACTCGGCTATGCCAGGGGGAAGGAAAAGAGAAGTTGCTATACTGGTCTCCTCACTTCTCCCATTTCAGAAAATTAAAGAATGGGTCGATCCAGCCGGTAGACTAATAATAGTACAAGGGATTTTATACCAGCAAGAATTAACCCCGGCCAACATCTATCTCCCTCTGGCTTCAAACTCCCCTACGATCCGTCTCTTGCTGGATAAAGTGATGGAGATGACGAGGAGGACCCTGATCTTGGCGGGTGATTTTAATATTGCTCCAAATTCGGCTCTGGACACTACCAGGACCCGGCCCAGTGCACAACAGGCTTCACATAAATTTTTTAAATGGTTTGTAGAGGGAGTGGGGTGGCTAGATACGTGGCGGACTCTACACCCTAGAGACGAGGTACTCTTTTTATTTTGCAGTCCATGGGACGTATACAAGCATTGATCATTGTTACACTCAGAAGGAATAGCTCGACTCATTGGTCGAGGCCTCATTGGGCCCTATAGCCCACTCGGATCATGCGCCACTCATCACTCAGTGTAACCTGGGCCTAGAGAGGCGTAACACTGGGTGGAGATTTAATCCTGTACATTTAAAAAGTGAACAGTTCAAAGCGTTTTTTAGTGATAAGATTACAGAAATCATGTGGGATAACTCTACCCAGGAGACTCCATCAATTATTCAGTGGGACACTCTAAAAGCAGTCCTGAGAGGCCATTTAATAAAGTATTCAGCCGGGCTAGCGAAGGCATGGAAGGAAAGACAGCTACAGCTGGAACAAACACTTCGGTTCCTTCAGCTAGCTCACCAGCAAGGTGACGACTCAGTTCTTCCCCAGATAAAGCAGACCAAGAGCAATCTGGACTCCTTGTGCCTGCAGCAAACAGAGGTGGCCCTTGCATATCTCCAGCAGAGATATGGCGAGATTGGCCCTCGAGCCTCCCGGCTGCTGGCGTACCGACTCCGTCAACACCGTAAACTATCTACTATCGCAATGATAAAGGACCCTGAGACAGGAGAATGTCATACTAAATTTAAAAGTATATCTCAAGCTTTTTGTCAATATTATAAAACCTTGTACACACCGGACCATGTGATGGATCCGATGCACACTGAGTCCTTTCTATCGACCCTAAAGTTACCTACACTTGGTCTTGAACAGCAGAACCTCCTGGTGAGGCCAATTTCATCTGAGGAGCTGATGTTGGTCATTTCCAAGTCCAAAACCCAGAAAGCCCCTGGGCCAGATGGTTATGGGTCCGAGTTTTATAAAAGCTCGACTCAGTCTCTCAGTAAGCTGCTATTGACAGCGTTTAACGAGGTCCTTTCCAGTGAATCCCCCACCGTATGTGACGTATGCCACAATCTCCGTCATTCCCAAACCAGGTAAGGACCCTCTACAATGTGGTTCATATAGACCGATATCGGTCCTTAACACGGACTACAAATATTTTATGTCCATCCTGGCCCGACGGCTGAACCTCATTTTAACGGCTTTGGTTGGTCTCAACTAAACAGGATTTGTAAGCTCCAGGTCAACCTCGGATAATACCCGAAGAGCCCTGCATCTGGTCCACGAGATGCAGTCCCGAGAAGATTCATCGGTCCTTCTCAGCCTGGACGCTGAGAAGGCCTTTCAGTGGGTATCATGGCCATTTTTGTTCACCACAATGACTGCCATGAGCTTCCCAGGGTCCTTCATAGCCATTCTTAGGAAAATTTATGCGTCCCCAAAGGCATGTGTTAAAAAATCTGGCCACCACTCTGAATATTTTCCCCTTTACAGGGGTACGCGTCAGGGCTGCCCCTTATCACCAGGCCTTTTTCCCATTTTTATTGAGCCTCTGGCCCAGGCAATTAGAGGGTCACCTGAGATTTCGAGAGTGAGTATAGATGGGACAGAACACCGGGTAGCTCTCTATGTGGATGACGTCCTGCTCTTCCTCACTAAACCCGAACAATCAATACCCTCCATTTTCTGCCTCTTGGAAGAAATCGGCTCATACTCAGGCTACAAGCTGAATACCAGAAAGACGGACACCCTCACCTTCCACTTTGCTCCCTTTGAAGCATTTAAGGAAATGTATCCTTTCCACTGGGGGCTCACTAAGCTGAAATATTTAGGAATCTATCTTTCGCACTGGGCTGAGGATGCTCTGAATAATAACTACCACACCTTTACATCTCAGCTGAAACAAGACCTTGAAAGATGGAACATTCTCCCACTGAATGTGCTTCAGCACATTGAAGTGGTCCGAATGGTAACTCTCCCGAGAGCTCTCTATCTGTTTCAGAATGTACCCCTTAATTTGCCGAATAGCCTCTTTAAGGTCTGGAATAAGGCCCTGGTGAAGTTTGTATGGGCGGGTAGACGTCCTAGAATCAAGATGGGGATTCTCCACCTCCCTAAGGAGAAGGGAGGTCTAGCTGTTCCCAACCTAAAACTTTACTACTGGGCGTCCCACCTTTCCTTTATATTACAACGCTTGATTGGAGTGACCTTGGCCCGGTGGAGGGAAATTGAGGAGAGTGCGCTCCCTGACCGGGAATGCCAAAAAGTGATCTTACATAAAAACCCACCCTCACCTGGCCGACCTACTTGGGACCCATGGATTGTGTACCAAACACAGGTTTGGTGTTCGATGCGAAGGGCCCTGGGGATTACTCCCTTTTTGGTCATACTCTGCCCAATAGATCTACTGGAGGATTTTCCCCCTGCTCTCTCAGGCCATACCTTTTGGAATTGGAGGCATACCCATCTCTTACAGCTTTTGCAACTGCATATGGGCCCCTATTTGAAAGAATTCGGGGAGATCAGCTGGGAATTTCATCTACGCCAATCGGATTTTTTTCGATATCTGCAGCTTCGACACTATTTTGATTCCCTACCCCTTAATGTCCGCTCCCCTGAGGCACACCCCCAGGTGATCCGAATGCTTCAACAAATATTAAAATACCAGGGAGTACCACATGCGATTTCCGTGCTATACAAGTCCCTGTTGGAAACAACAGGGGGAGACACATCAGGGTTAAGGGAAAAGTGGAACGAGGAATTGGGTTCCCAGATTACATCTTAACAGTGGGAAGTTCTCTGGCGTATGGTATTGAGAACCACCTAACATAGAATTTGAAACATAGAAACATAGAATTTGACGGCAGATAAGGACCGCTTGGCCCCTCATTCCTGGAGGTTATTCTTGTGGCAGTTGCTAATAAGATTTTTTCGAACCCCGGTAATAACTTCGCATTATGGTGCTACCCGCTCTGTAGCGTGTTGGCGCCTATGTGGTGAGACTGTGGCCCACCACTCTCACATTCTCTGGTCCTGCCCAAAACTGCAGCCTTTTCTGCCGGTCTTATTTGAGGAGTTAGAAGACCTCCTTGGGGTCAGACTTCCTTATAATGGCGATTTCTTTATCCTGCATTGTTTCCCTCCTGAGGTGCGTGATCCCCATACCTGTTACCTATTAAATATCCTTCTCCTTGCAGTTAAAAAAGCTATTGCTAAATGCTGGCTCACAGTTGAACCACCTACCCTTTTGGGCTGGAGAGAGATAGTTCACCTCATATATAGATCAGAAAAAATATCCCATAATCTAAATAACCAGGCAGAGCTTGCCTCTTTAAAATGGAGGAGATGGATCATATATATTATGACCAAGGATCCTCGCTTTGTACCTTAAGACAATGCGTCCCTTGCCCGACTGCTCAGACCATGGTATATGGGCCCCTGCTCCCAGCTTGGACCTTGAAAGGTATAACCATAATTGGTCAATTGGGGCTGGGATTGAAGGGGTGGGGGGTCTCGGGGAAATGTGTTGTAAGGAAATGCTAGATGATACTAGTCTGGGATAGCCGGCATAATGATATTCAGGCATTTGTCACCGGCATAGGAAGGTTATTAGGATAACTTTGTGAAAGCTTGTTAATAGACCTGTACCTCTGTATGTTGGATGTAACGTTTTTAATGCATATAATGGACTCTGACTGTCAAACTGTGTAAAAACTGTAAAAATCTTCTCTAATAAAAATGATATTTACAAAAAAAAGAAAGCTGGTGTTCTGGCTGACTCCACCCCCTCCATGCTGCTATATGCTGTAGGCAAGGGACTATCGGGAGTCACAAATGCTAGACCTCTTCACTTTCGTGATTTGTGTAGCTTCATACACCTCCCACTTGCTCCTGTCTCTCTCATCAACCCCTCCTGACCCCTTTCTCCCTCCTCCCTACTGCCCTACCCCTCCCCTCCTCTCCCACTTATCTCTTCCTCTGCTGCCCTATCCCTCATCTCTCCCCACTGCTGTCCTTCCCTTTTACCTACTTGCTCCCTTAATCCCATCTCCCTGTCTCCTTCATTCTGAGGGCCATGCCTCACTACATTAACCCTCCTGATTCTCACCCCCAGTGCAACCCCAGTGCACCCCTTGTTAATTTTTATTTGACACTATTTATAGTAATGCTCTTTACACCTCTGGGTATTTATTTCTCTATTTATTTTTATGTTTACAATGTACTTCGCATTTTAGAACTCTTGATGTTGTTTCATTTCATTGTAACTGCCGCTGTTTTGTTCCATTTTATCCTTCCTCTGGGTCACATCTGAAAACAAGATCTGGCTCAGTGTGCCCTTCCCAGTTATTAAACTTTTAAATAAATAAAAAAAATACACCACACGTGTGAACTGTAGATTTAGTAGTTGCCGTATTGGTCCTTGCAAGAATAGATCCAGAAGCAAATGATTTGATACCTTTTAATGGACCAACATAGATGTAACAAGAACAAAGTGCTCTAGCTTTCGGACCAACCAGTCCTTCTTCAACTGCCATGAGCTTCTGAAGAAGGACTGGTTGGTCCGAAAGCTAGAGCACTTTGTTCTTGTTACATCTATGTTGGTCCATTAAAAGGTATCAAATCATTTGCTTCTGGAACCACACATGTGTGAAAGAAACTTGTTAGATGCCACTCCCTATACATTATTCTGTATTCAATAAGAACTGCTGCTCTAATGGACTGCACTATAATGTCACATTTATTTGCACATACAAGGGAAGACTCCTAACTGACAAATGTTGAAGTCAGAATTGTGTTTTGATGTTCCTATCTGCATTGGTAAGGCTAAATGTGTCAGTGTCACCCTGTAAACTACTATGTCTGAGGTATATGCATCATTCTAAAAGATCTAAATATTTAATTATATTTTTATTATACTGTTGTATGTGTGTGTGTGTGTGTGTGTGTGTGTGTGTGTGTGTGTGTAGATGTGTGTGTGTAGATGTGTGTATATGTTTGCCAGTGTCTGCTGTTACCCCATAAATCCAATGGGGAAATGCAGAGGGGGCAAAGTTTTAGCTCCAGTTTCTCAGAAAGCACAATGCCATCTTAATTGGGTTTCCCTAATATTAAATACTGTATTTTGAAAAGTCTAGTGTCTATGACACAAACTTAGTGATAACCTGAAGACTTGGGCTCAGATCCCACCAGAGACACTTAAATACTGTGTGACCCTGAGCAAGTCACTTAACCTCTTGGTGCTTCAGTTTTCCAAGCTGTGTAAAAAAAATTGGTGAAAGCAAGACCCCACTGACAATGCAATACTGCATCTCGGCTGGGCTCTGATAAATAAATAAATTGTAAAAATATTTATGTTTGTATCTGCGTCATCTCCTTCATTCTTCCTTGATCCAGATATTACTTATGGATGTTAAACACAATCTTCTTTCACAGAAAGGGTTTATGCTACATCCCTAGTTCCCTAATCTCCTCCATAAATTAAATTCTCTATACATTTTATCCCCATTCACTACTAAATCCTGTTTAAATCACCTTTATCATAGCATAAGGCCTACATAGTACACAATCCTCAGCTCTCAAGGAAAGTGTAATTAGAAAGGGTAAGGCCATATTGTAGGAACATAATGATATTCAATGCATTATACAATGGGTTCCCCTAAATAAGCTATCTGATTGGTCAACTGCATTCTTTATGCATGAGTACATTTCTGTACTGTATAACTCACTCATAAAGGACCAGTTGACTACATCATACTAACATACTAAAATGCCAGCAGAATAGGCCTAACAGTCTTTCGTGTCTGCTTGTTTGGTCAGCACCCACTCTGGGAGCTGAACTTACTGCCCCTCTCATCCTCTCTGGCTTCTCCCTTCCCAGTCCCGGATATTCCTACTGCACAGGACTTTGCTTCCAGAACCCTTCCCCTGTACCTGTCCCACTCCCTCTTGAACCCCTCCACCATCTCTGCCCCCACCAGCCCCCTGGGCAGCGCATTCCATGGCTCCACCACCCTCTCAGTGAAGTAGCACCTCCTCCTTTCTCCCCTGAATCTCTCCCCCCCCTCCAGCTTCCACCCATGCCCTCTAGTTGCCCCCCTTCCTTTGGAGCACCTTGACTGCTCCTCCCCTGTTTAACTCCTTCATGTACCTGAAGACCTCTATCATGTCCCCCTGGTCCCTTCTCTCTTCCAATGTGTACATATTTAGCTCTTCGAGCCTCTCCCCATAGGGCCTGTCCCCCAGGCCCCAGATCATTTTGGTTGCCCTCCTCTGGACCCTCTCCAAGAGTTAAATGTCCCTCTTTAAGTGTGGCCTCCAAAACTGCATGCAGTGCTCAAGGTGCCGCCTTACCAAGCAGTTATACAGAGGGAGTATCCTTCCCTCCTTCTGGAGAGTGATCCCCCTAGTGATGCATCCCAGCATCCTGTTGGCTTTGCCGCTGCCCTCCTACAAGTCTCAGAGTTGTTCATCTTGACATCCACCACCCCCAGGTCTCTCTCAGCCATTGAGACTTGTAGCACCCCAGGTGTACACTTGGCCCGGTTTCTGGCTCCCCAGATGTAGTACCTTGCATTTCCCTGCATTGAACCTCCACTTCCACTTCCACTTTCTAGACCACCTTTCCAGAGCCTCCAGGTCCCCCTGTAGGGCCTCCCTTCCCTCCTCCCCATCCTCCACTGCCCCCAGTTTTGAGTCATCCGCAAAGAGAATTGTCTCACTCCTGATACCCTTCCTTATGTCAGAGACGTAGGTGTTGAACAGGAGGGGCCCAAGAACCGATCCCTGAGGGACCCCACTAGTGATCCTCCTTGGGGATGAGACTATCCCGCCAATCACAACCCTCTGGGTCCAGTCCTGGAGCCAATTGCCTATCCATCTGATCATCTGGTTCCCCATTTCTCTCAGCTTATTTAACAGGCCCCCATGAGGAACAGAGTCAAACAGCTTACTGAAGTCAAGATAGAGGACATCCACCTTTCTACCCAGGTCCAAGGCACTCGTCATCCAGTCATAGAACTCCACAAGGTTTGTCTAACACGATTTCCCTGGGATGAATCCATGCTGTCTATCATCCAGGCACCCCGCCTTTTCCAGGTCCCCCTCTAGCCTCTCCTTGACAATGCGCTCCATCACCTTGCCCACCACCGATGTCAGGCTGATGGGCCTGTAGTTTCTTGCCACCTCCCTTGATCCCACCTTGTGGATGGGCACTATATTCACCACCTTCCGGTCCTGGGGCACTCACCCTGTCCTCAGAGAGATGCTGAAAAGCTCCACCAGGGGTTTTGCCAGGGCATCCACCAGTTCCTTCAGCACTCTGGGATGTAATTTATCTAGCCCCGGTGCTTTCTCCATCTTAAGGGATCTGAGGGCTTCCCTCATTCTCTCTGCCATGATTTCTACCTCCACTACCTTGTCCCCCTGCTTTGTCTCCCCCAGACCTGCCAATCGGCAAGGCACCCCCTCAGTTTCACCATCTCCTCCCATGTATGATGCAGTCCTCCATTTTCCTTGGTGAATACTGAGGCAAAGTACTCATTTAATACCTCAGCCTGCTCCCCCGGGTCTTGTGCCCATCCCTCCCCTGTTTTAATCCTGCTAATCTGCCCCTTCACCCTTTGTTTTTCCCCAATGTATCTAAAAAAAACCCTTGTTCCCTCTCCTAATTTCCCTGGCAAGGTTCTGCTCCTTCCTTGCCTTAGCCACCCTCACCACCCTAGTGGCCCTTCTGGCCATCAGCTGATACTCCCCTCGATCCCTTTCACTCCTTGAGCACTTCCACTCACCACCTCCTGAACCTCCCTGCTCCACCAGCAGGGTTTATGGGCCCTACCACATTTTCGTCTTACTCTTGCACAGGTGCTGGTAGCATCCTGCACCCCCTCCTGATGATTTCCCACCTACTGTCAGCATCCATGTCTGGCCCAATCCCATCCAAATGCTTCTTAAGGATCCTTCTCATTTCCTTGAAATCTGCCCCTGAAGTCAGTTACCTTCATCTTTGTGCAGCCTTCTACCCCTCCTAGGTCCAGGCAGAACCAGACTGTGGCATGGTCGCTCCCCACCAATGGGTTTCTTACCTCCAGGTCCCCAATCTGGTCACTGTCTGCCAGGACCACAACCAGTATTCGTGCCTCCCTGGTCAGTTCCCCTACCTGCTGAGTTAGGAATGCATCCTGAAAGACATCCAACAACCACTGTTCCCTGACCACCAAGGATGTCAAAGCCTCCCAGTCCATTCCTGGCATGTTTAAGTCCCCCAACACCACCACCCTTCCACTGCCCAATCTGCAGTGTCTCCCAACATCTGCCACCAGACTCTCCTCCAGCTCCTCTGCCAGCACAGGGGGTCTATACACCACTCATATTTTTACTCTCTTGCCCCCACCTTGTTATCAAGGTGACCCAAATCACCTCCACAGTTCTCTCCGCCTCCTCCACTCCTCCTATGCCAATGCAGTTCTTGACTATCATTGCTACCCCTCCTCCCCTTCCCTCCCCCCTGTCCTTCCTGAACATAGTGTAACCCTCCAGGTTCAGGTCCCAGTCATGTCCTGCGGTGGCCCAGGTCTCAGTGACCACTGCCACATCCACCCCTCCCTCAGTTAGCATCGCCTGGAGCTCAGGCATTTTATTGCCTGGCATTTAGCAGGACTACCTTCCTTTCCTTTCTGTATACTTCCATTTCCCCTGCTTGCGTTCCCATGGGGATTCCATCTTCCCCCGGTCAGCACCTTACCAGTCGGCCTTTTCCCACATTCCTCCAGCTCCCCAGGGGGGTGGAGACAGAGGTCCTCCTTTATTGGACCCACCTCAACAGCCTTTTATCCCATCCCTCCCCCCTTCACAAGTTTAAACCCCACCTTTCACCAACGAACCCCTCTATTTTCAACTTAAGGATTTCCCTCTCCTCCAAATTGAGATGGAGCCTATCTCTAGCATACAGCTCCTTATCCTCCCAGGTCTCCCCCCAATCCCCTATCAACCCATACCCTCTGGCCCCACACCACTCCCTGAGCCACTGGTTTATCTCCCTAATCTTCCTTTTGTGTTCCCCACTAGCCCTTGGCACCGCAAGGATTTCCGAGAAGGAAATCACGCATCCTATGTCATGACAGACCCTGGCAAGCTCCCTGAACCTTGCCTGTATCTCTAGCTCGCTATTTCCCTCAATGTCATTTGTACCCAGGTGGACCAGTATGTCCGGGGAACCTCCACAATCCTTTGCCAGCTGATATACCTCATGCTTGGCCCTGTGCACCGTTAGTCCAGGGAAGCATTTTGTTCTAACTGGCCAGGCTTTCCCTCCCTATGCCATTTGATACCCCTGATCATGGAATCACCCAACAGGAGCACTCTGACCACCCCTTTTCCTCCTCCCCCCTTCCATGTCCCTCATCCTTTCTACTGGCCCCTCCCCCCAGCCGGCTCCTTGCTTCTCCCCATCTGGGTGCCTCCTGCTACCCCTCCTTATTATTTACCCTGGCCACCTCCTCCTGATTCTATGCCTCTCCTCCTCCTCCCTAGTATCCTTTTGTACGCCACTATCCCCCATCACTGCTCGCAACTGGTCCTTCCCCATCTGCTAAACTTGCCTGGCTCATCCTCCCTTCCTTCCCATCTCCGTTCAGCCCTCCTTGCCTGTCGTGCTCCCCTGACATAAACCTTCAGCTGCCTTTACTGTATCCTCCTTGTACTTCTGGTCCCTCTCCTTGCCCTTTCCTCCCAACTGGTCCTTCTCCTTGCACTTTCCTCCCTCTACCCCCTCCTCCTCCTGCTCTGATCCACTGCTCCCCTAATTTTCCCACGTTCCAAGTTCTCCCCCTGTTCTTCCTGCTATTTGGCCCCTGCCTCCTGCCCCCCCACTCTCGTTCCATCTCTAACCACCCCTATCGTGGCTACATCACCACCCTCATCCTCAAGTAGAAGAAGAGAATTGAAGCAATTACTGAGCTTCAGGTCCAATCCACCTCTCTCCCTTGCTTTCTTCTGTCCTGCCCCAGCCATCTCCCTACTTCCCTGAGAATGTCCTCCCTTTGGCCCCCCTCTGTGAGGGTCCCCACATATCTGCCTGCTTCCTTAGTAGTGTCCTCCTTTTGGACCCTCTCTGTCAGGGTCCCTATGTGACCCCAGAGTACTCTCCTGCATTCCTTTTCCTATGCCCCCACCCCAGTGCTTGGTGCAACCCCACGGGAGAGCCTCTGCCCTATTCCCCAACCATACTTCCCCCCTCCCTCCAGCTGTCTCCTAATCCCCTCAACCTCCTCCTTAATTTGTGCCAGCTGGTAGCACACTGGGCAACCACCGAACTTCCAAGCCCAGTTCAGTATCATGGCTGCGCCACACCCTGTGCACCCCACCATCCTCCCAAAGATGCCAGTCCTAATGACGTGTGGTCCCATCCCCCTCTAAGTAGGATTCCTTGGGTGAATCACCAGGTTCCCCCTAGTCCGAGATACACCCCTACCCACTAATCAGGTCACCCACTAATCCTAGATACAGTTCCACAGTAAACAGGTACCCCTGTTACTAGGTGCACAGTAAATTTATAGGGGAAGTGTACAACTCCCTAAGCTCCTCTCTCCCAGTCCTTGAACCCAACCCCCAGTAGCAAGAACTATATGAGCTGCACCTGAAGCCTTTTCCTCCAATTGCAGGGCAGATGTTCCCCTATAAAGGAGCCAAGCTCTGGGGAGGGTGGGAATATGGCCTACAGCCGGCTCTCATGAGAGTGTATCAGCCCTGTGTCTGCCTCGCACTGCACCTCCAAACACTACCAACTGAGAGACTCTTTCAAGTCTCCTTACTCTCCCAGCATCCAGCTCGAAGCTTCTTCCCCCTTTCGCTCTAACTGAAGACTGACTTAGTTGGAAGACCCACCTTACTTTCATACAGCAGTAATGCCCTGTAATATGATGCCTGCACTTACAGGCCAGATAACAACTTTTAAACCCCCACAAACACCAAATAGTCTGCTAGAAACACACAGAAAACCAGCTAAGAAAATCTGTCAAGTCTACTTACCCTCCCAGCCTCCAGCTTTTAAAGACACACAAACACCAAATTGTCTGCTGGAAACACACAGAAAACCAGCTAAGAAAATCTTTCAAGTCTCCTTACTCTCCCAGCATCCAGCTAGAAGCTTCTTCCCCCTTCCCCTTTAACTGAAGACATACTGTAGCTCTGTCAGCATTATACGCCTAAAGACATTTCCACACTCACCCACAGGACAACTAACAGAGTAAAAGAAATCACGACATGCTGCCCAACTTTGAAGCATAACCAAAAAAGCCGTCTTGTTTTCCCTGCTAACGTGACTGCAAATCACCACTAGTGCTACCAACCCCCCACAGAAAACAACCAAAAAAAACCCAAAAATCTCACATCTCTTCCAGAAGCTATCCCTCAAACCTAAACACAGCCACTCAATGCCTGTTCTGACCGCTAGCTGTAACTGTAATACACAAGCGGTTCGCAATGCCTGCATCAGGCTGCCTGCCTAACGGGACCTGCTCACAGCCTGTAGCTTGTAATAGACTGCAGCCCCTTACAACCCCAGCATGCTCTCTCTCACGCTATAAAAATAGTAAATACAAGCATCCCACTACTAGTGTGTATTGGGGAGAGGTGACGTCTCTTACAACCATATTCTACCTAGCAACAAGGGACTATCCAATATATGTAGGAAGGATATTACCTAAAATCAAAAAAAAAAAAGCAAAACAAAACTTTTTCTTCCACTTTTTTGTCTCTCTCTCACTTTATTTTACCATTCTATTATAGTAATAATCCACCCCAAGGGGTAGTTATGCTGGGTCTACCCACTTCTGGTGTGGTTAATCACTTGGCCTGTGGCCTCGTGACTAAGCCACACCAGGCATGGGTGAACCCTGCAAACCCACTCCCTGTCATGGATTACTCCATAAGCAATCCCATGCTATAGTAATCTGGAAGCCATTCTAGGTATCCATTATACTGATGAGTTTGTCACAGGGCTCAGTGTTGGGGTTCAGCCGTTCATAGTAGCCAATTGGGAGTCAGTTTGCTGTAGCCATAAATGTACTGTAATGGAGTTATTACAAGGGAGTAACTTATCATTCCAGTGTGGACTTTCTGACAAGTGGAATGAACAAGTCTGCTCATGGAACTGACATAATGTACGGGGAGACGGGAGAAACAAATGCAAAAGGGGCATGAAACCGACCAAGTCAAATTATTACTAATCAAAATAGCTGGCTAACTTGAGGGACCTTACAGCTTTATGGCATGTCTTCAAATCTGCGTGCAATCCAGAAATAAAAGGCAAAAGCAGACACTATAAATATTGACGGCACTGCAACTAAAACTGTAATGAAATAGCTAACCAATGAAATGCCAGTTTCACAAATCTAGACAAGCATAAACATGCTGGATCTAGACTCCCTCTGACATGTCCCAGCAACACAAAAACAATAAACGTAACAATCTAATTTGCAAGACAAGACCCCCATTTAATTTGTTTATTCTCCCTGCAGATGAGGCATTTAAAGGAGCCGACGGCAATAAGTGGCCTCCCCATACCTAAGTGTAGCCCTGGTCCTGATTTCCACTTTAAGTGCAAAATAAATATTTTTAAGGCCCTGTCCACACTACACCCGAAAACCCCTCTGTAACGTTACAGAGGGTCCAAACCATTACCGCAATGATTTGCGTTTACACCTGTAACATTACAGAAGGCGTTTTCGTAACTGTTGTTGAAACCACATATGAGGTGGTTTCAACAACGGTTATAAAACCGGTTCTGCCTCAGTAACATTACCAGTTGTAGTATGGTTACGTGAGCGTGTTGCTCCAGCTGTTCCCCAGTGCAGAATGCACTGCACTGTGGGATAGGGTGCCGTCCGTAACTGTCCCACGACACCCACAATGCGGATGGGCAGTCACAGTTCCACACCCTTACCTAGGCTGTTCACCGGCAGTGTCGACACACTGTAACGGTTACTGTCTGTAACGGTTTGGAACCGTTACAGTGTTTAAGCGGTGTAGTGTGGATGGGGCCTTATTTACAGTTTTGTTTTCTAATAGATCATATCAATAGACTGTATCTGATTGACCCTGCCAACTCCAACCTCAAAATTTCACTGCTGCAGTCACCCCCCCCACACAGACCTCAGAGCTGTCCTGCAGCCATGTGATATTCAATTATTTGCAGTTCAAGCTAGAGCGTTTAAAAGCTTAAATCCACTGTTTACTGGTCCTGCTGTCCTTCTGAGGCTATGTAGAGTCATCTTCAACTGCATTTTGCCTTTATATTGTATTTAGTGTTTATTTGTTTATTTATTTATTGAGGATTCAGAAAAATATCTTTGAGTCAAAGACTCCTTTTCAAAGATTCCACGTCACAGCACATAAACATATAATACTACAGTACAGGGAAATACAGAAATGGTACACAAACAAACTACCATGTTACAGAAAAATACAGTAAAAGGCTAACATTTAGATACTAGTAGGTTCATGGCATCATTCTCACGTACATATACAAAAATAAATATAATCCCCACTAAGGAGCTAAGTCGGAGAGTTCATGTTTGGAGGAGAGTGGGAGTAAACCGGCCAGAGGCCTTAGTCAAAGTGGAGAAGGGCAGGGCAGGGCAGGGTTCGGTGGTAATCACAGAGGTTGGAGGACTGGAGATGGTTCCTAAGATAGGCTTTGTAGGGGCCAATTCTATTCACGTTTATGAGAGAGTTGGGCAGGCTATTTACCCAGGAGGGGGCCCTGTAAGTAAAGGACATTTGGAATTGGGAGGTGCGGCAGTGGGGAACCATGAGGAGTTGCCTGCTCGAGCTTCGGATGTACCTGTGCTATGGTGACTGTTGTATTAGAGGTGAGAGACCAGAGGGGGCGAGACCGAGGGTGATCTTTCTGGCCATGAGGCAAGTGTGAAACCTGATTCTGTTATCAAGGTTTGGACGAAGCAGGTGTCCTGCCTGAAAATGTTTAAAAAAACAGTATTTAAATGGTGAGCAGAGCTGGCGTGCTACCTCCACATAGAGAAAGCAGGAGGTCGCGCCATGCTCTGCCTGGAATATTTAGTGACAAAAAGGCCAAACTGAGACAGCATCTGAGAAACAAGCAAACCAAAATATACGGAAAGTGTCAACTGAGGCAACACCTGAGAAACAAACAAATATATAGTGGGCTTATGAAGTATTTGAGTCAAAGAGAGCAACAAGATGTTGTAACCAAAAAAGTAAATATAAAAAAATTACAGGCATAATTTATGCAAAATAATTATGGATTCCCCAGTGGTGCAATAGAGTCAGACTATTAAGGTTACAGTTATGCACTGATGAAGGATTACTCCGAAATGTTTGCATGTTTATGGGCTGTATCTTGGATATATATTTATGTGAATAAAAATTATTTATTTTTGATATATATGGGTGAGTGGGCCTAATTGATACCAGTTGAGCACTGATGTCTATTTAGCATATCATTGGTTCAGACTCCTCCCTGAATAATATCACTATATGTTTATACCAAGGTTGGCTGTGCTGGATCACGTTTTTGTTTTGTTTTTCAAGGTTTAGCCAGTTAGTAGCATTACATAGAGAGCAGGTGTGGGTGAGACAGTCACAGCCCAGTATGAGGCAACAGGCTTTGTTGAGGGAGAGACGGAGCCTGGATAGGGTCGAGGTGTTGGCCGAGCTATAGATTAGTATACCATAGTCGAGCAGGGAGAGGACCGAGGAGGAGACAGCCAGCCGAAGGGCATCGGGAGTAAGACAGTGTTTAAACCAATAAAGGATGCCAAGCTGGGTATTGAGGGCAGTTGCCAGTTGATGAATATGATGGTGGAAGTTTAGGGCCGGGTCAAGTGTGATGTCCAGGTATTTAAATGAATCCACTTGTTCAAGTGGGGTCAGGTTGGCAGTTAGGACTTGGGGTTGGCCCAGGAAAGGAGAACTGAGTGTCCCAGAAGACACTCTCCTCCTCCAGGGAGTGAGGGAGGTTCACTGCCTCCACTGCAGTGCCAGATAGGTGGCCACTGGTGGAAGCACAGTAGAGGCAGAATGGGAGGGGGATGCTGGCCAGAATCGCAGTTGACATGCTGCCATGCCTGCTTCCTGTCATGAGCTCCTCGACCACTGATGTCCTTATGGGCTGGGAAGAAACGAGGGAATGAAATCCCTGCCACAGCATGATGATGCCAGCTCCTCCTGCAGGTCCCACACTATCAGTTGTGATAACCATTCTCCAGCAGCTGGTCAAGAAGTACTTTGATAGCGCTGGTGACCGGGGCTTGGGAATGAACAAGGGTCGCTTGGGGACACTGGCCGGCAGGGAGAAGGAAGACTGAGCGTCCCATGGTCAACTCTCCTTCCTCAGGGAAGGGGTTCTTTACTCCTGCCACCTGACTGCCACCTGGAGGAGACTGAGTGGTAATGCTGGCGGAAGCAGTAGATGTAGAGGGGAGTCCGCTGACCCAGCGCATGCGCATGTGTGTGACCATATCGCATGCTGCCTCCCCCGGGTAAGAAAAAAAAATACTTTGAGTGGTCAGTGTCCAGCCCTGATGACTGCGGGCCCCACTGTGGGGGTGAGCCAATGTGTTCTGAGGTGGACATGGGTAAGTCTGAGAAATGATGGGTGATGGGGATGAGGCAGAGCAGGTAGAAAGGTGCAGGCCAGTGGCAGGAGCAAAAACAGAAACTTAAAAAAATATGATTTTTGTTGTCAAGTTATATAATTTTTGTTTTGAATGAAACATGTTTGATGTCATGTCCTTACTGTTTTTTAATGCTTTGAAAAAAACAGTAAACTTATATTGCAAAAAAAAGGCCCTATTGGAACCAAGAACAGAAAACCGGAAAATGTTACATTTTTTAAGAAGTAGTCAGTTGTAATTTTTTAGTTCTGAAGTAGTTGTCTTTTTCCTTCTGTTCATTAGAAAGTTTTCTATGTGATAGTATTATGCTGAATTTGTGGAACAGCACTCTGCCTGGCAGCTGACATATCTAGTTCTGTTCCTCCCACTACATCATCAGCACTGTGACCTCACTGACAGTGGCAGCTGCTGAGTGGCTCTTCCTGAGCAGCTGTAATGTCACAGTCAGTGAGGTCACAGTGCTAATGATGCAATGGGAGGGACAGAGCTAGATATGTCAGCTGCCAGGCAGAGTGCTGTTCCACACATCACACCTACTGACATCAGGTAAAAAAAAATTCTAATTAACCAAAGGAAAAAGAAAAAGCAGTTCTGATATCAAAGGTAATAATTGACTGCTTTAAAAAGCTAATAGTAGTTTTAGGCAGTACACTTGCTGTTTAAGACCACTTTAAAACCTGAAAAGATTGGGGTGATCTTGAGTTCCAGAATGTAATAGATTAATAAATATAGGAGTTTTCTTCTTTACGGGAGATAAAACTTGCTGCTGGAAACAGCATATTTTATGGGTACCAGCCCTGGGGGTGACATGAGATCCAAAGGACTGGCTGGAGCTTGACCTGTCTGAAGTTTCCAACTGTACAGGCCTGTAAACTACTGATGCCCTCCATGGGGTGGTAACCATCCCACCAAAGTCTACAATGAGATTCTGGATGACAACCCTTTCTTGCCCTCCCACCACCCTTGAGAGTGGCTGCTGCGTCTCATCCATGGCAAGCCAATACTTTCCAATGCAGTGAGCAAGAGAGAGACAGAGTTTCCACTGATGCTACTGCCAGTTAAGCCACTAGGCCTTCCCAATTATGTTTATAAATCGGTATCTAGAAGGATAACTCCTAATTATTGTTTTTTTTGTTATTTAAAACTGTTATTTTCAAACAACATGAAGTCTTGCTATACTATGACAATTGCAATTTGTCCCACCATTAGAACTGCTCCGGAGGTGAAAGGGTTAACTACCATTCTAAGAATGGAGTTTAGAGCGCGAGCTCGGTTAGAGAAGCTCTGTCTGGATAATTTCAAACTGAAACTGTCAGATTCTTTACTCGACTCACTGAACAGTCGCCCGGAGATTTCTCCTACTGCTCGGTTCATTTCTCGTTTAAACAGTATTTCTCGGTTAAATTCAACCGCGAGTATTATTATTTTTAACCGCAAACCGATCGGTTCAAGCTCTGTCTGTGGTATTGTAAGTAATAGACAGGTTTTTATTTCTGTGTGGAACTTGTAAATGTTATCGGTTCGGTTCGAACCGATCAGGTTGGTTAAAACTTTAAAGTTTAAGCATTTTAAAGCTTTTAGAGTGCGGTTCCCGGTTCTTATCGGTTCTAAAAAAAACGGATTTCATTACGGTTTTTTCCACGACCCGTGACACGGTTGGGAACCGATAAGGGTGTCTTGCCTGGCACTGCCGTTAAAAGGGCAAGTTTGTTGGTTAGGCTGGCATCATGTCTGAGAAACCCAAAAGAAAAACCGGGCCCACTGGGTTTCAACACTGTAGTGTCTGTGGGGAAGCCTTTGCCAAGGATGACCCACACACTACATGTGTTTATTGTCTGGGGTTTGACCACCTCAATTCAGACTGCCAGATTTGTAAGAATTTCCCTGCAGCCACCCTGGATAAGAGAGTGGGCAGGCTCAGGGAATGAGAGGCCAAAAGGTCCGCTGACCCGGATGGCCAGCCCGGTTCGGTGCCAACCGAACCAGAGGGAGTGCCCTCTGACCAGGGCGAGACTTCCTCGGGCAAACGTAAAGCTGGCTCTGAGGAGCCAGTTCCAGCAAAGAAAACTAAAAAATTGGCAGGTATGGAGTCCAAAATTCCTTCTCCAACTGCTGCAGAAATAGCAAAAGCTATACAAATTGTACAGTCACTTTCTCCGGTTCCGTCCGAACCGCCACTGTCTGGTAGGAGGTCGGTTCGGTCGGTTCCACCGGTTCAAGAATATGATATTGGAGATTTTTATGAACCAGAGGAGGGGGAGGAGGATTATGAACAGTGTGAATGTGACTTTGAGAGTCTGGATGTGCCCATTGAACCGGACATCTCCCCAGACAGACCTTTAGAATCTCCCCCTATGCTTTCTGAGTCCCCTTCTCATTTTTTGTTTTATAAAAAGGTTGCGAAACCCTCCAGCTCCCATTAGAGGAAGCTGTGGATGAGCAAGAGGAACCTGATTTTGTGGAAATGATGGATATCCCAGAGTCTAGGAGATTATCTATCCCCTTACATAAGTCTTTTAGGAAGCAAACAATAAAAATTTAAAG
Organism: Neoceratodus forsteri; assembly: GCA_016271365.2. Lineage (NCBI taxonomy): Eukaryota > Metazoa > Chordata > Ceratodontiformes > Ceratodontidae > Neoceratodus > Neoceratodus forsteri. The sequence goes on from JADMNL010000032.1 coordinate 62,193,459, forward strand.
CCCCTAATTCTGTGCCTCCTGTTGACAAAAAGATGGACAGGAGGTATACTTTGTCAGGTCCTGATATAGACTTTCTTTCACAGCAATGCAGTCATGTTGGGGTAGTTCAGGCTGCAGCCTGTGATAAAGCTAACATTCCCCTGGCTTCACATCCTCCTGACAAGGACTCCAGGAAGATTGATGCCATGGCTAAAAAACAATACATGGCAGCGTCCTTGGGACTCATTCAAGCAAATTACATGGCTTATGTGGCAAGATACCAAAAATCTAGATGGGACACTGTCATGGCTTTGCTAAACAGGCCCCTGGCCAGCTTGCCAAGGAGCTGGAGCAGGTGGCTTCTGATGGTATTGAGGCTTCCAAGGTGCAATTCCATGCTGCTGTGGATTCTAATGATGTATCCTCTAGAGTCATGGCTACATCTGTGGCCTTTCGTAGGTTAGCTTGGCTCAGGTGTACTAACTTGTCACAGGATACCCAGTCTAAGGCTATGGATTTTCCTGTGGTGGGAAATTCTCTGTTTGGGGAGCAACTTATAGGAGTGCACAAGCCAAGGAGCGGCAAGCCACTCCTCAGAAGCAGACCCCCAGGGGTAGAGGTAGGCCCTTTCACAGGCCTTTTTACCAAACCCAGGCTTCTTCTGCTTATGCTCAGAGGGGGTTCTTCAGAGGCAGAGGCAGACGGGGTGCAAGTAGGTCTGCTCCCACCCCTCAGACTAAAGCCCCTGCCAAACAGGCACCCTGATGGGGTGCCCAGGGCCGGTTCTCCACTACCTGTAGGGGGCAGGCTGGCTTACTTCGCCCAGGACTGGGAGTCTCTAACATCAGACAAATGGGTCCTGGAAGTAGTAAGCCAGGGTCTGGTTCTCAGCTTCAGAACATTTCCAAAGATGAGAGCCAGATTTTTTCCACCTGCAAACCCTCTAGAGACTTTTACCTTAGAAACAGAAGTCTCAACCCTCCTAGCTCTCAGAGCTGTAGAAAGGGCTTCCCCCCTACACCAGAGCAAGGGTCTGTACTCCAGATATTTCCTTACCCCAAAAAAACAGGAGAATGGCGGCCCATTTTAGACCTAAGATAGCTGAACAAGCACCTTTTGAAACCAAAGTTCAAAATGGTGACTCTGGCAATGATTTTACCTTCTCTAAGGCCAGGGGACTGGCTAGCTTCCCTGGACCTCAAGGATGCCTATTTCCATGTTCTAATCAGAAGCTCCACGAAAGTACCTCAGATTCGAACTGCCCTCAGGTCACTACCAGTTCAGAGCAGTGCCCTTCAGCCTCTCCTCTGCCCCAAGGGTATTCACAAAATGTCTGTCAGTAGCAGTTGCTCATTTAAGAAGGCAAAGGATTGCTGTTTTTCCCTATCTAGACAACTGGCTCATTGTAGGCCAGTCTCCAGAACAGGTCAAATCACACCTGCAAGTTACCCAGCAGCTGCTCACCTCTCTGGGCTTCTTGCTCAATCTTCCAAAGTCAGTTCTGGAACCTGTTCAGGTACTCACCTTCATAGGTGCAGAATTGGACACAAAGCAGGCCAGAGCCTTCCTACCCTTAGAGAGGGTAAGGAACCTGGTGGCCCTGGCCTCCTCCTTCACTCTGCAGGTCTCTCGACCAGCAAGACACTTCTTACGGCTCCTAGGGCACATGGCTGCTTCCACAGCTGTAGTGCAAGGAGCAAGATTTCAGATGAGGGACATTCAGTTTCACTTGAGAGCCTTTTGGTCTCAGAGAAAAGATCCCCTTTCCAAGTTGGTCCCAGTGACTCGAACCCTGATCCAGGCCCTTCAGTGGTGGCAGGATCAGAGCAATTTAAGACTGGGGGTTCCCTTCATCCCTCTGTTGCATTCCTTGACCCTCACTATGGATGCATGGGGAGCTCACATGGGTGACCTCTCCACTCAGGGAGTGTGGTCCCCTCAGGAATCTCTGCTCCACATCAATTTGCTGGAACTCAGAGCTGTCTTTCTAGCACTTCAAGTGTTTTCTGCATCTGTTCAGAACAAAGTGGTACAAGTCAGAACAGACAACACCACCACAATGTGGTACATCAACAAACAAGGGGGGCACTCGGTCTTCGGCCTTGTGCACCGAAGCAATGAAGTTATGGTCTCTGGCTTATTCCCTGAACACTTCCCTCATAGCAGTTCACCTCCCAGGAAAGGACAATGTCCTGGAAGATGCTCTCAGCAGGATTTCCCAGGGCCATCACGAATGGTCACTGGATCCCCAAGTACTGGGGATAGTTTTTGCCAGATGGGGCACTCCTCAGATAGATCTTTTCGCAGCCCCAGAAAATCACCAACTTCCACTGTTTTGTTGCAGGCCCCCAGTGATGGGCTCAGTCCCTCTGGATGCCTTTCTCCTAGATTGGGAAGGGAAGTTTCTATATACTTTTCCTCCCTTCCCCTCTCCTATTCAAGGTGCTAGTCAAAATCAGATCCCAGCCTTGCAGGATGATTCTGATTGCTCCAGATTGGGCCAGGCAGCCCTGGTACCCACTCCTTCTGTCCTTAACAGTCCATCTTCCCCTGTGCCTCCCCAGGAGACACAATCTGTTATCTTGTGCCCAGGGGAGGTTTGGTATCCAAACTCAAATCCTCAACCTCAAGGCCTGGCTCTTGAGGAGTTAGAGTTTGCTGACCTACACCTTTCTCAAGGTGTTTCGACATCCTGAAGGCTTCCAGGAAGCCTTCCACTAGGCCACTTATAATTCTAAATGGAAAAGGTTTTCCATCTGGTGCTCGGAAGCATATTTCCCGGAATCTGCTGATTTGCCCATTGTTCTGGACTATATGGTCCATCTTAATTCTTTGGGCCTGAGACCAGCTACCCTGAAAGTTCATTTGGCAGCTGTCTCTGCTTTTATTTCAGCAGGAAAGCCCTCCTCTCTTTCCACTCACCCTGTTTTTTCCAAGTTTTTCAAGGGATTACTTCATACTAATCCACCTTTCAGGGACCCGGCCCCTGTCTGGGATCTTAATGTTTGCATTGCTCAGTTGATGCAACCTCCCTTTGAACCTCTGTCTTCTGCAGAGCTCAAGTATTTGACTTGGAAAACTGTTTTTCTAGTAGCCATCACTTCTGCCAGGCGCACAAGTGAGTTACAAGCCTTGTCAGTGGAGACTGACTTTATTTCCTTCACAGGGATAAAGTAGTCCTTAGGACTAACAGGAAGTTTTGCCTAAGGTGGTTTCAGACTTCCATCTTAACCAATCTATCTCCCTTCCAGTGTTCTTTCTGACCATTCCTCCTCTGGTGAGAGGAGGTTGCACAATTTAGATGTTAAGAGGGCCCTTAGTTACTATATAGGCGTGCCAAGGGTCACAGGTTCGAATCCTCCAACTTTTCTCACTTTTGGTGAGGTTGGAAAAGGTAAACCTGCCACTAAGAGATCCATTGCCAGGTGGATTGTCTCTTGTATCCAATTTGTTATCAAAAACTGGGAAAGGTTCCCCTTCAGGCCTGAGGGCTCACTCTACCAGAGGTACAGCTGCGTCTATAGCTGCTGCCAGAGACATCCTATTTTAGAGATATGTCAAGCAGCTACCTGGAAAATGGTACACACTTTCACCAGCATTACTCCTTGGATATCCAGGCCAGGAGAGATGCTAGATTTAGCACAACCGTGTTTCAGAGCCTATTCCCTAAGTAGGTTCTGTCCCTCCTCCATGGAGGTACTGCTGTGTATTCTGCAATTGTCATAATATAGCAAGACTTCATGTTGTTTGAAGAAAAAATTACTCACCTTAGTAATGTTGTTTCTTCTAATGGAGTCTTGCTATATTATGACCTCCCCCCCAGCCTGCCCCTCTCAGAACTTCTACTTGGGTATGGGGTGGGCAGTCCAGTATGGGCACCGGTTATGCCCATTATATGTTTTTCACCCCTTTTGGGGTTTTGGGGTGTGGTGTTTTATTCTACCTTATTTTATTATTTTATTATTTTCTGGTTCCCTGACTTGAGTCTTTGTGTTGGGACCAGGAATATGTGTTAATATTTAGGTAGCCAGTTGGCTAGTGTAGGTTACAGCTTCCACACAGAACCTTAGTGAGTTTTTGCTCATAAAGATCTGACAGTTTCAGTTTGAAATTATCCAGACAGAGCTTCTCTAACCGAGCTCGCGCTCTAAACTCCATTCTTAGAATGGTAGTTAACCCTTTCACCTCCGGAGCAGTTCTAATGGTGGGACAAACTGCAATTGTCATAATATAGCAAGACTCCATTAGAAGAAACAACATTACTAAGGTGAGTAATTTTTTCTTTTTCTCTATCCGGCCTGTCGGCACAGCAGTGAAATTTCTGTTTGCAACGCTGGCGACCTGGGTTCGGGAATGGACTCAGGTCACTGGAGCGCCGGCCAGGGGGAGAAGGATAGAGCATCCTATGGACTGCTGCCCTTCTCTGGGGGGAAGGCGGGGTAATGCCTGGCACAAGACAGACCCCTGGCGGAGGCTGGGAATCGCGCAGCCGCCAGTGCTTGAATGCAATGGAGGCAGGGGGGGCGGATGCTGGACATCATTGCACGTCCCTGCCTCCCAGAGGAAAAAACAAAGAAAATGGAGGGGAGAGTCTCTATCTCCATGAAGCCCTCCCCAGGCTTCAATTAGCCACTGCCGCCACACTCCCAACCAGATACTATGCCCGCGTCCCGGAATTGGGGAACCGGAGCCCCGGCCCCGCCCTCTTGGGGGTAAGCCGGAGGTAACCAGGAGATTGCGGGCATAGACAGCTGGTGGAAGCTCCGGGGACCGTGACCAGGGCAGAAAATTGACGGAGGACCTCCCGAATAAAAAGAGAAATAAAAAAATTTAAAAAAAAATGTTATTTTTACCAGGAAGTCTCATTAAGATTTAAGAGGGGGTCTAGCCTGCCGACCATATAGTGCAGCAGTAGGGGAACTACTTTCCAGGCCAGTGGCCTGGGTTTGTGCTCTGAGCATGGGTCAGCACTGTAGGATGGCAGAAGGCTGGTAAAGTGTCCGCACAGATGCCCCCAGCCCTCAGGGAGGGAAGGTTGCACTGCCTTCTCACGGTTTCTCCCTAATGGACTGAGGCAATCAGCACAAGCAAGGCACACAAGACACTGCATAGACAGTGGCATGCCTGAGTCGTCATGCCTTGGTGTATGTGCACTTGGGTTCCTAGCTGATACCATCCAGGGGAGCGAGACAACCAGGAAATTAGCATCCATCTGGGAGATAGCTCCACCACTCCCAGGCCCTGAGACTGTATCTTGGCCTTTACATCTGATAGTGCTCAGACAAGAAAGTTAGGGATGCCTGCCTCTCAGACTGCACCAAGAGTGGGGGAAGGTAACCATGGAGGACCTCTAGGGCATGTCTCCAGGAGAGGGGACTGGGCACTCACCAGTGAGCCCACAGCTGGCAATACAGTGACAGGTGGCATCAGTGATGCTCAGTTGTACGACATTCTGAAAGACATGTATTCCATCCATTCCATTCCATTCTTCAGTACAGTGGGCAGTTACATGAAAAGATAAGCATTGTCTCTTTAAGGTGAAGGGCACAACAAGGTGTGGGTTATTGGGGGATTTACTCACACCTCATGAGGTCTCTTATGAAGTGCAGCTGAGTGATTTAACCACACGAAAAGTGGATTATCCCTGAATTACCCATGTCCTGGAGTGCCTTATTGTGACCATACAATGGACCCATGTGTAAAACGTGTGTTTTTAGTTAAGGTGTTTATGTATCTCCATCCGTCGTTTCATGGATATACATTGTTATCAGGGATATGACCTATTCAGATGGACTGTCATCATGTAAATGAATGGTCGGGGGGAAGGGTTCTTCCCTGGGTTTCTCCAACTATTCCTTCCCTCCTACCCTTGGCATGGGCCATACATTAATGGCCTTGAATGCCATAACTCCCTGGCCAGTCGCAAGGGTCGCTGTGCCACCAACCCTTCCTGAGTGAGGCATGCTGCCATGTGACAGCTTTCTCAGTCTGGCCTGCCACCTCATGTGGCAACCCAAGCTCACCTCCAAATTTGGGTCACTTGCATGGCAGTGCAACAGCTGTTGCTGGGTCACTGGGGCAACCTATGTCAATAAATTTAAAAATGTATTTAATTTTTGGGATATATATTTTGAAATACTGAAACTCAGTATCCTGAACTCTACAAGACTGAGTCTGGGAGACTGAATTTCAAAAGACCGCAAGGCTGTTAAATGTAATGTGGAGGGCTCTGCCCCACCACACCTCCCATAACTAAAATAACCAACTCCAAGGGGGAGTGGACCTCGGAGTAAGAATAAAAAGTTACAGGGGGTGGAATAGCACAGAGCAAAATTTTCCATGTCCAGGAAACTAACCCGGGTCTACGAGGCCATGCTGGCCGAGCTGCCACTGACTCACACCTCCACGCCATGGGAGCAGCTTGGCCAGCTTCCACATTTTGCAGGGAGTTGCGATGCCTGGCTAGGGGTAGGGTAGCGGTCAGTCACATCTGCTACCATACCCCTGTCAGCATCAGCTTCTTCCTGCCAGGCGTGTAGGTGTCGGGTGACTGAATTCCGTCCCATGAGTTTCAGGATTCCGAGTTTCAGTCTCCGGAATAGATACCATTTTTTGTTTTGTTTTTTATAAATGCCGTTGCTCATCCATGGTTTATTCATGATTTACCCATGAGTAAAGACCTTAGCTGACCAATCAGTTACAGAATCTTTTACTATCCATTGTATAATAAGGGTTATCTATAGCTGAGGTCTAGTGAGACTCTTAAGTCATAACACCTTGGCCCACTTGTTACATCACAGTCATTCCCAAAACAACCAACTGGGATATCACACAAGTGGGGGTCTATGACATTAGTTCCAGACTCAGCCGCAACTGCAATTGAACTGTGAGGGACAGAAATCAAATTTTCTATGTCTATATCTTTAATGAAGAATGAGGGCACTGCAACATTCCCAGTTCATTTTCGTTTACCCCTGGCTCTGTTGGTTTTATGTGATAAAGGTAACTCAATAAGAGCGGCGACAAAAAATAGCAAAGCAAACACAGCTGAAAGTCAAAATGGTGATTAAAACAACAGTGTCCACCACAAACAGTAATGGTCACTTACTTTCTCAATGGTGCAAATAAAAATTACATGCACCCCTCCCCCAAATGTAATATAGTCAGCTCATGGGGGGGGGGGGTTCGTTTCCTGTCTTCCTTGTCTCTTTTATCTATTTGCCATGGCCCCCAGTACTCCTTTCCTTCTGGTCGCCCTAGAAGTCCATCCTGCTGCCTGCCAGACTCACTGCAAACAGCAACACACACCCTCTGACCCCCTCTAGTGTCACCTCTAGTCTCCTGGCACAGAGTCTATCCCTTTTTTGGGGGACCACCAACTCCTCTGTGGCCACCAGAGAGGCAGAAGAAGTGCATTAGATCAGAACTGGAGAGGATGTGTGCTGCTGAACAGGGTCTGGTGGCATTGGGACTTGAGTGCATGCAATCTATAATATGAAGCAGCCAAGCTGTCCTTTTTTCCTGTTTGTCTGTGGCCCCAATTACCTGCATCCTGGGATGTGAGCATGCTTGATGTGTGGTCATTCACGCCACATGCACTTCCTCACACCAACAACCATGATCCGCTCTGCACTGTCACCCTACCTGCCAGCTTCTACAGTCGTTTTGTCTTTTTTAAATGCTATTTTCACATTACTAATGTGATTAGATTTATAACTGCAATAAAGCCCAAACAACCAAGCATTTCCATGGGTTTAATGTCCTTGCTGGGGTAAATGGCCCTTGTCTGCACAGCCAGCCATCAACACCCTTCAGCTGGGCATTAATCCCTAGGAAATATCCACTTGTTCTGGCTTTATTGCTTAAAGAGCAGCTGATGACATTAGAACAACTTTAGCAAAACATATTATTTAGACACAGTGTAGCTTGTATTTCACATTAGTTCTGTATTTCTCATCCCCATTATTTATTACTGAGTCCATCTGCAGGAAAATGGGACCATTGCTCCTGAAGAGTTCATCTATTCTTACTGCTTTCTCCCTACCTGAGGTCATAATGCTCTACTTGTGACATCACAATTACTCCCATGGCAATAGATTGTGATGTCACAACAGAGAACTATGACGAGAAGTAGGGAATAAGCAAAAGAGGCAGATGAACACCAAGGGAAATAGAGCATGTTTCCATGCAAATTTCTCAGTAATAAGTGAGGGGGAGGAGAAGTCTATTGAACACATATGGAATCCAAGCTGAATTGTACATAAATATTATGTTTTTCAAAGTTTTCTTTGAGGTGTCAGCAGCTCTTTAAGTAGTGGCAAAAATAGTAAGCAGAAAATGTTCATTTTTAAAAGTAGTCTGTTGCTGCTTTTTATTTCTGAAGTATTTTTCTTTTTCCATTTGCTCAATAGAAGGTTTTCTACCCGACAGCATCAGATGCAATCTGCAGAACAGCACTCTGCCTGGAGGCTAACATATCTAGTTCTATTCCTTGTCATACCTCATCAGCCCAGTGACCTCACTCATTGTGACATCATGACTGACCAAGAAGAACAACTCTGCTGTCATCTGATTGATCACTTGTGATGTTACTGTGAGTGTAGTCGCAATGCTGATGTGGTATGCAGGGGAGCAGAACCCGGCATGTCTACTGCCAGGCAACGTACTGCTCTTCACATCACACCCAATACTGTCAGGTAAAAAAAAACCAATTAGCAAAAATACAAAAAAAAAAAAAATGTAATAATTAAAAAGTGACAACTAGCTACTTCTAACAATAATAAAAAAAAAAAAACATTTTCTGTTGGCTACATTATGTGCTCCTAGATGTTTAAAACATCTTTTGCAAGGAAGAGCAGGTCAAATGGTGAGGATTAATATACCTGAGGTATTGTGCATAGTGCTGTGTGGTAAACACGTTCAAAATGGTTTTCTAATTAAGCTTTTTTGTAAGTAGTTTCAGTTGCACTTAGCTATTTTTGGCTACTGAAAATGTGATGTTTTGATGTGAATGCCATATTTTTCTTTGTCATAAGGTTAGAAGAGTGACATTAATAGAATCTGTCATATATGGAAACGCATACCGCAAAAATCACGAGTGCAAAGTACAAGTGGTTTCTGATGTTATTACACACCAAGGGTGTGTAAAAAAATGAATAATGTAACACCCCATTCTTTATTTTATATATAATTCTGGTTGGTTTAGTGCTGTGTGTTTAAAAAAAATCCATTTTCCTTTTCTGCGGCATTTTGTTTCTGTAAGCTTGAGACAGCAGTGACTTTCACTTTCACTGGCTGACACCCATGTCCTAATAACGGGTTCTATTCTGTAATAACCGGGTTCTATTCTATAACAACCATTCAGTTGTTATGTGTCGGTGTCAGTCCAGTCAATAAATGGGCTCACCAGTAATTTTAGATATAAAATACATGGATAGACTCTCTCTTTTTCATTCAAAAATCCATTGTTTCCCCCATATACCAACCCATTTAAGTACTGTACTATATATCAACCCAAGCCCAATTAACTGCTACCACTTAATTAACAACATATTAACATTGTACACATTAAACCTGGCGATCTATGAAGCACCTCATTACAACCTTATTCACACATGTATCCCGCCACTTTATTAACGCATGTAATCCCTAAACACCTTGCAGCTTCTCACCAATAGAGCCCCCCAAAAGCAGCACAACTTCAGAGTCTACCAACAAAATCTGCCTAGCCTAAACACACTGTCACTACCAAACACCTGTCTCCAAGCTCACTCATCCAGAGTCCTGTCCCTCACGTTCCAGCTCTCTCACAGGCAAGCCGTCCGTGCTGCTGTTGTTTCTTCAGTGCTGCTGCCTTCGTATCACAATGCCAAAGTGCGCCCGACCACCGCTCCAGATTGCACTCATCACACCGAGCTGCAGATGCCAGGTCACTTCCAAATACCATCCTGAATGTGAATGTAAAGAAGGAGCCACCGCCAGACTGCAGACTTCATGCCACTTTCATGGGCTACCCTGAATACAAAGGGACGGATCATGGCAGACACATTGCCTTTTAGTGGAGGACCCTTCACTATGGAAAAACAATACAGCGACAAAACACCACCTCACCAGAAAGGCCAATATACCATGGAAAACTAAGTGGAACAAAAAACACAAAAGCAAAACCAGAAAATGACCGTAAGAGCAATCTTTTTTCTCACAGTATTTTATGCATCTTCCTGTGGGTCTGCCCGTGGGCACCCCCAGCCCCACCATGGACCTTCTTGGGGTGGCCAGCCACATCAGTCATGTGAGAGCTTGCGGGGGGGGGGTGTTCACATGGATTAGCCCTTCCTTTTTTCTCTATGGTTTTCTCCTCAAGGGCACCGTGTGTGGGGGCACAAGCACGCATGCATGCTGTGGCAATCATACACACCAGAACGGCCTGCAGCAGCCCCTCCCCTTGCATATGCCCTCACCTGCACTCCTACCTGCTCCCCACCAGGTGGCAGTCCTGCAGCATTAGTTAGAGTGTCCCCTATGCAATGAAGGAGAGCAGTCCACAGATGCGCTTCCAGGGGCTGAAGGCACTCGACATATGGTTTCATGCCTAACTACATCCCTGGGCGTTTGTTCGTGACTCTACAACAAACATCATGTTGTGTCAAACTGGTCATATACCTCAGCAACTAAATCTATTTTCTACAGCAATTAAATCTACCACAGCAATAAAAACTATAACATTGCATTCTATCAGTCTAATTACGTTATTGCTGGCCTTTGCCTTTTATTAGTCCAACAATGTGATTGTCAGACATTGGGCTGCAGGAATCTAATAATGTAATTGCTTGTTTGTTTATTGTGCATCTCTCCAAATCACTTGCATACACTCTAAAGCCTCATCCCAGTGCAAAGTATCATGGGTATGCAGGTCCTTGTGCAAGGCAGGCTGACGAGGCTTCGTCAGAACAGACACCCCCTTTAAAGCAGATTTGTACAGTAGAACCTACCAGGATGCATTGTAGTGCCATAGCTCACTGCATGACAAAAATAATTACCTGCCACAGAAATTGCCTTGCTTCCTGAAGTAACTGTGCTGTAGTATTCTGCAGTATTGTATTGCATCCTGAGCCAGTACAGGAAGGGAAGGGAAGGGGAAATTGTTTGACCAGGAAAGGTACACTAAGCCGGATCTTGTTTTCAGGTGCGACCTGGGAGCACAATGAAGTGAAGTGACTTGCTTAGGGTCACACAGTATGTAAGTAGGGGCTGTGGGATTGAAACCCAGGTCTCCAGGTTTGCAGCTCAGTGCTCTTAACCACCAGACCATACGGCCTCTGTAGGTGAGAATGGTAAACTACAGTCACCTGTTTCATCCTTCTAGGACTCCTCAGTGCAGTGCTTCCACCTGCAGTCATTGTTTCAGCCAAGTATCAGTTCAGACCCCAAGGCATTGGGCATTTATTAAGCAATAAGGCATGGCCAGTCACCCCAGGGGCGCAATGTGGCTTCAGATGCAGTCGAGTGCCATATTGCCTCTAGGGGGTGAATAACTGACTGCTAATCTAACTCCTGGGAGTGCCTTATTACTATTATAAAAATATTCCAAAACAAATGTGTTAGAAGTGTACTTTTTGAATGTTTTCCTCATCGAGAGGAAGATTTTTAATAAAATAGTTCTTCCACCAACAGTTTAAGAATGCTGGTTAAGAATCAGAATGCATCACTGCATTCCAGTCATTCAGCTCTGCTAGAGGGTGGAATGCTGACATGAAGACTTCATACATCACAGTGATCAGGCTGTACTTGACAGCATAACAGGGTTAAATGTGAGGCTTGCTGAATGCTGACAGCCAATCATATTGTAACATTTCTGAGATCCTTTTTATAAGTACCCTTAGAGAGCCAACATACCAGAGAGGGAGTCTGCAGAAGCAGCAGTTCATAGGACACATAAAAGGATGCTAGGAGAGAAGTAATATCCACATTTTTTGTTTTTTGTGCATGTATTTAAGCGATGCATATACTCTAAGTAAGCAATAAGACATGACAGAGTGTGCATGGAACAGATTTTAGTGCATGGCCAGGGGCATAATAAGGCATGAGGCCTTGGCTGAGTGTCTTTAGCCCTTGGCATGCAGTAAAATCTGTTCCATGCACACACCTTGAGTGTCTTATTGTGCTTATAAAATGTTCTTCTTTCTTTTTAAAATTTTCATAGTTAGAAAAAATAATTTTTTATATTGAAAAAAAAGATTTGCTTATGTGTATTTATGATAAAATAGTCCTTTCGTCTATCACAGTATGACGTCATTGGTTCATTGATAGCATGTCAGGAGTAGGAGAAGTGGTAGTCAGCACATACAGACACACACATGCTATATCTGAGGTGCATCTTTACTTCCTTTTTCCACCCCAGAATAATGAGTCGACCTAAAACGGCCAGCGGCTCGTTGTCTTCCTGGAAGTACTTCTCCCATCACCTTGCCTCCTGAATGTTGGTGTGACCACAAAAAATGGTAATAACAAGTTACTCACTAGCAGTAAGAAGCTCCTTTTGGTTCAGCAACAACCGGAGTGGGAGCACAATTGCTACTGGACACGATAAATTACAAACTTAGTGTCCCCCGTGCTGTTCACCTGGTACTGAGGCAGTGAGACACAAAGAGAGGCAAGATTTTTTTTGTCAACTTCACGGGGGTGTGAAATATACATAGCGAGCGATTCTCCAACTTGCAGCCTGGACGATATTCTGTTGCAATCTCTCGGCTCTGAGAGTGAGTACTTGATTGATGTTAGTGAGGAAATAACAATGGCGGCATTTTTAAATGCTAACATTCTACACTTCATAATTGTAGCCTGTTTACTGCTGTCCTTTTTTTCACCCATGCATGGAACAGAATTCATGCATGGTGAGCCAGGTCTCTCATTGACTGGTTTAGCCTACCCATTTTACAAAGCCTTGTAATCCCTAATTATGTAATTGCCAGACTTTGCATTCTGCCAGTTCAGTGATGTAATTGTGAGGCGTTGCATTCTGTCAGGCTAATGATGTAATTATGGGGTTTCCTGTTAATTATAAAGATTAAGCCATATTGCCAGATTCCACTTGGCCAACAGGATTAGCTCTAAAGAGCTACTGATGCTATGTACCATTGTCTGTATTGTCCTGTTTATTTTTTCTTGGTAGTTCATGATTGCCTATATATTGTTTTGTTAATGTTAATTGAAATGTATGGTTATACTTTATTTTAAGTGTCTGTTTCAATGTAAATAATCATTAATTACATACAACAGGATAATTATGATGTAGTTACATGTTTGTCGCATGTAACTACATTGTAGTTACAATGCAGTTACAGTGTAGTTACACTGTAACTACACTGTAGTTAGCTGACACTTAAAGTGTAACCCAATTTGCAATTGCATATATTGGTCTCCCAGTACCCCTTTCCCTGGGTCGCACCTGAGAATGAACAATGATTCAGAGTGCCTTTCCCGGTTACCAAGTTTCAGTCAATCAATCACTCAATCAGAGAAAACTTTGTAAGCTTTAATGTTTAAATACAGTTTGACTCATAGTTATTTTTTCTGTATTTTTCTTCTTCGTAGTCATTATCACCAAGGACATGTGCAAGAAAACATGATCATTGCCCCTGGAACTTCACCTTCTGCTTTTCTACACCTGAACTCATAACCATTTGTTAATGACCCTCTCACTCACTTTTGCCAAAGACCTTATGATTATATCTATACTGGATTATGATTTCTTGTGTAGAAAGAAGCAGGAGTAGAAGAAACCCATGAGATAGCAATCCTTTTTTTCTTGACTGGCACCATATGTCCCCATTTCCTTCCCCCTAAATTCCACTCTCCCCTTGCCTAATTTCTCTTTTAGAGTTACATGCTCTTGATATCGGACATGAGGAGTGTGAATAAAGCTCTCTTCTGGGATCCCCACCAAGTCCAGCTCGTAATTTCATATTCATATGTTCATATTACCAGTACAATGTTATCTTTTTTATATTGATGGTACTTTACATCTTAATGTATTGTTATGCCAGTACCCCTCTCCCTGGGTCACTCCTGGAAATGAGCCTTGACTCGGCATGCCTTTCGTGGTTACCAAGTTTCAATAAATAATAAATATATAATTTGGTTACAGGCAGTGCAACAGTGGTAAGTGCTTCAGTTTTTCCTAGCAGAGAGTGAATGAGTGTATCACCTCTTCAACAATACCACCCAAAATCAACCCAGTGAGAGGCCATAGGTCACGCTTGAATCTGGGTCTCCCAGGTGGCAGCACATTGTGCTAACACCAAACCTCCATAAAACATAGTCTCAACTTAATCATATCTTTCTTTCCAGAAGGCTATAAGTCAGGGTACAAAGCAACAATACCAGCCCCATATCCATTTTGGAGTACGCAAGGGTGAGCCTCCCATTGGTAGAACCACAACTAGCACCAAATGAGTAAACATGGTGCTTTCCTTCATACCTTGTAACTGAAAAGGCTTTAAAAATATATCAACAGAGCAATGGACCAGATATCTAAAGTTTAATGCCCCTGCAGCCATATGTAAAGACATGCTATAGGAGTCAGGAAATGCCAACATGCTTAGAATGATACTGGTCTACTCAGACTCTAAGGTGAAGGCAAACAGGGTAAGGGTACAGGAGCTGGAACACAAGATTTAGAGATAGAAGCACCAATTATACTGTACGTGCACACCTCAGAAGTATTTGAGTCAGTTTAAGATGGCCAGGGAAGCACTTAATTTGCTTCTCACAAACAATTCAAGAACATCTTTGTTTATGCTAAACAAGAGCTCTTTGAATGAGGCAACAAACCAAGCCCACTGCTAGCCAGATTAGCAAAGGGTAGAAGGTCATCTAACTGTATTAGACATAAAAAGGGGCCAAATGACATTGCCATCCTGGCTCCTCATATCTACAAGGAGTTAATTAATATATCCAAGAAATTACAAGACTGGCATGCTCCCATTCAGCCCATGAAGCAGGGCCATTTCAAGACAGAATTTGCTTCCCCAAGGTGACAGAGGTACAGGTTAAGCTACTAAGGGCCAAATTCTCCGAGCAAGGGATTTGTCAAGCTATTGATAGGATTAAAAAGGGTAAGGCTGCAGGCCCAGATGGTTGACCTGCTGAATATTATAAACATCTGAGGGATGGTTAATGGCAAAATGCTTGCAGGAGGTGTTCACTGAGGCAGATGAGAGGCTGTAGCTCCCATAGTCATGTTACATGGCTGACATTAGCATGATTCATAACTTTGGAAAGGTGTGCAGCTATGCTCATCCTATTGTCCCTTCCTATTGATGAAGTATGACACCAAGACTTTTGCAAAAATTCTAGCAACAACAACCAAGAGCATCTGACCCTCATTGGTGTACCCAACCAGGCTGACTTTGCTCAAGAACAATATTCTTCTAGCAACATGAGAAGGCTACTAAATATGGTACAGTGGTGTTCTTGACATCCTGGAGCTGTACCCAGGCTCACCACTGATGCTGAGAAAGCATTCAATAGCGTAGAATGGGCTTACCATTTTGAAGTGTTGCGCCAATTTGGTTTAGGAAAAGAAAATTCCAGGTGGTGGAAATTTAGATGCAGTTAACAGATGAGCCTCGAAGACTTCTACACTACTCAAGGGTACCAGACAGAGTTGTCCTGTCTCCCCACTTCCATTTGCACTAGCAGTGGAACCCCTGGCAGCATATGTTAGAGGCTGCCAGGAGATCACAGATGTTGACACAAGGGTTGAAAACTAACGAAAAATCACCATCTATGTAGATGATGTTTTGTTTTTCTAACTTATCCTAGGGCCACACTGCCAGTAAGTGTTTACATTTTTTTCCAGATTCTCAGGTTATAAAACTAACCTGGAGAAGTCAGAGCTGCTACTGATTAATGAAACAGGGAGTAGCAAACTCAGTATGGAGTATACCCAAAGGAGTGATAACTAGAGCATAAGATATCATCAGGGAAGGAGCAGTAAATCAATCACTTAAAGCCAAGCAGAAATGGGAGACAGACCTGGGATTGGCAGTAGATGAGAATTCTTGGATACAGGTGGGTCTTCAATATTGCAATAAATTCAAGGGGGACAAACATACTATATTGATAGATTATGTTTTTTTTAGCTATTGGCTGGCCACCATCAATTCAACCCTGCCACCCAGACCCCATCCCCTGAGACTTATCTACTCCACTGGACTCCACCCTGGCTTACCCCCAGGGTGGAGCCATCCAGAGAGGGCCTCCCTGAACAGAAACTAGTTGTGATCTGGGGGAAGCACTTCAGTTGGCTGTGTGGGGTCCAGTAGATGGCTAATATCCTTCTGATTGGCCAATGATTTTTTTTCTATATGCTGTCCCCCAGGGAGGCATGGGGTGCAATGATATAGAGGTGTATTAAGCACCAGACATCTGGCATGCCTCCCAAAGTTCTTGAGCACCAGCTGTCAGACCCCTGGTCTCCACCAGGGGTCAGTCAAATGCCAGGTGCTTCCCCCTTCCCCCTCCAGAGGAGGAGAGTAGTTCTTGGGATGCTCAATCCTCCCCCCCCCCCAGTCGGCCCTCTGACATCCCAGGCTCTGTTCTGAACCTGGAACATCGGTGTCACAAGTGGAAGCTCTACTGCTGTGGCAGGGGGATGGCTATATATTGATAGATTATATCTGCCCCCTAGTATGATAGATATATTTAAGAAGGGAATCTCCCTCATATATGGATAGTGCAATACAGATAGAGGC
This sequence comes from Neoceratodus forsteri, assembly GCA_016271365.2. Classification (NCBI taxonomy): domain Eukaryota; kingdom Metazoa; phylum Chordata; order Ceratodontiformes; family Ceratodontidae; genus Neoceratodus; species Neoceratodus forsteri. The sequence goes on from JADMNL010000032.1 coordinate 62,210,195, forward strand.
ACTTATATGCAATACTTCTGGCCCTGCGAAGCACTCCATCCTCTCTGACCTAGTATAGCAAAGGAACTATGTACGACCTGCCACATCCCAATAGCAGAAACACTGGTGCCTATGCTGTTAGAATGGAAGATATTACTGAGGACCCATGGACTTCTTATCCAAGGGCAATAAGGGTGGCATTAGTACTAGCAAGAAAGTGCATTAAGAACATGGGGGTATCTGTGGAACAGCCGACACTGGTAATGTGGAGAGAATTACTGATAAACACATCACCACTGGCACATCTGATATATGAGCTGAAAGGGAAGGGAGAGGAATTCAATGTTCAGTGGAGTCCTCTCATTAACCCTCTATCAGAGAAAGGAGGAAGAAATAATTAGAAGAGGGATCATTTGAACTAATGATCCGTTGCTTCATAGTGATAACATTAATGGTAGGAAATACTGCCCACAAAGCTAAAGGCAATATACTGTATACATTGTAATATTCATGAAATTACCTGAAGGCCTATCAGTTAATTTGAATTATTTTACAACTGCACATGAAGTTTATTCCTTTCTTTCTTTATTTAGCTTTTGCTAACCAAGTGAGTACACTAGACAGATAAATGCATATTTTGGGGTATAACCCTGGAGAGTACAAGAGAAACAACACTACAGTTTATTGGGAATTACAAGTAAAATAAGGCAGGATAAAATTATAGGCACAGCAGAGCAGGAGAAACCTACCAAACAAATTATAATACAATAAGATTAAAAACAACAATAGGTAGTCACAAATAGCAATTCACCAGCCAGCTTGAGAATAAACACAACAATAAGCAGCCAGTAATAGGTAGTAACAAATAACAGTTAACTAGCCTTGAATGAGAACATCATGACAGCATACATGGCGGTTAGTTACTCAGGTACAGTAACAAGGGCAAGAGGCCTGTAAATGTTTTCTCAAGGCACCTCTGAGGAAGGAGTAGGAGGAAATAAATTGTTAGGGCACAGGAAAGGAATTCCAGAACTTTGGCACAAATGAGGAGAAAGCCTGTTCGACTATCCTGGTGGCACAGTTGGGAACGTGGAGTAAGGATTTATCAGAGGATCAGGGTGGGGGGTGGGTCTGCTGGAAGCACTGAAGTGATACAGACAGGAGCAGAGGATTTTAGGAGCTTATCTAGGAAATACCCATGAGCATAACGGCAATCAGCGGTAATACATCCAAAGGGACATTACAGATCACACTAATAAGTGAGCTGGTTGGAGGATGGTGTGAAATAACAAATATGATTATGTGCCACATCCTATTTAGCCAGGATATTTTAAGAGGCACAGACAAAAGACAGAAGGCCATAGCATAGGCTAGGCAAGAGGACTCCTTTAGCGGTGGCAAGTCTGTCCTTCAGGGTAAGAATGTATCTAATTCTGTAGGCTTTGCCAAACTTACTTGGTGTTTGTATGTTCATAGCTATATATGCTAAGGTAACATAGGTTTGTCAATCAATTTCTGACAGGTGATTGAATGCATAGAATGAGCTGCTGTTAATGTCTCTGAATGTTTTCTTTATGAAAATCAATAGAAATATTTTTCAAGCCAGCTCAGTGATGTGGTAGACTCATGCACCCTATGCCACACTGGTGACCTGGGTTTGGGAACAGACCAGGACCACTTGGAGACAACCAGGGAAAGGAGGCTCAAGCATCCACTGATGGCTGTCCTCCTTTGAGGAGGTGGTCAGTGCATGTCCCTGCCTGGCTACTGCCTAGTGGAGGCTGGGTGGAGTGGCAGTGGCTGCCTCCAGATTAGCTGGGCACAGAGTGTGTGTTGTGTGTGCTAGCTTGGGAATAGTGTGAAAATGGAGAAAACAACCTAGACTGGCAAGATGATGGATGGTGACAGACCACCAGCATAACCACCTGAGGCACCCACTCACCCACAGTGATTCTTGCAACTGGGGTAAGTCCCAGGATCTTGGGTGATGATACTGGGGGTTGCCATCATAAAGGGTCTAGTCCAGAGGCACAGGAGGCAGAAACAGAAGATGAAAATATATATATATATTTATAAAATTAGTAGAAAAAAACTCTGTGAAAATGCAGCATCCTGATTGGATGAAACACATCACATGACCATGCATTATTCCACAATGCCCACACGCCTGTGCTTCTTTTCATCCCTCAGAACCTTATGGACATTTTATAAGGCAGATAATCCACTACAGGGCATGCAGTTATGCTCTGATATATGCACACCTTGAGTGGGTGAACGCACTTGGTCTGCAGCCTTGTGCATCACAAAACACACCAAGGCATGCATATATCAAAGGATGACTGCATGTCCTGTGGTGGATTATCTGTCACATATATATGTAGTATATATATTTCAAAAACAGGTTACAGTAGGAATTGGCAAAGTCAAATTTCACAACATTCCAAAAACATTTCAGGTGATGGACATTTCATTCCTAAATATTAAAATTATTTACAGTACAACAAGCTCTAAGCATCTTAGTCTTCTTTGTGACATCAGAATAATTTTCACACCAAAAGGTTGTGATGTCACAAGCAGAGGATTATGACTTCAGGGCAGGAGTAAGTAATGAGAACAAATGCAATCGAAGGGAAAAAAGATTCTGTTTTAATGAAAATGTGTTGAGCAATGAAAAAGAGAAGGTCCTGGAATTCAAATCTGGGAATTTGGTGCTGATGCAAACTGTGAAATATTTGCTAGGAACCAGAATATCTCTCTAAATTGCAATAACATGGATAAGTTCTTGAATCTGACGGACTATATGGTTTGGGAAAAGAATAAAAAGCATGCAAGGGACTCAAAGGCCTCTTCAATTCTACTATAACAGAGCAACTATTTGGAGTAAATGTTTAATTTGCCTGCTTATGGCGGCTGACATAAAAAAATCTTTTCATCTGAACTGAACTTTAAATGTTATGTTAAAGTGCAGCCATGCACTCTAGTTGAAGGCACTTCTCCAGTTTCCTGAATTTTTTTTTTATAATATGATATTCAGGTACAATTCAGCTTATATTAAACACATTTGTTATCGCGTTCATTCTGTATTGCTGAGGATATTTGCATGAAAACAGGATCGTTACCCTCTAGCCCCCCCATTAGCATCTAATGAGCTCAGAACACAGGAGGATTGGGACTTCACTGGCAGTTAAAGCAGTAGTTGTTCTGTGTGGAATTCTCACATTCTGCTTACTGTGCCGGCCAGCCAGTGCAGTGGTAGTGCTACTGTTCATGATGCCAGTGACCCAAGTTCAGGAATGAGCCCAAGGCACTGGAGGACCAGCAGGAGGGTGGGATTGAGCATCCAAAAGGCTGCTTTTCTCCTCTGGGGGGTACACAAGAGCTCGGCACTCGGTTAACTCCTGGTGGAGGCCAGGGGTGCCACTGCTCAAGCTACAAAGGAGGGGAAGACATGGCAGATGTCGGTGTGCACACCTTGATATCAATACACATCATGTTTCCTGAGGGAGACAAACAGGAGAAACTCCCAGCTGGTCTGGATGATCATTGACCTCCACAGGCCCCACACCCAGTGACTCAGGTGCCGCCCGAGGCTGGATCCTGATTCTGGCAGGTTGAGGGACTCCCTGCCCCCTGTCACAGAGGGCAAACCATGGGAAATTATGGGCAACAGCAGGTAAGACCTGGAAGAAGCCAGGGTAATGGGGCTGGGAGGGTTGGCGGGAATGAAGGCCAGCCAGGATGGTGGGAGACAAAAAGAATTCTGCTTACTGTATGCCCATATTCCATAGAAATTCCACCTAATTCTGGGCTGCCCCATCAGCACAGAAGTAGGGTTACTGCTCATGATGCTGGTGACCCAGGTTTGGGAATGAGTCTGGGTCATTGAGGGCCAGTTGGGGGAAGGAGAAGGATAAAGCGACCCAGGGGATGTGCTTGTCCTCTGTGCGGGAGGGTGGCATGTCCCACTACACTACTACCACCTACAGACATACAGATGGTGGTGTGTATGGGACACAGGGAGGGGGGTTGCAATGCACTGTGTATCACATGAGTGTGGGGATGCATCGGGGACTATGACGCAATGCCAGTGTCTGTACAGAGCTTGGGGATCTATGGAACAAAAAAAGAAAGGGAAAGTAATAAAGATAAAGAAAAAAAACTTTTCCATCAGCAGCTCCATGAAGTCTGGTACATCCAGACTGAAGACAGGTAAATCCACTACAGTTAGACGGAATGGAGGAGGCATAGAAACTGTGAATAAAAAAAAGAAATTCCACCTAATTCTGTGGAATTCTGTCCAAAGCTAAATTCAAAAATTCCAAACATGGAATTAAAAAACATATACATAAACTGAGGAATAGTATTCAGCATATAAAACATTTCCTATGCACCGACATAGAAATGATTTTCAAAATTCTGCAGAATGAAAAAAAAAAAAAATAACAAAATGCATTCTGGAAGCAGAATTTGAATTCCTTATTATTTCCACTAGTGGAATTCCACATTTCTTACATTACTAGGAGGGACAGTTGAAGGCTAAAGGCAAGGATTTTGTTTTCATGAAAATATCCACAGTAGTAAAGTGTGAGGGGAGATAAATGCAGACCATTCATGAAATATATGCTTAAATTTTTATATTTTAAAACGTTTTCTGGATAATGGAAAGTTAATTTATTAATATCTATCAAGGAAGGTTATGCAGTGTTGCACCTTAAAGGAAAACTGCACTGAACCTGCAAGTTATTTTTGCCTGTAGAAGAATATTTTAGATACTGATTCAAATTATGCTACTATTCCATCTCTGCAAGCTCTTCTGTTGTCCTAGTGGGTGTTTCTGATCTGCACACAGCTAGTAAGTACCATTATAAAACTGTATGATGTAGTTTATGTCCTTGCTTAGTTCTTCCATTGTTGGCACAATGCATTCATGTTCTACTACAGAACTCTGTCTGAGGGGGAGGTAAACTACATCATACAGTTCTAAAATGGCACTTAACACCAGAGTGCAAAGCAGAAACAACCAATGATGTCACTAATAGGCAATTATACATGCAACAGTAACAGAATTGCAACCACTATTTAAAAATATGCTTCTACTGGGAAAAATTACTTTCAGGTTCAGCGTAGTTCTCCTTTAAGAAGGCAGGGGCAAAAGTAATACCCACAACTTTGAAACTTTATAATGTTATGCCAGTCTACAGCAACAAAACATTTACCTGAAATTTGCTTCCATTCAAGTTTCACGTATGTGAAACAATGGGCTAAAATGTTGCTGGATTTGAGGTAGCAAATTACATGCAGTCCATGTTCTATACAGACACAGCTATCAAGTTTCACTGTCTAATAACCCGCTTAATACTCAAGACATACAGAACACAGGTAACATAGGGTCGGCCCTATAGTCACCGTTTTCCATAGCCCTTTCTTGCAACTAGAACAATGCATTACCACAAGCACGCATTAGTGCTGGTGACTGAAAGTATTCCATGGGAACAATGATGAAAAAAGGGACCCGAGACTACTCATCCTGACCTTTAAAACACACCAGCGTTATAGCCTCCTAAAAGAATCAGTGTTGCACTTACTTTGACCTTCAAATTTCCCTGATGATGGTGTCCAAATAGGTATTCTGGGGCGCTACGTGGCCCCTTCGAACTGGCATTTTGAAATCGCGAAATCCCCTTTTTGGAGAACCATTAAACAGTTTTCCCCTTCTTGCTTTTTTGCCTCAGCCGCAGACTATAGAAACCCTTGGATGCCGGCTCTCCTCGTGTGCAGCCGAAAACGCCTGTTACCTAGGAGATGGCCAAATGCTACCTCCACTTGCAAGAGAAACTCTGTCTCGGTGGCATTGTCTTGCTCCCCCTCCTAAAGGTAATAGACCGTTCAGATCGGAAGCACTCCTTCAGGATGGGGCAAGGTCCGTTATCATACTTTAAAGGGGACAGATTTTTTTTTTTGGGGTGGGGTGAGAGGGGCAGGGTACACGTTAATTCAGGTTCCCAAAGTGCTGAATCACCGCCACCCCTCAGCATGTGGAGCTGGAACAGAGTTGTCAACAGCAACAGCTGCTACTGTGACAATATACAGCTGCTAGCTCCCCCACCCAGCTCTCTTACACATGAAAGAAAACTCCCTCGGGAGACAGAGCACGCCTGCTACCAGTGTATGCGCAGCTAATAGCAGCGGTTCACATTTGAAGGGTGTTTTGCTTAAAAAAAAAAAAAAAACAACAGGGAAAGAATTTCAGCTTGATTTATAACAGCCCAACAGGCAATGACAGCCTCAATAGCCACTGGCGGGCGCGGGAGCTGTCCGCCAGGCTGTGGTGCTGAACCAAGCCCGTGTGAGACGTCTTTGCTGAGTACCGCAGGTGTCTGATGAAGTTGTCCCTTGGCTGGACTGTTGTACACCAGGGTGATTGTGCAACACTTTAAAAGGCTAATAAGAAGAGATCGAAAGCACAAAATATCAACCAACAGTTCAGTGCTCTATACAGAACTAAGGAAAGGAGAGTACCACCATGAACTGTGCCAGCAGATGGAAGTGAGACAGACAGGGAGACAGGCAGACAGCATCTTGATTTGACACTATTGATGTTTGTGTATTTGTATCTTTATTGTAAGTAATTGGTATGATGACTTCTACAGTACTGCTCTTCACTCTGACTGCAGTGTTTTCTTGACACGTGGTGTCCTAACAAACAGGTGAAGCTCTGTCCATGAGTTAGGCTGGATCCCAGTGCGCATGGGGTACCCACCCCGCCTACTCAAGGCAGTCCTCGGGGTGAGGGCAGTTTGTGACGCCCTCTTCTCACTGTGCTGCTTTTAGAAAAAAGCAAAGGGAAGTTACTGTATTACCACCAAGGAACGCCACGGTATATCTGGATTTACTGGAGTCCTCGCTCTCGGCGACCTTTAGGATGGTTTCCTGAAGGGCGTGCTCTTGTGTGATTGGCACTGCTTTATTACGTCTTTGACCTGATACATTTTGATTGTATTTATTACTTTATCATCTGCTGCTTTTGATGTCTTGTATCCACTTACTCTTGTAAAATGTCTAAATACACTGAAAGAATAAAGTCAGTAAGCAAGGCGTGCGATGGTATGTGTGTACTACTATAGGAAGAAATATATCTCGATCTAGTAATGGGGTAGTGTCTTATTGTCCATTCACTTATTGCTGCGAGGTGATTAATTTGCAGAGAAGAGACTTGAGAGTTTGAGATTTCCTGATAGCCCTAATGCTGCTGTCCGTCTAATTTTGACCATGCTGTTGTAAAAGTCCACTTGTGCCGTTTATTTTATCAGTCTGAATATGGTTTGAAATAAAGTGAAGTGGAACAGGTCTCCACCTATTGCTTAGTGAGTATAAAACAATGTGTCGCCAGGGAGAAGCTAACGTTTTTGTACCTGACCTCTACGGAGTCTTATTTTACCAAAGTAATTGTTTGCACTTTAAAGCAGGACACGAGTTCTGACCCTACTTTGCGTTCCATGTGTGACTTCTTGAATGTCCTATTTTTTGTTTTTGTTTTAGAGCCCTAGAATGCATTAAACCTATCTGTCCTCTCAGCTATTTCCTTTAAAACATTTCACTCAGCTGCCTGTTCCCAGTATGACTTTATAGATGCCCCATTTTTAGAAATGTTGCCTACGTGTTAAGCCTCCTCATCTACTGCAGGATTTTTTTTTGTAAAAATGATATAATACACCTATTGTTCCATCTTGTAGCAGCTTAAAGCAGCAGTTTGTTAGCTAGGAGAGTTCTTCAGCATGCCATTTCTCTTAGCAGATATGCAGTCCTGTCATTCTTAACTTCTCAATTGTAATATTATCAGTCAATCCAGCCAGTTTTTAAAATTGCGTTTATTAGTTTTATCAGTGTGAGTCTGCACTAAAGATGGCAGCCCCCAGAAACATATAACATCCCCTTCCCCAAGGCTTCTCTTCAGCTGTGAAACCCATTTCCACATTGTGGATATGTCTTGGTGGAGGGAGCACATGTTCAAAATGATCGACAGCATAGCATTGCCCCCAAGCTAGTTCCATCAGTGAGGGCCTAGCAAGGGAATACCAGCTTCTAAAAACTTCAAAAAACACTTATCTATAATTGCAATTGTAACAAATGGCAGGAAAAATTAACAGCCTTAAGTTTTTGTTTGTTCTAACTGCTGAATATGCTGTTTCAATTTTAATCTGATTAACTGTGCTTTCAATCATGATGGAGTGCTCTGTTTAGTAGATGCATACCATGTAGAAAGTGAGTTACAAACATTTGGGGAGATTTGGTTTGTCAGGAGGGAGACTGTTAATGCCCACTAGACAACACTTTGGCTAGTAATTTGCTTTTAGCATTTGGATCAGTAAAGGTCTTATGAATTATATTTTATTTAATGTAAGTCTAATGTAATGTTAGCTAAGTACTTTTCAAATTACATTTTTATTGACAGTTTTCTTTAGAGGGCCAGAACAGTGCCTGCAAAGTTAAAGAACAGAGGATACAGCACTAATAATTAACTGTGTCCACACTGCATTGAGTCATAGTGAAGTATACAGTCTCCTCCCTGCTGCTTGTCACTGACTCCATCTTCTCAGGGATTGACAACGGGCACTTTACTGTTACCACTTTCATCTACCTGGCCAAAGCCTTCAACTCGGTGTCCCATTCACTTCTCCTTTACAAGCTGAGTCCTGCTGGCCTCTCAGCTCCAGCCATTGACTGGTTTCATTCCCCTACCAGGTCAATATGTCATATGTTTAATAGTGTACGACAGAAGTGCTAAACAGAAACAGTGTGGTACGTGACAGCGAGAGGTTGCAATACCACAAATGGTTCTGTGTGTGGTACTGCACCCTCTCACTGTCCCAGGCAGAGGATAAGACCTATGTTGGGATAGGCGTCCACCAAGCAGCTGTCGTGGCTCACCAAGATGAACCACTGTCAGCAAGGGACGCAGGCAGAGCGTTTGGCACCGGGTTTGATTCTCGGTTCCAAATGCATAGAAATTAAAAAAGTGTTTGCACTTTGTGCAATGTTTATTTACCCCCCCCCCCGAGTTAGTTATTTTAGTTGGGGGGGTCAGGGGTGCAGCCTCCCATCTTTAGGCTGGATCACCTCTCCAAAAGAGGTGGGGCTGCGCTCTCTACCTAAAAGACTCCATACAGGGGAACCACATCATTACCTCACTCCAACCCACGAGTGCTCAGATACTACCAGTGAGAATCCTCCTCAGAGCCCAAAACAAAACCCTCACTGTTGCCACCATCTACATCCCTCCCAAAGAACAGGGAACTGGTCTAACAGCTGTTCTTGACTTTGTTAAGTCACTCCCACCGGACACCGAATCCATCCTCCTAGGCGACTTCAACATCAACTGGCCTGTGGCCAATGCTGGTGCACACAGGGATACCATTGCTGTGGTGAACCTCACACAAATGGTTGACTCACCAACCAGGAAAAATTACAGGACTGGCACCAGCACACTCTTGGACTGGATCATTACCAGTTACCCATCGTGGATATCTAACACTAATGTCCTCCCTGACTCTCTAAGTGACCACTCCCCCCTGTTAGCTGCACCTGGTCAAATAAATTCATCAAACAACCACCAAAAAACTATCACCAGCAGGGTTCTACCCAGTGGTCACCTTCCTCGACTCAAATTCCACCTCCTCCATCAAGACTGGTCCTCTATCTTCATTGCAACCAATGTAAACACTGCCCTTGACCACTTCATAAACATCTTCACTGTGACCTGTGACACGTATGCTCCTATTAAGAAATGCAAAGTCAAATCATTCAGTAACCCTTGGCTCACAGGTGACCTCCTCAGGATGCTAAAAACAAGAGACCACCTATGGGAGATGGCCAGAAACTCTGGAAGGCAACACGACATCCAAAACTACAAACGTGCCCGCATTGACTGCACCAAAACCATCCTGCAAATGAAGTCCACCTACTATAAGCATGCCCTCACAAACTTCTGGGGCAATGGTTGGGAATTCTGGAAGAACATAAAGGAACTCACCGGGAATCCACCCAAACCCCCATCAATACTTCAACATCAACGAACCACAACCCTCAACCCAAAAACCATTGTGGATACCTTTAACAAAGCCTTTACTGACCTCAGCACTGTCCTACCGCAGGACTACTTCAAAGATGGTGAAGCCCCTCTGTCTGCAATGAACACTACTCCCACCAGCTCCCCCCGCTTCTACTTCAAAGCAGTCAAGGCTCACCAAGTACACAAATATGTAACCAAAGCCCTTGGTAAATCAAGATTCAGTAATGACTCCCTTGATCTCAAAATCCTGTCTCTCACACTTGATGAAGTGCTTAGTCCTCTGACCAGAATTTCAACCTCTCCCTCGGCCTTAGCCAGTTCCCAGACAGATGGAAATCTGCCACTGTCACCCCAATCCATAAATGTGGTGACAAAACTGCCCACGATAACTACAGACCTATCTCCCTACTACCCCCACTCTCCAAGGCACTAGAACGCATCGTCTTGGACCAACTCACAGAATACCTGAATACATACAACATCCTGTGCAAGCAACAACATGGGTTCCACAAAGGTCACAGCACCTCCACAGTCCTACTTGAATTCACAGGCGCAATCCACAATGCACTTGACTCCGGTGAACTACTAGGCTCGATCTACATTGACTTAACTAAAGCCTTTGACACCGTCAGTCACCACCTCCTGCTTGTCCAGCTTCAGAACACTAGGCATCAGCCGACTCCATTGGCTGGTTTAAGAGCTACCTTGAAGAACAGTCCCAAACAGTAAGAATCGTTGATACACTCTCGGACCCTAGACCAGTCCACTCGGGAGTCCCCCAGGGCTCCATTCTGGGACCCCTACTCTTCAGCCTATTCTTAAACTCACTACCAGACAGCTGCTCAGAACAAATAATTCTCTACGCCGATGATGCTGTGATCCTCACCTCGGACCCTGATCCAATCCAATTACAAAATAAACTCCAGCAGGCCTTCTCCTCCATCAAATCCTGGTTTCTAAATCATAAACTGCTTCTCAATCAGAAAAAAAAACAAGTCTATGGTCTTCTGCAGCCCCCACAACAAAAACAAACAACTCCATCTCTCCATTGCAACCTAACAAGGAGCCATCCTAGAGCAAACACAATCATTCAAGTACCTCGGCATCACCCTTGATCCCCATCTCTCATACGCTGTCCATATCAGCAATGTTGCAAAGTCTGCCAATGCAAGGTTAAGCATATTATTCCGGCACAGGAAACACCTAACCCCAGAAGCACTGGCAGTGGCTGTCCAAAGCTCCATCGTCAGTATCATAGACTATGGTCTTATCATATATTGGTCTGCAACTACCTCTGCTCTCAAATGTGTCACAACCTCCCTGAATAAGGCCTGTCATCTCATCACTGGCTCACATCGCCATACCCACACATGTGACCTTTATTCCCAATCTGGATGGTTTCAACTGGACAAACGCATAAAATACCAAACCTGCATCACAGCCGAGAAAATTATAATGGGTCTGGCTACACCTGGTGTCTGTGCCCTCCTTAAGCCTAGACATAGGAACGTCACTACAAGGAGATCCAATTCCCATCCACTACATATCCCACGATGTCGCACGACCCAAGGACAAAGATCATTTGCCTATCGGGCATCCAACTGGCTCAACTCTCTTGGCAGCGACATAGTGACTGCTCCAACACTCGGCCTCTTCAAGTCCAAGCTGCGCCTCTCATTGCTTGTATCCTGTGATTGCCCATCTTAACATTTCCACTGTTCCAGCTGTAAATGCCCCAGCACCCAACACTTACAATCAGTCTTTGCATCCCTAGTACCTTACCTGTCATATTGCCTCGACAAGGCCCCCTGGCTGCACTGTCTCCCACCCTCGCCCACCTCTCCCCCGTATCTCCACTCCTGCCCCCGCCCCAACCACCTCCCATACTCCCCTTACCCCCTGCACCTCCTTCCCTCTCTCGATCTCCTACTCTCACTTCCCCACCACCCACCCCCCTTCCCGCCTTGCTCATAGCTCAAGTCTTTGTACTGTTTATTACATGTCTGTAAGTCAATGACCATATGTTTGTAACTAAAAATGATGACTGTTGCACACGCTGACATGGAACCTTTGTAAAAGAGCCTCGACTCAAAGGTATTGTAATCCTAGATTGAAATAAATAAAATAAAATAACAGGGAGTGCAGGGGGCAGATCCCCCAGAAAAAAAAGACATGCTGCATGCAAGAAATCATGCTGTATTTAGCTATATGCATGGGGCATAATGTCTTGCAACATTATGACTCTGTGATTTTCATTCCTACCTAATGGACCATCAACAGTTGGTACAGGTTGGTGGCATCGTATCACCAACCGTTCCCATCCAGGCTGGTGTCTCTAAGTGCTCCATTCTGGGTCCCATCCTTTTCTCCATTTCCCTGAATGACTTCCCCTCCACCTGTGCCAACTTGCATATTCATGTGTATGCAGATGACTCAGTCTTCATCACCTCCAGTCCCTCACTACAGCTGAGGGAGACCTGCTCCAGCAGGATTTCTACAACATCCTACTCCTGTTCCATTCCAACTATCTCTGAGTCAACAACAAAAAAATGGTGTCTGTGATCTTTGACATCAGCCAGAAACTGACCAGGCTTTTGAGACTTTTGACTTCTTCATGCTGGTGGCTCCCTCCTTGAAGTGGTGTAGTCCATCAAGTACATCAGTGTGTGGCTGGACAGCAAGCTTGACTTCTTGGCCCACAGTGAGGCAATCCATGTGAAACTCCATGCTAAGCTGGGTTCCCTGTACTGTAGCAAAGACTGTCTAACCCTACTGGTCCATCAGGAACTGATAACTAAAATGGTGCTCTTGGTTTTCAGATATACGGATGCGGTCTACAGTACCAACCCCTCCACCTCTCTAGCTAGACTGGACACCCTCTACAGTGCTTTCTGTCACTTTGCTACAAACTGCCCTCCTCATAAGTACCACTGCCCCCTCTACTCCTCCCTATCCATCCTTCCCCCTGCCTTCACATCGTCACTCACACTGTACCTGCTTCATTTCCAAATACTGGTTTGGTTCCCTTCCCTTCTACTGCTCCACACTCCTTTTTCCCGTCCTCCCTTCACCATGCTTCCAGTGCTTCAGGGACCATCATACTGTCTCCACTCCTCATCCCTGTTCCTCTGCTGAGCAATCTGCTTTTTTCTATTGATTTCCAACACTCTGGAATCTGTTTCCCTCTGCTACTCCACCTCCCCAGGCTCTCTCAGGCACCAGTTGGAACCCCCCCCACCTGCACTTGTTTCTCACAGGTGTCCCTCCCTAGTAGCACAAGTGACTTAGGGGGTAGGCACTCCCCCACCTCACAGGTCTCCAGTGTACTACAATGCTTCCCTTTGCGACTACCCATGGCATTATTTTACACTTGCACAGTCACGACTTCCTGTCCTATAATCTCCACTTTAACGTGTACCAAGATATGTGCCTGTGAAGATTTATTTATTTATTGTACTGTGTCTGCACTTTATTCTGTACTATGTCTGTACCATTGTTATGTTTGCTATACCTTCTGCATCCCTTTCCCCCAGGGCCACACCTGGAAACAAGCAGTGGCTCTGTGTGGCTTTCCCAGTCACCAATTTTCAAATACATAAATAAATAATGAATCCCTTAACCACTGTGTATCAATATAACTTTCAGTAGTCTGTTTTTGTACCTAAAAAACGCAGAGTAAGATACAGAAAATAACAGGCAAAACCACATTCAGAACAGCCTCCCTGCATTAAGTTTCCAAACAACTTTGAAACGGAGTCCAAAGCAGGCAGTTTGCAAAAAGTTCAAAAGTTCATAATCATGTTCCAGAGCGTAGTCATTCTGACAGCAGGTATTTTATTTTTGTTTCTCAAAATACAATAAACAAAGTTAGAGCTTTTTAAATGATGTTGTATATATTATACATGTAATGGTTTACAGTATAGCAATCATATTTACCCTCAGTAGTGTGGGTAAAACCTTCAGAACATACTTGCGGCTTAACAACGGTATGCTGTGATGTGCGTGACCACGACTGAGCAACCCCCTAAAGGGTGACTCAATCATGGCATATGTCACAGGGGCTACCGGTCAGGTACAGTGACCAGATGGGGTGGGTTGGTGACTGTATCAACAGGAAGTCGCTACAGGTATGCACGCAGGGGGGTGGGAGCGAGCACGGTTCACAGGTATGCATGCAGGAGGTGGGAGAAAGCACGCTTGGTGAGGGGTAGGAGGGGTTTTGAGGGGTGGTGCCAGGGTAGGCTGCCAAGCTGGCCCTGTGACATAGTGGGTCAGCTCCAGCTTTGGTAGGTAGGGTGCTGGGTTTGGGTGCAGGCTCGTTTTTGTTGCGCCCGTTCTGAATTTTTTTTTTGCCTTCCCCCCCGACATGCACCTCCCTGGAGTTGAGAATCTTTAAGTAGGAGGTGCGGGGCCTCTGCTCCCCACATAAACATAAAAAACACAAGTCCCTGGTGCCATTTTGTTGTGTGCCAGAGAGTCAGAGTGACAAAACTGATTTTCTGAGCTCTGACTTCGCCGTGACAGTGGTCGCCGTTATCACATAGAACCCTTACCAACATGTGAGTTTGCTGTCTTATCCTCCATATGTTATGTTATTTATTTATTTATTGAAAGTTTCACCAGGAAAGGCTCACTGAACAACAAGTTGCTCATCTCATGGTGTGTCCAGGGGAAAGGGTAGTGGAAAACATACATGCATACATCATCAAACATTATTACAACAATATTGGCAGTGGTGAACATGTGCAGATAAATATGATATTACACCATAACCCACTATGTATACTACAGTATATAGACAGACAGATAGATAGATAGATAGATAGATAGATAGATAGATAGATTGATACAGTAGCCTGACTAGGAACATGCACTTTATTCCAAGTGTGATAAGATATAACTATAAATCGTAAGTGGCAATGCAAAGAGTGAATTATAAGGTCCCTTTCTTCCCACAGGTGGGATACATTGCGTATACCTAGCCTAGTTATTATGAATCTTAAGTATCTCTCACTCTCTTGCTCATTTGTCTCTCTTTCTATTTATCTATCTAGTCTGTTCATCTGTTCATCTAGCTACAGTATCTGTCTGTTTAACTGTCTGTTTATGTGGGAGACTAATTTTACTGCGTTGGAACAGGATATGATTTGTCCATAAGTAGTGGAGCCTTAATGATTCATGATTTGGCAAAGCTTCTAGTGTGCTTATGTAAGTCTCCTGGGGGGGGGGTGGATAAGTAATCATATCATAGTAGCAGTCTTATGAAATCATATTTATACTTTGCTTTATGTAAGTGCTGTCTAAGCTTTAATCACAGTTAGAATTTCTGCTGTGACCTTTCTACAGGTGATATTGTTATGATTCAATGCTAGAAGCTTTTACATGCTGCACAGTTGGAGTGGAGCCCATTTCAGTTGTTGGTACCATATACAGTGATTGTCTTTTCAACTGTTGGAGTCGGAGTGAGATAAATACCGGTATGAGTAAGCTGTAATTTTACATAGGAACACAGTGTCTGACAGCAGGGAAGGACCGCTTGGCCCACCTCGTCTGCTCATTTTTCCTTATCTGTAGTGTCACTGCAGACCCTACCTGAGCTCCAGCTTTTTCTCCATCCCTCTTCCTTTCCACTAAGATCCCCTTATGCCTATCCAATGCATTCTTGAACCCCACCACTGTTTTTACACCCCGCCACCTCTGCTGGACGACTGTTCCAGGCAACCACCACTCTTTCAGTGAAGAAGTACTTCCTCACATCCCTTCTGACTCTACCCCCAACAGTTTCATTGCACGTCCCCTTGGTCTTGAGCATCTTTTTTTTCTAAAAAAAAAAAATGCACCCCTCCTGTACCTTATTTACCCTTATGAGGTATTTATAAGTCTCTATCTTATCCTTCCTACTCTCTTGCAGGGCATACATACTGAGCTCCTTCAGTCTCTCCTTGTAGGGCTTCTGATGGAACCCCTCCCCATTTTAGTTGCCCTCCTCGGTACAGCCTTTACTTGGTCTATGTGTTTCCAGAGATGTGGGGTTCAATTTTCAAAGGATGACGCAGGACTTGCATCAAGCCTTGCCTCTACCCGTTCTTTGGTGCAGCTGCACCAAACTCCTTTGCTGCGATTGCACCTCATTTTAGGACACTGGGCGCAGTTAGGACAGTTGTTGTACTTTATGGCAGCTTGCACCAAATATTTGAAACAAGCCCCATAAAAAAGGGTCCCCCAAATGGTGCGAGTTAGACCAGGAAAACCCTGGTCCAACGTTTCAGCATTTGACCTCGAGATTAAAATCCCATGGGTGGCCGGATCTAACACCGTAAGCCCCGTGTGCCAAACTATCAGTGCACTAAGGGTTTGTGGCTTCTTGGGGCTCTGAAAATTGAGTCTGTGGTCTCCAGAACTGGACACAGCACTTCAGGCGGGGTCTATTATCATAACAGTGTTTCTCTCCATAGCAGGCATTTCCTGGTGCATTTATTTATTTAGTTAAACATCAGTTTAGAAACCTTTGAGCCAGAGGCTCATTTACAAAGGTACCTCGTCACAAAGAGGACATCAGAACAGTAGTACAGGGGACACAGTACTTACAAACAAAAAAGTTACAGTTCAATTACAATTTTGTTACAATAGTACAATCTCCAACGAGCAAAAGATAACAAAAGGTGCAAACTTATGGTCGGGGAGAGCTGGTGGGGGGTAGAAGGAGGGAGGAGATAGGGAGGAGGAATAAGTAGGGGAAAGGAAGGGAAAGGGAGGGGGGAGCTCAGTGAGCATTGTCAAACAGAGTATATATATATATATATTTTTTTTAACTAGGCTAGCGGCAGTTGCATTTGCGAGAGCTAAGCAGGAAGTTTCTGAGCCTGGGCATAAAGCAAGCTAAGGTTAGAGAGTTTGAGACACTGGCAGGGAGGGAGTTATACCAGTGGGGCGCACGGTAGGGGAATGCCCTCTGACCTTGTGAGGTCCTGGCTCTCGGAATAACTAGGGTAGTTCTTGACGAGCTGCGCGTGTTCAGGGTCGGTGCAGTACGGCGAATGGAGTTGGAAAGGCCTATGGGAGATAGGCCATGCAAGGCTTTAAAGGTGAGCTGGCATGTCTGATACATGAGTCGCTCTTCCAGGTTGAGTAGGGTAGCCAGGGTGTATAGCTCACATGTGTGAGTGAGTCTGGGAGCACCAGTGATAAGTCTGCAGGCCTTATTTACTGTGAGACGAACCTTGTTGAGGGCAGTCTGATCTGCTGAGCCATAGACCGGAAGGCCATAGTCAATGAGAGACATGACAGAGGAGGTGACAGCCAGGCGGAGGGCATCAGGAGGGAGGCATTTCTTGTGCCGGTAAAGAATGCCTAGCCGTGAGTTGGCGACAGAATTTAGGGCAGATATATGTCCATGGAATGAAAGTGCAGGGTCAAAGGTTATACCAAGATATTTATAGGATTGCACCTGGTCAATGACGAGATTGGGTGAGTGGACGTAAGGGAAACTTGTTGTACTTATTTTGGGGTGGGAGAAGAGCATCGCTTTTGTTTTCTTAAGTTGATAACAAGTCGGTGCTCAGTGAACCAGGTAGCTGCAGAGTCAAAGACTAGTTGGAGGGAGTTCTGTAGCAGCATGGGGTCATTGTGGAGGCAACCAGAACAGCATCATCAGCATAGAGAAGCATCTTACCCGTACAACTGCTGGGTAGGGAGTTAAGAAAGAGTGAGAATAGTAGGGGTCCAAGAATTGAGCCCTGCGGCACCCCAGAGTGAATGGGGCATGTTTCAGAGAGAGTACCGTTGACTTTCACACATTGGGAGCGGGCGGAGAGATAGCTGGTGCACCAGGAAACAGGTCCTGAGGCAAAGCCTATTAGGTCGAGGGTGGAGAGCAAAAGAGGATGCGAAACAGTATCGAATGCTTTAGACAGGTCAATGAATATAGCACCAGCCAGTGCACCAGAGTCCAAGGAGGCATGGAGGAAGTTGGAAAATTCCAGGAGTGCTGTATTGGTACTATGACCTGCTCTGAACCCGTGTTGTTCAGGGCAGAGAACATTGTACTTACAGAGGTAGTCAGAGACTTGGGACGCCACAATTTTCTAACGCCTTAGAGAGGGGAGAGGATTGAGATGGTCTGAAGTTACCCTGAAGAGTCCTTGTCACCACCTTTATGGACAGGGGTAACTGTGGCAATCTTCCAGGCAGAGGGGAATTTTCCGAGACAGAGTGATTTGTTGAAAATGCATGTAATAGGTGAGAGGACCTGATCCAAGACCTGACGTAAAAGGCAGGGATCAAGTGAGTCATTACCGATGGTGTTACCTTTTAGGACTTTTAGCAAGTAAGGCCTAGCTTCTTGCATGGTGACACGACGCAGGTGGAAAGAGGGGCGGGCAATGGGTGGTGGTACAGATGGAGGAGGTGGACTGAAAAGTTACCAGGAAGTACTGAGCTAAGGTCGGTAAAGGAGTTATTGAGGTGGAGGCAATGAGGCAGAGTCAGAGGAGACGGTACCATTGATGTTGAGAAGAGAAGGAGAGGGGACTGGGAGTGACCATTCAGTTGCTTGATGTTGTCCCAGAAGCACCTGGGTTCCCCAGGAGGAGGTAAGAGAGGCTTGGTAGTATTCCGCCTTTGCTTTGTGGATGGCCCAGGTGCACTGGTTACGGGCAGCAGCATAGGACTGCCTGTCAGCTGAACGGCCAGTAGCAACAGCAAGGTGCCAAAGATTGTCACGTTGCTTAAGTTGCCACAGAAGGGCAGGGGTGATCCAAGGGGCATGTTTCACTTTGGACCTCCTAGCAGTTATGGGAGCAAAGATATCACAGGCAAAGTTGAAAGTGCTTACAAAGAAGCCCAGGGCTAAGTCAATGTTGGTTGCCCCTGCTAGGGGACCAATCAGTGTGGGCAAGGAAGCGCTTAAGGTCTATGAGTCCCCAGGCCTAAGCCGCTTCAAGAGGTGGTTTTGACCGGGATGAGAGCCGAGGGTTTCCCAGTTGAAAAGCACAGGGAGTGGTCACTGAGGCAGTCAGGAGGATTTGGATGTTGTGGATGCGGATTGGCCTGTTGGTGAGGACCACATCCAGGAGGGTGCTTGTCCCCTCAGGGTTTTTTCTAGTAGGCTGTGAGACCAGTTGAGTTAGGTCAATTGAATCGAAGCCTCACGGTGGAGGAAGATGACGGCAGAGCCAGTTTATATTCAAGTCGCCCACCAAGATCGGTCCCGACGAGTTGGGTAGGGAGGTGAGGTAGTCAATTAGTGGGCCCAGGGCCTGGGATTGGTTCTTGGGGGGTATGTAGGCTACGGTTAGGAATAATGGGCCTCTAGCTGGGTCCGGGAACAGCTTTAGAGTAAGTGCCTGGGCCTTATGGTCGAGGTCAGGCGGGGGGAGTGGTAGCCCCACGAGAGAATCCTTCAAATAGAAGACACAGCCCCCACCTCTCCTGCCGACACGGTCCAACCGGTGGAGAGTGTAGCCGGGGAGAGAGACATGAGAGTTAGGAGTGGAGGGAGACAGCCAGGTTTCAACAAGGGCAACAACATCAGGTTTATGAAGAGTCACCCAGCAGTGCAGAGAGTCCAGTTTTTCAGGAGGCTACAGATGTTCATAGAAGCAATGCGCAGCCCAGGAGATTTCAGGGGAGGCCCAGTGCTGCCAGGCCGGGATTGGGGTGGACATTGCCTGACAGGAGCAGGAGGAGGGCTGATCTGGGGAGTGCACAATGGCGGGATAGCTTTCGACGATTGGAGAGGGGGTGATGAGGGAGTGATGAGGGGGTGATGACCAAGTGAAAACAACTACTAGAGAGCAGTAAAATGTGACAAGTGAGGTACTGGGAGCAAATTGTTCAAACTTAATTAGGCTCCCTCTAGTGGCAAAACAATATAAGGAGCTAATGGAGAAAAAAAAAAAAAAGACCGTGTGGCCTGGTAGTGAGACTACATCTGTGGCCTGGCCACTGTTTACCTCTCTGGCCACCCCCTCAAAGAAGGCGATCAGTTTGATATGGCATGATATGCTGATCAAAACACCATGCTGAGAGGAACCAAGAACTGTAGCTTCAATCACGTGTTCTGTTATTCTGTCTTTTATAATGGCTGCCAGGACCTCTCCCAGTGGTAATATCAGGCTGACCAGCTTGCAGGTGCCTAGGTCTCACCTTCCTCTCTAGATGGGGACACACATTGTCCACTGTCAAGTACTCGGGTACCACACCTCTCCAGACAGATTAATGTAAGATTACTACGGGTGGCCCTGCCACTTCTTCTATGATCCTGGGGTGAATCCCATCCTCCCCATGGGACTTATCCGGCTTGATCTTCAGCAGGTAGTCACCACCCATGTCATATGCATTGTCTGCAGGGAGCATCATGTCTAGTCAGGAACAATGATGGAGGCTGTGCCTGCACTGCAGGGGTGGTGTGGTCCATGAGGTCAGCTAATCTCCCACACTCAGGCATGCAATCAATAACAGACTATGCTCAAAGATAAGCAAAAGGAGTAACACTCACTGCTGAAATCCTGATTTATTCAAAGTCCAGTAGAAAATGAGGACAGCATACATTTCAGCAGCATCAGTAAGGTGCAGCTTGCATGTAATCCAAAAACATAAACAGCACGGATTAGTGAAATCAGGTGTAAAAGTCCAGCTGAGCCCGGCCAGTGGCATGAAGTGTCAAGGTGCTGGGTGCCTCACCTGCCACTACACCGGCTGCCTGGGTTTGGAAACAGATCAGGGTCACTTGAGCACTGACCAAGGGAAGGAGGACAGAGCACCCATTGATGGCACTCTTCCTTTGGGGAAGGGGGACAGCACAAGCCACTGCTCAGCCACCACTTAGCAGAGGCTGTGTGGAGCAATTGTGACAGCTTGTTAACTGGCTGGGGGCAGGCAGCATGTGCGTGTGGTATCTTAATGGCACATGGTGCACCATGGTACACTTGCAGACCTGGGAATGGGGAAAGAAATGGTGGAAAAAGCAGTGTGTGTGGTTTCCGTATATCATGGTGACCTGGAGCCCTCAGACCTCTCCCACTGTTTCTCCCCCCGGTGCTTCTGCAGGCACATTGGCAGCTGGAGACACTGTGGATGCCTGCATAAGTCATAGGTGGTAGCTGGGAAGGCCAAAAAGCTATTTAAAAAAAGCTCAGCTGATTGCAATAAATTATAATGGCAGCAGTGAGTATTACTCTCCGTGTTTTTCTTTGAATGCAGCCTGTTATCGATTGAGGCCTGTTATCGATTGCGGCCTGCTTTTGATTGTTGCCTGTTACTGACTGCTGCTTGTTACTTGACTGCATGCATCATGGCTACTCCTGATGCCAGGGGCCCTCCCAATGAGCTCCTTCCATTGCCAGGGTTCCTTGATAAACACCAAGCATAAAAAGCATTTGGAATGGGAGAAGCTTGAACAGTCTGTCAAGGCTTGCCCCTTCAATAAATCCAAAGCCAGGGTCCATTTTGGTAGACAGTTCTTTTTTTTAAATTTAATATACTTTATTGATATTCTGCTTAAAGACAACATGAAACACAATACAACAACTGGACATCTTCACAACAGGCATTCACCCCCCCAGTACATACATTGGAGTTCATAGACAACATACACATTATAAAGAGGGTCTGGTATGATTTCCCGACTTACGTTCTCCCATCTAATACTATCCCGATCTTCTTTTTACCAACTACTGTAATCCCCGCCCGTACACTTGCCCGTTCTACTATCGGCCGACACATAGTGCAAGTAATTATTGGACTAGTAAGGCCTTTCAGAGTTTGCAGCACTGAACAAGCGTACTTTGAGCTGCATAAATTACATATGGACTAGTTTACAGCACTGAATAACTGCGCTATGCACAAAATACTTCAAGCAGCTGATACTGCATTAAATAAAGGTCCGTAAGGATTTTCATAGTTTCATAGTTTCCCTGTGCAAGCATACTTCGAGCTGCATTTAGCATTGAATAAAAAAATAAAACTAATAAAAAGCACTATAATTGATTTGCAGCACTAGCTCCAAACGGCATTAATTACATACGGCTTACATACGGCTTTTCAGATTTTGTAGCACTGAATAACCCTAGTTCAAAACTGTATTAATTACATACGGTGTTTCAGATTTTGCAGCACTGAATAACCCTAGTTCCAAACTGCACTAATTATATAGTCTCCTGTTGTCCTAGCATGCCTCTCAAAATTATGTATTGCCCAACGGGGTCTATTATCTCCTGCAATAGCTGAAATAGCACACTGTGTGCAAAGAGCATGGCTACCCCTTTCTTTTTTGTATAATCCCCAGCCCCATAGTATTACCCCCTTCCCTACATAGTAGGAGCCCCTTCTTCGCCTTCAAATGGGTTTCTTGCAAGAACACAACTTAGACCTGTAATTTTTTTCAAATGCTTCAATATTTTATATCCTTTTTCTTTTGCTTGGGCCCATTCTATATTACAAGCATAATATCATATTGGCTTACTCGTACTTCATGCCCAGTAGTGAAGAAAGTGCACGGCCCTTCAGAGTTTTAGCTTTCCCGATGCCTATGTATGTATGTTTCATGACTGTCTGTACCAGACCTCCCTCCATTCCCAACACTTCACAAACATACATAGAAACCTACCCAACTGTAACAGAGAGTACAACAGGTACTGTAACATGTTACCTAGCACCAGAACGGTGCTTACTCCTCTCCCTCCTCACAGAAAAAGTGCTACCTCTCTTTGCAAGACATCTTCTGTACCCTTTGGTCTGAACAGTGCTTTACCAATGCTGCACTTCATCAGAGTAATGAACCCCCCACAACTGACTCATTAATTACCATAGTTTTTCTTGTGCCATTAATGACCCACCCTAGTCACAGTCTATTTGAAATTCAATGGTGGGTGTTTGCAGCCAACGGCTCCATTATATTCTGGAGCCACTGGCTTAAGGGGGGGGTCAGCGAATGTCACAGGTCTCACCTTCTATTCCACAATTTATATAAACCATTTGTATCACTAGGAAACATTTAATTTTAAGCAATGCTGTCCGCTCCTATATGCTGTAACACAAGTGCATAAAACATTTGCAAGGACAATTCACTCATTCCCTACTTTTGACTCCACCGTTCCAAAACTATGTGGTTAGGCCATAGTCCATGATGTAAAGTAGCAACAGATAGTGAAATCAGACTGAGCTTAGTGCTCATTCCATGTCCACCGTTGCACAATCTTGTATCACTAGCTCTGCCTTGGTTCCCAGTATTAGTGCCATGGGAATTTCCTAAGTTACTGACCCTTTGTTGTTACTGTACCTCCCCAACCCGTTTGTCATTACTTGCAGTTTAAATTGCATATACTGGCATCTTAGTGCCTATAGTCACTTAAAATATTTATCTTCCTAAAAGCAACAGTCAGTGTTCCATTTGTAAATAGAAAGAGTATGCATTGACATTAGAGGGCCAGGACCATGGGAGTGGGGGTGGGGTGGGGAGGACCAAGAATCTAATCCAGAGCCAAAGTTTAAATCTATAGGAGTTATGCAGTCCCAGTCTTGTTATCGTCCTGTTTGATGGAAAGACCTCAAGAAGTACTTGCAGTTTGCAGTAGACTCAGTTGGTGAGCAGAAAAAGCCTCCAAGTAAGTGTGCCATAAACCATCAGCCCTCCATTCTGCGTGGTGACTCAGGTGCAGGAAAAAGATTGGGAAAGACGGCAGGCAGCCCTTCTATTGCTTCTTGGGCTAAGACGAATTGCTTGGTGCCTGAGTTAGTGGTAATCAAAAGCTTGGCTGGGTATAACATGCAGAAACAGATACCGCCTCAATCAGCTTGGCCTTTATCCCTCTGTATTCTCTTGCAGTTGCCTGGCTTGAGGGGTTAAATCACAATATATAAAATATTTTTGTGTCCCAGTAAAGTTAACCTTTCTGTCTTGCTTTGTGCTGAACATGGGTTTTGTCCAAAAAGTTTAAACGCTTACAAATAATCAGATGGGCACACTCATCCAGACCAGGGAGGGGCTGTGGACATGGCCTACCTAGATTTTAGCAAGGCATTTAATACAGTCCCACACAAAAGATTAATACACAAGTTAGCCAGCCTTGGAGTGGGTCCCAAGGTGGTAGCTTGGATAAAAAATTGGCTAGACAACAGGACGCAAAGGGCAGTAGTTAACGGAGTCTGCAGTGAAGAAAGGAGGGTTACTAGTGGGTACTGCAGGATTCAGTACTGGGACCGGTCCTTTTAATGTCTTTATAAGTGACATTGCAGAGGGACTGAAGGAAAGTATGTCTCTTTGCAGATGACACAAAGATCTGCAACAGGGTTGATACGCAAGGTGGGGTGGAAAGGATGAGAAGGGACTTGGCAAGGTTGGAGGAATGGTCAAATGTATGGCAGCTCAGATTCAATGCAAAGAAGTGCAGGTAATGCACCTGGGAAACAAAACCCAGGGGAAGCGTATAACAATGGGGGTGAGATACTGACAACAGTAAAATTAAAAGGACCTGGGGGTAATTATATCAGATGACCTAAAGGTGGGCAAGCAATGTGAGAAGGCAATAAGGAAGGCTGGGGGATACTGGGATGTATAGGAGAGGCATCAATAGTAGAAAACAGGAAGTTGTTATCCCTCTATACAGACAGTTGATGAGACCCCCATCTGGAGTACTGTGTGCAGTTCTGGAGACCCCATCTCCGCAAAGACATAGACAGAGTGGAGGCTGTCCAGAGGAGGGCAACCAAAATGGTGCAGGGTCTGCACCAGAAGACATACGAAGAAAGACTAAAGGAGCTTAATATGTATACCCTTGAGGAAAGAAGGGAGAGAGGGGACGTGTTAGAAACTTTCAAGTACCTCAAGGGAATCAACAAAGTCCAAGAGAGTAGCATCTCTGAGAAAAAGAGATGTGCAAGAACAAGGGGGCACAATTTGAAGATAGAGGGGGGACAGCTCTGAGGTAATGTGAGGAAGGATTTTTAGATGGAGAGGGTTGTGGATGCATGGAACAGCCTCCCTGAGGAGGTCATGGAGTCAAGAACAGTGGGGGAATTCAAGAATGCATGGGACAGACATAAGGCAGTCCTAGTGGGGGGTAGGAGGAAGTAAGCTGTTGGTTAACTAGGATCTGCAGCTTATCTGTTAGGTAGGAAAATGGTCAGACTAGGTGAGCCAAGCGGTCCTTAACTGCCATCAAATTCTATGTTTCTATGTCTGTGTTACTCATTGGGACCTGGCATAGGCCGTTAAGATCTATGAGCACGTACTTTAATGTACTTGTGGCCATGTGATGCAGGACCCACCACATCCATGCAGAGCTTCTGCATGAAGGCTAACATATCCAAGCCCTCAGTTTTCTCTGGTATGTCCACTATAACTAAGTTATTGCAGCAGTTCCACCCTTCTGGAGCCTCAATTTGTGCCTCAAGGTTTATTACTTTTGTTTTAACAGACATTATTTCCATCTCCTCATAATGTTGCCAGTCTTCCACCAAGCTGATCTTGCACCCTGTATCTCCCACCTGGCATGCCAAGACATGCAAGGCCAGCAAGATAATTTTCCTGTCCCTAGAGAGGTCCATGACAGCTTCCCTGATGGAGCTGGACTTCATGTCTCCTGTAGCAGCCTGTTACAGGGACAGCAATGGTGAGTTGGAGGCCTTGTGCTTCTTGGCAGCCTGCCAGTGCTCAGAAAGAGGTGGTGGTGTGCAGAGCTGTGGTAGGTCCTGCCTCATCGCTTCAGCTGAAGCTTCCATTCTGTCTGGCCAAAATTCATATTTTCTTCTGCACACAGATAGGCAATATCAATAGAGGAGGCATTCTAATGTCCTGAGACCTACTTTCAGTGAAGTTTTAATTATTTCATCAATTTAATAATTCCAGTCAGTATGAGGGGTTTCAGCGCAGCTTCAATGCACATGTCTGCACTAGTTCAGCTGCATCACGTGACTGCAATAGACAGATCTCGACTGCAGATCACAATGAAAGAGATGGGGATGGCACATCAAATTTCAAAAGAAAAAATAACTATCTTATTGGTGAAGAACATTTTCATTGTGGTCTTTTCCTTCTATGGAAGCATAATTAAAATATAAATGTACTGCTCTGGGCCAGGGAGGAGAGAGTGGGGAAGGAGTGGAATACATCCGGAAGGAGAGGGGTATTACTTTACTTGTTTGGGGTCTATCACCAGGCTGGACAGAGCAGGGAGGGATTGGACCACAGCAGGTTGGGAAGGGGTATTACTTAACTAGTTGTGGGTCCAACACTGGGCATAAAGGGGTGCAGAAGGATGGGGACGCTGCAGATCAGGGAAGGGGTATTACTTTTACTTGTTGGGAGTCCAATCCAGGACCAGGCAGGATGGAACATGGAAGGATGAGGACACAATGGGTCAGGGTGAGATGTATTACCTTTACCTGTTGAGCATCTGGCAATACTTGGGAGGGATCAGTCAGGTAATGGGGACATGGCAGGAAGGGGAAAAGGGTTCTTCTCTTTTTTTCTGAGGACTGGGAGGAGGGAGCGGGGGCACAGTGGCAAGGGATTATCTTTGTTGTTTGGCTATAGGTATACAGTACGTTATTTGTGGGGGCAGAGTGCATGTCAAGCATGTCAGCAAGAGTACACTTGTTAAGAGTCCATCTTATGAAAAAGCTTTACGAAAAAGACTAATCGTGTATGCCCAGATGTTTATTTGTTAAACATAAAGAAGTTATTTAACTTCAGTTTTAACAAAGCTACAAAAATACATTCATTTTATAAGGGGCTGATGAAGTTGAAATATTTAGGTTTAAAATCTTACCATTTTTCATTTGTTCCATCCTTAAAATTTGATCTTAGAAATTCAGAATTTTGCTGTTGGATCCCATCTACCTAACTTTAAAACTGCTTAACCAAAGTTTGTCGTAGTTGCAGAATTTGGAGCCCCTGCTTCAAAGGGTGTGACTGCCACATTGCAAATCTCTAGCTCATAAAATATATATGTTAATAGTGATGGAAAATCATGATTTGACATTAAAGTGCCTACTGAACCCTAACTATGGTAATACAGTGAATTTGTGGTGTGACAGAGAGATCAGATAACAGGTGTACACGTCATCCTTGCAGTGTTCTGCAGATCGTCTCTCCTCAGCTTGTGACTCTGACAACCCAAAGCCCCCTCTTCATTCCTGCATTCCTCTCACACGGAGGGCTCCTGGTCAGCCTTTTCGTCTACAAACTAATTATAGAATGAT
Organism: Neoceratodus forsteri; assembly: GCA_016271365.2. Lineage (NCBI taxonomy): Eukaryota > Metazoa > Chordata > Ceratodontiformes > Ceratodontidae > Neoceratodus > Neoceratodus forsteri. The sequence goes on from JADMNL010000032.1 coordinate 62,237,445, forward strand.
CAATAATAAATGCCACAGGCGCTAGAGAACACAACATGTCCCTCTTACCTCTGCTTTTAATGGAACTGACAGCACGCACTCAATCAGTGGCATGTTTATTGAATTGTTAAATTGGCACTTCATTTTAGTCATGGAAGCAAGACTGTTTAACATGCTGGGGTGTTTGGCCTGTATGTTAAGCTTCTGTAGTAATAAAAAATTAACTGTGCTGTTTGCCCTTTCTTGTGAAAGGGCCTTTGGTATATTGTAACTGTAAGTAATTATGCATCAAACATATAGTGGTGACTACAGCATTTTCTGGGGTACTGGCAAGGCTGTACTTGGGGTACTGTGTCAGGTTCTGGTTCTTGGCCATAGCATAAAAGGATACAGCAGTATTTGTTATTTATTTATTTTATTTAGTTTTTGTTGACCGGGTAAGTGCACTAGACAAGTCCTGCCTATTTTCAGGCATGACCTGGGGGAAGGGGATACAGATGAATGCCAACTGACCTTGAACCAGATTAAGCTGTTGTACATCAAGGTATCTGTAGTACCGCAAAGTGCACTTACATTAATTATGGGAATGTTGAGGTTATGGCATGGGGAACATTTAATAATAATAAAATAATAACATTTATTTATAAAGTGCAATTCAACAAGTATCAAAGCTCTGTACAGGGATTAAAACACAAATAAACAATAAAATATCTAAATTGATCAATAAAAATACAGTATTACAACTTCAACAATCCCCAAAGGTGCAGTTAAATAAATATGTTTTTAAAGCCATCTTAAAGCTCTCCATGGTCAGGCACTCTCTAATCTGGCAAGGTAGAGAATTCCACAGGGTTGGGGCTGCATACATAAATGCTCTTGCACCAGAAGTTTTCAATGGAACCCTGGGAACCTCTAGCAATCCCTCCTTGGCTAAGCAGAGGGGTCGGAGTGGGCAGTAAGGAACCAGGAACTCTTGCAGGTAGCCAGTACCCAGTCTTTGCAGGGCCATATAGGTCAGTAAACTGACCTTAAAGGTGATCTGCCACTGAACAGGCAGCCAGTGCAGTTCGCACAGCACAGGGGTGATATGACTAGTCCAGGAAACCCCGACCAGTAACCTGGCCACAGCATTCTGCACCAGCTGCAGGTGGCAGATATCAACCCCTGGAAGCCCTAGGTATGGGGAGTTGCAGTAGTCAAGGCAGGAGGTTATGAAGGCGTGGATCAGTGTTGGAAGGTTGTGAGACAGATCAAGGTGCTTAATCCGGGCGATATTCTTCAGATGGTAAAAAGAGGACTTGACTACAGTCGACACTTGCAAACGAAGTGTCAGCCCTTCGACAAATATCATGCCCAGATTCTGCACCTGAACAGAGAACATGAGCTGGCTACCCCCGAGCCAAAGCCCAGAGTCAAGCCATGCTCCTGTCCTTTCTATCCCATGACCTGGACAGGCTAGGTATGTTTTCCCATGGACAACAAAGCTAACAAGAGCTATAATTGCGATCAGGAGAAACATTTCCAGTTTGTTCAGGGTAGTATAACCAGAGGGCTTGCTTAAAGGGTAGAAGCGCCAAAAATAACAATCATAAAATGTTACTAATTTTTAAAAGTAGTCAGTTGTTACTTGTTTTATTTCTGAAGTATTTTTCCTTTTCCATTTGCTCATTAAAAGAGTTTTTACCTGATTGTATTTGGTTGGCTATAAAGAGCAGTACCATACCTGGAAACTGACATATGTATCTAGTTCTGTTCCTCTTCATACCTCATCAGCATTGTGACATCACAAGTGACTGATCTGGCAACAGGTGACTGGCACTTCGTGGTCAGTTTTGATGTTCTAGGTCACAGGGCTGCTGATGTATTAGGAAGAGTAGAACGAGGTATGTCAGCCTCTAGCTAGAGTAGTGTTCCGCACACCAACTCCAGTACTGTCATGTAGAACATCTTCCAATTAGCAAAAGATAAAAGAAAAAAAATTCAGACACAGAAAGTAAAAAGGGACAAACAGGGAAAGGGAAAAATTGCCCCAGCACCCAGCACTTACAATCAGTCTTTGCACCCCTAGTACCTTACCTGTCATATTCCCTCGACAAGGCCCCCTGGCTGCACTGTCTCCCACCCTTGTCCACCTCCCCCCCATATCTCCACTCCTGCCCCTGCCCCCAACCACCTCCCATACTCTCCCTTAACCCTCTGCACCTCCTACCCCCCGATCTCCTACCTCACTTCCTCCCACCCACCTCTCCTTCCCTTGTCTTGCTTATAGCTCATGTCTTTGTATTGGTTATTACATGTCTGTAAGTCAATGACTATATGTTTGTAACTAAAAATGATGACTGTTGCACATGCTGAGGTGGAAGCTTTGTAAAAGAGCCTCGGCTCAAAGGTATTGTAATCCTAGATGAAATAAATAAAAATAAAAATATGCTTAATGATAGGCAGTTGCATTGTGTGATGGTATGGCAGAGGGGAAGGGAAACCCCTACTTGGACAATAGATCAGTGAGGAGAGGTAATTTTAGTAATGGACAGACTAGATGGACCTTTGGTCTCCTTCTGCTGTCGGATTCAATATATCTCTGTATCTATGAAGTAATAGTTCACAGCTTTTGAAACTTAATTTCAGGCAGTACTCTACCTCTTTAAGGGAGAATAAAGTTGGAAGTGGCAATGTGACACAGCTTTTTTTGGACCCAGAGAGCAGTAAACCTATGGAACAAGTGCCTCAAGGAAGTAGTACAAGTGTTAAGTCTTTTAAAACAGTGACTGCACTTCAGTGTGGATTTATAAACATATGGTTCCACTGTAACAATTCACTCAAAAATACATTCATTTAGCTGGCCCAGTGGCACTGAGGGTGGAGGCACTGGATGCCACACATCACGCCGCACTGCAACCCAGGGTCGGGAACAGACTCAGGTTGCTTGGGGGCCAATGGGGAGAGGAAAGATTGATCATCCACAGACAGTTCTCCTTCCTCAGGGAGGAAGGATGGTGTGGCACGCTGCTTGCCTAACACCCAGCAGCAGCTGGGTGCCAGCACATGCACGCCACCAGAACTGGGAGGGACCCCACATCCAGGGCATTAGTCTGCCTCTGCAGATGCAGAGCTCAGTCACTCCACCCACTGCACGTTCGTGGGCCCAGGGAGAAAAGATGGTGGAAAACTGGAGGCTCCACGATGGCCCAGACGTGCTCCCAGCAACAGCCTCCCCAACCACTGGATTGTGCTGCAGGACAGGAAAAAGGTCAATGCTCCTCGCTCTGGCCCTGCCCCCGGGGGGGTAATCCATGGATGAACTACAGGGTAAGGCTAGATTGGGGATGGCCGGGCTTGGAGGACGAGCCCTACTAGGGAGGGCCAGAGCCACCTGCCAGCTCTATGGAGGTGGAAGAAAGTGTAAATAAAAAAAAAAATACATTTGTTTACCTTTTTGTTCTCCTGTCGAGGGTTACAACACATCTTGGTAGCCTGTCTAAGGAGTGTGTTAAAAAAAAAGAAAGCATCAGCCAGTACCCAACTGACCTTTCAGTGTCTTTATATATGACATCATAGTGCTCCCCATGGCAACAGACTGTGATGTCACAAACACTACAATAATGAGGTCAGTTAGGGCAGGCAAATATTTTTTGGAAAGTAGCCTGAGATATGTAATGCATCCAAGACAGCACTATTTGAAATATTTAGTAGACCAGTAACAGAACAAAATAATAAAAACTAGAAAGTACAAAAAAATTTTATTGCTGCATGGATGGTGGGTGGACAGGAACACAGTGGAGCACGGGTCATTTTTTTGTTGAGCTTTTTTTTATACAATAAATCAGTTCTGTTAGCTCTAGGAGTTTTCCTAATCATATTTTATATAGGATCACCATCGAGACTTGCTGCCTATGGATGTGGATCCAGTATCTGTTCCTGGGTGCCTGCCTCATCTGGGTAACTCTGTCCCTTTTCTCTTCCTTATCTCCAACTTCTTTCAGAGTTCTTCTCCAGGAATGCTACCATCATCGCTGCACCTGCAACCAACCACTTTATTTCCTTCCCTGACTCTTTCAGCCCCCACTCCACACTATCCTACCTGCCACCTCACCTATTTACTGTTCTGCCCTTAGTTCCAGAACTGAACATGTCTGGTCCATTTTGAGTCTCTAATGATTTTTGCTGCCGCAAACTGCATGTCCTTTGTATTTATTTAAGCAATAATGTCTGAACAATGGGGCATTTCCAAGGAATTAATGCCCGGCTGGGGGATATTGGTGGTTTGAGGTGCAGCCAAGGGCCATTAAACCCAGCAAGGGCATTAAGCCCATGGAAATGACCAGTTGTAAGGGTATTATTATGATTATAAGTGTAATCACATTATTAAGGGGAAAAAAGTGGCAAGTTTAAAAAAAGAAAGTTTACAAATGCAGGCACCACTCTAAGCTGCACCGCCCATTTCTAAGGGATTAACGCCTGGTACAGAAGCCAATCAGAGCATGTGTCGGCATACTAAATTCTTAATTGGAATAGAATTTTTTGCATTATATATTGTGTTTTATTTGGTCTGATGGTTTTATTATGAAATTGCACCTCTCTCATACCCCACTTCCCTTCTCATGTCTTGGGGGAGGGGGAAGAGTCAGAAGAGATGCCCATCACCAGACCAAGCTTGCATAACCCAATTTTTGTTGAGAGAAGTCCACTGCACCTGATAGACTACAGTACTGCATGCATGTAAACCCCTCACTGATTGCAAACTCTGGAGTCAGTTATCAACACTTGGGTGGTGTTTAACCTTAGACTAATGCACCACCATCATCGGCAGCAGTGGCAATTATTTGGCATGTGAGCGACTTCTTTCCTTCTCCATAGGGTACTGTATTTGCCACCATTGAGCCAGCTCCCCCCCAAAACATTTTCTTCTCCTGCAGAGAAATTGAGTCTTCCTGGATTCTTCCACAGAAACCTCCTTTGTTCATGTATTTCAATTTGTGAGAAAATGTTTTTTTTTTCACTTGGCTTTCCCAGGCTTTTTTTTGTCAGTAACATTTTCATTAAAGTTTTCAATAACAAATATACAAGTATATACAAGTCAAACATTCAGCAGAAAAAAAGTTCATCATAAACAACACCTATTAATAATGCAAGAATACTAAGCATTAAAAATAGTCAATCAACTCTTATAGGTGTTCTATTCATTTAACTTTTAAAAAGTATCTCCCCATAATAATTCAATCAAATTAAAAAGTATAAGACATATAGTTTACAATAAAACCATGCTATCACTAAGATAAAAACAGTTTTGTGAACCCCCACCCAGGTCATTTCAGAAGGTTATTAGAGGTCATAAGGGGGAGTTAAAAAGAGAAAACGGTAGTAAGAAGAAAATAGTGAAAAACATTCCAAAGTGTGGTATTTAAAAGATAGGAAAGAAAAGAAAAGGAAATGGTCATAAATAGAAAAAACTATACAACTGGATTGGCGAGGAGACAAAAAAAGAGAAATACCTACAGTGTCTCTAAGATACATGTTCTTGGTCCATGTTTTGGAAAGGATCCTCTGATGCACTACAGTTTCCTGTTTTAGCAATGGATTCAAAGAGAGATCCTCATTTACTATCAAACTTTCTCAATTTGCCAGCAAAACCATGGCTAGTTTTTCCAGTTTAAGTGCTTCTATGAGATATCTTCTCCATTCAGTAAGTGGTGGAGCTGAATTCTCAAGCCAATATTTCAGAATTATATTTTTAGTTATAACTCCTACTAGGGAGATAATGTATTTATCCCTTTTTTTAATTTTTAATTCAGCTGGGAAAATCCCTAATATACAAGCGTTCACCCATGCCACAGCGACAATCAAGTTGCCGGCATAAATGATGTCACCAGCACTTGGCCAACACCCAGGGCAGCGCTCCGACAATCTTCCATCTGGCAGTTGGAGCAACAGCAATTGCAGGGGGCTATGCCCCCCACATATTTAAATAACAAACTCTGGATCACACCCTGGTGGTAATGGGCACACCGCGAGATCAGCAACAGTGCCGTGGCAAAAGACAAGTCACACAAGATGCGTGTGACATTACTGCCCCAACAACATTCTGACAGCAATATTCTGTCAGCACATTAATGGACTACCATATACAAGTCTGGAAAGACATGCTTTTAGAGACATTTGTTTCTTTACCAAAGAATTTAGAAGTTTTGTTCCGTAGTGGTTGAATTTTATTACAGAGCCAAAACGTGCACAAAGTCAACTTTTGGATCATCATTTTTGTCACACCTGTCATTTTCTTTCCCCCCATTTTAAATAGAGGCATTGGAGTAAACTATAAGTTGATGATTATTTTATATTGGGTTGTTTTATAATTCAGTGACATAAAAGGTGGGATGATATTTTTCAAAATTGCTTCCTGGTCCCAATTGTCAGTGTTTGTTTTCAAGATCTTGAACCATCTATCTGAATTATCTGTATTGCTCCTCCATCTGCCTTCAGTGAATATGTTGTAAAGAGAAGATACACATGGTTCGAATCCATATGTGGATACAAAAGCTCTCTTGCTTCATCAGATTTTAGTAAAGATCCATTGTCTAAATATAGTTTTGAGACATTCTCTTCAATCTTTTTGTAGTAGTTGTTCTTGGTAGGTTCAATGTTAAAATCTTTTTTATTCTGTCAAAGTCCTTGAAATATATTCCGGTTTTCAAGGTGTTTTTATTTATTTATGTAAAAGTTGATAACCGGGAAAAGCACCATTGAGCCGAGGCTCATTTCCAGATGAGTCTTGGGGAAAAGGGTTACATAGGGAAAAACAGTGACATAAAGCAAAACATTGGTAGTATAGCAAAAATGTGGGCCACAGTTACAAGACCTCCAAATAATTAACATAAACAACATCAGCAAGTTTGCAAATGTGGGCTGCAATTACAAGACCCAAAAACAATGACATAGTACAGCAAACGCAAATAAACAATTGTGGAGTATACCCTCCCCCTCTTTTCTACCTATTTATTATTTTTAACACCTTTCCTTTTATGTTATGTTCGGATTGCCCCATAATGGTTGAAATACAGATTTTGTGAGTTGGAAGTTTTAGAATTGTTGCTTCTTCAATTTAGCAGTCTGATTGAATCAACAAGGATAACATTTTTAATTCTTAGAGTTGGCTTTGCAAAAAATAATGCTTCCAATTAAAACCCTTTTCTTTGCTTCCTCCTTTCAATTGTTACCCATTCTGGTGTATATACAGATTCCCCATTATCTATTATCCATTTAGATGTTTGGTAGATTTTGTTGGCCAGAAAGTATAGCTATATGTCTGGAGCTTTTAGACCCCTGGCATTTTTAAGTTTAGTAACTTTTTCATATGATTGTCTAGGGCTTTTTTTGTTTTTCATTTTTTGCCTATATGCATTTATTTAAGGAGACATGCATTTGTGTGAACCATTTTTTTTAATTGTTTAAGGTGTCATATTTTGTATATATATAACGCAAAGTAATTCATTCATTTTAATTATATCTATTCAACTCCAGTACCCAAATAAGAGTTTATGTCAGCTAGCCAGGTTTTTCTCAGTTTTAGATTTTAAGTCGGAGATATTGGCATTCATTTTTTTTATGTTACTCTTTACAGATTTTTACCCCCAGATAATCTGTATGTTTAGTTGCCCATTTGACTTCCAAGTTTATAAAATCTTGTTTTAAACATAGACCATTCAGGAATAAGAACTGAGTTTTTTTTCTTTATTTACCGAGTAACTAGAGCATTTTCCAAATTGATTTATTTTATCAAATGTTGCTGGAATAGTTGTGTTGGAGTTCTGAATACATAACAGCAAGTCATATGCATAGAATGAGCAGGTGCATTTTGCACCACTAAGTGATACTAATCCCCTCAACATGTGGATCATTATCTACTTTACATACCGGTGGGGCTATATATAGTATGAATAGTAAGGGAGATAACAAACAAACTTTTTTGTCCCTCTATGTAGCTGGATTTTATTAGAAAGAATTATATTTGTTAGAATTGAGGCAGTCATTTTTTGTGAAGGAGCTGAATCCATCTAATTAAGCTGTTTGGAAAATCATATAGTTGAAATGTCTTAAATATGTGTGCCCATGATATATGGTCAAATGCTTTTTCTGCATATATTGCTAATATGTTCATTGGGATCTTTGATTGTTCAGCAAGTTTGACCAGGTGGAGGATCTTTCTCATGTTGTCTTCTAAGTGCCTACTTTTTATGAAGCCTGTTTGCATAGGGCTATTAATTTTTGTATACACCTTTCTAATCTAGCAGATAATATTTTGGCTAAAATGTTTGTTAGCATTAATAAGAGTTATTGGTCTGAAATGTTTACAGAGTTTATGATCTTTAGGTTGCTTGGGGATTAATGTAATGATCATAAAAGTGATAGGATGAACTCCACTCAAAACATAAGGGGCAGGATTCAAGAAGTGATTTGGGACTGAGTCCCACTCCACAACCCCAGTTGCACTTTGAAATCGCTGCAGCTGTGGTGTGACTGATCCACAGTCACAGCGGTTGTGGAGGGTACTGCGGTGGGTCCCACTGCCTGTAGCAGCCTCCTGCAGCTGCAGTGCTGTCCCTGGCAACAGCTCACGCAAGCTTCCATAATCCGGGGAGCCGGTCATACTCTGGCTCCACTTTAGTGAATACCCGCAGCTGCAGGTGATCTGCAGCTTCACAAGTGGAAACCCACTAGTGCCGAGGTTTTCCCGCAGCTGTGAGACCTTTCCTGATGTTCGTGAATCCTGCCCAAGACCTTCAAGCAAACACTTTTTTATTCCTCAAATCCACACTTAATAACCAGGGCAAACATTTTGCAGCTGACACCACTTCATTAAGCCCATTCAGTGTTGGATCTAAATAAAGTAAACATATAAAAGTATGTTTTACCAGCTATATAAATCTTTAAATTCTGAACAGTGGTATTCCCATTCACCATAGTGCTGTAAGTGTGTCATCACTTTTAACCCATACATTTATTCCTCTTAACTACCCAAATGGCCAATGTAATGTTCCAAAATGTGGTGCCCTAAGGGGCCAAAACACCATCTAAATGAGTCATGCAGCATGCCCTTAGTAATTCTAAGAGATTTCAAAGTGCCTTTCATACCTCTATGTTATAACCACTTCAGATATTTTAGTTTATCTCTTTACTGTCTTCCATTTGAGTAAAGCTATCTGTAAATTCAAAAATAAAGTTTCCTAAACCTTTGTTTCAATTGCTGCCGTAGGAACTCAAAACGTATATATAATTCAAAATCACCTTACATAGGACTCTGTAATATAGTCCTTTCTAGCTAGTTTATGTTCTGATAGTTTTACTCTCTTCTGGTTTAATCTCTGCAAAAGAAATTGCAAATATTTAATAGTAATATGTAATAATATGATCCAAAAATACTTCCATAGAGTCTGCCCCTCATAATCAGTTTGAGAAAATGTATTTTCATATTGATTTAAACATAGAATTGAGTTGCTGAAATAATTTACTGAAGGGGAAAGTAATGTATCTTTCTAGGTGCAATCAAAAGAACTAATATCACTGTAGAGATGTAAGAGGTGAGCAACAGTGGGGGTTGTTCTCCACATTATTTTTATGCAAGTATTTTTGGATCATAATATTAAATATTTGTCATTTCTTTAGCAGAGTTTAAACCAGAAGGGAGTGAGATCCTCGGAACATAAACTAGCTAGAAAGGATTACATTACAGATAATCTATATGTTTAGGTGCACATATGACTCCCAAGTTTATAATATCTTGTTTTAAGCACAGTCCATTCAGGGATAAAAAATTATTTTTTTCATTATTTACTAAGTATCTAGAGAATTTTCCAAATTGGTTTATTATATCAAATATTGCTGAAATAGTTATGTTGGAGTTCTGAATAGATAACAGCAAGTCATCTGCATAGAGTGAACAGGTGAATTTTGTGCCACTTAGCTCAATCTCTTCAACATGGTGATCATTATTTAGTTTACGTACTAGTGGGTATAAAGATAGTGTGAGTAGTAAGGGAGATAACAGACAACCTGGTTTTGTCCCGGTGTGTAGTTGTATTTTTTTGTTTAGAAACAAATCCATTTGTTAGAATTGAAGCAATCTTTTTTTTTTATTTTAAGAAAGCAGCTGAATCCATTTAATAAAGCTATTTGAAAAACCATATAATTGCAAGGTCTTAAATATGTGCATCAATGACATATGGTCCAGTTCTTTTTCTGCATCTTTGGCCAATAAGGCCATTGGGGCTTTTGATTGTTCAGCAAGTTTGACCAGGTAGAGGATCTTTTTCATGCTCTCTGATGAGTGTCTAACTTTTAAGAAGCATGTTTGCATATGGCCTATTATTTTCTGTATATACCTTTCTGATCTAGTGTAGCAAATACTGTTTTGGTTAAAATTTTGTTGTCAGAGTTAATAAGAGTTATTGGTCTGAAATCTTTGCAGAATTTTTATGTTGCTTGGGGATTAATGTTATACTATCATCCTCCTAAGATGGTGGGAGAATATCTTTAGTGCATGCCTCATTAAATTTTTCTGTTAGTTTTAGGGCAAGAACCTCCTTGAATGCACAATAGAAGTTTGCTGAAAACCTGTCTGGCCCTGGAGTTTTATCCCTGGATATTTATTTTTTCTTAACATATTTATAGTACTGCATACCTCATCTGATGAAATTAATCTTCCAATGTTGTCATTTGTATTATCTGGGATTTTTGGGATGTCTACATCTTCACAGAACTTGTTAAAATCATTCATTGAATTTTCCATCAGTTCCTTGTAAAGATTTCCATAAAACTGTTTGAGTATGCTATTTATTTTTTATGCTCAAATACCAAATTCCTTGTATTGGGATCTAGAAGGCTAGGGGATCATATTAGAGTTTTGTTTCAATCAAACATCAAGTAATATTTTTGCTTTGGGGCTACTGTCTACATATCTAAGTTTTTCTTTTTAAATAGTAAATTCTGCATCCCTCTTATTATATCATCATATTCTAATCTGTCTATGGACCATCTATTCCATGTCTGGTCAGAATTATCACTAAATAATTGTTTTTCTAGTTCTTCTATTTCTATGAATTTATATTTTAACTTTATATTTTTCTTTTTTTTTCTTTTGCAGATAAGCTTATAAGTAGTCCATGCATGTGCATTTAAATGCTTCTCAGTTTACTGATCAATATATATATCTGTTGGGTTATTTAACTAAAAAAAAATGTATAATTTGTTGTACTTTTTCTTTCTTTTTTTTTCCAGAATAAACTTATTGGTTCTCCAGCTATTTTGCCTTTTGTAAATTATTTCCTGTTTTAGTTGTATAGAAATATGTGAATGATCCAAAATAATCACCAGTGTAATTTGACATCTCTTATACCTTGGACAAGGCCAGAGCTTATGTGGACAGTCTATTCTACAGCCTGTTCTATGACCAGTGGCCCAATAAGAGTATTCTTATATGTCCCCATTATAAATCTGCCAGGCATCCAGCAAGTTCATACTCTTTAAAAAATCTGATATGTCTTTGTCTGATCTCAACAGAGAGTAATTATTACTTGTTCTGTCCAATAATGGATTAAGTGTGCAGTTTGTGTCCCCTGCCATAATGATTTTTGTTTGAGGACTTAGTTTTAACACATTTGAAACACTAGAGAAAATTTCACGCAAACCATTTTTTGGACCATAAATGTTAATCTGGGTAACTCTGTTCCCATCTACTATACCATTGACAATTACATAACACCAGATGGGCCTTCTATAATTTCATCAGCATCAAACCTTATATTTCTAGCAATAAGAATCGTTGTTCTCACCTTATTAGTACAGGCTGCTGCCCCAAATACATTTCCCATTCATTTTCTGTGCATCAAATATATGCCTTTTCCTATAAGAAGGCAATATTAGTGTCTAATGTCTTAAGGTGTTGAAGTACCTTATATAGCTATGTTTGGGTATTAAGTCCTCTAATGTTGCAGAGTATAAAGCAAAAATTACTATCCACGAGGATCTAGTATATGTATATATGAGTTTTTGAGCAATGGAGCGCATTTGAACTTTGACATATTTTCTAAGGCTCTAATCTTGTTTATACTCAACAAAGGATTCCAGCTCAAACTGTGAAGCACCTGTGGATCCAAATGCCTGTTCATACAGTGGTTACAGGTAAAAGAAGGATAAAATGAAAGTCATTATAGAAGAAAGTGAAGAGCAAAACTGAATAGGTCTGAGTTTTTTGTAGTTTAAGTAAACATTAATCCAACCCTTAAATAACCTTGGTAGCCCCAAAACAGAAATATCTAAAACTTTTTCTAACATCTGAAAAGATCTGACAGTTCCTAAGTTGTCTCTGTTTAAATAAGGTAACTAATACACTAGCCTTAACAACGCACATCATAGTGCAAGGAATTTTGCCCTCCCCTTGAGTATTCCAGAATCAACAAGCATGATCACCCACAATTTATATATGATAGTCAAATGCTCAAAACAAAACCACAATTCTTCTAATATGAAGGCATATCATATAAACATTTTGCCATAGAAATACCATTTATGACCCACATATAAAACATGAAGAAAATTAGCTATTTTAAATGCAAGTCCCTCAAAGCAGTGTAATAATGTGTATAACTGCACATCAACACTCTTGATAAGTGAGATTAGTACAATATTAGTAAATAGACAGGATAAGATAAAAAAAACTTGTTTAAGTTGATGTTAACAAGGTATTATTAGTAATATGTATTGTCTTTTTCTTTTGTAATGTATTTAAAAATCCAATAAACGTTTTATTGATAAAAAAAAAAATGACAGTCTCACTAGGTTGTAAAGGCAGTCATTGAAGTAGCAGGCCAGCCAGAGTGACCTGAGATACAGTTAATGTTAGAAAAATTGCAAGAACTAGACTGATATAAAAGGAGAGTCAAACAGCTCAGAAAGATATCAGCATAGTATAGGAGCTTGGCTGATTGATGAAAAGAGGCTCTTTCAATTGTGGTACAGTAAATTTGACCCTGCAATCGTTACAGCATTTTTGTAGTCTGTTGCAGTTCTGGCGCCATTTTGTAGACTGATGTAAACAAAAGATGCGTACATGTGTTTGGTTGAAGTCAACACGCATGCACGTGTACTGAATGAGTTCATGAGCATTTCTGTTTAAACTGAGCATTCTTAAACTGACAGTTAATCTGAGATTTTCTGAAATGGTGGAAAATTATCATTTTGTTATTCACAGTAGAGCACCTCAGCTTTTAGAGAAAGCCTTAGAAGTTGAAACAGTTTGTCAGAACATCTTTAAGCACCTGCACTAAATGTGTGGATCTCTACATATTACCCCAGCACATCTGGAAACCCAAAAAGCCACTGCTTACTGCCTGCTGATATTTATATACCATTAAACAAAGGGATCCCACTATCAGTTAAAATATCATAAAAGATTCATCGTGCTCCACTACAACCATCATTAACTTTGACAAACAGATATGAGTAATACATTGGGGTAAGCTGACCATTCCTTATTTATGTGATGTTCAAGCAAACTCTGTTGCTGCCTCACTTCTGGTATTGAAATTCCTGCACCAGCACCAGAACGGCACAAACATTCCCCAACACTTAAAAGCTTTATGCATAGTTCACATTTCAAGTTTTCTTGCACGATATTCCAAGCTGTCCTTGACGTTGAGGAGTCTCAACTCCTCCCATCGAGGCAGACCAACGGACAGACTGACCCACTGGTGCCTCCCACTATGTCCAGGCCAATACATGAATAATATTTAGTTAGTGGGTCATTAATAATCAAATAAAGAATAGCCAGCCGGAAGCAAAAAATACATAAAGGTATTATTTCCTGTTTAATGTGTTTGCAGCAAGGACCAATTAGTGGGAGCATCTAAATGTAAGTGACTGTTTGAGAAAGGATGGGCCAGAGATTAAAAGACAGGGTGCAGATCTGTAGCATTACAAAAATGTAGTGGTGCATACTGGAGCTTTTAGGTAAATTAGAATTTAAGTAGAAGTGTTCCATCATTGCAGGAAGACCTTTTTAAGCTTAATTTGGCTGCTTGAACACCTTTGTAATCTCAGATCCCTTTATCAGTCCAGACTCTCAAATTGTTAGGAGGAAAAAAGGCTGTACTGCAAGTCAGCTTCTCATATCTCTTTTTAATGGATAAGAAAGAATCCCTTTTTCTGGATTATTACTGGGAAAAAATCATTAAAATGTTGATATTGCAGCTCTTGTGCTGGAACTTGAGTAATTTAAATATGAATGACCTGGGTCTTGCATTGTGGCTCGGTTTAGGCTTTATGGATCTATGGGCTCTTTCAATAATGTAGTAGTTGTAGTCTGGTGGAGGGCCTGCAATGGAAATTAACATCTTATTTGTAAATCCTCTCAGGTCACTTTACTCTTTTCCCTCTCTGAGCCCAAATACTCTTAGGCTATATCTTCTGTTACGATTTCCGAGCTCCTTAACCCTTTCTTGCAGTTTTGTTATTTTTCTGGAGTTACTTAACTTTTCTTGTGCTTCATTAGTCACTAAGTCTTCCCCACTGCTAACTCTAGCTTCCAGGTCACCTATTCTTGTTTTATGGCTTAGGACCTCCCAGTTCAGCTCTCTAAAGTTGAAGACCAGACCATTCAGTGACTGTCTAAAACTGCACATTTCTGTCATAATTAGGTCAAAATGTTCTGTAGTGAGGGCATTTGATGGCAGTACTATTCTTTCAAGAGTTGTTTGAATAATGTTCCCTTCCTCCACTAAAGATCTTTTTAATGGGTTGGTTTCCATGTGGTCTGCAATAGCATTTGTATTCACCTTTCCTTTATCTGACTCCATTTGAGGTCCTTTTGTCCCTTTTGTTATCTGTATATAGAGAAACATACTCTGCAACAAGTTGTTGTTACCTTGTCTGTTAACTGTCACCCCTTTTCTGCATAACAACTTATCTTTCTTTTTTTTTTTTTGAAACTCAGCTTTATTACATAGCATGTCACCACAGTACAGTTTATATTACAATGACATATGGGCCCAGATATTCAAACTGCGCCAGGCTGTGGTGCAAGCTTGGGTGCAGCGCAACTTAGCTGCGCAGGGGTGTGGACTGGGCGATATTCAACGGAGCTGCGCCATGGCACAGCATCGTTGAATATCGCACCCTGGCAACCCGCAGTGTGCATGGCACAGTGGCACTGCACCAGCGCAAGTGGCCAGAGTGGAGCATGGGTATGCGCTAGCACAAGTTCCATTGTGCTATGCACAGCAACTCCACGATATTCAAAACTTGACATACAAATGGAGACATAATGTATGCAAGGTGCAAATGGGGCCATTTGCATGTCATTATGGCCCCATTTGCATGCAGGTGCGCCGATCCCTGATGACTTGTGCCTGGCGCCCTGCCAGGCAGCAGCCATCGGGGACTGACGCCCCCTGCAGCCGGCAGTGTGCTCCACAGCCCAATCGCAGGCTGGAGTAAAATATAGTACACTCCAATATCCCTGGTGGTCCAGTGGACCGCTATCTGCCCAATCACGGGCATTAGTAATAAATAATATCCCCAAACTCCCTGGTGGTCCAGTGGACTGCTGTGTGCCCGATCGCGGGCATTAGTAATAAATAAATATGTCCAAACTCCCTGGTGATCCAGTGGACTGTTGTCTGCCCGATCGTGGGCATTTGTAATACAAAATAAAAATATGTCCGATATCCCTGGTGGTCTAGTGGTACCCCCTCCCACCCGCCCACTGGGCCCCACCACCTCTCCCCCTCGGTCAGCTGGCGTGGCGGCGTAATCAACCTGCCGCCCACCAACTGACACTGTCAGTAGAGCTGTACGCCCATTGGTCCACAACATGAGCCAATGGGCAAGCAGCCCATACCTTACTACACAGTCCAGAAATTTCCCAGCCCTGTTACCATTTTTGTAATAATTCTGCCTGATTTGTCTATAATTGGCTTCTATCTGTGAGGTTACGAAGGCTTCAGCGGTCTTCGTTCTGTCATTTAGTTCTTTTTGAACTGCGACATTGAGGGAAATCTTGTGCTGAAACTCGAAGTCAGCTATCTCGGCTTCCAGTTCTAGTCTCTCCTGCTCCCTGCGTCTTTTTCCCCTGGCTGCAAAGTTAATTATATCCCCTCTAAGGACAGGCTTCAGAGCATCCCAATGGACTGCATGGGAGGTCTGCTCCTCCAGATTTGCCTGTAAATAGTTTTTATTTGTGGATTTAATCATGTCCTTAAATTCCTGATTATTCAACAGGCCTACATTGAGCCTCTAATGGGAATTACAAATTGATGGTGACAGCTCTAGTTTCATCCAAATTGGGGCATGATCAGAGAAGGTGCGAGATAAAATCTGACAAGCAGTTACCATAAACATCCATTCCTCTGGGATAAAAAAAAGTCTATTCTAGTATAGCATCTGTGCCTATCTGAGAAACAAGAGTAGTCTCTTAGTTGACCATTGACTCCCCCCTCCAAACATCAGAGAGCCCCAGAGTTTGACATGAGCGAAGCAGGGTTCTCCCTGCAGTACCCAATTTGACATTTTGCATCCCTCCTGTTCTGTCCAGGGAAGGTGACAGAACTGTATTAAAATCTCCCCCTATTATGCAAAGACGGTCTGTCACTACCACAATGTCAGAAAAGAATTTTCTAAAAAAAAAGCAGCCTCCTTATCTTCATTTGGAGCATATAAACTAGCTATGGTACATGGGGGATCTTGGTATATTGCTTGGATTACCATGTATCTACCCTCTGGATCTGTCAGCACGGAGTCAACTCATAGGGGACAGGCCCTATGAATTAGGATGGCTACCACTCTACGGTGAGAGTGCACTTGGTAAGAGGAGGCATAGACTTCACCCACCCATCTGTGACACAATTTTTTATGCTCACTTTCAGAAAGGTGAGTCTCTTGTAATAGAGCAATTTGGGTGCTCATTCTCCCCAGTTCTTATAACAGTCTGGATCTTTTGATCGGGCTGTTGATTCCCCTGATGTTATAAGATACTCTATTGAGCTCACCCATTGTTGCATACAGACCACCCTGCATCCTAGTTATCCCTTGGGCCCACCTCTAGCAGGCAACCCCATCTCTTTGGCTCTGGGGGGTCATGTGGAAAGGGGGCACACACAGTCAATAATGTAAAGGGGGTAAAACAAAATAAAAAATCCTCCTTTTTAAACAACAGGTTATTTAACCAGTAATTAACACTGAACCAACCTACAAATAAAAAAACATAATTACACTTTATGGTATCTAGGAGGCCCTTTGCCTCTGTAAAGTACTTCAAAGGTGCCACAGTGTTCACATCACTCTCCTGATGGTTGGTGAGGATAGGGGGTAAGAGGTTAGACCCCTCACCACGGTGCCAGGATGACCTATCATGGTCTAAAGGCAGCTCCTGTGGTATCATCCATGTCATGCAGTCTCCCCTTTTCCACCAACTCCGAGAATTTTCTTCCACATTACTGTGATAGGCTTGATATAATTAATGGAACTAGAGGGCATAAGCATTTCCCACACCCTTCAGTGTGGCCCCCATATCTGTCGACTGGAAACCTCACACTTCAGACTTTATTGGGAATAAAGCATTTCCCTTTCTGGTAAAGTGTGGCCCCCAGCAGCTTTTGTTATGCTTCGTTATATGTTCTGGTGTTATTAATATGCACCAGAGAGAGAGAGAGAGAGAGAGAGAAGAAAAAGTTATTCAAGTTTAACTGCTAACTTAATTCAGGTTTAAATGTCCTAGGAGCCAACCCAGAGAACCCAGGAAGTCCCTGTGAGACACCCAGCACAATCCGTAGGGATGGCTGGTAGAAAACAAGTTATCTTACACAGCTACCACCCTACTGTAATATAAAGTCAGGTATATGAGTCTTCTTCCATCCGATCGTCTTCTTCCCTGGGTACAAAGGGATCTTTTTGCTCAGTTTGCAATTGCAACGGTCTGGCTGCACTGTTGCCGCGTCTCTTCCCCGTCTGAACTATCGTTTGCAGCTCGGGCCAAGGACTGGAGTCTGAGGTTAGGTCTGATAATTTTCCTCGCCTACTTGCAATACTCCTGGACGGTAGCCACTGTCACTTTTCCAGATCTCTGACAGCGGTGGGATTTATCAGATCGTCGATCAGAATGTCCAAGGATGCCAGATATTTTTTGGCTTCTGGGACTGTCTCAAAAATCTTTATCCCTCAGTCCGATTGAATTCTGAGCTTTGCCTGGAAATCCACACGCACGCTCAGGCCTTTGCTCCGAAGAGCTTTTACCACTGGGAACCAAATTTTCTTCCTAACCATAGTGGATGGGGCATAATCAGGTTCAATAAAAAGTCTGATATCCCTGAATATAATTTCTTTTATGGACCAGGCTTTGCAAAGAACCATTTCTTTGGTGCGGTAGTCTAAGAAGGCTACAATAAGGGAGTGAGGTCTGGTGTTGGAATCCTTTGGGGGAGCCACCAGTGCACGATGGGCCCTGATAATATTTAGGGGCAGCTCTTTATCTAGATTAAGTACCTCTTTCAGGAAAATCTCTATAAATTCTGCTGTGTTCTCAGTTTCAGTTTGTTCTGAAAGTCCATACAGCCTGAAATTAATCATACGGGACTTGCTTTCCAGGTCTTCTATTTTATTGAAGGAACTGTGAGCGATCATGTAGCTGTAGAATGGCACCATTATGGAGATCAGAGGCATTAGAGTAAGTAGTCAAATGCTCTTCTAGCATCTGTAGTTGTTTACCTTGTTGCTCAATCTTAGTCTTGTTGTCCGCTACCTCCCCTCTGATGACATCCAGGGTGCGAGTAAGGCATCATAGTTCGAGGCAAAGCTGCCGTGAAGTGATGGTAATGTCTTCCTCCTCTTCCTCTGAGCCACACTTGTACTTGCGCTCCGTGGCTTCTAAAAGCCTGGCTGGCAGTGCATCTTTACCTTGCCCTCTAGGGTTAAGATTCGGTGTCTGTTGCTTCAGGCTGCTCCCCCGCACTCTGTCAGTGTTTATTTCTGGTCGCCATCCGTTAGCGAATGTATCAGGTGATTTCTTGGTTAAGAGATTTAGCGCAGGATGCTGAAAAATATGATTTTTATTCTCGGGGTGTCTGGAGCTCATTTCAGAGCAGCCGCATGGCTCGGTGACATCACCGGAAGTTAACAGCTTATCTTTCTTAACTGCACTAACTGGATGAAAAACTCTGACACTGAATGAAAGAATTGAGAGATTTACTAAAAATAATAAAGTCTATCATTAATTAACATGAAGGTTTTATGTTTTTAGCATGTTTAATATGGGAAGGCCATCAAGGAACTCAGGTTCACGTGTCTGCTCTGCTCTGCTCCGAGTCGTCAATGAAATCAGCTTTCCCAGGCTTTGCATTGACGTTTTTGCCAGCTTATCCATGTAATCTGTACAGAAAGTTCAATCATGGTGGCTATGTGATCAGACTTGAGTGAGGGGGGCTCACAGGGAAGAATAAGGTACAAGAGAATATCATTTTCCAAAGAAAAAGGTGCTCAAGAACGAGGGGGCACAAGATGAAGTTGGAGGGAGGGAGGGAGGTTCAGAGGAAACGTGAGGAAGTACTTCTTCACAGAGAGGGTGGTGGACAAATGGAACAGCCTGCCAGTGGAGGTGGTGGGGGCAGAAATGATTACAGGATTTAAGAATGTACAGAGTACACAGAGGTATATTGGTGGTTGAGGGGGCAACCTAATGTCAGTAGGGTATGCTGAACAGTATATGCCAGTAGGGCATGCAGAGTACTGTAGGTAGGGGTAATAGGGCAGACTAGGGGGACCTGGAGGTCCTTATCTGCTGATAACTTCTATGTTTCTATGAGAGCAGAGATATGTACTCTAACAGCGCCTCCTATGGTGGATGGCAAGCCAGCATTGATGCTGTTGATGAATGTGCCCCATCAGCTGAGGTCCTGCCTACATAAAAACATAGACAATGACTGCAGAAAAAGTCCAAAGGTCCATCTAGTCTGCCTGGAGTTCCCTGTCTGCCCTGGGACCTATTGTCCACATGGGGTTTTATCCTTCTCAGTCCACCCCCTTGCTCCCCTCCTTACTGCTACTGACCTGAGCAACCAACAAGCCCTTCACTCTGTCCCAGCCATGCTTGAAACCATTTATGGTCTTGGTGTTCACCATCTCTGCTGGTAGACTGTGCCATGGTTCCACCACCCTTTCCATAAAATAGAACTTCTTCTTGTCCCTCTTAAACCGTCTCCTCTGGTTCTTGACTCTGTACTCCTGCTAAATAGTGCCCCTCAGTTCACCTCATTTATTCGCTTCAGGAACTTGAAGGTCTCTCATATCCCCCTTCTCTCGCTGGTCTCCCATGAGTGCATGTTCAGTACCTTGAGACAATCCTCGTAAATACTGTCCTGTTGGTTGTGAATCATCTGAGTCACCTTGCATTGCACTGTCTCCAGCCTGTCTCTGTCCTTCCTTAGGAGAGGACTCCAGAACTGAACACAGTATTCCAGGTGCAGCCTCACCAGTGAGCTACATAGAGGTAGTAGTACCTCCTTTTTCCTGCTGTCAGTACCCCTTCTGATACACCCCAGCATCTTATTACCCTTACTATAGGCCTTGTTACACTGCTTGAGGAAGTCACTAAAGAGGACTCCCAGGTCTCTTTCCCCTGCTGTAGGGCTCAGATTAACCCCTCCCATCCAGTACTCTGTCCTGTCCCCGGTGCATAACCTTGCATTTTTTGGCATTGAATTTCAGTTGCCAAACCTTAGACCACGTCTCTAGCCTTTGTAGAGTTCTCTGCATCTCCCTGATCCCTTTGTTGATATCTTCCCTGCCACAGAGCTTCATGTCATCTGTGAAGAGACACTACTTGCCCTGATGCCCTCTTCAATGTCACTGATGAACTTATTGAAGAGGACAGGACCCAGGACAGATCCTCCCTGTGGCACCCTGCTCATGAACTCCTCTCTTCCAATTTGACCCCTTTTATCACCATCCTCTGCTGTCTCTCCTTCAGCTAGTTTCCTACCCGTCTAACTATGTCCCTAGCCATGACCAGGTCCTCCAGCTTCTTCAGCAATCTTCTGTGTGACACAAAGTTAAAAGCCTTTCTAAAATCAAAGTACAGTAAATCCACAGCATACTCCTTTACCTACTACCCTTGTTACCCAGTCAAATAAAACTATCCAGTTGGTCTGACAAGACCTCCCTGCCACAAACCCATGCTGTTTACTATCCTGTAGACCATTGCTCTCTAGGTAGTCCACAAGGTCCTCTTTGATCAGTGACTCCATCAGTTTACCTACTGCAGAGGTAAGGCTGATAGCACTGTAATTTGGGTTGCTCCTTGTCGCCCACTTGTATTGTGGGATTATACATCCACTACTCTCCAGTCTTTCAGAATTGAGCTACTGAATATCCCTGTCTGAACTGAGCTATTGAATATCCCTTTTAGTGGTTAAGTCAGTTCCGTAGTCATTTCCTTGAGTACCCTTGGGTTCATCCCATCCGGCCCTGGGGTTTTATAAACTGTTACGGTTTCAAGCCTCTTTTGGACCCTTTCTGTGGTAAATACTGGCTGCCTCATTTCATGAATGCTTCTGATAGTCGCCTTGATGCCACTTTCCTGTGGGGGCCCATTGTCTTCCCTTGTGAAGACAGAGCAGAAGTAATTATTAAGGATGATTGCTTTTTGTTCGACTTCCTCTAGTACCCCTTCTCTCTTAAATATATCTGAAGGTTTGTTTTTCCCTACCCTTGGCCCCCTCCACACTATGCAGCTCTGTCTGCCCTTGCGTCCCTGACCGTCCTCTTTGCTTCCTCAGTTTTTATTTGGGACTCTCCCCGTTCCTCCTCCTCTGCTTTTCCTTGCACCTGGTGAAAGCCTTTTTCTTGGCCCTCACCGCTTCTCTGACCCTTTCTGAGAACAATATTAGTCTCTCGCACCTGTTTCATTTTGTAACAATTGGCGTGTGTTACTTTGTTGCCTTGCGAATGGTTCCCTTTTTTGCGCCCCATCTTTACTCCACACCTCCCATGCTGTCCACCCTGGTCGATTTGTCTTGGACCAGTTCCCTGTTCTGAAATCTAGGACTTCAGTCTTTGATAGGGACATTCTGGTTCTCAGGTCAGCCTGAACCAAATGGAGTTATGGTCGCTGGACTCCAGTGGCTCCCCTACCCTCTCTCCACCCACCATCTCTGAGTTGGTGAGCACCAAATTGAGAATGGCTGCTTGTCCAGTGAGTTCTTTAACCAGCTGTACTAGCAGGCAGTCCTGCAATGCATCCAACAGGGCCTGACTTGTGGTGCACCTGGCCTCTGCAGTGTTCCAGTTGAAATGCTGCAGGTTCAGATGACCCACCACTTACTCTTTCTTCACTCCTCTTGCCAGTTCTTTCCCAGGCTACCTATCTCTCCCTTCCCCTTGTCCTGGTGGTCTATAGATCACCCCACCTGTATTTTCTTGCCCGAGGGCACTGTGAGGTGAACCCACAGTGACTCTATTTCCTCTTTGCTTCCCCTGATGTGTCCATCTTCCACAGTCTCCATGCCCTCCCTACCACATGGGGTTACAACCCCTCTTTGCCTTTCCCTTTATCTTGTCCAAACATTGTGCAACCTGAGACTGACAACTCCCAGTCGTTATTCTCTGTGGCCCAAGTTTCTGCGATGGCTATGAGGTACACCTCAGTGTCTGCCACCAATGCTTGGAGCTCACTAATTTCATTACCCAGACTCCTGGCATTAAGGTAGACCCCATCTACCTAGCTCCAGATCCTCTTTTGTTGTTTTTGTCATCCTACATTGTGTTCCTTTCCATTCTCCTTACCTTTTATTTTTCCTATTGCTTGTGGACCCCTGAGAGCCTACCCCCTTTGCCTCTTTCATTGCTTCTTTTTGAACCTCAACCTTATTTTTACCCACCTTACTGCTACCAGTCCCCAGTATGGAGGAGAACTACCTAGGTTCCCCTTCCTCACTCCCTTTACTGTGGTTCCCCTAGCTTCAATATCCCACACAGTCGGTTTAACTGTCTAATGTAAACATCAAATGTCTGTCCTAGTGCACTGGTCTCCCCTCTTGTCAGGTGAAGGCCGTCACCTTTTGCGGAACCTCCTGTTCCAGAAGTCCCCCCCAGTCCCCTTTCTCCTAATACCATCCCTTTAACCACCCTTTTTTGTTTGTTTGATTCTGTGATAACCAAGTAAATGTCCACTAGGCACAGGTGCCTGTTTTCAAGGGTGACTCGGGAGCATTGGGGACAGTTAAGTTACTTGCTCAGAGTCACACAGTATGCAAGTAGAGGTTGTGGAAATCAAACCGAGTTCAGCTGAATGTACCAAGCTCATTCACAGCTTTTTACTCTAACCTCTAAGCTATACAGCCAGCCCATTTAATTTCTCTATCTCTTCCTTCCTCACTCTGTTTTTCCCTCCCCCCCACTCCACACAGGGACGACCCCTGGAAAGGCCAGGGAGGCTGAGCGTGCCTGCTATCTGTCCTCCAGTCTCTGAAATTCTGCTTTCACTTGCTCCACAGGCTGCATCACTAGACTGTTCGTAGCAAGTGCAGAAGCACCCCCTCTTCCCCCTTTCCTCTCCATTATCCTCCTTATTCTATGTTCTGGATGGCTGATGCCCCAGGAAGGCACCTAACCATCCCCCACTCCCCCCCCCCACCAACCACCCTTTTTATTCTTTGATCATAGAATCCCCAACCACTGAGACTATCCTAGCTGCCTTCTTCTTACTCTCAACCCTGGGTGCCACCAGGCCATTGAACTCCCATTTCTCCTGGCCGACCCAGAGCCATTTCCCCCTCCCGTTGGAGTCGGGTATCTGAGTCTCCTCCAGGGGTGCAAAATGATTTGCTGTCAGGATGATGGGTTGGTTGACCTCCTTGTGGCTGTCCCTGCCACCCTTTACTCCCCCCCTTTCCACCACTCTCCACACCCCCCCCAGACCAGTGGGCCTCTGGGGGAGTGGAGGAGTGGGCTGCAGCTGAGCCAGTGCCACAAGAGAACTATTTCTTCCCTCGCTTCTACCAGCTCACCATGGAGATCTAAGGGTCAGTGACTCTTCCAGAGCATAACCTTAGTGAAGAGCACGCCACAGTCCATGCAACTGACTTGCTCCCCACTTGGGGAGGCAGTATAACGCAGTGGTTTAAGGCTCTGAGCTGCAAATCTGGAGACCTGGGTTTGAATCCCACAGCCCCCACTTGCATACTGTGTGACCCTGAGCAAGTCACTTAACTTCCCTGTGCTCCCAGGTTGCACCTGTAAACAAGTTTTCTGCTTAGTGTGTCTCACCTGGTTAAACAATAGGAAAAAAAAGAAAATAAAAATAAACCTCATCCCTATTCTGAGCATTACAGTAACCCTTAGACATCTTAGGCCCTGTTCACACTACAGCACAGTAACTAAAAATGGTTTAAAAAACTGATTAATTACCGTGCTGTAGTGCCCATTCTGTAGCATCCGCACTAGTGCCAGCGTGTTGTAAACCTTTCTTAAAGACAGTTTACAGCATCCGCAGTACTGCCTTCAGCTCGATTTATTTTGGAACCTTCCCGTGAACTGACATGAAGGATCGTGTCTTTGCGTCCGCACTGCAAGTAAGTCTGATTTAGTGGCTGTAATGTTTTTAAAACTGTTTAAGCCTAGGTCTTATCAGGGTTTAAGCACGGTTTTTAAAAACATGTTACAATCCATGATAGATGCGGAAGCAAATTGTGCTACGGTTATTTAAAACAGTGCTCCTTAAACCATTTTAAATACCATAGTGTGAACAGGGCCTATTTGAAATGTTCTAGCAGACATGTACTAGCTGCCTCTGTGCTTTGATACCAAGAGCTACTCCTTACCCACTAGATGTTAACACCCTACTTGTATCTGCCTACCTACCCTGAAGCTAACTGTTTCAGTATATCAGACACAGCACTGAGTTATCTCCTATTTAGGCCTTCTAGTCCTCCCACAGAGTCTCCTGTGGACTGCAGACTATCTGTGAACACCTGCAGATGCCTTGAGATAGATGTTCCAGTCCTGCTGTCTGCCACTCATGTGATGGGACACGAGAGGTGTCTGAGGCATCTCAATGGTTTAAGGGTAGGTGGTTAGCAGGACATTGGGGATCAGACTGAAACATGACCACTCATTGCTACAGCACAGAGTACCTTTGGGGCCACTTTGCTTCAGTAAATTGTGACTGTGTATGTGACCCACAGTGTTTTTTAAATACACACTTGAAACAACAGTATTTGTTGGTTGGCAAAAAAATTCATTGTGCACTTTTTTTCCACAGTAATATATTTTTCCGATCCTCAGATGCATCGTAAGTCTATTTTTATTTCTCTCTGATGTACTTAAAATAGCTTTTATTACTAGTTTTATAATTACTGATTCAAGTCATCAAAGATGGCCACCAAAAGAAACTTTTAAAAATGCTTTCCTTTGCGGTTACTTTTTGTCTCAGCATACTGAATGATTCGAGGACACATTTTGGATGGTAAACAGCACAGCACCACTGATGTTTAATTTGCTCTCGTGGACATGGACAGAGAGCAGTTTCCTTTAAAAACCTCAAAAGCCCACATCACAGATCAGGAATGAAATAAAATGAAAATTAAAATAAATGTACTGATAGAAATACATCATTGCAAAAAACCAAATGATGATTTTTTTTCTATTCAGCTAACAGATACTACTGCTTTAATTAGGTAATGAATAATGATACTATAGCAATAAAGGGCCACCTTACTAAGCAAGCATCGGCGCACGTGATCACACGTTACAGGCAATTACAGGGTTCCCTTACATGGGGGCGAGATGGGATTTGAAGTTTTGAGAGGTGAGAACACAGACAGGTTCTGAAAAAGGCAAGAAATAATCTCAGTTGTCTTTCATTTTAATTAAACATTATTTTATTTATTTATTTCATTTTGGTAACCTTGTGAACCTACTGGGACCAAGGTCCCTTTTTCAGAGGCGACCCAGGATTAATGACAGTTATACAATTAGGGTAACATTTCATTTTAGACAATTATACAATCAAATAATCACAGTAAGCCCTTTTACATAGGAGGAATGAGAGAATTGACATGGATTAATAACAGTAGACATGTAGGCAAATAGCACGCCATGTCTTAAAAGTCAGCATCACAGATACAACACATTACATCAAGCAAGCATAGCAGATACATTATATTGAGTGATAGAGGTCGAGCAACAGTAACATGAACAGAGGCATTTTTCTAGGTAGTACACTTTTAAACCCTTTTTGAAGCTGTCTAGGGAATTCGCCATTTGTGGGCTGGCACTATAGTCTAGCGGTTAAAGTAATGAGCTGTGAACGAGCTTGGTACATCCAGCAGACCAGACCTTGGTTTGATTCTCATAACCTCCACTTGCATACTGTGTGACTCTGAGCAAGTCACTTAACCACCCAGTGCTCCCAGGTCACCCCTAAAAACAGGCACTTGTGTCTAGTGGGCTTTACAGGGTTACCAAAGATTAAAAAAAGAACAAAAATATTTTTTGTATGTGTTCCAGGAGGGCATTCCATAGATTGGGAGCCGAACAGGCAAATGAATTGCTCCCCACTGAGGTTCTGATCTGAGGCACCTCAAGCAATTTTTTGCTGGAGGTTCATAGCATTCTATTGGACCACTTAGGGACAAGTAAACCTGCCAGTTCAGGAGGCTGGTGAGTGGAAGTAAGTTTGTATGTGGTACATAGTACAGAGTACTGTAGCCGTTGTTCTAAAGACAGCCAGTTAAGGGAGGCCAGCACCTCACAATGGTGCTTCCTAGGTTGGGTCATTGCTGCAAATTGGCCAATTTTGTGATAGATCAATTGCAGCCTATTACTCCCAGATTTGCCAAGGGACTGCAGAACAGGGGCAGCATAGGTGAGCGTAGGTATTAGTACACTGTTTGCTATGGTGATTCTAGACTCCTGGAGGAGGTGGCTGTTTAATCTATATAGTAGCCCTAGTTTTTGGTGGCTAGAGCAGGTGACCTGTTCCACATGTGATTTAAAGGTAAGGGCTAGGTCAAGTGTCAATCCAAGGTATTTGATTGTGTCCACAACCTCAATTGGAGAGCCAGAGGAGGTTGCAAGAGGGAGTAGAGCAGATCTATCAGGGCCTAAGTTTCTGGAGCCAAACAGAACAGCCTTTATTTTTTTCTGCATTTAGCACCAGCTGGTTCAACAGGGTAAATTTCTTCAGGGCAGAAAAGTTGGTCTGTAGCTGAGAACTAAGAGTGTTTGCATCTCGAGCTCCTGTATAGAACGGTGTCATCTACATATAGGATGAGATGACTACCAGCGCAATTTTTGTCCAAATCATTGATGAACAAGAAAAATAGCAGTGGACCTAATATTGAGCCCTGAGGTACACCATCTGTGATTGGTAAGTGCCTAGACAAGGCTCCACACCATTTGGGTACAGCATGTTAGGTACTGTAATTGGAGAACCAGGTGAGCACATGAGAATCTAGGCCAATCTGTTTTAGTTTGCCAAGGAGCAGGTTGTGGTTGACCAAAATCAAAGGCATTTGAGAGGTCAATGAAGATGGCTCCTGTAGGAATCCCATTGTCTAGTGCCTGTAGAACATCAGTGGTGAATTTAATTAAGGCAGTGTCTGTCTCGTGATTGTGCCTGAATCCGTGCTGCTGAGGGGACAAGAGGTGGTGTAGCTCTAGATAGTCCCACAGCTGTGGTATACCAGCATCTCTTGAATTTTGGACACAAAGCAGGGAGATTGGCCTGTGATTGCCTATATCTTCCATGAGCCCACCCTTGTGGACTGGGACAACTGTTGCATCCTTCCATTTAGCCGGGATCACTCCTTCACGGAAGGAGCTGTTGATCAGCATGGTTACTGGGGATGCTATAACTGGGGCAGATGCCCTCAGTAGCCTGGGTTCAAGTCTATCCTAACCCACAGAGCTGTCTGATTTTATTTATTTTTTATTCCCACAGCCTCCACATCTTTTTCATTTTTTATTACAGAACTGTGTCTAAAGAAAGTTAAAATCGAACAGGCATCATTCCTTTCATTTAATCCCTGGCTGAAAGGCAACTAACTAAATTACAGTAGTGTTTTTCTGCATGAAGTAGAGGTATGGATGTCAGAACTTTACATCTGGGGTGGGGGTACAAGCCCCCATCTCACCACTATTTTGCACTTGTGTTCTTTAAACTTTTCAAGCATTAACTGCCCTTTCAAAATTCAGCCCCCACCCATTATAAGCTCTAGGTGCCTTTCAGATTTCAGTTGCCCCACTTTTTGTAATGATTCAACATCTTTGAGTGAGGGTCTCATACAAGCTGATGTTACAGTGTTCCCTGTTCTCATTTTAGTCTTATGTCTCAAACTATGAGGCATGAGATGTTCTGTCAAACTGTTCTTTTAATATATTATCTTATGTATTATCTTTCATAAAGTCTGCCTAAATCCAAAGAGTTGTGATTAGACACAGTCCTAATCCCGTTAACATGGACATCAGTGCTCATTAACTGTGGCTAGGAGTACCAGGTTGAGTTTATCTGAGGTCTCATTGGCAGGGCCAGATCAGCAAGAAGAGTTCAGGCAGAGTGCAATGGGATTGTGCATCTTCGATCAGTTCATGCTGTTATGTAACTATGACATTTCTCACGTGGGTAGTGAATAAACCTGGCAACAGAGCCTTGGGGATTTACCTATGCCTAAGCCTTTGGTTTCAGAATCATGGGTCCTTTCATTTACCCCATAATGTTTTGCCTCTATCCACTGAGTGAATTCCTATCATCCATGATAACTTTTTTGGTAGTGGCGTTTCATTAGGCCAATAAGAAAATGCAGTAGAATTTTTTGTAATCATTCTTTGGTAATCAGATAAGGCCACTAGGCAAATATACCTGTTTGCAGGGGTGCCATGGGAGCAGTGGGGAGGTTAAGTGACTTGCTCAGAGTCACACAGTATGCAAGTGGAGGCTGTGGGAATCAAACCTAGGTCTGCTAGAGATACCAAGCTCATTTACAGTTTGCTCTAACATCCAGACTATACTGCCAGCCCTGGCCTGACAGTGCATCCTTAGCGCTACTAGTTGCAACATCAGCAACCCAGTTTCAAGAGTGAAGTCAGGTCACTGGAGGCCAGCTGGGGGAAGAGTACTGAGCGTCTCAGGGACAGCGATCCTCCTCCTTCAGGCTGAGGGAGAATGTGTGTCCCACATCAGCACCACCACCTACCAGAGGCTAAACGGGATTGTAGTTAGTGCCACCAGCAGGGAAGGGATGCCGCCAGATGCCAACATGGCTGAACGCTCCTGTGTGCCCATGTGCATCACTTTTGCCCTGGGGGGAAGGTGAAGAGTCCCAGTCAGCAGTGGTCGATGTGGGCACTCCTTGCAGGCCCACACTCTCCACCCGGCAGTCCAGGTGGATCTATACTCTGCAGTGCTGGTAATAGGTACTGCAGTGTGACTGTAAATCCCCCTTGCTGAAAATCCTGCCAGACCTGGTGCACTCTAGGGAGCATTAAGTTATGCAGAAAATCAGCTCAGACTTAAATGTGTAGATGCTCCCTCCGCTTCTCTCTTTTGTGCTTTGCCAGGGAGCCCCTTGATGAAGCTCAAAGGAGTGAAGCGCCAGGGCACTTGCACAATACACTTGTATATACTACACTTTGTCCTTGGTCTATGAGACATAAAAAAAATGTATACAATGTTTGCATTATTTAAGTCTCTGGGCTGATTTTCTGAATAAATTAAGTCTCCCTAGAGTGCACTGACCTTTTACTGGCTTTCCATGCTCCCCACCCACCTTGTGTTGGTCCTGGGTTAGCGGTGAGCATGTGAAAGTCCATGAGAAGGTAGGTGATGGGACTGGGGGAGTGCAATCAGTAGGAGAAAGGATCAGAGAAGCAGGCAAAAAGCTTATTTGGAAAAAAGAAAAAACTATATACTAAGACCTGCCTATTAAGGACATTATATAATATACTGTAGAAATCATGATACTAAGGACATGTCTTGTTGTCCTAACTGTAAGTTTTTAGGAACTGTGCAACCTGTATTTAATTTTTTTTTTTTTTTTTTAAACTTTGTATTCATTTGAGTTTCACACAAAATTAAAAAAGTCATATGTTCCAACCTGGAAACAGACAGGAAGCAATGCTCAAAAAGGAAAACTCAGATTTCCATGGTTACGTAGGATAAAACAGTATCTCCAGGTATTTGCAACATTGGAGGAGGAACCCCAAAATATTTTAAAGTCCAATACTACAAGTCCATGTTGTTCTGTGGAAGCAGTATAGCACAGTGGTTAAGGACACTGAGCTGCAAAGCTGGAGGCGATTCCATGTCATAACAGTAAATGCAGAATAGCGATCGCCATTACAGCGAGTGTACATTGCTGAAAATGAATTTCAGCAATTTACACTGAGGTGACTGAAAATAGGGCGATCGAGACCTGCGGGTTATTTTTCACGGGGTCTGTGCCCCTGCACCCCTACTTATGGATTCTCAACTCCATGTGGGTGCATGTCGGGGGTGTGAAAAACTTAAAAGTGAATGCCGCCTGCTGGCAAAAAAACACACACCGCACCAGACCCAAACCCTGCACCCTCCACCTCCCAACTGACCACCCACCCCACCACGCTAGTGGACCAGCTCGGCAGCTGTCTGCCACACCCCGTCTCACATACCATCCCTCCCCTGCCTTTCCTCCCCCACGTGTGTGCGTGAACGTATATGTGCATAAATCCCATAGCCGCACGCCGCCCACCCGGTATCTGGTTACCCCCTGACAGGTGGCCCTGAACACAGGTGCCGTAATTGAGTCACCATTTTTGCAGGGGTCCAGTTGAGATCACCTTGTTCACAGATATCCCCTGGGGATCTGGGTTTGAATCCCACCAGCCCCACTTGCATAATGTGACCCTAAGCAAGTCACTTAACTTCCTTGTGCTCCCAGGTCACACCTGGAAACAAGCTCCAGCTTAGTGTGCCATTCCTAGTTAAACCATTGTCCCTTTCCCAAACTGTAGCCCATGAGCAGGTGGACAGAATATGAAGTAAAATTCTTGAAGTGTATAATAATAACCTCGCTCAAAGAGCATGGATACCACCTACATATCTGAAATAAGAAAAAGTCTACGTGGGAGGAAACAACAACAACCCCCACAATTGGTATATGAACACATGGGAAAGCAGGATACAACTTAACAAGCTGATGATTAAGAAAAAAAAATCAGAGTGCTGTCTGACAGAAAAGGGAGTACACAGTTAAATGGTACCTAAACAAGCAGTTTTTTAAAACTGCGAACTCCAAAATCTGTCTTCATAGCAAGTTGAAGTAAAGGCTGCTGTTTACATTTGTGCTAAAACTGCATTTATGTAAATAACATAAATGCAGTTTCATAGCTTTTGAAAAATGCAAATATCAGCCTTTCACTTTCAAAAAAACAGCCTTGGTTTCTCCCTAAGATGTCTGCCATGTGTTAAGTGATGAGTCATGATGACATCATAGGAGTCAGAAACAGAGATCCACATATATTTCTATAGTGCTAACTAGTCCTTCTTTCCCTCTTTACTTTGAATTGTTGTACCAGAATGATCAACACCACGTATTAACTTGTGAATTATTTTGATCATTACAAATGTTAAGCTATGATTTTGTTCATTTTGTTTACTTTAACTTGCAGAAAATGTTTTGCAATTCAGCTGACTTTTTCTTTGGCAAACTGCATTACAGTACAACACTTCAAATACCTGATGATCTAGTGGTTATATAATGCACTGAATTTTGTTTTTGTTAACCAGGAGAGACACACTAAGCTGAAAGCTTGTTTACAGGTGTGGCCTAGGGAGCACAAGGAAGTTTAGTGACTTGCTCCGGGTCACACAGCAAAGTACCGGTCATGTTCAGTTCCAAAGCTAATGCTTTCTTGTTAATCCACAAATAAGGCTGTCTTTTTCCATGTGAACCCCCTGCACCTAGCCTGCTTTCTGTTGAACACCCCACCATCCATACCCTGTCCTTAGTAATGCCTGGGGCCACAAAGAGCTTGCAGTCTCATGAAGAGAATTATCAAACCTGAGATTGTAATCTTGTACCTCAGAGAGTTGTGCACACCTGTACTGATACGCGTCATCAGCTGGCACTGTTAAAAATGCCTCCCAAATCACTCTCGAGTCCACATTCTCAATGTTTGACTTCTGCTCCCACAGTAAACATTGAGTGGATCACCACCCTTCTGCACAGTGAAGGTAGTATGTACAGTTCCCTGTTGTGTGTTTTTCCCACCTCATTAACCAACAACTAGGTCTTTCTGGAGGGCCAAGCAATAAGCATCATGACCCACCAGAAAAACTGCTGTTCATGCCCTCATAAGGGCTGCACTTACAATGGATAACAATATTATTAGCAGGAGAAGCATATTCATACCTTGAGCGAATCCACCTGACTGCCATTGTCAGTCTACTCCTTTACCGGTGATCTGCAGAACCTCGCAGGACAGTTCCCAGCTATTCTTTTCCAGAACTTTTCTGTGCTCTACTCCACAATACGAGTTGGCTGGCTACCACCCTTCCATATCTTGAATGAGCTCTACACAACTCCCTCAATATTGTCCTAACAACGTCAACACCCCACACACACACACGGGATAATCTCCCTACACTGAATTCAGTAACAGTTTGGGTGCAGCCTGCCACTCTGAGTATTTATCATCGCTGGTTATTCTCGTCCACAGGACAGGTGGTGATCCGCGATGCTACAGCAGCCCCACATTTCAGATCTTACAGTGATCTGCTCAGCATCCTCCTTCATGTCTTCAGCTAACCTGAATATAGCTGTACCCTGCTGGAATGGTCTCTTCAGTACCTCTTTGGCATTCATTCTTCTCACCTGCTTCCCACACTAAGAACTGGTGAGTTCACTACCCTTCCGCATCATGAATGTGTTTAGTACAGTTTCCCGTGTTATATTTACATATTAATAATAAACATGATCTTCTGGTAAGCCAGGCTGATATAGGTAGCAGCATGGCACAATTGGAAAAATAGGTTTTCCCATCCATATAAGATCTAAGCCACCTATGGTTAGGCACTATTATATGACGTGCATAATGATGTGCACACCCATCATTTAATAGTGCCTAATCAAAGGTAGCCTAGATCTTTTAAGGATAGGAAAGCCCATCATTCCCCTTGTTCCCTGCTGCTATGAGCCTGACTTACTGGAAAAACATGTTTATATTTGATATGTCAAAAATAAAACAGGGACTGTACTACTTGCATTCATGATGCAGAAGGGTGATGCGCTCACCAGTTTTCAGTGTGAGGAGGAATAGTGAAGAATGAATACCAGAGGGGGACTGAGAAGGCCACTCTTGCAAGGTACTGCTATATTCAGGGAAGGGGGAAGACAGAGGGAGAGAAATATGAGCAGATTACTGTAAGAAATAAGATGTGGGGCTGCCAGCACATTGATCACTACCTGAGCCCATTGTCCTGGCCAACATTCCCCTTCCCATAAAACCAGTTCATGCAATTGTCCAAGGTTATGTGTGGATATTAATGTATGAAATGGCTGCCACTACATGTTCAGTCACTTCCCTACCAGTCTAGTATTGCTTGTAAAGCAATTTGGGATACAATGTGTATGAAAACCACTATATAAATGTGAATTATTATTATTATTATTATTTCCCATGGAAAAAGAAGACAAGACAAGCATATATTTGAGTTTCAAGAAAGTATGAACTCTAACATTGGACTGCACAAGAACTTTGCTACAAAAAAGTGGTGGCTACACCCCCTCCACATAGTAACATACTTGCTTACTGCTGCTGCATTTCAGTTTGTTGAAGAAGTCTGATTTATAGATTGCACAAATGTTTACATTCAAACTATGGATTACATTTGTAGGTTTTGTCAAAAACATACTAGAAAAGAATAATAGCAGAAAATATAAAGGTTTAATAAAAATTTTAAAAAGTGCATATTAAGCATGAACACCACCCCAGCACCCCCATTTTAGCATCCTGGATCCACCACGTGTTGGTTAACTAGGATCTGCAGCTTATCCAATAGGTAGGGAAATGGACAGACTAGGTGGGCCAAGCGGTCATTATCTGCCTTCAAAGTCTATGTTTCTATGGTTTTTTAAGTCCTGTCTGTGATTTGCAATGCAGGAGGTTGAGCAATATGACTTGGCTTGGAGTTTGAACACCAGAACCAGGGTGGGACAATTTCAGTTGGACTTGGATCAGAACAGAATTAAGGATTAAGGAGTACCTTTTTAACATCATCTGAAATGTTGGCATGCGAGTACCTCCTTACTTTACTTTTTTTTTCCACTTTGAAATAATCGTGCATGTTCCCTCTTTTCTAGGTCTTTGTTGCCACTTTCTCACCTGATATTCATTTTTAGGATTATTAACCACTAATCAGGTCCACAACCAAGTGCCTTCAGATAAGTGGAGTCAGACACTGGAAACTTGTACTGTGAGCTCCCACTTAACCAATGTCACCACGTTCTGGATATTCCATGGCTCTCAAGTGTCCCTGCTTTTCAAGGACACCCTGATTTTGCCACCAACATTTCCTTGGTCCTCCTAGAATTGGTATTGCTGTCATGGAGTGGTAGGGATTTGAAACATAAAATGATGCCACACATTAATTTTATAATCTAGTTTTTCACTGGAAAATGATTTTCTTAATAAGGCAAAGGACATCACAGCTTTTTCAACTAATATGACATTTTCGTGAAGTGTCCCTGATTCAGGTAATTTTGTCCTGGATTTTTTGCAAGCTTTCTTCTTGAGTTGTGAGATTGGAGAGTGAGAGGTATGTCTGGGACTGATAAGGGGAATTATAATAATGGGCAGGCTTCAACAAGGAACCATGAAAAAAAACCAGATTATTTCAAAGCAAAGCAAACAGCACTGTTACTGTACATAGATACCTGCACATAGAATTTGGCAGCAAAAAAAGATTCAATTGCTTATGCATCTTTTGTTGGAAGATTAAGGAGATGACACATATTCCCAGGTTTCCAAATATGTTTAAAAGGGATAGAAAGTGTTATGGTCTCTTTAAAGAAAAATAAACTTGAGATCAGCGTAGGGGGGTGGTGTTAGATTAAGAATAGATGGACCAGCAGTTGCTTCTGTTGTATTCTGTACGGACAACCCCCGACAGGGAAGGGATTCTGAAACACCACTTGAAGGGATACAGCTGACAAAGGCTGAAGGCTGTGATCTTCCCAGCCTGGCGGAGAAAGTCAGGTAAAGCAAAGAGACAGGGCCTTCATGCTGTGAACTACAGTCAGCTGGCAGATCCCACACAGGTTTTTTTTTTTTTTTAGCAACAGTCACAGTAAAAACTGACCACATTTCTTTTTTCTCTTTTTCTGTCCTTTAGCTGTCTGGTCCTTAGCCACTGTCTGCTTCTCAGTTCAGGTCCCCCACCAACTCCCAGCCCCATGTGACACTCCCTCCACCATCATATTCATTGGGGCCCCACATGGAGCAAGGCCTGAGGACTGAGGGAGACTGTCACTCGTGATGCCTGATGCATAGTTTTTTTTCATGCTTTTTCTGCCTCTTCCCTCCCATGACCCTGTGATGTTGGCTGCCATCTTTGTTGACCTCGATGGTAGCAGCACACACTAGGCTGACGCCACCTCTCGCTAGGAAGCTAGCTCTCCGGCTCATCATGAGGGGCTGCTGCTGCAGTGGAACCCCGCCATCTCCCTCTCCAGCTGGCTCGTGCTCCCCTCAGGAGCACTCCCCAGCCTGGCCCCCCAATCCCAGCAAACCCGGCCCTGCTACTAAACCTGGGCCACCAGCATGGAAGTGCAGCGTGCGTCCTCTGACACATCTGTGATCCTTGACCACATTTCTTAAAGGAGAACTGCTTTTATCCTGCAGGTCTGGCGATTTCTGTACAAGTTCTGTTTTCAGTACTGGTTCACAGTCTGTTATTGTTCCACCATCACTGGCTTTTTAATATATCTGGCGGGTTTTTTATAATTACTAATCAGTGATAAGAACAGTTTACAATTGTATGATATAGTTTATATATCCTTGTTAAGCTCTTTCATTGTTGTCAGAATGCACCTGTGATCTGCTACAGAACTCTGTGGATAAAAGGGACTTAATAAAATGTATCACAAAAAATCATTTACAGTGGCGTGAAAAAGTATTTGCCCCCTTCCTGATTTTCTCTATTATTGCATATTTGTCACACTGGATGTTTTCAGGTCTTTAGATAAAATGTAATATTAGATAAAGGGAACCTGAGTGAACAAATAACACTTGTTTTTTTTTTTTTATTTCACTTATTTAATGAAAAAAAGTTAACCAACACCAATTGGCACTGTGTGAAAAAGTAATTGCCCCCTTACACTTAATAACTGGTTATGCCACATTTAGCTGCAATGACTGCAACCAAACACTTCCTATAATTCAATATCAGTCTTTCACATCACTGTGGAGGAATTTTAACCCACTCTTCCTTGCAGAACTGCTTTAATTCAGTAACATTTGGTAGGTTTTCGAGCATGAACTGCTCGTTTCAGGTCCTGCCACAGCATCTCTATTGGGTTTAAGTCTGGACTTTGACTAGGCCACTCCAAAACTTTAATTTTACTTCTTTTTAGCCATTCTGATGTGGACTTGCTTTTGTGCTTTGGATCATTGTCTTGCTGCATGACCCAACTCACGGCTTCAGCTTCAGCTGGCGGAAGGATGACTGGACATTCCTCATAAGAATTTTCTGGTACAGAGCAGAATTCATGGTTCCTTTAATTATGGCAAGTCATCAGGTCCTTGGGCAGCAAAGCATCCCCACACCATCACAACCACCACCATGTTTGACTGTTGGTATGGTGTTCTTACTGTGGAATGCTGTGTTTGCTTTAGTGAGACATTATGGGATCCATGTTGTCCAAAAGTTCCACTTTGACTCATCTGTCCATAGAACATTTTCCCAAAAGGCTTGTGGATCATCCAGGTGCTTCTTGGCAAATGAGAGACGAGCATTTATGTTCTTCTTGGTTATCAGTGGTTTCCGCCTTGCTACTCTCACATGAAGCCCATTTTTGCCCAGTCTCTTTCTGATTGTGGAGTCATGAACACTGACCTTAGCTGAGGCAAGAGAAGCCTGCAGTTCTTTGGATGTTGTTTTAGGATCCTTTGAGACTTCTTGGATGATTTTACACTGGAGTAATTTTGGCAGGCCACCCACTCCTGGGAAGGTTCACTACTGTTCCAAGTGTTCTCCATTTGGAGATTATGGCTCTCACTGTGGTTCGATGGAGTCCCAGAGCCTTAGAAATAGCTTTGTAACCCTTTCCAGACTGATAGAGGGCAACAAAATGTTTTTCTGATTTTTTCAGGAACTTCCTTTGATCATGGCATAATGTGCTTGTTGAATCTTTGTGCTGGCAATGTGACTCTGATGGTAAGGGCCAAATAAGTTAGGTTTACATTGAGCAGGGCTGGCTGTAATCAAGCCTGGCTGTGTTCAATCAGCTGACTCTAATTATCCCTTTAATTGGGTTGATTTAACTAGGGGGCAATTACCTTTTCACACAGTGCCAGTTGGTGTTGGTTAACTTTTTTCATTAAATAAATGAAATAAGTAAAAAAAAAAAGTGTTATTTGTCCACTCAGGTTCCCTTTATCTAATATTACATTTTGTCTAAAGACCTGAAAACATCCAGTGTGACAAATATGCAATAATAGAGAAAATCAGGAAGGGGGCAAATACTTTTTCACACCACTGTACCTTGTTTGGTGGAATCAGATCTCATGACCTTGATCTATTCCTTGACAATCCACACATCAGAATTTCTTTCAGTTTATTTTTATTTCCAGTTATACACATGTTACAATTGCAGGAACACACTGCAAAGTGTGTGGGTATATTTGTTGTAATTACCTACACCCTCTAATGTTCATAAGGCATAAGATGTCACTGAGTGCCTTCCATCACCTGAGAAGCATGGTAATACCTGTCGCTGCACATCCTGGAGTGGTTTACTGTGCTTACAAAACCTCTCATTTAGGCAGTAAAATGCCAGAATGAGATGTTTTGTAAGTTTAAAAGGCAACTGTTAAAATGAGTGACAGCCAGTGGTGCAGGAAGACAGATCCTACCGCATTGTCATGGGATATGGTTCAGCCAATCAGGCTCTTCCATTTCTCAGTGCCGTAAACTTCTACTGAGTTAAGTACAAGTCCAGTAAAGATCAAACAGCAGCAGCACTGGACCCAGCATTTAAAAAAAGAAATCCTATGGGAACAAATGACTCACAGGCCCACTGTAACTAAATACTCAAAGAAGTGTCCAACATCACCTAAGTGAGTGGGGATGCCCAGGACACCTGGCAAGAGTCAAATATTATAGTGCTTTTAAAACCAGGGTCCAAGCCATTAAAACTCATTCTTACCAGCAGTGCCATATGGCATTGGAACCATCCATTGCTTAACCTGACCCAAAACGGCCACACAGTTCGTGCAGCATAATCTGATTATTAAACCAAGATGCAAACGGTTATGCCAAGGTTCTGGCCAACAGACTTCAAAAATTGTGGGACTACTAGTACATCAAGATCAAATGGGCTTCATACCACAGATACATCTGCATGACAGCATTAGAAAGTTATTAAATGATGTCATATCTGCTCAGGCTGGGAAAGGGGAAGCTAGTATCATTTTAATGGTGGATGCATAAAAAGCGTTTGATCACTTAGACTGGGTATTTCTAGAGAAAACTCTAGAAATGTGAGAAATATTTATACACAGTATCCAGGCTCTACCCATGCATAGAGTAAAGGTAAATGGGATTCTATCAGATGCATTTCCCATTGAAAGAGGCACGAGGCAAGGGTGCTGTCTGTCCCCCCAAATTTCTCACACTAAGCATAGAACCCCTTGTAGCAGTCATAAGGACAGCCCAAAATCTACAAGGGATAAAGATTCAAGGAGAAGAAGTGCCTATATCTCGTTATGCTAACAATACCCTCCTATTCAGCCATGACTCAGTTAATAACGTGTCACTGTTACAAAACATTCTTGATGTTTATGGCCAAGCTTCAAGATTCAAAGTGAATAAAGAAAAATCGGAGGCTGTACTGCTATGTAGCAGGGTATCTGTAGAGTAGGAGAAAAAGTGTCCATATAAATGGTTTAAAAATCATTTTAGATATTCAGGAACACAGACAAGCAGAGACATTGAAATACTGTACAATATAAGCTACCTACTCTTATTACAGGCAACGGACAAGGACTTAACAAGGTGGGCAGAGCTCCCATTAAGCATTACAGGAAGAAGAGAGGCATTAAGAATGAATATTCACATTTCCAGTTCTGGTCCAGACCCATCTAGACACAGCTTCACTGAGCTCCCCCTTAGCTGGTGATAAAACATGTTAAAATCCCTCCCATCTAACTCTCAAACTGCTGGGGAAAAGGAGACAGGATGCCCTAACAACTGCAGCAAAGCAAAAACAAAAGGATTTTTTGGCAGACCTGACTACAGTGAAGAAACTAAGCTGCAGCTATGGGTGGCCTGCTTTTCAGCTGAGCACCTCCTCGACCCACCATGATGATTTCTCGGACGAGGAGGCTGAGGAGCAGCAGTTCACAATTACACCTAAGATACTGTTCTGAGAACTTAAAAAGCTGGGCACCTTGATGAACAGACTAGAAAGCTCCATTGCAGGCACTAACCAAATGCTCAGAGAAGAGAAGGAGCAGACGGCAGATCTACAGTAGCACGTGGCCTCATGGAGACAGCCGCACAAACAGATCACCACAACATGGCTCTCCATTACTTGTTCAAGCAGGACAAAGAAGTGACTAAAAAGCTTGAGGACCTTGAACTAAGGTCCTGGAGGAACAACCTTCATCTGTAGGGCCTTCTGGAGGGTACAGAAGAGGGGACATGGTGTTCTACATAGAGCTGCTCCTTCGTGAATTATTTGCCTGGCCACAGGTGGAGCCACTTGCCATCGAACAAGCCCATCAAGCTCTACCACTCAGACCAACAGATCTGAAGGACCACCCAAGGCTGCTGGTAATGAAGTTTCTCAATTATCAGACTAAGATGAGGAGAGGAGTGGCAATACTAATTTGAAGGGATCCTCCCTTCCACACACAGGATGTGTACTTAGATGACAGTGGAAGATGTGTGAAACTGGAAGGCACATACAGGGGGAGCCACTGCACCATACTGAACTTATATGCCCCTGATCAGGATGCTGAGCAGGTAGAATTCTTTAAGAAACACCTCTTAGACACAGTGAAGGAACACAGTAGAGTACATTATAGTACAAAAAAAAAGCTAAATAACTGCACCCTGTCCCCTACCATGGGCAGGCAGATAATGGAATGGCCCACAGGGGGCAAGCTGGTGACACCCTCAAAAAGCTGATCCATGAGCTAGGACTGACGGATGCATGGAGACATGCAATTCCCCGAGGTGTGGTATTCTATGTTTTATTCTAACCCACACAAACTTTATGCACGGTTGGACTACCTTCTGGTCCTACGGGACTGGGCGCATACTATAATTTCCTCACCTGTCACATCCATTGCAATGTCTGACTATGCATTGGTCTTCTTGGAGCTGGAGATAACAACCAACCATCAGAATTCTGAGTTGGAGACTGAATGTACCTCTGTTGAATAAACAAGATTTTATCACCTTGGTGGAAACCTCCATTACAGATTATCTGTCAGATAATCATGTGGAGGATACATCCACAGGGGCCTGGTGGGATATCCCAAAGGCCACAGTAACAGGAAAAGTTACCACATATGCCTCTAACTTGAAAAGAGAAAAGGAAAAGCAGCTTCTCAATTTAGAGCAGAAAATATACTATATTGAATTTGAACATAAAATAAGTCTTGATGAAAAATATCAAAAAGAGAGCTCAAACAGTATAGAAAACAACTAACAAAACTCCCGAAACATAAAACTGATGGAGAGATCAGGTATGCCAGCAAATGCTTCTGTGAAGCAGGTAACAGGGCAGGTCACTTGATGGCCTATCAGGTAAGAAAGACCGTGGCCAGCAGAGCGGTGATCAAGCCACGAAAGACCCCCACCAGTGCACAGTATGAAATGCACCGCAAGCTCACTGTGGATACATTTGCTGAGTACTACAGGGAACTCTACACTGGGGCTGAGGTTCAGGATAGGCCAACCAAAGAAAACACCTTTTTTTTCAAGGTTTGGGGCTTCTTGAGTTATCTGAGGAGGCAAAGACTGATCTAAACTGTCTGGTGAGGTATCCCATGACTTTGATGACTGTGACTGGGTGCCTACCAAAAGGGTGACTCAATCATGGCGCCTGTCATTGGGGAGACTGGAGGAGGTGAGCGACCGGATGGGGGGTGCAAAATAGCGACATCCTGTCGCTACATGCCTAAGTGTGTGGGGGTGAGTGAGCATACTGAGCGTGGGTGGGA
This sequence comes from Neoceratodus forsteri, assembly GCA_016271365.2. Classification (NCBI taxonomy): domain Eukaryota; kingdom Metazoa; phylum Chordata; order Ceratodontiformes; family Ceratodontidae; genus Neoceratodus; species Neoceratodus forsteri. The sequence continues at coordinate 62,278,887 of JADMNL010000032.1, forward strand.
GGGATGGAGGGATTGTAGGGGGTGGCACTGCAGCAAGCTGCCAGGCTGCTTCCGTGGTATGGTGGGTGGGTTCAGGGCTGGGATGGGAATGGTGCTGGGTTCGCGTCTAGGCGCAGGTACGTTTTGTTGTGCCCGGCCTGATATTTTTTTTGTTCCACGTTTGCACCCCCCCCAACACGCACCTCATTGGAGTTGAGAATCCTTAAGTAGGGGTGGTGAGGCACAGCCCCCCACATAATGCATAAAATCCCAAGTCTCTAGTGCCATTTTGCTGTGCACTGGGGATACATCGCCAAAATATTTTTTCACTGATGTGCCGAAGTCCTAACGGCGACCACCCATCGGTGATCGCCATTATCACATAGATCCGTCTGGCGACTCCAGAAGAGGTGCACAATGCAATCTGCAATCTGAAAACTAATAGATCCTCTAGTGCCAATTGTATTACTGTGGAATTTTATAAAACATTTAGGGAAAAGTTATCCATCTTGTTAACAACAATACGTCATGGAGTGCAGGAGGGGGAAGGGGGCATCGCCATTATGGTTTCAAGCCCAAATCTCAGTCATCTACAAAGAGGGGAAAGACCCTGGACTATGTAGATCCCATCGATCAATATGACTACTTAATGTGGATCAAAAAATCTTCACAGGTATTTTAGCTAGCAAGTTACAGGAGTATGTGGGGGGGCATGTTACACCCCAGTCAGATTGGTTTCAGATTGGTTTCATTAAAGGCTGACATTTGTATGACAATGTCAGGTATTTCTAGATATTTTAACTAAGCAGCAACATGATAAGGCCTTTGCTGTGGTGCTTTTTATAGATGCAGAGAAGGCCTCTGACAGGGTGAACTGGGCCTTCCTAAGATCCACACTGACAAGGACTGGATTCGGAGAATTATTTCTAAATTGTATTGCAGCTTTATACAATGCCCCAGAAGCAGTAGTAGAAGTCAGTGGTATCAAATCATGGAGGTTTACCCTCTCTATCTGGAGGAATGAAGCAAGGGTGTCCCCTCTCTCACCTCCTATTTGTTCTCTATATTGAGCCTCTGACATTGGCAGTTCGTAATAACCTTAAAGTCACCGGCATCCAAAGCCCTGATAGGGAGCATATTTTTTTATATGCTGATGAAGCCCTATTTTATTTACGTAACCAGGAGCAGTACGAAACAGAGTTATGTAGATTGCCAGAGACATACGGAGAGATAGCAGGATACAAGATTAACTATAACAAGTCTGAGGCCCTTAAAGTAAGTATAAGTAGACACTGCCTGGCACAGCTCACAGGATTCTTCCTCTTCCCCTTCACTTGGGCAAAGACAAGAAAGTAAGATACCTAGGGGTGAGAATCTCCATGACCCTCCATAGCCTATTCCGCCTCAACCATGACACTTTACTGCAGGATATTACCATGGATATACGGAGCTGAGCTATACTTCCTTTCTCCTCAGCAGGTAGAATCGATAGTTTGAAAATTAAATGTAATGCCCGGCTCCTCTTCTTGTTTCAGGTTCTTCCCATAAGGACCACTAAGCAGTTCTGGAAAAAAAACTATACAAACTCCAGATGAAGTTTATGTGGAATAGGGGGAGATATAGAAGTGCACAGTGCCTACTGGGTCAGCTCTGAGACAGGGGGTGGTGGTCTGGAACTTCCTAATCTGAGACCTTATCACACAGCAGCCCAGTTGCTCCCAGTGGTCACTTGGTTGAAGCAGAAAGAAAGCACAGGCTAATATGAGCTGGGGAATGCACCCTTCCAACTTGTTCCCCTATATGCATAGCACTTTATAAAGTTCACTCCTGAAAGGTGGAAACAGCTGCAGAACCCCCGGACTAGGCAACACTTCAGAGTCTCCAGAAGGTAATATTAACAAAAAAAACAATCTCCTCAGGGCCACTGACAATCATAATTGGGGAACCAGAGTTCCAATTACTCAGGCTAGACATGGGTTTTAAGAGATGGAACCACAAAACCCAGACACATCTGAGCACTTAAAGCAAACCTTTGGCCTGAGCCAGCCTGTGTCCTTTAGACTCCTCCAATTACAACACTCTTTGTTAACAGAAGTGAGACTTTCCAATCGGACTAGGGACCTTACCAAACTTGAGGACTTTTTTTTTACTGGGTGGCAAAACTGAATGAAGGGGGCAAACTAATTTCTCAACTTTACTAAATTCTGATAAAAACTGGAGTAAGAACCTTGGAAAAAAATCAGGACCCATTGGGAAACAGAGTCGGGTCTCACATTGCTAGTGAAGAATGAGAAAATCCCCTGCTTAAGGGCTGGAAACTGTCAGCCTCCTTCAATTGGAGGGAGTTCAGATGGAAAGTTTGCACTAGACTTTTTCATGTCCCAACTACTACCCAGCATTTTCACAGACAAACTCTCCTATGTGCTGGACAGAGTGTTGTCAGGAGGGAACACATGTATGTGTGTTCTGGCTCTGTCAAAAATCAGATGGGTTCTGGGAAAACATTAAGTCATGTCTGGACCAGTTGTGCAACAAAAAGCTGCCTTATAGTTTTAAGTCCATGATATTGGGACTTCTTTAAAAGAAGCAGACCCACATAAAATGAGAGTTATATTCTCTGCTTTATATGGTGGCTTGTTAATGTATTACAGCACGCTGGCTAAGACACCTTCAGAGATTGGGGAATGGAGGTACAGGGTGCAGGAAGTGCAGACCATGGAGCAAATAACAGTTGAATTAAACATGAGCACAGATAAATTTACTAAACTTTAGGCTGCACGGGATGCTCAACAGCTGACTTGGTCTGCACCGGTCAAGGGCCTAGTGGAGGACACAGAACAGGAACCTGAAACCGATTAATTGGGAGTTGTAATGGAGAATCTACTAGGACATAAAATGCATTTTACACTTACATAGAACATAGACTTTGACGGAAGATAAGGACCACTTGGCCCACCCAGTCTGCCCATTTCCCTACCTATTGGATAAGCTGCAGATTGTAGTTAACCAACAGCCTATTTCCTGCAACCCCCCCACTATAATTGCCTTATGTCTGTCCCATGCATGTTTGAATTCTCCCACTGTTTTAGACCCCACAACCTCTCCAGGAAGGTGGTTCCATGCCCACCACTCTCTACGGAAAAGAATTTCTCACATTAGCCCTGAGCCGTCCCCCCTATAACTTTAAATTGTGCCCCCTTGTTCTTACACATCTCTTTTTCTGAAAGATGCTACCCTCCTGGACTTTGTTGATTCCCTTGAGGTACTTGAAAGTTTCTATCATGTCCCCGTCCCTCCTTTCATCAAGGGTATACATATTAAGCTCTCTCAGTCTCTCTTCATATGGTTTCTGATGTAGACCCTGCACCATTTTAGTTGCCCTCCTCTGGACCGCCTCCATCCTGTCTATGTCCTTGCGTAGATGAGGTCTCCAAACTGCATGCAGTACTCCAGATGGGGTCTCACCAACTGTCTGTACAGAGGGATAACCACTTCCCTTTTTCTACTTGTGATGCCCCTCCCTATGCATCTCAGAATCCCCCTGGCTCTCCTTACTGACTTCTCACATTGCTTACCCACCTTTAGGTCATCTGATATGACTACACCCAGATCCCTTTCCATTATTGTTGTCATTAGTACCTCCCCTGCTATTGTGTACTCTTCTCCAGGATTTTTATTTCCCAGGTGCATTACTTTGCACTTCTTTGCATTGAATCTAAGTTGCCATATGTCTGACCATTCCTCCAACCTTGCCAAGTCCCTTCTCATCCTTTCTCCCCCTTGTGTATCAACTCTGTTACAGATCTTTGTGTCATCCCTTTCTACCCCCCGCCCCCCGATGGGACCCTGTCATGGACTCCCATACACCCAGACAGCATGTGAAAGTCAACATAAGATAAAGCCAAAGAAAACACTACATTGTTTTCTGGTTTAGTGTCAGCTGTTCTAGCTAATTTCATGTATTGTCGCTATATTCAATATGAACTACATAAGGTTAAGCATGTAAGCCTAGCTGACTGCAATGCATAGAGTTAAAGTGTAGACTATTATCAGTTGAATCCTGTACATCTTTGCATTGTATGTAACCAGTTGGTTTTATGATATCCTAACTGTACTTTGTTGCTTACCCTGATGCAACTGCTTATCAGCTTGTCCAAATGCTTTTGTTCTTTGAAAAAAGCTCAGCAAAAAAGGAATGAATAGTCTCCCCAGATTTCCATTTTCATTCTCAGGTCTCCCAATTGCACCCCCTAAAGGCATATGGAAGTGAATAAGTAGCTTATGATCCAGGTTCACATGGGGAGGAGAGGAACCCAGGATACCGTAAGCATCACTGTTACCAGATAAAGAGAAAGGAGGGTTGGGAGTACTGAGTCTACATGCTGATTTCCAGGTATGTCAAATCCAACACCTGATGACACAGTTCCAAATAGAAGTCCCAAACTGGGTAGCCTTAGGGAATGAAGGAAGAGCAGCAGTGCAAGCCTTTGGCAATATTACACGTAGGGATACAGACCTAATACAGAACCCTGGGAGCACAGTCACATTGACAATGATAACATAGGTAGGAGCCCTGAAAAAAGTCACAGCACACAATGGGATATATAGTATATGGTTAAGGCCTATTGTGTATGGAATTCAGAGGCTTTCAAAATCTTGTTTTAGGACACTTCAAAAGGTCAAAAAAGTTGGTGTACTATCATTCTGATGTCACATCGATAGTACAACAACTTTTCAGCCTTGTTCTGCCACCTCATTGCTTCACTTGACATTGCGCTTATGAGAAAAGTAGCACAAACATGGTGACACGATTTAGCGAGTACCGAGCAGTGGACCCACATAGTTTAGACATGAAGAGCCATCACCCATCCACTATTCTATATGTAAATTCAAACATATAATTTCAGCAGCAGGTTTTGTTCCTGGGAGAACTGGCCCCACCTTTTAAAAGATGTGAAAGACTAGGGGTTGAGAACCTTGGGCAGCTACAGGCAGCTGGAACAATAAAATCAATTTGGCAATTGCAAGATGAATTTCTAATTCCACAGAGTGACTTTTATGGATACCTGCAGGTCAGAGGCTACATGAATAAGGAGCCATGCAAATCACAAATGAAGCAGGAAATCGGGCCCTTAAGGGCCCTGGTAGCAGGAGCTATAGAAGGCACAACAATGTTAGATACCTTTAATGCTGTTATTATAGCCTAGCTATTATTTAAATGAGATTTAATGTTCTAAGTAAGAAACTTCCGATTTACAGTTATGTTGTATATTGTATTTTGTTTGAGGTTCTTGTTTATTTTTTAGCTGATTAATTGCTTGTCTTGATCTATTTTTAATTATCAATAAAAATTATTATAGGGAAAAAAACATGCACTTGGTATCTAGCTTATGTCAATTTTACTCTCAGCCTGACTCGCAGACAAAAATTAAGTGTCAACATAGGTAGGAGAGGAGGCAGGGATAACCATGTTGGATAAAGTATGGGAAAGCTGTTGGGCAGGAACAGTTAAAACAACTGGTTTTAAATAAATGGAGAGAACACAGGTGGAGCCTCTGGACAAGGCAGGACAAGACTATATACAGATAAGTTAGAATTAAGAAAAATGAAAATGGATTAGGATCAGCCCAAGGGGTGGAATCTATACTTCCAAATGTAGAGCACACCTGGGTAGGTCCCATTTTTTTCATATGGGTCCTTACATATGGAATACTTTGCCGCTCTCCCTTGGATTAACTAATATGAAGTTGCGAGTAGGAAAAATCAAAGCCTGGTATTATAAAGAAGCAGTACAGAGATTACAGTTGGAATTAACTTGATTAGTTTAAACTAGTCTGAAGTATAGCTAATGCACTAAACTATTTCTGTGTAGAACAGGAAATAGTGGGATTATTTATTGTCATGTTGTATATGTCTCCCACTGATACTGTTGTCTGTAAGTCCTAAATTTATCAAGTTTGTACTTAAATAGAACTCTTTTATATTTTTGTTACTACTTGTACTAAGGACCTCACTAGCAATGAGAATGTCTTAGATGAGTTATCCAATTAAGTCATGTTGAAATTAAATGAATAAAAGCATTTATTACTTACTACTTACTACTACAAGGTACTTTAAAAATCTGGTCATTACGGCTCACTTTGACCCAAATAACTCAGAACTCTGTTGGAAGAGCTCTAAACAAAGGGCACATCATGAACATATTTTTTTGAGTTGCCCAGCTCTGATGGAATATTGGAGTAAAATTCCAGCAGCGGTGGGCAAAATTTTCTCAATACCACCACCAAATAATATAAAATCCCTAACATGAGGTCTATGACCAGCAGGAATTTCCTCCAAAGGAAAAAGATACCTAGATAACATATCGATAGCAGTGTCATCCAAAAATATAATGCAGAAGTGGTTGCAAGTGATTGCCCCTCAGATAGAAGGCATGGCACCCAACTGCAAAGAATATTTTTTTTTTCAATTGTTTAACCAGGAGTGGCACACTAAGCTGAAAACTTATTTACAGGTGCGACCTGGGAGCACAGGAGAGTTAAGTCACTTGCTCAGGGTCACACAGTATGCAAGTGGGGGCTGTGGGATTCAAACCCGATCTGCAAGTCAGAGTCTTAAACCACTGCACTATAAATCCTACTGCTGGAGTGGTTGATAGGTAAACTCAGATTAACAGAAGAGAAAATAAAATCATGTTGGTTACCCATTTTTTATTTCCAAGATGAAACTGAAGGCACCCCTACCCTACAGCAAATTGTAAGCCTACTATAAGGTCAAATATATATTATGAACCGGCGATCATAAATGGAGCAAGCTGATTGGCCGAGAGGGTTTCAAAGCCGTGATGATATCGGGCTACATCATCACGGCTTCAGAAAACCTCCGGCCACCAGCCTCCTCACTCTGGAAAATAACCTTACGACTGCAACATTCTCTGCATCGCTCACTGTTCCTCAAACAAACCAGCAGAAGGCACACCGTGGAGCAGATTAAACCACAACTGAAACCCCTGTTAAAAATGAAAGAACATTAAATTTAAATAAACAGGAGTGAAACAGTTGCCAACTCCAACACACGCGCACACCAATGAAATCTGCTGCCCGCCTGAAGATTTGTCACACCACGCAGCAGCAGCGAACTTGCGATTTCATACTAGCACTTGAATCACTGCCCAAACCTGACAAAATGTTCATTTTTAACGATTTAATTAACAGCACAGTTGTTCTCACAGTATCCTGCCAGTCTTTTACTGTGCCACATTTTTGTTTCTCAGCAGGCCAAATGCTGCGGCACATTTCTAAACGGCAGCGATAATGTACTTACTGAACTCATCCTCTCCGCCTTCAGTCCCACTATTTTAAATCCTCTGCCCATCATCGGCTTAATTTTTCTTCTGTTTTTAATAACCGCGATCATATACTTCGGGAGGGGGTACCTACACGAGACAAAGAGAGCAGATACTGTGGCAGAGTAACAACTTTGGAGACTGACAGAGATCAGTCAGCAAGTAGTAGCAGCAGCGCACACCTTCCGGTGAAAGCAGAAACTGACTTTTAATTGGAAGATATACTTCCACAACACAAATATAATTAAAAAGTATTTAAAACAATTAAAACAAAAATAAATGAACTAAAACTTTAAGCCAGTTCATAATAGCAATAAGGCACTCAGGGTGTAGTATATCATGGGATATTGTCACTTCTCGGACGGTTGGACGCACTCGGCCTGCGGCCTCGTGCCCAACCACCCGAGGCGTGACGATATCCCACGATATACCACACCCTGTTGTGCCTTATTGCTTAATTATAGAATGGGTCTCAAAAATCCTGTAGCTTCATTGGTCAAAACATGTCACATGACCATATGTAAATCCTGCAACAGACAGCCAGTGATGATCCTGCTGATCAAATGTCGCCTTTCTTTGAACCTAATTTTTTTTTTTTTTATAATTTGTAATAAATTCATTTTGTAATCACAATAATGAACTTCAGGACATGTGTAGTACTGGTATTTACCCACTTCTTGTGTGGTTAAAGTCACCCAGCTGTGCCTTGTAACACACCACACAAGGCATGGGTAAATCCCACAACACATGCCCTGTCATGCATTATTACTTAAATCATTCACAAAAAAGAGACGGATAGGAGCATATAAAGCCCTGTCCAGAATGGCAGTTTTAAAAAGTTACCATTGTCCTGTAACATTTTAAGATACCTAAACATGGGTCTTATTCAGACTTGTAACATTTCTAAACTGCCTTTCAAAATCGAGTTTAAATCCTATTGAAATAAGGGTTTTAGCTTGGTTTTAATAATGGTTTAGTATCTAGCATGGTTACGGTACCTGTATGGTCTGCTCCGTGCTCCATGCTGTTTGTGGGACAGTGAAGTTACTGTAAGGCAGCATGGTTCGGGCATGATGTGCAAGCATATTAAAACATGCATTCATTTTACACAAATGTGAACAGACGCACGGTGTTAAAACACAATTCAGATAGTGTGTGGATGCGGCAGCATGTCCACGGTAAAACCCGTAATGGTTTGAAAACCATTACAACTTTTTTTCATAACTGTGGACAGGGCTTAAGAAACTAGAAACACTGGTGACCCAGGTTTGAGGCTCAGAAGCATGTAAAAACACTTGGGAGCTACAGAAAATATGAAAACTGTACCCAATAGTGTTTTTTTGTCTTTCTTTGTATTTTTCTTTAACATATTATGGTGCCATTGCACAACTTACATTCTGCAAATACCAGACCTGTACATGGAGACATAATGTTTCAATTGCAACAGGAGGGAGGCAGTATAGCGCAGTGGTTTAAGGCTCCAAGCTGCAAATCTGGTGACATCCAGCAGACCAGACTTGGGTATGAATCTCAAAGGTTCCACTAACAATCTGTATGACCCTGAGCAAGTCACTTAACTTCTCTGTGCTCCCAGGTAGCGCCTGTAAAAAAGCTTTCAGCTCAGTGTGCTACTCCTGGTTAAACAACTAAAAAAAAAATTTGCTGGACTTAAAATTACATTGTCTGGATTCCATGAGATGTTATTTCTCTGTCAAGTCTCTGTGATGTTTGTGTTATTTGTTGTATAAAGGTGAAAACTCAATAAACTTTCATAAAAAAAAAGCTGCCCCTAATGAACCCATCTCCAGGGCAACTGCACAAGACTCTCTTTGCAGAATAAAAGTGTCTCATGCGCAAAGAAATGGAGTGCTCTGATTGGTTGGAAGTGTACCCGGAGTCCTCTGTTTGGCTGGAAGTGCTCCCTTCAGCTATAATGCGAGTAAAATTCCATCTCCCCAGTCATTTAGTCACATTAATACATATGCATCTTACAAGATAATAGAAGATCAACTATACAGGGACACTGTTAACCCCCTTAGGCCTCAAAGTGCCCTTAGTTTAAAAAACACTTGTTATAATTGCTCACATTCTGTAGAAACTGCTGACGTAGCTAGTAGAGTGATTCCGATTCCTTTTTTTTTTTACTTAATTTTTTATTGATTTTCCAAAATATAACCAATACATAAGTGATTGATTATCCACCTTTTCTTTTGGTCAGTACTACATGTTCCACTATACCAATCCATCTTTTAACTAGATAAAGAAAAAACCAAAATAAAAGGCGAAGAGTAAGAGTCCAGCCTCACAGAGAAGCAGAATTTATATTACTTTTCTCATTCTCCTCTTTTTCAGGTATTTCTCCCTCTGTTCAATGAAGGTTGCCCTCGTACCCGGGTCTGTATATGAACTTAAGAAAACTGGTCCCTTGGCTGTTCTTTACATCTTCTGTGAAAACTCTAACCTTCCTTAAATCTCATTAGCTGATAGACTTTATACTTTTCTATCTATATATCATAAACAGTTTAATAAATTTCTTGAAACTATTTGCAACTAATAAATGAACTTAGCTTTACTAGAAAAGGAAGGGTAAAAAATTAAAAATAAACAAAAACCGTGCTTGGCTTGTCTTTCTTTTGGTTCTTTGTTTTTATGTTGTCTTAACCTTGGGGAAGATGTATATCATACTTCAGTGTATTTTCCATTCTGCCCTTTATTTTTAAAATCAAAGTTACTCCAACTGTAAATTTCTAAAGTATCTTTCAAAACTATTATGTTAAAAGCTGATACAACACTAATATACCCTTTTTTTCTTCCCTGCAGTTGTACAAAGGCAGCCATCTTGAATTATATTTCTCCACTTGGAGATGTAATCTGGCTGTTATTGCCTCTAATTTCCTGATAGTGTGAATATTCCTTATCCACTGTGATTCCGTAGGGGTTTCGGATGACAACCAAAGCTGTGTTATAGTTTTTAAGGCTGCCACTTTTAGGATTTGGAAAATATAGTCATCACTTGCTGCCATCAGACCCTCTGGTGAAAGGCCCAGTACAACATTGACAAAGGAGGGCTGTTCCCTAAGGTGAAGTATGTGTTTGATGCCCTTTGTCACCTCTTCCCAGAAGAGGTGTAGTTTGTTGCATTCCCAAAAAATATGACAATGTGTCCCTAGTTCTCCACATCCTCTCCAACATCTGTCCTGAGGGTTCTAGCCAAAATGTTTGGAGATCACTGGTGTGATAAAGAATCGAGAACACGCCATCCACTGAAATTCTCTCCAGTTAGCTAAATTTGTCACCCTATGTGTTGTCCACCAAATTTCCTCCCAATCCTTTTTTTCCAGATTTTTGCCCATTTCCTGCTCCCATTTTTCTTGTATCGTAAGGCGTGCAAGGGTCCCTATATTCTCCTGCAATAGTTGATAAATTTGAGATATTAGATTTTTAGTATCAGCCATGAAAACTTTTGTATAGATTAATGAAACCCCAGAGGCAGGATTACTTATTAGCATTGTAACTCCAGGGCCCAAGTCGATGTAGTGTCTACACTGCAGGTATCTGTAAAAGTCGTGATTTGGGATCTGGAAGTCTGTCTGTAATGAGGTAAAGTCTGTGATATTATCTCCCTTTATAAACTGGCCTAAGGTTCTGATCCCTAACTTCTCCCATCTGTTAAAACATACATCCGAACTGTCATGAGGAAACCCCGCTAAAAATCTCAATAGAATATAGTGCCATACTGGCTGCACAATTTCCCATTGCTGTCTGGCCTTTAACCAATTCTGTAAGGTGTGTTTGGTCCATCTATTATGAACCTCTTTCAAATTACCTGTTGTCACCACCCATGGGAGACACTTTACAGGTATGTGGAGGTGAGCCCCCTCCTCTAGTGCTGTCCATCAGGAGCCCTGTCTTCCAGAAATCATTGTAATGATGGGAGTTAATTGGGCTGCTCGATAGTATTGGGGTAGGTCTGGAAGTCCCCAGCCCCCTTCCTTTTTATTGGCTAATAAAATGGACCATTTCATTCTTGGCTTTTTCCTGGCCCAAACAAAGTTGGAGAGTCTTTTTCTAAGAGTCTTCCAATCCTTTGGTGGAATATGTGAATAGGTATTGGGAGAGCAGCAAACAGGAAAAGACACCTCGGGAGCACATTCTGTTTAATAGTGTCTATTCTGCTGCTGAAAGTAAGGGTCAATAACCTCCATCTGTTAAGATCTGCATAAATCTGCATGAATAAGGAAGCGTAGTTCACCTCGTAAAGGTGTTCCAATTTTGTAGGTATCCATACCCCCAGGTATCTGGCCTTGTCCGACACCCATTTACGGGGGAAATCTGTAGTTCAATTTTTGGGTGGGTGTCTGCTTATAAGCATAATTTCTGTTTTTTTCTGGATTGACTTTGTATCCCGCAATCTGCTCATAGTCCCTCAAAAGTTTTAGAAGGTGGAGCATTGAGGTTTCAGGGTTAGATATATAAATCAAAGCATCGTCTGCATATAAAGACACTTTACATGTTTGTTTCCCCACTCTTATACCCTCTATATTTTTAGACTCCTGAATACCTACCACTAACGATTCTAAACTCAGAGCAAAGAGCAAGGCCAACAAAGGGCACCCCTGCCTAGTGCCCCTACTTATGGCTAAGGCATCCGAAAGGGTCCCATTCACCCATACTCTTGCTGTTGGTTTTTCATAACATAATGCCACCCATTGCATAAAGTTGCTTCCCAAGCCAAAATGTGTCATGACAGATTTTAGGTAATCCCAGCTAAACCTATCAAATGCCTTTTCAGCATCTAGAAAAAAAATCGCAAGCTGGGTATTCTTACTATCCGAACTATGAGTTTTAATATTCAGCAATGTTCTAATTTTGTCTCCCAGTTGTCTGTGCAGAATGAATATGGTTTGGTCCACATGTATTAAGTTTTCAATATAGTTTTGTAGTCACACAGAGAGAATTTTAGTTAAAATTTTCAAATCCTGATTCAGGAGGGATAGTGGTCTGTAAGACTTGCAAACATTTGCCGATTTATTTGGCTTGGGGAGCACTGTGATCAACGCTTCATTCTAGGAACTTGGGATCTGTTTTTCTGTAAGACGTGTATTGAAAACCCTCGCTAGTATTTCAGAGGCTGGGTTGAGTAATATTTTATAGAATTCAGAATCATCTGGCCCTGGGGACTTTCCAGTAGGAAGAGATTTGATGGCCATTTTGACTTCATGTTCTGTAATCTCAGAGCCTAAAGGCTGGCCTGCTTCTGGTGATAGTTTTGGGAACTTCAGATTACTCAGACTTTGCTCTGTTTTAGTGATTACCTCTTCCTGACTCCTAGTCTCTGCATAGAGTGTTTGGTAAAATAGTTTAAATTGTTGGGCTACCTCTCAGGGTCTTGTCCAGGGTGAGTCGTGTTTATGCTTATTTATAATTTGGGAAACCCATCTCGATGCTTGTTCTTTTCTTAGTCGGTATGCTAACAGTCTGGTGGCCTTCCCTCCAATATTTTGATACCTGTGCTGTATAAATCTGACCATGCCTTCTGCTCTTGTATTATCTATTTTATCAAGTTTTTCTCTCACTCTCCTCGGTTCTTTCAGAATGGATTTACTATGAGGTTTTTGCTTATGCAGTTTTTTCAGATTGCTTAATTCTTGCAGTAACCTACTTTCAGAAATTTTCTTCAGCTTTTTTGGGGCTGTAGCATAACTTATTATATCCCCTCTGATCACTGCCTTTATAGCATCCCATGTTGACAAGACAGAACATTTTTGGGCAATATTTATGTCATATATTTCTTTCATTTTTACTTTTAATTGCTTAACAAAGGCCTTGTCATTTAATAAAGAGATACTTAATCTCCAGAGTGGCATACAATCCGATAGTCCCAGCTGAATGCTTATTGAGACAGGGGCATGATCTGATGAAGTAAAATTATGGATTTTAGCTTGAGTACTTTTAAATAGGCTTTCTGTTTGTGTAAGAAAAAAAGTCTGTTCTTGAATATGCCTGTTGAGAGGTGGAAAAAACGAAAAGTCTTTTTCACCTGGGTGCTGCTTACACCAAATCTCCACCATGCCAAGCTCCTCCATTAGGTTCTTCAATGTTTTTGTGGCCTGTTTATTTGAACTAATTTTACCTGAAGAGCTGTCTATATTTGGATTACAAGCTGTGTTAAAGTCTCCCCCCATAAGGATCTGACCAGGTGGAAGCTGTGCTACTTTATCAAACACCTCAGCCAAAAAAAAGCTCAGCTTTAGTATTAGGAGCATATATGTTTATTAGGTAAATGGTCTCTCCGACGATCACTCCTGAAACCCTTAAAAAACGCCCCTCCGTACCACACTGTGTCTGTTTTATCTGTATAGGAGTGTTTCGTTTGATCAAAATGGCTACCCCTGCTTGTCTCAAATTGGGAGCGGAAGCCACTTCTACCTGTGCCACCCATCCCCTCCGCAACTTCACATGTTCCGCTGCTGTGAGATTTGTTTCCTAAAGAAATATAATGTCTCCTCCTAACTGCTTAAGCTCTCCCAATAGTCTTGTTCTCTTAACAGGTGAATGTATCCTCTTAACGTTATATGTTAACTGTAAAGCTGCCATATTGTTTTAAAAATATTATGTATGATATTGTCCTTGTTTGTAATATTAGACCTTGTTTTCAATCTCCCTAACAAACTTTTCAGACATTGCCAAGCCATGTTTTCAGAATCATAAGTCACTACAGAGAAAAAATAGATATACATTAATTTTAACTGGTAACTGTTTTAAACACACAACAAATTGGGGTCAGAGTTCAAGGTCCAACCAACCAACAGAAATATTTATACCCACTCTGCCCATTAACTTCCTAGGTAAAGAAAAGGGAGAAAAGACCTTCCTGTAATTTAGGAAGGTACCCAAGTAACGAATCTCCCCTAATTAAGGGAGATTAAGGTCTGACCCTTCTCTTTCAATTAAGACAGTAGCCTTTCCACTGAAGTGGCAAAACACCATTGCCTGCCTCTGATAGGCAAAATATGTGAGTTTATTCAATGTACTTTTTTCAGTCATTCACCTCCTTGACTCAACAACCTTAAAGATCTGAAGTTAATTTGTGTTTTCCTCCCTTTCACCCCATTATAATTCATATGGGTGGACTAAACTGAGCCAGGAAGTATTGCTATAAAATTATTTATCTCACTTGGACATGTAAAGCAAAAGTTAAACCCTTATTGTGTTGTTTACCATGCTTTCTGAATCAGTCCGTTACACCTCCCCTTTATTGTTTGTTCATAGACTTGTGTCATATTCCCCCCTTCCCTCTACCAGCCATGATCCCCAAGGCAACATTCATTTTAACTAGATGTCCCAGCCATTTTAAACAATCCATTATAAAGTCCCCCATTCCATTGCACCGATGTTCATAAAGTTCGGTTTGGCAGTTATTCGTCCAAGTCCCATATGTTTAATAGTTAGCCCCCTGCATCTTATGTTCACACCGCATGGTTACTAGCAGATTTGGAAGTGGTCTCCTGGATGGACATTTGCTGGATGGGGCCACTGACCACGCGTCCTGTGTGAGCCTTCTTTTTAACGCCTCCATTGATAGCTCCGGGAGCGATATCTGCAGCTCTTTCAAAACTGGTGCTGCATCCAGTAAAGTTGGGAAAAATCATAGGCCCATCTTCCAAACACAACTTTAGTGGAGCAGGAAAATTGATCTGGGTTCGGATTCTTTTCTTTGAGCTCCCTAATGATTGATCTGAGGCGAAGTCTTTCAGCCTGTAGAGCCGGCGAATAATCATAGTCTAATAAGATCTGTGCTGTTTGATATTTTAAATCTTTTAACCAGCACGTTTCCTGTAAAGTTAGGTCTTTCAATTGAAAGTACACCATCTGTGTGATGATGGATCTCAGGTGAGCTGGTGAGCTGCTGAGCTGGTCGGGCACGGGCCTATGGACCAATGGGCTCAGTCCATTTCGAGATGCAAGTGTGATGGAAGGGATAGTGTTGTTTTTAGCAGGTGCGTCACAAAATCTATCATTGTGGGGAATCCTTTCTCCACTCCCTCTGGAACCTAAAGAATCCTGAAATTGTTGCGACGGTTGCGGTTCTCAAGGTCTTCGATTGTATTATTAAGAAGACTTTCCCCCTGCAGCAAATAGAATACAAGACGGTTATTAGCGTCTTGCGTCTCAGTTATATCTGTGACCTGTTTGGTATTGCACGCAATCTTTTTGTCCAATATTTTCATATCCTGCTTGAGGTCTGCTAGCGAAGAATCTATCCTCTGGCCGTAGGTAAGCATTTGGTTTAGTTTTTGCTCATTTGTCTTGCGGAGCAGTCTTCTCCCTCTGATGAGACCTCCAATGGGGAGCGAGAGTGAACCTGCTGTGAGGGGGGCACAGAACTTTCCATGCCAGGGTGAAGTTTCAGCTGTTTGAATTTTGGAGCTGTCGATCTATTTTTAGAGTCGGATCTACCGTAGTTCCGTTTTGTATGCATATTCCTCTCTTTTCGGACTAAATTCGGGAGGAATTAAACTATTTTTCTGGCTGTCGGGTCACAGAGCTCTGGACTTGCATGTCTCACATAGCAGTGATGTCATTTGAAGTCCCCTTTTTTGTTTTTAAAATGAAAAACAGACTGCCCACCATACTGGTGTTACCACACTGAAGCCTGCTAGTTTACACTTCTTGATCCTACTCCCACTGCATCTTTCCTGGACTTGGGAACACCCCCAGCAGAGTCTAGCCACTTATGATGCATTGGGAGGAGAAAAGACTAATGTATCAAGAGTGCCTTGGGTGTTACTAACATTCAGGAAGTATGCAGTAAGAGTAGATCAAGGATTTGACACAAAACAAGGGTGGGTATAATTACACTATTAGCATGCATTTCAGTTCTTCTAGGAAAGGAGGCAGACAAATGAAGCAGCAACATCAATGAATTTAAGAGAAGGTAAGCAACCATAAAATTTAGGCTTTCAACTAGAAATAATATGATGCAAAAAGCGTCAACAGTGTTCCTTTAAATCCCCCCCCCAACACTAACCTTGCAGCTGCATCCTGTAATTCTAGTCTTCTTCCAGAGCTTATCCAGTTTGTACATAAAAGGGACAATGTCAACTCTCAGAACATGGCAACCTCCTGGGACACTGTCATCGCCCCACATGCAAATTATGGCCCTTTAAACTGTGGGGATGACAGAAATGAATCCTGTTTTTAAGATGTCTAGCTAAGGTCTACATTTTTTTTTTGGGGGGGGTGGAATCGAGTAGTGCTGCAGTGTGTTTCTGGCATATTATATGCTGAGAACACCCTCAGAGTAACTGAATGGGGCACGTATGTTTTTGGTGTTCTCAAATTTCAAATTCTCTGATAACTGGACCTTGTTGGGATGTTTTAACCCCAGGCTTAAATTCTGTATTTAGAACAATATAACACTTTTACTTTAGTTAAAAAGAGAAAAGTTGGCCTGAGTGGTTTGAGTGGGGAATAGTTATTTAACCTTCCTGGCTAGGCCAAGCCCCCACTACTAGTCTAAGCCATGAAAGGCTGTGAACAACACGTAGTAACTGATGTGTACTAATGCTAATGACCTGGGGGGGGGGTGGCACCAAATGCATATTAACTCATGACCTAGGCCACTGGACCTGAACCAAGTCTTTCTAAATGAGCTACGTCAGTGCCTGACTCCACAACCACCTTGCATCTGATTTTATAGAGCAACTCACAATTGAAAAACATTGATGACACTTTATTGAGAAGGCTTAGGCTAACATGAATTTATAACAAATAAACAATTCAGACAGCCAATAAATTAATGAACGGAAGCTGATTAAATACAAGACTTAAAAAGTCCCCAGTCCCTGCTGTAAAAAGAAAAAAAAAAAGAAAAAACACATCTTTATTACAGTTTACAGTCTCAAGTGTTTCAATTTATAGTACATCCAGTCTCAGCATAACATTATTCAAACAGCATGGCACACAGAATTACAACAAGATATGCATCCAAAAGAAGGCTTCTCTTGCATTTCCAGTTTGTTACAGTGCTTGGTCTGACAGTGTTACGGGTGAAGGCATGGCCAGTCTTGTTTAGCGTTTACCATCCCCAGGACTGGCACTGTAAAGAGGGGGCAAAAAGTAGGAAAAACTAATAGCGGTGTTCTGGACAGATCCCATCCCTCTCACAATTTCTTGATATGTTTCCTGGTTGTGGTGCAAACGGGATGTGGAGGTACCCAAGGGGACTCAGTTCTGGGAGTTAAATTTAAATTCTGACTCAATACCAGGAGTTAAATGGGGATAAAATTTACTTTATATTTAAACATATATATATATGCATCAACTAGGGTGCAGCAGTGCAACTTAAAAGGGGAAAAATACACAGCTGTGACATAATACTATTGTGATGATGGAAAGAACTTTGGGTCCATCTTATCTGTTCTTTCTGCCACACAGTAGTGACTTTATCCAAACTGAGTATAAACACTTCAAATGTATAAGCCAGTTTGCTACAGATAATCATAATGTGTAACCTTTATTACCATTCTCTCCAAGGACTCAGTCTTGCCCTCCTTTGAAAGCCTGAAAAGTGTGAGCTCCACAGCCTTACTGGGTAGGTTATTTTGCATGTTATCCACCACTAGGCTACCATCAGAAATGTACTGTTCTGAAACAAAGGTGGCTGGTTCCTCCAGTGAGTTCCTTCTCATTTCCACCTCTGTTTTCTGGTACTGTAAATATAGTCCATCACAGAACTTTTTCCATTTATTAGACAGCAGGTCTGTCAACATCAGCTGTGGAGCTCGTGGACGAGTTGAAGGATTCTATTGGTCAGCCTCAATTCAAAATGGCCACCAGGAGTGAGTTTGGTGCCTCACTCTCTTCCAGCATCCATTTTGATTTAAGGTTGCCCAATAAAATGTTTTGACTCGTGTATGAGCTTGCATATTGCAAACCCCCCCCCCACAGAATGAGTTTACCCCCATTTTTAACTGAAAGGAAGGATGTCTAAATCGAAAGTGCAAGCTTTAAAACCATGCTGTATGTTTATTCTAATTGTTGACAGTGCTGTATTGGTGTGCAATACACAAACACAGCATCAGTTTTGGTTGTAGTGAGCATGATTACACTGCTGGGATGTTAACACGAAGGCATAATGTGTGGAAACTTTTAAAGATTGCAGTACCTAAAAAAGGAAGCCTTATTTTTGAAAGCTATCAGATGCAGACTCTGTTCAGGACAATGTTAACCAGTCTCAGGAAATAATGGATCCTTCAGGATTAACAGTGTCCCTTAAAAAACAACAGAAGTCAGCATATCAATAATATGTTCACGTTATTAGATATATCATGTTTACAGAACATTTTGTAGACTATGGACAATCTAGTATAAGGCTTTGTGTCTGGATTCTTTAAATACCTTTTTCAGTAACCACCGATAAAAGAGACCATTAAGAGCTGGGATGGTCACATCAAGCAACAAGGTTGCCAGGTACAGTACACCAAAACTGTGATGGGGTGGGGATGGATGGTCATAGGATTTCAAGGTTAAGGCACCATTTTGGTGACCAAGATTGGCTCCTTTGGGTCAGACCTCCCAACCTTTCACTGCTGAAATGATGGGCAGCGTCCTTCAAAATGCAGGGGCAAAAAGGCAAAATGTGGGTCGCATCAGCTAATCTGAGAAATAAGTAACTAAGAACACTGAGGAAAGTGATACTTTCATGTTCACAATGTTTGGTGTTCTCTGCATAACACAGATATATTAATCTGCATTTTAGCTTTAAAGGAAAACTACACCCTCATTATACTTGTTTTCTTGCCAACAGACAAATCTTTTCCAGTAGCTGATGGGGAAATACTTGTTTGCTTTAGCATGTTTTCACTGTTCCTGCTAGCCCCTGTAACCATCCTGGGGGTTTCCATTTTATGGTTGTTGAAATCTCATTGTCCATGAGAGCTGCATTAGCATATGAGAACATAATGTCAAATCACCTATTTATACCATGTGTCTCTATCTATGTTGAAAGTACAAATATCCTGGGGAAAAAAACTCTGGAAACACACAAATTGAAAGCGATTTAATGGGAAAAATAATCCTGTTTTGCTTCTCAAATAGTTTGGAAAGCCAACTGAAGTTAAATGTGGCATTTCACACCTTGCTGTGACTAGTTTTGTTGAAATCTAATTAAGCAGACAGGCATACTTTACAGATCTTAGCCCTGTCCTCCCGGGTAACTTTTTCGACCCTACCCATGACCCACCACCCTCAGATCCTCAGCACCCCTGGTTCTATCTACGCAAAGTATCCATCCAGGAAGCCAGACCACTCCTGCTTAAAGCGTTAAACAGCAACAGTCCTAGCAGTGACTCCCTGGAACCCAGAATACTCCGGCTGGTCCTGGATGATGTCCTGGTCCCACTCACTGACCTACTAAACTGGTCCCTCTGTCTGGGACAATTCCCAACAGCATGGAAAATGGCTATAGTCACACCTATTCACAAAGGAGGTGACAGGTCCAACCCCAGCAACTATCATCCAATCTCCATCCTCCCCCCCCCCAAAGCCTTATAAAAAGTGGTGGCCACTCAACTCACCGGATATCTAGCAAAATACAACATTCTATGCCTGGAACAGCATGGCTTCCACACTAGTCACAGTACAGGTACAGCATTAATGGAGTTCTCCAACTTCCTGCACTCCTCCCTGGACTCCGGATCCCTAGCTGGGGCAGTGCTCATTGACCTCTTTAAGGCCTTTGACACGATCTCCCACCCCCTTCCTACTAAATGCTCTTGACCATACGGGTTTCTCTGCTGGCCCCCTCACCTGGTGTGCGAGCTACCTATGAGCCCACTCCCAGCATGTCAAAAACAATGGGATACTCTTGGAAACCCATCCCATCCGCTCAGGGGTTTCCAGGGCTCTATCCTGGGCCCACTACTCTTTAGCCTCTACCTAAACACCCAGCCCAGTGCCTGTTCTGGCAATATTCTCCTGTACGCCGATGGCGCAGTTATTTATGCAGCCCACAGAAATCCCACCTCCCTCCAAGACTCCTTCCAATGCTCCTTTAATGATACTGAGAACTGGTTTAAGGAGAGCAGACTAGTCATTAACCTCAAAAAAACTAAGGCAATGCTCTTCGCCCACCACCAGAACAAAGTCAGCAACAAACCCCTATAAATCTTCCCCAGCACTCATCAACCACTTGAACAAGTTTACTCTTACAAATACCTTGGAATCACCTTTGACTTGGCCCTCACCTTTCATGCTCACATTACAGCCCTCGCTTCCACCACAAACACTCGTCTTGGCATCCTCTACTGTCACAAGGACAACCTCCCACCTGATGCCCTCAGGCTTGCCATTACATCCTCAGTAATGTCCCTTGTCAATTACAGCCTTCCAGTCTATGGTGCTGCTGACTCCACAGCCCTCAACAGGATTCGACTCACCCTAAACAAGGCTTGCAGACTAGTGACCAGTGCCCCTAGGCTCACTTGCCACACTTGTCAGCTCTATGACATGGCCAAACTCCTTAACCTCGATGAACGCCTCCACTACCAAACTTGCCTACTAACTAAGAAGACTGTACTCTGGCTCCTACCCTGGGTATCTGCCTCCATCCAACTTACACCTTCCAGAGTCACTACCCGAACCACTGACAAGGTCACCCTACTAGTACCCAGAACTAGGACCACCTGGGCACAGAGGTCATTCAGCAACAGGGCCTTGTCCTTTTTCAACTCACTCCCCGCAGCCATTTCCAACACCACCAAAATTGCCCCCTTCAAAACTGCCCTACGGAACCTATTGTTCAACACCCGCTGCTGCACCTGTCACTAACAGATCCTCTACTGCTCTAAAACCACTACTGACATAGCCCTCTGGGCTGAACTTCCACTCACCCCCCCCACTCCCCATGGCCACCCTCTCCACTGCCAGTACCTGCTGGTACTAGACCAATCAGTTCTGAAATGATTAATTACTCGTTGTGTTCAAGCAATTTATGTAAAACTATGTTATTCTGTATGATTGTATTCTGTAAGTATGTTATCTCTGTCTGTCCTCTCTGTGACGAGGTACCTTTGTAAATGAGCCTCTGGTTCAAAGATTGTAAATCTGATTATACAATAAATAAATACTGTGGAGTCTAAAGGGAGATTTCACATGATGTTCTCTTATGCTAATGAAGCTCTCAAGGACAGCGAGATTTCAACAACCATAAAATGGAGACCCCTAGGATGGTTATAGTGACTAGTTTGAACAGTAAAAATAAACTAAAGCAATCACATCTATCCCTAACAGCTACAGGAAAAGAGTTGTCTGTTGACATGGAAACAAATGACATTTACAAGATATGAAGGTGTAGTTTTCCTTTAAAGTCTTGGGGAGGGGGTCAAAAGGGTTGGACACAGATACAAATGCATCCTGTGCTTGCATTCACATCCATCTGCTTGTGACCAGGCAGACTGCTCCTATTTTCAGAAGTTGTGTCCATTTACAACAAAAAGTCACAATTTGCTGCAGAAAATGGACACAGTTGTGAGCCGCGTCCTGTTTAGATGCACTGGCGTCTGTTTTTGGACACAAACTTTGGATTCTCTTAGGATATCTAGTAGGTGATCATGCAGGTTTGGAGGCATTTTCCTTTTGAAAATAGTGGCAGATGTGTCTTGGATGGATTCTGTTGAAAATCCTGCCCTTAGTCTAGAATGCAGAAAAGCACCCTCTTCCATCCCATCTAATGTAGGACTGTTGAGGAGTAACCTTTGGGAGTCAAATGATCATGTGTTCTTAACATGGCATGCATTTGAAATCAACAAAGCTCTAAGACATTCCAAGGAGGAGTTTAAGAGTCTGAATGACTGAGAGAGTGCAAGCGAGCGGTGTGGGAGACAGGCTTTAGAATGATAGGCCAGCAAAAAAAACAGAGATGTGCTCACTAGCTTCTGTGGCAGATCTGTTCCACCTTGGTTGACAGATAAAAATTGCCTCGCATGATGGTGGGGCGGATCTCTCCCTTTTTGAGTAAGGGGAGAAATGGGCACTAGAAAACTTTTAACCATCACCCCTCATGTACAACAGCTAAGCTATATGAACCTCATTACGTGTCACAAGAGGGAACTCCCCCCCTCTAAAATAAACTATGAGATTCAGTGGATGCTGTTCAGCAACACATTTTGTTTCCCACACTTACCCTTTCTTTTTTTAAAAGTAGAAGTTCGTGATATTTAAACTTGGATTATAAAGTGGGTTTGGAAAACCCTGCTCTGTGATTGGTGGAATCTGATCACATGTTCATGTTATTTCCTACATTATAAGCATAGTTTTCACAATTCTTTTTTTCTCGCCTGTTGTCGTCTTTTTTCCAGTGCACACCAGTGTTATCATAGCACTGCTACACCCCAGGGATGAAATATGTAATAAGCTCTCTACTTGAGTAGTTGATGGTACTTGGCACAACACACCGAAAGCGTGAGTTTATCCCATAACATACTATATATACTTGCCTATAAGTCAACCTTACATATAAGTTGACCTCCTTTACCTTGTCAGTTTTAGTAAAATTCTAGACATTACTTTTCTGGCCAAATTGGACGGAACAATTAGTTTTGCAATCAACACCAGGCACAGAATCTATCTTTGTGGCCAGAACCGGACACAAAATCAGGTTACACAGTTGCAAAAATGATTAACTATTATAAACCCTTAAGATAGGTCAACCTCACAGATAAGTTGAGTCCCTCTCTTCTTGGGAGTCTATTTTTAGCATCAAAATTTGACTTATACGTGAGTATACACAGTATCATCCCATCATGTATTATTACTTAAATAACCTAGGCAGCATTTTGAATAAATGTAAATGGAAGGATGCCAATTTTTCCTTCTGTTTGATTTCATTCCCAAGACAAGATGCGTGGACAAAGCTTCTTAGGTTCCTTTTAGAAAGAGTTCTCATTGGAAGACAAAAAGGTTACAAAACGTTTGTGTCTTTGAACCTTAAACTGTGCAATATAAATATATTTGCTTATTAATTATATGCCAGTTTCACTTATCTGCATTTCAAGCCATAATAATGGTACAGCTTATAAAAAGCATTAAGTGCTACTTTATAAAGGTGATGTGTTGAAAACCATGAACTGTACAGTGTTGTAGCTACTGGGAGAGCAATAAGTGGTCCTACTCAGCCAATCCGAGCAACATGGGGAATCCTGCTCTCCACGTGGGAGACAAGGAGCTTCAGGAATTTGAACAGAATGGGTCAAATCATAGGAAACAACTAAGAAGCCTGAATCCTGTCATGCCACATGCTTCTCTAGACTTTAGGCAGAGAGATTTGGGTCCAAAGAGGAAGTAAAATACTTGTAATGTGCAACCGTTAAGAGATACAGTATGGCTACAGCAGGTCTTAGCTACCAATATGGGAGAAAAAAACTTTAATTTAATCCTTCCACCAGCACCCCCACCCCAGACCGATGAAGATTTTGTACCCACATACAGTATCAGCTTGCCCTACTGAGGGCACTTCCAAGACCCGTAATAAGAAAATGCAAATGAGATATACAGTATTTCCCCTTAAACAGCTATTGAAACACATTGCCCAATTTCTCCCACAAAAAAACAGAAGATTCAAACAATTATAAAACTCAAAATTTACAAATAAATAATCAACCCGATGCGGCTCTTGCATAGTCAGTGTTTTGACCTGATTGAAAGAAAACACAAAAGACAGGCAAAGGCAGATTTCACTTCAGTTCCAGTTCGGAGTTGGATTTTTTAACTTTTCGTTTCATGGAGGAGAACTGGACGGCAAGGATTATGACAGCAATGGTCAAAGCAAGGCCAAGCACCAGTAGGATCCACTGACCGGCCATGGCTTGACTGCTGCTTAACTTCAGTCCCAGGAAGTTCACCGAGTCAGACAGTGGCTCCTCGACCACATCAGTCACTGGGGAAAAAAAGGACATAATTGTTAACAAACACAAACAAATAGGATCTGAGTCTAGTTACCCTATTTGCATTTGTCTCTACCTCTTTAGGCCCCCAATAATCTGTAGGGAAGGAACAACCACAAAAGGTTCTTCTGAAGTTCTAAAAGGTTCTGGTAAGCCATAAAAGGCTCCGATAGTTATCCAGAACTTATCAGAATTTTCAGAACCTTTTAGTTTAAAGCACAAAAACTGTTTTAGGTATCACTGTCCACCCAATGTCAGTGAAGGGAAAGGACTCTAAAACCAAACTTGGAGTGGTACTACACTACCTCCTATCTCTTTTTGGGTCTTTCTACCACCACCACCACCACCAGCACCACCAGCCTTCTTACTAGAAAAAAAACTTGCTGGGGAAGTGTATCATCCTCCTCCACAATCAATGTTTTTAAAAATGATCAGACCCTGAAAAAAAAGGTTCTGATAAGGTTCCTTCACATGAAAGGGAATAGGTTCAGAGTGGTTCTGAACTTAGCCGAACTGGTTCTCTGATCTCTAATAATCTATTGCTCTGGCAACAGCCTCTGTCTATTCAAAAAATGGTTCAAGAGATATGCTTAGTGAGCAAAATGTATTCAATAACAAGTATTCTGTTCTGTCCGTCCCATCTCTGTGTAGGCATATGCACTTCCTGATCATGCTGGAAATCAAACTGGTGACTCTGACTACTACAGGCAACAGCTCTACCTATTTAGCTAACGGGTAATTCCCCCAAGCTGGGTGGTTAGAGAGCGCCACTGATTTTCATACTTCCCATTCCATGGACCACCACTGGATGGATGCATTGCTTTTGACTGTTTTTCATAGCTTTCACTATTAGAGGACACTGCTTTTCACTGACTGCCTTTTCTCACAAACAAAATATTCCTCACATATACCCCATTCTGATGGAGTCATTCGGGGACATGCTTTTGTAATACACTTCTATTTCGACAGTATAGTGCAACAGAATTTAATATCTCACAAAATACTTCAGGCAGTTTCACAATCGATGCCAGCTCCATTATCCTAGCCAATGTTTCCCCAACATAACTTTTATTTTAATCAAAATATAATAATAATAATAGGGATGTCCCAGTGTCCCAGCAGTATAGTGGACAGTGGGGCAGACTATACAGAATTGTTCAAAATGAATAACAGATCAGCCACTAGGGGTCACAATTTTAGGTTTGTGGGAGGGTGTTAGGAAGGACATTGGGAACCATTTTTTCATGGAGAGGGCAGTAGATAAATGGAACCACATGCCCAGTACTATGCTTAATGCAAGGACCATAGATGGTTTCAAAACATAGTGGGACAACTTCAAGAGTATTATCAGCAAGTGGAAGGGTAAACACTGGAGGGAGGGTATTGGCAGGACATGTGGGCCATCCTAGGAACTAGTATAAGGTAGGGCCTTGGGGTCAACTTGATGGGGAAAGAGTGGAGGAGATGGTAGTGGGGGATGGCCTAGGGGCAAGTGACCACAATACGGTGTGGTTCAGGGTAAGGATGGGGAAGGAAGCATGCCAGTCTGACACAAAGGTTCTGGACTTCAGGCGGGTGGATTTCACCAGAATGAGGGGGATAATCAGGAAGTAAATGGAGGGAAAGGAGCAAATTGAGGATGTGGAAGAGTTATGGGAATCGGTTAAGGAGGGTTACTGAAAACCATGGAAATCAGCATCAAGAAGGTTAGAAAAAGCAAAAACAAAAGAGGCTGCTGTGGTTCACCAGGGAGGTGGTGAGGGCAATTGGGGGGAAGGGTGTTCAAAACATACAAGAGGACCCAAAGGAAAGAAGATAGGGAGATTTACAGGGAGAAGCTAAGGGAGGCAGGGCGAAAGATTAGGAGGGCAACAGCGAATACTGAGGAGAGGATTGCTAGAAAAGCCAAAGGGTAGATAACACTTTTTTAGGTATGTTAGGGAGAGGAAGAAGGCTAAGCATGGGATAGATAGACTAATGGGGGAAGGTGGAATACGGGTGGAAGACAATTTTGAGAAGGCAGAAGTGCTGAATAAGTATTTCTGCTCAGTCTTCATGATAGAGGGGTAAGGAAGGGGAATGAGGTGAAGGAGGAGAGAAAGGGAAGACGGGGGGGATAGATCCTAGTTCATTCAGTGATGACAGGATAAGGGAGGAGCTAGGAAGTTTGAGAGGTGGATAAGGCTATGAGTCCGGATGCTGTCCATCCTAGGGTACTCTGGGAATTAAGGGAGGAGCTGGCAGCACCTTTGGCGAGACTGTTTGACCTGCTCCTGGATACAGGGTGGGAGCCTAGGGACTGGAAGAGGACAAACTTGGTGCTGCTACACAAAAGTGGCAGCAGGGACAAGGCAGAAAAATAGCGTCCAGTCAGTCTCATCTCAATGGTGGGAAAGGTGATGGAGGTGCTCTTGAAGGAAAAGAAAGGGTTGTCAGTTAGCTTGCAGACAGTGGACTACAGGCAGCATGACTTTACCAAAGGGAGATGGTGCCAGATGAACCTCATCTATTTCTTTGATTGGGTGACCAGGGAGGTGGATCGGGGGGGAGGTGGACATGGCCTATCTGGACTTCAGGAAGGCCTTCAACTCCATCCCTCACAGAAGGCTGGTAAGTAAGTTGGAAAGCTTAGGGGTGGTACCGAAAATAACAAGGTGGGTGGAGAACTGGCTGGGCGACAGAAGCCAGAGGGAGGTGGTAAATGGGATGCATTCTGGGGAGGAAAGGGTGATGAGTGAGGTGCCCCAGGGGTCAGTGTACGGTTATGTGCATGGGGCATAAGAACCCACTACCCAATTATACACTGGAAGGGGAGGAAATCAAGGCAGCGGAGCAGAAGAGGGATCTGGGAATTATAATTTTGAATAACCTTAAGGTAGGGAATCAATGCAGCAAAACAGTTGGCAAAGCAAATAGAATGTTGGCATGCATAGGGAGGGGTATAACAAGCAGGAAGAGGGAGATGCTAATGCCCATTTATGAGTCCATGGTGAGACCTCACCTGGAATACAGGCTCCAATTCCGGAGGCCTCACCTGAGCAAAGATATAAACAGGATGGAGAGGGTTCAGAGAAGGGTGACTAAGATGGCACATGACATGCATCAGAAGCCCTACGAGGAAAGGTTGAGGGAGCTGGACCTGTACCCACTGGAGACTACGAGGGACCGGGGGGGGGGGACATGATAGAGACATTTAAGTACATGAAGTGGGAAAGAGGAGCTTATTCACAAGGAAACTATGCGACAGAACAAGGGGTCATAGAGATTAGAGGGAGGAAGATTTAGGAGCAATGTGACAGGGTGCTACTTCACCGAGCGGGTAGTGGACACCTGAAACAGACTGTCAGAGGAGGTGGTGGGAGCTGAAACCATGGAGGGTTTCAAGTGGGCATGGAACAGATATAAAGGGTTGGACAGGGGGCAGGAGGGGAGATATCTGGACTTAGAGGGTGGCTGGGGGGGGGGTTAAGAGGCAGACTCGATGGGCCAGGAGGGTTCTTTCCTGCCAACAGATTTCTATGATTCTATGACTTAAAAGTTTCATCTGTCCTTACTTTCTATGTCTCGTATGTGTTGTACAAAATGAAATAGTACACAAGCTTTTAGGGCCACACAGATCCCTTGGTTGCTGGTGTCCCAGGGGGTTTATGACCAAATAACTGATGGGGAAAAAGAATAAAACAATGCAGAGTAGTATTCATCCTAATCCCCATCACCTTTGTAATAAACTACCACAAGCACTACCTGGTACCGCTGTAAACCAGACCATTTAGTACAGGCCACCACCACCACTACCACCACCACCACCACCATCACCAGTAAACCACTAGGGGTGTACCCAGAAGGGAAAAGAATAAGAGCTGGTGCTTTCCTGCTACAGAACAGCCAGAAGGGTTAGATTTCCTAAGGGACTTGCCACACTCATATCCCCCCCAAAAATGTTTCCAACTGCAGCTTGCAGCTTTTTTGATTTCTCTATTAAAATGCTGCTACATACCTTCCATTTTTCTTTTTTTCCATGAGGGTTTTTAACCCTTTAGCCAGATGTCTCCCTTTGGGCAGGCTATAATCCATTCCCATCACCTCCTAACCCTACCCTAAGGTCCCCCATGAACTGCTCCCCATGCTGGGGCCCAGATGGGGAGGTTGGTGCCTCCACTTCTCCTGCCAGCGCACAAGCTGGCATGGGGTTGAGGTGATCGGTACTGGATCCGGGTGTGCCACTGCCATCATTCAGATGGATGCTGCTTTTCTCAAACATTTTTCTTTCCCCTTCCCTCTTGTGGCACGTGGCACTTGGCACTGTCCCGAAAGGCTGCACATGCATACAGTGGCAGCCCTGAAGAGGACCAAGCTCCCTAGCCCACCATAAGGATCGCTGTGGTGGCAGAATCGCACCCTGGCTGGCAATGCAGCCATGTAGCAGCACCTTACCAGCCCCCACAGCCAACTCTCAAACCCAGGTCACTGGCATGTCAGCAGGTTGTGCTTCCACAGTGCCACTGGATGATGCACACACTATTGTTTTTAATCCTTATTTGCATTATTTTTATTTCCCCCTGCTGTTTCCTCGCTTCTTACACCCTGATGTTGGGGGTAGCCCTGACTGCACTCTTCCTTCAGCAGGGAGGGTGAGTAAGCCTATGCTAGTGCCACTCCAAAATTAGCTGAAAGGGTGGGGGGTGAAAATCCTGAGCAACTAGTTCCATCTCTCCATGACAGCTGAGCATCTCACCTCCACCATGCACCCAGCCGACGTTGTTTGGCTTTATCCTCTATTTTTACATTTTTAACCTGCTGTTCCTCTTATTCTGTGGACCCTTCCTTACTTCTTTATTCCAGTCACCCTGCAGCATACATTCTGGTTTACTCCTTGCATGTCTCACTTGTCCCATGGTTATGTGCCACTGTATGTGCTATGGTCAGTGACACCAACACAGCGACCTACGTCCCTGTTGACAAAATCAACAGTTCGCCGACAGGTCGCTGTGTTGGCGTGCCTGACACAGAAGCACACTGTCTCCCGGTCCTGCACTCCCTCCCCGAATCAACTCCAACTCAGAGTTGATAATCTATAGTACGGGAGTGTGGGGGCAGAGCTCCCCGCATGGGGAATGGGTGGGGTGAAGCCCCCTGATGGGAAAAAAAGGACTGGGAGACAATCAGAATTTATGTCGCCCACAACTTGTGGTCGACATAAATCCTGTCGCTGTGATGCCAGTCGACGAAAGTGTTATTGAACCGACATCATAGAGCCATGTGCCATCGTGGCTGTTTCCCTGGAAGGGCTCCCTACACATTCATAGGGAACATTCATTTGGTCAGGAACATCAGGAGGGAACTGCTTAAGGAGCGTCTGCATGCAATGCATTATGGAGATGTGTTCATTGAGTGCCAAAGTCCCAAAATGCAACAGAGGCATATCAAAAAAAAGCCTCTGAAGGCGTGCTTCTTGTCCTGTGAGCTACCAGGGCCAGTAGTACTGCAGCAGATGCCATGGCCTTCTCCCAGAGGTAGAGCAGATCTAGATGGGTACTGAACATATTTATCATGCTAATTAACTATGCTAGTTTCTCCACTCCTTAGTATATACAAAGTTATGACTTTCTTAGGCATATCTTTTCACTGGAGTTCTCCTGTATACTGTATACTATCTGCTGTACTGTATTATAAAACCTAGCGGTAAACATTGTAAAGAACCTGTAATAAGGTGAGCTATGCCTTCCTGTAACTCTCTATTTGCTGTTACTGTATTTGGTATATCTGTAATGTTCCCTGACTGTATTTGTGATGTCTGTAATGTTTCCTGACACGGAGCCTTTGTAAATGAGTCTCCGACTCAAAGGTTGTTAATCCTAAAGAATATTAAATAAATAAAATCATCTAAGATGTTTTTGGCTGTTTGTGTCAGTAAAAATGTTCCTGTCATTTCTGTCCAGTTCTTTTTCATTTGTAACAGGCAAAACTGAAAAGTTTCCAACACCAGTGCAAGAGATGCCTGCAGAGCTGTCATGCAGAGCACACAGTGCTCTTGTGTCTTCTTGTCACTAGCAGTCGAGTGCAACACCACCAGATATCAACCCCTGAGTGGGATTAATATCCTTGGTAACCTAGACTTCTGGATATGGTACCCACTGAAAATGTGCCTTGGCTCAATTGAGGTCTGACCATGTTCATATCATGTGACAATAATTGTGAATAAAAGTTACTACTAACCCCAGTAGGATCACTAAGTGAAGCTTCAGATTGTGACCTGGTGACTAGGCTGTTTTAATGGTGACCAGCAAGGCAAAAATGCAAATCTACATTTATTTTTAGTCCACACTGACACATTTTTTAATCATCAATAATGTTTTCAGCATCGTAAATTTTGTAAATCACGTGTTAAGTATTTTTTACGTGTAATAAAATCACAGTTGTATCAATGCATTGAACTGCATTCTGCTCTGTCACCAGCAGGAGGCTGTATATGACTTCACTACCACCATACGTGAAGCTCTCTATTTGTGGGGTTGTGGTGCCATCAGCTGCCTTCTCACGGTAACAGACTGGAATACAGTTTTATCGATTTATGGACCCAACATTTTAGTGTGTGTGTGTAAAAATATAAAGAAGAACATTTTAAATTTATAAACCAGTAAAACAAGAATGATAATGAAATGAATGGGAAATTTAGTAAAACATAATACAAGGGTTAAAGTTTCAGTTGCACAGTTTACCACCCCGATAAGGGGCGAGACTGGGAGCCGGGAATCATAGTTCTCGGCTGAGGGGGGCTTTCCTTTTCTTTGTTGTTACCCCTGGTGATGTGGATGTGCAAGGACGTCCGTTGTACACAGCGCACTCTCTCCCATGCTGTGTGCTAATGTCTGTCAAAACCACCAATCCCAGCACAGCTGACACTTACTGGTGCACTGACCTCTGGCCACTGCTAGGAGTCAGAGCATTGCCAGAGGTCTATATTGTACCCATCCCACTGCACGCTCCACCCTCCTCTCATTAGCCGACCATCTGTGTTCACTCCCACACCTGGGTTGTTGGCACCTTAAGCGGTAGTGCTACTGTTGTGTCAGTGGGACAGCCATTCATAAAAATGTTTAAATGCAAAAATTTACGGCAGTGAAAGGACTGTAGTTCCAAGAAGCCAGATGCCCGATCCCTTCCGCTTCTTTATTTAGAGCCCTCCCCTGTGCTCACATGCTTTGGGGTATCTGAGTTTGTACAGAGACATTCTCCATGGAAGCGAATGTGGGTGTCTTTTACACTACTTGGTTTTTGGTTTTAACTTATTGTTTATGATATTTGTGCATTATAACAGTACATAATGCAGGATAGCGAGGTATCACATAATGAGAGTAATATGAACAGCTATACTAGACAGCTAGTTTATTATTCTAATGTTACATACTTAGGGGAACACCAGAGATCTAACAATTGATCTCAGTCATGAAACAGTGTATCGCTGCTGCACGTGCCTGGCGCCACAGCTTTAGTTTTCAAAGTCATTTTTTAACGGGTTAGATCGCTCATTTTACAGTTATAGAACATTCCCACATTCAGGGGCCAGGATTCTTTCGAAGAACACCTTTATCTAAATTTGTTCAAAAAATGAAGTACTCCTGCATGCATGAGTTTACTGGCACCTCAGTGCCATGATCATTACAGGAACAGGCCTCTGGATCAAGAGCCGGGCGAAAGGGCAGACCACTCATTACTAGTTTTCTTATATTTCACAAAAAAAAAAAAAGGCAATTTGGCCTGGTGGCACTGAGGGCTGAGGTGATGGATGCCTTACCTTGCACTGTGCCAGTGACCCAGGTTCAGGAATGACCTTAGGTCATCGGGATGCCGGCATGGGGGGTGGAAGGAATGGGACTGAGCAAGCCATTAGGCTGCTTTCCTCTCCTGGAGGTGGTAGGGGTGGGTTGTCGCCCCTCTTGTATCCCTGTCCCCCACCAGGTGGGGTCCAGTGGGGTACACAGACATGCTGGTGGCGGCACCGTAGGGTGGGTGGGAGGAAGGGCTGAGCTGGCTTCTGTGTGCATCGCACCTCCACATGTATGTATTGCCGTAGGCCGGGGTCCGTGGAGAGAACGGGAGTAAAAATGGAAAAAGCAAAAAAATGTATATGGGAAAAAAAAAAGGCAATTTTTGAAAATGGGGGACCCAGTATTACATTATTGAAAAGTATGAAGGCTGGGCCAGCCTGCTGGTACAGTGGTAGTGCTACCAGTGGCAGTGCCAATAACCCAAGGTCAGAAGCAACCTTGGGAGTCAGAGGGTCCACCACAGGAGTGGGTGGGGAGAAGGATCAAGCATCCCAAGAACTGCTTTCCTTCTGCTCCTACTCCTCCAGGGAGGGGTGGGACCAGTGACCGGCATTAGTCTGGCCCCTAGTGGTGGCTGGTGGGTTGGCACACTGACACTGTACAATGGAGGAGGCAGAGGTGGGGCAGACGCTTTGCGTGCTGTGCACGGGAGTGTGCACGGCTAAGCCATTGGTATCATTGCACTTCCTCCATGCCGGTGAGAAAATGAGAAAACTGTCAACTGGTAGGATTACACTGGGCTGCCACAGTGGAGGCGGGGCAGATGTCTGGCATGCTGCACATGACAGTACACTGGGCTGCCGCAGTGGAGGCGGGGCAGATGTCTGGCATGCTGCACATGACAGTACACTGGGCTGCCGCAGTGGAGGCGGGGCAGATGTCTGGCATGCTGCACATGACAGTACACTGAGCTGCCGCAGTGGAGGCGGGGCAGATGTCCGGCATGCTGCACATGACAGTACACTGGGCTGCCGCAGTGGAGGCGGGGCAGATGTTTGGCATGCTGCACATGACAGTGTGCGCAGCACAGCCATTGGCATCATCGCGCGTCACTTCCTCTGTGCCGGGGAGAAAGCAGGAGAACCACTAACGAGCAGGATGACACTGGTCTCCCACAGGCCACACACCTGGTTATCTGGGCACATCCTGGCAAACCAGATCCTGTTCCCGGTGGGCTTGAGGTGACCAACCTGACTCCATTGGGGGTGCAAGCCCTGGGGGAAGCACCAGACATGGTAAATCCCAGAGGATGTTGGGGTGACTGGTGGAGGGGGGGGCCGGTCAGCATGGGGGAAGATAAAGAGATAAA
The DNA here is from genome assembly GCA_016271365.2 of Neoceratodus forsteri. NCBI lineage: Eukaryota > Metazoa > Chordata > Ceratodontiformes > Ceratodontidae > Neoceratodus > Neoceratodus forsteri. Next base: position 62,312,295 of record JADMNL010000032.1, read on the forward strand.
AAAAAGTATAAAGGCTACAGGCACCATAGCAAGGGACATCTTAGAAACCGTCAGAAAGCTGACAGTGTCCCTTTAATACAACAAAATTGAGCTAATATAGCCAATGGGCTAGGGACACTCCCATATGTAACACAATTTCTCATTTTTTATAGTATTTTTTATTTATTTATTTTGTTTTACTTTTTTAGTCCTTTATAATACTTGTTTTTTAAAGTTTTAGAGACCCTTTTGTTTGTAATCAGAACCACTGTTCAACTAACAAAAGCCTTGTTAGTCGAGCAGAGGCTTTGATTTTAAGGAAGAGAGCCTTTTGAATACAAAAAAGTAAAAGAATATACCCCATTCACTTCTATTGCAGCATTCTACAAAACTCAGACATCACAAAGCCTCTGAGTATGGGGTATAACGCCAAATAAGGATGTTGAAGGGATCAGGCCGCTGGCTATGTGGGACCAAACAATGACCCTGTCACTTCCTTAAATGTTTAAACTAAACAAGCATTTGTCAATGCCGAATGTTGGCTTGCTGGCATTGGCATTGGTAGTGCAAGAGTTAGACAGATGCATCATAGGAATGGCACTGAAGTATTGAACTGATGCCAACCCACCCCCACCCTGCAGAGAGTGACAAGCATTAGGGTGTCCCTTTGGGTGTTTGGTAGTGCAGTGCGGGAAAACATGTCGGGCAGAATGTGAGAAATGACAGCTGCACAGTTCATAAGGAGGTGTAAAAAAATGCCAGTGTTGAAAATGTGGCATGTAAATATACCAAATTTGCAAAGCTACTAGGGTGTGTGGAAAATATGCAATGCACGCTTGCAACACTGCCATTTTATGGGCGTTCGGCACCAAATTTTCAACATAGGCATTTTAGCACCTCTGCTCATGTACAGTGTCACTGTTATTTCCTCAAAGTGTCCCAAGAAGTGATTTCACACAGCGACCATGCTATTCTGCGCTGGAAGTGCGAAAACACATTTTGGGCACGATATGTCAAATGATGGCTATACTGTTCATCAAGAAGTGTGGAAAAATGGCAATGGTGAAAATCCAGACTGAAAATATCACAAATGCACGATGGTACGAGCGTGCGTGCAATCTGCCAATGCATGCTCGTAACACAGTTATTTTATGGAGTATCATCACCAAATTTTCAACATAGGCATTTTAGGACCTTTGCTCATGAACTGTGTCACTGTCATTTTCCTAATCTGGCCCAAACACTGATTTCCCACAGCAACTGCGCCATTGTGCGCCGGAAGTGCGGAAACACATTTCGGGCAGGATGTGGAAAATGACAGCTATACTGTTCACAAGAAGGTGTACAAAAATGACAATGCTGAAAATCCGCAGTAAAATATTGTGAATGCGCGAAGTTACGAGCCTGCGTAGCAACTGCGCAACACACGCTCGTAAAACAGGCATTTGTTGGATTTTTTCCACCAAATTTGGAACTTAGGCTTTTTAAGAGGGCACCTCATGAATACCACCACTGTCATTTCGTTAATGGGCCCCGAAAGGTGATTTCACGCAGCATTTTGTTTTCATGTATTAATGTCGTATGGTGAATGTCTGCATCATGTTCCAACAGAATGTACGTATCTGGTGGATTGAAAAGGGGGAAATCACAGGACCATTCCTTACTGAACTGGACTACTAAATCAATCAACCAACCAATCAATCAGTCAGTCATTCAATGCAATCCATTGTTACTACTATCCAGTGTTGTTTCAGTCAGTTATATCTCCACATATAATAGATGTAGCATCATTATAAAAATGAAAATCGATAAACACATTATGATGGGATAACTCTGTTCTCCATAGTGGGTAATGAATTTGCAATTTATTAGTGCAAGCACTTTGGGAATTTGGCACTTGTACATCTAATACCTGGCCACTGAACTGCACCCCCCAAATCCTCTAGAGAGACTAGGCTGAAAAGTGAGACATACCAGGTACTGAATATGCTAAAACCCTACTTGTTAAATATGCTATTTGTCTCACCCTCCCCCCTCAAAAGGACAGTGCTGAGGTAGGCAAGTCCCAGATCTGAGACCCTTTGCTCTGTGGCTGCTGCAGAAAGGTTAAAGCTGCCATCAATGATAAAAGCTGCTCACAGCATGACTCCTGTAATATCAGACTTGTGTTCTTCCTCACCTGAAGTTTCTCTCTGTATCAGGTATTTAAAAAGAAAAAAGTATTCTTAGTTAAGGAGGAAAATGAGAAAAAAAATCAATTCCGGGTGCCAAGTGAACTGATGACAATGCTCTGTGAAGTAAGTAATTCTGTGGAGACAAACACAACTTTTAAATTTCTCGCTCACTGAGCCCACCACCCCTAGTTTGTTTTTGCACTAACAGTGACCACCACTACCTTATAATGTATAGTGGGCCCTTGTTCAGCATGGATTTTCAGCCTTGCTGAAATGTTGTTGAACCACAGTTCAAAGGTTATGGAATGTTGTTGTACCATTCTGTGGTACAATAACAGAGTTTATTGGAACTCTGTGAACCACCTGCGCTGAGAACCATAGTGTGCACCGTGCTTATTTTATTTTTTCATAAAAGCAGTGCTGCTCAAGCAGCCTCTGGGTGCAGCAGAGAAAGGCCAACCACACACAAAATTGCCACAGAACAAACACAGGTAAGCCCTCTGTTAACTTTATTTTAGCTTGTGGTTTTTAAAACATGATTGTTAAACAGTCATTTCAGTGGAAGTGTTGGAATGGCTCCGCTTTCATTTTTGCAGCTCACTCTGTGCAAGCAATAATAACCGAGAGGGTGGGCAGTATTGGGCAATACCAGACCTCCCAGGGGCATAATGAGGCCTGACACCGCAGGCAGAGGGCCTTATAGCCCCTTGAAGGTCTGGTATTGCCCATACCACCCACCCTGAAGGCTATTATTGCACTTGGAAAATGGGCCACTGTATTTTATGTGTTTGAAAAAAAGAGACTTTCATGTTTAATGTTGAAACTCTTACTTGATTTTAAATAAAATAATTCCTCTGCCTGTTTTTTAATTATATGCTTTTTGTTTTTTTAATCTAGGACTTTTGTCTTAATTGAACCTCTGCAGTTTTTTTTTTTCAGTTGGTTGTCATGGTTTCCTGCTCCCCCACAGGCACTGACTGCTTAATTTAAAAGTTTTTGTTTTTTTTAAAAGTTTTTTTTTTTTCCACATACATTGAATCGTTCACTGTATTTTATTAATTTAGTGATTGCTTGCTCGGGAATCTGCCTGAGGAATGGGGTGGTTGGGCAAACTGGGATGAAAAGAACAGGTACCTTTCTGTTGTTTAATGCTCCTTTTGCAGTGCGATATTGAGAGGGTTACACTTGAAAAACTGTTGAATGGAATTAGCAGTGGCACAGTGTTGTCAGGCGAGCGGTCACACTGTGGAGCAGCCATCTGCAGACAGACGGTCACTACAGTTTTGAAGGACAGAGCTCTAGCGAGGAAGTAGGGAGATCGAGCAAAGTCTGCAAAATGCAGACACTTTTGACTAAGGCTTACAAAATGTGAAGCAGTTTTTTTGTTTTTTTAACTGGCAGTTCACTGGTGTGCAGGCTTGTGTCGTCTTTGTGTGTTGGGGATAACTTATTGTTTCATGGCTGGAGCATCCGAGTCAGGTCCAGCTTTCTGAGAAAAAAACAATAAAAGATTGTGTATGTTTAAAATGGTTCATTTATGTGAATTACTACACGTAGGGACTGCTTGGAGGACTGAAGGGAGAGGGGACACTCGCTCTCTCACTTAGGAAGCGGATAAATTATGATGGCAATGGCTGGTGGTGGTGGGGGGGGGGGTCTGAGCCACTGGGGAAACTGCAAATTACTTTCTGTCACAGAAAAGGTACTGTTGTCTCTGGGTACATGTGAGGGTAGATCTGAATGCTGTGTTAAATGTACTGATGAGGAGAATGTTCTCTTTTTGTTTCTTTACAAGTCAGGGAGAATGGGCGCATGGTGCAGTCAAGGAGTGTGCCAGGGAACTGTCGCACTCGCTTGGTCAGTAAGTGAGCAAAAGAAACAAAACAAAAAAAAGAACTGCTTTTATTTGTTTTCTATGTACAATACTGTGATTTTTTTTTAATTATTGGGTGGTGTCTGCTCTAAGGACTGAGTGTGAGAGTATTGGGGGGGGCTCTTGCTAAGGGATTAATAAAATAGTGGCAGTTTGAAATTGTGTGCCCAGTGCATCAGTCATGATGGAGCAAGCTGGGCACAAGGATACTTGGCTAGGCATGAGGCAGGATCGGGCTGGGACTTTTTATTTGGTGGGCATCTATTGAAAGTTAATGTATTCCTGTAGAATGGGTACCAGCCAATCAGATGCCTCCAACTGAAAAGACCATTTTCTAAGCTCTCCCAACTGTAAGAAAAAAAACTACACACTATAAAAATACCGATTGGGCAACCACATGCCCAACTAGCATGTGCTGCCGCCTCAGGCTCTTGATCACACTGGACCTCTTGAGCTTTGCTCCTGAGGTCTGATGTAATCAGAACCCCTCTGTGGCATCACAGGCTGGTTGTGCATGGTTGCCCAACTAGTATTCTCTATATGTTTCACACTCACTGTGTTCACCACCACTAGTTTGTTTTTTCACTCACAATGACTGCTACTACTTTATGTTTCACACTCACTGTGATGACTACTACTTTGTTTCACACTCACTGTGACCACTACCACATTGACTTTATCAGTGACTGTGACCACCACCACTATTGTTTCTTTCACACTCACTATGACTGCTACCACTACTTTGCTCCAGAATCACTGTGACCACCACTACTATTTTCACACTCTCTATGACCAGCACCATCACTCTGTTTCACACTCACCATGGCCACCACTACTTTGTTTCACACTCACGGTGACCACAACAACTTCGTTTCACACTGACTGTGACCACCAGTGCTAGTTTTTATGTTTCACACTCACTGTGATCACCACTATTACTTTTTCACTGTGACCACCATTGCTATTTTTTATGTTTCACACTTGCTGTGGCCACTGTCACTACTTTATGTTTCATATTCATGATGACCACTACTACAAATGTTTATGTATTAAGCTCACTGTGACCATCACCACTACATTTTATGTTTTGTGGTCACTGTGAAAACCACCACTATTTTTATGTTTCACAGTCACTGTGACCACTACCACTGCTTCTTATGTTTCACACTCGCTGTGACCACTACTTTTGTTTCACACACACACTGTGGCCACTGCCACTACTTTATTTTCACACTCACCGTGACCACCACAGCTGTTACTTTTGTTCCACACTCACTGTAACCACCACCACTTCCTTTTGTTTCATACTTAGTGTGATCACCACTACTTTTTGTTTCACACTCACTGTGACCACCATCAGTACTTTTTACAGTCATGTTTGCAATCACTGCTACTTTCACTTTGACATAGCACTACCATGTCACACTTCTGCCTTCACAGTAATGCACCATTGCCACATCACACTACTGCTTTCGCAATGATTTAGCACTACCGGGTCACACTACTGCTTTCACACTGATGCAGCACTACCAGGTCACACTTCTGCTTTTGCACTGGTGCAACACTACCAGGTCATACTGCTGCGTTCACACTGATGCAGCACTACTAGGTTACACATCTGCTTTCACACTGATGCAGCACTGCCAGGTCACACTTCTGCTTTTACACTGATGGAGGACTACCAGGTCACACTACTGCTTTCACACTGATGCAGCACTACAGTACCAAGTCACACTTCTGCTTTATCAATGATGCAGCACTGCCAGATCACACTTCTGCTTTTACACTGATGCAGCACTACCAGATCACACTACTGCTTTCACACTGATGCAGCACTATCAGGTCACACTACTGCATTCACACTGATGCAGTACTGCCAGGTCACACTACTGCTTTCACAGTGATGTAGCACTACCAGGTCACACTACTGCTTTCACACTGTTGCAGTACTACCAGGTCACACTGCTGCTTTCACACTGATGCTGCACTGCCAGGTCACACTGCTGCTTTCACACTGATGCAGCAATACCAGGTCGCACTACTGCTTTCACACTGATGCCGCACTGCCAGGTCACAATGCTGCTTTCACACTGATGCAGCACAACCAGGTCACACTGCTGCTTTTACACTGATGCAGCACTGCCAGGTCACACTTATGTTTTCACACTGATGCAGAATGATCAGGTCACATTACAGCTTCTACACTGATGCAGCACTGCCAGGTTGCACTGCTGCATTCATACTGATATAGCACTGCTGTGTCACATATCTGCTTTCAAACTGATGCAGTATTGCCAGGTCACACTTCTGCTTTCACACCGATGCAGCGTTACCAGATCACACTGCTTCTTTTACACCGATGTAGCACTACCAGGTCACACTACAGCCTTCACACTGATAGAGCACTATCAGGTCACAATTCTGCTTTCACACTGATGCAACACTACCAAGTCACACTAATGTAGCATTACCAGGTCACACTACTGCTTTCACACTGATACAGCACTATCTTGTCACACTTCTGCCTTCACACTGATGAAAGACTACCAAGTCAACTACTGCTTTCTCACTGATGTAGCACTACCAGGTCACACTACTGCTTTCATACTGATGCAGCACTACAAGGTCACATTGCTGATTTCACACTGATGCAGCACTCCCAAGTCACTCTTCTGCTTTAACACTGATACAGCACTGCCGGGTTGCACTACTGCTTTTATACTGATGCAGCACTGCCAGGTCACACTACTGCTTTCACACTGGTGCAGCACCACCAGGTCACACTACTGCTTTCATACTGATGCAGCACTACAAGGTCACATTGCTGATTTCACACTGATGCAGCACTCCCAGGTCACTCTTCTGCTTAAACACTGATACAGCACTGCTGGGTTGCACTACTGCTTCTATACTGATGCAGCACTGCCAGGTCACACTACTGCTTTACACTAATGCAGCACTACCAGGTCACACTACTGCTTTCACACTGATATAGCGCTCCCAGGTCACACTACTGCTTTTACACTGATGCAGCACTACCAGGCCACTCTACTGCTTTCACACTGATGCAGCACTGCCAGGTCACACTAGTGCATTCACACTGATTTAACACTAGCAGGCCACACTTTCTGCTTTCACACTGATACAGCATTGCCAGGTCACACGTCTGCTTTCACACTGATGCAGCACTATCAGGTCACACTACTGCCTTCACACTGATGCAGCACAAGCAGGTCACACTACTGCGTTCACACTGATACAGAACTACCAGGTTACACATCTGCTTTGACACTGATGCAGCATTGCGAGGTCACACTTCTGCTTTTACACTGATGGAGCACTACCAGGTCACACTACAGCTTTCACACTGATGCAGCACTACCAGGTCACACTGCTGCTTTCACCCTGATGCAGCACGACCAGGTCACACTACTGCTTTTACACTGATGCAGCACTGCCAAGTCACACTTCTATTTTCACACTGATGCAGAATGATCAGGTCACACTACTACTTTCACACTGATGCAGCACTGCCAGGTCACACTGCTGCATCAATGCTGATGCAGCACTGCTACATCACATGTCTGCTTTCACACTGATGCAGTATTGCCAGGACACACTTCTGCTTTCACACTGATGCAGCATTACCAGGTCACACAGCTTCTTTTACACTGATGCAGCACTACCAGGTCACACTACTGCCTTCACACTGATGCAGCACTATCAGGTTACACTTCAGCCTTCACACTGATGCAACACTACCAGGTCACACTACTGCTTTCACACTGATGCAGCACTACCAGGTTACACTTCTGCTTTGCACTGGTGCAGCACTGCCAGGTCACACTACTGCTTTCATACTGATGCAGCACTACAAGGTCACACTGCTGATTTCACACTGATGCAACACTCCCAGGTCATTGTTCTGCTTTAACACTGATACAGCACTGCCAGGTTGCACTACTGCTTTTATACTGATGCAGCATTGCCAGGTCGCACTACTGCTTTCACACTGATGTAGCACTGCCAGGTCACACTACTGCTTTCACACTGATGCAGCACTACCAGGTCACACTACTGCTTTCACACTGATGCAGTACTACCAGGTCACACTACTGCTTTTACACTAATGCAGCACTCCCAGGTCACACTACTGCTTTTATACTGATGCAGCACTAACAGGTCACACTACTGCTTTCAAACTGATGCATCACTATCAGGTCACACTAGTGCATTCACACTGATGCAGCACTACCTGGTCACACTACTGCTTTCACACTGATGCAGCACCACTAGGTCGCACTTGTGCTTTCACACTGATGCAGCACTACCAGGTCACACTACTGCTTTCACACTGATGCAGCACTATCTGGTCACACTACTGCTTTCACACTGATGCAGCACTGCCAGGTCACACTACTGCTTTCACACTGATGCAGCACTACTATATCGCAGGCATTTACTAACCTGATGGGATCCAGTCATAGTCTGGCCAGCCGAGTGTCTCATCCTTGTTTTGCTTCACTAGCCAATCTGTCAGCGGCTGGAAATATTTGAGCAGTGCCTGGGCTGACATGTTGGGTTGTCCTGTGATCAGTGTCATTGCTTCAGGCCAGGGTTTGCTAAAGCCCAACTTCATGGCGTCCCTAGAATGAAAACATCTCACTGGTTATTTTGTTCTGTACAACCAGTTAACCCAAGGTATGATTGGTAAGTTTGCCTGCTCTCTAACAATAAGAAAGACAGTATCACAATTCTAAACTGTAACTAGGAGACATGTTAGTCTGAGTGCACTCAGCGGATGTAGGCATGAATCCCAGTGCTGTGTTTAGGGCTGAATTTTAAAATCTTGTGGAAGACCTGTTGTAACTGGATTTTTTTCCCAATCAAGCTTTTCCTTGTAATTTGGCTTTCCCAAGGGCACCCCATAGCTCCGTCACCGACCTTCTCATGAACCTATTGGCTATTCACTGCCTTCCCAGAACCATACTAGTGATATGTGGCCTGCCATATTGGTCATGCATGTGCCTGCAGGGGTGTGCCAGCACAATGGCAGACCAGAGCTTTTTCATCCAGCTCCTGGGTTTTTCCCTAAGGGTGCTGGCATGCAATAACATGCATGCAGGTGCACGGAGGCCTGCACTGATGTGCACGCAGGTGTGTGGAGGCATGCAATCACATGCATGCATGCATACCTGGCATCTGATGGCTGCCCCTCACTGCACAGCCACCTGGCCTCCACCAGGTAGCAGTCATGTAGTGGGATGCAGAGTTATTCCTCCTCAAGGGAGGAGAGCTGTCCTTGTGATGCTCAGTCCTTCCTCTCTTGTCTGGTCCCGAGTGACCCAGCTCCATTCCTGAACCTGGGTCACCGGCATGGGTGGAGGTGAGGCATCCAACCTCTCAGCCCTCCACACCACCAGGTAGCAGTCATGTAGCAGGATGCAGTGTTACTTCTCCCTAAGGGAGGAGCACTGCCCTTGGGATGCTCAATCCCCTCTTCCCTATCCAGCCCCCAAGTAAGCCTGGTCTGTTCCTGAACCAGGGTTACCAGTGTGTATTGAGCCTTAGTGATACCACTACACTACTGTGCCACCTGTTCAACTGTATCTTGAGGCACCAGGAAGAAGGTCATGCCTCAGATAAGCTGAATCTGTAAGGTGAGCAGGGTTAGTAAATCCCCTGAGTTAATTGACTGAGTTGGTTCATGTCACTGGAGCCATAGCCAGTATTGGCAGAGTACTGCCTGATAAGGAATGAATAGTTACTTGTCACAATAGTAGATCTTCAAGAGAATCTCCTCCATCGAGCCTCATCATGGACCTATAAGCCATCAGCATCAGGACCACCTGGAAACATTTGCCAGCTGTGGCCACCTTGATGTGCATCGTCACCACGTATATAATGTGGGTGGGCCCATTATGCCTCAGTTTCCCACCGGACAGAGATGATGCTCAGAGGATCATCAGACTAGCAGGGATCAAAGCAGCCAGGACCAACTCAGGCACACGGGAGAGGATATGGAAACCTGAGTAATATAATGCTGCAAATTGGCATAAGAGGAGAACCAGCTTGAAGGAGCAGGCAGGATAACCACTTGCCACTCAGAAAAGGTGAAATGAGGGGAGAGCTGGAACTCCGTGGAGAAAATTCTCTTGAAGAGCTACTGTTTTGGTAAATAGCTATTCTGTCTTCTTCAAAGATATATCACTCCACTGAGAAACATCATAGCATGATTTCCAAGCAGTACCAAAGCACTGAGGGAGGAAGGAAGGATGGAGGGCTCTAGATACCCTGAGTAAGGAGGCCTTGCAGGACAGTAAAGTGAAATCTGGCATGTCTACGAGAGGTGATGTCCAGACTGTAATGGTTTTTGATTGCACAAACAGTACTCCAAGTGGCAGCAGCACAGATGTCTGCAGTGGACACATGTGAAAACAAGCCAACGAGGTAGCCACTGCACAGGTGGAGTGAGTACAGATAGGATGAGGAAGCTACTTACCACACTTCAGGTAAACAGAAAGTAAGGCAGCAGTCCAACCATTTGGAAAGGCCCTGATTAGAAATAGGGGGGAGCCCTCCATCCTGGGGGCAAAAGCCACGAATAGCTGAGAGGATTTTCCATAATTCTTGGTATGACAGGGGTATCAGTGCAATGTCTGACAGATGTCAAGCATGTGCAGATGATGTTCCCCACTATCCATGGGAGTCGAACAGTAAACCAGAAGATCAACAGTCTGATTTAGTGTTTACTCAGAAATTACCTCAATAGAAAATGAGGATCAACACGCAAGGTAACCTGATGTGTGGAAAACAAGAAAAGGAGGTTATGCAACCAGAGCTTGCAATTTAGAAAGACATCTAGCAGACAGCATAGCCACAAAGAACAATGTCATCCAAGAGGGAAAGCACTGCTCACTAGTAGAAGCAGGCTTGAAGGGAGGTACAGTAAGGGTCTGCAGAACCAAATTAAAGTTCCACACTGGAACCAGATCATGGACTGGGGCATGCAGAAATAGAACACCTCTGAGGAACCTGTAAGAAACCTCAAGCAGGGGAGTCACGAGATGCCTTCAGGCTGAAAGCAGCAAGAGGGGAGAGCTCCAGTCATCTACAACTTTAAAAACTCCAAATACCTGAGAAAACCTAGGAATAACGTCAAAACAAAACCACCACAAAGTGGAGGAAACCCTACTAAACCATTGGGGGGAAAAGCAAAACTAAATTGCACTATGGAAAAAGAAAAGTGGAATGGAATACAGAGCACACGAGTGTCAGCGAGAAAACAAGTGCAGAAGCAGGAAAAGCCTGACTCATCCTCAGACCTGTCACCTGCAGCAATGACTCAAAAATCAGACAAATATATGGAGGAGTTTGCGTTCATAAAAGCCAAACTTGTAGACCTAGCAGAGGACATTAAATCATTCAAACCTGCAATTGAAAACCTAACGATATGAATGGGGGATGCAGAAACCCGCATCAGCTCAGTGGAAGATAAAGTGAAAACTGATAGCAAAGAAATCATAAGCATGAGGAGAAAGATACAATGGTTGGAGGATAGGATTGAAGATCAGGAAGGACAGAGCAGGCAAAATAACTTGGTGATCACTGGGCTACCAGAGAGGGAAGAGGGCAAAGATTGTATCTCGTTTGTTCAAAAATTATGGCAGAAAGTTGCCAGTCCCTCCCTGAATGGTCCCACATACATAATTGAAAGAGCTCATCTCACCCTGCACCCTCCTCCTAATGAAGGTGAGAGACCAAGACCCATAATATTTAAGCTTCTCAACTTCCTCGATAAGGTACATATTCAATCCCAGATCCGCAAACTGCAAACAATACAATGGGATGGCAACAGGCTCCTGATCTTCAGCGATTTGAGCCCCCCAAACAAAAGCCAAGCAAGCGACTTAACAAGGATATCAAAAGCACTCTATATGCAGCAGGGCTCCGTTTCTGTGTCAGCTACCCAGCTAAACTAATTGTAACTGTCGAAGGGAAAGAGCACCAATTTCTTACAGCTGAGGAGGCTAGACTACAGCTCACCAAGCTTCTTCATAACCTGTTCAAAAACACTGGGATGCACTGAAACCTTCCAACAAATAAAGCAAAGACACTTAAAAACACAGAGGCACACCTGGGACTGAAACAAACACAATCCACTGAGTACTGATGCCTCTTGTGTTGCTGGACTTTCCACCACAGCAACGAGCGGCACTGTGAGATTGAACTTTCCTGGCACAGGTGAGGGGGATGTCTGAAGAGGGAGGGACATAAGTTAACTAAATTCCCAGTCCATTTAAAATTAAGGCACAGCAGTGATCGCAGCATTCCCCCCCCCCTAAAAATTAGATATGTTTCGGGGCACAGTGTAACTCCCTGAGCAAATGTCTCACTTGACGAATGAGGGTGTGGATCATAACACCAGTCCATCCATCTTGAATATGGGACATGCTTCCCCCTCCCCCGTCTTCATCAGAAAAAGGTTTAATCGAAACCCACATTTTTCCGCCCAGAATGCTATCCCGGATCAGGAGGATGGTTGGAAAAATTGTAGCCACTTGTCTGGTCTCAGAATGTTGCAGGCAACCGTGTTCCATGCTCCCAGTGATGCAGAGATGGTCATGGCAAGTACTACTAGTTTGCAGCATGGGCACAAGCTGCATGAGCTGCAAGAAAGATAACTCCTCCCACAAGAGCCCTCTCTCATGACTGGTCAGGGAGTCTGGCGCGAAGCCTTGTAATCCAGAACATACAGCGAGATGACTCTCAAGAAGGAGGGGAGGAAGGTAAACAATATAAATGACAGACAGGAACGAGACAGGAGCATGAGATACAGACCACCATCCTGCTGATGACTGTTCAACCTAGAGAGTCAGAGACCTTGAATTCGAACTGCGGAGGAGGATAGTAATGGACACAAACAGAAGGTGCAGCTAAAAGTAAGCAAAACTAGGAACACCTATCATTTGAATCTAAGAACAGCTAAAGCACCAGCAGCATAAACTCATGGTGTACTATTACCAGTGCCCTTTCACCACAGGCTCAAGACTGAATAAAATGTTGGATGCACCTTGTATGCCACAAACTGAAATTGACTGGGGGGTTGAATTGTGAGAGGTGGCTGGGGAGACTGGAGAGAGAAAAAGGAAGATCGAGAGGCATGCTTGAGGGGGGAAGGGAAGGAGACCTCTCTGCACATTCCTGGGGAAGCAGATTCAAGGGAATAACCTTGCTAATTGGGAGACTTTACTAATAAGAGCGGTTTAACACCGGGGAACAGTGCTAAAGGGAACTCACCAATAACAGTGCCAGTGGATTGGTTGCAGGAGTGTCTCTATTTGGGGAGTAAAGCAGGCAGTCATGTTTGAAATAAGTAAAATGCTTAGTGGGACTGGTGTTGGGGGTGAATACAGCAAGAAAATGGAAATGAAGTGATAAAATGGGGCACTGGAATAGGAATGGGGATAAAGAAACAAGATTGGAGGGATCAAATGCTCAGTAGTAATGGTGATCCTTACATGGGGTAGGGTGGGGGGCAAATAAACCAGGAAACTAAAAGGATGCGAGCAGACTGATGGGCATGTTCCACCCAATTGGGGGGTAAGGCTCGTTAATGTTAATGTTTTACGTTCCAAGGTTGAAAAGTTAGTTATATGTTCTATGATAAGGAGTTCAGTTAACGTTGTTATTAAGAACCAGTTAATCCTAGATGTGGATACACCTCGGCTTCACGAAAAAGGGTAAGAAGCGGACCAGAAAGGTAATCAGAGGGGAAATCGAAGGAGGTTAAAGAGATACTGCCAGCACTCACTTATACCATTAAGCCGAAGAGAGAGCGAGAGAGAGAGAGAGAGAACAGGCGAGTAGTGGAAGGAACCGCAGATGGACAGCGGGTATTACTCACCCTAGCTTCAGTGGTGGGGGCTGTACCTCAATCTTACATGGCTGTCAGGGTTGAATATCATTACAACCCAAACTAGAGTTAGCCAAAAACAAGATTTTCTTTGCAGTATGTGTTTAAAAGTAGTAATCTTTGTGATGTCTTGTGTAATCATCTGTGTATGTGTTTTTGTTTGGGGGGGGAGGGTTCAGATGATAAAGAAAAGAAGAGAAGGTTGGGTCAAACTAAAAATACACACTATGCAATTGAAAAAGATCAGAGCAGAATACAAGGAAATCTTTAATGATTATGGCAGTAGAGATTAGGTATACCACATGGAACATTAAGGGGGCCTAAACTGCGCCCAAACGGTAACAAATATTGTAACATCTGAAACAGCTGGGAGTGGGGATAGCATTCCTGCAGGAGACACACTTGCCAGAGCATAAACCTATTTCAAAGGCAATGGGTAGGACAAGTGTTTGGAGCGGGGAAAGAAACCAATAAAAAAAGGGGTCCTGATCTTAATAGCTAAAAACATAAATTTTGTGATAGAGAAAGAGATAGAAGATCCAGAGGGCAGATATGTCTTCCTGCAGGGGTTGTTGTTTAACACAAGGGTGGTACTGGGCAGTGTGTATGGGTCCAACTCAGACTCCTCACAGTTTATTGTAGCAATCCTGAAGATCCTAGCTCAACTGGTGGGCCCGCCGATACTGATTGGCGGAGATTGGAATTTAAGCATGACACCAGACCTAGATACAGTAGAACAGGTAACTCAAGAAAAGGCCTCACACCAACACAAAGAGGTCTGAGAGATCTAGTAGACCAGCTGGGGCTCCACGATGCTTGAAGAGTGCTACATCCTCAGGGGAGAGAATTCATATTCAAATCCTGTGCACATGGGTCAGAGTCGAGAATCGACTATTTTTTGGGGTCTGGGGACTGGATACATGGGCTACATGGATGTGAATTAGAAGCTAGAGTAATTATCAGATCATAGCCCAGTTGTCCTACGACATTAGTTTGCCTCAGCATCAGACCAGGATAGGATATGTCTCTCAATAACAGAATACTAGAAGTCAAAGCGACTGAAAAACAACTTACAAACTTTATTGAAGAATCCCTCAAAGGAGACATAGGGGCAGTGGAAAATTTGGACATGGGCTGGGGTTTAGTCAAGTGCCATATAAGGGGTGAGTTACTAAGAATAGCTACCGAAAAGAAAAAAGAGAAGGGAAGAGAACTGCAGAACACCCTAATGGAAATAAGAAAATTGGAACAAGATCTAAACCCCAACACCCCCGTGAGTTAACCTTCAAAGAAGTTGAAGATTCTCTCCTTCAACTAGACACTAAAAAAAGTGCAGGGGATGATGGCTTGGAACCCTTTTTCCTTAGGCTAGGATATGCCCATCTCGCTGCCCCAATTCTCCACATCTTCAATCTTTCCATTACATCTGCGACTGTGCTGTCTTGCTGGAAATCAGCATATATCCTCCCTCTGTTCAAAGCTGGTGACCCGTGCGATGTAAACAACTACAGGCCTATTTCCATATTGCCTATCCTTTCTAAAGTTCTTGAAAAACTGATCCACAATCAGTTAAAATCTCACTTGGAAACCTTCTCTCTCATTAACCCTGCCCAATCTGGCTTCCGGGCGAACCACAGTATAATTTCTGCATTAGCAAAAGTAACCAACGACTGGATCTCTGCTATAGACGCAAAGAAGGTAACAGGAGCAGTCTTTTTGGATCTAAGCAAAGCTTTTGATACTGTTGACCACAATCTGCTAGTTACTTGCCTTGCAAATTTGGGTGCCACATACCACACTACTCGGTGGTTTTCTAGTTACTTAACTGGAAGATCCCAAAAAGTAAAAGCAGAGGGCTGTTTTTCTGCTGCTTGCCAGTTGTTAGAGGTGTCCCTCAAGGATCCATCCTAGGCCCCATTTTGTTCTCATTATATATTAATGATCTTGATTCAAATATATCTACGTCCAATCTGTACTTTTTTGCGGACGATACCGTGCTGTATACCTCTGGCTCATCGCTTTCTGAGGTCAAGGGAGTGCTTCAAGTGGACTTTGCGTAACTCAAGCATAATCTTATAAAGGCAAAGCTTCTGCTTAATGCCAAGAAGACTAAAGCGATGAGATTTTCCCGTAGTGCTGCCACAGGTACCCTTAATACCCTGCCCCAAGATTTCATTGTTACCATGCTAAACGAGCCTCTGGAAGTTGTCACCAAATTCAAATACTTAGGCATCTGGATTGACAACAAACTCTCTTTCAATGACCATATCGAAGATGTCTCTAGAAGGCTAAAAGCCAGATTAGGCTTCTTCTTTAGAAATAGGCCCCTCTTCCCCCTTGAATTTTGGAAAAAGCTTGTCCAGGCCACTTTTCTCCCCCTTCTTGACTATGGCGATGTAATCTACTCCTCTACCTCTGGCGCAAATCTAAGTAATCTAGACAGCCTTTATCACCTTGCACTACGGTTCATTACCAACTCCCCTTACCGTTCGCATCATTGTGACCTATATGCAGCTGTTGGATGGACATATCTCACTACTAGACGTTTGCTCCATGCTGGTCTATGGACTCTCAAACTGCTCCTGCACAAATTGCCGAGCTATCTCTCATCTCTCATTAGTATTTCACACAGTGCTTACTCGCTAAGAAAATCTGACTTTATTATGCTTGACATTCCGAGGACGCGGACCTCCTTTGGTAAACGTGCTATTGCGCATGCCCTTCCCTCTATTTGGAACCATTTGCAGACTGTACTAAAACTAACTAGCACAGTTTCAATTAACTTCTATAAAGTGCTATGTGCAGCTAAATTAAAAGATACCTGCAACTGTCATTAAGCCTCTTTCCCCCCATGTGTGCCATGTGCATCCTCTGGTAAGACCATAATTGCTTTGTGTATACCAACTACCTATTGTTCGCACTTCTTTTATACTAAGAAACAACCCCACCCACCAGCTCCTGTCTCATATCTACTACCTTGCTGCAGCAATCTAATTCCTGCTATCCCTTCCCTCCCTACTCCTGGCTGTCTACATATATACTTCTCTGATCACACTATCTAACCATTCCTACCTCCCCTATCCATTTTATTCTGTGATCGACTCATCTACCAAAATGTATTTACTGCAAACACCAGTACCTTGTTTCAAGTATCATTATGCTATCTATAGTCGCCACCTGTATTACCTCAGTTATTACCACCTGCGGTCACCCCATGCGGTGTCATTGAATGTTTATCTTGCTTGTACTATGTGATGCTTGCATTTATGTATATATTGTTATTAATTTATTTATGTATGTATGTTGTGTAAGTCTATATGTCACAGGACCTCCTTGTGAATGAGCTTGCTCAAAGCAGTTTTCCTGCAATAAACTTGAACTTGAACCCCCGGAAAGGGACAGATTAATGTTAAATGTTCTGAGAGATAAATGCCACAACCTCACTAGAGAGAGGGTAGAAAGAGCAATTTTTAGAACTAAAGCCAAGTATGTAAAACAAGGGGATAGAGCAGGGAGACTGACGACACTCAGGCGTAGGAAGCAAGAGGCTTCATGTACTATTATAGGGATTAAAAAACATGCTGAGGGAAACTATTAACAGGGGCAAGAGAGATAGCTCAAGCATTTCAAGAATACTACCAGAAGCTATACACAGCAGAGGACTCCCCAGGCCTAGAGAACAGGATTAAGCATTTCATGGAGGGCATTAACCTCCCACAATTGAGTGAAAAACAGCAACAGTGCCTTAAAAGAGCAATAGAACCAGCAGAAATCCAAAGGGCAATCAAGCAATTAATGTCAAATAAAGCCCCAGGTCCTGACGGTTATACACCAGATTTCTATAAGGTCTTAGTCCATACCTAGCTAAAGTATACTCACACATACACAAAAAAGGCCTCACAGACCTCTCACTAACGCAAGCCATGGTATCCCTAATACCTAAATCAGGTAAGGATCCCCATATAGTGGCAAATTATAGGCCCATGTCCCTGATTAACCTGGATACTAAAATTCTGGCGAAGATTCTGGCGATGAGGTTGGGTACCGTGTGGGGGGAAGGGATTGATAGGTAATGACCAGGTCAGCTTCATGCAGGGCAGGAACTCTAGTGATCGCCTTAGAAAACTGGAACATTTAATCTCCGCATTTGGGGATCCTGGAACCCCTGCAATCTTGACCTCCCTAGACGCAGAGAAGATCTTCGACAGGATCTCATGGGAATATCTCTTTTTGATTCTTAAGCATTACAACATCCCAGAATAATTCATCTCATGAATTAAGGGGTCCATCGACTAAAATACTATGTAAAGGGGTCCTGTCACAGGGTATAAACTTACAACGAGGCAATAGACAGGAATGCCCCTATCACCACTACTGTTCAACCTATTTCTAGATCCATTAGCTCACAAAATTAATCAAGCTCCACTTATATGGGGTATTATAATAGGGAAGGAACAGTATAGAATATCTATGTACACTGACACCATATTAATGCATATTAGGGAACCAGAAAAGTCCTTACCAGAAACCCTAAGACATCTCGGCCTATAAACTCAACATTTCCAAAACCATAGTCATGCACCTGAATGCAGGCACAAACAAAGCAGATGTGGAGGGAATGGGATTGCGGTGGTCTCCCAACACATTACGTTATTTAGCGATAGACATCACCAGGGACAGAGCCACCATGAAAAACCAAAAACCTGAACATTCTAGTAGATGTAATACAACTAGATCTAGAGAGGTGGACGAAGCTTCCCCTGTCACTCACGGGAAGAATAAGCGCTATCAAAATGAATGTCCTTCCAAGATTACTATACCCTATATCCATGCTCAACATGACCTTGCCACTCAAATGGTTCAGACAGGTGCACTCCGTAATTACACAGTTTATTTGGGCCGGGAAAGTCGCTAGGAGATCCTATGCAAAACTAGCCAGATCAAAGATCAAAGGAGGCCTGAAATTACCTAATTTCTTCCATTACTACCTGGCAACTCATAGTAGTAAGTACCTTAAATGGTATAGTGGTGTGGACCAGGCTCGTTTTCAGCACTGCACATCTAAGTGGTTAGAAATAGAACGGGAACTATGTAACAAGGAAGGGATAAACATTCAGGCTTTGATTCATTGCCCAGTGAAAAAATTACCATGAGCCATCAAGAACACGCCGATTGGGGTATCAATCAATCAGAGTACACCACCAATTGTATAAGGAGCTGGAAACTGAATTGAGAACAGACCCTACTCAACCGAACCTTAAAAATCCTAATATCTGTTTAGGGGCTAGGAGAATCAATACTGCCCCATGGATACACTGGAATATGCCTATGATCAAAAGCATAGTGGGAGATGGGGGAATAAAATCCAGCAGAACCTTTCTAGAAGAGGCAGGGAATGGAATAGGCACAGCCTGTCAGTACTTACAGGTAACACATGCAGTAACACAGCACATGGGGCCACGACCATGGAGCAACATCCATGCACAAACTATCCACCAACTTCAAATTCTAGCCAACAGCCTCAACGCAATATCAAAATGATATGCCAAAGTGTCAACAGATTGTTTTCCTGAGGGCGCAGAAAAGGGTTATTACTGGGTACAGACATTTTCACCAAACGGCGAACAGTGGGACTGGGACACAATTTGGATTAATCTGTACAAATACATCAAGATAGAACCCTTAAGACTGTTGCAGTTTAAGGTCCTACATAATCTGTACTGCACTCCGGAGAAGCTCTGCAAAATGGGCAAAAGAATTGATGATCTGTGTACCAAATGCCAAGCAGAAAAGGGCATGCTGTATCATATCTTATTTTTTTCCCCAATTATTTAACCAGATGAGACACACTAAGCTGAAAGCTTGTTTACAGGTGCAACCTGGGAGCACGAGGAAGTTAAGTGACTTGCTCAGGGTCACACAGTATGCAAGCGGGGGCTGAGGGATTCAAACCTAGGCCTCCAGATTTTCAGCTCAGAGCCTCAAACCACTGCACCATACTGCCTCCATGGGATTGCCCGAACACTAAACCATTGTGGGAGAGGGTTAGGGCTGACCTGGATCCACTACTTAACCTAGAGAACACTTTTAACCTGGAAATGTGTTTAGTGGGACATTATGACAGGCAATTACTTACAACCCAGAGATACCACATTGCCCTAATAGCTGCCAAACTCAAGAAGATAATTCTTAGACACTGGCTAGAAGATACACTACCCTCATATGTGGAATGGCATAATGAGATTTTGGCAATGTCATGAATAGAGAAGATTATCGCATGTACTAATGACAGGTTTAAGAGCTATCGGAAGAAATGGAAAAAACTTCATGTGCTATTGACAGTGGATCCAGTGACAGCCTGATGGGGGAAACCCAAGGGATATTGCTCAAACTCTCAACATGTGCAGAGCTTGGCTTGAAAGTACTGGGGCAGACAACCAGACAAACCAAGAAATATGAAAGCCTTATGTTTAAATATGTGCTAGAGATCTAATTGTCATCCGGGGGGAGGGGAGATGTATTGTCAGTGTTGTAAATGTATTAATGTATGTAGTATTGCCAAGTGTACAGCTGTGTATGTTTGTGAATGTTTGAAAATTCATAATAATAAAATACACTATGTTTAAAAAACAGAAAGAAACCTCAGCAGAGTCACCATTTTGCCGTTGGCGAGGGCATGAAAAGCCAACACCACAGCCAAGCAAACCTTACTGAGGAATACCCAAGGCCTGTGTTTGCAAGGGACAGGGGGTAGTCAATAACCTGACTGACTGAACATGTAAAGGTCCAGCTGATGGGCAGTACACCAAATCGTAAAATGTTTCTATTTTTGTAAGTAATCGTATCTAGTAGATGGCTTCTGAGCTGCTAAAAGAGCAGCTGCAACCGCTGAGAAAACACCAAAGTGGGAGAGCTCTGCGTCTTCAGGAGCCAGGTGTGCAGTTGCAAGGACTGAAGATGGACTGGTTAGACCACACCTTGAGTACTGTGTACAGTACTGGAGACCACACTTGAAGAGGGACATACAGCTCCTGGAGAGGGTACAGAGGAGGGCAACTAAGATGATACGAGGGCTAGGGGATTTGACGTATGAGGACAGACTTGAGCTCTGCCTGTTTTCATTGGAGGAGAGGAGAGAAGAGACAGGGAGACATGATTGAGGTCTTCAGCACCTCAAGGGAATAAATAGGGTAAACATGGAGGGATCTTTAGACTAAAGCAGGGAGGTATCACCAGAGGGCATGGTTTGAAGTTGGAAGGTGGAAGGGTGAGGGGGGAAAAGAGGAGGAGGTTTTTCACTGAGAGGGTGGTGGACCCTTGGAATGCACTGCCTGGTGAGCTGGTTCAGAGATCCACAGTGGAGGGCTTCAAGAGAGGGTGGGACAGACACAGAAAGTGGATGTATCAGATGATGGCCTGTCCCGGGGGTGGGGATAGATGATAGGGGTTTCTGGAACACAAGGGAGGGGAGGGCCTCGGCACCCAACTAGGGATCTGAGGTTCGAGCAGACTCGATAGACCATAAGGCCTAATCTTCTGGCAAATAGTATGTTAGTATGTAAGATCCAGATGCACCAGAGAGCCCTTCTCCTGCGACAGAAGTCCCACTCATAGAGGGAGCAAGACATTCCACTTCCAATTACTGAAGCAGAAGGGGCCAGATTTGTCTGGGTCAGTACATAGCCACCAGAATCAGGATAGCCAGCTCGGGCCACAACTTGACCAAAACTCTGTTTCAGAGGGAAAGTAGGAAATGCATACATGAACCTCCCTTTCCAAGAGAGGGGAAAATGCATCTCACCAGAAAAACTCCAGGCCCTGAAGCAAGCAGAAAAGCTGTAGTTTTGCACTGTATGGAGATGCAACAAGGTCAATTTCCAGGTGACCCCACTTTATGAGAAGACCACCCACAATGAGCCCAATAACTCCCATTCATGGCAGAGCACCTGGGACCAGCTGAGATGATCTGCTATGGTGTTGAGGGTAATGTGGAAAAGATGGCTGACAGGAACATGTTGTTTTCCATGGCCCAGTGCTAGATTCTCATCACCTTTCTGCAGAGAGAATACGAGTGGACCCCACCTTGGTGGTTGATGTAGTACATCGCTGAAATGCTGTCCATACAGATTAATAGCTGATGACCTCAAAGGAGGGTAGCACAGGTCTGTAGGCCAAGCAGAACAGCCCTCATCTTCAGAGTGTTGCTGTGCAGAACCATATCTAAAGGGGACCATTTACCCTGAGTTCGGAAGTGGCCTAGACGGGCACCCCACTTGGTACCCAAGGAGTCCATTATCATCACTAGAAGAGGAGACAGATGGAGAAAAGGGGATCCCCTCTCCAGGCTGGAGCAGTCCAACCACCAGAGCATGGAGCGGCGAAGGGGAGATGTTACTTGTATGAGAAACTCAAGCTCATCTGAGTGCTAATCCCACCGGACAAGAGGAACTGCTGTGGGATCCTCATATGCAGAAGGATGAGCAGGATAGTGAGAAGAGTAACAGCCATTAGGCCTATCAATTTGAGGTGCTATCTGGCTGAGACATAGTCTCTGGAAGAGACCAGCTGAGCCTGGGCAATCAGTGCCATAGCACGGTTTGAAGGAAGAAACGTCTAATTCCTATGTCCAGAACCACTCATCTGTATTGGAGATGCTGGCACAGACTGAGCACTGACTTTGGCTCATTCGCCAAAATACCCACCTACTCAAAGAGCTGTCTAATGTGGAACATTTTGTAAATTATTACCTCCTGTGACGGGACTGTCAGAAGTCAATTGTCAAGGTACGGGAAAACATAAAGGCCCTCCCTTCTAAGGGTGGCTGCAACTGCTGCAAAGCACTTGGTAAAGACACGAAGTACACAGGACAAGCCAAAGGGTAACACGTGAAACTGATGGTGAGAGTCCTGGAGCATAAACCGCAGGTACTGTCTGTGAGACCACAGTATGTTGATCCTTCCTACCTTGGCCGATCCCTAATTGATCTGAGACCATTCCTGAACTTGGGTTGCTGGTGCAGCAAGGGAAGGGGTAGCGCTACCGCTGTGCTATGCAGCTGGCACTGCTTACAGTATTTAAAATATTTGCATATACAATGTGACTGCTCATTCAAATTTTAAAATACCTTTTTGAGGCAGAAAAAAGTCTGTCTAGAAATTCTACTAACGCTACCAGAATTTGTCACATTCGTAAATTCTGGTGCAGTCTTTAGTAGAAATTCTGGGCAGGCAAATCTCTGCTCCAAGTGAAGTTTAACTAAGAAAAAAAAAAAGGAAGCTTGTAGTACAGTGGCAGCACTGCCGCTTTTAATGCTGCTGGCCCGGGTTTGGGAATGAACTTGTGTTGCTCTGGGCCTGGCTGGGGAGGGAGGATTTATCATCCCATAGATGGCTCTCTTCCTTTGGGAAGAGGTGGACACTGTGTCCCATTGCTTGCCTGCCACCTAGTGGAAGTGAAGTAGCAGCACGGTGGAAATGCACACTTGGGGGAGGCCCTGCCTACCCTCAAACATCGATAGTGCACACGCGTGCCTCCATGTGCACTCACGCATCATGACACATTGGTGTTCCTCAGGGAAAAACCTGGGGAGAGGACTCCCAGTGAACAGGATAACAGTACCCTTGCAGGCCCTGTACCACTGACTGTGGCACTCACACACCAGGAACTGGTCCTGTGTAAGTAGTGAAGGTAAGTCCCAGAGAAGGTGGGTGATGGGACTGGAGGGTGCTGGCAGATGGGGCAGGCTGGGTGATTAGAAGACAGACACAGAATGGGAAACAAACTGTATCCAGCTGTATAGTGTAGAGTGGTGGTGACCAGGGTTCACACCTCAAGCCTAGAGTGGAAGAAGCACAGGCAAACAGGGAGGACATAGGAGTGCCGGAGGGGATGCTGTCTTCTAAGGGGAGGAACGGGTGGTGTTCTGCTGTAATCATGACTCCTGGGGGTGGTGTGGTGGTGTTGCACTTAGTAGCATGAGTGACTATATGCTGCCACATAACACCCCCCCACGCCATGGTATGCATACCTGTGAAACAGGTGGGAGGTGGAAAAGACGGGGAGCAAACAAGAAAAACATCTGACCCAAGTGTGCTGGCTAATGGCTCCTGTGTCCTCCCATTTCACTTCACTCCTCCTGCGGGCTTTTGTTACCCCCACCCAGTAATCATCCAAAGTCTCATTACTACTCCCCTGTTGGAATCAGGGGGCTGGGGGAGTTGGAAGGGATGCTTTGTAATCTAGGGATGACAGACTGCCTGGGAAACCTTGAGGGGATGGTTGAGAACAGGAGGTGAGTGCAGTGGGTTCTGAAGGGTCCGAAGGAGAGGGCTGCTGGAGGGCAAGAAAAAGAGCAACAAAAACTTGCACTTGCAGTCAACTTGCATGTGAACATGTCTTCAATATCAGGGTGAGAGACTATGATGAAGAAAGAGGAGTCAGCAGATAATGAAAGCATGGCCATCATACCTTTCAACTGTCCCTGATTTTCAGAGATGTCCCTGATTTTGCCTCACAGTTTTCCTCTGTTCCTTGAGAAATTTGTGTTTTCATGACAGAACAGTGGGGACTGTAAGCACAAAATAATGTCAAACATTAAAATTACAGGCTTATTCTTCTTCAGAAAATGCATCTTACACTAGTCCCCATATTCTGCCAGCTTTCTGAATGAATAGTACCAATTTTTAGGATGTGTCCTTGATTTGGGGTCTTTGTCCCTGATTTATGTGAAAAGAGGTTGAGAGGTATGATGGCCATATATTGTATGTGCACTACTGTATCCTAGACGTGGATACAAAGAGCTGTCTATGAACTGAAAACATACCCAAGAAGCTTGCCAGCCTCCTGTGATTGGTAGATGTCACACTTGTGCAGGGGTCCTTCATGTTTGGCAGCTTTGCAGAGGGCCTCATGGAATTGGAACTGGATCACGAAACTGACAAAGTACCTGGTGAGGGGAGAGAGAAGTTAGTCACAGACCCTGGGGTTGAAGACGGGAGCCTCATGCGAAGGGAACATTCTGAGCTGTGGGGCTGTTCTATTGTATACTAACATATGAACATACATGTATAACTTACAGCAGGTGCCTAATATGCTCTGATTGGTCCTTTAAAAAAATATTTTTTTGAAACTCAGCATTATTGATGGGTACATGATGTCATAGCCACACACATGTATTAACCCTTAGGCTGCCAACAGAATTATAACATATAGGAATTCTGGACTGATATATCAGGCTGTGGCCCTGCAAGGGTTAAGAACATCTGCATCACAATTAAACTTATGCAGTGAATAAACATCTCAGTGCATCCATGTGTCCAGTTGTTTCATTTTCTCGAGGCTTTAATAATTTCTTTACCAATGCTTTCCCCACTGGACCACACCATCTCATTTACAGTTGCAGGGAGGGGCTGTACCACTTCCTATATGGTTTTACAGGCAAGAGGACTGACTCAGAGGGAAGGCTATGTTACTTTCTCAGGAATCTTGTGTTTTTGTCAGTTCAGTGCTCTGTCCTCTAGACCAATGGTTCTCAAACCCCAATTCCTGCTTGCCTCAAAGGGCCTCAAACCGCGGCTACCAGAACTTACTGGTGACCTCCCTCTTTTTTTTTTTTTTACCTCAAACCTCCTGTTATACTCCAGCCCCCCAATACAACACATTTATTTCCACTCAGTATAAATTAAATGACATTGCTGATGTACTTTTGCTTGAAATACAGGGCCTGTGGTTCTATAAAGCTAAGAATTTGTCCATTCTACTCCCTTTGAAATTAGGGCTCTGAAGAGCTCTGTGGCTACAGAAAATTGTGGTGGTGGCTGCATGTGGCCATAGCAGCCTCGTTTGAGAAACACTGCTCTAGATGATGCTGCCTTCCCTGATATCAGTGTTTTTATTTATTTATTTTTTACAAATTATGGAAAATGCCATGCAGTGTCATCTCAGTAACTATACCATAACGCCTGACATGGTGTGAAACACAGAAACACAGAATTTGTCAGCAGAAAAGAACCGCTTGGCCACCTACTATTCCCAGATGTTCTCTATCTAATCTGCCTCCGCAGATCCTGTCTGGTCTACGGCAGCCCTTATACTCACACCAGAGGAGTGCAGCATCCTGTTGAGCACATGATCCTTCTCTTTCCACTGGCTCTTCGATGACCCTGGCTCATTCTGTCTCATTTTTTTGTTTTGTTGCAAATTTCTGTTTATTAGAAGTTTTTCCATTTTTTTTCCAGAAAGAAGAAACAGAACAATAGCTGCTGCAAAGACATCCTAAAAAATGATGCTGCCAAATCTAGAGTTAAATAGTAAATAATGGATGGTGTGTTGTACCTTATGAGTAATACCACATAAACCACGAGTGCAAAGCATGAACAGTTTGTGATAGTATTACACACCGAGGGTGTGTGAATAAACAAATAATGTAACACCCTATACTTTATTGTATACAATTACCAGTCAGTTTACTGCTTATTGCCAGTCGGTTTACTGCTAATTGCCAGTCGGTTTCTGCTAATTGCCAGTCGGTTTACTGCTTATTGCCAGTCAGTTTACTGTTAATTGCCAGTCGGTTTCTGCTAATTGCCAGTCAGTTTACTGCTAATTGCCAGTCGGTTTACTGCTAATTGCCAGTCTGTTTAGTGCTGTATTGTTACAAACAAAACAAAAAACAAACAAATAGTTGGTGCTTGTCCTGAGTCATTTCATGTTGGTAAGTGCAAGACAGTAGCAACTTTAACTTCAAGTTTGACCGGCTAACACCCAAGCTCTAATAACTAGATTCCATTCTTTTATAATCAGCCAGGTATTAGCGTGTTTGAAACTGGTATCAGTCAAGTCAATAAATGGGCTCACCAGTAATTATTATATAGTAAATCAAAATTATATGTAATCTCATAGTCCGAAAAGTAACTCTGTGGCAAGTTAATACATGTTCAGTTAATGCTGGCAACAAGTAACAGTCTGAATGTTGGCCAACTGTACTATACTGAATAAAAATAAGACAGAGAAAAAAAAGATTCCCAATATTGAACTGGAGCTGCAAAAAACAGTAAAATTTATGAAATAAAGTCCAGTCTTTGAGATATGATATGTATAATCCAGCATCACCATAGGAGCTCCCACTTTGGGTATTTATGGTTCAGACTGGATGTTATTCTTTCCATACTGTACACCTCAAATCATTAGGTCCTGCCAAAGGACAATGCAGAGATGGCCTGACTGAGCCAATTTTTTTGTAGTAGTCTTTTTGGCCAGCAACAGAGAAATGTGTAATAATTATTTTTCACATCTGGGGAGCAATATCCCACTGGTATATCTAAAAAGGATAGCAATTACTCTGTTGATTCAGGCTCATTCTCAAACCCCAGTTGCCACTGTGGTGTCGGACTGGCCTATGCCTCTGTGAGTTTAATTATCTTGTGATAAAAAGAAGACATGCACTGTATCTTATGTTTTATGTTGTTTTCCCTTTTAACTCCAATAGTCAAGCTTTGCCTTTTGTGTTATGTATTATACTGTACATTCAGTACTAAGTTGCCCATCACGTGATCGCATTTGACCAGTGACATGTCTTGTCTTATCTTACATATTTGATAAGTAAGTAATAAGCCATAACAGGGTGTGTATTATAGGATTTTAATGCATGCCCCCAAGGGTGTAGTAAGGCACAAGGCTGGAAAGTGCAATAAAATCCTATGATGCACACCCTGAAGAGGCTTATCACACTTATAAAATGGCTCTAAATAGTTTTTGGGGGAAGGAAAATGAGATTTGGCACCTGACCATACGTTTATAGAGATTTAATGCACAGTCAGGTGATGTCTCTTGGCAAATTAAATCTATAGATTTTTCCTGCCATTTTATAATGATGTATATTGCTACTGGAAGGGGCAAGTGGCTAGAGAAGATCTTTGAGAATTTATATTTCGTTTTTATATTTGTATTACAAATCCCAGTCGAACCGGCCTAATGTGCTGTCAGTCTCTGTAGCCGCAGGGGGGTCCCCCACTAATGGGAGGTCCCTAACTTGGTGTGCGTCATCCCCCTGACATTTTTTCTAAACATACTTGTTGTATAATAATACTTGTAAATGTTTAAATTCATTTTATTATTTTGATGGTATTTATGTATGTTTGTATTTCTGTTTATATTCTGTCACCTATGAAAATGGGCATTTCTTACGGACCTCATTTGTTATCAAATTAAAATAGAAATCACATTTTAATCCTTTTGAAAGTATTTCACTCACTGTGCCCTATTGAAACAGCAGCTGCTGTAATGGGCAAATCTGGGCCAGGCAGGTGCTTCCAAAATGTCATCAGAATTCCGTGATGTTGCCTGTCAAAGTCTTTCAGCTCAACAGATTAGAGGCAGAAGGTTCACATGGGTGGGGGCCACCATTTACTGACTTTGCTTGTGACACCCAAAAAACATTAGGCCATCCCTGTATCTCAGTGCTTAGAAATGACAGCAACACTTCTGGTTAGTGGGAACAAATCTTACCTGACATATGGGACATTAGCAGGAATGTGGAACTTTGCGCCGGGGTCAAAATCTTCCTCTGACCTGGGAACTGGGGGACACAGCCCCTGGTATTTGAGCCTAATAATATGAACAAGAAAAAGAGAGAGAGAGAGAGAGACAGAGAGGAATGAATATGCACTTTGACAGTCTTCCATTCTAAAGTTCAAGTGGCACTTAAGAGTTAAATAAAACTAAATGGGTGGAGGCGAGCACTTTCAGAACTGTTGCTTCTTACTAGACACCTGGGGCCTGATATTTAAAGGTTTGCCTGGTGGGCAACGTGATTACACACCTTTTGCCAGGAGTTTGCTCCCATGCACAATATTCAAAGGAGGCAGGAGCATGTGCTAAAGGGGATAGCACCCATGCAAGGAGATAATGTAGGTGGTGTACAAAGGGAAGGGTAAGGTAAAGTAAGATAAGGTAAACTTTATTTATATGGTGTCCAATCCCAGGGGCTCTGGGTGCCTTACAGAAGGTCAAAATATGGGGACATGAATGCAGGTGCAGTGCAATATTCAGCACGTATTCAGCCAGTTTGCACAGTGTACATACTGTCGGAAACAAACTGACTTACTCCAGGTAACCCTAATGGCTTGCAGAGACACTGCAGCCAACAAACAAGTTGGAAGTTGGGGGAGCACACCTGCTCCCTGGTGTCTAGTGACACCCCCTCCAATCCCTGTCCCCATATATGTGCACATATTCCCTGGTGATCAATAGCATCCCCGTCCTCGGATCCCTGTCCTTGTATGTATAAAAGCATTCCCTGGTGTCCAGGGGGCACCCCCGCCCTTCAGTCCCTGTCCCCACATGTTTAAAAACATTCTGTGGTGTCTAGTGACACCCACAGCCCTCCAGTGCCATTCCCCATATGTGTAAAGGTATTCCCTGGTGCCCAGTGGCACTCTCCTTCCAATCACTGTCCCTGTAGGTGTCAATTAGTCCCTCTTGTCCAGTGGTATCCCTGCCCTCTGACCTTACCTGCCATCATATTTCACCTGCTGTCATATCTCACCTGTTGTCATATCTCACCTGCTGTCATATTTCATCTGCCATCATATTGCACCTGCTGTTATAGCTCACCTGCAGTCATACCACACCTGCCTTCATATTGCACCTGCTGCCATATTTCACCTGCTGTCATATCTCATCTGTTGTCATATCTTATATGCCATCACATTTCACCTGTTGACATATCTCACCTATTGTCATATCTCATCTGTTGTCAGATCTGACCTGCCATCATCTCACCAGCTGTCATATTTCACCTGTCATCATATCTTACCTGCCATCATATTTCACCTGCTGTCATATCTCAGTCTCACTTGCCATCATATTACATCTGTTGTCATATCTCAGTCTGCCTTCATATTTCCCCTGCTGCCATATCTCACCTTCTGTCATATCTCGCCTATTGTCACATTTCACCTGCCGACATATCTCACCTGTTGTCATATGTCACTTGCCATCATATTTCACCTGCTGTCATATCTCATCTGCTCTTGTACTTCACCTGCTGTCATATTTTACTTGCCTTCATATCTCACCTGCTGTTATATCTCAACTGCTATCATATTTCACCTGTCATATTTCCCCTGATGTCATATTTCACCTGACATCATACCTCACCTGCTGTCATATCTCACCTATCGTCATATTTCACATATCATCATATCTCACCTGCCATCGTATCTCACTTGCTGTCATATTTCACCTGTTGTCATAGCTTACCTGCTGTTATATCTCACCTGCCATCATATTTCACCTGCTGTCATATGCCACCTGCCTTCATGTTGCACCTGCTGTCATATTTCACCTGCTGACATATCTGACCTGTTGAAATGTCTCACCTGTTGTTATATCTGACCTGCCATATCTCACCTGCTGTCATATTTCACCTGACATCATATCTCGCCTGCTGTCGTACAGTAGCTCACCTGCTGCCATATCTCACCTGCTGTCATGTTTCACCTGCTGTCATATCTCACTTGTTGTCATATCACACATGCTATCATATTTTGACTGCTGTCATATCTCACCTGTTGTCATATCTTACCTGCCATCATATTTCACCTGCTGTCATATCTCATCTGCTGTCATGTCTCACCTGCTGTCATATCTCATCTGCTGTCATGTCTCACCTGCTATCATATTTCACTTGCTGTCATATCTCACCTGCCTTCATATTTCACCTGCTGTCATATTTTGTGTTTGTGGTGGGCAACAGTAAGTTCACATTGCCGACCCAATGGCATACATAGGCATCTAAATAAGACCCTGTCCACATTGAGCCCTGTAAACCGTTACCAGTCTGGTAAACCGTTACCGCTACCTCCAAAAACGGTTTGCGTCCACACTGGTAACGGTTTAACAGGTGTTTTTAAAACCGATCTCAAGACCTGTAAGGATGTGGTCTTCAGATCAGAATGGGTAATGTTCTGGAGCCTGTAACATTATAGTTACATGTGTGGATACGTGACCATTTGGAGCCTCCATTCACAGGGTCTTCCAAACGGATTAAAACTGGGAGAAATGAGGTGTAAAGTGGATGCCACACTAATGTCTCTAACATTTTTAAAAATGTTACTACAAGAATGCGGATGCTCCAAAGCGGTAAGGGCAGTAATGTTTTCAAAAACATTACCACAGACAACTTTGTAGTGTGGACAGGGCCTTAGGAATGGGAGAATCACAAAAGGTTCTCAGGTTCTAAAAGGTTCTGATAGAAATCCAAACCTGATCAGAGCTTTCAGAACCTTTTAGTTTAAATTACTGTACAAAATCTGTTTTATTTAACCAGCATTGTTAACCGTTAAAGAGCACCAGTTTCAGTGCTTTCACTAAGCCCCCATATGAAAGCTTAGCTACTCTGAACTGACACAGTCCACTTTGAAGAATTTTTAGTTGCCTAAATACTTTATGGAAAGGGAGCATAAATTCCCCTTGGCCACCTGATCCCTTCCTCTTCCAGGTCCAGATCATAGTCGGCTCCACCCCTGTGCAGCTCCCATGTTTTATGATGTAGGAGGTTTGCAGAGCATGGGTGAGTGCTGTATTGATTAAAATGAGAGCAGAATTTACATTTTATTGTTTAGTATTTTAGAGGGTCCCTGGAGTCAAATCAAAGCCACTGTTCAACTAAAGCCTTGTTAGTTGGACAGTGCCTTTGATGTGACCCCAGTGGCCTATTATTAAATAATAAATTGTAAACTTCACTCCCATTATAACCAACACAGCATGCCCGCACACTCTACAAACTCCTACATCATAAAATGTGGGCACATGGGGGAAGAATGGGGGTGGAGCTGGCTACGTTCTGGACCAGGAAGGGAAAGTGACTGGGTGGCCAAGGAGAATTTATGATCACTTCCCCTAAAGTATTTAGGCAACTATAAATTCTTCAAAGTGAACTGTTTCAGTCCAGAGTAGGTAAGCTTCCATATGGGGCATAAGGGTGTCATTAAATAATGAACAGAACTGCTGCTCTGCTCCTGTCAGTGAAGGGAAAGGAATCCAAAAATAACCTGGAGTGATACTACACTAACTCCAGCCTCCTTTGAGGTCTTTCTATCACCACCATCACCAGCATTCATGCTAGATGAAGACCTGCTGGGGGAATATATTAAACTCCAAAATCAATATTTAAAAAAATGATCAGAACCATAAAAAAGGTTCTGATAAGGTTCTTTTACAGAAAATGGCAGAGGTTCTGGGTGGTTCAGAACTTATCCAAACTGGTTCTGCCATCCATAGTCTAAAAGGCAGGGAGTAGGTCAGTCTCTAGAAATGCAGCAGTTCCTTAGACCAAAACAGACTTGCACTTAAGCATCCCCACCTGAGATTCCACCACTCCTTGTTGTATTCATTCTCCGTGATTCGCCCATCAAATACTTTCCATCTCCACTGGTCCATGAGGTAGCCAAAAGGCAGAAACGCAATCTTGTCCAGTGCAATGCTCATCAAGTAGTTAATATCGCTCTCTGGAAGGGTGAATAAAGGGTTAATTGTTACATGTGGATTACTTCTTTCCATGTAAAGGAGGCCTGCATTGAAGCTGTAAATCAGTTTGTTCTCTTGAAGCTGCTTTAAAACTCCCTGTTCCAATTCTATTATTGTTTCCTCTTTACTGACCTTTTAATAAGCTCTATGGGCACCTCTGGTTTGCTCAAAGCTCATGTTTAATTCACTAGTATTAACCCCCCCCCTTCAGCTTAGAAGGGCCAAAATTTACCAGAGATGACTGTGACATTGTCCCTTCATTTAACCCTCACTAATCTCTAAATGTCAGATTTATACATTGCTTTCTGGATCCCTTAGAAACCACTGTGAGCGATTCAAGGAACAAACCAGAACGATGAGCGATCCATAGGGCACATCCCAGTTACCTTGTTTCATATGTTAGCAAAGTCATACTGCCAATAATTCTAACAGGGCTGACTTTTGGGATCAAGGCTGGTAAATTGTGGCCTCAATATCATCAGCATTTAGGTCCCAAATATTTGTTGTTTGATGACACCTCCTCCCACACTTGTATCCCCTTTCCCTCTAGAAATGGGTCTCAGCCCAGCCTGGTAGCACAGCATGTAATATTATCACTTGCTATGACAGCCACCCCAGTTGGAGAATGGACTGGGATTACTCAGGCCAGTTGAGGGAAGGATGGAGGATAGAGCTTTGCAAGGACAGCTCTTCTTCTGGGGGATACTGCATCCCCCTGCTTGCCTGCCACTTAGTAATAGCTGGGCCACAGCACAGTAGGAACATACACTCGAGAGAAGGCCTTCCCTCAAATGCTGATAACACATGTGTCTTTGCCTATGGGTGGCCCTTGGGGTGAAAACCTGGAGGAAACCCCCTGGGTGGCAGAATGACATTGCCCCCTCATAGGCCTCACACCACTAACCATGGCACTCACCCACCAGAAGCTGGTCCTGTGTAAGTCGAGTAGGTAAGTCCTGGGGAAGGTGGATGTCGGGGCTGGAGAGTGCCAGCAGATGAGGGAAGGCTGGGTGACTCTGAGAGAAAAACACAGCAAGAAAGAAGTGCCGGCCTGTGGGTGCGGTGGTAGCACTACTGCTTGTGACGCCATCTACCCTGATTTGGGAATGTGCCCGGGGAGACAGAGGGCTGGCCATCGGGAGGTGGCTCCAGCATCTGAGGACTACTCACCTTCTCCAGGGAGGGAGGGGGGACAAAGCTCGGTGGTTGACTGGCCTCTGGCAGAAACGGGAGGCACAACAAGCACCAAACCACATTGAGGGGTAGGGGCGTGACAGACATCGGCGCTTGCATCTGTATGTCTGAGTGCACGTTATGTCCACCACAGAAATGGAGGAATAAGCTCCCTGAGCACCGGGAAGATGGATCGGCCGGCACAGACCCTCAGAACTCTCCCTGCCCATCCCATTCGGTGGTCCAATGAAGCAAAGAAGCTCAGGGTGTACTGGCCCCACCTCGTCCCTGCCTGGGAGGTAGAACCACTGCTCCATGGGGGAACACCCTATGGGTTCCGGGTAGGGGAGAGAAGGAGGCAGTTGCCATAGGTGACTCCCAATGGTGCAGGGCTCAGGGAGCAGGAGGAGAATAAAGAAAAAGTAAAAAAAAAAGGTTCAAAATTCCCCACCCAATCTTATTTGGAGGGGACTCTGTTCAACATCTCCTGCATTGAGATGGCTCTTACTTGATTTCCCCCTTGGGGTTCTTCAGTCAATAAGCCCCAACTTTGGACACTTCAACGCCCCCCACAGACCATGCCATGCAATGTACCAACCTGGGTTATCTTCCACTTTGTCAAGGAGCCCGATGGTGTGCAGGTGTTTCGGTGTGGACACAGACAGTGCCAAGACATCGCCAATGGCCTCATGGAAGCCAGGGTTGGCCCCATCGCGGAATGATATGTGCTGGTCTTTGTACTGCAGGAAATACTCAACGTGGCCCATCTCATGGTGGACTGTGATGAGATCATCCATGGTAACCACAGTGCACTGCTTAATTCTGAAAACACAAGGTGCAATGAGGGTATGACACTCGGGTAATGTTGATGAAGCATTCCATGCTAAGGAGCTGATTGAAAGCTACAACTGTCAGTTACTGCTGATATTAATTAATCTGTTCTGGTATTTAGTAGTGGGGGGAGGGAACGTGCGGAGCCAGCACTCATCAAAAGCAAATGCGTTTTCTATCTCCTATATCCTAGTCCAAATAATTGTGCTTTTTTTGTGCTAAACTGCATTTGAATGGGAAAAAAACAAAAACAAAATTTTGTTGGCGACAGTGGACCCTAAAAAGCAATGGGGGAAGACATCGCACAAGTTACCAAAAGCAAATAAATAAATAAGTTGTAGCTAATGGGAAAATATTTTTGTTCCTGCATACGGGCGACTTTGGTTTGAGTTGTTGAAACCATGACAAATCAAATATCCTTAGTTCTTTTTGTAGGACAGTTTGTCCCGTAAAAGATATGTGGTAGCCATGTTAGTCCAGTCAGCAATGTAGAGAAAAAAACAACCAACAAATATGTTGCAGGTGATACCTTTTATTGGACTAACAACATTATTTTTGAGACTAGCTTTCGAGAGATACAACTCTCTTCCTCAGGTCAAAGTCATTGATTTTGACTTTGACCTGAGGAAGAAAGTTTTATCTCTCGAAAGCTAGTCTCAGAAATTGTTTTGTTAGTCCAATAAAAGGCATCACCTGCAACATGTTTGCTTTTTTTTCTCCATAAAAGATTGGATAGTGGTGTAGATAGTAGACAACAAGTAAGTTGCTTTCCATCTCAGGCTTCTGAAAACTGAAAGCTTTGACTTGAAGTGCAGCTGTAGGTTAACAAGTCAGCAGCAAGGCCTCGGTCAAAAACAACCGTCTGAAATGTTATTTTTCTTAGTGTCTAGCCTGGTGGCACAGCAATAGCACTACTGCCTACCGCAATGGTGACCCAAGTTCGGGCATGAACTCGAGTTGCCAGGGTTGGCCGGGGGGGGGGGGCATTCAAAGGATTGCTGTCCCCTCCCAGGGAGGGTGAGTCATGCTTTCCGAAACACCTGACACCCAGTGGAGGCTGGGTGTCAGAGCAGCTAGGAAACCCAGTAGGGTGGAGGGACATCTGCATGGTGCTGTACGTAAAGGGCCAGGTTCCCTTCTCCACCACCATGCATAAGTCATGGGGGCATCAGGGATAGAACCTGGGGATGGTGGGTGACTGGGCTGGGGCGGCTCAACATGACGGGGGGTGAGCAGGAAAGGGCATAAATCAAAGTGAAAAAAATAATAATAAATGCTATTTTTCTTAATGAGTGAAGGAGGCAGGAGCATAAATCATGAATGCTGAAGTGATGAAATCCCAGTCCCTTCACAAATGATGATAAATGGCATATTGTCAGTCAGGCCAATGTGTGCCCAATTTATACAATACATTTTGAACTGAAAACCTTTTTAAATGAGTTCCTTTTCTTTTGCGAAGATCAAATTATGTATACTTAAAATAGATCAGAATTACCATTAATATCTAACTATAACATCACAGCTCTTGCAAGCATAGCTCTTGAGTGGCAGTGCATACATGCGGTATGAATTCCCACCACTCATAAGTCATGAAAAATTGTATTTTTTTTATCAGGCCTTTGCATCATTTGATTTACACAACCCATACATGTTCGGTTTTTTCTCCACTTAACATTTTCTCCAGTGGTGCCATCCGGCCACTCCTCTGGCTTGGGAGGGGGTCATATTGTACTCCCAACAAACTCCCACCACAGTCAGCTGCTATCCCTACCTCCCACAGACCTGAAAAGGCAATGGCTGTCATTCCCCTGTAATTTTGCCCTCTCATCACCCAGTGACACAGATATAGCTGATGTGGCCTCATGCGTATATAGCAAGGTCTAGTGGGAGGGCAAGTTCCCCAACCCACTGCAGGGGTCGCTATGATGGTGGAACCCATCACTGATTTCCCCATGATAACAGTGCTGCTGTGATGAGCCAGTGTGAGAGGGGTGCTGGAGTGTGTGAGGAAAAGGGAGTGACAAAGCGCAGTAACCCACTCCAGGGAATGGGTGTCTTGAGAACTGATGCATTTCCCTGGTGTGATGAAAGTCACTCGACCATCTGCCTCATGCCTTTTGAGTCACCCAGGGTGTTCATTTGTTCTCTAGAAGCACATAGAGTGCTGTGGATCATTACTTACAGTACATACCTAATGGATTGGGAGAATCCTGTACTGTGGCTGAAGGAATCGTATCATGAGACAGTGGTAGCAGTATATTCCATTGTATAAGCTTAATAACACACTCCAAGGATGAGTGTATGTACTTTGTTATATCTACCTGGGAGGCTTGTTTAGTCACACAGCCCTAGAGAGTGTGTGTGTGTGTGTGTGTGTGTGTGTGTGTGTCTCAGTGTTGTTAATATCACACCTTGCCATGTGTTATCACTTAATTCAATAAAACAGTAGATGAAAAAAATAACTAATTGATGCTCAGAATCCTTCACATAATGTTGTGTTGCGCTACAGCGAGGGAGCATTAAGTTACAACTTATAGGAACATGAAGACTCCATTGGTTAGAGTTTGTCCTTGCCTTGTGTCTGGAACTGCCGTATAAAATAGTGGCCTTATCTGTGGCTATGGGTGGCATGGGGGAACCTCTGCAATTACCGTGAGTGGGAACAACAATAAAAGTGTACCTGAAGTCTTTCCTGTTATAGAAATCCCACGCCGACGCATGGCACACCACCTCCCGATCTTTAGGCTTTTCGATCATAGATTTGTCCCAGAATTCCTGGGGCATTTCGAGGAGTCCAAGGGATTTGAAGAAGCGGTCAGACTCTTCAAACATTTTACGGGGAGTCCATCCCTAAACCAAGAAACCGAAAGTATAATCGATTAATAAAACTAATAATAAAGTAACTTTGATTAGTCATTATCTCTTCTGTGATGGCAGGGAAGGCAGTGTTTGTGATAGACACCAAAAAATAAATAGCCATTAGGCTAAGCCACATATTTTCCTTTTAACCACATCCTCATTTGTTTTAGCCATTTAACAATATTGGACATTTTTCACATGGACACATGCTACCGTGCCATAAAAAACAATAGCTAACAGTGGCTAATTAAAAATGTTCTATTTTATGCCAGATTATTTGAAAAAAAGACAAATGGCTAATACATAGAGCCAGCACTGGGGGAATCCCTCTTCAGTGTCAGCATGGCTCAGCTGGTAGCACTTCTGCCTCTGGGTCAGGAGGTTGTGTGTTCTAGTCCCACACCAGGCTTGGGTTCATACCATCAATGCTGGCATCCGAGTACAGTACTGGGAGGGGGTGCTGTACTGTTGGGATGTGCCGTCCATCAGTTGAGGATTACACTTCTGCCATCTGTGATGCTGTCCTGGTGGATGACCAGATGGAAGTAAAAGAACTCAAGGCCCTTTTTGCTAGAGTATGAACTCTTCCCTGTTGTCGCAGCCAATATTCCCCTTCCCATAAAACTGATTAGCGCAGTTGTCTAAGGCTGCATGTGAGTGCTGATGTGTGAAATGGCTGTCACTACATACTCAGGGATGCTTCACTACCAGTCTCTCATTACTTGTAAAAAGGTTTGGGATACAGTGTGTGTATTAAAGACTAAGTATTATGTGGAGAGACTATAGCATAGTGGTTAAGCGCACTGAGCTGCAAACCTGATCTGGGAGATCTGGGTTTGAATCTCATCAGCCCCCACTTGCATACTGTGTAACCCTGAGCAAGTCACTTCACTTCCTTGTGCTCCCAGGTCGCACCTGGAAGCAAGCTTCAGCTCAGTGTGCCTTTACTGGTTAAAGAATTTCCCCTTTCCCTTTTCCTAAAAGCACTATATAAATTATTCTTCTCTTTCCTCCTCCTTTTCAGGCATGGACATGATTACCACTTACAGAAACTGTAAGTTAGTGTGATCTGGTACTATGGCACCCATTACTGCTCACTACAATAAGTACATACTAGTTATTAATTCTTTGTAACTACATTATTATCATAACTGAGGAGCGTTTTCTCCCGTAGGGAAACCCAGATATAATTTGCCATTATAACCAGCTGGTTATAATAGCAAACACAAGCCGAGTTTCTCTAGTGTAGCATTTATACACTACCTCCCCACTTCGACCCAGCCATGGCTACAGACACAGAAATCAGTTTATTTGATTGCTGCGGTGAAAAAACACTCCATAGTAATTATATATAACGAGTCAGGGTGGTGTGTAAAACTGAAACTTTACACACACCCTCGTGTTGAATGATTGTATAAACCTCTCACGCTTTGCTCTTGGGGTTTATGTAGAATACAATACCTCGGGTGTGTGTAAAACTGTCGTTATACCCACTACCCTAAATATTATTCTATATGTAATTACAGGGTAGTTTTAATGTATCAGTCCTAACTCGGCCACTGCATTGTTCACTGCAGGGGTGGCAGCAGACCTAAACAAAATACAATGAAATGCAATCTGGTCTCATATCATTACACTGTGGATGTGCTAACAGGTGAACAGAGTAGGTGATCTGATACATTTTATGGGACCAACAAGGGATTTTCGGTATACAGTCTTTCAGGCTGCACAGGGCACTTCTTCTTGTGATCACCTCAAGAAGGACTCTGGGTAAGCCTGAAACTTTGTGCACTGAAAATTTCTTGTAGATCCCATAAAAGGTGTCAAATCCACCTGTTTTGCACATGGATCAATATGTCTACAAACAATTCCCTGCAGCACAGGTGTGCGGCAATCTGTCAGTTTCCTACTAAACAACTGCATTTGGCATTAGCAGGACTCTGTTCTGATGTGGTTCCCCAAAATGTGCGATTTAATCACATTGCATTCTTTTTTTTACTTTTTTTAAATTTTTTATTACTTCTATTTCTGCTCCCCTGTGGAGCGGACCAAGTGATCTACAGCCAACGGCACCCACACCCCCGGACCAGGTCTGGCACGTGGATAATCGCCCCATGCACACAGGCTCAGCCACACCCTGGTGAAGGCACCCCTCATGTCCGGGGGTGCAGGGCATGGCCATCAACCACCAAGATCACTCTGCTATTTTCCACCATTTCTTTTCCCCGGGGAGCTGGACGTGCAATGGCATCAGAACACGTCTGTGCTGATGCCACCGCGCTCCCGCCCCTTGCTATGCATGCAACTGCAGTGTGGCTGGCCTCTGCCAGTTGCCGCTGCAGCATGATGTATTGCATCCACCCTCCCCAGAGGAAGGAGAGCAGTCATGGGACACTCAGTCCTTCCTCTCCCCTGCCAGCTTGGCGGCTTGAGTCCATTCCCAAACCCGGGTTGCCGGTGTGGCGCAAGGTGTGGCATCCAGCGCCTCAACCCTCAGAGCCATCACATTGCATTCTTTAATATGAAAGGCATTAACATGAAAACTCTTATCTCCTCCACCCACCAGCCTTCATTTGTTCCTGCTGCTTGTCCTGAAATTACAATCCTCTACATTTGACATCAGGATAATTTTCTCTGACGACATGTTGTGATGTTATGAGCAGAGGATTAGGAATTCAGGGCATGAAATAAGTAACTTGGAGCAGGCAGCTCCAGGAATTAAGGATGACCAGGGCACAGACAGGGTACAGATGGCTTGTGTTTGGGCATGCAGGGGCATTTAAATCCAGAGTATGTTGCCAGCAATGAATCACTGCTGGGGCACAGCTTGGCCACAGCAGATCTGTACTGGGGCATGTGCCCTGTCTGCCCCTGTCCTGCAGCTGCCCATGCCATGAACAGATGAAGTCTTAATTAAAACAATTCTGTTTTAATCAAAGAGGTTTTCAATAGTAAAATTTGGAGGTTTTGAAATTCAAATTATGGGGGTAATTGTGTCTGAGTTCTCCTGATGCAACAGTGACTTTTTGCTTGATATCGGAAAATCTCTGTGTTGTTAAAAAAAAAAAGTTTGTCCTCGTGTAACCCCCTTGCAAATGGGGGTTCCAAAAAAATGCCAGCCTGGGCTTACCTTAGCCCTGCACCATCTGTTCTCCTCCCACTGTCTCCTGGGCTTCTTCCAATTTGGCCACCAATATTTTCCAGTCCCCCCAGGTCTGCTTTGCCCTTTTGTGTGCCCCAGCTGCAGTCCAAATGAAAATCCAGCCCCTTGGGGCTTAAAGAACGGCACTCACGAGTGCCCATATTAAAAGTGCTGGCTCCAGGGCAGCAGAAATTGCATAAAAAGGTGCCCATGTTAAAAGTGCTGCCTCCAGGGCAGCGGGACTCGCTATGGTGCGAATTTTACCCTCAGTGCATCCGCTTGGTTTGCGGTCGCCTCAGGGACTGTGCCATGGGTCCTGGGATCCCTTCCACCAAATTGGGACCTGGTGACCATGGACAGCCTGCTGGGGATCTACTCAGATGAAAATTCAAAGAGTTTGACTGGGGCTCAGGAAAACATGCCTGAGAAGGGCCCCGGCCAGAGTAGCCCTAAATGGCTTTGGCCAAAAAGTAAAGAAAATAAATGTTTTAAAAATATATAAACTGTTGCTGCTTGTTGGGAATATGCTGTACATGTGGGGGAAAGTGTTTTACATTAAAATAAGTGCATTTTCCTGCCTTCATCAGTGCTTTGGGACTCCTGTGTGTCAGCCTGTCAGTTGGTGCAGGGGGAGCTTTATTAAGTGCAGTAGTGACAGGAAAACCAAAGAAGGCAAGGCAAATTTTGTTTAAAGAGACACCCATCCTGGAGGCTCTGGGTGCCATGCATCAATCAAATAAATACAGCTCAGCACAATAATAATCAATTATATACACTGCTCCAAACAAGTTAAAACAAAATTTGCTACACAATTTGCTACCCTCAGCTACAGCTACAAAAGGTGCCACACCCTTCATCTGTGCTGCGACTGCAAGTACAATCTCTGAGCTGCAAGACTGCAGGGCATTGGGGCAAATAATCATTTCTTTCTGGCTGCACCAGTTCATTTTTCAGGACTGTATCTAATCTGCTATAAGGGACAGTGGGTTAACCAGCCATTGCTAGCAGTCACAGCCAATGGAAAGCCAGGAATAAAAAGTCAGGACTTGTGGGACATTCACTACACCTCATGGGTAACCACCCAAGTGCTCATGGGGACTTACGGGGACATTATTTTAGGTGCTAATTCTCCAATCCAATTGTGCCTTGAGTGTCCTGATTGACAGGTCCCTCAGCCATTTAAAGACCTGTCATCCCATTTCTGCTGCCAATCAGGAATGGAAACAAGGGGACCTATAAGAGACAGTGTCTGCCAGCATTTTGCCAGATTGGAGATTCTGCCAGAGTGAGAGAAGGAGAGTGGGCTCCAGCCTGCTGGGAGCCCCCCACAGGGGTGGGGGCTCAGGCCCCAGCCATGCTACCAGGTCTGGACCACTTAAGCTAAGTCCCTCCAGTCATCGGGGAATTTATTATTTTTAGTTACAGTTACCAGTTAAAGTAAATTTAGTTTTACATCTGCTAGTCTGGAGGCTGCCAAAAAATGTCCTTCAGAAGCTAGCCCTCCTGCGTCGGGGAAAGATGTGGAAGAAGAAGACCATCTACCCTGCCTTGTGAGAGAGCTGAAGATGAATTCAGGAAGCCTTTAATTGTGGATAAGACCCATGGAGGACCTGAGTGAGTACCCTCATACCCCCCGGTGCAAGGGAGAAGATTTAAGAGTAATCTTGGGGGCCTCAAGCCTCACTACTCGATATTTGTACTGTGCGAAAAGCTCTCTGAATTATCAGTCTGGGCTACTAACCCCATCAGAGACTGCTTAGTTTAAGTCAATATGGATGCTTCTTGTCTGTGGCCCAAATGGCTAATTCACAGGTGCAGCAAGATGCATTGATAGTAAATCATATAAATGTGTTGTAAGTTGTTGTTGCACTATGGGTTAGAGTCCTGTCCTTGTGGAGCCGACTGCCAAGCCACATTGCCACTTCACGGGACAGGAGGCCCTAGAGCACACAATCTGATTGATTCTGAAGAGAAGCTACAATGGTCTTACCCAGGTGTCATCTGAGAGCGCTTGCCATAAGTGTAAAAAGGTTTGGACATGCTGGATGACATTTTCTCATTGAATGTTGTCTTTGGTATAGTAAATGTACTGGATGTGACTTCAAGTAACTGAAATTAGGATGCTTGCTAGAAGTGTCGCTGCCTTCTTATGCTGGATGGAAGCCTATTTTGGTATAGTAAATGTGACTTCGTATCAAGGAAATTTGGATGCTTGGCAATAGTATCAGCTTCTATCTATATTGGATGGGACTTTCGAGTGTTATGCCAAATATTCAGGATATTAAATACAAGTAGCAGGTCCTAAAATGTTCAGAAGTCAGTAAATGCAGAGCAATCCCTGTCATTCTATAATGCACAGGGCAATCCCTGGCTCTTTTTGACCAGCAGGATCAAATTGGCTAATCGTTTCATTAAAGGATCTCTGGTCTCAGTGGGCTTACTGGTTACCAAAATCTAAATAAATAAATACACCAAAATCTAAATAAATAAATACATTTCATTTATTCTGTGGTAACTGGATAAACGCGCTGGATCAAAGATCCCTTTTCAGGCCCAACCTGGACAAAAAAAAAAACATACAAAAATACAGAAATACAATCAACAACAATACAAAACCAAAAAATACAAATTACAAATTGCAGTTACAAACAGATTTATGCAATAAATAACTTTTTAACCTTTGTTTAAAAGTCAAAACAGAGGGAGCAATCCTAACATCAAGAGGTCGTGAATTCCAATACAATGGTGCTGCTATTGAAAAAGCTCTAGAGCTTGATCTAAGCGGAGACCTGGGGACATAATACAGGGGGCCGTCAGGTGACCTCAGGCTGGGAAGCAATTCTGTCATGACAACAAGATCAGAGAGAAAAAAGGGAGCCAAAGTAAAAACATTTATACATCAGGCAGCCAGCAAAATATTCTATTCTGCAACTAGGGGAAAACCACCCCAACCGACAATAAAGATTACACCGATGTGTCCTATTAAGGGCACTTAAAAACAGATATTATTATAGACCACAGTTAGTACTTGCATTTCTTTTGTACCTATGTAATAATATAAACAAGAACTATAATCAAAATATGGAAGAAGAGAACCAATAGCAATTGCTAATCTAGTTTCTTGTGAGAAGAATGACTTGAATTTATATAACACCCCTATTCTTTGGTTTACTTTCTTAACCATTGACTGAATCTGAAGTGAAAAGGTCAAACTGGGATCCAATAGTGTGCCCAGATATTTAAATTGAGACACTTGTTCAAGCAGACCACCACAAAAATCAGATATCCTCAGTTCCGGGGTGTCGACCAACATAAATTGCACACCAAATAACTTTTGTTTTAGCTGAATTCAAAACCATAGCATTTGAAGTAAGCCAAGAACAGACAACACCAAAATAATTTTCTAGAGAACAAGAAAGTTCAGACACAGAATTTGACTGAGCACAAATTACAATATCATCTGCATAAAGCAATGATTCACTAAGCTTACAAACTCCAGGAAGTTGATTAATAAAAATAGAGAATAACCGGGTCCCACAGTGGACCCCTGAGGCACCACAACTAATTGACAAACATCAGAGACCACAGAACCTACTTGGACAAACTGACACCTGTTACTCAAATAATCATAGAACCAAGAAACAGCAACATCAGAAAACCCCAGATCTTTCAATTTTGTGCAGGCCAGACCGTGATCAGTCAAATCAAAAGCCTTGGTTAGGTCCACGAACACTGCCCTGGTCATCAAACCCTTCTCAAACCCACGTAGGATGGTGCTCGTGAACCCAACCAAGGCCATGCCTGTACCAAAGTGCTTACGGAATTCATGTTGTTGCCTTGACAACAAGTCATGGGTAACCAAATAGGCATTAATTTGCTTAGCCACTAAACGCTCGAGTAATTTGCTAAGGGGATTCGGTATTGATATTGGCCTATAGCCATCCAAGGAAGTAGCACAGCTCTTTTTCAGAATTGGAACCACCGTAGCTTTCTTCCAGGACACGGGAAAAC
Organism: Neoceratodus forsteri; assembly: GCA_016271365.2. Classification (NCBI taxonomy): domain Eukaryota; kingdom Metazoa; phylum Chordata; order Ceratodontiformes; family Ceratodontidae; genus Neoceratodus; species Neoceratodus forsteri. The sequence continues at coordinate 62,356,781 of JADMNL010000032.1, forward strand.
AGGTGTAGCCAATGACATAATGCAAATATAACAAAGGGGATCTCTAATAAAAGGGTAACCAATTTAAAGAAGTGGACATTCAACCCTTCCCCACAATCAGTCCCTTTATTTGGGAGAGACTGCAGAAGGTGAAAAACGTTGTTAGATGTTGCATCCTTGAACAAAAACCTAGGTCTATCTACCAAAGGAACAGAAGAAGAGGATTTAGTATTACCAGCCTAAGAAAAAGATGACCTAAACTTAGAAAGATCTGAAAATTTGGAATTCAACAATTTAACAATTTCGGGCAAGTCACCAGTTTCTTTGTTGTCAACATTTATTTTCTGTATGTCAGATTTCGATTTGGGAGAAAGTAGAGAATTTACATTATTCCAAAACTTCTTTGGATCTGCCCAACTATCTTCAAAGTGATCCCTAAAATAAACTTGTTTAGCATTTCTGACAGTTGAGAGACTAAATTCCAAAGTCCATGGTAGAAATCCATTGAAACTCTACTGGGTGATAATTTAAATTTAGTCCAAGCACTATCCCATTCCTTAATTAATTTCTTAATGCTGGGAACAAACCACCTAGTAGGAGAACTTCTACACTGAATGGTCCGCAAAGGGAAAAAGGATTCCTGAATGGGAAGAAGTTGACTGCAAAAGAAGTCTGGTGCCATGTCCACGTCTGGAATACATTCAAGAAATGATCAATCAATTAAGGTAAGGTAACATTTAGTTTTTAAGTGCCTTTCAGACTATCGAGGTACTTTACAACAAAATACAATATAAGACAAATAATAGAAATTCAAATCATACAAAAAAAGCTTGATGAAACAAATAAGTCTCAAATAACCTCAAAGAAGAATATAACAGGGAGTAATCTAGCCTTTTAAATGATCTAGTCTGAAACACACAAGGAGGGGGTTTAAGACAACGAAAATTTAGAACACAAAAAGTGGCCATGTGGTCGCTTAAAGAATCTGCCAAGACACCAAAGGCTGCCACCTTCCCCACTCTACTAGTCAATACCCAATCCAACAGAGAATGATTTTGTGAGATGGGATTGAGAGCATTTATACACTGAGTCAGTCCGTAAGAGAGAAGAAGAGATTCAAGCCCCATGGTGTCATTAGCCCTCCAATTCAAATTCATATCTCCAACAACAACAGAATCACTCTGCTTTAAACAAACTTCACAAACATCCAAGAAAATGTTAAGCCCTTGAAGACCACATTAAGGGGGATTATACAAACAGCCCACATTTAACTTCTTCTTTCCTCCAAGAACATATTGCAAAATCAACCAATCAGTATCACAACCTAAATCCTCACTAGACCCTAGAAGATTAATTGTAAATGATCCCTATAATAAATCATGACACCACCACCATTTTTTCAACCTTTATGGTCTACCCTAAAGATTTTGTAACCCTCAACATGACACACATTATCGGGCACCCTTGGTTTCAACCACATTTCTGATGAAGCAACAGTATCAGGCATATATAGAGCTGTTCAATCTCAGCAAGCTTAGGGATTGAACTACGAACATTCAAATGAATAATTTTAAATCCATGACAGGATTTCAAACAATTATTCAAAGAAGAAGCTTGAGAGGAAGACATAGAATCTAAAAAGCAAGGCCCTGGATTCTGTTCAACATCACCAGAAACTAACAGCAGAAAGGTAGTTGAAACACAGTTGCCCGATTTAGAACAAAGTAACATGCCATAGTGTAAACAAGTAAGGTAACCCCCTATTCCAATATTGTCTTATGGGCATAGGGCTACTCAACAACAATTGCCATGAATCAGTTACAGCAACAACAACTAAGCAATTTGAAAAGCAAATATCACTTGTCTTATATGAAGCAGTGTTCCTGGTGCCAAACCTATATAATTCAATATTAGCCACATTTACCCCCCCCCCCAAAGTATACATACCCAAATAGGTAAACACTTTGCATCCCACATTCTTAACATAACATACTTACAGCACCAACAGTATTACAGTCAAACACCCCACTCCCCTACCTTCCTCGGACTTCCTTAGACTCCCCTGTACTTATCGCACTTGTCGCACCTGCACCGCGCAAACGCCACCACATCTGGCAAAGTGAGATCTTTAAACACTTCAACCCCACAGATTGCAGGGCAGTCCCTGCTTGTATTATAGATAGTGTCTGCAGCCATTGCCGAAATCTGTTCCCAGGTTGCCCCCTTCCTTAAATCAATAGCTGGCCACCTCGACCAGCTGCAATGCCCACCTGACCTGCAACACCTAGGACTATGGTATCTGTTTATCCAGTATGATATGGGATTGCGGGGTTCTGTATGGTTCTGGGACTGGTACCAGTGTGGGTAATAATGCAATTATTATGTGCCACCTGCTTTGTCAGCAGCTAGATAGCCAGGGCTCTGGGTATCATAAGTCGAATGGTAAAATGTGATTTATTTCTGCCTATTAGTATGTAGCCACCTAGCTGGTGGGTTCACCAGCAAAAGCCAAACAAGCCGTGTACATATGTAAATAGTAATTGAATAACCTCTACTCCACATCCCCGTTCCTAACTCCTTACCCCCCTAATAAAAATCTTGTTATTGTTATTGAAATATTTGGTGTGAGCATATTATTATAGAGAGCCTTTAAATACAAAATGCTAAAGTGTGCAGAAATGTTTATTGGGGCATGTCTGCGGAAGGTAAATGGTCATTGTGGGTGGTGTAGCAGCTCAGGGGGCTACACGCATTATCATCTCACCAATGTAAAGCACCCTGAGTGGAGGCACTGCACATAGATTTTAAAGTATGGTTATCAGATAGTGAACCCAAACCTCTCCGCCTAGGTCTAGGGTAGTAGGCAGGGGTGTGACACTGAGGATAGTGCCACCCAGGGGTTACACTTGGAGACTGAGACTTTTGGTTACGTGTTGCCTTTTACTGGATCAGCATGGCTATTATGCAGTATGCTGATGTTACAGTATAGTACATAAGCTTTCTGAGACACAGAGTTCCCTTCATCGGGGCCTTGCCTTGTGTCTGTGTGTGCAGCTCTCTTATGGAATAGCATGAGACATTCTAGGAAGAGTGAGAACTGAGAGAAGAATGCTGGCGTAGTTTCTAAGGCTGTGCAGAATCCTGAATTGACAGCAGAAACCATGCAGAATGGCAATCCCCTTCCAACATGCTTTGTGAAATTTTTGTATCTAGCTGGACCATTGGTGCAGTGGTAGCACTACAGCATGTAATGCCAGTGACCTGTGTTCGGTAACAAGTGCAGGTCACTGAGGGCAGCCAGGATGAGGGGGGCCAGGGGGAGGAAGATCTAGTGTCCCAGAGGTCACTCTCCTCCTCCAGGGAGGGAGGGCAGCTAGCACCGCTGTGATACTGCCACCTGAGTGAACACTGGTGGCAGTGCAGCTAGAGTGGCTCGTGGGTAGGAGGACATCAATGAGCCCCAGACCACGCACTCTAGCTGTGTGCTTGGCGCACTCTTATGTCAGTGTCCTGGGGAATGGGAGAAACAAGGAAAACCATTCTGAGTGGCTTGATGAAGTTGACCTACTCGCAGGCCCCACACCTGGCTACTGGAGCACTGCCTTCCATAACTGGATCTGTATGCAGCGGAGGTATGGAGACCCACTGCCCCCACCAGAGGGGGAAGCTCTGGAGGAACATGGGAGGCAAGATAAGTCCTGGGAGATGCCAGGGTGATGGCGATGGGATAAAGCCAGGCAGATGAAGGCCAACTGGAAAGAAGAGGGGCTAAAAAAGGGGAAAAATAAAGGAAATTTCTTATTTAATCCCACAGAATTCCAAAAAAAAATTCTATTTATTTATTCCAGAGGTTTTATAATCCACTAAATATTATTCTGTGGTTTGCAGAAAATGAGTCTGTAGTTTATTTAAACCACCAACGCAAACTGCAGAGGACTGTCCTGAAGCCTTTTTTTTTTTTTTTTTTTAAAGTCCCCTTTAGGCCGGCGCAGTGGTGCAGTGGGTTGAGGCATCCATGCCTTCCTGTTGCCATGTGGGCAATTCGAGTTCGGGAAAAGACTTGGGTCACTCGGAGGCTCATCCAGGAGAGGGAAGATAGAACATCTGGACTGTAGGACACTCTCTTCCCTCGGGGAAGGGGAATCATGTGACTTGCCACTTAAAAGTCACCTGGTGGAAGCCAGGTGGTGGCGCATGCGGGTCTTATAGCTAGAGGGAAGGACTGGCATTCCGAGTGCTGTAGCGCCTCCCCAGAGGTTGAGTGCGCTCATTGCATGTCTGCCGAGCCCTGGGAAGAAAACCAGGTGGAAAAAATGGAGGTTGGACTATGAAGCCCTTCCTGTGAGCACCAACCACCTGCCCAATCTCAGGAGATGGATGAAGACTCAGGACGGCTGGGGACTGTGGGACTAACACAACCGCCCAGCCTGCCTGGGAGTGCAGAAAAACCTATATGGGGAAAAAAATTCCACTTTCAGAATTCTGATTTTGGTAGAATTACATGGAATTAGGTGGAATTTCTGAAATTCCACAGAATTATGGAAGGAGTGGAATTCAGAATTGTGGCACAACTCTATTTGGATCAACACAACTTATGTATAGTGCTGTAGGTTGCCTGGGGAGAAACAAGCAGAGATCCACTGAGTCATCGGCTCCCGTAGGTTTCTGCTGCCGGCGGTTGTTTTTCATGTCCTCATTAGCAGGATTGCAGTGAAAAGAAAGCATCACTTTGTACACAAGCAGATTACAGTAATAACAAACCACATGATGGCAGCATCAACCAAGATGGCGAGGGGGGCAGTGGTTACAGACGAGTCGGACCACTCAATCTTCATCTGTCTCCAGAACATTGAGTTCTTATTTGTGACTGTTCCCCCCACATGTTCCGACCCCCACCCTTGCTCAGACGGTATCCAAAAACTGCTAACCTGGGAAACCATTGCTGGGGTGGCGTCGACCTGGGTGGCATCGGGGTACGGCACGAGAAGATTGTAGACATTGCTCCAAGACTGGGCCCACATGTTTCCTATGAAAAATCACTATTAGTAACAGAGTACATCAATGAGGCCCATGCCAAAACACAATGATTCTCTGTAAAGCCAGAAAGTATGACAAAAGTAAAGTGAGATCCAGGAAAACTTTTTAAAATGCAATACTCAGACTCAGACAGCTAATGCTCTGCTAAAAGAACTGTAATAGTCTGAACTCAAGTAGTACTAATGTGGTTAACACTGTGAAATTTTTTACCATAAGCTTAATTATTATATGTACTTGGAACTTGATAATAAAACTGAGTTAAAAAAACAGTTTATGCTATATTACTCTCCCTCGTCCTTTATTACTGGGGACATTTGCATGGAAACAGGATCAGAGGGCATCTCTTCTGCCTGGCCTAACCTCTGATGAAGTCAAAGGCCCCGTATTCAGAAGGTTAGCATGGCATTCACGGGCATACTGCAGAGCTAACAGGACATAGCATGTCTGAAGGGGGCCGGGGCCATATTCAGAGTGCCTCATAGCACGGCACACTATGGGTGGTGCAAACGTGCTAAATGCACAACTGTGCAAATGCAAATGAGGGAGCTCCCTTGCAAACAGTGTGCAGTGGTAGATATTGAGGGTTCTAGAAGTGCTAAAAGGTTGCTGAGGCAGCACAATTTAATGTTTCCAAAACCTTGCTGTAATCAAGGCATACAGTGATGCATGACCCCCCCCCCAGCTCAATCTCTGATTAATTAGTAAAACATCCTTGGTAGTCCAGTTTTACCCACTCCTGCCCCCATCACTGGTACACTATTAGTAACCCTCTCACCCTCCCTGGCCCACCCACCAGCACCCACTACCTCCATCTGCTGACTCACCCACAAATGCTAGTCCAGGCCTGCAGGCAGAGCATTGACCAGTGACTGGCACAGACCCTCCTCTCATCACCTCGATTTGCTGCAGTCTGAATGACAGGGACTAAGTGCACGTGCTGTAGAAACAGCTGTTTCTACAGCATGTGCATGGTCGGTCTCTGTCATTAAGATGCCTGAGGTTGTGAAAGGAGGATTCATGCTGCTCACCATCCAATGCTGTACCTGTGGATCTGGACTTGTATTAACCAGGTTGATTACAGTGGATAGCTGCCTCCAACCCCTCCCCAAAGGCCAGATGTGGTGAGGAGGGTGGTTTCAAGGAATAAAACTTGGGCCACACACAAATGAAGAAGCTGCTGCCATCTTAATTCATCCTCCTTCAGGCAACAAGCTGGCTAAGGCTGCAAACCCCCATTCCACATGCATTGTATCCAGAAGACTTGAAGGTAGGAGGGAGCGACAGAGTTGCTCCATTGTGGGGCAATAAGCCACTGTAGGGTGGTCAAGAGTAGACTGACCATGTGGTTGATGGAGGAGGGCACTAAAGGTAAGCTGCACCCTACAGATCAATGAACAAAGTATTGGAAAAGAACCAAAAGAGCTGGCCCACCAGCGCAGAGGCAAGGCATCCATCTGCAACATCAATGACCCGGGTTCGGAAACAGACTCGGGTTGTCAGAAGGCAGGCTGGGGGAGAAGGATTGAGTGTCCCACGACAGCTCACCTTCTCTAGAGGGAGGGAGAGGTACAGTGACCAGCACCAAGCTGACGCCTGACAGAGGCCAGGAGATCAGCTGTGCTTGACACCGTTACTGCTGGGGCAGACAGACATCAGCATATTGCCCTGACATCATTACATGTCCCACCTCCTCGGGGTTCATTTCACAGAAAAACCTATCCACCGATGAATGACGTTGGTGCTGGTCCCGTCTCACAGATCAGGTCCCCTCTCCACCCGGCACCACTGAAGGACCACCGGGAAGCCAGCGGCCCCACCCTGGGGGTAATCCAGGGGTGCTTGGGGGTAGAGGCTGGAGGGGAAGGTCCAAGGAAGTGGGTACAGGGGCTGGCAACCAGCCAATGGCGGTCATGTCTGGACTAGCAAAAAAAGTATAGTAAATATACAAAAAAAAAAAAAGGAAAGGACAAAAACCAAACAGGGACACTGGCATCATATGTGAATGCAGCTGCTCACCCAATCTCCCAGCTGACGGGCGCAGACATGGTGACCCTGATTATTGGGGTAGAGGTCAGGAGGAAAAATAAGGGACCAAAATGTGGGGAGGTAATCAAAACACAAAACACTGATTGATTGTTCATTCTGCCAGGGCTTACCTAATAAATGAGCTGGAATGGGTCCCTTCAGATTAATTTTCTCCTTCCCATATTTGCTGTACAGAGCCCGACGGACATAGGCATGGAGGTTGAGGTAGAGGGGTTTTAGTTCATTGTAAATGTTTTCAAGATCAGCTTCAAATGTCGAACTCTCGGAGAGGGACCGCCAGAAGGCTCCATTATCTGAGTACCCTGAGAACAGAGGAAATTAATCCAGCCATCAATGTAAGTTCCACGTAAGAAGACAAAGGGTCTCAGAAAACTGCAGTATCTAGTATAGTACTTAGGGAGGCTGTAAAACTATGTGGGATACAACTACTCAAAAATGTATAGTTCTCCAACTTTCCAGCTCAGCAGGTCTGTTGCTAGTGTTGACCTCTGAATTCAATAATAAACAGATCAAGAAAAGCACTGGAAGTGAATGAATCTGGTGCCTCCATATTCTGCTATACCAAACAGCATGGAGCCATTCAGAAAGCTTATGTTCCCTGAAGAGAAATAGAGATGGCACAAACTCCGTCCAACAACTTTTAGGTACTTATCCATTACACTTTTAAAATGCTTCAAGGAATCTCAACCAGTCTAAACATTTTCGGGCCAGATTTTCAGAATGAGCAGACGCAACTTGCTTGCACCATGGGTCTGTCATATTTTTAATAGATCAATGTTGAGTGGTGAAATTCCTTTACAGTGGACGCAGGCAAAGGTTGTCCCCTTCCTAAAATTGTGACACCTAAAAACTTGTCAACAGATTTTAGACCAATTGCTTTAACATGTATAGTTTCGAAAGTATGTGACGTGTTTATTTGTAGATGGGTTATGGAGGTTGTGGAGGGGGTTATGGACAAAAATCAGTTTGGTTCCATGAGGGGTTGCTCAACTACTGATGCTGGTTTAACATTTTTGGAACTAAGTACGAAAGCTTGGGATAAAGGAAATAATGTAAGGGCTGTTTTGGTTGATTATAAAAAAGCTTTTGATCTTATTGATCACGGGACGGTAATGCAAAAATTGTAAAGTTTGCATGTGCCAGAGTGCGTAGTAAGCTAGGTGGCCAGTTTTTTGCAGGGAAGATCACAATGGATTGAGACAAAAGGCATGAAACCTGAGATTGTGGGTATGTGTGGTGGGGTCCCTCAGGGAACTAGATTGGGGCTGTTATTATTTCTGATTATGATAAATGATCTAGAAACGAAGGGCCCATGTATAAAGTGCATAGATGGCACTACAGTATTGGATATTTGGGAAAATGTTGAAGATAGTACTATGCAAAATGATTTAGATTACACAAAAATGTGGTCAGAGAAGAATTTTATGCAACTCAATCCTACGAACACCAAAGAGATACATTTTGGTAATCAGAATAAATGGACCGAGATAAAAGGATTGACTTTTTGGGGGTGAGGAAGTAGAAGTAGTTAGCAAAGTGAAATATTTGGGCTTTATTTATCAGAGTGATTTTTCTTGGGCAGAACAGGTTTTAAGCATGGTAAAGAAAGCAAATAGTGGTTTATACTTTCAACTGGTATGAGATGTGCAGGCTTGAATGAATGAGATTTGATTTATTATTTTACTACAGTGGTCAGACAGGTGGTTCAATATGGAGCTGCTGTGTGGCATAGTGGCCTGATCAAAAGTGAATCTGAAGAATTGGAAAGAGTACAAAAAAGGGCACTAAGAGGAATTGTTGGGTGGGATGTGAGTCATAGGGACACCTTGATTAAATGTAGGCTTGCTAGGTTAGATACTAGAAGAGAAAAAATGACTACAGAGGTATTTAAAAAAAAATTGTGAGCCTGACCATAAATTGCATTGTTTACTTGTATCGAGGAATATGTCTGGGTATAATTTGCGAAGTAAGGAGATGTGGGGGAAACCTGTGGTAAGAACTCAAACTTACAGTAAATCTTTGTTTGTGCAGTATTTTAATGTGGTGAAATGAATGCTGTATTTTGTATTCCCTTGTTTTAAAACTGTATAGTTTTATGTTTTGTATCTGCAATGTGTGAAGTTGATCCTTTTATGCTGTATAGAACTTCAACCAGTACTCTTGTGCCTGGTTGCAATATTAAGAAATAAAGTATTAACTAACTAATCTGTTTCCACCAGCATGCATCCAAAGTCCAGATGCTTTCATTTCAAGCTCTCCTTGGGAGCTGTGCACCCAGACCCTGCCAGTTTTACCATGCCGCCGCAACAGCTATCACGGAGACATCCCAGACAGCGCCAGCCACAGTGCTGACTGTCAGCATTGCAGTGTCGGGATGCCCATATCTCCATCGGGGCTGGCCCCAAACCCCTGATGGGGCTCTGCCTCACACACACACCCTTTGGTTCTAGGATTCCAACCCAGTCGCGGTTGACCAGGGGTGAAACACCAGCGGGCAGTGTCAGGCACTGCACAGACCATCACAGTGACATGCAGGTTTTGCCCGACTCGTCGCTGTGATGGTCTTCGCGTGTCTGAGCGTCATGGTGTCAGTATACAGACCCTGCCAGTCCTACTGTATAATTCTGAGCTCATGTTCAGATCTTGGTTCTCCAAGCTGGGCCGCCCCGCAGGGCCAATCAAAGCTTAGCATGAGTTGGCACTGCAAACAAACTGTTTTCAGATAATGCCTATACGTGTTCTTGCAAAACCCTGGACGATCAATGTGTTAAGTCTGTTCCTTTTCTTGGGCAGCCTAACTTCCAGTTCTGGGACCCTGAGGCTCACAAATAACAGAATGCAAGGACCCCTGAAGCAATTTTCTGTATCACTTTATGTTTTAGGGAAAAGGTTATATTGTAGTAACCATATACTAACAGGGTAACTATTGGTATTACCACATAACGTCTATGTAACAAGTACTTTAGGCAGTTTCACGTAACTTCTGTTACTATGTACCCCACAAAAGGTTGATCAGAAAGTTGGTGGATCTTGGGATTGGGGAAAAGATGGCCAGATGAGTGAAAAACTGGCTGAGGGACAGAACCCAGAGGGTGGTTGTGGGGGAAGAGTTATCTGGCACCAGAGAGATAACCAGTGGGGTCCCACAGGACTCGGTGCTGGGGCCAGTGTTGTTCAATGTCTTCATCAATGACATTGGGGATGGCACTAAGGGCAAAATGTGCCTATTCATGGATGACACCAAGCTCTGTGGGAGAGTGGACACAGCTGAAGGGATAAAGCTGGGGAGGTAGTCCAGGATCTTGCAGCTTGGCTTCAATGCAAAGAAATGCAATGTTATGCATATTGGAGCCAAGAATCCCAGGACAGAGTACCACCCAGGTGGAGTCCGAGTATCTGCATCAGAGAAGGAGAAGGACCTGGGAGTGTTGATCACTAGTGACCTGAAGCACTCCATGCAGTGCTAGAAAGCAGCAGCAAAGGCAAACAAAATACTGGGATGCATATCTAGGGGGATCAGTAGTAGGAGAGGAGGAGGTTATACTGCCCTTGTACAGGTCACTGGTAAGGCTGTATCTAGAGTATGGAGTTAAGTACTGGTGCCCACACCTCAAAAAGAACATTAACCTGCTGGAGAAGGTCCAGAAGAGGGCTACAAAGATGATAGCCAGTCAACAGCATAAGGCATATGAGGAGAGGTTGAGGGCACTGAACATGTACTCCATGAAAGACAGGAGAGAGAGAGAGAGAGGGGACATGATTGGGACCTTCAAGTACCTGAAAGGGATAAATAAGGTTGCTAAGGAGAGTTTCTTAAAGCTGAGTGGCAGCCATAACATGAGGGGGGCACAGTCTTAAGCTGGAGGGTGGGGGGTTTAAGAGGGAGGTCAGGAAGCACTTCTTCACTTGGAATGCGCTGCCAGAAGAGGTCATCTCATTGAAGACAGTGGGCAGCTTTAAGAGAGGCTGGGATAGGCATGGGGGAAGTAAGGATCATGGGTAGGGAGGATGGGAGGAGTGGGGAGGGAGGGCAGGGACATTAGCTCAAACTGTGGACCCTGTAATATGAGCAGACTCGATAGACCAAATGGCCTTCTTCTTCTGGCTTCTTCATATGTTTGTATGTTCATATGCATGCAGTTATGTAATAACTACTTCCATAATTACATGGTAGTACCAGCTAGGTTAGAATAATTATCAGTTTATATTTCAGGGCACATGTTACATGGTAACAATCTGTTAGTAACTGTATAATGACTGTAAAAATACTACTAGTATTACCGTATAAACAAGTTAATACCAATAATTACCTTTTTTATACAGCTACTACCATGTAACTACCATGTAACCAGTGCCCTGAAACATAAAGTGATATCCAGACATTCTAACTTGACTGATATTTCCATGTAACTATGGCAATATTTATTATGTAACTACATAGTAATACAGGTTACAATGAAACTACCTGCTTATTACATGTATGTTACATGGTAACATCAATATTAGTTACCCTGTTATTATACAGTTACTACAATGTAACTACCATATAACCTGTGTCTTGAAACCTAACGTGATACCCAATGAAGTGAAATACTAAAGTATCAATACCAGAGACCATAGCTTTTTGTGACTTTGTGCTTTGTCAGAAATAACTCTCAAGGCTGAATTCCTGCTGCAGACCACAAACAGTTGCCTTATCAAATCATCCCTTTAAAAATACTGGGCAAAAATTTGCCATCTGGCCATTAACATGTGGAAGTAACACCTTCTACCCCCTTATGCCAGTTTATTGTCCAAAACAAATAAGCACAGTGCACATACTACAGATCGGTCGAGAAGGTGAATGTTCTTATTAAAGAGCACCAGTTTCTGTGATGTAATTAAGCCCCCAAATGAAAGCTTACCTACTCTGGCCAGCCTGTCAGTGCAGCGCAGCACTATCACTCTTGATGCCAGTGACCCATGTTTGGGAACAAGCATAATTTGTCAGAGGCTGACCAGGGAGAGGAGGACCGAGTATCCCAGAGGATGCTCTCTTCCTCCATGGAGGGGAAGGCTGCCAGCTCCACTGCTCTACTGCCACCTGGGTGATCACAGATGACAGTACATTCAGAGTGGGATAGAGGAGGGTGGACGCAGGCTGGTAGTATGCTGAGCACAGTTGCATGCATGCACATGTGCTCCTGTGCTGCCTGCATCCCAAGAGATAGGACCAGAACAAGTGGAAAAGCCCCGGCTACAGATAGCATGAATACTGGCTCCCTGCAGGCCCCACACCAGTGACATGGCTCTCCTCAGGTCTGGGATCTGGTCCATGCGGTGTGAGGCCTAGCCCACCACCCCCTGGAGGACAGAGCTGGAAGGTAAGCCCACGAGTAGCCAGGTAATGGGGCTGGGGGAGCCGGTATTGAGGACGGCCTAGCTGTTGAAGGTGGGGGTGACTATTCTGGACTAACACAGTTCACATTGAAGAATTTTTAGTTGCCTAAATATTTTAGGGGAAAGGATTGTACATTGTCCTTGGCCACCTGACCCCTTTCCCTTCCTGGTCCAGATCATAGCCAGTTCTGCTCTCGCAGTCATCTTCATGCTCCCATGTTTTATGATGTTAGAGCTTAGAGCATGGGGTACTGTATTGATTAGAATGGGAGTGGAGTTTATCATTTATTATTTCATAATTTAAGAAGGCCAATGGGGTCAAATCAAAACCACAGTTCAAGTAACAAGACTCTTGATGGTTGAGTTGTGGCTTTGATTTGACCCCACTGGCTCTTTAAAATATTAAATAAATAATTGTAAACTCTGCTTCCATTCTAATAAACACAGCACACCCCTGCACTCTACAAACTCCTACATCATAAAATGTGGGAGCAAGGGATTGGCATGGAGGTGGAGCTGGCTATGTTCGGGACCAGGAAGGGAAAGTGATTGGGTGGCCAAGGAGAACTTACTATTCCTTCCCCTAAAGTATTTAGGCAACTAAAAATTCTTCAGAGTGAACTATTTGAGTCCAGAGTAGGTAAGCTTTCATTTGGGGACTTGAGGGGTTGTTAAATAAGGAGCACAACTGCTGCCCTTTAAGTCGAGCAAAATGCTAACAGCCAACCAAGCCTATGTAGCGTCTCCCTCTGGAGGCTTCATTAGGGGACCAGTTCCATTTATTCTCCCCCTTGGCCCCAAATGCACTACTTCTTTAGGCACCCCTAACACCCCTTTGGTACGCTGGATGTATTATACAGCCACTAAAACATGCCTACACATCTGCTCTCTGCTGATCCAGATCTTTCCCTTCCTGGGGGCTCCCCCTCTAACCACCAGTTAGAATCAGAATATGACAGGCTTCTGATTTTGCTGAGGGGGTTGAACTTGGCCTGTTTGGAGGGTTGGGTCACGTGGGGAGGGATGGCTGTTGTTATCCCAGGTACCAAGATAGGTTAATTTTCCTGTCTTCTCCACCCCTTCCCCATGCACCTTGCTGAGTGCACACACAGCAACAACCCAGGGGTGCCTGGCAGCTGTTACCCTTACTACTGTCCGCTGCTCCTGGCCTCCCAAGCTTGGGATGGGAACCGGGATCACTAGCATGCCAGGGGAATCTCTTTTCAATCTGTGCTACAGAGCCAGCCTTTACTCAGAATTTTAAATGGGAACTTTCGACATGTTTGCTGGAGATAGTGCTTCTCCTTTGCGGAAACTGCTACCCCCTTACAAAATGCTAGATCCATCGCTGAGCACCATGCAGAGCTCACAAGGAAGTTTCTTGCAAAGCACATTTTTGTAATATTCCTCGCCCCTCTTGTAACTGTTAACAAAAGTAGAAAACAGAGCTACTAACCATTCAGTCTGGCTGCTTTGTTGCTCAGCTCCACATATCTTTTATATTTATCTCGGAGCTTCTTCCCAGAAGCATCTCGCCATCCTTTCCAGGCAAAAAGGAGTTCTTTGTAGTCCCTGGATGTGGCCAATATATGCTGTAAATCTGTAATAATAGATTGCAATCAACTTTATTATTAAGAAGAAAGACAAAGGATAGTAGTTCTGAGCATGGGCGGTGAAACAAACAGAGCCCCTTCCCCACTCCAGTGCATAATCAAACTGCAGGAAATTAAAAGCACCAACATTAGTGCCATTAAATACACAAGGCACTCTCTCTGAAAAGTCTTTTATATATATATATATATATATATATATCTATATAAATCTAGATATCTATATATATATATATATATATATATATATATATATATATATGCAGTATATACTGCTTATTTTATATATACACACACACACACACACACACTGCATTTTTATATATATATATATATATATATGTAATATATATATATACACACACACACACACACACACACACATACACGCACACATACACACACACCAGTATATGTAGATAGTCAGATATTTTCTTTTATCCTCAGGCAGATTCATGTTCTCCTTCTCAGGGGAACAATATTAAAGAACCACCCACCACTAACCTACGTCTTCTGCTGTGGGTGTTCCCCCATGACTTGATCACCACCTATGGCGGGGCGCCAAGGGAGGGCCCCCCAATGAGCTACCGAGTTGGTGTCCGGCAGAGGGGTAGCAGACTCCATGGGGCCAGGCTGGAATATTTCAGTGACCATAATTTAGACAGAAGCTGGTGTCATCTCCCTGTTTTTTTAATATTCCCTCCCACCTCCCTTCATGTCGAGCCAGCATTCTGGTGGCCTTGTGTGACGCAGTGCACTTCTGTGTATGTGCCACTTGTCACAGTGAAGTAGCCTCCCCAGCCTGCCACAAGGAGCCATTGTTTCGGTGATCCCAATGCCACCCTCCACCAGGCTAGATTGCATTGTGCTTAGCTGCACTCCCCGAGCCAGGCCACTCCGAGTTTGAGTCCCGGAATTCTTTCCCGAGCCAGGGTCACTGACTCAGAGGCCCAGCCTGCTTCTGCTGGGTCAAAATCAGGTGGTTCCCCTTTTTGAAAACGGAGATGCCAAATCTGACAAGAAATGCTATTCACACTGTCTTAACATCCTGAGGCAGCCATTTTGAAATAAGGTTAAGTAATGCAATCGTCGAACTTTAAACACGGCTATTGGAGCAGAATATTTATGAAATTCTAGTTTTATTGCAGTGGTGTAGCTGATGTCCTGGTTGGCATCTTAGATTGTAGTCTTCATTTACCCATGATGTACTATGGAGCTCTGTGGTTACAAGGGGCATGAAATACATAATACAGTTCTAAATTTGAGCTTGCCACTAGGTGTGACTCCGAAACCCCTAGTTTACTGAAAGTCCAATAAAGACCAAACATTGTTATTTATTTGTTTATGTATGTGTGTATTTATTTATTTAGTTATTTATTTATCTATAAATTAATGAACTGGA
The DNA here is from genome assembly GCA_016271365.2 of Neoceratodus forsteri. Taxonomy (NCBI): domain Eukaryota; kingdom Metazoa; phylum Chordata; order Ceratodontiformes; family Ceratodontidae; genus Neoceratodus; species Neoceratodus forsteri. Next base: position 62,372,234 of record JADMNL010000032.1, read on the forward strand.
GATACACTCTGAGCTGAAGTTCATTTCCAGTTGCAACTCACAATCAGAAAATGGGAAGCAGCATTTAAAAAAAAAGCAGCTTTTACCAGGGAAAAAGGACTTTCAGGTAGTGTTGGGCAAAAGTTGTAAATTCCAAATTTATGACAATTTTTCAAAAGTTTGAAAATTTCACAAAATGTTTCCAGATTCAGACTTTGGTGAAATCCAAATCCCCCGAATGTATTTGTTAGATTTTGTACTGTTCTGTGAAATTTTCTGGCTGAATTGCAGAATGATATACACGAACTGCGGAATGGCAGATCTGTGGAACTCTATCATGCACGCAGTTTAAAGCATCAATACAAAATACATGCGATCATTCCGCAGCTAAGTGATCATTTCTGTGGAATCCCTTTCTGCAGTTTAATATAGTAATCCACAATTCATAACATTCATTCTGCTGTTCTAAGTTGGAATTGCGTGAAAGTTGCTAAAGTGCATTCCGAAACCTTGCAGAAGCAAAATTCAGACTTTTGAGGTAATTTTGCCAGTGGAATTTTTGCACACCACAGCATCCAGGTTCTATGCTGTTCTCCTTTAAGTCCTGTCTATGCCTTGTGAATAAGATAATGAGTTTAATGACTTTTGATGTTGATTCTTACCTGGGTCCAAGGGAAGACAGGTATTGTCCTCGCGACAGACTTTGGCAACGCTGTATATGGTTTCCATGTCAGACAGGAGAGTATTGTACTAGAAACAGAAAGCATCTCGTTTCATGAATACTGTACATGTTGAGTACTTCTGAAGTGTTCTCAGATCCATGAAGTAGACCACCCAAAACTGAAGATGTCTGCAGTGCATACACCAATTAAAGATTTCCTTTGTTTTCCATTTTTCCTGCCAAAACAGTTACAGGACTCCTTGACACCATTGCCAAATGATCACCACCTGGAGTACTGTTTGCAGCTCTCAGCTCCTCAGAACTAACAAGGACACTAAGGCAATAGAAGGGGTGCAAAACAGGGCCACCAAACTGATCAGGAATATGAAAAACAAAGGCTATGAATATGAAATGAGGCTGAGGGGCCTTTAACATATTCAAATCATTCATAGAAACATGAAACACTACTGGCAGAAGAAGGCCTTGGGATCTCTCCAGTCTCCCCTGTAAGGTTGCACATGCCCCCCCCCCCAGGATTATGACTGACCTCTCCCCTTCCCCTTCTCCCCCGATCCCTTGACCACCCCTTTATGCTTATACCCCCTCATTTAAAGCTCTTCACCATTTTTGCACTGACCAGTGCTTCAGGTAGCTTGTTCCATCCCCTCCGCCACCCTGCCTGTGAAGTAATACTTCCTCACGTCCCTTCTGAATCTCCTCTTCCTGCCACAAAGTCATGCTGTCTGTCATCTGGGAGCTCCTTTCCCCCAAGGAACTCCATCAGTCTTCCCTTGATCATTGTTTTCCTTCCAATAGTTTGCCGACTACTGATGTAAAACTGACTGGCCTGTCATTCCCCAGCTCGTCCTTGCTACCACATTTGTACAGTTATACCACTTCTGTAGTTCTCTAGCCTATTATCACCTCTCCAGTGTCCAAGCAGCAATAAAAGAGGTTCATCAGGGCTTCTGCCAATACCTGTGCCATCTCCTTCAGCACTTTGGGGTTCTGATCCTCTGGCTCTGGTGGCTTATTTACCTCCAGTGCCCTGAGCCTCCTTAGTGCCCTGTCCACTGCAGTTGGTCCCATACACATCTTTGCCCTCCCTACTGGTTTAAGGCTGATTTTCCCCCTGAAGCAGAGGCCCTTCCTCTTCTTTTATAAACATTGCGCAGAAGTAAACATTCAGTATTTCTGCTTTGCCTTTGCCATCTTCCATCCGCCCCTTCCCCTGCTTCAGTTTGACAGTGCCTTCCCTCAGTTTCCTCTTTTCCTTGATCGAATGAATGGAGGCCTTGTCCATTTCCTTAACTTCTTGCGGGATCTTAAATTCTATGCCAGACTTTGCTTTCCACCCCACCCCCAACCCCATTGGCTTGCTTCAGCTTAAGGAAGCAGTATTTATTAGGCAGCAAAAAAAATTAATCCGTCACACTTTATTTTAAGTGTCAGTTTCAATGTAACTACAGGGTACATAATCATTAATTACATGCTTCAGGGGTAATTACACTGTAGTTACACTTTTGTTGGATGGAACTGCATTACAATTGAAATGCAGTTACTGTGTAGTTAAGTAAACTTAAAGTGTTACCAATTCAACATATAGTTTTTTTAGCAAACATGTATTGCTGACATCCTTAGATTTTTCTTTGGTGTATTTTTTTTTCTCCTTGCAGGACAGCTGGCAGGTGGGCTTGGCTCTCCCTTGAGAGGATGCACACTCTGCTACCGCATTGCTCTTTTCCCGACCCCTCGTGAAGTCCTCCCATGAACTTCCGGCAGCAGGGCGAGGGAGGGGAGGGAAGGGCCATCCCCCCGGTGCACAAATCTAGATACTGAGGGTTGAGTTGAGGGTCGGGAGCGAGGTCCGGGCTTCATGAAGCCTGTCAGCCTGTCCTCTTTTTCCTGTTTTTTGTCCCTTCCCCTCCCCATTGCTGAGGGGCGCACATCAATGTGTATGCATAGTGACATGCACATGCTGTGGAACCCCGTAGCACCCTCCTGTTGTTGGCGTACCCAGCCTGTTCTACCCTCAGGCCTCCACCTGGGGGCAGTCATTTGGTGGGACTGCCAAGCCACCTTCCCCAGAAGAGGAGACCCGTCCTCCAGATGCTCGATCCTCTCCCTTCCCGGCCACCCCCCAGCAACCTATATTCACCACACGGGTCACCGATGTGGCAGGAGGTAAGGCCCAGTGCCTCAGCCCGCCACGCCACTGGGCCAGCCTGTGTATTTTTTGTTTTCTCTGATATTTTTAAAATAGCTTTTATAGCTAATTTCATAATTAATGACTCGTCATTAAAGATGCCTGCCACTCACAATTTCTAAAACTCTCTTCTACTGAGGTTACCTGTTGAAGGTACATGGTAGATTCATAATGTGGGTGCATTAGGGTGCAGTATGGTGCAGTGGTTTAAGGCTCTGAGCTGCAAACCTGGAGACTTGGGTTTGAATCCCACAGCCTCCACTTGCATATTGTGTGACCCTGAGCAAGTCACTAAACTTCCTTGTACTCCCAGGTCGCACCTGGAAACAAGCTTCAGCTTAGTGTGTCTCGTCTGGTGAAAAAAAAAAATTTGGATCATGTTAACAGATGAATCTGGTGACAAAGAACCCGGCACTGTACCAAGATATTTAATTTTTTCACAGTGGGCATGGCATGAGAGTGGGAACTTTAAAAAAATTCAAAACCCAATATCTTGGTTCATGAATGAAAACAAAAAAATTTGAAAAACCAAATGGGTATCTGGATATTTTTGCCAGAAAAACGTTATTGTTGAATAAAACCATATAGGGACTAACAAATAGTGCTGCTTTAATAAGGTGTTATTCCTTGCCCTCATCCCTTTGACTCTTTTTTAAATCTCTTACAAGCCTCTTTTGTTCCCCTTTCACTACACCCTGCACTTCTCTTGTGAACCAGATTGATCTTCTGAACCTTTTCCTTTCCCCACCTGCCTCTAGCAGGAGCTGTGGACCCCATGTAGGTTAGCCTTACAGTGCAGCCATTACGCTTATTTCAAAATAATCCTCATAAGCTGGCCTGGTGGCGCTAAGGGTTGAGGTGCTGGATGCCACACCTCATGAAATGCTGACGACCCAGGTTCAGGAACAGACTCGGGTCATTAAGGGGTCGGCCAGGGGAGGTAAGGATTGAATGTCCGGAGGACTGCTGTCCTTCCTTAAGGAGGGGGTTTGTGCTGTGTGTCAGCACACGAAGAGAGGTTTGGCCCATGCCCAGGGTGCTTGGCTGCCTCTGTGGAGGTAGAGACAGCTGCTGCGCCCATTGCATGGGTGCGGGTGTGGGAGAAAAGCCAGAGGAAAAATACCAGGACCCGGCAGGACCCATGATGGCCCCAACGGGCCAGAGGAGACACCCCTCCAAGGGAGGGGGTTGTAGACCCTGCCAGGTCCGTGGAAGTGGTGGCAAAAATAATGTTGTCATAAAAAAAAAGAAATAATCCCTCATACTCCCCAATGGTATCTTACCTACCCAGGACTTAAACAGTCCGCTTGGCAGAACTTTTCTTTTCTTAGTTTTTTGAAGGGAAAGGGATTGTAAATTCTACTCCTCCACCCAAGCCTTTCCCCATCCTACTTCCTGTTCTTTAGCATTCCTCCCCCATGCTGCCCCCATGTTCCAACATTTTGAGAGGTACTACTTTGTAGAGCATGGAGGCATTTTCTATTGATTTCAGTGGGAGTGGGGTTTTCAAGCAAGGGCCTTGTTAGTTGAGTTGTGGCTGTGATTGGATCTTAAATCAGTCAATAAATAAGTAACCCTGCTTGTGCTGTATAACCCTAGTATCCTAACTCTAGAACTGGTCATGCTGCATAACCCTCACATCCTAACCCTAATTTTGCTCATGCTGTGTAACCCTAGTATCCTAACTCTAACTCTGCTTGTGCTGTGTAGCCCTAATGTACTAATCCTAACTCTGCTAATGCTATGTAACCCTGATGTCCTAACATTAACCCTGATTGTGCTATAAAACCCTAGCTCTGCCGATGCTGATATCTGATGTCCTAACCCTATCCCTGCTCATACTATGTAACCCTGTCTTAACCCTAACCCTGCTCATGCTGTGTAACCCTAATGTCTTAACCCTAACTGTGTTCATACTGTGTAACCCTAGTGTTCTAACCCTAACCCTTCTGGTACTGTGTAACCCTAACTTCCTAACCCTATCCCTGCTTATGCTGTGTAACCCTAACTTCCTAACCCTAGCCCTGCTCATGCTGTGTAACCTTAGTGTCCTAACCCTATCCCTGCTCATGCTGTGTAACCTAAATGTCTTAACCCTAACCCTGCTCATGCTGTATAACCCTAGTGTACTAACCTTAACCCTGCTCATGCTGTGTAACCCTAATGTCCTAACCTAACCCTAACCCCAACCCCAACCCTGCTTGTGCTGTGTAACCCTAGTGTCCTAACCCTAACCCTGTTCATGCTGTGTAACCTGTGTCCTAACCCTAACCATGCTCATGCTGTGTAACCCTAATGCCCTAATCCTAGCTCTGCTTGTATTGTGTAACCTTAGTGTTCTAACTCTGCTCATGCTGTGTAACCCTATGGTTCTAACCCTAACCCCAGCCCTGCTTGTGCTGTGTAACCTTAGTGTCCTAACCCTGCTCATGCTCCGTAACCTTAGTATCCTAATCCTAACCCTGCTCATGCTGTGTAACCCTAATGCCCTAATCCTAGCCCTGCTTGTGCTGCATAACCTTAGTGTTCTAACTCTGCTTATGCTGTGTAACTCTATTGTTTTAACCTTAACCCCAGCCCTGCTTGTGCTGTGTAACCCTAGTGTCCTAACCCTGCTCATGCTCCGTAACCCTAGTGCCCTAATCCTAACCCTGCTCATGCTGTGTAACCCTAGTGACCTAACCCTAACCCTGCTCATGCCATGTAACCCTAATGACCTAACCCTAACCCTGCTCATGTTGTGTAACCCTAGTGACCTAACCCTAACCCTGCTCATGCTGTGTAACCCTAATGTCCTAACCCTAACTCTGCTTGTGCTGTGTAACCCTAATGTCCTAACCCTACCACTGCTTATGCTGTGGAACCCTAGTGTCCTAACCCTAACCCTGCACATGCTGTGTAACCCTAATGTCCTAAACCTAACCCTGTTCATGCTGCATAACCCTAGGGTCCTAACCCTAACAATGCTCATGCTGTGTAACCCTAGTGTTCTAACCCTATGTTCATGCTATGTAACCCTAGTGTCCTAACCCTAACCCTGCTCATCCTGTGTAATGCTAATATCCTCACCCTAACTCCAACCCTGCTTGTGCTTTGTAACCCTAGTGTCCTAACCCTAACCCTGCTCATGCTATGTAACTCTAATGTCCTAACCCTAACCCTGTTTGTGCTGTATAACTCTAGTGACCTAACCATAACCCTGCTCATGTTACGTAACCATAACGTCCTAACCCTAACCCTGCTTCTGCTGTGTAACCCTAGTGTCCTGACCCTAGCCCTACTTGTGCTGTGTAACCTTAGTGTCCTAACTCTGCTCATGCTGTGTAATCCTAATGTCTTAACCCTAACTGTGCTTGTGCTGTGTAACCCTAGTGTCCTAACCCTACCACAGCTCATGCTGTGTCACCCTAGTGTCCTAACCCTGCACATGCTGTGTAACCCTAATGTCCTAAACCTAACCCTGTTCATGCTGTGTAACCCTAGAGTCCTAACCCTAACAATGCTCATGCTGTGTAACCCTAGTGTCCTAACCCTAACCCTGCTCATGCATGTTACCTAGTGTCCTAACCCTAACCCTGCTCATTCTATGTAACCTAATGTCCTGACCCTAACCCTGCTTGTGCTGTGTAACCCTAGTGTCCTAACCCTAACACTGCTCATGCTGTGTAATCCTAGTGTCCTAACCCTAACCCTGCTCATACTGTGCAACCCTAGTGTCCTAACCCTAACCCTGCTCAAGCTGTGTAATCCTAATGTCCTAACCCTAACCCTGCTTGTGCTGTGTAACCCTAGTGTCCTAAACCTAACCTTGCTCATGTTGTGTAACCCTAATGTCCTAACCCTAACCCTGCTTGTGGTGTAACCCTAGTGTCCTAACCCTAACCCTTCTCATGCTGTGTAACCCTAGTGTCCTAAACCTAACCCTTCTGGTGCTGTGTAACCCTAACTTCCTAACCCTAGCCCTGCTTGTGCTATGTAACCTTAGTGTCCTAACCCTAACCCTACTCATGCTGTTTAGCCCTAATGTACTAATTCTAGTCCTGTTTGTACTGCATAACTTTAGTGTCCTAAAGCTAGCCCTGTTTATGATGCGTAACCCTAGTATCCTAACCCTAGCCCTGTTTGTACTGCGTAACCCTAGCATCCTAAACCTAGCCCTGTTTGTACTGTGTAACCCTAGCATCCTAAACCTAGCCCTGTTTGTATTGTGTAACCCTAGCATTCTAAACCTAGCCATTTGTACTGTGTAACCCTAGCATCCTAAACCTAGCCCTGTTTGTACTGTGTAACCCTAGCATCCTAAACCTAGTCCTGTTTGTATTGTGTAACCCTAGCACTCTAAACCTAGCCATGTGTACTGTGTAACCCTAGCATCCTAAACCTAGCCCTGTTTGTACTGTGTAACCCTAGCATTCTAAACCTAGCCATTTGTACTGTGCAACCCTAGCATCCTAAACCTAGCCCTGTTTGTACTGTGTAACTCTAGCATCCTAACCTTAGCCCTGTTTGTACTGTGTAACCCTAGCATTTTAAACCTAGCCATTTGTACTGTGTAACCATAGCATCCTAACCAGGGGTGTAGCCAGGGATTTCAGATCTGCACACCAAGTGGACTCACTGCTACCCCACCCCCCTTGTTAGGGTGAGCTACCCTCCCCCGGGGTGTAGTCAGACAATTTACAAATGTACACCAGGACCGTGTTTGTTGTCTCATTTGGCACAATAAATACAACTTTTGTATCTCATGACAATGGTTGTTGCCATGCATGGGTAAATACAAATGCCATGCACTGTTCCTTAAGACACCCACATACCAGCCCAGAGCCTGTAAAGTTGTACTGTCCTTGGGATGCAAAGAGAGTATTAGTGACCAGTCCTTCTAATTTCTGCTCTTATGAATAAAATTACAGATAGGTTCAGTGTTTTCTTAGTTTTCTTGGAAAAAGGAAGCGGTTCAGATCCTGTTTGCTACCCCCCTTAAATATAATTGCACACCATGCAGTGCTTGGAGTGTGCCTGCCTACACCCATGATCCTAACCATAGCCCTGTTTGTACTGTGTAACCCTAGCATCCTAAACCTAGCCCTGTTTGTACTGTGTAACCCTAGCATCCTAAACCTAGCCCTGTTTGTACTCTGTAACCCTAGCATCCTAAACCTAGCCCTGTTTGTACTGTGTAACCCTAGCATCCTGAACCTAGCCCTGTTTGTACCATGCAACCCTAGCATCCTAAACCTAGGCCTGTTTATACTGTGTAACCCTAGGATCCTAAACCTAGCCCTGTTTGTACTGTGTAACCCTAGCATCCTGAACCTAGCCCTGTTTGTACTGTGTAACCCTAGCATCCTGAACCTAGCCCTGTTTGTACTGTGTAACCCTAGCATCCTAAACCTAGCCCTGTTTGTACTGTGTAGCCCTAGCATCCTAAATCTAGCCCTGTTTGTACTGTCTAACCCTAGTGTCCTAACCCTAGCCCTGTTTGTGCTGTGTAACCCTAAATCAAGAATCTGTCTAGTCCCACTTTGAAAGCCTCAGCAGTGCTTGCTTCCTCTACCTCACTGGGTAACGTAATTCCACATGTTAACCACCGTCCACACACTGCCCTCATGCACTGGCACAGAGTAAATCATTTATTTTTATTCATGAGAAACAAATACACCATTGACTCAGGGACTCATTTCCTGTGATTTCGAATTGATCTTTTCCAGGTGGGTCCTGGGAGCACATGACGGTTAAATGACTTGCTCAGGGTCTCCCAGTATGTAAGTGGAGGTTGTGGGAATCAACCCAGATCTGTCTGCTGCATGTACCAAGCTCATTCACAGCTCGTTACTCTAACCTCTAGGCTATACTGCCAGCTCAGACCCTGAAGCACTCATGAAATGAAGCTACAGAGGTTTAGTATGTTACATATTCAGACTCCACATCTCCAGACCATGCAGGAGAGAGGTTGGATCTTAGAGGTCTCTGGAGATGCAGACCGACTCATGACAAAGTCAGCTGATTCCACTAACCCATGGGTGTGCCTTAGTTTCTGCAGACTCTCACCTCCTTGAGCTCATCCTCTAGCAGTGCCGACCTTTCAAGATCACTCAGTTTCTTCAGGATGCGCTTCACTTCCTCATCCTGGAAGTCCGTGTAGTCAAACTGCCGTGCTTGCTCCCCGTATTCCAAGGTGTGTTTGGACATTTCCAGATTCTTTTCAAGCTAAAGCAAAAACACCACCAACACATGCCAAGAATTAACCACATAGCCCCAACAAAATAGTCTTTCATTTTCCCTGTCTAGAAATTTGAATGAGGGAGGGCTTTTTAATTTTATATAAGCAGGATTTCTCAATGGAGATGCAACCTCTGGTTCACCAATGTTGTACTGCTCTGACTCAAGTTTATTTCTGGGCAGTCTGAGGTACAAAGAGATTTGCTTGGGTCATACAGGGATTTATTTATTCCCTGATTAATTATTTAATTAATTGATTAATGTTTTGAATAGGATAAGTCCCATGAGACAAAGTCCTATTAAGCAGACTGTCCTGAAAACAATACAAGGAAACAGAGAGTGGCAATGTTTTCCCATAGCTGGGCAAACTGGAGCACTGAATGGTTATTAATGTATGTATTCATTTTATTTTGTGTTTGTTGACTGGTAAAGGAGGGCTAGACAATACTGCCTATTTTCAACCTCATCCCATTGGGGGAGTACAGATACAAGCCAGCTGAAACTGAATCACACTGAGCTCAGCTCTTGGTGGTGTTTTAGTAACTGGGGCAAATTTGGCCAGAACACTGGGGAAATTCCCTTAATGTTTCCGAGAAGTGCCATGGGATCTTCAATGTCCACTGAACAACCACCAGAGAGGTGGAAGGGACCTCAGTTTAACGTCTCATCCAAAGGACAGCACACTCCAACATTGTAGTACTCGGGAGTCAGCATTAATGGTAAGAGCCCAGTCCCACTGTGGGACTAGAACCCACAACTTTCAGGGCCAGAGACAGATGTGTTACTGACTGGGCCACCCTGACATCAAAGGTTAAATGACTTTCCCAAAGTTTGGATCTGAACCACTATATTCTATCTCGCAGACCTTCCCTGTCTCCCCATTAGGCTACACTACTTTGATGGAGGACTTGTGTGACAATGGGGAGACGCTGCATACCATAATCTGTTTGTTGTGATCGGTAATGTTGGTGTTGTAGGCCCAGGATGACTCGGTGTATGCGTTCCAGACTGCCTCTGCAGTGCTGTTGTATGTGGCGATGAAGGCCTTGGCTTGTTCCTCATCAGTATTCTTGTCTGGAGGGAGGGAAAAGGGGCAGTAAGATTTCCCAAGACTTCTGATAGCAGTCACCCACAATATACTGAATGATCATCCATTAAGACAGCATTACAATATATCTACAACTGTAAGCAGACATGATTGTATGATGGAATACAGTGTGTTCAAAAAGGAATACAAAGCCAAGAAGTCCTTTGGTAGGAACCAGTTGGATCCTATTTTACGATATTATTGAAACCCCTTCCCTCATCCTTAGTCACCTCCCAAACTCACCTACTCCCCTCTTCGTTCACCTTTGCTCTCACCACACAGCTTCCCATGTTTGTTGAGCCTGTCGCTCCATAGGACTGTTTGACTGCATCATCTGCACCCCTACTTGCGTGTTTTGCCCAACTTTCTTATCCGTTGTTGTCCATTCTGTAATTTAGTGCACCTGCCCTGTAGTTCCCTATAGTTACATGTTTCTTGGCACAGATTTTTTATCTTCTTTGTGTTTACATGAAATATGCAGTGGCTTGACTCAGAATATGCCCTTTATCTTAATTAGTGAGTGGGAAGCACATCACCTTGTAAATGACAAAGCTATAAGTGAGTTATGTATGCCCAGCCCTGTCACAAGTATTATTTGTAAACAAAGAAGGACTGGACGTGTGCATGCAAGTAAAGGGGCAGACATTATATTCACCAGTACTAAAGAGCTACTTATCCTCCAGGAGTGTTTGTGTATCCCAAGGTTCAATGGCATTTGTATATAATGTCAATAAAAACTATAAAGAACAAAAAAGACTACTTAGTATTAAAAGCTTAGAGTACCAAAATGAACAAGGGCAAAAGGGTGTTCTCGCATCTCGATACCTACACTTGGAGCTCACTGCCAAATGTTGCAGTCACAACAATCTCATTCAGCTTTTTTATAAAACTTGTTAAGGACTCGTGAACAGGTCCTGTATCTGCATGAAGTGATGCAAGTTAACTTTCCCTACGTTCAAGCAATATACCCCTACTGCCATTATGTACAAATATCTCTAACCAGTACCTCATGTAACTCAACCTACTCTAACTATGGTCCATGCGGACTCTTCCAGCACTGCGGTCATCTATGGTGAACTTGTAAACAGTTTAACCTAGCCTGTATATAGATAAACACTGTGTCCATAACCAGTGGGATATGTAATTGGCCTAACTCAGAATATCTTTATGAGTGAGGAAGCAGAACCATAACGTGTGAGTATTGAAGCCTTGAGTGAGTTATGATGATCCTGCCCCTTTACAAATGCTGATAAATGCTATTATATTCTGAGTCAGGTTATTGTGTGTCTGATCCATATCTTTTACATTAGCTATTCTGAACCTCCGTTTGCAGTGTAACAAACATCATTAAACACATTTCTAGATGCAACAATAAGTACAGTATACAGTGATTTCAAATAAATTAGTACTGACATTTAAGTATCTTTATGAACAAGCACATCAGAAGTATGACCAAACATCAGTACACATTTCATTTAGACTAGATGTTGCCAGAATTCTATATACATACTGTACACACAAATGAATATCGATATAATGGGCAAGGAAAAATCCTGAAACTTCATTGGCTGAGAGGTATAACCTGACCATGCATTAAAAAACTAGTGATGCATGGACAGGTGCTGGATCTCATTCCCAAAGCAAGAAAGCCTCATTACCGACAAAATCAGGGAGTATTTCATGTATATATATTTTATTTAACATTTATTTAAACAAATGATTTTATGGAAAAAAAAGTAATGTTAAAAATGTCTCCCTTTACATACAGTACAAATGTGTAGTGAGCCATTTTACAACCACAATAAGACACTTCACAGTGCACATTAAATTTGACAACACTTCCCAGCGGTGCAAGGATACTCAGCCTTTGATCTTGTGGCTCACTTTCCTGGGGTGTGCATTAAATATAGAATAATACATGGGTAGGTGTGCATAACAAGAATGTTACACACACCCAAGGTGTGTGATGCTTCATATACCCTGAGAGAAAAGCTTGAGGGGTATATAACAGCATCATACACCAAGGGTGCATATAAAATCCAAGGTTGTTTTGCACACCTACCCATGTGTTGTTTTATATAATTGCTGGGTAATGTTTTGTAGCCTAATTCAAAAGCATTAGTTTAAAAGCGTGGTCGGGCTGAAGTGCCATTTATAGTAACAGACTGCACTTTCACCTTTTTATCCTGCTCGATCGCAAACCAAGAGAAAGTTTGATGGGTACGAATTGCACACTCCATATTTTAAACTGGTGTTTGCAGCTAAAATATGGAATTACAACTAAAAGCTTGAGAAAGGAGGCAGAGGGAGGTGGTGTGTGCACTTGCATGCAATGAGGGGAACCCGGCGCATGAATTCCATTATAACCAGCTGATTATAACAGCAAATGATAACTGTGTTGTCCTATGGGAGAAAATGCTGCCCAGTTATTATGTAAGCATTAATCCATGATGAAGGTGGCATCTAATGGAGAATTAATGCATGGTTGGGCCCGTTGAGGCACGAGGCCAGAGGCAGTGTGGCACATCACTGTCTAGTGTTGTAATGAATGACACGGTCACAGCATTGCAGTAACAAACCAAAGTTTACTGCACTTTTGACACGTTAAGGTCACACTCTTTTACATACATGTGTGTCATTTTAACAATTTTGCAAGCAGGTACAAAAATGCATCCCTGAATGATTTATCTTACTTTTTACATATTCCTGACGGCTGTTATTGTGGTGCCATTGTCAGGAGAACCGCGGTTTACTACTTCTACTCACTCGGCTTCAGAGAATGTTGCTAATTTGCACAGCGCGTGAGCCGGTTTCTACAATAACCATGTGCTCTTTACCTAGCAAGCTGCTCTTCACATTCGTTGTTGTATTATCTCACTCCCGATCTGATGACCTACTTGTTCACCTGCCTCTCCATGCATAGTCCCGAATAATTAAACTTCACGGTCCCATATACCGTGAACGAGTCGAACTGAGACAGATTTCCGGTACGTTGCTGTCCCGCGTTCTGACGTCCAGGGTCCCACTACCTTGTCCCAGGACAGGTTCCTGACATGCCTCTGTCTCTCTTCATCTGTCCAGTGTCCTTCATAGTTTTCAGCTTTGTACTACTGTACTACTCGCACTTTCACCACATCTTCCTACTTGTTCCTCATTGCAAAACTTCTCATCTACCCATTTCTCAATATCTTTGCAATCACATACGCTGACAGTTATCCACATTTTCTCCATTTCTACTTCCTTGTGTGTTTCTCGTAGATGATTTCTTTCTGTCTGTGTCTCCCCCCTACATTTCCTACTACCCGTCCTACCTACTTGCTGTCAGAAAACTTGATCCCTCTTGTTTTTTACCTCTTCTCTTTTCGATTGCACTGCTTTCGCTCGCCTCTGGCTACTTTGTAATTCATACAACACGGCATTATCGCACCATAATGCCGTGTTGCTATTGTACCAGGTGACACAAGTTTGCCAATTGTATTCCTTTTCTACCGTTCTATGATTTGTACCATGTTACAAAATCCTTTAATGCACACCCTGTTGTGGCTTATTGCACTAATAAATTATATATATATATTTATGCACATCAGTTAAATGTATGATCTGACATCTATTTAAATCTTTCTTTGAAAATTATGTAAGTTGAAGGTACAGTATGAGTGTCTTCATTACCTCAGCACACCTGGTTTTCAATTTTTCCTTTATAAGTCTGAGTATGAGACATTTTTTCTAAGTGAAAGGTATTAACTGCTGTGCCATGGACTTCTATACATGTCCTGAATTCCGATATGTTCTAAATCTACTGAAAGTCTAAGAATGCCTGATACCATTTATTATATGTTAAAACAGAATAATCTAAGAGTACTTAAAAATTAGATGTTTTACAATCATAGCAAACATGCAGTAAATATCCAGTGTTCTTTTCCAGAGTACGTGGAGTCAGCCCGAGGATACAGGTTTACAGATTAAAAGCATTACTCAGACCCAGTGACTGCTTGGACTTCTCTTTTGTAGATCCCACAATGGCCTCACTTTTGTACATTCACAAAAATATGTAGCTGTGTGCCTTGGCCCTTACCTCTTTGTGGTTTAAACATGTTTATTGAGTTTTAAGAAAAGATACATACAACATATAGACATCTAGACAAACATGCTACATCCATACATGTGTAATACAGATAGCAGCTATGCATTTGTAAATCCTACAACACATGGGTCATATCAGATTATATTATTGTCTACTCATACAAATGTGCAAACAAGTTATATTGACAATATAAAATCAGTACAGCTAGAAAGATTATACTCCCAACAACTAAAAAGAGTGAAAGTTTAAAGTTCCTGCGATTCACCTGTTTATATTTTGTAGAAAGTATACCGGGTCCCACATTCAAAGGTGGGGGTTAGCATTGCACAAAGTCCCTTCTGCTAGCTCAAATGTGCATGGTGCATAAACAGTGGTGTATTCATCCAAGCCCCTGTGAAAGCACAAGGAACGTACGAATACACCCCTCGAGCATAGTACAAAGCAAAGGCACTAACAGGGCTGTGCAGTCACAAAGCACAAGACCCTGCCGGCCAGTGAATGTAATGACACTGGGTCAAGAACAGGCAGCCCAGGTACAAAGTATCAGTTACCGTATCCCAAACATGTTAACACTATTGTACAAATGTGATATAGTTGAATATCCCCAATCTATGCAATTGAATCCATTCACCATTCAAGGCACTGTGGGCTCATTGCCAGCTCATTATGTGGTCATGTCAATCTCATTAACAGGACTTCACTCCTTGGATTGTGGGGAGGCTGGGACAGAGCCCAGTGTTAGCAGATGGCTAGTAGAGCAGCAGTACAACACAGTACTGAGCAGCACTGTATCACAGGCATGTTTGCTGTGATCCAAGTGCAGTTCATAACTCTACCATTTATATTGGTCAGGACGTGTTGTTTGACTGGGGTTTATAGTACCATGCCCCCATGACATGTGCACATCTGACCTTATAATATCCAGACTTGTATATAAGACCATTATAAGACTTGTCCAAGTCTGACCTTTAGTCACACAAGCACCCCACTTGCAGTAAGGACTTTTACACGCTAACTTTCTTCTGTGCTTTGCAATGCATGCTGAGCCTCAGAAATCATGTATTGGCTGTTTGGAAGTGCCCTCCATACTGCCAGCTAAGCTAAAACATGCCTTCCAGGGCAGTCCGATGAGCTGGTGGGTAGTGCTGCCCAGTCCCATGCTGGTGAACCAAATTTGGACAAGAACTCAGAAAGCTGGATGGGCAGCTCTGAGGCCTGTAGAGGTGTTGCCTTGTGGTCGCACTCCCTGCCAGGAAGGGATGGCATCAGGTTCTGGTACACTAGTGATCCCTACTTTGGGCCTGGGAGCTTGCCTGTTCAGCAAGGATACGCTAGCTGCATGCAAGGTCTGAAATGGCACAGCCTGATGTCAGGGAGGTGGGCAGGGTTAAGGGAGAATGGAAAAAGAACAACCCACTGGCAGGATGAAGCTTCAGCCCACTATAGATCCGGCACCACCAATTGGGCTCTGGTTCCATGTCTGGATAAGGACACTGGGGGATGGGACAAACCTCCCTCTCCTGGCCCCACCAAGGGGGACAATCCATGTGGGATCATCAGAACCATGTAAGTCCATGCAGTGTCCATGTAAGGGATAGTGGGTGATCGTGCTAGTTAGGGCTGGAAGCAGAATGGGGGAGGGGCATCAAAGAGAAAGAGGGCATAAATACAGTATATGATATAAACTGCTTTCCAAATGTGGCAATTTGTGCAGGATAAAACTATTCTTAGAGCTGAAACAATACTTTTAATATAGCTTAGTGTACTGTTTGCAGGCCCACCCCACTTGCATGTGTCTAGTCTCTAATTTCATGCCACCGTATAACCAAATTTGCACTGCACAAATGAATGCTTTGAATATAGGAAGCACTACACTAAGTCCAGACACAGAGCGTGGACATCAGCTTGCTTTGCGGTCATTTTGTGTGGCACTAAAGCTTTGAATATCTGATCCCCCCTTCATCTTTTAATAAAGTTTATATGAGTCTTGTGCATGCTAGTGGAGACACGTCTCACACTGAAGTCATGCAACATTATTATCTAACCATTCCTTATATGAAATTATCTCCAAGTTTGTCCAGGTCTTCAAAAATAACTTTTAACAATCATGGATGGCAAAAACAGAAAAGTGTTTTTGCATATTGTAAAGATTTTTAGGTGTTAGTTCTAACAAAGAAGACTCGGGCATAAAACAACCCCTCAGACCCAGCATCACACCTAAGTTATTTTCTGGTGATTTTTACCATTGCAACAGTCCCACAGTACATGACTAAAAGAACCCTTGCATTCTCGGCAACAGTAACACAAATCATTGTCTGTATTACTATGCTGAAACTGACAAACAGGACTCCAGTCTGAATAAGTCAGGATCTGTATATGTGTTTAACTATAGGCCTATTTACACAGATGTATGTGTATCACAGCAACCCGAGCTTTCAGGCAGCTGCGGTGCAAATGCAGACACATGGACACTTATTCGATTATGGTAAGTCAGCCCTCGCTCCTCTTCTGGAGTTGTTGCAGAACTGGGGACATGTTTGGGAACGAGTGGTGTAAACAGCTGTGTGGACAGGCTACAGTGCTTGCTCAGACACACCCAGCTGGCAGGGGTGTATCCAGAAATTTCCGTTTTGTACACAGTCTCTAACAGTTACACCCCCTTCCCATTAAAAAATGTACACATCCTCTCCAAATGGCACCCCCTTCCAAACAACTCAGATGGTTGTCAGATGATTTCTCTACTCTCTAAAGAAGTTATACATGTATCGGACACTCCTCAGTGGCCTACACTAACCCAAATACTACAGATTAGAATGATAGTATTAACAGAGTGGCTTATGGTTTGTAACAGGCACTCAAACAATATACACAATGAGTATGCCTGACTACACCCTTGCCAGCTGGTACTACAAAGCTGCCAACTGTGCCTCCTGCACTCATGGACCATCTACAGGATGGCTTCTTTCTATGCTGAGAGGGGCCATTTAACATGAAAATTTGATCAGCACAGTAGCGGAGTGGACTAGTGCTTGCCAGTGGATGGCCCTGTTCACAAGCCTTATGACTGTCAAGTCTGAAACAGTTGTGTCATGCTTTCCAAATATTATCCAATGAAGCCAGTGTTTGCTCCAAATATCATTCCCTTTCCCACCAACTGTGTGAATCCATAGGATATTTTTGTACTAGTTAAAACATTAGAATAATAGATACTACAAAAGGGTTGGAGAAATAGAGCTTGCTGACTGGCTGCAAACATCCTATTAGGCTTATGTTACTCTTTTGTGTAGAATCTAATCAAATCCTAAACACAGTGCAAATGTATTTTATAATATCCATTTTTATAATAGCAATAAGGCACTCCCATGAGTTATGTTAATGTTCAGTAAATCCTCATGTAAAACGAAACAATTAGAATTTTAGCAAAAAAAAAAAATTCCATTTAAAAGAAAACTAAAACATTTAAATTGAATAACAGTGTTAACCACTCCAGAGGTTGGATTATCTTTGTTATTCTAACCTTTGCAGCATCACACACTCGTCTACAGTCGTGTCTCGTTATGCCTCCCCAGGTTAAATTAACATGTGGTTACCGCATCTCTGATCATGCCTTTATTAAGCAATAAGTTACAGTAGGGTTTATGTCAATGTCCTGAGAATCATCCCCTGTGGGTGTGATGTGGCATGAGGTGAAGCTGAGTGCCACATGCCCACATGGGGTAATTAAGTGAACATTAACGTAACCCTGGAGTACCTTATTGCTATCATTATAATTTCATATACACATTCTTAATCATTAGTATATTTTTGAATGTAATTTCTGTCATTTTAGATGTTTTTAACATAAAATAGTTCTTTTGCCTTAGATTTTTTTTATTTTTATTTAGATCTATGATTTGGATCACTTGATGCTAGGTTCCAGTCCCCCTATTATACATGGTGTACAAACTAATCTCTATCTATGCTCCTCCTGGTCTTGCTGGTCTTCTTGCCCCTGAGCGCACAAGCAGGCTGCTCCATAACTCCAGCAAAAAAATTGCTTGAGGTGACCAGGTTCAGTTCGGCTATGGGGAGCAAGTCCTTCGCCCACAGTGCTCTATACCTCTGGAATGTCCTTCCAGATGCCTTGCAAAAGTCGAACTCCCTAGCCTGCTTCAGAAAGGGACTAAAACATACCAACTTGAAAGGTGCCTATGCTTCTGCCTCCATTGACTGTCCTACATTTATTTATTTTTTATTTATTAAATTCTCGGATTACAAATACCTTTGAGCAGAAACTGCTCGTTTACAAAGGTTCCACGTCAAAGGATGAGGGTCAACATACATACAGAGGTAGTAAAAGAATGCACAATAAACAACCAAAACAACTAAAAGAAAAAATAAAGATACTCAGTTATAACATACTTTGAGATAATATTCATAAAACGAGCAGCTTGAGTAGGCAGCTGGCTGCGGTAACAATAAGAGAAAGAGGGCACCACAGGCAGTTAGTATTGCAGGCATGCGACCGGGAGAGAAGTTGGCAGGCTAATGGGCCACTGTCCGATGGTAGTGGAAAATGTCTTGTACCAGTGGAGATGTGAAGCAGGAAAGGAGTCACAAGGAAGGCCCAGTGCCAGAGGGAATGAGATTGGGAAAGGGCGGGCTGTGAGACATGAGTGAGCTGGGAGGTGTTTAGAGAGATCTCTGTTCAACAAAGCAGTCACATTGAGTGGTAGAGGTGAGGTAAAGTTTGAGATTCCTTTTGAAGGGTCCAAGTGTAGTAGAGGAAAGTGATTCTTTATTGAGGGAATTGAACCATTGAGCAGCTCTATAGATAAAGAACCGCTGACCCATGGAGGTACGACATCTGGGAACCTGAAAGGTTAGAGATTGGGCACCACGTGTTTGTTGAGTGCCACTGTAGGTAGTAAGGAGTGAGCTAACACCAGGTGGCATGAGACCAAGGAGAATCTTTTTGGTAAGTAAGCAGGTCTGGTATTGTATTCTGCTGCTTAGGGGTAGCCAGCTGGCCTGTGCATAGAGGTCACAGGTGTGAGTTAGTTGGGCTGCACCTGTCAGTAGTCTACAGGCTTTGTTGAGAGCAACTGAGATCCTGCGGAGGGCACTTGTTGGGGCAGAGCCATAGATGGCAAGGCCGTAGTCAATGATAGAGGTGACAGAGCTGTAGATGGCTAGTTTAAGGGCATCCGCAGGCATATAGTGCTTGTGTTTGTGTAGTAGCCCAATCCGTATATTGGCGGTCTTGGCAACAGTGTCAATATGCCGAGTGTAGGAGAGGGTACTATCCAGGGTAATACCAAGGTACTTGAACTCCTTGACATGTTCGAGTGGGTTCCCAGCATGGTTCTTGATGGTGAGGGACAGAGAGTTGTGCCTGCTCTGTCAGTTACAGAAGGACATGGCTTTAGTCTTGCTGTGGTTCAGGACAAGTTTATGAGAATTGAACCAGTCTTGATGCGATTGAGTCGAGCTGCAGCTGGGATTCAAGGACTGTAATGTCATGGTGGCTGGAAAACAGGACTGCATCATCTGTATAGTAATATTTTTGGTGGCAGGCACTGGGAGATTGTTGATGAAGAGGGAGAAGAGTAGAGGCCCAGAATAGACCCCTGGGGACTCGAGCGGACCGGTTTCTCATCCGAAGAGATCCCTGCAATCCTTACACGTTGGATCCGATTATCAAGGTAGCTGGTGAACCATGGAAGGGCGGCGCTGGAGATCCCAATGGAGGACAGTTGCTTGAGCAGTAGGGGTGGTTAACTGTGTCGAATGCCTTGGTAAGGTCTATAAATACTGCCCTCCACAATTCCCTTGTCAAGTGGCATGGATGAAGGTTGTAAATTCCAGTAGTGCAGTGGTGGTGCTGTGCCCTTTTCTGAAGCCATGCTGCTCTGGGCACTGTACATTGTACTTATCCAGGAATTCAGCTAGTTGGTCCGACACTATTCGCTCCAGCGCTTTGGATAGTGGGGGGAGGAGTGAGATAGGTCTGTAATTGGTGTGCAGTGTCCTATCTCCGCTTTTGTGAACCGGTGTGACAGTGGCTTTCTTCCAGAGAGAGGGGAAATGGCCCAAACTAAGCGAGAGATTAAAGATCTTTGTAAGTGGTTCTAAGATTTCATAGTACATAGTACATGGTACATAGTACCGGTATAGGCCCTCATGGATCAGGACAAATAGGGTTGCCACTAAAAGGCAACCTGAATTGCCAGGTGGCCCAGATAGAAATGTGATGCTGGAGAGGAGGGTAGATTGCAACTGGGGGAAGGGAGAGGCCTGGTGACATCAGCAATGAGGTTACCAGGTATTGTTGTATGATGCAGATGATGGAGGTGATTGGTCTGGAGAGGGGCCTAAATGGGGTCCTGATTGGGTCCTGAGGGGGTTTAGAAGGGGGTGCAGGTCCACAGAGCTCCTCTTCTAAGAATTTGATCCACCCACCCACCCATGGATGAGAACGGGCCAGAAGAGGGAGGGTGGGTGGCTGGAGGCAAGCCCGGGCAGTAGAAGGGTGTTTTTGGTCATGGGAACTATAATGGAAAATGTTGGTGGTAAGATGCTGCTAAGGGGTGCAGCGGTGGGTGGAAAGAGCCTGGTTGGGCAGCAAGTTGCCCTTGGAAATGGGGATGAAAAAGAATGGCAGAGAGGGAGGGAGGAAGGGCAGAGGTGGGAGCAAGAGATGGAATAAGGGAGGGCAGACAGAAGGGGGAGGGGGCAGGGCAACACGGGCTAGGGTCATAGGCAACCAGACAAGGGCATAAAGGGGGGAGGGACAAGGGAGGTAGCACTAGGGGTCGGATCATAGCGTCTGGACCTAGGAGGGGTGGAAGTCCCGGTAAGTTGGCACCTGGTATTGGTGATGGTGTGGGGGGGGTCAGATCTGGGATCAGGACCCCGAAGACAAGAATTGGACAAAAGAGGACCAAGACTATGGAACAAGGATGAAATGTGAAAAGGAAATGGACTGGAATGAAATGTGTGGTTTATGAACTTGTGGAATGTGTAAATATTAATTGTATTCAATAAATTGTTGCCAGCGAGCATCCAAAGCTAGAAGTTGTGGAGAGTTTTATTTCCAGAAGGGATCAGATGACAACATAGTTTATGACCTTGTCCTATGATCCGTTTACATTCCTGAATTATCATATCTGTTCTAGTCTCAATTGTCTAAATGACTTGTACCTGACATATTTATTTAACTTGTAATTGGCCAGGTGTATCATTCTTCATGTAAACTGTACCTCATGCTGGGATCGTAGGGAGTAGCCATCAATTGTGACCAAAATTTACTGCTCATTGTAGTGTAAATTAACCAGTGTCTGACTTATACTTGTTATCCTGTAAACAGTACTCTTATTGTATCCTACCCTATGTCTGATTATGCTGTACTTTTCCCTTTGCTTGTTCTATATGTAATTATTCCCGGGTCACTCCTGAAAAAGGGAGCTCTGGTCTTAGTGAGCTTGCCCGGTTATCAAAATTAAATAAATACATAACTGTATACATTAGTTGGTTGATAAGTGGAAAGTTACAATCAGCTTCTGCGGTAATGTATAATTCCTGGCCATTGAGTACTGATTGTATTGAATAGGGGTACTGTTCACAGTGATGGCTACTGGTGTTCAGTTCAGTATTAGCTAGGTTGCTGTTGTTGTTTCCAGGCCATGGGTTAGGATCCAGCAGCAGTCCAACATAAACAGAAAAAAAATAGAAAAAAGTAGACTCATCAGTGTTACAACTGCTGCTGTTTAGTGGGGGGGACAAGTGATCACAAGGACCACTACTTTTGGGTGGACAGATACTGCAGTGTGTTGAGAGGGAGTGGAAATCTTTCCTTTACAGAACCTGCACAGCAGGAAAGAGAAGAGCTGGGACCATGCAGAGGTCACATTAAATGACAATGATTAATGAGTCTATCAAGTCTACGTACAGTCAGTAATAACTTCAGGCAGCCAAGTTATGTGTATTTATGAGCCTTTTATTATGTGATGGGGCTCTACATACACAGCTATTTAAACACCTACTCCCTTGTGGCCCTCTGCTGTAGTCCTAATGCTTAAGGGCCGTAGTTAAAGGGCACCATGAAGTCTGCCTGGAGTCAGCCCTGAGTCTGCTGTTGGCCAACTACACCGATCCCCAAGTCTTCTATACTAACCTCCTTTTGACTAATGTCATCTTTACTGGTGAACTGTAAGTGTAACATGCACTGAAACAGAAACATGGAAACACAGAATTTGATGGCAGACAAGGACCACTTGGCCCACCTAGTCTTCCCATTTCCCTACCTAATGGATAAGCTATAGTGTGCTCCTCGCTCCTAATCATGTTTAATATGCTCTTGTGAGCCCACACCTGTCATTGCTTTACTTGAGTTGTATTTATCCTACTAATCCGCTAGTTTAGCTTTCTAGCTTTGTGCCTAAATCTTTTTAATATCCTAGTCACACCCTATTGGGGGTTTCTCTTAGTTCTGCTGGTCAGTTTATTTTATTGTTGTGGTCTCCTGAGTTGCAACTGGTTTTACCAGGGTTTGCCTATAGTGCAGTAGTGTTTAATGTTTATTGGTGAGACTGAGGTTTTTGCAAAAATCCTAATTTAGGATTACCCTGTTATACAACACATTTTTATTTTTACTCATTTTCTTCTCATAGGGTTATTTTGCTCCCGGATTAAATTTGTTTATTTCAAGCCTCCTTGTAATTATTTTAATTCTGTTCTCCTACATTTCATAGACAGCACTCACCTTAGCTTTCACTGTATTTGAGAGAAATTTGCCATCCCATACTACCTGTGAACATGGCAGAGTGTGTTTTTGCTTTGTTTTCCTTTTTCACTATGCTGCTCCTATCACTTTCTCTCTTCTCCTTCCTGTTCCCCTCACCTTCCTCCCCTGTTCCATCTTTCCTAGCCTCCCCCTGCCCCCACCCTCCTTTCTCACTCTCTCCAACCTTCCCATCTACTTGTCTTACTGCTTTGCCTCACTCTCCTTGGTATCCTGGTGGCATTCTCCTCTCATTATCTTGGCTTCATCTTGAAAATCTCAGGTCTTTCTTACCCTCCTACCTCCCTAACTCTTATTCTTCCTACTCCCCTCATTTGCTCATCCCATAAGCATCTCATAGGTTCTCTTAAGCTCCTTATCTCCTTGCTGCTTTTAGTTGCAGGAGATACTGAGCTCAACCCTGGTACTTTCCTATTTTCTCCTCTCCCAAAGGTTTGAGAGTGACCCATGTTAACATCTGCAGCCTTGATTTAAAACCTGGAGTGCTGGTGATCTTGGAATCTTGGCTGTCCTCCATGAGCCCCGATTCCTCTGTTGCCATTCCCGGTTTCACCATTATTTGACAGAATTGAGCAGACAGGGGTGGTAGAGTAATCATCAACCCTCGTCAAACATTCAGTTTGAGCCTGTGCTCTCCATCTCTATTCGTTCTGCCTACGAGATGCTTCTTCTCAAATTGTCCCTCCCCTTCTCTGCACCCATATTTAGTGCCAGTTTGTACTGCTACCTTGGCATGTCCCCACTTTCAGCATCTGATTTACTCAGCACCATTTTCTCTCAGGCCTCTTCTGCTGAGTTAATCGTATTAGGTGATTTCAGTTTAAATTAGCTCTTCTTCTCCTCTCTTCATAAATTTTGCCTTAACATAAAGTCCTTCCTTTTAACACAGCTCATTTCCATCTCTACTCACTTTAATTCCAAATACCTAAATCACTCCCTCTTAAACTGTGTTGTCTCCTCCCATCCTAATCATATTGCGGATGTTAGTACTCTCCCTGATGCCCTCAGTGACTATCATATGGTCTACTTTGTGCGCAAGAATCATCATCTCAAAGCTCCCCCCAAATTCACCTGGATCTGGTCTTTCTGTTCACTGGATTTGTCCCACCTTCATGTTGACCTGGTAGCCACTGACTGGTCCCCTATTTCTACAGCTGGCCATGTGGACAATGCCCTCAGATTCTTTGCCTCTAAATTTATGTCTGTCTGGGATCATCACCCTCCCCCTTTAGAAGAACTAGGGTCCGAGGATCACACCTCCTATGGATCTCGGTTGAGTTGCTGGCTTGTCACCTAATGCATGACCTTGCTTGGAGGACCTGCAAGTCCTCTGGCTCCACTTCTGACCTTACTAATTAATGGAACCTTTGTAATGCCTGTACTAAAGCTACTAGGCTTGTGAAGTCTGAACACTTTGCATTGACACTACAGAATAACCTTAATCGCCTCTCGAAATTCTGTAAGGTAATTCATGGAATGTTTTCCCCTCCAACCCAGTCCCCTGTCCCTGTTCTTAAGTTGGGCAATACTCCTATCTCTGACCCCACTGCAGTCACCTCATTTTTTTAATTTCTTTTTCACCTCATGTGCTCCTAGTCCTTCACTCCTCTCTTCCTCCTCCTCATCATCCTCCTCCTCTCCCTCTTTCTCTTCTTCTCTTCCCTATCACTCTCCTTCTCTAACTGTCCTATTGCCCACCTCCTCCCATTTTTGTTTTTCACCCATTATCCTTGCTGATACTCTTAATGTTCTCTTGGCTCTAAATCCACACAAGGGTGATGGCCCTGATGGTCTTGACTCCAGACTCCTATTTCCCTCTACTCATGCCATTGCCCTCCCTATTACCTACCTCCTCAACCTCTCTTTCTCCTTATCCTATGTCCCTAACTCTTGGAAGCTGGCTACTGTCATTTCCTTTCCTAAAGGAGGTGACCTCTCTTCTCCTAGAAAGGTCCATTCTATCTCACTTCTACCCACTTTGGCTAAACTCCAGGAATGACTTGTTCTCTCCCCCAGCTCTACCCTTGTCTTGACTCAGCCACTTCCTTCACTCCCTTTCCAGTCTGGCTTTAGAAAGTCTCACTCCACTTCCACCTCTCTCCTCCAGCTCACTGATACTATCCTCTCTGGAATGGATCAGGGCCTTGTCACCTCTGCTGTGTTTCCCAACTTAGCCAAAGCTTTTGACACTGTTGTCCATTCTATTCTCTGGGACAAGCTTAAGGTAGCTGGACTGTTGGCTTCCTCAGTTGAGTGGTTCCACTCCTACCTTGAGGGCAGGACATAACCCAAGGGTCTGTCCTTGGTGGAATTCTTTTCTCTGTTTTTCTAAATGACCTCCCAAGTGCCTACTCCTCTGTGTCCATTCATATGTTTGCAAATGATACAGTACTGTTTTCCTCTGGCTCCTCTGGCCCTGACCTCATGAACTAGCTCCAGCTGGACTTTTAACAGCATCCAGATCTGGTTCCAAGAAAATCAGTTATCCCTCAATGCTAAAAAAACATCCCTATGACATCTGGCACCGTGCCGAGGCTTGCTAGAGTCTTCCATCTTCCCTCCTTTCATACCCTTGATGATGCAGCTCTTGAAGATGTCTCATCCTTCAAGCACCTTGGGGTTGGGCTGGATCATCATCTTGATTTTATCTCTATATGTGATTTCTATCCACAAGAAGCTCCACCCTAAGCTTGGGGCACTGTACAGAAATAAAAGAAGCATTCTGCCTCCTGCATGGATAGAAATCCTCACTAAGATGATTCTCCCCAATTTTGACAGTGTTTATAGTACTGCTCCAAAGTCCACTTTAGCTAGACTGGATCCCCTCTAACTCCTTCTGTCACTTTGCCCTTGTCAGACCACTTTGTATTTATCACTGTATTTTGCGCTCATTCCTCTTCCTTCCTTCTCTTGATGCTAGGTGCCTTACTCTCTATGCCTCCTTTATCTCTAAACACTGGTTTGGCTCTCTCCCCTCATACCTCACTTTTCTCCTTTCTTTTCCTCTTTCTTCCTCCTACTTCCTTCACAAAGCTTTTCAACTCTCTAGCTCTCCCACCAATGAAGTCTACTGCTGACCAAGCTGCCTTCTCGGACCGGTTCCCTAAACGCTTGAGCTCTCTTCCCCCTTCCATTTGCTCTGCTCCTTCCTTTCCCACTCTGAAATCTCTCCTCCATAAATTCTTTATTCACTCCTGAAGTTGCTTCTGATATTGAGGTGGACTCCTATTCACCTGCTTCCCCCCTCACACTGACACCAGCAGTGTCCCACTCCCTTAATTTCAGTCTTTTTTCCCTGTCCTCTTATTTTTGTGTTGCTTACTGTTAATGTTTTTTTTTTTTCCTTGCCCATTTGGCAATTTATTGTATGGTAATAGCGCTGTATAATAATTCTGTACTTTAAGCATCTTGAAAGTGTATATTTTGATATATTTATTTCCATATTATTGTATAATTTTTTTATACACTACTTTGTTTCTCTTCTCTTCCTATAGAGTGTACAGTGGTGTATGGAGAAAGAGGCCAGCAGGGAGAAGTGGCAGGTACTGTTGTGTGCTACTGATAGTTTTGCCATGGTGGATGCGGAGGTTCTGGAGTAGATGGGAGAGCAGTAGTTAAGAATAGGTAGCAGGTTTCCCTGGATGATGGCATGGTGGGCCTCAGGGGTGAGGTATTGCCGATATCTGCAGGCAGCCCCTAGTTTTTGGTAAAATCTTAGAACCAGGGAGTTTACGTGCTCTGTAAAGGAAAGGGAGGGGTCAAGCACAACTCCTAGATATTTGAAATGTTTGACGTCCTCTAGGGCATGGCCATCAGGGGACGTGATGATTAGGGGTGGGTTAGATTTGCATTTCATTAGGAAGGGCTTAGATATGAACAACATTGTTTTTGTCTTTTTGGCATTGACCAGAAGGAGGTTGTCAGAGAACCAGTTGTGGGCTGTAGTGTAGTTTTGTGAGAGGGCTGCAGAGATGAGGGTAGAGCACAAGGCCATCGGCGTAAAGGATTGAGTGACAGTTGAGACTATCTGCTGGAAGGGAGTTAATGAATAAGGAGAAAAGGAGGGGCCCCAGGATAGAGCCTTGGAGGACCCCAGTAGAGACAGGCAAGGTGGGCGAACGGGCCGGGCCAATGCACACAAACTGGGAGCGCCCTGTAAGGTAGCTTCCGAACCAGGTGATGACCTCTGGAGAGCAGCCAAGGTGATGCAATTTGGAGAGGAGGAGCGAGTGACTGACCAGGTCAAAGGCTTTGGAGAGGTCAACAAAGACCGTGCCAGTTGCATTTCCATGGTCCATGTTTGTGAGGAGAGACCAGCAACATAAGACAGTAAAGTAAAAGCTAGAAAACACTACAGTTAACAAAATTGTTGTAAATATTTCTTTTTTTTTTTTTTTTTGCGTTTTAATTTTGTGGCTGCTGGCCCATTAGGTACATCATTATGACGTCTTTTTAACCTGTGTTATGTTTGTCTGTGTTATCTAGTGTATGTAACTGCTTTTGTGCTGGGCTGTGTTATACTGCTGCCTGCTATTTTCCTGGCTGGGACCCACATGAAAATGAGATGCTGCAACTCATGGGGTTATCAATCCTGGTCAAAGAAATTTCAAGTAAATAAATATGTAACATCTTACATTTAGTTATTTTAACGTCAAACTTTTTATTAAAATTCATAAAAAACATACAGTAAACAAAAAACAGATGTAACAAAATGACAGTATGTGTAGTCTGATACAAGCAGAAGAATTACAAGTATTGACATATCAGAGTAATGAATAAAAAACTTCTGGAAGAGTTCCTAGGATTTGCAGGGTTAATATCGGTATCTATATCTAGGGCAAAGGCCCAAACATGATGTCTGTCAGGGTTGACCAAGAATTTTGTTATTTTAATAGTAGGTATGCCAGCAATGAAAAGTAACACCGTTTATACAATGTAGGTAAGAATCACACTTTGCAAATAAAAGTATTTGCAAAACTTTGTTTGTATGTTATGAGTTGTTGAGCCCGTGTGGACGTGATTGCTTATCCCTTGAATGCTGATGGGGATGCAACATGTTTTGACCTATTTGTGTTTGTTATATTATTCCAAATATCAATGTAAGAAATAATGTATGGGTGACCAAACAGGATCCAGGATGAACAGCAGGTCCCAGGGTTAGATAGGGAACTCAGGCGCTGTCATTGCCCATGTTTCTATGTTTCATACACAACAAGCCTACATTTCCATTGAGGGGTTGAGGTAACAACCTATGGACCTCAAGAGCAAAGCTCGAAAGGTCCATGCTGTTATCTAATCCTTTGATGGGAAACACAGGGCACGTTCTGTAGGGTCGCCCATATTTTATTTGTTGTAGTATATGGTTTCTGATTATTTTTTTGATGAGTTAAACATTACCATAGTCTAAGTGAACTGCTGCTGAGACAGTGAAAGTGGTGGGGGGTGAGCACTGGGGGGAACAGCATTATGTGAGTAAGCAGAACTATGCAGAGAAACTAAAAGCAGTTGGAGTGAGTGCAAGGGTGAAACACAGCGAAACATAAAAACATAGACAATGATGGCAGAAAAAGACCATTGGGCCATCCAATCTGCCCATAAATCCTAACAGACCTGGGGCATATTGTCCGTACAGGGTTCTCACCCACACTATCCACCCCATGCTCCCCGCCTTACTGCTATCGCCCTAAGCAACCACTAAGCCCTTTACTCTGTCCCGGCCTTGTCTGAAACCATTGATAGTTTTGCCATCTACCACATCAGCTGGCAGATTGTTCCATGGCTGCTCCACCCCTTCTGTAAAATAAAGCTTTCTTATTTTCCTCTTGAACCTCCCCCCTATTAGCTTCCACTCATGAGTAGCTAATGATCGAACATGCACAACAACATCTCTAGAATGTGCACAATAACTTCGAACATGCACAGCAATGGTTTTGGAGGGGCTGCATTCTATACAACAGTTAGCCCTAACCACATACTATAAAATGCATTTAGTTTTAAATAAATAAATGATTCATTTTAGCCTCTGATGAGTTCTAAATTAAGATACATTATCTCAATGTTGGGTGCATTATCAGTATTTATTCCCACTTTTTATAGGTCACAAAGGAACCCTTAACCGATGGGAGAGCAACTTGAGCAATGCCAGATTACATCAGGGAATGGGGAAATTGTTCAACCAGGAAAGGCACACTAAGCCAAAACTTGTTTCCAGGTGTGACCTGGGAGCACAAGAAAATTAAGTGACTTTCTCAGGATCACACAGTATGCAAGTAAAGGCTGTGGGATTCAAACCCAGGTCTTCAGGTTTACTGCTCAGTGCCCTAAACCTCAATGATATACTGCTTCCACAATGGTCTCTGCTGCTCTCAGAGCAGTGAAATTAAAACAGAAACAGTTAGATCTTTATAGAGATCACATAAAAACATTACCATTTAAAATAAATGATGTAAACTGGACACGCAGTCACCTGACTCAGAATATCTCAATTATCATCACTTGTGAGGCGGCAGGGCTTATATAATGTATAAATTATGCCACTCAGGAGTTATTGTTCTGCCCCCTTTCACTCATGAAGATAGATGGCATATTCTACGTCAGGCCATTGTGCATTCCATTGTGTATTCCACTGTGCATCCCATTGTGTATCCCATTGTGCATTCCATCGTGCATCCCACTGTGTATCCCATTCTGTATCCCATATGTATCTGGTAAAATGTATTCCCTGCTGTGGTATAAATGCTGACGTGCAACCTTTATTGTGTAATTTACCATCATGACTTTCAAATCTGAAAGTGGACAAAGCTATGGGGCCAGACGGGGTACACCCAAGGGTGTTGAGAGAGCTCAGGGAGGTACCAAGTGCACCTCTGATAGCCTTATTCAACAACTTACTGGTAACAAGAGTAGTTCCAGAGGACTGGAGGAACCTATCCAGTTACACCAGCACTTCCTGAACAGTACTGTATAACCTGCACTGCAGGAACCACGCATGCTGGAATAGAGGCAGGGGTAGAATAGCATGGAGCAAATAGTGCTACCCCTGTCACTTTTCACACTTAGAGGAGAAGGAGAAGAGTGAGGAAAGTGCAGTTGCTGGCTGAGCTGCCCCCCACGAGCAGGTTAAGGCAGCAGCTTGGCCAGGAAGGACTGGGAGACCAGGGTTCTAATCCTGGCCCCCCCTCAAGATTTTGCAGCTCGCTGGAAAAAAATTACATTTTTTACAAGGTGCCATGGTAACAGTAATTCCATGGCCCCACAAATTTAGCTTTTCCCAATGATTCACTCCCCCTTGGAGTTAGGATCTTTAAATACGGGGAGTGCGGGTGGACACCCCCTGCATGGGGGGTGGATCCTCCCACAAGAAAACAGTTTTTGCTTTGTTTAAGAATGGTAGAGGTTGTCCAACCACTACCACTCATGCTGTGTTTTCTGGCATCATTTACTACTGTCACTGTACTGGAGAGTGCTATCAATACAGCGTTGTTATAGACGGTACTGTTATTGACAGCACTCTTTGAACCTAGTGCCCTTGAGGAAAGCAGATGTGGCCCCACTTCATAAAAGTGATAGCAAGAAGGAGGCTGACAACTATAGGCCAGCAGTCTGACATCAGTTGTGGGTAAGTTATTGGAGTGACCACTAAAGGAAAGGACTGTGGAGTATCTTGAATCCAGCGGGTTACAAGACCTGAGGCAGCTTGGGTTCATGGGGGAGGTCATGTCAGACAAACCTGATAGATTTCTTTGACTGGGTAGGGTGATGGACATGGTCTACTCAGACTTTAGCAAGGCCTTCAAAACCATACCACATTGTAGACTCACAAGTAAGCTGGGCAGCTTGGGGGTCTGAAGGTGGTAAACTGGGTAAGACATTGGTTAACTGATAGGTGGCAGAGGATGGTGGTAAATGGAACTCATTCAGAGAAAGGGACAGTGACCAACGGGATACCTCAGGGCTCAGTGCTAGGACCAGTCCTCTGTAATGTCTTTATAAGTGATATTGCAGATGGGCTGGAATGGAAGACAAGGTATGCCTCTTTGCAAATGATACCAAAATCTGCAATAGGGTGGATACTCCAGGGGGGAAGGGGAGAGAATGTGCAGTAACCTGAGAAAATTTGAGGGATGGTCAAGGGTATGGCAGCTGGGTTTCAATGTGAAAAAGTGCAAATTATGCTCCTACAGCATGGAAACCCAGATGGGGACAAGATACTGAAAGTCACTAAACACGAAAGGAACCTTGTAGTAATCATATCTGATGACCTCAAGGTGGCAAGGCAGTGCGACAAGACAGTAGGTAGGGCCAGTGTGATGCTGGGATGCATAGGGAGGGTTATTGTCAGCAGGAGGAGGGAGGTGATGTTGCCACAGTATAGATCATTGGTGAGCCCACACATGGAATACTGTGTCCAGTTTGGGAGAGCACATCTCAGGAAGGACATAGACAGGGTGGACGCTGTCCTGTGGAGGATATCTAAAATGGTGCAGGGTCTGAATCAGAAGCCCTATGAGGAGAGACCAAAGGACTTCAGTATGTATAACCTGGAAGGGGGGGGTGGGACATGATAGAGACCTATAGATACCTCACGGGCTTGAACAAGGTATCGGAGGGAGTATTTTTCAGAGGAAAATATGCACGAGAACAAGGGGACATGCAATGAAGTTGGAAGGGGGAAATTCAGGAGAGATGTGAGGAAGTACTTTTTCACCAAAAGAGTGGTGGATGCCTGGAACAGTTTTCCAGTGGAGGTGAAGGGGGGGCAAAAACAGTAGTGGGCTTCAAGCATGCATGGGATAGGCACAAGGGAATCTTTCCTGGGAACCGGGGGGGTTGGGGAGCCAGAGATTGAGTAGGGTCTGTGATGACTGTATATGCAGGGACGAATGGGCAGACTAGGTGGGCCAATTGGTCCTTATCTGCTGTCAAATTTTGTTTCTATGTTTCTATGCATACTGCCCCTCCCAATGGGCTCTCTTGTGAAAAAAGCTTTCTGCCTCAGTGAGTTTCTTCCCTTGGAAAATAACAATGAAATGAACAGAGGTACATTACTATTATTGCTCCACTGGGTCACTCACTGGTGCTCAAATGTTGCAAATATAGGGCTGTTAGAGAGCACACCTTCTCCCAGAGGGTGTTGAACTTGTGAAACGGCCTACCAGTGGTGACAATGGACATGAAAACAGTACTGTACAAGCCTTCTAAAAGGGATGTCATGGTATAAAATTCTGACAGTATGTTAACCATTGCATGTAATACAGCGGTTATCGTTAGACTGTGGTATTACACACAATATCATTTTTGTATAAAAATGAAGCCTCTTCACACTCCCATGTCAGGGAAAGTTGATGCAGAAGGTTCAATTGCCCTGGAAAACATGACAAAATCAGTTCAATGTCCTCTGCAGCCAGTATAGTGTTCTGCTTATGCAACTGTGTTAGTTTGATTTTGGCCATTTGCACTCTCTATTTCAGAGGAATTACCACCCTGTAGGGGTACAAAAGGTAAGGAACCCTCAGAGAGAGTTCCACCCCTAGAGGTGCCATGGAATTATTCCCATGGCTAAAGGTACCTTAGGAAGTCCTCCTAAGGAGAGAAGTGCTGCCGCTGGAGGAGGAGGGGAGGATGGAAGGCAAAGAAAAAGTGCTTCACAATGAGGCTGAGAGGAACTGCTTATATAGCTCAGGAAGTGGGAGTGGCTGGCTGCTTATTCACTGAACTACAGGCCTAGCCTTCCAATTCAATGTACTGCACAGCCAGTATAGTGTTATGCTTGTGCAACTGTGTTAGTTTGGTTTTGGCTGTTCACACTCTATTCAAGAGGAATTACCACCCTGTAGGGGTAAGAAAGGCAAGGAACCCTCAGAGAGGGTTCCACCCCTAGAGGTGTCACGGGACGATTCCCATGGCTAAAGGTACCTTAGGAATCCCCAAAAGAAATGCAGTAGAAACATATCCCAAAAGAATGAGGCAACATGAAGCATATGAGCAAGCAGTAACTGTGATGTAGTAGTAGAGAAGCATAGACAGTTTGATAATGTAATGAGATGCTCAGTTTGATAATGTAATGAAATGCCCAGGTTTGCATAGCATGATACTAATGGTTTGCATTGAAAATTAGGGGATCCTCTAAGGAGAGAGGGAACAGCAGGACATCCTCCACCTCCATCCAACAGTGGAACTTACTTAAAGAAACTAGGGGCCACTACTAAGCTAACTAACAGTTATGACCTGAGGCAATGGAGGAGAGAAAAAACCCTATGAGGAGGAAATCTCTGGGGATCCAAGGCCTAGGTCACCTTCCCTCCAGGCTTGGGATAGTTTATTTAGTGGTGGCTCTGCAACTGCAATTCAGAAAACCCAATTAAAGGGAGGTGGAAAATATTCCAATTTGGAGGAAGGCTCTCACTCACTCTAGCGGGAACACCATGGAAGATTGCGAGAAAACTCTGCAACAATATGTGCAACCAAGGTGCAGGAGGAAAGCAACGACTGCTGATGCACTCACCTGGCCTACCCACCCTAAAATCAAACCAGGTGAACCAGAGGCAGTCATAGGGAGAATGCGGTGAAGGTGCCTTGCTAGGGAAACCACTAAAGTCAATGGCTAACCATTATAGTGGAACACTAGAGCCAAAGGAGGTAACTTTTTCCACCCTTCACCGCTAGTCTTAAATTCTACACCAGGAGCTGCTGTCGCACAGCAGGCAGCTAAAGTCAAGCCGGGTCAAGGACATTCCCAGCTATGGGCCAGGTGAGAAGGATCCCACCCCAAGTTGGACATGCTCAAGATGTGGACTAAATGCAGAGCAAGACCGTCGGCTGCAGGAACCCTGCAACAGAATAGAATGGCTGGCATGCCCCAGAAATTGATTGAGAGCTGAAAAGCTGGTGAGCTGAATGAGCACAGTGTGCTGAGATCGTAATGAGCACTGAGTGCTGAGACCTTGCAAGGTGGAATGCAGAATTGAGTGCAGCAGAATCCCAGAGGCTGAAGCCGAGGGGATGGCAGCAGGCATGAAGCAATGATCTGCGTAAGCAATGAGCAATGATACCATAAACAAGCGTGGACCTGTACGTAGGTCAATAAACAGTAGCAGTGATAGGCGGACCTGCACAGACGTCTGCATAACATGTAGCGATGAAACAGCACTGAATTGTGGGCAAGCTAGCCAGACATGAATAACCAAATCAAGGTGACAAATACGTTGAGGATTTTCGGAGGCAGGCAGGATTTAATAATAAAGCTATATTACCAGCCTCAGCAGAAGCTTAGTTGGCTGACCTCAGAGTTGTAACTGCAATAAAACATGGAGACAATGCTCTGAAAGTAGGTGTAGCCAGGCAGTGCAATGAAGCTGCAAGTAGAATGACAGCATGAATGAGCAGCATAGCTAGGGTCAGAGTAAACCTGTATCAGGTGGAAACAATTGAGTATGCAACATGGAGCCGCTATGGTTGAGCTGAAACACACAGATAATGATTGCAGTTGCATTGCAGTAGTTTGAGTGTGAAGAGCAACAGTGTAAAAACACAAGCACTGGGTACAATAGTAATTGGAGTAAACAGTAGCAGTGACTGCAGTTGTAGGTAACTGAAAGCAGTAGTATGAGCTTTGAGTAGCAGTATGCTAGGAGCTTAGAAACAAAGCCCCAAAGGATAAAATGAAAACACAGAAAATCAGAAAACAGGGAATAAAGCCCCAAAACAAGACACACAAAACACAAGGAAGCACACATCCGGAGGAAAGTTTCAAACCAGAAGCAGGAAAACAAACCGAAGTACAGGAGAGACACACAGAAACAGCAGGTGGGGGGTAGGCCCCAGCCAGCTCAGAGGACAGACTAACAGAGCCTCCGGCTGCAAAGAAAAAGTGCTTCACAATGAGGCTGAGAGGAACTGCTTATATAGCTCAGGAAGTGGGAGTGGCTGGCTGCTTATTCATTGAACTACAGGCCAAGCCTTCCAATTGAAAGGCCAAAAAAACATGGCATACAGCGAACCAGGGTTATTGCAGTATTGGAAATTGACAATAGTATCAATACCATGATTTCTGATACTGCAGAATACCATAAAACCATTATACTTTGAGATCCCTCTTTTAGGGTAAGCCTGGACTTGTTTCTGCTGATTAAGGGAATTACAGGGTATCCTGGGTACTAGTGTGAGTGAGGAATAACTGTAAATTAGTACATGTTTGCACAGCAAGCCTATTAGTTCTGCTTATGAAGCAAGGGTGCAGGCAGACATGCTGGACCTGGAGTTTCTTCTGAACTTGAATTACATATATTACTATATTATCAGGAGTCTCTTCAAATTAATGAATAATATGCAACAGCTTGATTCTAATACTGGGTGTAGCTTTTAAGAAGCTAGCATTGTCAGTTTCTGGGCTATAGACCCAACCTCCCTGCCCCACCCCCCTTTGTCTCTGCCACTCTAGCCTTACCAATGTCATCTGGGTAACCATCAGGCATTGGTGGGCGCCAGTCGAAATCAGGCCAGCCCAGAGTCTCGTTGTTCTTTTGGTTCTGCTCCTGCAGCCACTTAGTGATGGGGGAGAAATAGTCCAGCAGGGGCCCTGCATCCATGTTGCTTGCGCCCGTCACGGCCTGTAGGATCTCTTGCCAACTTACGGAGGAACCTTTCCTTAGAGCGTCACTGCAGTTGATAATAAAAACAAACAATGAAGCCATTCAGAGCTGCAACATGGTTTTATTGTGAGAAACAGTCTCAGGGCAGGCAGACAGGATAGAAAGATCAATTTGCAATTTTTTTTATTTGATAGAACCAAAACTGCGGTACAAGCCAGGGTCCCTCTCCAGGACCAGCTCGGGTCTGAGAACAGGATGAGGACATCCACTGTTTGGGCCAGGGTTGGAAATGGACTAAATTCACTGGGGGAACTCACCACCTCTGATGTAGGATTGAAAACACCTGACAAGGATCTGGCGACATGCTGCAGTTTTTCACTTTATTTAGCCCATTTCTATGCCTTTAGTGGTGTACATCTTACACAAGAGAAGTCCTTCCCCATTTTGCACCAGGAACTGAGACAAATGCTTAATTTCACTCCTGGAACCGAGTTCCTCAGGTCCCCTCCTATTTCCATCACACTGATTAGTGTACCCTCTTCAAGCCACCCAGAAAGCAGCAGTGGTGAAAGCTGTAAAGGCAGACCCTACCCCACCCTCTCGCCAGAGGAAGGCTGCAGCTGTAGGGACCCCAGTTGTTGGGGCCAGGGACAGGGAGAACTGGGTGGGATGGGGGAAAAATAATAATAAATATAAATAAACTGAGACAGTAATGAAAAGGCAGTAAGGACAAGGTCCTGATCTGGCTTAAAACTGAAGGGTGCTCACTGGTGATCAGGGTTCAAGAATGGACCAGGGTCGCTCGGGGCCGGTCAGGGAGAGGATGATTGAGCATCCCTAAGACAGCCCTACTCCTTTGGGAGGGGTTGGGGGTTCATCTCCTCACCACACCATCACCACCTACTGGAGGCTGGGTGGTGTGACTAGGCGAGGGTCTGGGGAAAGGAACCAGACACTGACGCTGGTATCATGCGCATGTCAACATGCATGCATGCCTCATTGCATGTGACTTAGCCCCAGGGGAACAGAGCAAGAAGGAAAGGGAAAAGCTCATGGTGGCGGGATGATCACCTGGTCACCGCAGTCAACGCAGCACTTACAGGGCTCTGTGGGGTTCTGGGTTCTGCTTCAGGGGAGAACAGCCCACCCTCCTCTGATCCTGCCATGGGGGGAATATCCATGGAGATTCCACTTAAGGTAAGTCCCAGATGGTGGGTGGTGGGGGTGGGTGACCAGGTGGGAGTAAAGCCGCTGTGAGGGCAAGGTAAAAAGCTAGATGAAAAAAAGTGAAGGGTGCATCAGCTGGGGGCCTTGCGTTGTAGTGGAACCAGACCCATATAACATCATTTGGTTAGGACACAGTCTGGTATTTAAAGATCCTGGAGCTTGTGGCAAAGGTAGAGTGCCACAGAACCATTCAGTTTCAGGCTGGCTGGCCAGGGATTGGGAATGCATCCAGTTGTGGGAGGGACAGCAGGGGAAGGAGGTTTGAG
This sequence comes from Neoceratodus forsteri, assembly GCA_016271365.2. NCBI lineage: Eukaryota > Metazoa > Chordata > Ceratodontiformes > Ceratodontidae > Neoceratodus > Neoceratodus forsteri. The sequence continues at coordinate 62,409,335 of JADMNL010000032.1, forward strand.
TGTCTCACAGGATGCTCACCTCCTTGGGGTGGGGTAGATGGCTGTCACTACAAGAGCGCTACCGAAGGTCCACAGGCAGAGCTTGCTTGTTGGGGATGGCAGGGGAGATGCCATGGCTTCCTGGCACGCATGTCCATTGCTTGGGACCTCAGACATTCACAGCCGACATCCCAGGGTGGGAAGAAAAATGCAGAAAAACCTCACACCAGTAAGATAACACCTGACACATATGGGCCCCGAACTGCCAGTCTAACCAGCATTAGGGGCACCTACCATCACACCTGGGGTTATCAGAGGGCAGGGCGCCCACCCCAAAGGCCCCACAATAGAGGAGTCCGTGGGACAGGAAATGGACCCTATGGATTTAGGATCAGGCAATGAGGCCGAACGGTTGCCACGGAAGGGGGGGGGGGGCTGGATTGGCAGAAGTGTGATAAAGAATAAATAACACAAAACAAAGAACTGTTCAGTCAAAGTAGAGACATTTAAAAAAAAAAATGTTAGCAGTTCTTTTCTTGCTGCATCTGCAGTGGTTTAGAAAGTGTCATAATGTTGCAACTTATCAAAACCAGTGCAATGATGGCCATTGTATTTTGCTGTTTCATTTATGAAATTATTTTTTTTAGCGGGCTGCCAATAATGAAGGGGTAGCCTGACACGCTTCTCTGCTGCTGATCGGGCTCATGAGTTGAAACTGGGACACGGGAATCAGGCAGCCTGCACTGTGGAAGTGGTGCCTTGGCATGGCAGTGTTTTTCACCCTAGGGAGGGGGCGTCCTTGGTCCACTTAATTGAGTGACACTGTGTGGTGGGCCAAAGGAGTTGATCCTTCACAGGGTTGTTGTTATGTCCGCATACTGCACAGGATGACAGTGGTGGTTGAAGAGATGAGGTATTTCGAGGCCGGGTGTAGCCATGGGGACCCAAATGCCAGGGGAGGGAATGGAGCACCAGAGGCACAAAAACATGGAGAGTAAAGAAAAAAAAAATGAAATAGTTCAGATTATGATACAGAATAGCAAAGGTAGGAGGCTGTTTGCAAAGCCACTCCTCCCCCCCCCAATTTACTGCACAGGGGGGTGACCAATGGCACCACCTCCTCCCACCCATGCCAAATGCCACATGCCTTGTTCTTGCTTTAATTATCCATGCCTGAAGATATAAATGGCCAAAGCAAAACTTGACCAGTAGGGCAAATAAGGGGTTCCTCTGGCTTAGCTAGTTGGAATCTGGGTTATGTTCAGCTCAGTTCATAATATAACCTACAGCTAAAATGTTTCTTTGGACATATTACTAACTCTGCCGCCATCTCCATTACCGGCAGCTTTGCTGCGACAAGACAGCAGCTAGAGAAGAGCTACTGGTGCAACATCATTCATAATTAATGCTTCTTACCCAAGTATTTGGCCAGCTGCTTGAGACTTATAAATGTCGCACTTCTGCAATGGGGTGGGTTGCCCGGCGGCTAGACACAGGGCCTTGTGGAACTGGAACTGCAGGACGAAACTTACAAAATACCTGGAAAAGAATTGAAAAAAAACAAACAATCAAAGTTACGATTTTTCTCCTCACATTATACGTCACAATATAAATTTAGTGAGGTATTGTTAAGTTTTGGGTCCTTCCTCATAACCAGCAGGGACACACGTCTTTCCACAGTGGCTCAGTACCATTATCTGTCTGTCTGTCTGCCTGCCTGTTTGTCTGTCTTTTAGGGATGACAGCCAAGTTGGGCCAAAAAGTCAACTGGGTTGAAGGTGTGTGTCAAACAAAATGTTTGGTTCACATCTCATGTTGGTAAACCAGAAACGTGTAATTTCTCCATTCCTCTCCTGCTTCCCTGTCCTCCTACACATTACTTTAAGATCATACCATGCATACTGCTCCTGCATGAAGTCCCTCTTTTCCCCGCTGCTCCCCTCCCTCACCTGCATCCCTCCATCTCCTTTCTGCCTCCGTGGATAACTTCACTGTGTTGTGACGGAACTCAAGAACTGCCTCAGTTCCTCATTATCTGTGTAGAATGTTACATTTGTTATACACAGATTGCTTTAACTTACCAACTATCCTTGATTACACAGGTTTTTGTTCATACTATATATAAACAGAATAATAGAGAGGGGACTGTGTATTATGGGGCTATAATACCATCTTAAGGTTCTGGGGACATGTGAACCACGAGAGTGAAGCTTGAGAGGTTCCAACATGTCATCAGAACCTTGAGATGGTATTATAACCAAAAAATACTCAGTCCCCTATTGGTTAGTTTTTGTAATATATGGGTCCAAGAAATTTTTCCTTTTTACTTTATTGTAAAAATTACCATACTCACCAGCAGGTTAGCTAATGATTCAGGGCTGAAAAATTACATGCTAAATATTGCTGAAATAGACCTGCACCCCCATAAGCTTCTTTTTATTGTATTTAAAATGTGTATTTGTTTATATATAGAGGTTGAGAGAGAGAGAGAGACAGAGACAGAGAGTGTGTGTGAGATGTAAGCAGTGGGGGCAACCAGAGAGAGAGTGACGAGCAAGCCCCATAACCACTCTGAATGACTTTGTCTTATTTTAAAATGTGTATGCTTTTTTGGTTTTTGTTTAGCAGGGGTGAGAGAGAGACAGAGAGAGAGAGAGAGAGACAGAGAGAGGTGCGAGGAAGACAGAGAGACTGGATGATTTTTAATCAGTGGCGAGCCAGCTTTTACTATACATGGCACTTAAAGTAAAGCCCGCTCACACTCAGCTGATGAACTGCAGATAGCATGAGGAAACGTTAGCAGAAGCATCTGTAGTATTACAGGCTCTCGTAATACTATCGATGGGTGTCCAACGGTAGTATTACACGGTCTGGTAATACCATGGATGGATTTTATCGATGTTATTAAGGGAAAAAAAGCATATGACTTTTAATAGTATTATTATCGCTATCCATATATTACACATATATATATAACAAGTATGGGCAACCATACACAACTCAATATCTGTTCCTGTCTCAGGGTTGAGATGGTAGCAAGGACTTATTGAGCTTCACTCTCGAGGTTCATATGCTGTCCTCTCGGGAATCGAGCATCCCAGAAGACGCCGCCTTCCTCTGGGGAGGGAGGGAGGGAGGGTAATCTTCTCCACTGCAGCACTGGCACCTGGGTGACCACAGGTGGTAGCTCAGTTGGAGTGACCAGCAGAGAGGAAGAGGTGGATGCAGACTTTAACATTTGCAGTGTACGCAGCCATGACATCACACACTTGCTATCTCAGGACCATTGGTGGCAGGATGAGAAAATGGGCCGTGACACTGGGGGCTAAAGCAATCCTGGTATATCTGGACCACCTTCAACCTGGTTATCCCATGAAGGGCCAGAAGAATCCCGTCAAAGGCTGCCCTACCCTCCATTGTGCCTGGGGGGGGGGCTATCTACAGCATCACTATGGCCTGGGAAGAACTGTGGTGAGGGGCAACGGGTGGGTCCAAGTACCAGAGAGAAGTGGGCATAAATAAAATAGATTATTGAGAAAAGTAATTCCGAATGAGCACAGATATTTAAAAATGGATTATTCTGGTTAAGGAGGGTAGCAGTGGAATCAGTGGTTGACAGCTTCTGCAGGGGACGTTCTATACTATGAAGAAGAAATTGATCAGAGAATGATGGCTGGCAGAATTGGAAGAAAAGATGAGGAAGATGACAGAGATGAAGACAAGGAGATGCAGAACAAAGGCAGATGGGGGTTTGGATGTCCATATGCTTTTAACTGGTTTTACCTGATGTAGGGGGTGTTGCCAGGAATGTGATACTTTGCACCAGGGTCAAAGTGCGTTTCGTTCCTTGTAACAGGAGGGCAGATACCCTGGTACTTTGACCTGGAAAACAACAGAGAAAAGGAAAAAGTCAAAGAAACAACCAGATCCAACTGAGCATTCCCCTAGATCAGTAGTATATTTTCACTGTCTGTCAATCCAAGAAAGAACAGAGTTATCGGGCCACCACCTCATCATCTGCTTGCCACAGTCATCAGTGTAGGTGCTTTGGAGTGTGTGTGTGTGTGTGTGGGGGGATTCATGGGTTAATAATACAACACTTTAATTAACCTTACGAGCCTGATTTTCAAAAGGTGTTCTCACATCCTGTGTCCCTAGCCGAGATATTTTTGGAAATCAGGCCTATTTTAACACAAGGGTACGTACGAATATATGAACATACTATTTTAGCAGACTCAGTATATTGAGATAAGTCACTTTTCTGGTGAGAAGAAAAGAAAAGAATTCATAACTACAGAGCCCCAACTAGATAAACAAAATCTTGCAAGGGCAGTATCAGGTTTAACAAGTGTACAAGACGATTGAAAAGACCATTTCAGGATCCTTTAGACAATCAGTCCTTTCCCATCAAGCAGGCTGTAGTAAGGTACTACAGTAATTTAGTATTATAAAATGGATGGGAAAAATGCTAAAAGCTGATTGTCGGAAGCAGCCCTTGACCTCTAATGATATCTCAGTATGTCATCAAAGTTTCAAACTGATTACCAAGATCAGTCGTATCTCTACTCATGGTGGCCATTTTATAAATGCAGTAATACACACCTGGGGTGGTATATTATGGAACATCACTGCTTTGGAGGTTGAAGGCACTCGACTTTGTCTCAAGCCTCTCAACGCACACAAGGCATGGCTATATCCCATGTGCACAACACCCTGTCATCTATTACTGCTTAACAAACAGATTTTAAAAAACAATAAAATCCTTTTCGTTTAATAATAGCATAAAGGCACGGCAGTGTTTGGGTTGCCTTAATTAAACTAATCCTAGGGGCATGAGGTGCTTGTCTTTGCCTTGTACCTTATGATTCCTATAGGATTATATTAGCCAATAGTAACACAGTCCTGTTCGGATGCAAAACATGTCTTTTTTTTTTCCCTTTTTTTATCAATTATTTAGACTCCTTACTGTTGGCTGGTCCCCATCATCCCTGGCACTCCCCACTCCCATCACCCTCCCTCTCTGGGACTTACCTGGCTCTTTGAGTCATAGAATGTGACTGCAAATAAGGACCACTTGGCCCATCCAGTCTGCCCATTTTCCCTGCCTGTCCTATCCTGTCACCACAGATCCTGCTTGATCCCAAGCTCCTTCACTTTCCTTGCTTCCCAAATAAGATTCCCTTGTGCCTATCCCATGCATGCTTGAAGCCCTCTACTGTTTTCGTCCCACCACTGCTGGAAGACTGTTGCATAAATCCACCTCTCTTGCAGTGAAAAAATACTTCCTCACTGCTCTCCTAAATTTTCCACCTTCCAGTTTCATTGCATGTCCCCCTGTTTTCATGCATCAAAAACAAGGGGACATGCAGTGAAACTGGAAGGGGGAAAATTCAGGAGAGATGAGAGGAAGTACTTCTTCACTGAAAGAGTAGTGGATGCTTGGAACAGTCTTTCAAAATAGATGAGAAACAGTGGTGGGCTTCAAGCACATCCCCCCGATGGCCATCCTCCTCCCTCCACAGAGTACAATCCAGATTCAGAGCCTTGCCTGCAGGGGACCAGGGAGCCACCAAGCCAGCTGGAGTTCTCCTCCAGCATTGTCTTCGAAAGGGTCAGCAGTGTGGTATGATGCATTGTGCATACCTCTGCATACATGTGAGTATCAGCGTCTGAGAACAGCCTTACCATTGTCAGGTGAACACAATGCGCTACCACCTGAAGATCAGGACCCCAGACCCCCCCCCAAAAAAAAACAAACAGGAGAATCCCTTTAACACTCTATCCTCTATCCCCCAGCTGAACCCCCAGTAACCAAAGGCTGTTACTGAACCCTGGTCACCAGCGTTGCAGGCAGTAGCAGTACCACCATACCACCGGCCTGGCACATGGCATGTTTTTTATTGTAACTGACAACATTCATCCCGTAAGATTCCAACATTCCAAGTTTATAGATGAAATAAGGGCTAACACATGACAGGGTGTGTGATTATAAGGGTCTAGATCAAAACCACAGGAAAAAATGTCACCGTCAAAAACAGAGTGCATGGGGTCATAATGCCGCAGAGGAAATCGCACAGCACAAAACATCACAGACAAAACCATGCAAGCAAACCGACAACACAAGGACTGCGAACACTCCGTAACTACAATGGAGACATTACGTTCCCGGAATTAATATAACTAACTCTGAGGGTGTGCGGACTTTGCGATGGAGCTAAACACTGCAGGCATATAAATTACTTTTAAATTTAAAAAAAAAATTGCAACACTACAGGACCCGAAAGGAATCAAACCGCAGCCCCAGGTTCCCTAAGCTGCTGCTCTAGCCACCACCATGGGAGCAGCTCAACCAGGCTCTACCCCGGTAGCCTCGTTGACACTTCCTCATTTGACCATACAGTGACAGGGGTACCGGTTATTCCCAATTGCTGTAAAATTCCTGCCACTGTACTACCTTTAGCACTTTTTGCAGCACGATAATCCATGCACTGTTTTGACAGCACTATATTGATACGGTACCAAAACAGAGCTGTCAAAAAGCTGACAGCAAAAGCCACACTGCGGGAAAACAATGCAAAGTCATGACAGTGCAGCAACTCGGGGGTGCAGATTAACCTTTGCTGAGTCAGGGAGGGTGAAAGTCGGGGGATATACTGTTGCCAACTCGGGGACAGCTTGGGGAGCAGATTAAGTATTGTAACTCAAGGGGAACGAGCCCGTGGTGGGGGAGAAAGTCGGAAGGGTGTGGATTTACTATTCTAACTCCGAGGGGACAAAGCTGGGGGGAGATTGGCAAAAGGGGGGGTATGCGATGGCAAATGCACACACAAAAAAACTCCATATCAAACTCGAACATAGATCAGTTGGATGCAGCAAGCCATTCACTGCTAGTTTCTACGACCCATACACTATGCTACCAACATGGTTAGGCAGCACATGGTCACAGAGTTACACTGCTCAGTGTGAGTGAAAACAACTACATGTACGGCACTATAATGTTCACACTATTATTTCCATGTAGCTGTTTTCACTCACGCTATTTTCTCAGCACACATTTCACAGCCCTGTTATTCCCATCTTAACTGGATACTGAATATAAGGGAATAATGCATGCCTTGGGTGGTTGTTAGGTACCAGGTGTAGCCAAGTGCCACAACCACCTAAAAAGCTGCATTGTTCCCATGTGACCACAAACCCTGGTGTGTATTATCCAACTTATAAAATGGTCTTTTATTTCTTAAAAAAAAAAAAATATGTAGGTCAGCTAAGGTGTGCAGTTGTTAGAAAATAATCAACAGTTATGTAACACGTTTTGACCAATGAGGTTAAAGGATTTTCATGGCCCATTTTATAAGTAAAGGATAACATATGACAGGGTCTGTGATTATACAGGAATAATACATGCCTTGGGTGGTTGTTAGGCACAAAGCATAGCCGACTGCAGCAGCCACCCAAAAAGGTGCATTATTCCCTTACCTCCCTTACGATCACAAACCATGGAGTGTGTTCCCCAACTTATAAAATGGACTTTTATTTCTTTAAAGTGATTTTTGTCAGGTTTTGCAGATGCCTTTTTCATGTAATATGCCATTGCCGCCCATGCTTCAGATGTGAAGCTGCAATTTGTTTTGTACAAAAATCTGTCATAGTCATTTCATGTTATGTTTTATCAGCACTTTGTCCTCCAGTTTTCTGTGTGCTGCCACACCCCCAGAATGATGTCATGCAAGGGAACTGTCAATGTTTTACATACAGCATCAAGGAATTCTGGGTAAAATATGTTGTTGATGTAAATGTTACTTACTCAGAGGAGCAGTCCCTTATTTTGATGGTGGTGACTGCACCTAATACGTAGATGTACATAAGAAGGCATTGTGGGTACAATAAGAAGTTGTTTTCCAGGTCCCTTACTGTGAGGTGCTGTCTCATATTTCTGTAATGGCTTCAACAATAAAAGCTTTTATATGTTTATTTTCAAAACAAGGGATTGTGCATATAGTATCTAGTGGACAAGATTTTTTTGACTGAGAAATGTAGTCCCCTATTTCAGTAGTGTAGATGTCTGCAATACCAAGACTGACCAACAGAGGTCTCTGTTTCAAACCAGTGCTTAACACGAGAGGATGGAAGGTTGTTTGATACCTTTTATTGGACCAACAAGTGTCTTGTACAAAGATGGAATTATACACAAGCTTTCGGGGCCATACGGCTCCCTTCTTCAGGTGAAAGAAGACCTGAAGAAGGAACTTGTGTGGCCCCGAAAGCTTGTGTATAATTCCATCTTTTGTACAAGACACTTGTTGGTCCAATAAAAAGTATCAAACCTTCCATCCTCTCCTGTTTTGCAAGGACCAATACGGCTAGAATCTCTTTTTTACAAATCAGTGCTTAGAAACTTTGTTCCCCTTGCATGATGTCACTGCTGGGGGTTGCAACACTGAGAAAAAGAAGGGGCAGGTTATGCAAATGAAGCAGAGCACAGAAATAAAAGCATTTTTTTCATGGAAAACAGCACTTTTTAACAGTTTGAGTAGTAGGAGATTGAATCACAACTCCTACAGGTTGCTACTCCCATTTGCTATGGCAAACCTGATAAAATCACTTAAAAAAAATTTAGTTCAGCTAAGGTGTGCAGTTGTCAGAAAATAATCAATGGTCATGTGACATTTTTTATGGCCCATTTTACAAATTAGATTATAGGGGCTTTCACAGCTGCATCATCATGGCGCATGGGGTGGGCACCCACTGGTGCAGTTCGGGCAATACCAGTGTTGCATTGTACGATTGTTCAAAACCCAAGGAACACCACACCAGATATTCACCGAGGCTCAGGAGACTTTTTAACCTAGCACTGCATTTTCCTACTTTTGATGATTTGGGTTTCATCCATGACTGATGCACTAGCTTTTCCCAATGAATTATACATAGTTATGAAGAAACCAGTGCACCATGCACAGCTAAATTTGTGAGGTGTTATATGAAATAGAAATATAAGCTGAAATGTGTCTAAAATTGTTTTTCAAAGCCCCATGTGATATTAGGGTCTATTTAACTATGATGCACCTAGGCTGGTTGCATTGCACTGAGTGATGGGACATCACTGGCAAGCGGTGACCTGGGCGCACACTCCCAACCTAGGATGTCGGGAGTGGATGCTGGCAGGTAGGGCGACAAAGCACCTGTGTTGACACTCTCCTCTCAGGGAGGGTTTGAGTGCTATCTGTGCTTCGAGCAGCTCCTGCTAGTTTACTTGCGGTAGTGCATGAGATGTGGGTCACCATAAGTTAAGCATGCTCCTGCCCCAGGATGCTGTAGTAGACAAGCCTAGGGAGATGGGTGGGGACCCAGAAAACCAGGGAAAATGGCTGGCCTGACTGCTCTAGATGACAGCCTCCATGCACCTAAACTCCTTTGCCACCCAACTCAGGTTGGTGGCGCACATGCTCCCCAGTCTTGGTCCCATGGCACAACGTATGTCTTCAGCCCCTCCACTGCCACAAAGGGGTTCTGAGGCCTCAGGGCGGGCTCGACCTGGATCCAGGAACCAGGGTCACGAACTGGGAGTTGGTGGTGTGCCTGCGATGGTGCGAGCAGCAAGCCTGGCGGGCAGAGTATCAGAGTGCTAGCACGACCAGAAGGACAGAGCACTGGGGCCCATGGACAAGAGTTAAAAACAGATAGCAAAAAAAAAGTATGATAAAGCTTATGATGATAGTGAAATAAGTGAACTAGCTTGTCTCAAGGACTATGCACTGTGAAGTTCTGTAGAATGGGGCTCATTTTAAATTGAAAAAGACTCAAAAACTGATCGGTACCTGAGATACCACCATTCATAGTTGTAGCGATCAGGACTGATGCGCCCACTAAACACGCCCCAGCGCCACTGGTCGATGAGGTAGCCAAAAGGCAGGAAGGCAATCTTCTCTAGCGCCATCTTTAGAAGGTAGTTGATGTCACTCTCTGCAAGGATATAGAGTGCTGTCGTCAACAAGGGTGAACTCAACTCATACATTACCCAAGTTTACATTGATTGAATAATACCAAATGTGAGGGGGAAGCATTCAAAAAACTCTTTTTCCAGCAATTATTGTTTTGCAGGTGAATTTAAAGCAGTTGTCCATGTTAGAAAAAACATTCACTTTTTAATCAACTCCTGTTCTCTCATACCCCATGGTAATCCCTGCTGGCTACCTGCATGTCCAAAATCATTTGCTCTAGCCTAGCATTTCATTTAATTTCCTCTTACAATGTTGCCATGTTGGAAAACTTTGATTTTGTGGGCCAACTGTGATCAGACTATGGTTTTGCGTTGTTTGAATAATAATATTTTTTATACAGAAATGGATCTGTGCAAGAATTTCAGATGGCTAACGCAGTTGCGGAGCCAGGTTTGGGAGCATTTGGGAGCTGGGGGGGCCATTCAGTCAATCACAGGCTCCACAATGGGCACTAAACAGTGAATAAAAATAGTGGTGGGGTGCCACTACTCACACTGGGGCAGCAAGGAGGGGCGACCACCCCCAGCCCCACTCTAGCTCTGCCACTGGGCTAGCAGGTTAATTTGGCCAGAATTAACCCGGAGAAAAAATTTGGTTGCAGCACCTAAGTGTGAAGCAGGATGTACTGACTGATCAAAGGATCAGCCATTCTGCTGAACAGGGTCATAATTTCACTATATAGCGCGCAACCATGGTGACAACCCAAGTTCAGGAATAAACCCCGGTGCCTGCAAGAAGAGGCTGCTTGATCAGGAAGTGCAGTCAGTGGCAGCACCTCCCAGATCAGGGAGGGCTGGCGCTGTGCACACAGCACCTACACTCCCAGTAGTGGACCTTGGAGGCTTACCTCCATCTACAGGGGAGGCTATGTGTTGGCATGGCCTGCATGTGACGTGGCTCTGCACATCGCCATTGGAGGCAGGCATACATGGGATAAAAAAATCATGAGGAACACCTTGGATGGTTGCTTCCATGATGCCCTTTTTTTACTCTTGGGCCATTTACTGTGATCTCCTGGGGCTGGTAAGTTGCATTAGGGTGGATGATAACTCGATCCTGCTGTGACCCAGAAGACAGGAAAGAAACACCAGGCAGGTAAAAAAAAAGAATATAAAAAGGCCCTTGTTTTTGTTTTTTTTTTTTTTTACCTGCATTAACATCAGGCCATGTCCCATTAAGCTACAACATCTCATTTACAGTGTGGTCCACAGTGCCAGTAACAGTAATAAGAGCAGTAACAATTAGGGTTAGGAGCACAGCACATTGTTTTGTTGAAGAGCAGTGAATAGTTACGTATGGAGTATCAGATTCGCAGGCAAATAGGTTTTGAGTGTTGTACCTCTGGTACCAATACCAATCCACACACACAAATACACGCACACATACCGCAACATCCTGCCTTACAAATCAAGGACAAGGTTACAAAATCTAGGTTGTGTATCACAGTTGGCTAGCATCAGTGGGGGTAGATCAGGGACCAAGAAGAGGGCTATTTGTTGGGGGTTCACAGAAATTAAGTGGAGCCAAGAATAAATAATAGTAAATGTTTTTTATTTGTTTAAAATTGTGCAGTTTAATGAAGGAGCCTAGACAATTCTCAAAGTCCTTCTGCATCCTTTTTAGCCACTTAATGCTACTGTGCAGAGGAGATGGCAGGTTTTAGAATACTGCAGGCTTAAGTGTTGTTGGGGGGGGGGGGAGCTGAATCCACAGACAGCTTAGCTAAGGCAGATTTAATCAACATTTTGAAACCAAATGAAGACCCAGGCCTTCAGGCTGTGGCCTGGTGTCTCCCTTGTCTTGCAGGCATTTTTCTGTAGCCATGCTACACTTGGCATGCTGCGGCATATAATGGTTACAGATGTGGACACTTACTGCATATGAAGGCAATCTGCGGAAAAGAGCAATTTGTTTGCAGGCTGCCGCGCATGCAGATATGTTATTTGCTCTACAATGGTGAGCTGCAAGACACACCTCCCCTACACACACATTAATCATCTCCCCCTGACACACACACACAAACACACACACACACACACACACACACACACACACACACTTTCATCATACTCAGAACTAACTGTTACACAGGTCTATTTTTATTAATCTTATCAGCAGTTTGTACCATCATCACTGGTGACCTGGTCAAGTAATCCAATTTCCTTCAGGTGTTTCGGTGTGGAGACAGACAGAGACATCACATCCCCAATTGCCTCATGGAAGCCGGGGTTGGCACCGCTGCGGAATGTGACTGGCTGGTCCATGTACTGTAGGTAGTACTCCACGTGACCCATTTCATGGTGAACCGTGAATAGCTGCTCCATGGTGACCGTGGTGCACTGCTTTATTCTGGAAAGAAGATCAAAGGTTGAGCCTTAAAGGTGAGGCACTCTGAAGAGCATCAGTGGGTTTATACATGCAAGCATCCTACTGGAGAGCCAGTGTAGCCTAGTGATTACAGTGAAGAGCTGTGAACTCACCCCCCATCTGAATCACAACACTGCAACTTACTACTCGCTATGCGACCATGATCAAGTCACTTAACTTTCCTGGGTCTGTCTTTTTTTTTCTCTCTCTCTCTCTCTCTCTCTCTCTCTCTTTCTTGTTCTCTCTCTTTCTCACTTTCCTACCTTCCTTCCTTCCCTCCTTCCACCCTCCTCCTTCCTTCCTGCTCTTCATCCCTCCCTTTCTTTCCTTCCCTCCCTCCCCACTCAGCTAACCTTAACTTCCTTCAATCTCAATTAAAGGTGATGGAAAGCACAGCAGCTATATCAGTAAGCTATAACCCAGGGCATGGGTGTATTGGGCATTAATGCACACCCCAGGTGCGTTGTGAGGCATGAGGTTGAAGGCCAAGTGATTTCCAACCACCTGAGAAGTACATTAATGTCCAATACACCCATGCCCTGTAGTAGGTTATTGCACTTATAAAATGGATTGCAATAACTAAAAAAAAAAAAAATGAGAAAGCATTTTTATTACATGGAAATAGAATTTATTTTTATGCTTCTGCACCGGCACATAGTCCCAAACTATAAAGGCAAATTTTAAAAGTAACAATTTGCTATGTAGTTACCAGTTTATTAATTAAAACAGATCCGTTGTTTCTTTTCTTTAAAATGTGCTCTGTTTGTGTGCACGACCTGTGCCTCCCCATTTATGGAGCTGATCCCGGGAGTATGCATGCAGCATGTTGTGCTGCGTGCTCTCCCCTTTCCGGGACAGAAATATGCTTAAAATAAAAAGTACATATAGAGCATTCTGTGTGCCATGTGACTGTCATAGAAACATAGAATTTGACAGCAGATAAGGACCGCGTGGCCCACCCAGTCTGCCCATTTCCCTACCTACAGGATAGGCCACAGATCCTAGTTAACCAACAGCCTATTTCTTCCTACCCCCCACTAGAATTGCCTTATGTGTGTCCCATGCACTCTTGAATTCCCCCACTGTTTTTGACTCTATGACCTCCTCAAGAAGACTGTTCCATACATCTACAACCCTCTCTGTGAAGAAATACCTCCTCATATTACCTCTGAGCCATCCCTCCTCCATCTTCAGATTGTGCCCCCTTGTTCTTGCACATCTCTTTTTCTGAAAGATGCTACCCTCTTGGAGTTTGTTCATTCCCTTCAGTTATTTGAAAGTTTCTATCATGTCCCCCTCTCCCTCCTTTCCTCGAGGCTATACATCTTAAGCTCCTTTAGTCTTTCTTCATAGGTTTTCTGGTGCAGACCCTGCACCATTTTGGTTGCCCTCCTCTGGACAGCCTCCACCCTGTCTATGTCTTTGTGGAGATAGTGTCTCCAGAACTGTACACAGTACTCCAGATGTGGTCTTACCAACTGTCTGTACAGAGGGCCAACAAATTCCTGTTTTCTACTGGTGATGCCTCTCCCTATGCATCCCAGCATCCCCCCAGACCTCCTTACTGCCTTCTCACATTGCTGGCCCACCTTTAGGTCTTCTGATATGACTACCCCCAGGTCCCTTTCCATTTTTGTTGTTGTTAGTATCTCACCCCCCATTGTGTACTCATCCCCTGGATTTTTGTTTCCCAGATGTATTACTTTGCACTTCTTTGCGTTGAATCTAAGCTGCCATACATTTGACAATTCCTCCAGCCTTGCCCAGTCCCTTCACTTCCTTTCCACCCCACCTTGCATATCAACCCTGTTGCAGATCTTTGTGTCATCTGCAAAGAGACATACTTTCCCTTCCAGTCCCTCTGCAATGTCACTTATAAAGACATTAAAAAAGACCGGCCCCACTACTGAACCCTGCGGTACCCCACTAGTAACCCTCCTTTCTTCACTGTGGACTCCATTTACTATTACCCGCTGTGTCCTGTTGTCCAGCCAGTGTTTTACCCAGGCTACCACCCTAGGACTCACTCCCAGGCTGGCTAATTTGTTTATTAATCTTTTGTGTGGGACTGTGTCAAATGCCTTGCTAAAGTCTAGGTAGGCCATGTCCACAGCCCATCCCTGGTCTACTATTTTGGTCACCCAGTCAAAGAAATCAATTAGATTTGTCTGACATGAGCTTCCTGCTGTGAATCCATGCTGCATTGTGTCCTGTGCCCCACTGGCCTCTAGGTACTCAACAATTCTTTCCTTCAGAAGTGATTCCATCATTTTCCCTACCACTGAGGTAAAATTGACAGGTCTGTAGTTTCCTGCCTCTGTCTTGCCCCCACTTTTGTGAAGGGGAATCACATCCACCCTCCTCCAGTCCTCAAGTACCACACCATCCTCCCATGATTTATTAAAAAGGGTAGTCAGTGGTGTTACTAGTTCTTCCCTTAGTTCTTTTAGAATTCTGGGGTGTATCCCATCAGGCCCCATTGCTTTATCCACCTTCAATTTTAAGAGTTCTTTCAGAATCCTTTCTTCTGTGAAAGGACTAATATCAACCCCCCATCCAGAGTGCTTCTATTAACTGGATTAGTTATCTCCCCCTGCTTTTCCATTGTGAATACTGAACAGAAGTATTCGTTCAGTATCCCTGCTTTTTCACTGTCGCTGTCTGCCCAACCACCTTCCTGTTTGTTCAGCCTCACTATCCCTTCCTTATTCTTTCTTTGCTCCCTAATGTACCTATAAAAGGTTTTATCCCCCTTCTTAACTGAGTTGGCTATCTTTTCCTCAGTTTGGGCCTTTGCTATTCTAACTGCCTTCCCCGCTTCCTTCTGCTTTAACTGGTGCAATTCTCTGTCCTGCTCCTTCTGTGTTTCCTTATACTTTCTGAATGCTATCTTTTTCTCCCTTACCTTCCCCACCACTTCTTTTGAGAACTATAGTGTTTTTTTCTTTCATTTTGATTTGTTTATTTGCTTCATACAAAGGCTTGTCGCCTCTGTGATGGCAGTTTTGCAGTTTCCCCATTGTTGCTCTACCCCTCCTTCTTGCCTGTTTGCTAGTGCTTTTCTGAGGCACTCTCCCATTTTGACAGCATCACAACTGTCCGCCGTCATTGCCCTGCTATGTTTCATGTCCTCTTTCTCTCCCGAGCACTTTGCATCGTCATCATAGTTGCTGTTGCCCTGCTGTTATGCCCCCTGTTGTCTCACTCTCTCTCTGTCTCTTGAGCACTTGGTATCAGCATCACTGTCCTCTCTCTCTGCCCTCCCCCAGCGTCACTGTCCTCTCTCTCTCCTCCCAGCATTTTTGCAGCCATATGGTGAGCCGCACTAATGAGAAGGAGCCAATCATGCAGGACTCTGTATGGTAGGATAAAATGAATGTTAGTTAGGTAGTGTGCCCCCAGCATCACTGTCCTCTCTCTCACCTCTCAGCATTTTTGCTGCCATGCAGCAAGCCACACTCATAAGAAAGAGTTGATCATGCAGGACGCTATATGGTAGGATAAAATGAATGTGATGTAGAGTGGCGAGCCGAGGCGGCGGATACTTGTGGAGGTATGGATAAACAGAATGGAGGACTGTAAGGGAAATGTAGTGACAAAGAAATGTGAACGTGATTTGTCACTTATTTTATTTCTCTCACTAAGCTCTATTTTTAAATATGGCACTGATTTTGGATCTGTCAAGCAGCAAAATGTAACATAATAAACATCAGGTGGGATGATTTCATGTGTTATATGTTGGGCTGTACATGACAGGATATGTAGTGGGGTATGTCAACTATGGGTTTACATAAGCAATAATACACAACGGGGTGTGCAGTTACCATATAATTACCACATGTCCCCCAGGTTGGAGGCATGAGGCATCAGCCGAGTGCCTTCAATGGTGGTATGTGTACGGTAATTACATAACTACACATCTTAGAGGGTATTATTGTGTTTATAAAATGGTCACATACACAAAAACTAGTTAAAACTTTGACATTTTTAAAATTGTATTCATAACGTTACTGTCAAGTGGTGCTGTAGAATTCCAATGATGCAGCACGTATTTTCCCAGTCATGACTTACTGATGGGAAGGTCTCGAGTCTGGATTGGTACAGGCAGGCTATGAGCAGGATGGCAGAAGAGAGGAGTTACAGTGTGTGAGCATGATGAACCTTTCAGCGAAGGTATGAGACAAAGAGGAAAGATCAGCTGAAATTCACATTTTCTAGTGGCTGTCCTGAATTACGGCACGTGAGTTTGCTGTTTGTTGGGGTAGGTGCACTTCAAGCGGGAAGAGAGCAGAGTGGTGTTACTGCTCTGAGAAACTGATGCAGTTGGTGATCCTGAAGTTGTAGCCACTGCTACTAATTCACTTATCAATCCTCACTGCACGTATGAGCAGTCTGCTCAACAAACACCATATTAAAAAAAACAAAACATACACTAGTATTTTACTTGTATGCAGTTGACAGTAGATCTCAGTGTGATGACTTTCCAGACCCATGTGGTTATTGCTCAATTACTGCATGGATCTGAACAGCAATTGACCAATCAGAACACAGGACTGTCCCTGTCCAGTGGTCAAACGCTGACTTTTAACCAATGAAATTGAGAGATTTCCTAATTTTTTTCAGACCATTTTATAAGTTTACATTTACTTAATCTGTTTCGGGATATCCTGTGTCTCCTTTTTCATGTCTCTCAGTGCTTCAAAACCAGCCCAGTCTATAGCCTGTCTATTGCACCATTCTAGATGCGAGAACCAGTGACATCCTAGGATTTCATTGGTGAGTGGCTCTTGGAATTGATGCTGCTACCTGCATTTAATCTGTTCATGTTTGATTGAAGTAGCAACTTTTGCTGCCCACTTCCTTTTACCTCCTTATGTGTGCCTAATGACTGCTGTCAACTGGTAATGTATTGTAAAGCACTTTGGGATGCAGTGCATATGAAAGGCACTATATAAAACCAAGTACATATCCTTTTGTGCCATTTTCTTTGTTTGTTTGTTTGTTTGTGTTTTATTGTTTAACCAGGAAGTGGACTGTGTTTTATATATATATATATATATATATATATCAAAATTAGCCATGCCTGGCACATAAATATTTGACAACCATAAAGACATTACAGCACTGCACACTGAATATACCTAGTCAAATACATTAAAACTGCAATATCTGTTAGCTAGCGAAAAAAAAATCTGTTTGTTTTTTAGCAAAAATGCATTTCTGACATCCTTAGATTCATAATCAGTATCTTTTTTATTTTCCTCAGCTATTTAAAAACAGCTTTTATAACAATTTTTGCAAGTCATTAAAGATGGCTGCCACTCAGAATATTTAAAGCTCTCTTCTGTTGCAGGCAGCTACTGACAGTGAGTACTAGATTTATATTGTGGATATACAGTGAAGGTGCTCGCACGTTTCCGATGGCAAGCAGAATAGCACTGCACCGCACTAAGATGTCGGATTTTTTTTTCATCATGGGCATTCCAGGGGAGCAAGAATTTTCAAAAACTTCAAAACTACGTATCTCAGTTCAGGAATGAAAGAAAATGAAAAGAAAAATTGGAATAAGGATGTTTTACCAGAAATACATTATCACTGAACAAAACAACATGGTGAATAGCAAATAGTGTCCAATAAACTTGTGCACACAAGGTTTCGTGCAGTTTCACACCATCCTCATAAGAAAGGACTTGCTTTAGCCTAAGCCACCCTTTGCAAGGGATATGGGGCAAATGCAAATGGCCCAGTGAACAGAGCTGTCTATTCGTATAGCACCTTTCTTCAGGCACCCTGCCCTGGATTTTTTAAAAGGGACTCGGATCATACACACTATCTTCAAAGATCTCTCTTTCGCCTGCTCCCAGCCTCCCACCATATTGCCCTTGCCTACTGCACACTGCTAACTGTTCTCCACTGCACGTTATGCATGGTAGTGTACTTACTCCATGGCATCTTTGCCTGTTAATGTTTTGTTGCTTATTTATCTATTAATTGCATTATTTGTACGTTTGTATTGCACTGTTTCTAATCAGATTCTCACTCTGCCCCTTCTCCCAAGACACACCTGAAAACAAGTTGTTGCCAGCTCAATATGCCTTTCCTGGGAAAACGTTTGAAATAAGTAAATATAAATATATTAAATAAATGGATATATATTCATCTAAATCCTAAAGGCGTTTCTTAGAAATATGACCATATTTTCATAGGTAATGTGCTGTATCGCCCAATTGTAACAACTTTCTTACAACTGTATGGTATCATCTTAACTGCCTGGTCTGCCACCCTACGTCGCAGTGTAGCTAGGTGGGGTGGGCAGACTGCATGGGTGATTTGGAATTTCCTGCCGTCACTGTCTATATTTTTATGGATACCTTTTACAGTTGGGTCTCCAAGAAAATAGACAGGGGACCGGCAGTAGATCTGCTCTGGTTTGACTTTAGCAAGGCATTCAATTCAGTACCACACGGGAGGCTGATAAATAAGTTGAAGGACTTGGAAGTGGAGCCAGATTTAGTTAGATGGGTAGAAAATTGGCTAAGGGGGAGTCAGAGAGTAGTGGTTAAGGGGGCTAAATCAGGGGACAGAGTGGTCAGAGCTGAGTGCAACAGGTGTCGCTCCCAGTACCTGTCCTAATTAATATATCCGTAAGTGATATTGGAGAGGGTATTGAAGGAAAGCTGTGTTTCTATAATGATGATGATGATACAAAGCTATGTAGCAGGGTGGATCATAAGGAAGGAGTGAGGGAGATCAAGAAGGACTTAGTGAAACTAGAGAACTGGTCTGTTGTCTGGCAGTTGAGATTCAATGCCAAGAAATACAAAGTAATGCATTTAGGCAGGTGGAATCCACGCACAGAATACTAGATGGGAGGAGTTAGACTGGCCACTTTGACATGGGAGAAAGATCTGGGGGTCATAATCAGTGACCCCCCTCAAGCAAACGAGTCAATGTGTAACAAAGCAGACAGCAAGGCACTGAGGATGCTGGGGTGTATGGGGGGAGGGTTGACAGCAGGAGAAGCAAGGAGATTCTGCCACTGTACTGATCCCTGGTGAGGCCTCACCTAGAATATGGTGCCCAGTTCTGGAGTCCTTCCCTGAGGAAGGACATCGAGAGGCTAGAGTCAGTACAGTGAAGGGTACTCAAGATCATCGAGGGCCAGCAGTGCAGATACTGTGAGGAACAGCTGGGGCCGTAAACATGTATTCGCTGGAGGCCAGGCGGGGGCTAAGGGACACGATTGAAACATAGGAGTTTCTGAGGGGGGTAAACAAGGTAAACAGTGAGAACCTATTTGTAAGAAATAGGAATGCAACCACTAGGGGGCATGACTGGGGGTTGGTGGGGTGCAAAACCAGGAGAAATTTGAGGAAGTTCTACTTCACTGACCGGCTGGTGGAACCATGGAACAGACCGTGGTAGGGGAATCTACCCATAATGGATTTAAACACAGTTAACTTGGCACAGGGCAGGGGGACTCATAATCCCCAAGGGGGGGGGGGCAACACAGGTTTTAGGGGTGGGGAAGTGCAGGAGGAGGGTAAAAGTTCACCAGAGCAGTAGGTCGGTGGTTTGAGATAGTATACTAAGGGCAGACTCAATGGCTCTTCGGTCTTCTTCTTCAGTTAGATGCTATGTTTCAGTGGTTGCCAGTTCAGTTTTTTTCATTAAAGGATACCTTAACAACATTTTGACAACAAACTATTCAAAAATCTGACTCGTAGGTGACTAAAGAAAAGGCTGCTGTATTCATTAATGCTAAAACTACATTTACATAATTTACCTAAATGCAGTACCAGAGCATTTGAAAATTGTAAAATCAGCCTTCCAATTTAAAAAAAAACAAAAACTCTTACATGCTTCCTAAAATGGCTGCCAAATGTGTCATGTGATGGCATCATCGGAGCCAAAGTCAGAGAGATATATGGCTTTCTACAGTGTTAACTAGTTCTTTTTTTCCCCTTTGTATAGAATTTTCACCCAAGTGGTCAAAACCATGCACATTATTTTGTATAATGCACATGTTAGGCTATGGTTCTGTTCATTTTGTTTACTTTAACGTGCTGAAAATGTGTTTTAATCCAACCGACTTTCTCTGTGGCAAACCACAGTGCAGTACAAATCTTAAATAACTTGGTGATCTAGTGGTTATGGTGGGTCCAGGATGCTATAATGTGGGTGTTGGGGTGGTGTGCATGCTTAATTTGCACTTTTTAACATTTTTATTAAACTTTTATATTTTCTGCTATTATTCTTTTCTAGTACGTTTTTGGCAGAACCTACAAATGTAATCCATAGTTTGAATGCAAACATTAGTACAATCATTAAATCAGACTTCTTCAACAAAGTGAATTTGCAGCAGCAGCAAGAAAGTATGCTACTATGTGGGGGGGGGGGGTTGCAACATGCCTTCACCACCCCTAAGAACCACCACTTTTTGTAGCAATGTTCTTGTGCAATCCAATGTTAGAGTTCATACTTTCTTGAAACTCAAACATATGCTTGTCTTGTCTTCTTTTTCCATGGGAAATAATAATAAGAAAAATCAGCATTTATATAGTGGTTTTCATACACATTGTATCCCAAAGTGATTTACAAGCAATACTAGACTGATAGTGAAGTGACTGAACATGTAGTGGCAGCTGTTCCATTCATTAATATCTACACACTGCCTTGGACAATTGCATGAACTGGTTTTGTGGGAAGGGGAATGTTGGCCAGGACAGCGGGTCAGGTAGTTATCAAAGTGCTGGCAGCCCCACATCTTATTTCTCACAGTAATCTACTCATATTTTTCTCCTTCTGTCTTCCCCTTCCCTGAACATAGCAGTACCTTGCAAAAGTGGCCTTCTCAGTTCCACTCTGGTATTCATTCTTCACTATTCCTCCTCACACTTCTGCATCATGAATGCAAGTAGTACAGTCCCCATTTTATTTTGACATATCAAATATAAACATATCTTTCCAGTAAGTCAGGTTCATAGCAGCAGGGAACAAGGGGCATGATGGGCTTTCCTATCCTTGAAAGAGCTAGGCTACCTTTGATCATGCACTATTAAATGATTGGGTGTGCATATCATTATGCACGTCATTTAATAGTGCCTAATCATAGGTGGCTTAGATTTTATATTGGTAGAAAAGCCTATTTTTTTCACTTGTGCGATGCTGCTATCAGCCTAGCTTATCAGAAGATCATGTTTATTATTAATATGTAACTATAACATGGGAGACTGTACTAACCACATTCATGATGCGGAAGAGTAATGGACTCACCAGTTTTTGGTGTGGGGAGCAGGGGAGAAGAATGAATGCCAGAGAGGAACTGAAGAGGCCATCCCAGCAGGGTACAGCTATGTTCAGGTTAGTTGAAGACATGAAGGAGGACACTGAGCAGATCACTGTAAGATCTGACATGTGGGGCTGCCAGCATCGTGATTACTACCTGACTGTGGATGAGAGTAGCCAGCGATGACAAATACTCAGAGTGGCAGGGCTGCACCTAAACTGTTACTTGAATTCAGTGTCGGGAGATTACCCTGGGGGGGATGTTGACATTTGTTAGGACTGTATTCAGGGAGTTTTGTATAGTTCATTCAAGATTTGGAAGGGTGGTAGCCAGCCAACTCGCATTGTGGAGTACAGCACAGAAAAGTACTGGAGAAGAATTGCTGGGAACTGTCCTGCAGAGTTCTGCAGATCACAGGTAAAGGAGTAGACTGGCACTGAAAGTCAGGTTGATTCGCTCAAGGTATTATCATGCCTCTCCTGCCAAGGCAGAAGGGGAAGTTTCTCCACCAAAACCCTTATTGAGGGGTGTACCGCAAGAGGTTCCATTCTTGGTCCCTTGCTCTTCACCATTTATATTAACAACATAGATGCCCCCATCAAAGAAGCACAAATACACCAATTCACGGATGATACGGTACTCTATGCTAGTAGCCCCACACCTGAAGCGGCCTGTAAAGCCCTTCAAAATGAATCAAATCTGCTGCAACATCAGTTTATAATCCAGAAACTGCTCTTAAATGCAAAAAAAAAAAAACAAGCAATGTTCCTCTCGCCCCTTCAAAATGCAATAAATCATGCAATTGCTGGGACACTCCTGCAGATCACTACCATTCTAGGTGAGTGGTTGGACTACGTACCAAAGTTCAAGTACCTGGGGGTCTGGTTAGACCATAGACTAACTTTTACAGATCATTTAGAAGAACTGACAAAGAAACTTAGACAAAGACTTGGTCTGTTCTTTAGGATTAATAATCTCCTGACAAGAGACGCTAAACTGAAACTGGTTCAAACTACCTTTCTTTCCATATTGGATTACGCAGACTTTCTATATTAGTCAGGGACCTGCAGGTACCCTAGCCAAACTCGATACGCTTTATCACAGAGCCATAAGATTTATCACGGGTCTTCCATACTCAACCCATCACTGTGCATTGTACACGGCAGTGGGATGGTCATCCCTTGCTTACAGACGGCAACAAAATGCTGCGGTTTGGACATGCAAAGCTATCTCAAATAAATTGCCCCAGTATATCTCTGTCTGTTTGCCTTTGTGCACTCTGGGGAAGTATGCCCTGAGAAGCACCTCACATATCTACCTTTATGTTTACAAAGCAAAATCTCGCATTGGCAAAGCAGCCATCAGCTATGTGCTCCCTCTACTGTGGAACAAGCTGCAAAAAACTTTGAAATTAACTCACCCCATCAGCCTAGCAGCTTTTAAATCTCTGTATCTACATCATAATAAGGAGTCCTGTGCCTGTCTACCCTAAATAGTGACTCCTATAAGTCCAAGCACACTCTAATTACTACCGTTAAAAGACTGATCACATCCATTATTGACTCTTCCCTCTCCCCTTTTCTACCCCCCATATCTGTCCCTTCCACATTCCTTTGACCCTGGTTCCAGCTCTAAATTCTCCATACCGTATCACTATATATCTTTTTATATTAGGTTTTATTTGTGTTCAGTGCACCTGATATGTATATTTCTTTACTTTTATGAAAAATTGTGTCCTACCCAAAACTACTGTAGCTACAGGATGCTGGGATGCATCGCTAGGGGGATCACCTCCAGAAGGAGGGAAGTGATGCTCCCTCTGTATAACTGCTTGGTGAGGCCACACCTTGAGTACTGCGTGCAGTTTTGGAGGCCACACTTAAAGAGGGACATTACACTCCTGGAGAGGGTCCAGAGGAGGGCAACCAAAATGATTTGGGGCTTGGGGGACAGGACCCATTAGGAGAGGCTCGAAGAGCTAAATATGTACACATTGGAAGAGAGAAGGGACCGGGGGACATGATAGAGGTCTTCAAGTACATGAAGAGGGTACATAGGGGAGGAACAGTCAGGGTGCTTCGAAGGAAGGAGGAGGGGGCCACTAGAGGGCATGGGTGGAAGCTGGAGGGGGGAAGATTCAGGGGAGAAAGAAGGAGGTGCTACTTCACTGAGAGGGTGGTGGTGCCATGGAATGCACTGCCTAGGGGGCTGGTGGAGGCAGAGACGGTGGAGGGGTTCAAGAGGGGCTGGTACAGGGGAAGGGTTCTGGAAGCAAAATCCAATGCAGCAAGAATATCCGGAACTGGGAAGGGAGGAGCCAGAGAAAGCGAGGGGGGCAGCAAGGTCAGCACCCAGGGTAGGGGCTGACCAATCGAGCAGACTCGAAAGACCGTTAGGCCTATTCTGCTGGCATTTTAGTATGTTAGTATATCTTCTGTTCCAAACATATACTACTGTCAATGCTACCTGCTGATACAATAATACAGTATATACAAAGTATCTCACTTTATTTGTATTATTACTATTTTCTTGTGTGTTGCATCCCATGTATATTGTCCCTTGTTAACAAACCTAGGTCCACCTCGAAAATGAGCTTGCTCAATGGTGATCGCCTGGTTAAATAAAGACTTTGATTGATTGAATAATATTGTTATCCATTGTAAGTGCAGTCCTTATGAGGGCATGAACAGCAGTTTTTCTGGTGGGTCATGATGCTTATTGCTTGGCCATGCAGGAAGACCTAGTTATTAGTTAATGAGGTGAGAAAAAACACAACAGGGAACTATACATACTACCATCACTGTGCAGAAGGGTGGTGATCCACTCAATGTTTACTGTGGGAGCAGAAGTCAAACATTGAGAATGTGAACTGGAGAGTGATTTGGGAGGCATTTTTAACAGTGCCAGCTGATGATGCGTATCAGTATAGGTGTGCACCACCCTCTGAGGTACAAGATTACAATCTGAGGTGTGATAATTCTCTTCATGAGACTGCAAGCTCATATGCGGTCCCAGGCAGTACTAAGAACAGGGTATGGATGGTGGGGTGTTCAACAGAAGGCAGGCTAGGTGCAGGGGGTTCACATGGAAAAAGAAAGACTTATTTGTGTATTAACAAGAGAGCATGAGCTTTGGAACTGAACATGACCAGCACTTTGCTGTGTGACCCTGAGCAAGTCACTAAACTTCCTTGTGCTCCCCGGCCACACCTGTAAACAAGCTTTCAGCTTAGTGTATCTCTCCTGGTTGACAAAAAACTAAATTCAGTACATCACATAACCACTAGATCATCAGGTATTTGAAGTGTTGTACTGTAATGCAGTTTGCCAAAGAAAAAGTCAGCTGGATTGCAAAATATTTTCTACAAGTTAAAGTAAACAAAATGAACAAAATCATAGCCTAACGTGTACTGATCAAAATAATCCATGAGGTAATACATGGTGTTGATCATTCTGTTATAACAATTCAAAATAAAGAGGGAAAGAAGAACTAGTTAGCACCATAGGAATCTATGTGGGTCTCTGTCTCTGGCTCTGATGATGTCATCATGACTCATCACTTAACACACTTGGCAGACATCTGAGGGAGAAGCCAAGGCTGTTTTTTGAAAGTGAAAGGCTGATGTTTACATTTTTCAAAAGCTATGAAACTGTACTTACGTTATTTGCCTAAATGCAGTTTTAGCATACGTGTAAACAGCAGCCTTTACTTTACCTCACTATGAAGCCAGATTTTGGAATTTGCAATTTTTAACTGCTTGTTTAGGTACCCTTTAAGTTTGCAATGATGAACAGTAGTAGTACATTATGGAAAAAAATCTTGTTATTCTGCAAAAGAAAACATCTAATTTAGTCAAGTTTATGCTATTAGGAAACCTGAAAACTAGGCTTCAGTCTTCATGAATTGGAATTAGCATTGTTTGAGCTGTTCTCAGTCTAGGGAGCCACTCTTTGCATGACTTCCAATATTTTGTCAACTTTTGCGACTGTAGCCTTTATGTGGTAGGCAACATTTAATGAGTTAAGGAGTAAGCAATAAGACATGGCTGGGTGTTGGTAGTACTGAGATACCCGCACACC
Source organism: Neoceratodus forsteri (assembly GCA_016271365.2). Taxonomy (NCBI): domain Eukaryota; kingdom Metazoa; phylum Chordata; order Ceratodontiformes; family Ceratodontidae; genus Neoceratodus; species Neoceratodus forsteri. Next base: position 62,435,047 of record JADMNL010000032.1, read on the forward strand.
CAGAGCATGTTAGATGCGAGACCGCGGGTCAGTGCTCAACCTCTGGGTGTCTTGGGTATCTCAGTACTATAACACCAATCATATGTATATAAATGGGCCCATAGGTAACTTTGAAAAAAGAACATTCTAAAAGTTTTTAAAGTCACAAAAAAGTATACGAAAATGTTGCTAAATAATGTAAAATAGTCCTTCCACAGATGTTTTTCACCTGTTAGTCATCTGTCTTTCTTCACACTCAATGCATTGTGTGATTGTTTACCATGAAATAGAAGAATTCAAAGCTCTGCATTATTCCAGTAGTAGAATGCTTCCACCCATACACAGAAACGGTAACATGGAATACATGAATTCAACATTCTTCAGAGCTCAACTGGCATACAAACAAACACACACACACAGGCCTGAAGCGGAGCCAGAACCTCAATTTTATCTGTTGCCAGGTAAGGAGCAGGGAGTTCTCTGGCAAAGTGGTAGAAATAGGTAGGGGGATTTTTCATGGTCATCAAAGAAACGCCAGTAATGGAAATTCTGAATAGTACTTGATTTTTTAAATTTGCGTATTTGTGTATTTGTGTAAGGGGGGCTCGTGAGTGTGAATAACCTTAAAAAGTAGCTCTCGACTAGCCCCCCGCTGACACATATCCTGAAACTGATCTGGCCAGGAGTCGTTTTCCATCAATGATTCCTCTGCGGGCTATCGTTTAAAAATGTTATTTCACTCGTAACTTTATTCTGCTGAAAACTGAATCCTACGGCCATGCACCCACGCCGGCATACGCAGTCCTGTTTTGTGATGTCAGTAAATGAAGGCTGCGTGTGTGCACGCCATTGACTTGAATGGGGGTGATTTTCCCAAAGGCTTTATGTATCTTTAATGTTGGGATTTTAAGAAAGCAAAGTGACCGCTCGAGTAAGAGGGACCCTCTTAATCGAGGCAGTCACTGTTTATTAAAATCCCAACATTAAAGAATACATAAAGCAGATAATCACCCATTCAAGCTCAATGAATCGCCTACCTTAACCTTAATTCTGTTATCTAAAAATGAATGCGATGTGCCAACAATGAAAATAATAAATAGGATCTTAATTTCAACTCAGTCTTTTGCGGTGGGTCAGGAATTAAATTCTGGTGGAATCTTTGACCTCACAAACAATAACCCTAAAGAATCATTTAAAAAATGACTCCTAGCCAAATCAGTGATGAGATATGTGTCAGTGGGGGAGACTAGTCAAGGCGTGAAGCTGCTCTTTAAAGACCTAGTGAATCCAAAATGGGTAGACAGGAAAATAACACAAATTTTATGAAGTAGTCAGTTGTAACTTTTTATTTCCGAAGTGCTTTTGTTTTTCCTTTTGCTCATTAGAAAGTCTTCTGCGCAATACTATTGTACTGGATGTGTGGAACAGCTCTTAGCCTGGCAGCTGACATATCTGTCTTTAGTCCCCCCCCAGTACATCATCAGTATTGTGATCTCACTGACAGTGACATCACAGACGACTGACCTGGCAGCCACTGAATGTCTGTTTCAAAGCAGCAGTGATGTCACAGTCAGTGAGGTGACAATTCTGATGATGCAGTGGAGGGAACAGAGCTAGATATGTCATCTGCCAGGTAGAGTGCTGTTTTGCACATCACACCTACTAACTTCAGGTAAACAATCTTCTAATTCAACAAAGGGAAAAGAAAAAGTACCTCAGATATAAAAGGTAATGGTTGACTGCTTTTAAAAACTAATGTTAGTTTTAGGCAGTATACTAGCTCTTTAAATTATTTACTTACTTTATTTAATTTAATGGACTTTTATTTTTAGGGCCTAGTTGAAGTTTTTTATATATGAGTAAAGGCTGTAGCCATATTTGTGATGGAAACTTGGAAATAGGTAGCTTATGAATTATGTGAGTTGCCCTGGTTGGTAGGGACTTTTCTTAGCCAGTGGTGGCACTCTCTTACTGCAAGGGTAGAACCAAGTTTCAGCCAATCAGGACACAGGGACTTCTTTGCCCATTTTATATGTTATGAAAAAAGACCCCGTGGTACTAGTATTCTGTTACAGTTTGTATTTCCCTACCATTAATGGACTGAAGTCTTATTTCTAAGGTCTTTTAAGGCAAAGATTTAAAATAAATATTCTGGCTCGAATATTCAAACTGCGCCAGGCTGTGGCACAAGCCTGGGCACAGCTCAACTTTGTTGCGCAGGGGTGTGGCCTGGGCGATATTCAGCGGAGCTGCGCTATGGCGCAGCAGCTTTGAATATTGCACCCTGGCCACCCCCACTGTGCATGGTGCAGTGGCACTGCGCAAGCGCAAGTGGCCAGAGTGGAGCATGGAGATGCGCTGGCGCAAGTGCCATTGCGCCACGCACAGCACCTGCGATATTCAAACGGGGACATGCAAATGGAGCCATAATTTATGCAAGGCGCACAGAGGGCCATTTGCATCTCATTACAGCCCCATTTGCATGCCATTAGCATGCAGCTGTGCCGATCTCCGACGACTTGCACCTGGCGCCGTGCCAGACAGCAGCCGTTGGGGACCGACGCCCCCTGCAGCCTGATCACGGGCATTCCTGTAATAGAAAAGAAAAACCATCCAATATCCCTGGTGGTCCAGTGGACCTCTGTGTGCCCGATCGCGGGCATTAGTACAGTCCCCCCCCCAGTCCAATATCCCTGGTGGTCCAGTGGACTGCACTGAGCCCGATCATGGGCATCTGTAAGCGAACCCCCCCAAGTCCAATATCCCTGGAGGTCCAGTGGACCGATCGCTGCCCGATTGTGGGCATCAGTACCTCATCAAATACCCCACTACCCTGGTGGTCTAGTGCCCCTACCCCACCCGCCCACTGAGCCCCACCCCCCCACTCCCCGTCAGCTGGCGGGCGGCAGCACCCACCGCCTGCTGCCCCACCACCCACCGACAGACAGCTCAGTAGGGCTGCACACCCGAGTGGTTCACAGCATGAGCCAATGGGCGTGCAGACCATACCATACTACTCAGTCCAGGTATGTGAATGAATGTACATTTACAATTCATTTCACATATCTGAACTGAGTAGTGTTAGGGACTGCATGCCCATTGGCTCATGCTGTGAACCAATGGGCGTGCAGCCTACTGAGCTGTCCAGCTGGCGGGCGGCAGGCAGGTGGTGCTGCCGCCCCGCCGCTGGCGGGGAGAGCTGGGCGGTGGGGCTCAGTGGCGGGCGGGTGGGAGTACACTAGACCACCAGGGTAGTGGGGGTATTTGATGAGGTACTAATGCCCGCGATCGGGCAGCGATCGGGCCACTGGACCACCAGGGATATTGGACTTGGGGGGGTTCGTTTACAGATGCCCGCGATCGGGCTCAGTGCGGTCCACTGGACCACCAGGGATACTGGACTTGGGAGGAGGGTTCGATTACAGATGCCCGTCATGGGGCATGGGGGTCGCCGCCAGGTGTGGCAGGAACTTGGGTGGCCACCAACAGGTGGCAGCTGCTGTGTTGCAGCCTGCAATGCGGCAGCTCACCTGTGGGTGGCCATCACTTGTTCCTTTTTTTTCCTGGCGTAACTTTGTGCAGGCGCAGGTAAGGGTTTGCTTATGCATGACTCTGCACATCCCGGGCTGAATATTGGGCTGTGCAAGTTATGCATGGGCACGCCCCCCCCCACCTGTGCCTGCATTCATTACTGATGCACTCCGGCGCATCGGGATTTGTGCGGTGCACTTTTCCCTTTTATATATCACGCTGGGGCACATCAGTGGGTTGTGCATGGCGCAACACTGTTGCGCCATGCGCAACCCTTTTGAATATCTGGGCCTCTGTGTTTTTAAAGCAGTTAAAAAAGGACCAACATTTGCATTTCAATTTTGCAATGCTTTGCCAGTCTGCCAGCACAGCAGTAGGGCTACTGTTTGCAGTGTCAATGATCCGAACTCGGGAATGAGCTCAGGACATCGGAGGGTCAGCCAGGGGAGGAGGATTGAGCATCCGTGGGACTGCTGGCCTCCTCCAAGGTGAGGGTGACATAGAGATCAGTGCTTTACTAGCCCTTAGCGGCACCTGGGAGCCAGTACACTCAGACTGCAAGTGTGGGAGTAGCAGAAAGTACAGAAGCCCAGCATGTGGCACATGGGGGAGTACACTGTTCCACCACTGGCATCACTGCACAACTCCTCTACTGGCATCACTGCACTGCTCCACCACTGGCATCACTGCACACCTCCTCCACTGGCATCACTGCACTGCTCCACCACTGGCATCACTGCACACCTCCTGGAGGCCCCACACCCAACGACCCAGGTCATGCTGCCTTTGCGCAACCATAAGTCCCAAGTTTGATAAGTTACAAAAATATTTGTTTGCAGTGTTTCAAGATCCAGTTACAGGGTGCTTTCCATTTCATTGAATGTTATAGCTAAAGTCACAGCTACAGTATATTAATATATTACAGAACAAGCCAGAAAAAACAGTGAACGTTTCCATAATTACATCATGGGGCTTCGATGACATCACAAACCACTCAAGCTTTTTTCACATGGTTTATCTTATTATGAGGTCCCCTCACTGGCTTCTAGACTTGTAATTCATGTCATTTATTCTATATGTACAATATTATATAAGGGTCTACTGTTTCAGCAATGTGTGACGGCTCAATTGGTGATGTAAGCTCACTCAGAAGGCCTCAGGTGTTTTTCTCTTTTTCCCCAGGGGTAGCAGCTCCAGTAAGCCCCCCTCTCCCCCACCTCCATCACCCATAATGCCTGCTGTTATTTGGCATGCAGACTATATCAGATGGTCAAAAAAACAAGCGAGAACATTCAAAGATTCTTGCCCTAATAGGATCACTCACCTGAAATCTTTCCTGTTGTAAAAGTCCCAAGCAGACGCATGGCACACCACTTCCCTGCCATCTTTAGGTTTCTCCAGCATGGAGTGATCCCAGAATTCTTGTGGCATTTCCTTGAGCCCCAGTGAGGTAAAGAACTCCTCAGCAACTCGGAACATGTGGGTAGCATTCCAATTCTGGAGAGACAAATTAGGTAGAACCATGTGATGAGCAAAACTAAACTCGGGAAGGATTAAACTGAGAGCACATTGACCTCCAGAAAGGTCACAGTTCTGAGCAGTGTGACTGACCCCCCTCCCCCCACTCCAAAACATGTAACAGACAGAATGGCTTGAAATTGGTTTGACTCTGTTCTTAATTCTTGCTAGTAATGACTGTTTACAGTTTGTGGGCACAAACCATGGTTTGAATCTCAGGCCTGAATTTTCAGAAAATTGGACACAGCATCTGCGGCAATTTTACCACTGCAGCTGCATCTCCAGAAATGCACCAGAATGTTTGTGGCCAATTTTCAAACATTCCAACACATTTACAACACTTTACTCACTTTACAGGAAAAAAATGATGAATGCATCAGAATTGTGATGCATGAGCCGGCTCAGTGGCAGGGAGGGTTGAGGAGCTGCATGCCACACCTTTCACTGCACTGGCAACCTAGGTTCAGGAACAGACTCAGATCATTTGGGGTTGGCCGGGGAGGGAGAGGATTGTGCATGCACTTGCCTGCTCTTCTCTCCACTCCCAGCGAGGGGGGAAGTGCTGCACTGCTCCTATGCCGTCACCATGTAGAGGCATGGTGACAGGGGAGCAGGAGTGACTCACAAGGGGCTGGCCAGCAGCAGGCACTGTAGTCATTGCATGTTGTTGGTCAGAGTGGGAGAAGAAGAGCAGAAATGCTGGGAGCAGGCACATGAAGCTTTGCCTGTCTTCTGCGGCCCGCTCAACCACTTGGGCCCCACCATCATCTGGATTTGTGTCTTCAGGTTGGAGAAAACAGCCCTCCCACCCCAGCCCTGCAGTGGGGGGGCCAATCTGTGGTGGACTCTGTGGCGGGATGGATTCTGAGGGAGGTAGTAGACAGCAGGAGAGGGGTGGGCAGGAGCCGAAGAGCAGCCTGTAACCTGGGGTAGAAAGGTCTTGTAGAAAAAAAGAATTTGGACACCTGTATAATTTTTGATGCACATCTTGCAGTACTTGCATCAAGAAGTTAGCCACCATTCCTGTGGTCTAACAGTCTTGGCACAGGTAGCACAACTGCGGAAAAATAATGCCGCAAAGCTTTGAAAATCCCACCTTCAGTACCTAAATCAGTTTGAGCAGTTTAACCCAATAATTACCTGACGGAGCATGGTGTCCGTGACATCCACATTGGTTTTGTCAGGAAATGGAATCATCATGTCATAGATATTGTTCCACTGTTGAGCCCACATATTACCTAATGGAAGAATAGCAAGTATTAAAAAAGGCACACAGCATCTGTTCCTGCTGTCCCAGTGGCAAAACTGTAACATTATAGGATTTGTACTGTACTATACTACACTACACCATACCATATCGTACCATACCATAGATACCGTACCATGCCGTGCGTATTACGCTGTACCATACCATACCGTACATACCACACTATACCATACCATACCTCCCACTCCTTGTCTGCAGTAAGATGATTCTCAAGATGATCCTTCAGATGTTTGACTATGCAAATTTGGCATACTGTATAGTAGAACCCCTCAATCTGGCTTTGCCAGGATGAACCCTCTTTTCATCTTCTTTTGTTTTGCTCTCAACTATCCTCTTCACACATATAATTGATCAGTCTACTCTAACCTCACCCTCAATACCTGACACCTGTCACATTGCAGCTCTTTCCTCTCTCATTATTGGTTTGAAATCCTTACATGTTATCTCTCACTCCTTTCACCATCCCTGTCCTCTTCATACTCCTTCCACTCCTCTGATATCCCCACTCTCTTTTTATTTATTTATTGAAATGTTTCACCAGGAAGGCACACTGAGCAACGGGGAAGGGGTACAACTGGAATGAGACATGATACATTCAAGTTACAAGATCAACATTAACATACAGTTGTAAGGCAGCTGTTACAAACAGTGTTACAACAGTGTTGCACATAACATGTAGAAAGAGTGGACAATAATAAGTGCTGGGTTAATAATCAAACAAGTACTTACATGAAAGAAAAGGGAGAAGGTGGGGGAAGGGGAAGAGTCATGCTCCTGGAGACCCCTTCAGGATGCAAAGAACCCTGCAAGGGGACTGGGGGGGACCAGAGAGAAGGGGATAAGGTAGTGTCCCAGAGAGACCCCTTTAAGATTGTGGGGGAAGGGAGTAGATGAGAGATACAGGCCCCTTGGGTGGCAGGAGAGGGACCTGTGGAGAGCATTCATGGTACTTTACATTCTGTGAGAGATCAAGAGAGGCCAGTAAGGGGGAGCAATTTGGGGGAAGGAGAGAAGGGCTAGAGGGGATGGGTGTGCACAGGGTAAAATGAGGGGGTAGGGGGAAGGGTTTGTCTAGGGCTTAGAGGAGGGAATTAGGGAGGGACATGGCAGGAGCAGCTAGGTGCAAGGTAATTATTAAGGGCAGAGCTGATGGAGTAAGCGGAGGATGAGTGCCAGATTTGGGAGGGGAGAGATTCCACATTTTTGGGAGGCAGTGACAGTAACCGGATTGACCGATTTGGGTGGATCTGCGGGGGACAACCAAGGTATGGGAGTCGGTTGATCTACGGGAATGGGAGGGTGGGGGGTGTTCTAAAGGAGGAGGTGAGGTAGGAAGGAAGCTCAGCCAACCAGTGCTTGGTGGTGAATTTAACACAGTGGGAGAGTCATCTATTTGTAAAAGAGGGGAAGGATAGAGCATGATAAAGTTTGCAGTGATGGGTGCGAGTGGGGGCATCCAGGGCAAAGCAGCAGAAGGAATTGAAGAGGGTGTCCAGTCTGGCCAGGGAGGACTTAGTGACAGCACCACAGACCACATCACAGTAGTCAAAAATGGACGGTATGAGCTTCTGAAGTTCACGTCTAGCTGTAGGAGGGATGCAACTACAGTTCCTGAACAGGGCACCAAGCTTGGGGCTCAGTTTTTTCTGGATGGCGTCAATATGTCCAGAGGAGTTTAGGTGTTGGTCCAACCAACCACCTAAATACCTGAAGGAGGATGTGTCCTCAAGTAAAGTCCCCTCAAATATGTGAAAAGTGGGTAGGGAAGGAAGCCTAGAGAGTCTCTGCCTTGTGCCAAAGGTCATGGAGACAGTCTTTTTGGCATTGAGGAAAAGTTTATGGATAGCAAACCAGAGCTGAACCTTCCAAGATCTTCCAAGATCTTCAACTGCTTTTGGATAATCCATCCGGCTCAGGAAATTGAACACTAGTCCCGGCACTACACTGCCACTGGTGGTAATGTACTTAGGGCAGCACACAGCATGGGGAGAGGATGCCCGATGGTACTGTGCAAGCTTGTGATGCCACTAGTCACCATCTCCAGAACAACAGTAGGGAAAACACTTGGGCAGTGCTGAATGAGGACCTGCCCCTCGCAGGCTTTGCATTGGTGACAGGGCATTTTCCCAGTTGAAACTGGATCCGTTTCACCGGAGAAGTCATAAAGGGGGCTTGCTGACTCCCACCACAGGGAGGAAAAACCCATGGAGAACATGCCCCACATCGAAGGTAAGCCCCCGAGGAGCTGGGTAATAGAGCTGTGGGGGACAGGTCAGAACAACAGCCTGCACTGGGACAGAAACAGCATTAACATAACATAAAAAAAGAAGTGTGTGCATTCAACTATTTCAGCTACCAACAAGGAAAACAGCATTAGGCCAGTGCTCCTTGTCAGTACAAGCTACGAATGCCTAGAATTCTCTTCCTGTTGCTATCTGTGAAATTGCTACTTTTAATTTTTTTAAGAGTCATGCTCAAGCTTATTTTAAGGATAAGCTGGTATGTAAATATAAATTAAGTTAATTTTTGTTTTATAATCTGTTTGTATTGTTCACTTAATGGCTGTTTTGCCATTTTATGATGTGGACACTTTTGAAAAAGGTCCATTGGGTTAAAGGTTTTCTGAATTTAATAAAGAAACAGCAAGGTACTCCTGTAAAGAGAGACTGCAAAGTGTCAGTATGTACTTTATTATGTGGAAGACAGGAGGCATATGATAGTAACATATATTTTTTAAGTCACTTGTTCACCAGGAAGGTTCTTTTTTTTTTTTTTTTTTTAAAACATGTCATTGTTTCTCTCTCCTCCAGGTGGAATTGTGTGCCCAGCAATGTAGTCAGTACTGGGTCTATAGCTGGGTTCAAAACACAATGGGACAACTTTAAGAGGTCCTTGGGAACAAGAAGGTTGTAGGAGACAGGGAAGAAACTGAAAGGGGGGGTAATTTAGATCAGTACATTTTAGGACATAAGGGCCCACTAAATGGCCTTAAAGTCTCTTTCCATCCTTATTTTTCTCTGTTAATATTTTCTACTGTTCTATGTTTTGTGTTTCTATTCAATGTACTGTGCCAATTGTACCTACTGTTTTATATATATTGTATTATTCATTACCCACCAGGGTTGGGGAGACACCGAGCTATCCAGATGTTGAACTGTTGGTCTCCCAAATTGTGGATCGGGGCAAAATGGGGGGTTTCTACTAAAAAAGGTATGTGGTGCTTTTTGGGTGGCAGGCTATGGGGGGGACAGGGGTGAGAATGAACCCAGAGCCTGGATAATAATATATGGAAGTGTGATGGGAGGGGTAGGGGTTTCTAAAGGGGAGGACTGGGAGGGGGGAATCTATTGAGAGGTGAGTCTCCTTCAAATGAGAAAGAGCACCAGGACCAGAGGACATGTGAGGACGCTTTGGGGGGGAGTTTCCAAGGGATGTGAGTAAGTACTAGTTCACTGAAAGAGTGGTGGATGACTGGAACAGACTGCCAGTGAAAGTGGTGGAGCCAAAAACAGTAGGGGGCTTCAAGCACGAGTGGGATAGACATAGGGGAATATTAGTAAATAGGTAAGGAGGAGGCAGGCTCACCAGAGACTAGTTAGAGTCAGGCAGGCACATCTGGGCAGACTGGGTGGGCCAAGTGGCCATTTTTTGCCAGCAAATGCTATGTTTCTATATGTCTATTTGGAAGAATTAGGCATGGGGGGGGTCAATGAATTGTGGGGATCATGAGTCTTCGGGGAGATTTGGGTGTGGGTGATAATGACAATGGTGCAAGCTCCTGTTACTGTGCCAGAAGCCAGGATAATATGAACATACAAAATAGCCAGCTGAAGAAAGCCTTATGGTCTGGCAAGTCTGCCCAAATGTGCAGCCCCTGTTCCAGTGATTATAGTGGGACCTGCCACCCTTCCCTGCCAATAACCATAGATTGGGGGTGCAGAGAGAGGGCATCTAAAGGTATTTGGGGTCTTGGGGATCAGTCTAGGGAGGCGAGACAATGTCCAACCAGAATGAGCTAGCCAGGATTTGGATGATTACCCCCCTCCCAACTGTGGATAGGATGTTAGAAGTGGAGGGAGCCCAACTTTAAAATAAAGGTATATGATGCTCGGTGGAGAATTTGGTGTATACCAGGAGCATTTATTTAGTTGTCGTTAATACTGTCTGAATAAAAACCATAATGCACCCAGAGTTGAAATTCCCCAGCCAGAATACCCTTTGAGCAATTAGAAGTGGGGTATTCCAGCAGGAGCAGAAACTACAGGGTAGGGACATTCTGGCAAGGGCATTAAATAGAAAGGGGGCATTTGAATTTATTTATCCAATTTTTCCTAACCTGTGCTGCAGGTTGCCACCAACAACCGCCCAGCCCCACCTCAACTGACCCATCTCTTGTATGTCCATGGCCTGCCACCCATGGTAATATTCTGGAGCCTGCAGATGTTTTAGATGTACAAAACGAGTGATGTCATGTTTTCTGTCCGAGGAACTGACTGTAGGTGTAAATAGTCTCCTCCGCCTTACCCTCCTCCAAGAAATGTTTTCCACCCTCAAATAAATAGGCTTTCATGTTAGTCAATGGTTGCAGGTACTATTTTCTTTCTTAAATGGGTAGTACAAGAACTGGAACCTGAGTAGTGGGAGGCAGCATTCGTTTTTTTGGGGGGAGTAAGATCCACCCCCACCTCCACCCAAGAAGCATCTAAAGATCTACCCCCACCTTTTTTTTGATTCATGTGGGAGGGTCATGAGGTGGATCTATCACGCTGGAACAAGACACACTAGTTTGGGACCTGGATGAAGCAACAGAACAAGTCTGTGGAGTGATCGAGTTGTGGAGCCCCTGCATTTTATTAAGGACTAGGAGAACAGAAGTTCTTAATGCCTTCAAATTGACTTAAAAACCCTTGGAACAAATGATTATCAGAGCCTTCTGGGGCCTCAGAAGGAAAGAGTAATTAAGGAGTGAAACTACAGCTCCCAAGGAAAACAGTAGACACAGTGTTCTGATTCAAGTTGAAAGAGTCACAGGTTTTTCTTAAACATTTGTATACTAAAAACATAAAGTTCAGCTTTTGGGATTAACAATATTTGTTTACCATATTCAATATATATATATCTATATATATATATCTATATATATATCTATATGCATATATATATATATATATAGAGAGAGAGAGAGAGAGTATATATAGTGTGTCTTTTTAGTAGTTTCAAAGCTTTGAAAGCATTGGTGTTAGTAATGCATTTAGAAAAACTTTTTTATTGTCTTTACAGTTAAACATGCAGTTTCATGTGAGGGCACATTTTTGGGGGGAAGGGGTTCAAATTATTTTACTCATGGGCACAGTACTTGGTAAACAAAGTCCTTTGATGATAAAGTGTATTTTTTCTTTTACATTTGAGAAGTATGTATTATGTTTTTTTTTTTCCTACTTTCTTTTCACTGATATTATAAACTGAGCCAGGAAAAAAGTAAGACTGAACAGATCAGCGCTGACATCAAAAAAATATAATGTTCCTAAGGTCTGTTGCATGCACTATGCTTTCATTTTCGTTGGACGGGCATAAGGTGGCTCTATCATGTTGGAACAACTATCAGAGCTGCCATCCCCCTGCACATGCCATTTATCACTCATTTAAAATAACGCAGATGTAGTTTCACATTTTTACTATGAGGGAAGCAAGAAGATGACCCAGCATGGTTAACAAATACATTGATTGACACCTGTGAATGAGTGGGGAGGGGGAGCTTTTTCTAGCATTCCTGGTGGTTTTATACTCCCTGGAACCTGCTATTCAGGTTTTTTTTATTGCATCTTGTCTCAGGCAATCTTCCCAGAGTGCAGTTTGCTTTGTTGTTTAATAGATGCGGGTGGAGGCCAGTGTTTTCTTACATTGTCTTTTGTTTCAAATTAACCACAGACATCATGGCAGCCAAAGGAGACACACTTTGAGTCTTAGGGTATGTACAGCATAATTAATAAGTTTTCATATGCATAATCTTTCCATTCTTGTTATTTCTAGACATGGCTTTAGGAAGGGTTAACATGGTCAGGACCCCTTAGCAATTGAGATGCTTATGCAGCAAATAAGTCCAGAGGGGCTAACTTATCCTACAACTGTTAATTGTTACAGTCTGCATTTTCTTCTTGAGATGGTAACTTTTGCATTTATATTTATTTTAAAATATTTAATATTCTGACCATGTGGTTATGTCATGGACTATAACTGATCTCCAGCCTTAACCCCCAACCCTCATGCCCCAACTTGCTTAGAAGATAGTGCTTGTAGACAAATCTAATCATTTTGCTGCTGTGTTCTAGTGTGTTCTGGTGTGTGTGTGTGTACTTTTGATTCAATTGCTTGTCTTGTCTTGCATGGAAAACAGTGCTTGTAGACAATCTAATCATTCCACAGCTATGTTCTGCTGTGTCTGTTTGTGTGTGTGTGTGTGTGTGTGTGTGTGTGTGTTCCCCTGAGGCTGTTCTTGCAACCCAGGAAAGGTAGAAATAATTAGGTATCTCCTCCCTATTCCTGGATGCAAGTTCCCTCTGCCCTGGGAACACCTGCCTGCTGAAAAAGGAAGGGTTGCAGGAACCCGGGGAATGATTACGGGGGGGCCGGGCTGATGGTCATCAAAATGGAAAGGGATTTTGTTATTGGATGACCTTAAGGTGGCTAAACAATGTACCAAAGCTGTGAGGAGAGCCAGCGGAATGCTGTGGTGTTAGGGAGAGGTATTACCATCACAAGGGAGGAGGTGATGATGCCTCTGTGTAGATCACTGGTGAGGCCTGATTTGGAATATGGTGTCCAGTTCTGGAAGCCACATTACTGTCATGCAACTTTAAATCACAAATGGGTTAAATGGTTCTATTTTAGATTTCTATCCCTTTCCCCTACTTCTCCCACAGATTAGCCTTATGGAACACAACAAGAACATATCTTGGCTAGCATGATGAAAGTACCTACACAAGCTGTTTCTCAGTCTACAGCATTGTCTTTTTAAAATGCTAACTTCTTGTTGAAAATATGGCATCATTTTTCCATCCATGTTATTACTAGACATACTGCAGCTAGCTTGGCACGAGGAAGGGTGAACGTGGTCAGGACCCCTTAACAATTGAGATACATATGCAGCAAATAAGTCCAGATGTGCTAACTTACCCTATAACTGTTAAGTGTCACAGTTTGCATTTTCTTCTTGAAATGGTTACTTTTGCATTTATGTTTATTTTAAAATATTTAATATTCTGACCATGTGGTTATGTCATGGACCATAACTGATCTCCAGCCTTAACCCCCCCCATGCCCCAACTTGCATAGAAGATAGTGCTTATAGACAAATCTAATCATTTTGCTGCTGTGTTCTGTGTGTGTGTGTGTGTGTGTGTGTGTGTGTGTGTGTGTGTATGCTTTTGATTTAATAGTTTGTGACTTGCATGGAAAACAGTGCTTGTAGACAATCTAACCATTTTGCAGCTATGTTCTGCTCTGTGTGTGTGAGTGTGTGTGTGTGTGTGTGTGTGTGTGTGTTCCTCTGAGGCTGTTCTTGCAACCTAGGAAAGGTACTTCCCCAGACATAGCAGCAGTACGTTGCATAGCAGATATAAAATATCAATAAGCAGGTCATGCAACAGATGTGCTGAGCAGTTACTGAAGCAAGAAATGTATAGATGCCATTTTTTACATCCTGTTCAAAATGTGTTTTTGCACCTGTGGTGTCAAATGGCACAGTCACTGTGCAAAATCTCCTTTTGGCTAATGAACTGATAGTGTCATTGTTCATGCGGTGGGGTCACAAAAAGCCCATGTTGAAAACTTGGAGTGAAAATACCAAGAAACGCCCAGGGCATTAGGGTTTCTGACCATAACACCCCGCACTATAGGGACTAACAGGTATCAGGGGTGTGACTTGGGATTGTCAACAGTAATGCTCATGCCATTCCATCCCCATCTCCACCCTGCAGTCAGTGACAGGTATCGAGGTGTGCCTTTGACTCTTCAGCCCCAAAGTTCACTCCAATCTCTTATACTGCACCCATTTCAACATATTTCCTTATGGAATGGGGTGAGTGTAAACTTTGAAAACCCCAAGGCACACCTCGACTCTTGTTTGTGTCTGCTGGGTAGGGTGAGGTGAAATGGCATGACCGTTATGGGCAATGACCCAAAGGCACACCCCAATGCCTGTCCATGTCTGCGGGGCGGGGTTGGCATCACTTCAATACTTCACTGCCATTCCTATTCTGCCTGTCTGTGTGTGTGTGTGTGTGTGTGTGTGTGTGTCTCTCTCTATCTATATGTCTGTGTAATTATCTATCTTTCTATTAATTGCATGTATCACTATTTTTACCTATTTCTAAAACAAACCTGCATATCACATTTGCCTGCACTCTGAGCACATACTTATGAAACTGTGCATATTTGCACTCCACTTCTGCGTAGACCTCATACTTTCCTAATATTCCCATTATCACAAGCATAACTACCTTGCCCTTATCAAAAGTGACCCCCTCTGAAAGTTAATATCACATTTTCTCTAACAGTCCATCATTATAACACCCGACTTCCTGACATCAACACATTGCTTGAATATAAAACTGATATCACCTCATGCACAAAAACCCTGTTTCTCTTAAAAACAAATAAAAAAAACTGTGTAAATAATCCCAAGGCTGAACATATGCCAGCCATTGCTTTTTCATGTACTGCTACCTTCTGTACCATCATGGGGATTTGCATATGCTTCCCTTGATGCTTTGCATTATTGGGATATGTGCAATTGTGTTTTCTTTAAAATTTGGTCGTCTGGCCAATATCATCCGGGATAACACATACATCAGTGGCATTTGCTCTTGGGTTCTTTTGTAAGCTTCCTATTCCTTCCATTAAAATGTACACCCCCATATATTTTCCTAATAATGTGCATGCCTTCCTTAGAACAGAAACTAAAACAAATCTTACTACTTACAAATCACTGTGTTGTTTCTCCATACCTCCTTAACAATTCCACACAACTTCTCTAACTTTGTTATGCAGCCGTGGTGGATCTGACCAGATTTGGTTTTAACAACTGGAGATGGTAGCATTCAAGAGGGAGAGAGAGAGGGAGGGAGGGAGAGAGAGACCAACACAGCAGTCTGGTCTCCATTCCCATGTCTGCTCTGTTTTAAAAGTCTCAACTCTCTTTAGAAAAAAAAAAAACATTTCTTTTATGTAACAAGATGGTAGCATTCGGGAGATAGCAGTCGAGGAGAGAGAGACAGAGAGCGTGAAACACATCAATATGGTCTCTGCTCCCTTCTCCTCCCCATTCCACTTTCTGCTTCGTATCAAACTGACAGTCGGAACAGAGACCAACTTGATCCAATCTCAAATAAAAAAATATATTATTTCCTAGTGAAGACAGCAGCATGTTGACATTGGTAGCATTTGTGCACAAAGAACAACACAAGCTGTGCAGTAGATTTCAAACCTCCTAGCCGATCCAATCAGTGCTCCACTCTCCACTTTAAATGCTCTCTTTTTTCCCCATATTCAAATAACAAAAAAATATATATAAATCAAATCAGTGATAAAGGAGAGGTGGGGAAGAGTCCTTTAAGGCAACAAAATATCCTTCTCCTTCACCTGGCTTTTACGAGGGACTATTTGGCGAACAGAGGGAGGATACTTTTCTAGAAACTCATTTGGAAACCATAAATTTATCATTTTAAAAAAATTCATTCTTTTTTTTACATTTATTATCACCCACAGTATAATTGCAATAATGCACTCCAAGGTGTGGGTTGTTGTGGGATTTACCTACTCCTGGCATGGTTAAGTTACTCGGCCTGTAGGCTTGTGACCAAACCACACCAATCTGGGGCAAATCCCAGAAAAACTCACACCCCATCATGCATGACTACTTAAATAACCCATAACCCACTTTTTTGGGCAGGAACACATTGTTAAAAAGCTGTCCAGTTTACTTGATGTATCATGATGAAATATCTTTTTAAAAAGTGAGTGAACATGTTTGCCTATAATACATTAAAGAGTCTATGTCAATACCCCCATGGGCTGACTGTTTCCATCTTTAACAGAAGGCAGAGGTTGACAAAAGTGTCACCAACACAGAATTAAAAAACCTGTGTTTAAAACCTTTACGTGAGGATTCAGGTTTTAAACAAATTTCTAACGAGCACAATGGGGCCCCTATCAGAGCAGTATGCTTCAGCAGCGCCAGCGCCTGAATTTCTCCATTTGCTGATAAGCAGCATGTTTTGAAGCCAGAAACAACATAATATCTCTCCCTGGTTTGGGGGGGCTCAGATAGAGCATGCAGGAGGAATCAGTCTGTGTGCATGTGTGAGGAAGACCAATAAGAAAGTAATGTCTGAATTAAAACTACTCTTGCACTCTCTCTGTCTTTCCCTCTCCCCACCTCACTGTCTCTCTCTCTCAAGGTTGGTTTGCCACGTGACTGTCTCACAGAAGAGGGTCACACAGTAACAGATGATGCTACCAGCAGTGTGTCATGTGCCTCGTACATGAATGACTGACACATCAGTGAACACATTGCCCATAATAAGCACTGCAGCAGGAGTCAGCAGGAAGAGCATATGAACAGTTATTGATGACCGATCAGTTGCAAACCTTGCGATGGGAGCCAGCATGCACGTGTGAAATGCTGCAGAGACATATGAGGGCAAGGAGTGACAAACACCCAGTCTGCACTAACTGGTAGGGGCTAAGAAGCTGCTATTTAATCTGTGCACAGTAATGTACATGTAAAGGCTACTGACTTACAATGCATCAGCGGCAAATTAATTTTGAGTAGCCAAGAGCTTCACTAAGCCAGGCACAACAATACTTTCCTGGTAGAGTTTTTGAAAGTTGGTGGCAGCTCTATGTTTTTCAATGTTATTTGCCTCCACATATCCACCTCCCCCATACACACCCTGTCCCCACCCTCTCTGTTAACCTTATTGTCGACATCAGGTGACCTCAGACATACACAACAAAGACGTTTTTAAACCACTGCCTCCGTAATTATGCCATTTTCCACTTCTTAACTGTCCACTGGGGCGTGTGCTATGCCTTCATCCCTTCATCAATCAATGAATGCATTACCTCTACCTCTACCGTGCTTCTTGCCCACATTGGTGGGGGTTGGGTAGAGCAAGAGCCTAGGGCTTGATTTTGAAAGGCAATATCTTGAATGGAGTGAAACCTGACCTGCATTTTTTTTGGATTTATTTGCAAAATGGCAAAACTCCATGGTAAATAGTGTTTTGTGCAAAAAAGAAATATAGTGTGATAATACACTTTCTTGAAGAAAAGATTCTTCAGGGTCTTTTTTTCTTGTTCTATTTCTGCTTCAATCCAATTTCAGAACATCCTGGGGCCAAATTAGTTTAAAACACGGATTGCTTTTTAAAGTTATGCAGAAAGTTCAGCTCTGTATAAGACTGAACCAACTGCCTGTTACCAAAGACAAAAATCACTCCATCAGGATTGGCCCCTTTCCTTTCAAAAAGCCACACTTGAGGCCACCCGATGGTCATCCTTGGGCTACCCAAGGCCAGTCAGGAGATGGTCTGCTTTAGCAGTAGGAGACAGGGCAAGACATCATCTGGCAAGTGGAGCTCATGTTTCCTCTCTAGTCTCTTAAGGAACCACAACGTGCCAGCATCCACCACTCCCCTTGTTATTCTGGACTCTTAGTTCCACCACTCCCCCTGCTATTCTGGACTCTCAGTTGCTATTAACCCAGCCACCGCTGAAGGCCAGTCTAGGACTGGGAGCCTAGTCACTCCCTCCTTCCTCAAAGGAGAGAAGTCCCTCAGACATTCAATTCCTTTTTCCTGGTTGGCCGGCCAGCATTTCAGACTCATTCCCAACCCAGTTCGCTGTCATCGCAGATGGTAGTACTACCACTGTGCCAGCAGGATGGCCCTCAGTGAATACGTATTAGAGTTCTAAATCTGTGTCAATGCTTGGCATGTTGCTGACTCAGGGTTGCACCCTGAGCAGGGGACATCAGGACTGGAGACCAGCAAGGAGGGTGACAGAGCATCCACGTGGACACTCTCCTTTGGGGGGCAACAGGGGGTTCAGTGATGCCAACTCATAGAGTGGCTCACGGTGGTAGACTTGTGGTAATGCACATGACTGACCTCACGTCAAGTTCATTCCTACCCCTGGATGCTGTCATGGACAAACCATGAGGGAGGTGAGTGTGGCCATGAAAATTAAAAAATCACTAGCTTGGTTGCTTCAGATGATGGCCTCAACATGCCCGAGCCCCATGTCACCAGACCCTACTCAGCAATGTGCACACTTCTCAGCCCTGGCCTACAGAACTCCAAGGGGTGTCTCTTGCCTATTCATTGGCCACAGAGGGGACTGGGGCCCCACAGGAAGGAAAAAAATCCACAACCCAGAGACAAAGGACTACCCTGGGAGTCAGGAGATATGCATCAGTGCAGGCATATAGGCAGTCACTTTGGCTCCTATAAGACTATTTTTATTTTATAACTTAAACTCCTCTGAAGTGAAATTTCCAAGATTCAGAGGGAGATGTCAGCAGTGCAGTGACTTTCTGCTGCCAAGTGTGACAGCAGTTATACCCCAGCCAGGGCAGCATCTTTCCACACCTGGGTTGTTGCCTCAACTCATGCAGAAATCACGAGTGGCAGCCCTGCAGATTAGATTTCCTTTGTACAAAGCTCATGTGGGTGACCCTTGTTTAACCTGGGTACTGGGTCAGAAGGGTGGGGGAATAGTCATAAGGTGCTGCAAGCAGCAGTACTTCCTGGCTGGGGGAAGGGCAGTGCTACATTCTGCTGCTGCAGTGACCCCCCCCCCCCCACTGGTATCAGGGAGCTCAGCCTTCACCAGTGAGATGCTGCAAAGGTTGTGTTGCCATGGTTTTAGTTAGCAAGCAGGAAGAAAAATCATCAAACAACAACCACTGCCCTTAATATGACTCTAGGGCTCTGTGCCGTAAGAGAACCTGTACCATGGCATTGGGGCCAGGATGTTGCTGGTGTGGCTAAAGTGGGCTGATGTTGAGATAGAAACCTATATGGAAATAATTTAAACCTACTTATAGTTGAAATATGGCGCCACCCCACTGGCGCAGTAATAGTGTTACTTCTCACTACATCAGTGGCAAGTTGATTGCTCTCCACTTCAGCAGCGCCACCTGTGGAGCTCATAGGTTGTACAACTCACCGTGGGAATACAGTGGGAGAGGAGATGCAGAGCTCTGTGCTGTGTACACTGATTGTGTTCTATGTCACTCATCAGTCGGCATCTCAAAGGAGGGAGGTTTATTGAAATACCACCCCCCCCCCCCACAGCCTGACAAGATAACATGTGTTGCCTACACAGCACAACAGACCCCTGCTTACCTGACTGGATTCAGACACCAGAGAGGTTGCTGCCTCAAGGGCCCTGTGGTGGTGGTGCTGGGGGGGGCAACGTACGTGGGAATAGGTGAGTGGGAACTCTTGGGTGCGTGGCCAGGTGATGGTGAAGGAGAATAAAAATTAATCTTAAAAAAAAAAAAAAAAATACCTGGAATATATATACCTGGGATAAGCTGGAAGTTTCATTTAAGATATACAGAAACAAAACACTGCATGCTACCTTAAAGTTGATACAGATAACAGTGAATTAATTGGATCTAGCCTCAGGGGAAGCAGATTCCTTCTTTCCTTACCAAGTAAATGAGCAGGAATGGGCCCTTTCAGGTTTATATACTTGGAACCGTAGCGTTCATAGAGTTTCCTGCGGACAAAGGCGTGCAGGTTTAGGTAGAGGGGTTCCAGCTGTTGGTAGATCTTCTCCAAGTCGTCTTCGAATGTAGGCGAGTTGTACCATGAGCGCCAGTATTCACCCGTGTCTTTGTACCCTAGTAGAAGGTAGAGTTTTTAGAATATGAAAAGGGCCCAGTCAACTCTTCCAAAAGAGACTGAACTCACATGAATCCATCACTAGCAAAACTGCTACTTGTCAAGATAGTTCAACAGCTCCCCCAACAATGTTACTTGGTACTACAGAATGGAACAGGGTTTTGGGCTAGTGGTGGACTGAACCAACATAGTTCGGGGGGGCGGGGGGACCATCACTGCATACCACAACCTGGCAGGTTTTAAAGATCTAGATCTCCCCAAACAATCTCTCTTTTAATAAAATCTGTTTCACTGGTTAGAAATACAAATTAGAGGTAAGTATGCAAGTTATAATCTAACTAGTATGCAAATGTCTGGAAAACTTGGGAAGGTACAATATTTAGACACAATTCAGCTTGAATTTCATACATCTTGTATAGATTTCTCCTCTCCATTATTTATTATTGAAGAAATTCCCTCGAAGCAAGATCTTTATCTCTCAGAGTTCATTTGCATCTATAGTACATGCCCTACTTGAATTTGTAATGTTCTGTTGCAATGTCACAGTCTGTTGCCATGGGAATACCTATGATGTCACAAGCAGAGCATTATGACATCAGGTTGGGAAGAAGCAGTAGGGCCTGATGAACCCTCAAGGAACATCTATCCTGTTTTCATGCATGTGACCTCAGCAATAAATAATGAGGATAAGAAATACAGAGTTACTGAGAAATATAAGCTACTTTGTGTCCAATCTTTTTTCTATGTAACTTTTTTCCCCCAGTGGGTCGGGTCAAGCGGGGCTGTCAGCCCTATCCCCACCTCCTCTCACCTGGCATCCACAACCCGATCAACTGAGCCCCATATCCTTCACAGATTCCCCTGCCCCTCATGGCGTGGCCAGGAAGAGGAGGACTGTCCTCCTCCCACCCAGAAACACAATCCAGATTTGTGGGCCAGGTGGAACAGTAGTGGCGCAGGGCTGAGGCAGGCAGGGCTTCCTGTAGCCTGTGCCAGCCCATTTTCCATTTTCTCCCTTTGTTGCCCCTTGCTGTGGCGGCACATAAATGTACACATGGAGGCGTACACATGCTATGGAACCAGGGTCCCTCCCTTGGTGTCACTCAGGCTGCTGGCCCTACCCCCAGGCCTCCACCCTGGGCAGCAAAGGGCCGAGTCAGCAAACCTCACACCCCATGAGAGGAGAGCTGTCCATCAGACACTCAATCCTCTCCCTCGCCAGCCGACCCCCAGTGACCCAAGCTCATTCCCAAACCTGGGTCACCGGTGTGACAAGAGATAAGGTGCATGGCACCTCAGTCCTCAATGTACAGGGCCAGCTTTTGTGTCCAATTTTTGTTTGTATTTTTAAATTTCTTCTCAAGGCGTCAGTGGCTCTTTAAGAGGTTGGAAAACAGATACACACATAGGTAGATGTTTACAGACAGAAAAAGTCATGCTGTCTATTTTGTCGACCCATTTCCTACCTAGGTCCTTGACAGTCTAGCAATGGTTAGTTTTCTATTGTTTAGTCATTGTACTAAACTGCCACTCCCATCACTCTGGTCTCGCCCCAATTCATACTCACCATTCACATGTCTGTCCCAAACATGTTTAAAACTATCCACTAAGTCGACATTTATAACATCCTTTGCTAGATTATTCCACTTCTCTACCACCATAGATGCTGGAACCTATGGGCACAGGGGGCTGTAGCACCCCCACTACTGCCCATGAGCAGCCATGCTCTCTGTAAAGAGCTCATTTAGGCTCAGAACCAGGTTCTTGTCCTTTCTCATCTCATAAGCATGTCCATCTAGCAGGCTAATAGTAGTAGTAGTGTTGGGGGTCGCGAGTGTGGGAAGAGGGAAGTAGGTTATGGTGAGGGGGATCAAGGTGACTGATGGGGGTCTGGTTGGTGAGGAACGGTCAGGGTTTGTGAAGGGTTTTCCTGGGGCTCTGCCCCAATAAACTAACTGAATCACAAGCTGGCATTGTCTTGTACATACCTGAGAGGCAGTAACATAGCAGGTGAGATTGTGTGGACAAGATTAGCCATGAACTCCCTTCCACCACTAATATAAGTCAAGAACCATAGTCACTCCATATTTCATCATATCCCCCCCAACTGCTTTATCCTCTAGTGATCAATCCCTTGATACCCAGAAGTGTTTCCCTATTCCTCCTATGTAAATAGACACAGAGGCATTTCTACAGTCCCCAAGACTGTTGCATCATGCATTCTTTGGCCGCAAGGACTTCAGATCAAAGGTGAGCGGTCCTAGCACCCAGTGGGCACAAGAGGCAACACCACTGAAGGATGAAGTAATGCTGCAGCATCCATATTAAAATCTGATAAATCACCCAATTTGTAATGTATTGATATGTGCCAAAAAGTTTTAAAAAGTCCTCCCGATTACATTGTTTCTAAATCTGAGCACAAGGAACTCTTGGAGCTCAAGTGGCCCTCACATGCAAGTAAATTTACTCATTTTATTATTTATTTTGTTACTTATTTATTCATTTTTTTTATTCTATTTTTTCTCCCCAGCTGGCATCTGGGAATATACCCCATCTGTCATTTTGCAGAGCACTCCAGCCCTGTTGCCCCATCTTTCCTTGGGACTTACTTGGCATCCTCAGAGACCATGGTCCCCCCCACACACACACAAAATGGGTCCCCCCAAGCCAGAGGGCTAATCCCGAGAAGAGAGTCGAGGTACGAATCTGGGGAGGCCTGCCTCAGACTGATGAGTGCAGGACATGCAGGAATCCGGGATGCCATGTTGCACAGCCATGGGGGTGGTTCTCTTACCCTTTCACCCCACTCCTGAAGCTGGTGGTGACAGGCCATCCTGGCAGCCACATACGCTGAGTGTGCGCATATGCTGAGCATGCATGTATGCTGGGATGACCAACTACAGCCTCTCCCTCCCGCTCTGCAGGCTCCTCCAACTGCACCACCACCTGTGGTCCATGCGGGTGGCAGTATTGCAGCAGAATATGCCAACCTCCCTCCATGAAGGAGAGTGTCTGCTAGAATGTTTAGTCTCCTCCCCACCCCCGGCCAGCCCCCAATGACCAGGGTCTCTTTTTTTTTTTTTTTCTTTTGTATCTAGTTTTTCTCCTCCAGGTTAACTGGCCCTCTTCCTCCAGTCCCTCCAGCCCCGTCACCCCAGCGTCCATCAGGATTTACCTGGATGTCACCGAGGTGCTTAGCTAGCCAAGTACAGAGCCTGCAGAGGACCAGTGTCATCCTGCCAGTCCACCATTTTCCATTTTCTCCCTTCCCCTGTTGTTGGGGAGTGACACATCAATGCGCATGCATGGAGAAGCACACACATTGTGGAGTCCTGCAGCACCCTCCCTTCGATTGATGTCCCCGACCTGTTCTGCCCTCAGGCCCCCACCTGGGGGCAGTCATTCGGCGGGACTGCCAACCCACCCTCTCCAGGAGAGGAGAGCTGTCCTCCGGATGCTTGATCCTCTCCCTCCCCAGCTGACCCCCATTAATCCGCTCGCATTGCAAACATGGGTCATCGGCATGGCAGGAGGTAAGGTAGCGATGCCTCAGCCCTCCACACCACTGGGCCGGATTTAACAGGCTCACTTCTAAACCCTAGTTGCCAGCACTGTGAGCAGTAAGTCTACCACTTTGCCAATGGACTAACCCTTTATTTATTTGTGATTTTGAATTTCTTGGCCAGGAAAAGGTTATGGTTTATTCCCAGGTATGACCTGGGGAGGGTGAATACAGATTGTAGGAGAAACAGTGATGAGCTGAATCAGAGCTAATGATGTATAATCTTCAGGAAATCGCAGCAAAGGATGTATTATCTTATGGAGCTCACAGCAAGCTTGCCACAGCTTGCTGATATGGTAGGAGTGAGCTTTAGAAGGCTGTCTGTTCCTACAGAGACAGCTAGCTCGTTGGAGCCCTGGAGTTGGAGTAGGACATCGTAACATACTGGAACAGGGGAATGTGATAAACTGGCCCTTTTGTGATAGATTAGGGATGGCACCCTGAAATACTGAGGTTCAAACAGAGAGAGAGAGAGAGACACTGTACAAGTTATTGTGAAATTGGACTGTATTAATTTTGCTGCTTAAAAAAAAAAAAAACAGAGAGTGTGGCCATGTTACTTTCAAGATAATGTCCAACAAGGGAGCT
Organism: Neoceratodus forsteri; assembly: GCA_016271365.2. NCBI lineage: Eukaryota > Metazoa > Chordata > Ceratodontiformes > Ceratodontidae > Neoceratodus > Neoceratodus forsteri. Next base: position 62,459,405 of record JADMNL010000032.1, read on the forward strand.
AGAACACTACAAAAAGTGTGTGTGTTGGTGGGGGTGGGGGGAGCATTGACATCAGAAAGGGCACCTACAGCTTATAATGGCAAGCAGAACGTTTAAAGGACAGGTAATGTTTGAAAGGGTTAAATGGCACAAGTGTAAAACAATGTGGGGCCTTGGACCCCCCCCCAGCCCTATGGTTCTGACACCCATGTATTCGGATATGTTTCCAGTATTACTTTACAGCATATGACATGAAACATGCATACCTAAGGAACTACTGAAATAACTGTGTCTGAACTACCAGCATGGATCCCCTAATTACCATTTCCTGGATATATTTAACTACATAGTACAATACACTATACAATGCTACCTGGGGTCAGAAAGTTGGGGACTAGATCCTTTATGCTTCTTTCAGACCCTGGGAGCATGTTCACTATAGCGGAAGTACTACAGTACTAAACACAAAAGTGTCTCTTCCCACCACAGACATTAGGTGCCCCGCCCCCATAACTGTAATTCAGATGTTCTGCTTGCTAAAACAGTAAAATCATTTTTTGTGACCCAAAACATCTGGGAACGGAGGTCAGATGGGCAGGCAGTGCGCCTTTGCAGTGTGGCAAACTGCAGCATTCTTTTGACCAGTTTGATATGAGGAAAGCAATTTGTTGTACTTTCCCTTGTTTATGGTTGCTAGAGGGAAACATAATCTGCCACAAGTGACTGAAATGGGGGCACATTCTAAATATGACAACTGGTGCAGAGTAAAAATTGCCCCCCCCCAAAAAAAAACACGTGTTTTAATTTTTTTCCCCCAGTTCTGATTGGGTACAATAAACAAACTGCTCTTGACTGTGAACATTCCATAACCAATCTATGCAGTAACGAGGAGACAGTGAGCCTCTCTAATACCAGTAAGAGGTCCCCACCCCCCAGCAAATTAATCTAAAGTACTGACTAGTCAGAGTGGTGCTAATGATTTATAATAATAGTTATTTGCAGATATGTTTATTAAACAAGAATCTCGAGGTGGTATCGTTAAGGTTATTTACTCCTATTTACTAGGAGGTCCCATTCATGAGTACTGTAATGCATATGAAAAACAGAATAAAACAAGCACATTATATAGTTATGTTCCTGCATGTGCACTAAACGTACTAACAAATTACACATAAGCAAGGGTCTCTTACCATCCATTTGAGAAGCTTGATTGCTCAACTGAACAAACTCCTTGTACTTGTCCCTCAAGGGAATTCCCACACTGTTGTGCCAGCCTTCCCAAGCATACAGCAGCTTTTTGTAGTTCCGGGATGAAGCCATAATGTTCACCAGATCTGCAGTGGGAGACAGTAGATGTGAGCAGGTGCCACATGACTCAGAGATTTTTTATACTAATTCACCTTAATGTAACCTGAGTGCCATGTACCAATGGCTACTACCCCTATCTGGACTCTTGTGCAGGTGGAAAAGGGAGTTCTTTCCCAAACATAGTATAAATGGCGCAGTGTCTCCACCCAGAGTTAAAATAAAGTGAGCCAGATATTTATACAGTACAATCCCTTGGATGCTGTACCTATCCACCTCCCCTGACAGTCACCCCACACATGAATTACCAGAAACCAAAACCTTGTTTCAACGTGCTTGCAATTATCGACTTGCGCTAATAATATGGGTCCACATATTCAAAAGTCCCCTGCAAAATCACGCAAGTGCCTGCACCACACATCCAACATGTGCCAGCCCAAAATAATGAGATACTGAGAAGATGCACCATGAGATGCACTCGTGCATGTCCGTTCAAATATCCTGAAGATGTGTGACCGTGGGGTGGGAGATGCGTGGCACAGCAGGTGATCTGAGCCCTATTCGGAGCATGGGGAAATGCACGATGCGGAGCCATTTGCTCGGTGCTCAAAGTTGCAATATTTAGCTGGAATATGCAAATGACCTAATTGTGCAGTCCAAGCCTATCTCCCACATGCACAGCTCATTATTGGAATGTATTCAGGCCGTGTTTATACCCCAGGCGTGCTCAGTTCCAGCTTTGCAGGGCTACCCCACAACGGTGAACAGGAGGTATTGCAGCCTATCAGGCAGGTGTGATGGACTGTTTGTGTGTGGGTGGGTGGACTGCATTGGCCTGGGTACAGTGCTATTATCCATAGCCATGTACAAGGTTGGAATGGAGTACAGGGGGCCCACCTGGACAATGGCCACGGGGCCCACCAGGACATACAACAGGGGAGGGCACAGGGTGACACAGTCTAATCAATATACCACGTGCATCTGATACACCAGCTCCATATGCAGCATACAGTCACCTGCAGTGCCCCACACACCCCTGTATGTGAGGAACATGGTGATGACTGCAAGGAATGGCAGTGTGCGGAGGGTGGCCAGGTACCTGAGTGGGTGAGTCTCACTTGTGTGCACCTATGGTATACCATGGTGGGTGTGTGCCATAAATCAGTCCCTATCCTGTGCCAGGCTGCCACCCATCCACCAAGCTACCCTGGCACTGTTGGCCTAGATGGCACCCTGGGTGCATGTCACTGCCAAGTGGCACCCTGCAGGCTGCATGGGTGCAGGCCATGGCCCCCAGTGCATTTGCTAAATTGTGGCTGTCTGCTCTGCTGGTGTGTGCAGGGGTACCTGACAGCACTGGCATGTGGCTGCTGGGTGTCTATGTCGAGGGTGCGGTGTGGGGGTTACTCCCTGGATGGTGCCAGTGGTGACAGCACCTGTGGCACTGGATACGTCCATCCTGGCATGACAGATGTATGTGGGTGCCTGAAGCATATTCCGGTGCACCTCCGAGAGCCGTCTCCGGATGGCCTGCCAGCAGTTCTGCAGCCTGCCTGTGGGTGGCTGGCCAATTTAGGCATGCCTTTTCCGTGCCTAACTTTTGGCAGCGCATTTCTGAGTTGTGCAGCAGATTTCTGCTAAATATAGGGATGCACAGTATATTCATGGACATGCCCCATTAATTTGCACTGCATACATTATCTCTGCGCGAAGACACAGCTGGAAAGGCGTGACACATCTCCCCCTTTTGAATATCGTGCTTTGGCGCATTATTTGTGGTGGGTGGCACATCTCTACTTTGCGCCATGCATCTCCTTTGAGAATGTGGGCCATGGTCAGTAATAATAATATGCTCATGAGACATTTGTAAAAAGTACATTTATTTACATGGGGAGGGTTAGGAAAAGGGGACAAAAAGGGAAAAAAGATTGAAGAGGTTAAACAATTTTTTTCAGCATTATGATTTTGTAAACACCAATCGATCACTGTAATCGAAAAATGGTTCCAGTGTCCACATCCCACCAGCACATAATTCAGCACAGATGTTGTAGCCCACTGGATTTTACATTACTACCCTCTCCAGCTTAAACCATTTTAAAGTGCTCTAGCACGGTTTGCGTTCGCACTTAACACGCATTGTTATCCATTTTTTAAAACTGTGTTCAAACCCTGATAAGACCTAGGCTTAAACATGGTTTTAAAAACGTTTCTGAAGTTAAGTCGAATTTACCTATAGTGCGGACGCTCAAGCACGGTTCCCCGTCATGAAGCTGGATGCCCCCACATCTGAATCAGTTGCCAGGTAATTCAGTGCCGAGGCAGTAGCGCGGATGCTGTAAACCATTTTTAATAATGGTTTACAACACGCTGGCAGCAGTGCAGACACTAGAACATGGATGCGACAGCACGGTAATTCATTCATTTTAAAAAATGGTTTCCCTTACCGTGCTGTAATGTGAACACAGCCTAAAGAGGATCAGTCCCAGTACTGAAACCTGTGCTACTCCGCTAATAATCCCCCTTTCTTCAGAGTGGACTCAATTTATTATTACCCTCTGGCTCCTGTTGTCCAGCTAATTTTTTTTAACCAGGCTACCACCCTGGGACCCACTCCCAGGCTGGCTAACTTGTTTATTAATCTTTTGTGTGGGACTGTGTCAAATGCCTAGCTAAAGTCTAGGCAGACCATGTCTACAGCCCCTCCCTGGTCTATTACTTTGGTCACTCAGTCAAAGAAATCAATTAGATTCATCTGACATGACCTTCCCACTGTGAATCCATGCTGCCTTGGGTCCTGGCCTCTAGGTACTCAATAATTATTTCTTTCAGAAGTGATTCCATCATTTTCCCTACCACTGAGGTCAAACTAACAGGTCTGTAGTTTCCTGCCTTTGTCTTGCTCCCACTTTTGTGAAGGGGAATCACATCTGCCCTTCTCCAGTCCTCAGGTACCACACCATCCTCCCAGGATTTGTTAAAAAGAGTAGTCTGTGGTGTCACTAGTTCTCCATTAGTTCTTTTAGAATTCTGGGGTGAATCCCATCAGGCCCCATTGTTTTGTCCACCTTCAGTTTTAGGAGTTCTTTCAGGACCCTTTCTTCTGTGAATGGACTAGTACCGACCCCCCTATCCAGAGTGCTGCTATTGTTTGGTTTAGGCACTTCCCCCTCCTCTTGTTTTTCTACAGGTTGAGTGCTGTGCCACACATCACACCTGGTACTGTTGAGTAGAAAAATCTTCTAATTAGCAAAAGGGAAAAGTAAAAAATAATTCAGATATAAGAAACATAGAAACACAGAAAACATGACTGCAGATATAGACTCACAGTCTGCCTGGTCCATTGAACTAAACCCAGAAAATATATGTGAACTGTAAGATGAAATGTGTCTGAAAATGAGTTTTTTCCCAACTAGCCAATGTGTCGCCAGGGGCTCTTTAACCGGATCTTCCTCAGTTCAATGCACATCTGATGTCTCTGGAAGCACGCTGAGCTGAGAGCAGTTAAAAGTGGAAACCGTGACACGGCTGGCCCCACACCAGCTCAGTTGCTTGTTACAGAACTTCTCTCTTTGCCTCATTTAAACCCAAGTTACTTTCACCAGATCTGTATTTTAGTAATCAAGCGGTGGAAATGGATGGAAATGAGCAGTGTGGTCTAATGTCCAGTATCTGGTCCAGTAGTGACGTTACAGTTCTTACCCCGCTCCATGAAAAAAGGTGGACGTGATGGGTCGCACATCACGTGGGCAGAAAGGAGCAAACAGAAAAAGAGATGTGCAAGAACAAGGGGACACAATTTGAAGATACATATTGTTATATGTAAGTCTGTATTATTGTTAATATGTATTATTTTTAATATAGTATGTCCTGCCTAGTTATTTGTTTTAATGTAGCACTTGTCGCTTGTGAAAACTGGCAATTTGCTCATCTTGCTAACAAGTATAAAAAATAAAAATGAAAAAAATGAGGGGGGACGGCTCAGGAGCAATGTGAGGAAGTATTTTTTCACAGAGAGGGAGGTAGACGCATGGAACGGCCTTCCTGAGGAGGTAGTGGGGTCAAAAACAGTGGGGGAATTCAAGAATGCATGGGACAGACATAAGGCAATTCTAGTGGGGGGGTAGGAAGAAACAGGCTGCTGGTTAACTAGGATCTGCAGCTTATCCATTAGGTAGGGAAATGGACAGACTGGGTGGGCCAAGCGGTCCTTATCTGCCATCAAATTCTATGTAGGCTGACATAGTTAATTCTGTTCCTCCTCATGTACCACAAGCCCGATGACCTCACTGTCTGTGACATCACAACTGACTGAGAAGAGCCTATAGCTGCTGACAGATTGGTCGCCTATGATGTCATAATAAGTGCGGTCAGCATGCTAATGAGCTATGAAGAGGACTAGAATTAGATAGGTCAGCATCTAGGTAAAGCACTGTTTTTAACATCACTCCTAATTCTGCCAGGCAGAACACCTTGAAAAAAGAAAGTGGAAAAAGATGACGACTTCAGAAATGAAAAGTAACTGAAACATAGAAACACAGAAACATAGAATTTGACGGCAGATAAGGACCGCTTGGCCCACCCAGTCTACCCATTTCCCTATCTAATGGTTAAGCTGCAGATCCTAGTTAACCAGCAGCCTACTTCTTTCTACCCCACCCCCTAGAATTGCCTTATGACTGTCCCATGCATGCTTGAATTCAACCACTGTTTTTGACTCCACAACCTCCTCTGGAAGGCCGTCCCATGCATCCACAACCTTCTCTGTGAAAAAATACTTCCTCACATTGCCCCTGAGCCGCCTCATCTTCAAATTGTGCCCCTGTTCTTGCACACCTCTTTTTTGAAAGATGCTACCTCTTGGACTTTGTTGATTCCCTTGAGGTACTTGAAAGTTTCTATCTTGTCCCCCCTCTCCCTCCTTTCTTCGAGGCTATACATATTAAGCTCCTTTGATCTCTCTTCATATGTCTTCTGGTGCAGACCCTGAACCTGCTCTGACAGTGTTGAAAACTGTATTACATTTTCTGATCACTGTCACTGGTGCTCCTGACTCGTAAACATAAAAACTGGATCGTTTTCTTAGCCATCATCTGCTCTGGAAACTCATTTACAGTGATGTGACATCACAGTCCTCTCAGGGGGGCTTATTTAGGCAGGGCTGATTTATATATAAGCAAACTATACCTGTGCTAAAAGCTCAAGATTTACCGGGGTCCACTTCAAAGACAGGGGACCCTCTGTACAGTCACATGGTTCTGTCACAAAGTGGCTGGACTGACCCCATGCAGCACCACAACCTCACTACAGACCCCGTTGTGCTCTGCAGAAAGGGACTGCACATCTTTTCTTGCATGATTCCTAGTGACATTGCAACCATGTGGGGAAAGGTGAGGGGTTGCCATGCAAATTGTTTTTGCTGTGTTTGTTTTATAATTTTTGGCCAGGAAAGACACATGAAGCCAAGGTTTGTCTCCTAGTGTCCACAAGGATATTAAGTGCCTTGCTCATGGTCACACAGTATGCAAGTGGTGGCTGTGGGATTCAAACCTAGTTCTCCAGATTTTCAGCTTGGTGCTCTTAACCACTGTGCTACACTGCCTACCTACTGCCTATGGATTGCAGGGCATGCACAAAGCATCCCAACCCTCACAGTGTTGGGCACAGAATTTTTAGATACCCCTGCCTGTAAACACAATCAGGTGGTATAGGTGTTGGAATTCTGGGTCTGACCAGGGAGGCACAGATGTCGTGAGGAACCAAACATTAACATGTAGCACAGGTGGGGGGAGGGAACTGAGTTAGGGAAGGGGTGCCACCTGATACAGGGACGGTACAGAGGCTGGGGTTTGGGAGGGGGAATCACTGAATCACCAGGAGAGAACCTCAGGACCAAAGAAACATCAAAATCTGAGCAGCCCAGAAGTGGGCCTTAAAGAGGAACTGTCAGCACTAAGAATCCCCCACCCAAGTGTGTGGCTGGTCCCAATGTGCATTTTGTGTGCAAAAACATTTTTTTTTAACTTACTGTTACTGCGGTAAAGTAGTTTGCTATCTGACTCATTCTACGGACTTCCAAGCTGACATTTGCTAGAACCAGAAATCCCAGAATCCCCTGCAGCTGATGTCGGAGCTGGGCTGCAGCAGTGGGAGATTCAACAGCCTGCAGTACATGTTAGAGCTTTTATAAGCTCTGATCTTTTGTTTGCTGATCCCACTGCTATCCCAGCACTAAGTACAGTCACAGATGTATAAATTGGAGTAATATAATGTTTGCTGGGATTCTCTGTTATATTCTGCATGGTGATCAAATTACTGAGATCCATATATAATGCACTTTCCTGGTCTTTCTAGCCTGCAATTTTTACTGATGGCATTTTGTATTGTTTCTCTTTTTGTAGGTTTCCATTTACATGCTATGCTACATTGTTTTATAGTTGCATGCTGCACCCTATTATGTTGGCAGAAAGGCATATTATAAATAAAAATAGTTTCTCACATTCTTTTTTTTTTTTTGCATTCTTTGGTAACCAGGTAAGACCCACTAGGTACAAGTGCTTGTTTTCAGGGTGGCCTAGGAGCACACTGGGGAGGTTAAGCAACTTGCTCAGAGTCACACAGTATGCAAGTGGAGGTTGTGGGAATCAAACCCAGGTCTGCTGGATGTACTAAGCTCATTCACAGCTCATTACTCTAACCTCTAGGCTTTACTACCAGCATTTTATTCCATGTCTCACTTTTCCCCACATTCTGAGGCTGTGCCTCCCTTGCCTGGATGACAGCAGTGGTAGGTCTTGTTGGCTGTTTTTTGTATTGGGTCTAATTTGGAGAAGGTTATGAAGCTGAGGGCAGGGGGCTCAGCGCACTGGTACAATTATTTCCTATCATAGGTGACAGTGACACAACATGACAGCTTAGGAATCCAACGTGGAGCTTCTTGACTGGAAAATGTCTAGAATGTGTAGCCTTCTCCTGCACTCCCCCCTGAGGACACACTGTTGTGATCTCTACGGATGTCTCAGTGTAACCAGTACAAAGGGCACTGCATTGGAATGGTGTGCTACGTTACTGTAAATGTGACAACAGCAGAGCCCCCCCCCCCCACCAAGCTACCTCCCATCCTACTTCATGCCTGTCATGAGTAATTAGTGTGAGGCCACAGGACTCCTTCAGAGACAAAATCTCAGAGATCACATCTGGAAAAAGCAGGAAGGTTTCTACCTGCAGAGCAAACTTTGATTAAAATATGCCAAACCCTCCGTCCAAAGCTGCTGAGCTACTGGGTGCCTCCTCTAAAAATGGGGGAGCCAATTTGAGCAACCAGAAACTGGTGAAAACGGCTTTTGCACGCTTTTTAAACTGCTGCTTACCATAGAAGCTGCATCTCATTAGTATGCAAAAAATTCTAATTAACCTGTTTGTCTTCCAAGCCTAACAATTTTAGTTTTGGTTGGAAGTTTTTAAGCCTGTCCAGCCCTGTGGCATTGGCAGTAACATTTGCCCTACTATACAGGGGGCCTGGCTTCAGACTGTCAACGATCACCCCCATTTTGGGCTGGCAGAGTCTCATGCATGCTTTGGAGTGGAGCAGCCATGATCCTACGTAGACCTTCGGAGTCAGACCCTTGCTATCAGGATGTGGGAGAGTTTCCCTCTGTGTTGCCACTGTTTGAACCAGAACCCTGCCCCCCAGAATGGATTCATGGGAGCAGGAGAGGAAATTTCCCCTCAAACAACTGAATATGGGGAACTGTGTGTTGCAGCTGGGAGAGGGAACGGGGAGGTATTAATTGACAATGTCTGGTAGCCTCGGTGGGGGGTGGGGGGTGGTCTAAGGCCCTGGACACACTACTGAACTGTTATTGAAAACAGTTTTTAAAACCAGTTTAGCTAAATCATTTCAGTGCAGCCACACTGCTCAGTAACCATTTTTGATAATGGTTTAGTGTGTCCACACTGCTAGTGTTAAACCTGTTTTCCTTGTAACTATTTTGTGTTAAGTCCAACACACAGAACTGTGCTTGCCTGGACACACTGCAGCTAGAACTGTTTTAGTTGAACCATTACAGCTTAAAACGTTTTTACTCCTGAACAGACCTGTGAGTAAAACCATGCTAGCTCCAAAATGTTTTAAAAAATGGGTTTAAGACTAGGTATCTAGCAGGGTTTAAAAACACTTTTGTTAAAATATTTTAAGGGGCTTGTAGTCTGTCTGCAAACAGTGCTAGGGGGAGTTAAACCGTTTTAAGGCACTTAAACCATTTTAAGATCCACAGTGTGTCCAGGGCCTTAATGGCAATCAGGGCTTACCATCTTGGTGGCCTAATGAAGAGGAGAATAGGTGTTTTCAAGTCCCCATCATTGGCCCAAAACAGGCAAAATAATTTACCCATGCCCTAGCCCGCTCAGCACCTCCCTCATCCCTGGCACTGTATGACCCCACAGAATAGACCACCTGCCTAACAATGTTCCAAGTGGAGGTTAACCTATAAGTCCCTAAGATGGGTCAGTATCAGGTTGGGGGGATGCCGCTGGGAACAAGGACATCAGGAGGGGAAAATGTATATTAAGAAAATTATTTAGCAGGTTTCTGGGAGGGTAATATGTATGTGTGTGTATATATATCTTTATTGCCTGCACTGTGTGATTAGTAAATGAATGCTTCAGTATTCAGTTAGTTCTATCCTATAATTACCTAGGGAGCAGATAATTAGTTCTATCCTATAATTACCTAGGGAATAGATAATGAACAGTCTTCCTAAGAGCTTGGCACTGAGAGTTGCCTCCAGTTATGGGGTGATGGGTGGAGCTACAGTGGAAGACAAGGGGGATATGGTGGGCTGACATTCCATGTGATGGCTACCAGCCCCCCCACCTCAGTTCAACTGAGCCTCTGATGCTCTGGGGCCATCCTCCCGCTCATCATCATCATCATCATACGCATCAATCTGCTTCCACCATGATGACAGCAGGGGGCACAACATGATGGGGCAGAATGGAAGCCTTTGGTGGGGGAGGGAGTGGGGAGTGGTGGTGGTGAAGGTTGTTGGAGGTCAGCAGAGTGTCCCGGCGGAAGTAGGACACTGGTTGGCCCAAAGAAGGAGGATGCCAAGAGCAAGAGGGAGAAGGAGAAATGGGACTTTCCTTCAGCTTATTACAATACCTCCACCTGCACAGTTATGAAAAGCAGCTCTACGTTGCACATCAAAAGGGGCTGCCTGCCGCCAATGGAGCAAGTGATCAGTGATGACAACAGACCAGGGATGCCCCCAGTCATGACCCAGATCAGACTGGAACACTAGCACTACCACACAGGACACTTCTTTGGCACATAATATGTTAAGGAGGTCAGCACAACAGTCAATCAGGTGCTAAAGCCTGCAAAAGGAGTCCGAAGGGCCCATGGAACACAGAAAAAAGCGTAATTTGCATAGCCAATAGTCCATCGAGTGATGTACCTCCAGCACTGCTGAGAGTGACTGACAGCTTTGGGGGTGAAACAAGAGTTAGAGTTCCCCAGTGAACAGCAGGTGCTATTCCAAACATATTCAGTCTGCCTGTGACTGCAGTAGAGTCAGACTAGAGTGAAATGCAGCTGACAGCTGATGGATAAAGACCACACCTCTGCCAAAACAAGCAGTATTCCTGTACAGGGAAAGTGCAGGCAATGGCTTGCTTGCACGGTGCAGACATAAGAGACTTAAAGTAAGATGTAAGGGGAGGTGTTGGCCAGGGTACACTGTCACTGCCCTGCGATCACTCTTCAGGCATTCAAGGGAATTTGCTGCCTCGCAGCATTAATTCAGTAACAGAAAGTAGCTCTGTATCTGGGGAACCACTCAGCCAGCATCACTGTCGGCACTGACTGTCACAGTACTTACTACCCAGTAATTAGGTAGGATGGTCAGACAGGATGGGCCGACAGGCGTTTTTCTGCCATTATTGTCTATGTAACTATTTAAGCAATAACAACTGAGAAGGCAATAGTTTCTGAGGGATTAACAACTGGTTGAGAAGATAGGCCACCTCCCTCTAGGTGGTTGGTATCTCAAAGAAATGACTGGCTTTGAGGTTGTTATTGAGATAATAAGTCTAATTGCAATAACATCTACTGTTAAATTTACGTTTAGGTGTGATCGGTGTGACTCGAGTCGTGCATGTCGCACAGTGTCAGCTGGAGGAGCCTCACTAAGCTCATGCATATTTAATCAGACTTGCACGTATTTATGTTTGTGTCTAAGTATGCACGAGGAGTGGATGTAAGGACGTAGTGTGCTGGTCTGACACGGTCAGGCTTCACAGCCTGAAGCTGCACCTCTGAATTCGATGCACAAGATTGTCGGCTACATGTGGAGAGGAGGAGAGGACTGACTGACCCTACACAAGGGCATTTATACGCTTAAGAGAGAAGTCAAATCAGTCATGGAGGAACTCAGTGCTGCTGTGTCATTATACTCTGCAAACTGAGCAAGATCACACTGGTCTGGGGACCCATGAGTAACTCGAGGCCTTGGTCAGCTATTTCTTGAACATTAATTTGGGAATCCTTTCATAAATTTGGCCAGCTGGCTGAGAATACAAATACTTTGCTTGGATTTGTGTTTATTGCAAGGATACCTTCAAGATCTTATATGTATGCACTGTAAGGGAATCCTGTACCTGCTACCCCCTTACCTAGTATGCCACTGAACCATGGGTACCCCTATCCTTGCTGGCCCCTTTTAAGTGATACTGTATGTGCACCGCTGCCATAGTTAGGCCTTTTACTGACTTTCGTTAGCCTACTACATCATTGTAACATACTCTCCTATAGTGCAATGTATATTCCCGTATGTGTTGTATATGTACATATGTATAATTACTTGTCTTTATGTTGTAATTTTGAATGTCGAACTAGGGACTGTTGCTCTTAAGTCAATCGTGTAATTATTCTTGATTTGTAAATACTGTTCATTGTAACTGTTGTACTTGTTTGACTCTATTAGGTCCATCTTGTAAATGAGCCCTGCTCAATGGTGTTCGCCATAAAGATTTTGATTGATTGATTGATATAGTATGAAATCTGTAAGTGCACCACTACAAGATGTCCAGCAACGACAGATGAAGGTCTGCACTGATTCCACAACTGGGTACCCAGCAGTAATTATTAAGGTAGCTTCCTAGCAAACAAGAGTTGCATGTAACTGGTTCTAGTAAGAGTAATGGGGTCTGAACAGTACAGTCTGGCATGCAGGAATTGTGCGTGGAGTGGGGGCAGATTACCTGAAGCACCGCAAGGAGCTGCCTACTATATCTAAATTGGCTGTGTCTAGAAGAGCACTGGAATTACAGCAATGTATTTACCCTGACTGCATTATTTATATTACCTCGTGGACCTATCTAGTCTATAAAAAATACATAAACAAAATGATAATTTCACTGCTGAACCCTTGTCCTTCTCCAAGAACCTTTTTCCATGATCCCAATAAAGCCTTTGTTACTTATTTATAGTTGCTGTCTGTGAATATGTTATTAGAAGAGCGTTAATAATTGCATTTTTGGGGGAACTGTTCTTGTACTGTGTAGGTTCACAGGTAGGGTGATCCTGTTGTGAGGCTTGGAGCGTCTGCGTCCCGGGGGGGGGGGGGTTACTGTACTTGACATGAAGCCCACTTTAATCTTTCTCTAGGTGGAGGCACTGTGCAACTTAAATTCAGTCTTGGATACATCCCCCCATCAGACATTATTAACCCAGACCCCTCAGCCTTAAGCCCATAAAGCAGGGGTAATGACTGACACCCATGGCAACCAAGTCACATCTGCAAAGCTGTCTGGCCAGCTCATGGCCTTTGTCCCACAATTTGTGAGCACAGAGGTGCACTTTGGGGAGGACTTAATGAGGGAAAGAAGAAGTCAATAGCTTGACAGCAACTCAGGTGAAGGGCAGTTCTCTTACCGTTCCATTGCAAGGTAGACATTAGCTCACCTTACAAAGTATGGCCCAGTCACCCAATTCAGTCCCTGACAGCACCTTGAAAAATAATGAGTTGTGTTTCATATGATGGTTTCGACAGGGCACAATATCCTATAGCTGCTCAGATAAAGCCCTGCTGTAGTCAAGGTTCTCTAATGTAAAGCAGGGTTTCTGATTATGGTTCATAAATGCATAATAACTACCCTAATGTGCAGTGCAGTGCAGGTTGGGCTCGGGAAAGCTACCTACCAGGCTCCAAAGACCAGCAATCTGGGATGTTAGGGCGGCACACCTTCGCAGTGGAGTAAATATTATCCATCTGACTCAGAATCGTGTTGTACTGAAAAACACAACAAAGAAAAACAAATCTGGAGAACAGGAATGAGCTAGGAATGCATACAGATGACACTTTATTTATTTGCGGCTGTCCAGGCACTGTGTCCTGTACACTGAAGGGTCCCAAAAGGATGAAAAATGTGTCAACATTTTTTTCTCTGAGTCTACATAAGAACAAATGTAAAAACCTGTTTGGGGACAACTTTTAGTCCTGGTGATACCTTGGCCTCTGCATTACACACACTAGTTTGCATACTGCTACCCATAATGCTTTGCACTGGGATGGGGGCCTTGGACAGTATAATATGTGGTTGAAGAAGACACTTGGAGAACAGTGAACCAGGCACTGTTGTCTCTCTTTTGATCCTTTTTAATGACCACACACACACACACACACTGCCCTTTTTGTTAACTGCTTCGTGCATTCTACCTGCAAGTGTACTATGTGTCTGACAATGCCTCAATTTCCTCAGGTTAGGAATGACATACTAAGGAGATGGATGTATAACAAGCATACCACTTTATAATATATATAGAATGTTTATATGTAACTGGCTGCAAACATAACCACTACCTGCCTACTCCAAGCAATGATAATATTAACCTGCTTATGTCACAAGAAAGAGAGAAATGGATGGGGTGTTGTACATTGGGGTGGGATATTCAGAATGTGCCAGACAGGGGCGCAAGCCTGGGCACAGCCCAACTGGGATGCACCAGGGCATGGTCTGGGCAATATTCAATGGGTGCAGCACCATTGAATATGGCACTGGAGCCACCCGCAATGTGCACGGTGCAGTGGAACTGCACCAGCGCACGTGGCAAGTGAGGAGCAGGGGGATGTGCCAGTGCAGGTGCGCTAGGCACATGAACCATGATATTCAGTGCAGGACATGCAGATGAGACCATTATGCATGCAAGGTGCAAATGGGACCATTTGCATGTCATTATGGCCCCATTTGCATGCAGGTGCGCCGATCACCAGTGACTTGCGTCTGGCGCCCTGCCAGGCTGCAGCCATCAGGGACCGATGCCCCCTGCCCCTCGGTGGGCAACACACCCCAACATCCGATCATGGGCTTAAGGACATTTAAATAATCCCTGGTGGTCCAGTGGACCTGCACCCCTGCCCGATTGCAGGCTTAGGTAAATTAAATAACTCCCTGGTGGTTCAGTGGACCCACTCCCCAGCCCGATTGCGGGCTTTTGTGATATTAAATAACTCCCTGGTGGTCCAGTGCACCTGAACCCCAGCCAGATCGCGGGCTTTAGCTAACATAACATCCCCTGGTGGTCCAGCGGTACCCCCCCTCACCACCCCACTCAGACCCATACCCGCTCCCCTGGTCAGAGGCGGGTGGCAGCTCCCAATCTGCCAAGCCACCTGGCTGCCCGGCCACCACTGACTGACAGCGTACAGTACAGCTGTACACCCTTGGCCCACTGCAGTACCATGGGCGCAGAGATCGTGACAATATACATAGTCCCAATGTGAATGGTTTCATTCACATTTCGGGACTGTGTAGTACAGTATGGTCTGCATGCCTGGCCAATGGGCGATACAGATGTACTGTGGCTGTCAGTCGGCTGCTGGGTCGGGCGGCTTTATGGTGGGGAGCTGCCGCCCGCCGCTGACTGGGGGGGAGCGGGGTGGCGGGTCTGAGTGGGCGAGTGGGGAGGGGGGTATCGCTGGACCACCAGGGATGTTACGTTTGCTAAAGTCCGCAATTGAGCTGGGGTTCGGGTCCACTGAAGCACCAGGGAATTATTTAATATCACAAAAGCCCGTGATCAGGCTGGGGAGCTGGTCCACTAGACCACCAGGGAGTTGTTTAATTTACTTAAGACCGTGATCAGGCAGGGGTGCAGGTCCACTGGACCACCAGGGTTTATATTTACATAAGAGCCCGCGATCAGGCAAGGGGGGGTAACGACACCCGGGCATTGTCTCTGGAGGTTGGGTGGCCACCCACAGGTGGTGGCTGCTGTGTTGTGCCCTGCAACATGGCAGCTCACTTGTGGGTGGCCAAGCCTTGCTCTTTCTTTTTACAGGTGGATCTTTGCACCCAACCTGTGCGGCATAAGGCGGGTGTGTGCCTGCATATGCGCCGCACATCCCAGGCTGAATATCAGGATGTGCTGAATATGCATGGGCATGCCTCCCGAACTTGCGCCACATACACTACTGGTGTGCCCTGGTGCGTCGGGATTTGCGCAGTGCAACTTCCACCTTTGAATATCGCGCTGGGGCGCACCAGTGGATTGCTCATGGCGCAACACTGTTGCACCATGCACAACCCCTTTCAATATCCCACCCTATGAGTTTTTTTACAATCCTAAGGTGTATGATATCACATGAACCACTACTGCGAAGCACGAGTGGTTTGTGTTGTGATGATATTACACACCGAGAATGTGTAAAAAAAAAAAACATTTATAATGTAACATCCCTGTCTTTATTTTATAGAATTGCTGGTCAGTTTAGTGCTGCATGTTAAAAAAACTGCTGTTTTCCTTTTCTGTGGCATTTTGTTTCTGTGAGCACCCAACAATGGCAGCTTTTACTTTCAATTTGACTGGCTGACGCTCACACCGTGATAACTGGGTTCCATTCCATTATAACTGGCCATTTGTTACAGCATCAGAAAGTGGCGTCAGTCCACTAAATAAATGGGATATCCAGTAATTATACCAATAATACTGACCAGCTTATGCCGCAAGAAACTGATAATACTAACCTACTAATCACAGGAAATCTACAATCCTAACCTGCTTACACCACAAGAAACTGATAATATTAACCAGCCCATGTTACAAGATAACAATAATACTGGCCTGTGCACACCACAAGAAACCGACAGTACTAACCTGCCTGCATCACAAGAAGCCTATAATACCAACCTGCTTACATCACAAGAAATTGATAATATCAATCTGGTTACATCACAAGAAATTGATAATACTAACCTGGTTACGTCACAAGAAATTGATAATACTAACCTGGTTACGTCACAAGAAATTGATAATACTAACTTGCCTATGTCACAAGAAACTGATAATACTCATCTGCTTACATCACAAGAAAAAAAGTACTAACCTGCCTACATCACAAGAAACTGTTACAACTAACCTGTTTATGTCACAAGAAACCACTAATACTAACCTGCTTACATCGCAAGAAACTGATACTAACCTACCTACTGTACATCACAAGAAACCAAAAATACTAACCTGTTTACGTTACAAGAAACCGATAATACAAACCTGCTTACATCACAAGAAACTGATAATACTAACCTCCTTACGTCACAGGAAACGGATAATACTCACCTGCTTATGTCACAGGAAATGGATAATACTAACCTGCTTACATCACAAAAAAGAGATAATATTAACCAGCCTATGTCACACAGTGATAATTGTCATCTGCCCACTGCACCACAATCAGCTTTACTCAGGCTAAGCTATTAACCTGACTGTCACTCCTGTGTTAGCACTGAGTAACGTGATAAAATAATGACAATCAGGAAATCGGGGCCCTTTACATTACACAGATCTGTGCATGACTGAGAATGTATTACTAGGACAAACTGTGTATCTCTGTATACTGTCGAAACAGAAATTTTGACAGCAAAAGCCATTACTGCGACAATTTATTTATTTATTTACTTATGTATTTGGTAACCAAATAAGTGCACTGATCCAAAAGACCGTTTTCAGACATGACCCTAGCCACAGATGTGGCTACAAAAAAAAGCATAAACAGCAGTAACAATGTACAAGCATAAACAGCAGTAACAATGTACAAAAACAGCAATAGTACAGAGTAATACATGTAATACAGGAATTGGTAACACACCTCAGAATGAGGTAACTGACACGAAATGCAATCAAACAGATTCACAAGCCCAAATTTCTGAATTCAAAAGACTTACAAAAATGCCTACCCGCTGTACCAGCTGACAATAGGCTAAAATAATAAGGTGCTTAGAAGCTCAGTCTTGCTAGAGAATTCCAGATAACTGGATCAGCAGTACTACAAGCAGATCAGAATAGATTAGGAGAGCAGAGAGTACTGCAAGGCATGATGCAGGTAGAGAATGCTAAGGGGCAACAGAGGTGGGAAAGACAAATTTGTAAGAGGAGGGAGAGGTCCCAATGGCACAACAGGTCCTAGCACCTTGATAGCCTGCTCCCTCTGGTATTGTCTTGGGGGCAGTTACAGCCTGACCCAGCTAGAAACCAGGTGCGCAAATTAGTTTTGAAGGACAAATGGGAGACAAAGAAGTGGATGGATAAAGGTAATTTATTCCAAAGGGTGGGGGCAGAGACGGAGAAGGCTCGACTGCCCATGACAGAAGATATACGTGGAACTTCAAGGGGAAGAATATAGATTACCCTTAGGCTTCTGGGTACCACTCTGTCCATGAGAATAGAAGAGTAGGGAGATGACTGGTGGCTCCTGAGCGCTTTGGCAATTAGACAACCCTTGGTATAGTCAAAACAACCCTGTAATGGGAGCCATCCTAGAGACCGGTAGAGTGCACAGTGGTGTGTGGAATATGGAGCTCGAAGTACAACATGACATATGGAATTATATGTAGGGTTTAAACAGGTGCGCAGTGAGGAGGACATGAGAGAATAGACAGGGGAGCAGTAGTCTAGCAAGGGCAGAAGGTGGCCTCACGCAATGGTATGGCGAGCTTCTGTAAATAGTAGTTGTTTTAGCCTGTAGGCAGCACCAAGTGTTTGGTGGATTTTCCACATGGTATAATGTGTTCTGCAAAAGTAAGGGAGACATAGATGGTAACACCAAGGTACTTAAAAGTGGGGACATTGTCAAGTGGGGGACCTGCAGGGGTGTGAACCAGGAGGGACGAGTTGGCTTTGGCAACCTTGGTCAGGAGGGGTTTGGAGCCAAAGAGCATAGTCTTAGTCTTCTTGTCACTGTCTAACACTTTATTGGAGAGGAACCAGTTGTGAGCAGTGCCATAGTTGATGGTGAGGGTGGATGAGATGGATTCAAGCAAGTTGTCACTATGGTATAGGGCTAAATCATCGACATAGAGGAGTGATTTATAATTGAGGCTGTCTGCTGCGAGTGCATTTATAAATATGGACAAATGTAGAGGGCCAAGTATTGAGCCCTGGGGGACACCAGTGTGAATCAGTAAAGTGAAAGAGTATACTTTGCCTATGATGACAGTCTGGGATCTACCAGAGATATAACTGCAGAACCAGGATGTAGTGTTAGGCGAACAACAAAAGCTGCGCAGAGTGGAGTTGAGTCTACAAGGTCAAATGCCTTAGACAGATCCGCATAAACCGCACCTGTGGCCTTACACTTATCCATATTTCTAAGTATGTAGTAGGTAAAAAGTGTCAGGGCAGAAGCAGTAGTATGATGTTTGTGAAAGCCGTGTTGGTGGGGACATAGAAGGTTGTACTTTTCCAGATGTTCAGATAACTGGTAGTGAATGATTTTTCTGAAGTAATTTGCTGAGATGCGGGAGGAGAGAGATGGGCCTATAATTTTCTGGGGCTAGTTGGTCACCAACTTTGAAAACTGGAATAATATGTGCAAGCTTCCAGGAGTCAGGTACAGTGGAAGACGAGAGGGCAAGGTTGAAGATGAAACTAAGGGGTTTGACAATGGGCACGGGGTCGAAATGTCGTTATGCGATTTCTCTTGTTCTTTTGTTCTGTGGGGAGCTCTGCCCCTCACACCCCCATTACAGGGGGCTGCACCCCAAGACCCCCCACTAAGGATTCTAACTCTGGGGGTCCAACTCCAGAGCCGCGATAGAAAACCAGGCGCGATAATGCCGACGCTTATTGCTTAATACATTATGACCCGCACATTGACAGTGGCAGGGGAAATGAGTTTTAGGAATGCCCGGTAAAGGCCATCACTGCCGGGCTACCTCTGACGGCAGTGCCTTCAGAAGTTTGATAGTGACTCTCTGGATAATGGCCTTGAAATAAAAAGAGGGTGGACATGCGGGATTAGTGTGGGAATGAGGGCGATTTGGGCTGGTATTCCCTCCAGCAGGTGGTTGAGGGGAGAGTTTGTTAAGATAGGAGGTTAGGTCGCTGAACATGGTGTTGAACATGTCTGCAATTCTAGAGGGATCTGAGCTGTGACCCAAGAGGGTTTTGATCTGGGTAATTTGGTTTCCAGTATTAGGGTTTAATAGGGACCCAATGGAGGCGCAGAAACTGTGAGGGTTCCCAAGGGAGCTACTCTGTTGTGTGAGATAGTACTGCATGTTAATGATTTGGCTGTCTGTTTACATGAGTTGCGCAGTTGCCTATAGGCATTCCAGAGTTGGGGGGGTTGGGGATGCCTCATAGACTGTCCATTTAAGATCCCTTTCTTTCATTTGCACCAGAAGTTCCTTGGATACCCAGCACATACAGATCCCTCTGACCCTTCTGGTAGTGAGGGGGAAATGCTTGTCCTGTAATTTTTGGAGGACATCCGTGCAATAAGTGACTGCAGTTGAGATTTTATTTTGCATATAGAGGACAAACCAGTTTGCAGCCATAGCATCCCTAATGACTGTATTGAGATCTTGACAGTAGTTTGCCGGGGTGGATGGTGGCACTTATTGGTTATGATTATGAACGTGGGAGCATGGTCACTAATGGAGTCAGACATAGTGGCAGGCTGGAGTACTAAATCTAACCTACTTGTGGCAATCCAATCGAGAGTGGTGTGGTTAGGTGAGTGATGGTTGTGTCTAGTGGTGGAGGAGATGACTTGCTCTAAGCTGTGCGCCTTCAGTAAGCTGGCTTATACAGACTGAGTCACCTGTCCAGTTGAGTTTAAAATTCCCAATTATTATGGTATCTCTGGGGGGTGAGATGCACCCAAGCCCATCCAGAAAGCAGGATAGGCCCTGGATGCCCCCAGCGGGAGGGTTGTAGCAGCATCCATGTATAGTTTTTTTTGAGGTACCCAGGGTAATCTCAGCGAGGAGCCACTCACTAGTTGAGAAGGGGGTTGAGGAGCCAATGAAGGAGGCAGAGATGTGGTCCTGCACATAGAATGCCACACCCCCACCCCAAATCTTACCCGGCCTGTCTAAACGTAGGCGGGAATAACCGGGAAGATGATATAAGGTGTCTTGAGTGACATGGTTTTAGTCAAGTCTTAGAGATGCCTAGCACATAGGGCTTGTACATGGACACCCACACCTCAAGTTCAGCGAACTTAGCTGGGAGACTACATATATTCGTGTGTCCTATTTTAAGGCCTGAATTTCTTGCCCAGGTGACATCAGAGGAGTTAATATGTGTGCTAGCAGTGCCTGGGTTACTTTCCACATCTCCCACAAGGAGGGAAAAGAAGTGGGAGGTGGGGGGACCCAGTAAGGGCATCATATGGAAAAGGAATGAATGAAGAGGCCCAGTAAGCATTTCTCATAGGTTTTATAGTAAAGCAAGGATTGTAAAATTAGAGGACGTTAATTCTTGGGAAATCACGGTGTTTGGGGGAGTGGAGGGTGAACGAGTAGATGAAAAATAGTTTAGGCAAAACTGATCTGCAGCAAGCATTGAGGCACAATAGTCCATGGTGAGTAATAGGCTAGTCAGTGATATGATTACTAGTAGGACCAGGGAGGTATTCATTGTGTAAATCCTGCTGGGGAGATTGCTTTCAAAAGGGCAGTAAAATAATAGGTCAAATCAGTGATTGAGAAAAGAGAAGCCACTAGTCCAGATTACTATGCAGAACAAAAGTAACCAATCGGCTGCTAGGCTGAGAAGACGAGGAGCAGAGCAAAGGTCTATTTAATTTGGCCGGGGTGTGGGAGGGCGGGAGAGACAAAATTCAAGCCTAGAATCAGAGCAAAGAGATTTCCCCGAGACCGGGGAGCAGAGAGTACCAAAAGTCTGAAATTTAGCCGAGGAGCAGAAGCAGCCAATCAATGCCACTGGGGATCCAATCAAACCAGCCGACTAGAGAAAGTGCCACGGCTGCAGCAGTTGCTTGGGGAGCCCGTTCAGGACTGTCTGTGGAAAAAGAGGGGGCAAGACAAAATATTAAGTAGTGCCAAGAAGAACAGCAAGCTAAGCGGGAGGCAGGCAGCAGGTAAAGACAATGCGAGAGGTAAAGAGGTGGCAAGTACAGGGCAATTATGCAGGGACAGAGTGGATAGCATGCATTGGTGCTGGGACAGATGATAGGGGACAAAGCAGCAGCAGGACGTGGTAAGAGCAGGTTATGCAGTTAGGGCAGAGGACTATACAAACAGATTAAAAATAGCAGCGCGAGTGGGGTCGAAAATTAAAACTTGCAGAATGAGTCAAGTAGAAAAGGAGACAAAGCTAGCAGTAGAAACACAAAGAAGAAAAGTGCTGTAATCCTAAACAGTAGCTTAGTTATACAATCAAATTAAATATTAGCAATGCAGTTCACCCATCACTAGGCTAATCTAACAGCAACGAGTAACACAGTGAGGCTGAATCTTATCAGGCTAGCTATACTGTCTGGCTAACAGTACTAGAAATGAGGCATAACATACAAAAAAACAAAATTCAAGCCTAGAATCAGAGCAAAGAGAGATTTCCCCTGAGATCAGGGAGCAGAGCGTGCCAAAGGTCTGAAATTTAGCCGAGGAGCAGAAGCGGCCAGTCAATGCCTGGCTACTCCACTGGGTATCCAATCAAAACAGCGGCTTTCAAGCCATGAGTTCTGGTGGTCCGAGTGCATATCTGCTTGCTCTCCAGGGATCAGGTGGGTGGTCTGGTTGCTGCAGCTGGCTAGAGAAAGCACCTGGGCCACAGCGGCTGCTTGGGGAGCCCGTTCATTGTTGTCTGCTTGCTCTTCAGGAGTTGGGTGGGTGGTCTGATTGCTGCGACTGGCTAGAGAAAGTACTGGGGCCACAGTGGCTGCTTGGGCAGCCCATTCAGGACTGCCTGCTTGCTCTCCAGTGGTTGGGTGGGTGGTCTGGTTACTGCAGCTAGCTAGAGGAAGCACGGGGGCCACAGCGGCTGCTTGGGGAGCCCATTCAGAGCTGTTTGTGGCCCAGAATTTGAAATTGTCGCTGTAATGGTTCCGATGGTGAAATTTCACTGCTTTCACCAGTGTTTCAGCCCCTTCGATTAAACCCTGATTCAGAGTTCATTGTCTATAAAATCAGGGGGTACGGGGGGGGGCACAGCCCCCCCAAAAAAAACAGTCAGTGTCTGACAGGCAAAATTTTGTGGATGTCACTGTGCCACATTGCAACAACTTCATTGTCAATGCGGTTTGGTGGAACCATGTATCTCAGGGTTCTGAAGACATTTTATAAGCCTCTCGCACTTCACTCTCGAGGTTTATGTATGCCCTCACAACTCCACAATACAAAATATGGCCTAGTAATACACTCTTGGCATTATCCTCTTTATGACTATATCTTCCCTCTATGTAACCTCTGTAGATAACTACTGATGTGATAGAATCCCCTCCCTGACTATACTATACTATACTATACTATAGTATACAGGGAATGATGGATGGAAACCATACACAACAAGGCTGTTTCCTTTGAGGGGTTCTGATGACATTATATACCTTGGGAATGACGTTCGAGAGGTCTCTGTCTTTAGAACTCCATGACGAAAATACATGCTTTGTCTGAGTATGGTTTTCCGGCCATTATTTTTTTGAAGTACGGTACATGGTTTAGAAACTTTTCCAAGAGCACTCCCAAACATGAATGTTTCATTTTCCTTCTGATTTGAGGTGAATCAGTGACAGAAACAGTTACAGTGAGGAGCTGGCACCTGGAGGGGTACATTTTAATAAGTAAACAACAAAAATTAACTTATTTTACCAAGTCTGGTTTGGAGCACCGGGGTGGGGGTTACTAAACTGCTTGGTTTTGTGTATGTGTGTGTGTTTTAATTACAGAAAAACAGAAGAATTTTGTTTCAGTAGGGGCCGGTTAGCAGTGTAGTGTCTGTTGAATCTGAAATAATACGAGGTAAAAATGTTGTACCATTGTGGTGACATCACTACTGTAGTATAACAACATTTGTGACCTTTGAACTGTGGGACAACAACCTTTTTGTGTGTGTGGATTTCCATTCACAAAAATAGTCAACCACATACTACAAGTCATATTGTATGTATTTATTATAAAATATGTGTTTCAAATTTGCCCTGTGGTGTTGGAGGCTCTTTAAGACAGGAAGCCCCACTAAGAAGAAATCACAGCTCTTCAGTATTTGTGCAGAACCTAGGTACATGGGGGGGAGTTGTGAGCATAGTTCTCGTCTATTACCACAGACAGTCAGCTGTTTTGAAGGTTGTCAGAGCAGAGACAGCTCTGCAGGAGCAGTTTTCAGCACCAGTGAGAGAGCAGCTGAATGAAAGCAACGTGTTGGGGAGGGCTCTTGGGAACAGCAACCTCCATGTTTACCAGTATTCCCCAGAAAACTTTCTTCTTGCACGTAAAGGAACCCAGCTTATCAAGTTTTGAATGTGGGGGGGGGGGCATTTTTCAATACAGAACGTTTCCTTTCCTACTTTTAAAAATGCACAAAATACACACATAGATAGACTACAACTTCATATCCTGACTTAGGGCAGCATATAGGGGCCATCACGCTTACACTGTCGAAGTTCAAATGACAAGTCCCCTTGAATATTGGCAAAAAAGAACCCCAGTCTAAGGGCTTGTGCTTGTTTTTGCCACCCACCTGTCCAAATGCATGTGTCAAAATGATACATTGTTGATATTCCATGATCACCTCTAAACTGTGGATGCTTATTGTGTGACCAGCTCAATTTTCTTGTTCCATAGAGCTGTTTGTTTTGTTCCTGGGGTGCTGACAGGCTCTTCAGCCCCTACTCACCTCCCCCACTGGCCACCATCTCCCTCCAGGACTCATCTGCTTAGATGCCCCCATGGCCCCCCCCCATGGTGGGGCTAGGAGAGCGAGGGCCATCTTTCCCAACCCCCAGAGTCTGGAACCAGTTTGGAGCAGGGTCCTGGTATAAAGGCATGTGCCGGGGCAGGCAGGTGGGGCTTCCTGTTGCACAGCCTCAAGACTTTTCCCATTTTCTGTCCCTCCCCTGATGTCCACCCACATGCACTCATGTAGGCATGTGGCATGAAGATGCCTCACCTGTTCATAAACTTGCACCCTGCTCTCTGTGCCACCCAGCCTTCACTAGGGGGGCAGTCAAGCAGAGGCAAACACTGCCCCCCCCCTCTCTGAAGGAGTAGAGCTGTCTATGGATGCTCCATCCTCCTTCACCTGGCCAGCCCCTGAGTGACTCTGGTCTGTTCCCGAACCTGGGTCGCTGGCGTGGCAGGAGGTCAGATGCCTAGCACCTCAGCCCTCTGCGCCACTGGGCCAGCTGACCAGCTCACTTTGAGACTGAAGACAACAATTTTTAATATTCTTTTTCAAACAACATGAAGTCTTGCTATATTATGACAAGTGCAGTTTGTCCCACCACTAGAACTGCTCCGGAGGTGAAAGAGTTAACTTCCGTGCAGAGCATGGAGCTCAGAGCGCGAGCTCGGTTAAAGAAGCTCTGTTAGGGTGGTTTCAAACTGAAACCGTCAGACTCTTTACTCCGTCTCACTGAACAGTCGCTCCAGAGATTCCTCCTGTTCTTGGTTCATTTCCTCGTTTAAACGCTATTTCTCGGTTGAATTTAACCAATTTATTTTATTTTAACCGCAAACCGATCGGTTCAAGCTCTGTCTATGGTATTGTAAGTAATAGATAGGTTTTTCTGTGTGGAACTTGTAGAATTGTTATCGGTTCGGTTTGAACCGATCGAATTGTACTTAAACTTGGTTTTAAAGCCTTTAAGGCTTTAGATGCGTTCTTAGTTCTTATCGGGTTCTAAAAAAACAGATTTCATTACGGTTTTTTCCATGTCTCCGCGACACGGTTTGAACCGATAAGGTGTCTTGCCTGCACTGCCATTAAAAGGGCAAGTTTGTTGGTTAGGCTGGCATCATGTCTGAGAAACCCAAAAGAAAAACCGGCCCACTGTTTCAGCACTGTAGTGTCTGTGGGGAAGCCTTGCCAAGGCTGACCCACACACTACATGTGTCTATTGTCTGGGGTTTGACCACTCAATTCAGACTGCCAGATTTGTAAAATTTCCCTGCAGCCACCCTGGACAAGAGAGTGGGCAGGCTCAGGGAACGAGAGGCCAAACGTCCACTGACCCAGATGACAGCCCGGTTCGGTGCCAACCGAACCGGAGGGAGTGCCCTCTGACCAGGGCGAGACTTCCTCGGGCAAACTAAAAGCTGGCTCTGAGGAGCCAGTTCCAGCAAAGAAAACTAAAAAATCAGCAGGTTTGGAGTCCAAAATTCCTTCTCCAACTGCTGCAGAGATAGCCAGGGCAATACAGATTGTCCAGTCTCTGTCCCTGGTTCCCTCCGAACCGCCACTATCTGGCAAAAGGTCAGTTTGGTCGGTTCCACCGGTTCAGGAATATGATATAGAAGAGTTTTATGAACCAGAGGAGGGGGAGGAGGATTATGATCAGTGTGAATGTGACTTTGAAAGTCTGGATGTGCCCACTGAACCGGACATCTCCCCAGACAGACCTTTAGGTGAATCTCCCCCTAGGCTTTCTGAGTCCCCTTCTCATTTTTTGTTTTATAAAAAAGTTGCTGAGACCCTCCAGCTTCCCTTAGAGGAGACTTTGGATGAGCAAGAGGAGCCTGACTATGTAGAGATGATGGATATCCCAGAGTCCAGGAGATTGTCCATCCCTTTGCATAAATCATTTAGGAAACAAACAATAACAATTTTAAAAGCTCCTAATTCTGTGCCTCCTGTAGATAAAAAGATGGACAGGAGGTACACTTTGTCAGGTCCTGATACAGATTTTCTTTCACAGCAATGCAGTCATGTTAGTAGTTCAGGCTGCAGCCTGTGACAAAGCTAATATTCCCCTGGCTTCCATCCTCCTGACAAGGACTCCAGGAAGATTGATGCCATGGCCAAAAACAATACATGGCAGCATCCTTGGGACTCAGACAAGCAAACTATATGGCTTATGTTACGAGATACCAGAAATCTAGATGGGATACTGTCATGGCCTTAGCCAAACAGGTCCCTAGCCAGCTTGCAAAGGAGCTGGAGCAGGTGGCTCTTGATGGTATTGAGGCATCTAAGGTGCAATTCCATGCTGCGGTGGATTCTAATGATGTATCCTCTAGAGTCATGGCTACATCTGTGGCTTTCGAGATTGGCCTGGCTCAGGTGTACTACTTTGTCACAGGATACCCAGTCTAAGGCTATGGATTTTCCGTGGTGGGAAATTCTCTGTTTGGGGAGCAGACAGAGAATTATATGAAGAAAATGGATGAATATAGAACCACTTATAGAGTGCACAAGCCAAGGAACGGCAAGCCACTCCTCAGAGGCAGCCCCCAGGGGTAGGGGCAGGCCTTTTCACAGGCCTTTTTACCAGACTCCAGGCCTCCTCTTCAGCCTATGTTCAGAGGAGGTTCTTCAGAGGGAGAGGCAGACTGGGTACGAGCAGGCCTGCTTCCACCCCTCAGCCTAAAGCCCCTGCCAAACAGGCACCCTGATGGGATGCCCAGGGTCGGCTCTCCATTACCTGTAGGGGGCAGGCTGGCTTACTACGTCCAGGACTGGGAGTCTTTAACATCAGACAGGTGGGTCCTGGAAGTAGTGAGCCAGGGTCTGGTTCTCAGCTTCAAAAAAATTTCCAAAGATGAGAGCCAGATCTTTTCCACCTGCAAACCCTTTAGAGACTCTTGCTTTGGAAACAGAAGTCTCAACCCTCCTGGCTCTCAGAGCTGTAGAAAGGGTTTCTCCCCACACCAGGGCAAGGGTCTGTACTCCAGGTACTTCCTTACCCCAAAAAAGACAGGAGAGTGGCGGCCTATCCTGGATCTAAGATATCTAAACAAGCACCTTTTAAAACCAAAGTTCAAAATGGTGACACTGGGAATGATTTTACCCTCCCTAAGGCCAGGGGACTGGCTAGCTTCCCTGGACCTCAGGATGCCTACTTCCATGTTCTTATCAGAAGCTCCCATCGAAAGTACCTCAGATTCGAACTGCCCTCAGGCCATTATCAGTTCAGAGCAATGCCCTTGCCTCACTTCTGCCCCAAGGGTGTTCACAAAATGTCTGGCAGTAGCAGTTGCTCATCTAAGAAGGCAAAAGATTGCCATTTTCCCTACCTGGACGACTGCTCATTGTGGGTCAGTCTCCAGACCAGGTCAAATCACACCTGCTAGTTACCCAGCAGCTGCTTACCTCTCTGGGCTTTCTCAATCTTCCAAAGTCAGTTTGGAACCTGTCCAGGTACTCACCTTATAGGCGCAGAACTGGACACAAAGCAGGCCAGAGCCTTCCTTCCTTGAAAGGGTAAGGACCTTAGTGGCCCTGGCCTCGTCCTTCACTCTGCAGGTCTCTCACAGCAAGGCATTTCCTGCAGCTCCTAGGACACATGGCTGCCTCCACAGCTGTAGTGCAAGGAGCAAGATTTCAGATGAGGGACATTCAGTTCCATTTGAGAGCTTCTGGTCTCAAAGAAGAGATTCCCTATCCAAGTTAATCCCAGTGACTCGAACCCTGATCCAGGCCCTTCAGTGGTGGCAGGATCAGAGCAATCTGAAACAAGGGTGCCTTTCATCCCTCTGTCCCACCTTGACCCTTACTACAGATGCATCCCTCTTGGGATGGGGAGCTCACATGGGTGACCTCTCCACCCAGGGGTTATGGTCCCCTCAGGAATCTCTGCTCCACATCAATCTGTTGGAACTCAGAGCTGTTTTTCTAGCACTTCAGGTTTTTTCGGCATCTGTTCAGAACAAGGTGGTACAGGTCAGAACAGACAACACCACTACAATGTGGTACATCAACAAACAAGGGCACTTGGTCTTGACCTTGTGCACCGGCGATGAAGTTGTGGTCTCTGGCTTATTCCCCGAACACTTCCCTCATAGCAGTTTACCTCCCAGGCAAGGACAATGTCCTGCAGATTCTCAGCAGGATTTCCCAGGCCATCACGAATGGTCACTGGATCCCCTAGCACTGGGGATAGTGTTTGCCAGATGGGGCACTCCTCAGATAGATCTTTTTGCAGCCCCAGACAATCATCAACTTCCACTTTTTGGTTGCAGGCCCCCAGTGTTGGGCTCAGTCCCCCTGGATGCCTTTCTCCTCGATTGGGAAGGGAAGTTTCTTTATGCCTTTCCCCCTTCCCTCTCCTGTTCAAAGTACTAGTCAAAATCAGGTCTCAGCCCTGCAAAATGATCCTGATTGCTCCAGACTGGGCCAGGCAGCCCTGGTACCCACTCCTTCTGTCCTTAACAGTCCATCTTCCCCTGTGTCTCCCCAGGAACCACAATCTGTTAACCTGTGCTCAGGGGAGAGTTTGGTATCCGAATCTCAAATCCCTCAACCTCAAGGCTTGGCTCTTGAGCAGTTAGAGTTTGCTGATCTACAACTTTCTCAAAGTGTTCTCGAAATCCTGAAGGCTGCTAGGAAGCCTTCCACTAGGCTACCTATAACTCCAAGTGGAAAAGGTTTTCTATATGGTGTTCTGGGAAGCATGTTTCCCGGAATCTGCTGATCTACCCACTGTATTGGACTATATGGTCCATCTTAATTCTTTGGGACTGAGACCAGCTACCCTGAAAGTGCACTTGGCAGCTGTCTCTGCCTTCATTTCAGCAGGGAAGCCCTCTTCTCTGTCTGCTCACCCTGTATTTTCCAAGTTTTTTAAGGGATTGCTTCATACCAATCCTCCATTCAGGGACCCTGCCCCTGCTTGGGATCTTAATGTATGCATTGCTCAGCTGATGCAACCCCCCTTTGAGCCTCTGTCTTCAGCAGAGCTTAAGTATTTGACTTGGAAAACTGTATTTCTAGTAGCCATCACTTCTGCCAGGCGCATAAGTGAGTTACAGGCTTTATCAGTAGAGACTGACTTTATTTCCTTTCACAGGGATAAAGTAGTCCTCAGGACTAACAGGAAGTTTTTGCCTAAGGTGGTTTCAGATTTCCACCTTAACCAATCTATTTCACTTCCAGTGTTCTTCACTGACCATTCCTCCTCTGGTGAGAGGAGGCTGCACAGCTTAGATGTTAAGAGGGCCCTAAGTTACTACATAGAGTGTGCCAAGGGTCACAGGTTTGACTCCCTCCAACTGTTTCTCACTTATGGTGAGGCTAGGAAAGGGAGACCTGCCACTAAGAGATCCATTGCCAGGTGGATCGTTTCTTGTATCCAATTTTGCTATCAAAAGCTGGGTAAGGTTCCCCCCCCTCAGGCCTGAGGGCTCACTCTACCAGAGGTACAGCTGCATCTCTAGCTGCTGCTAGAGACATCCCTATCTTGGAGATATGTCAAGCAGCTACTTGGAAAACAGTACACACTTTCACCAAGCATTACTCCCTGGATATTCAGGACAGGAGGGATGCTCGGTTTGGCACAGCCGTGCTTCAGAGCCTATTCCCTAAGTAGGTTCTGTCCCTCCTCCATGGAGGTACTGCTGTGTAGTCTGACTTGTCATAATATAGCAAGACTTCATGTTGTTTGAAGAAAAATTACTCACCTTAGTAATGTTGTTTCTTCTAATGGAGTCTTCATATTATGACCTCCCCAGCCTGCCCCTCTCAGAACTTCTACTTTGGGTATGGGTGGGTAGTCCACTGTTGGCATTTACTGATGCCTCTTTCATGTTTGGGTGTTGTGTTTATTTAGTTATTTTATCTTATTTTTCTGGTCCACTGACTTGAGTCTTGGTGTTGGGACCAGGAAAATGTGTAATATGTTAGTAGCCAGTTGGCTAGTGTAGGTTACAGCTTCCACACAGAACCTTAGTGAGTTTTTGCTCGTAAAGATCTGACGGTTTTGGTTTGAAACCACCCTAACAGAGCTTCTTTAACCGAGCTCGGCCTCTAAGCTCCATGCTCTGCATGGAAGTTAACTCTTTCACCTCCGGAGCAGTTCTAGTGGTGGGACAAACTGCACTTGTCATAATATAGCAAGACTCCATTAGAAGAAACAACATTACTAAGGTGAGTAATTTTTTCTTCTCTGCTGTTGGTCCTCTTGTTCCCCCCCTTCCAAACAATTAGGGCTGCACCCTTCCTCTGAGCAGGAAGGGGGGGTGGCAGGGGAGTGGCTTCCTTCACAGGCAACGCCAGTGCTGCTTCAGGATCAGCTAGCAGGTAGCACATATGGGGAAAACCCAGACTACCCAAAGTGGATCAGACCATCAATAAAAGCCAGACTGGCCGGTCCACCTGGACTAGCCTGACTGGGTGCAAGCTGAGAAGACTGTACCAGTCTTGCTTTTACAGTTCTGGTCAGTCCAGTCCCGGCAATCCATTTTTAATCAAGTCCTGCATGTGGGTGAAAAAAACCGACCCCCAGAAATGGACCAGATCAGTGAAAGCCAGATCAGCAAAATCCACACAACTTGCACCTGGTCTGACTCGCCCAGCTTTTATCCATCTGGTTCAGCTGAATTTCAGCTGTCTAGTTTTCACCAAGCCCCCTTTGAAAAGGCAGTCTACACCTTTGCTTTTTGTGATGCAGCAGGCCCACAGCTGGCTACAGGATGGAATTCCAGGGCTTCTACACAAACTCCAGTCCCATAGGTGGCAGCACAATGCACTTTAGCAGCTCTACTGGGTGAACCACACAGGCATTATTTGCAAAAGCATACATTTCTGTTCCAAATACTTGACTATATGAAACCAGACATTTGCTGTAATCATAAATCCCAGAATCCCCTGCAGCTGATGTCAGAGCTGGGCTGCAGCAGTGGGAGATTCAATAGCCTGCAGTGTGTGTTAGAGCTTTTATAAGCTCAGTCAGATCAGATGTTTGCCAGTCCTACTGTTTTGCCAGGTCTCAAGTACAGTCCTCTGTGACTGTACTTAGTCTCAGAAGGACTGGGGAAGCAACACACAAAAGGGCAGAGCGTATAAAAGCTCTAACATGCACTGCAGGCTATTGAATCTCCCACTGCTGCAGCCCTGCTCTGACATCAGCCACTGGAGATTCTGGGATTTCTGGTTACAGCGAATGTCAGGTTGGGAGTCTGCAGGATCAGTCTGATGCAATCTACGTATGCAGTAAATAGTAAGTAAAAAAAATTTTTTGCATGCAAACTGCAAATCAGGACCAGCCCCACACTTGGGTGTGGAGTTCTTAGTGCTGACTATTCCCCTCCCACCATTTTATACAACTTCTTTGTCCATCCCCACATCTATCCATCCATCTGGCCCTCAGGCTGTGTAGGCTGGTGACATCCCAGCCTCGACTGATGCGATACTTGCAGGATCATGATGGTATGCAGCACCATGCTAAAAAGTGCTGGCAGCTATCATCAAGAAAAGCCATGGATTATGCCCGCCTTAATTTCACTTAACCCTTGACCCTCTCTCACCCAGTGTGGCATACTGGTCTGTCTGTCTGTCCGGCTCTTGTGCATGAGGCATCACCCTGATGGAGGCATAGTCTCCCTCGCCCACCTTCAGGGGGATGCTCAGATGGCAGAACACACTGTTGTCCCACCACTGCTGGGATGCTGGACCTTGGCTTACACACCTCCCAGCCCAGCCACCTGTTGTCTGATCCCAGGTCCAATCCTGAAACGGAAGCCCCTAAATGCCAGCATTTAAACAGAGATGTCTTGGTTAATATGGGGGGTGTCAATATGGCATTTGGCTGGAAAGTTGTTTCTTTATGGACTTCGGACCCTGTTTTATAAATGTCTGTTCAGTACTTTATAAATTACAGATACAGTACAATGAGCATCTGAAAAAAGTATATAGTTTTCTTTCCTTTTGAGTCACACTTTCAGAACTGGATGGTACAAAAACAGCATGGGTTTCAAGGAAGGGATTTTGTACAAAGTTAGTCCTTAACCCAAAAAATACAGAATACCATTGCCAATACATCAGCTGTATGAGGTAAGTGTTAAACAGGATGTACACAAGAAAGTACAATATGCACCAGCTATTTTACAGCCAACCACTATATTGGGGGACCTACAGGGGAAAAAAGGTCATTCAAAATCAAAAATAAATGCGCAAAGAAGTAAGGGACTGGAGTGAAGGATAACACCATCTAGGCCTGCAGGAGTGTGATAAATATAGGTAGCATGGTCTAGTACCTAAAGCATAGGCTTGGGAACCTGGAGACGCAGGTTCAAATCCCACCAGAGCCACTTACTCACAGTGTGACCCAGAGCAAGTCACGTAACCCGTCAGTGCTTCAGTTCAATTGGCTGTGAAAATAGCAATAGGCAATAGCAATAGTATGAGCAAGACCCCACTGAAAATGAGATACTGTGCCTCAGCCGAGTTATGCTTGGTAAATAAGTTGTAAAAGAACAGAAAATAACATAAAACTCATTCAAAACATGTAATTGTTCCAAATGTAACCAAGATTGCTTGGATCCATTTTGTAGTACTGTTGCTTTAACGCTGAATGTATCTCCTTATCTGACATGCAATCAACTCCCACTTTTAATTAACAAAGAACCCAAATTGACTGAAGTGGCTTGGCAATGTCCATTCAAGTTCAAAGAGATTCATGACTGGAATGGACTGAGCTATGGGGAGCATTACGGATGTGAAGTATGTGGCTCCTGGGAAGGTGGGGATCGACCCAGCATTCATTCACATACAGTAGAATCATAAGGCCTAGAATGGCAGTTCTCGGACAGCATAGGTCACGTGATTTCATATGATTGTTTTTTTCCCATAGAAAAGTACTTGCCACTCTGCCATCATGCAGAAAGCAGACATAGGGGGACACCTTAGAGATCATAAACTAGAGTAAAAACCATGTGAGGTTTCAGTTTGCCCAGATGTAGGACCCAGCAGCCATCATAAATGAGGGCAAAGAGTGGGAATTCCCATAGACACATTTTTTGCCCACCCCATGCTGAAAATGTGCCTATGGAGAGTCCTCTCATTCATTTTCCTGATCAAAGATGGCCACTGCCCATACAGTGGACCTGCTAGTCTTGTTCTTTTAGGATCTCTATGTGCAGATGCATCCTTTCTATTCTAGTCCTTATAATAGTATGTTGAGTCATGGACTTCCTACCAGCCAGTCATGGAGCTGCATTGCTGGCATCAACTGTGAAGGCTGACCCATCCTGCATTGACGTGGTGGGAGACAGAAGGATGCATACAGGGTTAAAACAGAGAGAGACGGGGGGGGGGGGAGAGAGAAAACGAATAATACTCAAAAGAATAAAAGAAAAGAATGGAAATCAGGGATGGGAGAATCCATTCAGATAAGGGCAGAACCTCCTAGAACCTTTGCTGCTGTCAACGAACCTTTTCAGAAGCTTTTTTTAAGACCCAAAAAGGTTTTGATAATTTTTTAAATATCTCTTTGGGAGATGAATGTACTTCCCCAGCAGATGTTTCTCCTGAAGGAAGGCTGTGGGTGATAAGACCCAGAAAGAAGGCTGGAGTGGGGGAAGAACCACTGAGCCAGGTCTGCATTAAGTGATCATGATTACGGGGGTGTTGCAGAAGGGGCAGTAATAAGCGCAATGACACCGAGTACAGTATATTTAGTACAACACTAAGGAGCATTCGCAGTACTATCCTTTCCTTTCACTGGCAGTGGCTACTGAGTAGTAATTAAGTTAAAATCCATTTTTGTACATTAAAA
Organism: Neoceratodus forsteri; assembly: GCA_016271365.2. Classification (NCBI taxonomy): domain Eukaryota; kingdom Metazoa; phylum Chordata; order Ceratodontiformes; family Ceratodontidae; genus Neoceratodus; species Neoceratodus forsteri. The sequence goes on from JADMNL010000032.1 coordinate 62,493,640, forward strand.
CGGTAAAAGAACCTAAACATTCTGATAAGTCTCAGATAACTATCAGAATTTCTCGTAGCTTTCAGAACCTAAGAACCTTTTATATTTCCATATCCCCAATGGAAACTATGAAAAAACTATTTTTATAAACCAGTAAGGTTGGCTAATCTCCTACCCTCAAACCAAAAAAATAAGCATGGTCTGGGTTATGATTGCCAGACAGAAACTCCTCCATCTATTGGTGGCTGTGAAATATATATATATATTTTTTTTTATTTATTCAATCTAGGATTACAAGTACCTTTGAGCGCCAAGCAGCTCATTTACAAAGGTTCCACATCAATGCGGGGGTACAGATCCGTAATGGAAAACAGACTGGTTTCACAAACAATTAAACAATTTGTATTACAAAATACAGAATAAGAGAACAGCAAATAAATACACATTAGTTTAGCATGTGATTCAAGGCAGGGAGTGAGAAGAGGAGGGAATTAGGATGGGAGCCAGATCAAGGAAGGGGAGCGTAACCAGACGGCATTGTCAAGTAGCAGCTAGGATAGTAAGAGACAAAAAGCAAGGAAGACAGTTGGGGGGGGAGAAAAAAAAGGGGAAGATGGGAGGGCAGGAAGGGAGAGGAGAGTGAGAGGGCAAGACAAGTAGAGAGAACAGTGAAAGAACGGTGGGGGGAGGTCCTGGGAAAAGGGACAAGGATGTTAAGTGGTGCAATCACAGGAGCTTTCAGTTAGGATGTGCTGATGAAGTTTGAGTCTGAATTCACCAAAACTAGTATGGTTAGCCAAACCATTGTGGAGTCCATTTAACCAGTATGGCGCTTTGATACAAAAGGAGCGTTGGTATTGGGTAGTCCAGCACATTGGGACTAGTAGGAGTGCGGAAGATGAGGTGCACATATGTTGGGTCTTGGGGGATTTGTGAAGTAAGCATCCTAATCCCGAAGGCATGAGTCCAAGGAGAATCTTTTTGCCAAGTAAGTAGGTGTGGTATTTAATTCTCCCATGCAAGTTGAGCCACCCAGCCTGCATATAGACATTGCAGGTGTGGGTGAGGCGTGGTGCAACAATTAGGAGTCTACAGGCCTTGTTTAGTGCCACAGTGAGCCTTTTGAGTGCAGTGGTGGAAGCAGTTCTGTAAATGACAAGGCCATAATCGATTAAGGAGAGCACCGAGCTGTGGACAGCAAGATTTAGGGCTTCAGGTGTTAGATACTTTCTCAGTCGATAGAGGAGCCCAATCCTGGTATTGACGGCTCTGGCAACATTTTCGATGTGCAGTGAATAGGTGAGGTGTCTATCAAGGGTAACCCTTAGGTACTTGAAGTGCTGTATTTGTTCAAGGGGGTCACCTTGGGAATTTTGGATGGTAAGAGCATGCTCTTTATGTCGACTGCGGGCTGAGGAGAACAGGACTTTTGTCTTCTTGTAGTTTAGTACTAGTTTATAGTTGCGGAACCAGTGCTCAACTTCTGTGAAGCCCTTTTGATGATTATTTTCAAGGAGGTAAGGGTCAGGGTGGCTTGTAAAAATGACAGCATCTTCTGTGTAGAGCAGTGTTCACTGGTGGTAGGCAGTTGGTAGATTGTTAAGGAAGATGCTGAAAAGGAGTGGACCCAGGATTGAGCCCTGGGGTACCCCGGACCGAACAGGCTTCTGGTCAGAGATAGCATTGGAAATCTTCATGCGTTGAGATCTGTCTCCAAGATAGCTTCTAAACCAGGGCAGTGTATCGGGGAGAGACCAGTTTGTGAGAGTTGTTTAAGGAGGAGTCGGTGATTAACCATGTTGAAGGCCTTGGTTAAGTCTATAAAGACTGCACCCACAAGACTGCCTTGGTCAATAGATTGCTGGACGTAGCTGGTGAATTCTAAGAGTGTGGTGGTGGTGCTGTACCCTTTCCGAAAGCCATGCTGTTGTTCACACAGTAGGGAGTATCTATCGAGGTAGTCCGCAAGTTGGTTGGCAACAATACGTTCGAGTATTTTAGAGAGGGGTGGGAGGATTGATATAGGTCTATGGTTGCTGTGTAGTGCACGGTCTCCAGATTTGTGAACTGGGGTAACAATGGCTGTTTTCCATACCTGTGGGAATTGCGAGAGGGTTAGAGAGAGGTTAAGTAATTTAGTAATAGGTGGAAGTACTTCCTCCGTGGTGAGTGCGATTAGCTTGAGGTCTAAAGAGTCACCACTGTGCCTGGACTTGCCCAGCACATTGTTTAGTAGTTTCCTGACCTGGACCACTGAGACACATTTAAAGTAGAAGGGGGGGTGATGATTTGTCTTGGTCTCAGAATGATGTGCTGCCATTAAGGTGGTATCGTCAAAGAAGTCTTGTGGTAGCACACTACTTAGGTTAGTGAAGGCATCATTAAAGCTATTCGCTGTTGTGAGAGTGTCAAGTATGGGGGTACCACTGCTTGAACATCTCAGGAGCCTTTTTGGGTCTTTTCCTCAGAACATCATTGATATTTGCCCAGAATTTCCTGCTGTCACCCCAGGTATTGATAAGTTGCTCCTTGTGGTGATTGCTTCTTGCTTTACGGATTTCCCCGAGTGCAGGAGTTTCTTGCAGCTCTATAGGCTTGCCAGTCTTGTAGTTTGCCAGAAGATTTAACATAGTACCAGAGGTGGTCCCTCCATTTCATGCTGTCTATCAGCCCAGGAGTAATCCAGGGATGAACAGTGCCGCACACCTTAATTTTCTTGAGGTGTGCGTGAACATCACAGGTGGCATTGAACATAGTGATAAAATGTTGGAGTGATGCATTAATATCTGTAAAGGAGTTAAGTAGCGACCAGTCCTGACAGTGCAAGTGTTGTTTTAGGAGTTCCAGGTGGCCATGTCTTAGCACTGTGTTGTAGATAGAGGCGGTGGGGCATGGAATTTGTTGGTCCAATTGCAAGTAACAGGGGAGTGGTCACTGAGTGAGTCAGGGTGCACACTTACGTTGGTGACACAGTCAGGGTGATTAGAGATTATCCAGTCAAGAGTGGTGCTTGTCCCAGTCTTATAGTTAATTCTAGTGGGAGAGCTGACCAGCTGAGTAAGGTGCAGAGCTGCCAGTGCATCCTTTACGGGGCCACTGGAGGCAGACAGCCAGTTTATGTTGAAGTCACCAAGTAATATTGTCTCAGCGATGTGATTTTGGGCTCTCAGGTAGTCCAGGGCTTTATGAAGACCAGTGGTAGGGTCGGTGGGAGGTATGTAAACTGATAGGATTGTGAGAGTCTTGTGATGGGCCCCCAGTAGCACTTTAATCGCTAGTACCTGGGTGGGGCACCCAAGGTCATCAACAGGCAAGACCAGTCCTTTTAGAGTGTCTTTTAGATAGATAGCACAACCACCACCACCACGCTTAGTTGATCTGTCCAGTCTGAAGGTAGTGTAGCCAGGTATGGCAACCGCTGCATCTGGTATGTTGGGAGATAGCCAAATTTCAATGACAGAGAGTATGTCGGGGCTGTTTAGCAAGACCCAGGCTTTAAGGAGGCCGATTTTGTACAGGAGGCTGCAAATGTTAATAGAGGCCAGGTGAAGAGTTCCCTGTATAATATAATACATAATATAATACATTATTACAACATGTGTTTATTAAAAAGAAAATCAATCTACCACAAATCTGTGGAGGAGTTCCATTTTTGTCTGCTTCTGCCTTGTTTTGTGGTTTCTCAAATTTGTTTGTATAAATGATGTACGATTAGCCAATACCTTACAGGTTTAAAAAGTAGTTTGGATTAAAAGATATTTATGTTTGTTTGTTTTTTCAGAAATGCTTCATAAATTTTTATTGAGTTGTAAAGTGCACAGTACAATACAACAAGCATAACCAAAATATTTCAGCATTACATTACATGCATCCAAATAAGAAATTCTCTACAGATCATTTAGACAGTGTCTGGGAACTTTTATAAAGAAAAGCTCTGGCAATTACATTGATTTGAAATCTAAACATACATATCTAAGGAAGGGTGAAGTATCAACGATAATCAATGGATAAGCAGTCAATTTTTGTCATGAGTACATCCAGAGAGTGATGGGGTACCTGTCTTTACTGGAATGTGCCAATGGATACTGGTTTATTGAGGAAGGGAATCCAAAATCATATTGCACTGAGCAAGTTTATCAAAGTAGTAATATTTGTTACTTGGCAAAAAAATGTTATCCTTTAGTTTTTTAGCAAAAATATATTTCCAACCTCCTTAGATTCATTCTCAGTGTATTTTTAGTTTTCTCAGATATTTGTAAATGCCTTTATAGCTAATTTTGTGATAAATGACATATTATTAAAGGTGGATGACTCTCGCAGTTTTTAAAAATCTCTTCTGTTAAGGTTACCTGTTGAATGTACAGACTAGGGTCATTCTGTGGATGTATTAGGAGGGTGTTGCCACATGTTTCTGATGGTAAACAGCACGGGACTGTACTAAGATATTTAATTTTTTCATAGCAAGCATAGCACAAGAAGGGAAACTTTTATAAACTTCAAAATCCTGAATCTAAGTTCAGGAATGAAAGAAGACGTCAAAGTGCAGCCCTGATGGGCTTGATCCCAGACTCCTCCACCTCTGAGCTCCTGTAATTGCAGCTCTGCATACTCACCTGTCAAACCTCTCATTCACCATCTGCTCTGTTCCTCACTCTTGGAAGACTGCCACAAGGCCTTCACTTTGCAAAGGGGGTGACCCCTCTTCCCCTTGCAGCTTCCATCCTATATCCCTCCTCTTTTCTCTTGCCAAGTTGCAAGAGAGATTAGTCTATTCTAGACTTCCTTACCTCTTCCATTTTATTCAGTCAGGCTTCTGGAAGCACCATTCCACTGTTTTCTGCCTCCTGCATGTCACTGACTTCACCTTCTCTGGGATAGGTCAGGTGCACATCACGGTAGCCATTTCCGTTGATCTGACCAAAGCCTTCAACTTGGTACCCCACCCGCTCCTTCTGGACAAACTGAGCTCCACTGGCCTTTCACATCCCACCATCGGCTTGTTCCATTCCTACCTAATGGGTCATCAACAGTCAGTATCGGCTGGAGGCACCTTATTATCACCCCTTCCCATCCAGGCTGAGCTCCCGAAGGGCTCCATCCTAGGTTCTATCTTGTTTTCCATTTTTCTGAATGACCTCCTAGTCACCTGTACCAACTTGTACATACACATGTAAGCAGATAACAGTCATCTTCACCTCTGGTCCCTCCTACACATCTGTGGAAGACCTCCTTTAGCAGGATTTTCCCAATGTCCCATGTTGGTTCCACTCCAACTATCTCTGGGTCAGCACCAAAAATCAGTGCCCTTGATCTTTGATACCAGTCAGAAGTTGGACAGGCTCTCAAAACTTCTGGTCTTCGGCATGCTGGATGGCTCCTTCAAATATCTCGAAGTGTGACTTGACAGCAAGCTTGATTTCTCAGCCCACATCAATGCCATCCATGAGAAACTGTGCCCTAAGTTGGGTTATCTGTACTGTAATAAAGATTGCCTTCCCCTGCTGATCCACTGGGAGCTGGTCCACAAAATGGTGCTCCCGGTTTTCGACTATGCCAACATGGTCTACAGTACTGCCCCCTCCACTTCCCTAGCCAGACTGGACACCCTCTGCAATATCTTTTGATGCTTCATGACAAATTCCCCTTCACATACTCACCATTGCTCCCTCTACTCCTCCCTTTCCATCATTCCCCTACCATCACATTACCAGTCACACTGTTCCTTCTTCATCTCCAAATACTGGTTTGGTTCCGTCCCCTCCTACCACTCATCACTCCTCTCCCCAGTTACCCCTGCTCCGTGCTCTCTCTGCTCCAGGGACCAGCAAACCTTCTCCACTCCTCATCCCCATTCCTCTACTTGGCAATCCACCTTCTTCTATCACCTTCCTACACTCTGGAACCAGCTTTCCTTATCCCTCCACTATTCCACCTCCTATGCCTCCTTCAGGCACCTGCTGAAAGTCGTCCAGCCCCACCTGCCTGTAGGAGGCCTTACTTGTTTGGCAGTGGTATAGCACAGGCGTTTGATTTCTGTCTGACCGAACTTGTCCCTAGTGCACTGCATTGCTCATTTGGTGAACATTTTCTATGGCACATCTTGCACTGAATTTTGGATGACTATTGCCCCTAAAGCTGCACTTTAATTTTATTCCAGGGATGTACCTGCATAGTATTTGTGTAATGTAACTGTAGCTACACTTTATTTCTGTTCACTGTTCCTCCTGTTTCCCTTCCCCCCCGGTGGTACCTGGAAATGAGCCTCAGCTCAGCCTACCTTTCCCAGTCACCAATTTTCAAAAATAAGTAAATAAATAACTAAATAAATAGAAAGAAACAAAAAATAAGTATATTGATGTTTTTGCCAGAAAAAAACATTATTAATGCAACTGTAATGAATTTTTTTTGGTAATATCTACTAAGGAAAACTTCTAGGGCATGTCCATTATGGGTCAGCAGAACCAGTTCTAAAAATTATCCTTTACAACCTGGCCAATTCTAAAATTTGAGAACCTCTCATCACCCCCCCAATACCCACAGTCCTCTGGCACATCATCAGGACCCCTCCAGACAGCACTCCAGGGTTTCTATAGTCATGACCTCCTCTAGGTCAGTGGAGGCCCCCATCAGGGACAAGCCAGCAATGGAAATGTCAGGAGCACAAAGACTTACTTTTGCTGAGCCAAAGGAGGCACCTGGCAGGGACAAGGTAGCCCTCTGGAGGCTGGAGTTACTGGTTGGTGCCCGACAGTAGTGGGAACGGTGTTGCGGGGTTGGTGGGGCAGCTGTGGTTCCTGAAGGAGTAGGGTAGTGATGGACAACTGAGGTGGCAAAAAAAGTTACACTGTACATTTACAGTGACAGCATTCATTTATCGGTGCCAAGGTGTTTAATATAGCTGGTTGTAGCAGATGAAAAATTGTGCTAAGACTAAATTGACACCATGATGTTTCCCAGGGAATGTTGTGGCTCTCAAACTGGGCAGAGATAACAGTGAGAAAAACACAGCTCAGTGGTACACGTCAACACTTTTTTTTTTAAAATGAAGAATATTTTGTTATAAAATACATTCACCTCAACATTGAAAACAACACATATTAAATATTATATTTCCACTGAGTGGCAATTATTAGTATCAGATTCCAAATCAAGTTTCTCATTAGCCTTGGAGGAAAGGGTAGGACAACTACATAAGAAAAAAGGTTTATGTTCGGTGCACCACAGGCCCAGCAGCTCATGACAAAGTTTTGCATATGTTTTGATTTACACAGAGTTTGTTTTGAGCTGGTTTGAGTATCAGTATCATCTTATGACTAGGAGTTGGAGGGACCTGGTATTTAGGCAGTGTACAGGGTCTGTTAGTCTGCCGGTGTACCCCTCAAGGTCCACTTGAGTAGATCAGACAGGGAGAAAAATATAGGCTTTACAATATGTTTTAGATAAACATTTAGACATGCAGTGGATAGTGTTGATGAAAGGATGTGCAGAATGGACACAGCAGAGGTTTTTTATTTACTTAAAGAAAAGGGGCAACTTCGCCCACGCCAGAGACCCTTGAAGAATTCTGTGTTTCCTTTGCTGACTGGTATACCATATTTAAAAGATCCTGAAATGTTGTAGTGGTCCCAAGCCACAGTTCACTTGGGATTTTCAAAGAGGGTGGGATAGAGTCATGGAGAAGGTTAGGGTGACAGGAGGAAGGGGCAGAGCAACATGTGCACAAGCTCTGCAACAAGCAGATGCTAGACCTTCAGGCCATCTGCTGGCATTTTCCTATGTTCATAAGCTGGATCACAGCAGTTAGGCATCTAAGGTGTTTGAGTAGTACGAGATGTCCTGACCTGACTAGCGATCCACACACACATTGGACTCAGCAGCCGTACTGAAATAAGTTCAGTATGCCTTTTTTGCAAAGGTTTTGACTATTAACAAGAGAAAGTTTTCTGGCAGCCCACACAATCCTATGTGAAAATTTGGTCAAAAAGGTGGAGGGTGGGGGGGGTTGGAATTTTGGAGCCAGAGGCCAGACAGACTGCTACTAGACAAACGGCTGCATTTTAAATGCCATTGTTTTCCAGCCAGGCAAAATTTCTTGATCCACAGCTGTAAGTTTGCGGAATTGCACATTCCACTGGCAAAATGTGCTCCCTGAAATTCCTTGATGCTGTTTCAATGATTTCTGCCAAGGAGGAAGCAAAATTCCATGAGGCAGAATCAGATGTCAAGTGGAATCTGGAGTTTGACCTGTGGAATTCCATGTTCTGCTGGCAGAATTCCTAGTCTAAAATTGGAAGTCTTTTTTTCCTCTGGATTTCTGTGAATTCCATTGGAATTTTCAGTTCAGCAGATGACATTCCATGTAAGGATTGGGATTTATTAATTCTGCCTAGCTCTGTGTCACAGTTATAAAATGGAACAAATGCCCCAAAAACTCCAAAGAAAAGGCATTCTAACTGATCCCTGCAGTTATGCTATAATAGCAGCATGATCATGTAATTGGATTCTTTCCACAATCACAGTATGGGATTTGGCTTTCTTATTTCATAATATAGACCATTTCAGAACTCTGTGATGTAGTTCATGTCCTTCCATTGCTGTCATAAAGCATCTGTGTTCTACAATAAAAACTCTGTGACTGAAAGAGACATAAACTACCTCATACAGGTCTAACATGGCCTTTACCACCAGTGGGTCAATCAGAAATGCATACTGAATATACCAAAAGGACAGTTGTATGTATTTTTCTATGTTTATATTTGTAAACAAATTTAAATTTTTGCAATAAAAATATTTTGCAAAGAAAGACAGACAGGGTGCAGGCTGTCTAGAGGTGGGCAACTAAAATAGTGCAGGGGTTGTATCAGAAGCTCTATGAGGAAAGACTAAGGGATCTCAACATGTGCACCCTGGAAGAAAGGAGGAGGAAGAGGGACATGATATGGACATATAAATACCTTACGGGGTTTAACAAGGTACAGGAGGTGAGTATTTTTCAAAGGAGAAGGTACTCGAGAACAAGGGGACAGGCACTGAAGTTGGAAGAGGGAAAATTTAGCAGGGCTGTTAGGAAGTACTTCTTCTCTGAAAGAGTGATGGATGCCTAGAACAGTCTTCCACCAGAGGTAGCAGGGGTGAAAACAGTGGTGGGCTTCAAGCATGCATGGGATAGGCACAAGAGGGGTCTGGTCTGTCTGCTGAATGATCCCCTTGTTGGTGGAAGGGGTGGTAGTAGTGAGGTCCCAGGTGACCAGACAACATCATCAGTTCCAGGTGATCAAGTAACATCATCATTAAGGCTTTTGACACCATTTCACATAGGTGGCTAGTAAGCAAGCTGGGTAGCTTAGGAGTGAGTCCAAAAGTGGTGAACTGGGTAACAAAATTGGTTAGGGGATAGGTGACAGAGAGTGGTGGTAAATGGAATTTACTCAGAGGAAGGGAGGGTGACCAGCGGGATGCCTCATGGATCAGTGCTGGGACCAGACCTCTTTAATGTATTTACAAGTGATATTGCAGAGGAGCGGGAAGGGAAGGCCTGCCTCTTTACAGATGTCACTAAAATCTGCAATACAGTTGACAATCCAGGGAGGTAGAAAGGATGAGCAGAGACCTTAGAAAACTTGAGGAGTGGTCGGGGTATAGCAGTTGAGTTTCAACAAGAAAAACTGCAAAGTAATGCACTTGGGACACTGAAACCCAGGGGCAGAGTACAAAATGGGAGGAGTGGTACTGACTACCACCAAGCAGGAAAGAGACCTGGGGGTGATCATATCGGATGACTAAAGGTGGCCAGGTAGTGTGACAAGGAATTTGGGAAGGCTAGTGGGATACTGGGGTGCATAGGGAAGGATATCACCAGCAGAAAGAGGGAGATGGTGTTGCCTCTGTATAGATTGCTAGTAAGACCCACCTAGAATATTGTGTAAAGTTCTGAAGACCACATCTCTAGAAGGACATAAACAGAGTAGAGGCAGTCCAGAAGAGGGCAACCAAAATGGTGCAGGGTCTGCATCTGAAGCTCTACGGGGAGAGACCTAAGGAGCTAAATATGTACACCTTGGAAGAGAGGAGGGGGGGGATATGATAGAGACCTTTAAATACCTCACGGGGCCAGGGGTAAATAAGATACAGGAGGGAAGTATTTTTCAGAAAGAAAGGTGCTCAAGGACAAGGGGGCATGATAAGAAGCTGGAGGGGGGTAGATTCAGAAGAAATGTGAGGAAGTACTTCTTCACAGAAAGAGTGGCAGATTCCTGGAATAGTCTTCCAGTGGAGGTAGTGGGGGGTGAAGACAGTGGTAGGGTTCAAGAATGCATGGGATAGGCATAAAGGAATCTTAGGGAAAGGGAAGGGGGTGTGTGAATGGACCAGAGATCAAGTAGGATTTGTGGTGATAATATAGGCAGGGAAAAAATGGGCCAACTAGGTAAGCCAAGCAGTCCTTATCTGCTGGTAAATTCTATGTTTTTATGTTGCAGCCAGTCCTTGGAACAGGATGGCACCATGGTCACCCAAAAGCAAATGCATGAGAAGGTGGCAAGGATTACAGGTGGGAATGCAGATCTCCTGCAGTCTTACTGCCCTCTCCGACTGCTCCACTTGACTGACAAGGGATTACTGGAGATTTCCAGGGTACGACTAAAAACATCTGGATCGAGGGCATTTTCATTTGTGGCCCCCACCCTGTGGAACTCTCTGCCTCGACAGGTACGGGAGTGCCTGACAGTGGAGAGCTTCAAGACTGCCCTTAAGACCTATCTATTTCAGTTGGCATTTGGTGCTGCTTTGTAACTGACTGTTTTTATGGGATTGTGATTTATTGAAATATTGAATAGCATTTTAATATTTTATGGTCTTAATTGCTATTTTGCTGTGCAGCGCTCTGATACATCATGAAGAGCACTATATAAATAAAGAGTATTATTATTATTATTATAAAAACCCGCCCACAGTGAGTGATGGTCCATTCGACTGCCCACATCAGGAGCTGCCAAAAAACCCCAACAACCTTTCCTGCTGCCTCCTTCATATTAGGTTTGTTCCTCGGAGGGCAGCAGCATTCATGTGAACAAGAGCTACGCTGAGTGGGTAGTGGCCCCAGGAGAGGACGGTAAGGAACTGGCCTGGAGTTGTTAAGCAAGTATGTATGTGTGAGGGCAGGGACGCATTGTGTAGGAATACCTGAAAAAAGCAGGAGCCTGGAGAAATGAGCATTTGATTGAGGGCATAAAATGCCAATTATAAAATGGATCACAAAAATCCTGTAACCTCACTGGTCAAAACATGTCACATGACTGTGAGTATACCCTGCAACATACACTGGTAAAGAGCATACTGACCAAATGTTTACTTTCTGTGAACCCATTTTTTTTTTTTTTTTAATTTAATGTATAAACGCAATAATACACATCATGGCATGTGTAGTAGGATTTATACGCTTCTTGTGTGGTTGTAGTCACTCAACTGTGCCTTATGACACACCACACAAGGCATGGGTAAATACCATAATAACACACCCTGTCGTGCATTATTGCTTAATTGTAACAACCGCAGTGGAATGCAACGCTGTGGATTATCTGTCACAGTGGCCATTGCCTGTCTGAAGGCTCCCAAAGCCACAGGCAAAGAAGAGAAAGAAGAAAGTTATACGAGATCTGAAATACACAAATTGATTTATGACTCCCCTTAAAGATGCTTGCACCATGGGAGGGAGAGGTAGGGTGAAATTCAATCATAGTACAAGTCAACAACATGCATGCAATCTGTTTATGAATGTCAGCAAGTGACATAAACAGATGGCAACTTCACATGATAAAAAGGCATGGCAAATGTTAAACAGTTTTTTTTTTTTTTTTTGAGAAGTCAGTAATTGTAAAGTGTTCCTTTTTTTAAAAAGAAGACTTGAATTAACACCCCAGACACATGCACAGAAGACGTGTTTAGCAAGGAACTCAGCTCCCAGCAACAAACCTACATTTTAATTGAATTACATTTTTCATTAACTCCAGATGTTCGAGTCTCAATTGTGATAAAAGCCATATAGCCTCAGGGTGCAGAGCTGCTGATTGCTGCTTATGATTTTGTTGAATGGGACGGGGAGGGATACATTTTGCCAGCCTGGTACCCAACATATAGGCCACAATTTAAGAAACAATATGTAGGGATTGTTCCGATGATCCAGTGGCTGCGCCCTTGCTCCAATGGTCCAGTGGCTGCGTCTTGTGCGGTCGTGCCAGCGAGCCGAGTTCAGGAGTGAACTCAGGATACTGCAGTGAGAGGCGAGCTAGACTGCAGCAGCTGCCAATGTGTGTGTGTGTGTATATGTACCAGCGTGTGTCTGTTTGTGTGTATGTATGCATTGGGGAGGGAGAGTGGACATTCTACTGGATGTTAGTACACACCGAGACATCTCTTATGGTTGTAAGAGTGGTCTCACCTGCATTCTTAAGGTATGAGAACTGTGAACTGAAGGTGAGCAGGTCTGATACCCTAAGAATGTGAGACCACTCTTACAACTCTAAGAGCAGTTTTGGTAGCGGTATTAAATATATCATTAATCAATAATAAATTAAGTTTTTTTAAAAACTTAATCAAACTTGCCTATTTCCAGGGCAGCTGCAGGTGAGACACTCTTCACAGTACAAGAGTGTCTCATGTAGAGAGGAAAGGAGTGCTCCGATTGGTTGGGAGCACTCCCTCGATCTATAATAGAGGAATACTGCAGAATATTGAATTATAACTGGGTGGCTTTTTTCCCATAGGGAAACACGGTTACAATTCACTGTGATATACAGCTGATTATAATGTCAAACATGTGCCAGGTTTCCCTGCAACACGTATGCGTAAACTCATAACCAGCATCTAGCACAGTGCGCACAGCACATTCAAATCCTAGCCCATACACAGCTCAGGCTGCAGCCTGCTCCATGCATGTAAGAGAGGGGGCAGACAATGACTGTCTGCAGGTGGAGGAGGCTGTAGCTTGAGTGCCTTCCTCCACCGACCTGGTGTGCCACTACCACGGCTATGTTTCAAATCCCAGAGGGGCTTGTTTGGCAAAAGTGGGGTGGGCAGCAGTCAGTGAGTGCAGCTGCAGCCACAGAATTGAAGCTGCACTGGAATTTCTCTGGGGCAAACAAAAAAACCATCAATCCCAGCAATTATATAAAACCAAACATGGGGATGGTGTATATGCTTCACTCTTGGAGTTTATGTAGCATCCCACACCTCGGGTGTGTATAACGATTCTTGTTATACATACTTCCCCATGTATTAGTCTATATATATTTTGTGTGTCTTTTTTATCTTTTAAGGACTTTTTTTTTTTATTTACACAACCCATTTTCCAAGGGCAAAAAGACCTTTCAGTCGGCCTAATGCCATGAAGGACTGAGGCACTGGGTGCCTCATGTCCTGCCACACCGATGACCCAGGTTGGGAAACAGATGCAGGTCATCTGGGGGCCAGCTGGGTCTCGCTCGGCATCTGTCACCTAGTGTTTCTGGGTAGAAGTGCAGTGAGACATCGGGGAAGGTGACCCACCTGTCAACACCAGGGACCCCATCCACGGAGGTGGAGCATGGATAGTGTATCATTGCACTTGACACAGGCCCAAGGGAGAAGCACAGCAAAAAATTCCCAACTGGGCAGGATGGCAGATCAGCCCTTCCCAGGCCCCACACCAGCGACTGGGCTCTCCCAACATCCTCTGACTGAGGACACTGGGGCAAAAGCAGCAGGTAAGCCCCAGAGAAAATGGTTGATAGGCTTGGGGGAACCGTCTGGAATAGGACCAGGTTGGCAGTGAAAGGAGATAAACTACTAATAAACAACAGGAAAAAAAACATTCAGGGTGAGTGGTGTTGGTGGATTCCAGGGACCATAAGGCCCTCCGCCTGCAGCGTTGGACCTCATCACACAACGGTGTATGCGGGTATCCACCAATACCCCACGCCCTGTCAGGTCATAATGCTTACATACAGATGCTGAGGTGTCTGTATTCTTTGACAGTGTCACCTCACATATTTATTTTCAGTTCACAGTTCTGGCATTGAAAGGGTGCAGGACGTGCCCTCTCTGAAGAGTGTTGAGAAGCTTCAGTGTCCATATTACAAGTATTTATCAATCCTCCTTTTAACAAATAGTAGTTCATGTCGAACAAAATAAAAAAAAAAGATTTAATAAATCTCCCTTTTGAAAAAGTGGAGCAATCCACGTTTTCAAACTTTGTGCATGAAGCCCTCTTGTGGTTTCAAGAGGCGCTCATGCAAAGTAAATATCGCCATTGATTGCTTGATTCAACGCTGATGATTTATAAAGCAATAAATAAAGAAGACCAGTTGCCAACGCATATCAGCAAATTGAATAGGACTGGAAGAAACAAATAAGAATTGTTTGAATGAATAAATACTGAAAAACATTTCCTATCACTGTTAACACACAGCACTTGTCGCACCTCGGCAGTGTGCAATAAATCTTTGTCTCTTGCTTGCCTTCTGTCCCTTTCTCTGTCTTTCTCATAGAGGCATTCTTCCATTATCTGGCAAAACATTTGAGAATTGAATAAACACTCTTTCAACCCCCCCAAAAAGGAAGCAGCGCCCTCGTTCTGGAAATAGGACTCTGTGTGGGTTAGTAAATGTGCCAGTTAAGTATCTCAGGGAAGAGTGTAATTTGCCTGACAGACCTGGGAAGTGGGACAGGGATTTAGCCACTCGGCACACGACATATAGCCAGAATCCGCGCTGAATCTATATACCATTTTTCACAGTAGACACTGCTTTTTAAATACAGATTCAAATTCTGTTATTGCTCTAGCTATACAGGCCTTCTAGTTATCCTAGTGATTGCTTCCGATTTTTATGCTGCTAGTAAGAACCATTTTAGAACTGTATAATATAGTTTGTGTCCCTGTTCTATTCTTCTATTGTTGGCGGAATGCATTCATGTTCTATTACAGAACTCTGTGGCTGAGAGAGACATGAACTACATCATATACATCTAAAATGGTACTTAACACCAACGTGTAAAGCAGAAACACCCACTGAAGTTACTAAATGGCCTGTGTAGATGGAAAAATAACAAAATCTGAACCAGTACTTACAAATCAGCCTCTACTGGGAATAAGCATTTGTCAGTGCAAGATGTTCGCCGCTGGTACTGAGGTCTAGGAGCAGATCCCCATGCCAGAAGACTAATATGGGATGGGCTTGGCATGGGGGAAGGGACAGTTATGGAAGGGCAGCAACAGACTGTCATTTAAATCAGAAATGACATGCATCAGGCTGAAACTGATCTAGGTAGCGGTGGAATGTAGACTAGCAATTTTTGCACTAACCACTGAGCCACTTAACTTCACTTTCTAATTGCTGTGATACACAGACACTGACTATACATATTACACATATATGCATATATATTACAGTATAACATAGCAGTACACTGTCTGCACACGTAGAGCATTGCCACACACACACTAACACACATACACTGCCTTATATGGGGTATACTGTTCGAACATTGAAGTTTCAACATCAACTCCCTGACATGGAAAACCTGACTTTGATGGACTTTGTGTCAACAGGGAGATTTTTCGTTGATGGAGGGCAAGTACCTATGAGAGCAGGCTGGGAGACCTGAATATGTACACCCTGGAGTACAGAAGGGAAAGGGGGGACATGATAGAGACATTCAAGTATCTGAGAGGAATCAATAAGCTTGGGGCAGATGGGGTCTTTAAGCTAAGGAGGGGGATGGACACCAGAGGACATGAGCTAAGAATAGAGGGGGGGAGATTTAGGAGGGAAATGAGGAGACACTATTTCACGGAGAGGATGGTAGCAAAATGGAATGTACTACCAGAATGGGTGGTATCATGTAAATCTGTGAACAGCTTTAAAAGGGCATTGGACAGGGGAGAGTGAGGGTGGGGAGGTGGGGGCGGCAGTGGGATGACAAAGGAGAGGGGTGGGGCAGCTGAAAACTAGGGGTGCTAGCTGCACACTCGAGCAGACGTAGATAGATTGGGTGGTCTGTTTCTGCTGGCATATTCGTATGTTCATATCTCCACTGTCTTTGTGATGTGGAGTTAGATATTTAAAGTAGGAGGGATGCGGGGGCACAGCCCTCCCACTGCACTGATACAGATAAGTGTGGTGGTTGGTGTTGGCATGTTGTGGGTCATTGTTGGGCTGCATCGCCGATGTCAGCCTGATTGCATTGATGTAAAGGACTGTGGCAAAATCCCGTCACTGTGGCTTGGTGGAGCCATTATATGGCATTTATTTGCTTATACATCTAAGCCTAACTTTTTACTGTATTTTGAATAAGCACTGTGTTTTGCACTAACTCATTGTACTAATGTACTCCATGACTGGGTAACTAAGGTAGGACCAGGGCGGTGTGGTGGATGTGGCCAATCCGGACTTCAGTAAGGCCTTTAACACCGTCTCCCATAGAAGGCTGATTAACAAACTGCGCAGTCTAGGGGTGGATCCTAAAATAGTTCTGTGGGTGGAGAACTGGCTGAATGGCAGGAGTCAGAGGGTTGTGGTAAACAGGGAGTACTCTGGAGAGGGAGAGGTGACGAGCAGAGTGCCACAGGGGTTGGTGTTGGGGCCAGGCCTCTTCCAATGTCATTGTTGGGGACATTGCAGAGGGACTGGAGGGGAAGGCATTTCTCTTTGCAGAGGATACAAAGGTATGCAATACGGTGGACATGCCAGGGGGTGTTGGAAGGATAATAGAAGACTTTAAAAAACTGGACAGCTGGCCTGGTGGTGCTGAGGGTTGAGCTGCTGGATGCCACACCTCACGCTACACTGGTGACCTGGGTTTGGGAATGAGCCTGGGTTGTTGAAGGCTGACTAGGGGGGAGGGAGGGAGCTGGATTGAGCAGTCACAAGGCAGCTCTCCTCTCTCGGGGAGGTACTTTGTCACCCCCCCATATTCCAACTGCCCCCAGGTGGAGGCCTGAGGGTAGCACAGGCAGGCAGGTGGTAAGCAGAGGGAGGGTGCTGTAGAACCACAGTGTGTGCACATGCCTCCACAGGCACATGCACAGCCGCAGTACGTGCAGTCAGGCAAAAACGAGGGAAAAAAACAGGGGCATAAATACAATTAAAAAAAAAACTGGAGAAATGGTCTAAAGAATAGCAGCTGGGATTCAGTGCAAAGAAGTGCAGGATCAGGCAGATAGGGCACAAGAACCCAGGGGCAAAGTACAAACTACGTGGGGAGGTACTGACTGTCACAAAGCAGGAAAGGGGCCTGGGAGTTATCATTTCACAGGACCTAAGAGAAACTAGGCAGTGTGATAAGGTGGCTGTAAAGGCTAGCCAGATGCTTGGGATGCACAGGGAGGGGTATCAGGAGTATAAAGAGGAAGGTCATCTTGCCCCTGTATAAGACACTCATGAGATGGCACCTGGAATACTGCATCTAGTTCTGGAGGCCCCATCTGAGAAAAAACATAGACAAGGTGGAGGCGGTACAGTGGAGGGCAACTACAATGGCGAAGGACATACGGGATAAGACCTATGAGGAAAGATTAGCCAAGTCGATATTTAAAATATTTATTTCATTTGGGTAAAGCATTTAAACCATTTTAAATATTGAATTTTTACAGGATATGTCAGTTAAGATTCGATATATGATATATCGAATCTTAAATGTCATATCCTATAAAATATCACTTACAGCACGGTCATGCCTTTACCCATTATTTCTAAGGAATTTGCACACTGCAGATCTGCTGAGAGGCAGTTTCAGTGTGGTCTTCCATTTACACAATTTTATAATGTGTTTTCCTAGAATATGCCTGCTTATTGCTCTGTATTTAGGGTGGATAGTTCACAGAAGACCTGGCATCTTATTTTCAGTGGGGCTCTACATCTACACAATATTATGTTGCATTGCATAAAATCAGAGCACACTGAAAACAATATTTTACATCTGGACTAGGCTACCCTGAATAAATACATTATAAAAATGGTAAAATCATGACCCCACTGAAAACAAGATATTGCGTCTAACCTGGGACATCCTGAGTAAATATAGCGCAAAAATGTGTAAAATGAAGATCCCCATGAGAATGAGATGTAGCATTTCCCCTGTGCTATCCAGGATACAAAGTACAGAATAAGAAATATTTAAAGAAAATCTGCTGTAAACTGAACTTCATTGTGTTCCACATAACCAAAACTGACATAAACAGTTTTTTTTATTGTTATATCATATATTAGATTGCAGTATTTATTTAAGAATGTTGTGGCCATGAGGATGGTGTGTGCAATGTGTGTGTTTGCTGTAGCTCAATATAAATATTCCACAAGAGGAAATGGAAGCTGGCATCTGAAGCAGAAGGAGCAGGCTGAAATAACAGGATAGGAACCTGAGGGGACAAACGACTGATAGGAATGAAATAAAAGAGAGATAAAAAAGATTCTGGAAACTTAATAAAATATACACGTGTTTACATCTAAGAATACAGAACTATTTGAATAAAGAAGTAAGAGACTAGACATAGATGTTTTAAAGTAATGTGAGTAACATAATAAAGGCATCGCTTGAAAAAGCCTACATCGTAGGTGAAACGTTGAGGTGTTGGCCGTATTTAAAATCAATAAACAATAATTGGATTTGGAAAAGATTGTCTACAGCGGTATTTGTTCTGCGGCCCACCCCCCCCCACTCTAATCTAGAGACTGTTCTATACCTCCCTCAACAGTCAGGATCACCACAACTACACTCTTCCTCCAGCCAGGAGTAGCTGCCTTCACATCCAATGCCAAGGCCATTCATTAGTCCACTAGTATGGAAGGCACAAATTAAATTATAAAAAGGGTCTCAAAAAATGCTGCAGATTGATTGGCTGTCAGCATTCCTGATCACCATGCCACATGGATTCTTTCTGACAGCATTCCATCCTTTAACACTGCTGAATTATTTGAATGATGCATTCCGATTCTGAACCAGCACTATTTTATTAAAAATCTCCCTCTCAATTTATTTATTTAAAATCTGGTAACTGGGAAAGACACACTGAGTCAAAGCTCGTTTCCAGGTGTGACCCGGGGGTGATGTTAAGGACACAGTCAAACAACAACAATAGAATTGAGCAATACAAAACAAAGTGCAAACAAAAACAGTACAAAACATGACAAGAAACACAGTATATGCAGTGGATGTCTGGAACATGGCACACTAAACATTCACAGATACAATCATCAAACAGATTGCAACAATCAGTGCAAAGAAAACGACAAGAAGGAAAATCAAGCCAGGGTGGGGGCATGGATTGGGTGGAAGAGGAATAAGCAGGTCAAGTGGGGGAATTGACAGGCACAGGGAGGGGATGGCAAGAGTTTAAGCTGATGCTTAAGGGAAGCTGGGGAGGATGGGAGATGGATGGAAGTGGGGAGAAGGTTCCAGAGTGAGGGAAGGTGATAGGAGAAGGCATGTTGTCCAGCAGACGAGCGATGGTGAGGGAGGGAGGGAAGGAGAAGGGATCCCTCAAACAAAGGGAGTATGAGGTGGATGGAGTGGGGGAGATGACAGTGGAAAGATTTGAGCTCATTGCCTCGAACCAGTACTTACAGAAGAAAAAAGTGCAGTGGTGCAGACGGCAGGAAGAAATAGGGAGTATGAAGAGGGAGGAATAGAGTGCAATGAGGAGGATGAGGGAGTGAGTTTGTGGCAGAATGACAGAAGGTGTTACACAGGGTGTCCAATCTGGCAAGGGACGAGGTGGCAGTGGAACTGTAAACCACGTCCACATAGTCCAAGACTGGGAGCACCATCTTTGTAACTAATTTCCAGTGGACATGTGGGGTCAAGCAGTCTTTGTTTCGGTACAGGGCACCAAGCTTGGATTGCATCAGTGTGGGCAGAGAAATCAAGCCCGCTGTTAAGCCATACCAAGTTACCTGAAGGGGTGAACCACTTCAAGGGAAGAACTTTCCAGGGGGGTAAAGGAAGGGAAGGAAGCAAGCCTAGACAGTTTTGGGCTGGAACCAAAGGTCATGGGCAATGTTTGTTGTTGACCAGGAGTTGGCTGGCCTAAAACCAATGCAGAATATTGTGGAAGTCTTGCCGGAGCAAGACTTCCACAGCCTGTGTCTATGGGTCTGAGGAATAGAGAACTGTGTCATCTGCATACATATTACTCTGTGAGTCGACACATACATATGAACCACTGTAAATAGCTGTTGTATTTTTTTGTATTTATTTTGAACTTTCACTATTGTATATAGCACCTGTGATGTATAGGCTCTGATTTTGTTATACCTCTGTTGTATTTGTCTAACTCTTGTATCCCCTTCCCCAGGTCGCATCTGGAAATGTGCTTTGGTTCATTGACGCTTTTCCCGGTTATCAACTTTTAAATAAATAAATAAATAAATATATGACAATATGAGAGTTTCGATGAAAATATTAAAAAAAGGTACACATTTCATACTTTTCTTTTGTATTTTTTTTTTAGTTGCAATGAGACACTCCCACAAGCTAGGTATATGGTCAGTTAATCAGCCCTTAGGGATAGTATGGTACTTGGCTACACCTCGTGCCACATTACACCCCTTGGGGTGATTAACAGACTTTATATCACTGTTGACCACTTTAAGAATGTTATAAGTATAATAATCCACTCCTGGTGTGCATCAAGGCTGTAATAACCTCACTTCCTGGGTGGTTGAAGGCCGAAGGTGCAGCTCACAACCCACCCAGGTCATTCAGTAATTACAATACTGCACACACCCAACCGTGGATTATTCCTTACTAATCTAACCGCATGTCATGCCTTATTGCTTAAATAACATGCACCCACCAAAGGAGGGCTACAAAGATGGTGAAGGGTCTGCATGAAAAGCCCTACGAGGAGTGGCTAGGGAAACTCAATATGTATTCCCTGGAGGAGAGGAGAGAGAGGGGGGACATGATAGAAATGTTCAAGTACCTCAGGGGTTTAAACAAAGTACAGGAGGGTAGCATCTTTCACAAAAGAAGACATGCAAGAACAAGGGGGTACAAAATGTCGTTGGGGGGAGGTTCAAGGGTAACATGAAAAAGTACTTTTTCACTGCAAGAGTGGTGGATGCTTGGAACGACCTCCCAAAGGAGGTGGTAGGGACAAAAACAGTTAGGGATTCAAGAATGCATTGGATTGACATAAGGGTATCCTAGGGACAGGAAAGAAAGGGTGAGCTATAGATCAACTTGGATCTGTTGTTTGTCATAGGTAGGCAAAATGGGCAGACTGGGGAGGGGCACACAGTCCTTATCTGCTATCAACTTCTATGTTTCTGTTTCTTTCCAGCATCCCTGGCTTGCTCCTACAGCTGGGCCACCAGCATCACATGTGGCAGCCCTGTCACAGTTCAAGTGGGCTTCAGTGTGGAACCTTAAACTGCTGCCATGTCTTGACAGAATCCTCTTGAAAAAGAGGCCTTGCACCCAACAGAAGCCAGGATGTAGTGTAAAATTCTAAGTAAATAAAATCAAAACGTCCAGATAAATAATAGCACCACTCTGTTCCTCCACACCACAAAGAACATTCCACATTATAGTCCTGACATCAGTCTGTTGGGCAAAGTTCCATGCATCAGTACTTACTACTTGGGCCACTTTCAGAGGTGTATTACCTTGTTGGTTTATCAGCATGCTTGAATGTAGTTAAAAGTTTATAACCCAGTAAATATATATGACCTTGTATAAAATAACTTGTAAAAGATTTAGATATGGAAAAAAGAAAATAATTTTAACTAAAGCACAATAATTTTGTTTGTTAACTTTGTTTCCCTGGATAGCTCAGCTAAGATTCAATAACTCATTTTAGTCAGACCCTGCTTCTTCCCAGTTCCTCTGCTGGATGAACTGGAGCACTGGAAGATTAAATGACTTGCTCAAGGATTCACCCGATGGTCCCATGGCTATGCATCACACTGCCATGAGGCGACTGGAATTTGGAAGCAGACTTCGGGACCGCATCGGAGGCAGACCAGGGTGCAGGCAGCTGCCGGATGGCAGTGCCTCCTCAGGAGGACTGGCAGTGGGTTCCAGCATGCAAGAACCCCTTTGGGTGGGCCAGAGAGCCTGCTCCTTCTGCAGGATTATGCTGTACGACCAACGCTGAAGGGTACTGCTCTTGCCAGAGGAGGTAACAAAAGAAAAAAACTCCGGGGGGACAACCCTGTTTTCTGAATGACTAGGACGTAGCTCTGATTAACTGGGTATATCAATGGATAATGGCAGGGGCAGGGATAAAAAACAATAAAGAAAAAAATTACTTGCTAAAGGTCACAAAGGGAGTAACTCGCTCTGGGAGAGGTTTGAACCTGCAACCTAGTGCCCAAGCCAGTGCTTTAACCACTAGGAAACACTGCCTTCTAAATGGGTTAGTATGAGTTAATCTACCTGTGGGAGGGTCGTGAGGCAAGGGGCAAAGCAGAGTGCCTTATGCTCTTGGCATTAGATTAATGAAGGTAACCGAACCCCTGGAAAGATTCAATACTGTTATTAATCAAAAATATTTTTGTAGTGTAAATTCTTATTGCTCTAGTAATTAAGCAATAAGGCATGATCAGGGGTTATGTCTATGGTCTGTTATTCACCCTCTAGGGTTGTAATGTGGCACAAGACATAGCTGAGAGTCACTTGTCCCTAGAGGATTATTAAATTACCATCAACATAACCCCTTGGAATGCCTTATTGCTATTATTTAAAAAAAATAATCTCATTAAATTGTTTTTTACCTTCATCAGCATACTTTAAGTTTCTATATAAGATTAACACATGGCTGATACAATGCTTACTGCCATTAGAACACTATCAGACCAGTTTTTATAATTGTATATGATGCTTTTAGGCCATTGACATCACCCTTGAGACCACATCGGCCAATCAGAATGATCCATTTTCAGTCAGTATTTTATAACCCTAATGATACTGCATTTTCAGTAGTGGGTGTTCTGCACTTGAGCTAAAGAGGTTTGCCACCACTTGGAAACAGTGAGATCTGCACTACTCTCCCCTCTCGACAAACCACATGCTTGGAACAGAGGTTAACTACTGAAAAGTTTTCACAATTTGTGCTACATGGTCAGCTAAACCCAAATGTTTCAAGCCAGACACAGAGGTGATGGAACTCTCTCCAATCACATAGCTGCTCAGAGCAGTGTTCCCACCTTCAATGTGCTCCAACAGGACTGCATAGCCTTTACTGTCTGCCTGTTATACAGCAAGCAAAAATCAAACTAAAAGAAAAAGTATTCTCCCTTACAAGCTCTCGCTGATCAAGGGGCAGGTTGGCGGCTCCCAGTTCTCGGACTGAGTTGATGAGTTTCTTGAGTTGATTGTCAGTGAAATTGTGACGGATGTCATCAAAGAGTTCTTTGGCCTTCTTACCCCATGCTTCCACAAACGCCTGCTCCTCCAGTGATGCACTGATCTAGGAAAAAAATGAAATTCCCCTTATTATAGGAAGTAACTCTCTGAGTTAGAATCATAAGATGGGGCTTTTGTGCACAGCTTTCATGTGCATATCTTAAAGTGAACTTCAGCCACACATGTAGTTGCCTGCTCCATTTGAAAACAATCTGCAAAATATATTCTAAAATTGTCTGCAGTATTTGGAACCTATGTCATGCTTTTACTGAAAATATCAGATGTATTTATATGGGTGCGTCCAGAACCCGCTGACTTCATAATTGGCATAGCTGCAAATTGGGTCATTGGGTTCAAGAAACACAAATGAAAATACATTTGATATTTTCAGTGCAGCATTGACACATTCAGTTCATGCAATGGCTTTGATATTTCACTGTTTGTTTAAATTTATTTGGCTGGCATTATAAGACTTCTGCCATTTTTGCTGACTTCACCAAAGCCTTCAACACTGTTGCCCACTTCCTCTTCCTGGACAAGCTCAAGGCTGCAGGGCTCTCTGATTTCTCAGTCATTGGGTTCTGCTACCAGCTTGAGGTCAGGTCTCAAGCTGTCCATGTTGGAGAATCCATATCCCACTCACTCCCTATTAGCTCAGGCATCCCCCAAGGGCCTGTCCTTGGCCCAATACTGTTCTCTGTCTTCCTGAATGACCTACGTGCTGCCTGCTCCATTTGCAGCCATCCATATGTATGCGGATGACATGGTACTCTTTGCCTCCAGCTCCTCTGCCTCTGACCTCATGATGAGGCTCCAAGTGGACTTTATTAACATTCAGTATTGGTTCCTGGCTAATCAGCTGTCCCTCAATGCCAAGACAATGGTCTCTATGACCTTTGGCACTAGGCAGGGTCTCGCCAGGCTCACTGCATTCCCCTCTTTCCATATTCTTGATGGTGTAGCAATTGAGGATGTCCAGTTCAAGTACTTCAGTGTCTGACTGGACCAGCACCTCAATTTCTTAATGCAAGTGGATGCCATCCACAAGAAGCTGCACCCCAAACTCAGTGCAGTTCATGGTGATAAGAGGTGTATTCCGCATCCTGTCCATCAAGAGATCATCTCAAAGATGTTACTCCCCATCTTCAACCATGGTGACATAGTATACAATACTGCTCCCAAGTCCACCCTAGCGAGACTGTCTCCCCTCTTTTACTCCTTTTGCTGCTTTGCACTGGACTCCCCCAACCCACATGCACCCAACACTGCTCCTTGTGCTCCTTCCTCTTCTTCCCTCTCATTTGAGGTCAGACACCTAGTGGACTCACTTTACACCCTCTCCAATCAGCAACCTTTGCTCCCGCCATTAACTCAGCAGGGCCTCTGACCACTGCAAATGTTTTTTTCCTCTTGCACATTATTGTATGGGAATTGCAAATGTGATTATTCACCAGCATTTTATTGTATAGTTATGTATCTTACTTGTCACAATCCTTGTCTTTCCACAGTTATTTATGATGTTTATTCACCTATTGTTGTATAATTATTACTGTATTATTGTTCTTACTTGTTCCTTACTGTCCTCCTTTCCCTCGTGAGGATAAAAAAACGACAAATGTCAATGATAGTTTTGTCACAGTGGGGAACTAGAGGGAGAATATCAGTCTTATTCTCACTCTAGATTCATTTATCCCATAGCGGCAGTAAAGTTACAGAGTGTGAATATCAGTGCTATTCTCACTCTAGGTCCATTTATCTCATAGTGGCAATGGAGGTACACAGTGCGAATATCAGTGTTCTTCTCACTCTAGAGCCATTTATCCTACAATAGCAATGGAGGTGCAAGCACTGAGAGTGCTGACAGCCCTTATCCTGATGGCATCCCTCACCTTCTTACAGTGAACATGTGCTGGAACAACATCACTGCTAAAGGTGGCCACTGACCAATCAAGATGCAGGATTTTTCCTATCACTATATAAGGTCAAACTGCTATCAAGAATAGAATATTAGAGATATTTTTATTAGGGGCAGGCTGTGGCATGGTGTGGCATATCTCTCTCACCACACACACACACACACACACACACACACACGTGCACGTATATATTATAGGGGCTCAGTAGCACCCCTATTGTTTGGATTGAGTAGCATGTTTAATATTAAACCTTCAAATTTTGCACTTTAATAACTTTGCAAGCATTCAATGGATTTGCTTATAATTTGGTATGTGCTTTCCCATGGGCTAGATCTTTTGATGTAGCAAGTTTCATTCTGGGTGGATATGTGGATTCTGAAATCTGGGCAGTGCAAAAAGTCATAAAGTCGCCACTTTTAGCAGTTTTTTCCTCATTGCCCTGCGTCTAGACACTGTGGAATTTTAGTGTGATTTTTTTATGGTAGAAAGAGATTGGGTAACAGAAAAGGCATGCTTTGTTTTTTGGGAAAATATTAATCTGTTGCAAAGTTAGTAAATTTTTCTTTTCCCATTGTTTTCAATGGTAAGATCACTTTTCTGGATAAAGGGAGAACATTTTACAAAGGATTTGATTTCATGAAAAAGGATTCATTCTCACGAGACCTGTTCTTTTTTCATGAGAACTAAATCCTTTTTCATGAGAGAAAAATACTTTTTCATGAGCTGCAATCTTGTTTTTTTTTTATTCCAGGAACTAAAAACTGTAGAGAATACATAAATATTTGCCATTTTACTAAACAAACATCAGAACCTAGCTAAAAGGGCCCTGTTTATTTACATTCTGGTGTTTGTTTTTCACAATTAGCCCCAGAAATACTTTTTCTGGGCACCCAAAAACCCAGGTGCCAGCTTAAGGAGAGGAGCCTTCCACTGGGTTCTCTGTATGAGAACAGCAGATTTAATTTAGTTCTGCAGCTGCAGCTGAACTCATGCTGCCAGCTGCAGTGTGAGTTATGAGCCCCCATTTTCTCTGGTGTCTAGTGGCACCCCTCACTCCCCGATCACTGTCCCCACATATTCCCTGGTATCTAGTGGCACTCCCCCACCCTCCAATTGCTGTCCCCAGTCCGATCTGTATTTTTTCATGTATTCTGACACCAGGATGCTCACCCCCGGTGTTGGATGACCCCCGCAGCCCACTGTTTTATTAATGCACCAACATCAGGGAGCCCAATCCCTGTGTCGGCATTTAAACCCCCCCAGGAGTGTGTCAATGTTCTCCCTTTTGAAAATCTGGCTCATTCTCTTTTATGATCTCTCCAAATGGCCTCTAAAAACTGCTTGGCTGAGGCACATATTCTGACAAAAGCTGAAAAGAAGTGCTTCAGAAAGCTAAGTAGGGTAAAATACAGACTTCAGTTTAGGGGCATATGGTATCAGTGCCAGGCTCTGAGTCATGGGGGTTGCTGCCACCATGCTAGAGAGTTACCTATATAAAAGGAAAAAATCAGAGATTAAAGAGACTAAGAAGAATAAGGTGACTTAAAGGGAAAAAATACAAACTGTTTTAGAGGTGCTTCAACCATTTCAGAAAATGAGAGAGTGTTTTCAGGAGCTAAAAATTAAGCTTTCTCATTTTATCTTCTAGCTAAAAAGGATACAAAAATCACACATACCCCATAATGCAAAGCATCATGGGCTGTATATGCAAATCACCACAAAATATTATGCTGGTTCAACTTTAAGCAGAAATGCATGGTGCCGAAAGGCCTCTCACTCAGTCTGCAAAGGGTGCCAACAGAAGACACAAACACGTGTTTCGACCTACCAGGACTCATTAGTGTGGCATGTCTGTATGACACACCAGTGGAATGAACCAGCTATCCTAAGTTGGTCTATCTAGGTATGGTTGTGGTGAGCCCAATAAAAATACAAAGCAAGCTAAAAGACAAAAAACCTTTGTGCGTAAGCACTGAGGCAAGGGTCACCCCAAATGGCACTGGCTGGGAAGCCAAGTTTCCCAGAAATACAAAATCACATGTACCCCCATAATGCAAAGCATCATGGGATTTATATGCAAATCACCACAAAATATTATGCTGGTTCAACTTTAAGCAGAAATGCATGTTGCCGAAAGGCCTCTCATGCAGTCTGCAAAGGGTGCCAACAGAAGACACAGACATGTGTTTCATCCTACCAGAACTCATCAGTGTTCCACATCTGTATGGCACCCCAGTGGAAAGGGCTAAAAAGGGTCCTATATGCTAATGAGGGGAATTTGGAAACTATCAATGCTAGTTTTAAAAGCAGAAAACACACTGGTGAAAACAAAGGCACTAGTATGTGACTGACAATATGAGATTACAAAGGAAGCTGGACCATTTTTGTTGAATCAGGCCAGGAAGAGAAACTTGCATGTGCTTGGATTTCTATGCCCTCCCCAATTAAACAACATACAGTGCTTTTGGATTAAGTAGCAGTTCAGTTTAAATTAATAAAAGGGTTTTGCTGAACCAATAAAAGGGATTTGCTGACATATTGTTTTTCTGGTAAAAACTAAAGGTTTATATCTACTTATATTCAGGGTAGATGATAAACTACACCAGACCTTTCAAAATGTCCTAACTGTGGAGAAAACACCTGGGGTCAGGGAATGTTTTGAATGAAACAGTTAAGCAACTTTACCATCAACTGCATGTTTTCCCAAACTATAGGACCCATTTGTAAAAAATGTATTTAATCAAAATCAAAGATTGGAGGGGGTCCTGTATAATTAACAAGCAGGTGATGCTATTCATATCTCAATGGCAATCTTTGAAAATAACTTTTATGGTTTTTATCCCTTTGTCCATGCCAAGCAAACACTGACCCTGAAATTGCCAGGGAGGGTTAGCATTACTTCCAGTAATGCATATCTAAGAAACAACTCGACTGAAGCCATTGCCCAACATTACAATTCTCAGTTTTACTGAAAAAGACGATACGGGGTCCACTGGTTTCTTCTGGTTCATGTAAAAGTCATTTCTGGGATCGTGTGTTAATAACCAAATGTATACGAGATATAGTATATAGTATTGGTTTTCACTACCCTCAATTGTCCCTGCATAAATATGCTCTTCTTGTAAATGAAATGTCTTTTGGTAAAATCAATTTAACTTCTGTATAAGTGTAGGGCTATATCGATTTATGTTACTATACTGTTTAACTACAGCTAATTCTTGATACTATGTACAAAAAAATGCAAATGCTCTGAAAAGAAGTCACAGTTATGGTACTTTAAACACTGTAGATATTTATTCTAAATTGTCTGTTCTCAATCCCACTGAAAAGTCAAAACCTTACATCTGTTAATGTTGTTTACCAATTGTGTAAATGTTTTGTACAAACTGTGATTATGCCTGTATACTTTATGTGTATATATATATATATATATATATATATATATGTATGGATTACTCAAGGAAAAAATGTATGTTTAGCTTAATTGTGGAGGATAAGGCTTAATATCAATTTATTGTATATTTCAATGCAAGCCAAACCATACTGCGTCGAAACAAGACACTAGCTATTATTGTAAATGGAGTGCTGCTGCATCTAATGGCCAGTGTGATCACTCACCAATTATGGAGGCTGTAACCCCTTAGCTATGACGTAACTATGCAGTAATTAGCTTCAACCAAATATTATTAAGTTTGGATAATTTTATTGCTTTTAGTAATATTGTTTTATTATGTGATGTACAGGCACCTCGGTTCTAGAAAGGTGCCTTTTACAAATAAGGTATTGATTGATTGATTGAGCCAATCAGAATTGGCCAGCAGTTCTTAAAGTTTAAGGCACATGCCAAATTTGGTAAAAACCATATACTAACATTATGATTGGTCCAAGGAACTAGTGGTCACTCTAAGAGTAAGGTCAGCTAAAATATAAAATCTGCACATTTGTGGTGGGTTGTTAGAGAGGAGGAGAGGAGAAGAGAGGAGAAGGAGGAGAAGAGAAGTGAAGAGAAGAGAGGAGGGAGAAGGAAGGAAGAAGTCTAAAAGCCATAACCTGCCTGTCATAGCCTGCATATGGTGAGTGATCAACACCTGTGTCAGGTAAATTAGGACTGCTTTTTAATTCTGTGCTTGAGTAGGAAGTCTGTGCTTGTTATAGGATTAGAAAATAAAACTTGTTCCATAACCTTTAAATATCTGACTCTTTTTTTTTTTTAACTTTCTTTATCCACCTCGCTCAGCCTTGGACTCTCTCTGATGGGGGCACACAGCTTACCTCCATCCCGCCACATCTGAGACTCAGTCCTGATACTCAGTAGGGGACACTCCAACTAGTTCCAGGCATCCACACCTCACCCTCGCCACCCTACATGAGGACATCCGTGGACCGTGAGCGATCCGAGGTCAGCTGGCGTACACGACTGCAGGGCGTGGGGGGTAGCTCCTAGACCCCATCATCGCCTACCAAGGCTGGGCATTTTCCTTTTTCCTGTTCCACCACAGAGCGCGGCACCGAAAACTCTGCCCCATGCGCTCACTACGTCGCCATGCTGGGTGCCTCCAATAGCCCCCAGAGGCCACTCCAGGAGCGATCGTTTCTCCCCAATGCTCCCCAGGAAGAGAGAGAGCAGTCTGATGGATGCTCAATCTCTTCCCCCCCACCGACCCCCAGTGACCCGGTCACCAGCGTGGCGTGAGGTGTGGCATCCAGTGCCTCAACCCTCAGCGTCACCAGGCCGGCTAAATATCCGAGTCTTAGTTTAATTTAACCTCTATCTTTAAGGACCTACAGAATCAAGTGTTTTGGCCAGGGTGCTCAGATTCAACAGTGCACACCTGAAAAAAAGAAAATGGTCCCTTGATGTCTTTTTTTTTACCTGAAATAAAGAAAAACATCCCTCGCCACTCCCACTGAGCACCCACTGCCCCACACCCCCCCTCACCCTATACTTACCTCCAGATGTCGTATGCTATCACCCACTGAGGACCGGGACACATCTGCACTCTTCAAAGCTGAACCATGACCTGAGGAATGAAGGTAAGTGCCGTATAATATACTTCAATTGCATTTTGAACTTATTTTGATATATTTGTCATTTTTTGGAATTTTGGCTCCAAATTTTCAACATGGAATTTTTGGGACCCCACCTCATGTACACTGCAACTGTCGTTTCATTTATTGAGCCCAGAGGATGATTTTACAATCACTGCACAAAATCACCTTTTAGGCCTGAATAATGAAATGTCACCACAAAGGCCATGTTGAAAATTTGATGCAACGATTCTCCAAAATGGCTGAGTTGTGCACGTTCATTGAAATTTTTCTATGCACGCGCATAACTTTGGTAATTTTCAAAATTTTGAGTCCAAATTTTCAACATAGCCATTTTTTCATACCACATCATGAACAGTATAGCTGTCATTTTTCACATCCTGTCCGAAATGTGTTTTTGCACCTGTGGCATGGAATGGTGTTTTTGCATTGATTTGAACATTTTCACCTATGGGGTTTATGAGGTAGGGTCATAAGAAGACTATGTTGAAAAGTGGTGTCAAAATATGAAAAAATCCCAAAGTTGTGACCATTCATTGCAATTTTGCTACACACGCTCATAACTTTTGAAATTTTTAATTTTGTGACCTAGATTTTCAACATAGCCTTCTTATTACCCCACATCATTTATGTCACAGCTATCATTTTTCAAATCCTGCCCAAAATGTGTTTTCGCATCTGTGGTGCGGAATGGCATTGCAGTTGCACAGAATTACATTTTGGTGGGGATTCGAAAATTTTCTGTAATGGGTACATGAGGTGGGGTAATAAGAAGGCTATGCTAACAATTTGGTCACTGTTGTGCTATAAATGGAAGAGCAGGAAATGGAGGGCCCTGTGTTTCCACAGATACATATATTTATACAACAGGGGTAGGAACTTCTGGAGTGTGATAAATGGAGATATCTTTACTGGAGTGTCATAAATGATGATGACATCACTACTGTGATGCTAAATGCCGTTTATCTATACTGTGCTGATGTCACCACTCACTCACTACAGCCTGCATTCTAAATTGAACTGCTTCACAAATCTGTTTCTCACTGCTACTTGCAAGTAACTCAATTAACATTGCAAAGGACATTCAGCTGTTTCCCATAGTGTTTCTAAAACTCCCAGCCCATTACTATGCTACTGTCAGCTTCAAGAATGCTTGCATTCTAAATGACAGTGCTTCACCACACAGTCTCTGTTTCTCACTGCTAGCTGCGACTAACCCAATTAGCATTGCAAAATACACTCACCTGTTTCCTAGTGTTTCTAAAACTCCCAATCCATTACTACACTACTCTTAGCTTCAAAAAGCCAGCATTCAAAGTGACAGTGCTTCACCACAGTTTCTGTTTCTCACTGCTAGCTGCAACTAACTCAATTAGCATTGCAAAACACACTCACCTGTTTCCCATAGTGTTTCTAACACTGCCAGCCCATTCAGAAACACTCACACACACTCAGACCACACACAAACAGTGCTGTCAGTATAGCCTAGAGGTTAGAGTAATGAGCCGTGAACAAGCTTGGTATATCCAGCACAACAGACTTGGGTTTTATTCTCACAACCTCCAATTGCATACTGTGTGACTCTGAACAAGTCACTTAACTGCTCATGCTCCCAGGTCACCCCTGAAAACTTACCCAGTTACCAAAGTCTAAAATAAAAAAAAACAGAGCACACAGAAACAGGAAAAGGACACAGCAAAACATAACACTTCTGAAGCTCCTACTCCCATTGTATAAATAGCGCATATTTTCCATATCACACTCCTGCCCATCATGTACTATATATATATATATATATATATATATATGTATATATATATATATTATACACATACATACATACAGTATATTTATTTATTGAATTTTGGTGACCGGGTAGGCCCACTGGGCCCCGGAGGTCCCTTTTTCAGGGGCAACCCGGGAAGCAACAGTACATGACATAAAGGACAATGGAGCAATATACAGCAATATACAGGCTGAGGTTTACAGTAAGCAACAGCTTTCAATCCATGAGGTATAGCTTTCATATTTATGGGTCATAAATGTCATAAGTGTCTAACTGCTTATCCTTTTGTGCATTTGCTCATGCTACAGCGACGTACAATTGATGAGACAGTACAGAGAGTTCTCTAGGTAACATTCCTCTAAGATACATAGGATATTTTCTATGGCGTGAGGTGGGGTAAGTGCAGAATGTGCAGTGGGTAGAGCTTAAGTATGGTGAAAACGTGATGCAGGTCATTATTTTAGAGTTGGGTACCGTAGCATAAGCAGTTACTCATTGACAGCAGGTAGGTCTTGAGTCTAGTCGCGGAGGCTCGGTGCGGGGTTTTCCGCACCTCAAAGGAAGATTGTTCCAAAGGGAGGGGCAGCATGTCTGAAGGATTTACAGCCTGCCTTGGTCCTGACCTTAGGGACATCTAGTAGCTTCTGACCAGAGAACCTGAGGTTCCGCACACTTCGTTTTTCTGTGAGGAGTCCATCGAGGCTCGGGGGGCATTGGGCTGATTAGTTTTTTCGCCAGACAAAGTACAGGGTACCTGAGCCGAGCTTCAAAGGATGGCCAGTTGAGCCTCGCTAGGGCCTCACAGTGGTGGCTCCTTGAGTGGGATGCGGAGGCAAAGCGGACTACCTTATGGTATAGAGTCTGTAGTCTACCATATTCCAGTTTAGAGACTCCCTGCAGGACCAGGGCAGCACACGTTAGCGTGGGGAGTAGGACACTAGTAGCTACTGCAGTCCTAGCTTCAGGGGTCAGCTGTCCCTTGAGCCGATACAGTAATCCGAGTTTGGTGTGGATTACTTTGGTAACTTGGTCTACGTGTTGCTTGAAAGGGAGACCCTTGGTCGAGGGTAAGGCCAAGGTACTTTGTTGAGGAGACTACTTCCAGTTTGTTGCCCTCCAGGGACATAATTTGGAGTGATTGTGATCTATCTAGTCCGAGGGTTTTTGGGCCAAACAACATGGCCTTAGTCTTATTGGTATTCAGGACCATTTTGTTCATAGTGAGCCATTCCTCCATGACACGGATATCCTTTTGGAGGGATGGGCCTAGGTTGTTCAGGTTGTCAGAGGCTTTATAAATAACAGCATCATCTGCATATTGGATTACCTTGCTGTTCCCACAGTGGTTCTGCATTTCATTAATAAATAGTGAGAACATTAAAGGCCCTAGTATCGACCCTTGTGGGACGCCCTCCTTTAGGGATTGTGGTTTGGAAAGTTTATCTTGCCACCTGACTCTTTGGGTATGACCTGACAGGTAGTTTTCCACCCATTTAAGGGTATGGGTATCCAGGCCTATGTGGAGGAGTTTATGGAGTAGAAGTCTATGATCCACAAGGTCAAAGGCCTTGGAGAGATCCACAAAGACCGCCTATGTTGGATCCAGAGTCTAATTCTCTAAGTACATCAGTAGAGAATTTTGTTAAGGCTGTATCAGTCCCATGTTTGGCTCTAAAGCCATGTTGTGATGGGGACATCACCATGTGTCTCAAGGTATTCCTAAGTTGGGTATATACTAGTTTCTCCTGTATTTTGCCAGGATACACATCAGTGAGATAGGCCTATAGTTCTCCATAGGTTCCACAGGCCCTCCCTTATGTATCGGGACCACATGCGCCTGTTTCCACAGCCCTGGGACATGCCCTTCACGTAAAGACCTGTTGATGAGCCAGGTGAGCGGTCTGGCAAGTGCCGGGGCACCTTCTTTAAGCAGTCTAGCTTTAATCCCATCTGGGCCTCCTGAGCCTCACGTTTTCAGGGTTTTTAGGATAGCCGAGACCTCATTTATCTTTGCCAGCTGCAGGTGGAAGAGTGGGCGGTTATGGATTGGGGGATCCAGAGGAGCAGACTGGTAGTTGGGCACCACGGACCCAGCATTCTGCTTGTCCGGGTTTGTAAAGAAGTTGTTGAGGGCTTCAGCAATTAGTGCCTCATCATGCAGTATCTGCCCATTAGCCTTGATAGGGCATGTGTGCAGTCTTTTGTTCCCCTTTAACAGTTCATTGATATTGGACCAGAACGTCCCTAGGACTTCCTAGGTTTGTTTTCTGGAGGTGGTTAAGGTCGCCTTTTAGCTTTCTTGATGGCCTGTTTACATGTTTTGAGTGCTCTGTAGGTCACCCAGTCCGCCAGGAGTGAGGAGCCCTTAAACTTTTTCCAGGCTTTGTCTCGGCTTTTCATGAGGGCTTTTAAGGACGGGTAATCCACTTGTAACAGTGGCCTTTTACCCGATAGGTCTTATTTGGGGCAAGTAGGTCCGCTACCCTCAAGATAGCTCTGTTGAAGAAGTCAACTGCCTCCTCCAAGGTAGGGAGACATCTTAGGGGATTCCAATCTTGGTTGCCCAGGAGGATATTGTACTGAACCGGAGAAAACTTTGAGTAGTCCCTGGTGGTGAGCATTCTAGGCGGGACCTTTTCAGCCCTATTTTTCCAGACACAGAATATGGGTGAGTGGTCACTGAGTGCATCAGCCATGGTGCCGACCGATTGGACATTTTTTGGGTTGGATACCAATGCCCAGTCAATGGTAGAGTGACTTCCCGTTTTATGGTTCAGTCTGGTGGGAAGTGAGATGATCTGGGTAAGGTTTGCCTCATGCAGCAGGCCACTAAACGAGGACCTGGTTTCTTTGGCCCAGTTCAGGTTGAAATCTCCAAGGATCAAAAGTTCCGATTTACACTCCACCATTAGGTTTTTAGTGAGTGCCTCAAGGGAGCTGAGCGCATCCTTCGGGGGACTGTATATGCACCCAATGTTTAGGTGTTTGGTACCGCCAAGGGTGATCCGTATGAAGATGGATTCAGTACCAAGCACATTTACCTGCAGGCAGAGATGGGAGGAAATCAGGGTATCCCTCGCATAGATAAGTACCCCTCCTCCCCTTTTCTGGGTCCTGTCCTGACGGTAGCAGAGATATCCCTGGGCCGCAATTTCATGGTCAAGGACCTGAGGTTTCAACCAGGTCTCAGAGATTGCAAGCACATTCGGGTTATAGAGGGCTAACCACGCTTGCACTTCATGAATTTTGGGCCGAAGACTGCATATATTCATGTGGGAAACCTTTAGGCCTCTGGGTGCCGCCCAGGCCAGGTCAAGAGAGGAGGCGATGGCGGTGTTATTGACACCAGGGCCAGGGTTAGGTTGAATGTCCCCGGCTAGCAACAGCAGTGTTACGAACAGGAGACGGAGAAAGGAAGTTAGGGGTGGGAACCTAATTTTCCTTGGTCTGTTGGTCATTAGGCGGATAGCCCTGTAACATATTCCACTTCTACTGAGTTTGCCAACAAGCAATTGGGATATGTAAACATCCGGGCAGGGGCTGTGATAGTGACTAGTGTGGTCCTTGACAGGTCCGTTTGGAAGCTGGGAGGCAGGGTTCAGTCTACCAGCAAGCCAGTCGACCCAGAGCACTATGGAGATATAGATGGCCGCATAGAGGAGCATCTTGTTAGGCCTGCACAGGCCCAACCTCCCATTCTTAAGTGAACCCCTGAGTGGCATTTCACTTTTTTTTTTTTTTGGCCTTGTGTTACTAGGATTTGGTCTGAGTATGCTGCGCACTAATTAGGTCCAATGGGGCACCCGGGCAGTGTGCCGCCTACTTCAGCCTCCAGGGAAACACCTATGTCCGACTAAGTAATTGTGGTCTGCTATTATTTCCCTTAAAGCATCACCCTCATTAGACCTAGTAGTTACATCAGTCTTAGTGACCCTGCTTGTGTATGGTGGCGTTATAGCAGTTAGGAGTAGGGTCAGGTAGACACAGCCCTATTACATAGATCCTGACCAGGTTATTAGGGGAGATTAGGAGAGATCACAGGCTTGGTTAAGTTGAAAGACAGGTTGCCACTCCTCGGAGTAGGATCAGTGGACACAGCCCTAGAGCTTTGAACCTGGCTGGGGAAAAAGCATTGACCCTGGGGACTATAGCCCCCTACATGAAGGAGGGCAAGAGAGAGTGGCAATTTTTAGAGTGGGAAAATTACAGCCTTTTGGGTAGAGATCAGGCTGACAATCCTCTCACTGTAACCAGACTAAGGAGCTAAGCAAATAACAGTGTAGGTGCAGTTATTAAAGCTTTATGCTTGGGGAATAGCTGGGGGAAAAACACAAGCCATGTCAATACT
The DNA here is from genome assembly GCA_016271365.2 of Neoceratodus forsteri. Taxonomy (NCBI): domain Eukaryota; kingdom Metazoa; phylum Chordata; order Ceratodontiformes; family Ceratodontidae; genus Neoceratodus; species Neoceratodus forsteri. Next base: position 62,530,100 of record JADMNL010000032.1, read on the forward strand.
CTGGATAGCAGGATTTAGAAACAACTATTATAGACACAAGCCCTGTCGATACTCTGGATAGCAAGGATTTAGAGACAACTGTTATAGACCTCTGTTACACACCACTAGTCCATGTCTGTAAACAATAGACAGGTTATACACAAATTAGAGCAAAAGTCCCCACCCCCTGCCCTTTCTAGTGGAGCAGGGGACACCAAGGGCGGAGCTCCTCGAGTATATACACACACAGTAACTGGGTCGGTGGGCGTAAGATTTTTTCCTCCAGCTGCAGTCTCACTGAATTTGCTACGGGGCAGGTCCGCCAGACAGATTCAGCTGTCAGTGCCTCTACCCCGTGGTCCTGGCGATCTTGGAGGCGGTGTTGCAATGGGGGGGCCCCCGATGCCGTCGACCACCCTCGACACCCCTGGCGGTTTCGACTCACAGTTTCTGGGGCTGAGAGGGGAAGCAGCCTTTTCAGCTGGCTGCACCGCGTCATCACGACCCCTCTCAGCGAATGGGCTCAGTTGCCCAAGTGGAGATTAAGTTTTTTGAAAAAGGCGCCAAGCGGGAAACAAAGGGCTCAAGTCCACATCCTGCAGTCTCCTTGCCGGGAACGCTGGATGCCGGAGATTTTTTCCTCCAGCTGCAGTCTCGCTGAATTCGCTACGGGGGAAGTCCACCGGACAGATTCAGCTGTCGGCGCCTCTGCCCCATGGTCCTGGCAATCTTGGAGGCGGTGTTGCAATGGGGGGGGCCCAATGCCGTTGACCACCCTCGCCACCCCTGACGATCTCGACTCACAGGGATATGCTACCCCCCAGTGAAAATATTGTCAGTATTTTTTGTTTGAGTGCTGATTGGCTTGATGAGATCACGAGTGGTGAAGCCACAAGTGATGTTACCAGTCAAGCAGAACGAGAACAAAAAATATTGCCAATATTTTCACTAGGGGGGTAGCATGTTCTATTTATGCCATACTGCCCCTCAGTGTTTTGTTTTCTTTTTTGATTTTGGCAGCCCTTCATTTTTTTTTGTTTAGTTTCAAGATGAACGAGTGCGATTTTTCAGATGGTTGAGTGGTTCTACCTCCTTTCTGACGCACGTGATGATTGCGTGCACCCGTGCATCATCACACAGTTTCAGTTTGAGGAGTTAGCAGTCAGGCCCAGAGGAGGGAGCAGTTGTTTTTGAACAGAGGGGCTGGGGAAAGAGCATTTCTTGCCAGCGTGCAGGCTGGAGGACTGCCGGTCGGAGACTGAAGGTGTGTTTGCTCGGTATAGGGAGGGAGGATGGGAGGCAGAATGTGGTTGGGTGTTGCTGTGGGAGGCAGGGGAACAGTACTGGTGTAAAAAAAGGTTTTTTTTGCTCACTGTGAATGTTATTTACTTAGAAATGTGACTAGTTTTGATCGGGAAAGAAAGTGAAAGTGCTTGTTTGGGTGTCATGGGAAAATGAAACTGCGAGTAGGAACCGGCATGAAAGCAAGCAGCTGCATTTTTGATGATGATGCTGGCACTGCTGGCTCCAGCCAATGGGGACCTACTAGAGGTATATTTGGACCTACAGTAAAAATATTTTCCAATATTTTCACAGTAGGTCCTAGCAAGTAAAAATAACACTGTTATTTGGGGAAAGTTCCACCCACTGGTATGACATATTATATATATACATACACACACACACACACACACACACACACACACATGCACGCACGCACCTATATATATATATATATATACACACACACACATACACACACATATATACATATACATATATATATATATATATAATATACATATACACACATACATATATGTATACACACACACACACACACACACACATATATACATGCATACATACATACAGTGGGGTACCTCAGGGATCAGTCCTGGGGCCGGTCCTCTTCAATATCTTCATCAGTGACATTGCAGATGGACTGGATGGTAAGGTTTGTCTGTTTGCAGATGACACCAAGATCTGCAACAGAGTAGATGATCCAGATGGGGTGGGCAGAATGAGAAGAGATCTGGATAAACTAGCAAAATGGTTGGAAGAGTGCCAACTGGGGTTTAATGCAAAGAAGTGCAAGATCAGGCACATAGGGAAGAGAAACTCTGAAGCCACCTATAGGCTGGGAGGGGAGTTGCTGGCAGTCACAAGGGAAGAAAGAGACTTGGGCATCATTTATTTATTTATTTGCTTTTGTTAACCAGGTAGGGCACACTAGACACCAAGTGCCTATTTTCAGGTGCGACCCGGGATGATCACTGATGACCTGAAAACATCCAAGCAGACCACTAAAGCAGTAGGTAAGGTTAGGGAATTGTTGGGGTGTATTAGTAGGGGTATCACAAGTCAGGAGAAGAAGGGAGGGAGGTAATAATCCCTCTTTACAAGACACTGGTTAGGCCCCATTTGGAGTACTGCATGCAGTACTGGAGGCCACACCTTCACAAAGACATTAACCAAATTGAGGCAGTCCAGAGAAGAGCAACCAAAATGGTGCAGGGACTGCATCAGAAAACATATGAGGACAGATTAACGGAGCTCAATATGTATACCCTAGAGCAAAGGAGGGAGAGAGGTGATGTGATCGAAACATTCAAACACTTTAAGGGCATTAACAAGGTAAAAGAGTCTAACATGTTTCAATATAAGAAAAATAGCAGGACAAGAGGACACAGCATGAGATTAGAGAGAGGCCGATTAAGGGGTAATGAGAGGAAGTTCTTTTTCACAGAAAGGGTGGTCGATGCATGGAACGGCCTACCTCAGGAAGTGGTGGATATAAACACAGTGCAGGGCTTCAAACAGGCATGGGATAGGCATAAGGGAGCAATACAGATGAGTATGAATAGATAGGCCACTGACAGAGCAAAGGCCAATGGCACTTTTACAAGGTAGAAAAAGAAATGGGCAGACTGGATGGGCCTTGTGGTCCTTATCTGCCATCAACTTCTATGTTTCTATATACACACACACGCATCTACGGAGGGGTAGGAGTGCAGGGTCAGAAGGACCCTGAACTCCCACAGTAAAATAAGGAAACTATTATACTATCTCAAAAAGTAAGGAAATAAGTTGCAAAAAACTTTGTTAATGCTCCATTTAGGGTAAAAGTGACAAAAGTTGGGAAATGAGGCATTAGGGTTTCCCTAACGCCCCACCCTCACAAACCAAGGCAGAAGAGCAGGTGTAGGCGTGCCTTGGGCTTCTCAAGCCTAGCAGCTCACCCCCATTCTCATAAAGTCACACATCTGACCTTATTTATAGATGGAATGGGGTGGAGCGTAGTCTGGGGCCCAAGGCACACCCCACACCTGCTCTCATGCCCGGTTTGGGAGGGTGGGGTGTTAGGTTGGAAACCCTAAAAACCTCATCTTCCAACTTTTGTAGCTTTGACCCTAACTGGAGCATTAACAAAGTTTTTCTGCAACATTTGTTTATATATATATATATATATATATATATATATATATATATACACATACACATACACACACACACACACACACACACACACACACACACACACACACACACACACACACACACACACACACACGCATACATATCTACAGTAGAAGCTGTTTAACTGGAACAGTCCGATGGCAGGGCTTTCCTCATGATTAAGCAACTGTCCCAGTTATCAGAAGTGTGTATTTCAGCGCACATTTTATTTCATACATGACCCAGCCAGCTTTGAAAAAAGAAACTTTTATTACAGTAGTTACTGTATTTTTAAGCCCTTCTGTCAGAAATGAGAAAGCTAAGATACAGAAATGCTGGGAAGTTTAACCTAATAGCAGAGGTACGGAAATGCTGAAAACCCAAAGCCAAGTTTGAGAGACTTGTGAGCACCTGAGAAAAGGGTGAGAGGGGGGTGTTCAGCAGGCAGGCTAATTCATTCACAGGCAGAGGACTTGTAAAACAGAGATCAGGACTTGAGACTGTAACAGCATCAAGAGAAATCAACATAAAATCATGAGAAGAGCTGACTACAGCCCTGCTTACACTGTGGCTTTTGGACCGCAGCAGCCCGTGCGCTTGGGTTGCTGTGGTGCCAATGCACCATGCGGACACTTACCAGAACACGGTAAGTCAGTCATTACTCCACTCTCGCAGTCACAGCAAATCTGGGAACGTGTTTGGGAGTCAGCAGTTTAAATAGCCATGTTGGCAAGCTGCACTGCTCACTCCCACACACCAGACCCTGCCGGCATCTTTTACCTTTGATTAGCTGACCATCCCTTGACTCGCAGCCCCTCTCCAGTGTGTCTTGCACCAGTGCTGAGAGGGGCTGTCTAGACACAGAAGCCAAACGTCGTTTTGGACGGGGCAGTATTTCAGTGCACCACAGAAGGACCAAAGTCAGCCATGTAAACACGGCTTAAGAAACTCTTTTTTTTTTTTGGTTTTGTTTTTGAAATCAGAACAACCTGAAAGGGGGTGGGGCTGTTTGCTGGCAAATAAAGAACAAAATCTGTTGCAGCAGTAATCAGGGAGTGGCAGATGACTATGGAGGTGCTAGCACTGCTATTCAGAGACCAGTTCACACCTACTTTGCGGTCCAGTAACAGCGGTCCGGCAACAGTAACATGTGTAAACTTTTAATTGAATCATCCCAATAATCCAGCATCCTCCTCCTCCCTACTAAATGTATGGGGATGCCACTGAAATGCAGAGCCACTTAATCAGTGCCTGGCGGGATGTCACAATAAAGCAGACATTTTGATTATCTGTGTCCTGATTAAGTGGATTCTAATATATTTATATATATATATATATATATATATATATATATATATATATTAGCTGCTACTTCAGAAAAATTGTTCTAATGGTTTGAAATGCAAATTAGTCATTAGCTTGTAATTAGCATATGATTCACGTACAGAATTCTTGATTTGAAAAACAAGAACTTTACAGGACCTTTTTTTGATTCTAAACAGAACCAGAAGAGGTGGGCCTATACCTACTCCCCAGGCCCTGCAGATGGAGCAGCTAACTGGCTGCGATACAGTTTCATTAGCTTGTGGTGCAATCAAAGCACTTTCTATTGCTAACCATTCCAGCCTATGAGCAAAATAAGTTATGGAAGTGCTAAAAAAAGAATGCTGAAATTGAAACCATGTAGTAAACACACCACACACATTTGCTGACGTAAATACCACAGAGAAACTACTTGGGCTGCATTGGAAACATTGAATTAGCTAAGCAAAGCAGAGCCTCGCTATCTGGCCTATACACTGAAATTCTCAAGTTCTATGGTTCCGTAACTGGATTCAAAAATCATTTGCAGCTTCAGATAGTTGTTCTGTGCTCACTAGTAACATCAGGAGTAATATATACTAGAAATCATCAATTGGACCTCAATAGGGTCGCAACAAGTGTGCTGTCACTTAACAGGGTGAACCGGACCGCCATCATGTCACCATACTTTTTTGACCAGCACTATGTTTAAAGCAGCAGTGCAACAAAATTGGGCAAAGAATGTGCCCCTACCTTTTTTCACTATTTTTTATCATTTAACATTTTCTGCTCCTTACTGTCGGCCCTCCCGATCTGATTGACCCCCCCAGCCCCGTCCCCTGGAATTACCGGGGCTTACCCTATGCCCGGCCTGGAAGCAGCACCTGCGGAAAGTCGGTCGTAATCCTGCTGATGGTACTTTTCTCCTCCATTTTCTCCGAGGGGCCCCAGGAGTAGGAGCGCATGCGCATGGGCGCGCATGCGCATGGAGGCCCGCATGCGCCTTACGGCCCCGGTAACAACCCCTTTCCACCAACCCCATTGGCCTAATGCCTGACACCCTCTGGGCCTGTGCTGTCCCTAGCCTCCACCAGGAGGCAGCCATTAGCCGAGGGTAGCCACTACACCTCCCTGGAGAGGAGACCTGCCTATCAGCAGCTCCATCCAGCTGCGCCCTCTCCCCGTTGCTGACCTTCGACAGCCCGGGCTCGTTCCCAAACCAAGAGCACCGGCGTAACATAGAAACATAGAAACATAGACTTTGACGGCAGATAAGGACCGCTAGGCCCATCTAGTCTGCCCATTTCCCTACCTACAGGATAGGCCGCAGATCCTATTTAACCAACAGCCCATATCTTCCTGCCCCCCACAAGAATTGCCTTATGTCTGTCCCATGCATTCTTGAATTCTCCCACAGTTTTAGACTCATAACTTCCTCAGGAAGGCTGTTCCATGCATCCACTCACCTCTCTGTGAAATAATACTTCCTCACATTGCCCCTGAACCGCCCTCCTTCTATCTTTAAATTGTGTCCCTTGTTCTTGCAAGTCTCTTTTCTGAAAGATGCTACCTCTTGGACTTTGTTGATTCCCTTGAGGTACTTGAAAGTTTCTATCATGTCCCCCTCCTTCTTTCCTCAAAGGTATACATATTGAGCTCCTTTAGTCTCTCCTCATACGGCTTCTCTTGCAGACCCTGCACCATTTTAGTTGCCCTCCTCTGGACTGCCTCTATCCTGTCTATGTCCTTGTGGAGATGGGGTCTCCAGAACTGGACACAGTATTCCAGGTGGGGTCTCACCAACTGTCTGTACAGAGGGATAACAACTTCCTGTTTTCTGCTGCTGATGCCTCTCCCTATACATCCCAGTATACCCCGGCCCTCCCTACTGCCTTCTCACATTGCTTGCTAACCTTAAGGTCATCTGATATGATTACCCCCAGGTCCCTTTCCTGTTTGTTGTTGACACTACCTCCCCACCCATTGTATTCTTCCCTAGGTCTTGTTTCCCAGGTGCATTATTTTGTACTTTTGCATTGAATCTAGCTGCCTCGTCAGACCATTCCTCCAACCTTGCCAAGTCCCTTTTCATCCTTTCCACGCCTCCTTGTATCAACCCTGTTGCAGATCTTTGTGTCATCTGCAAAAGGCATACTTTTCCTTCCAGTCCCTCTGCAATGCCACTGATGAAGACATTAAAAGGACTGGACCTAATACTGAACCCTGCGGTACCCCACTAGTAACCGCCCTTCCTTCAGAGTGGACTCCATTTACAATTACCTTCTGTGTCCTGTTGTCCAGCCAATGTTTTACCCAGGCTACCACCCTGGGACCCACTCCCAGGCTGGTTAATTTGACTAATAATCTTTTGTGTGGGACTGTGTCAAATGCCTTGCTAAACCATGAGATAAGGCGTCCAGCGCCTCAACACTCAGCGCCAACAAGCCAGCTACCTTTTTTCACTATAAAAGATTCCAGGCATCTTCCAGTTTTATTTGGTGGAAAACTTTTCTAGCTCCCACAACATCTGAATATTTTATAAATCTTTTAATGCAGTTTTTGCTCAAGAAAAAAAAAAGTGGTCGCCACATTTGGCATAGAAATACCACTGTAGACCTGGTAAAGGTTAAGACTGAGAAAATAAAAAAAAATCAGTGTACACAGCATAAAAGGTGCCTAGAAAAGTAGATGTTACAGTATGTTGATATGTTTACTAACTGTAGCTGAAACTAACTTTGTAGAAATACATTTTTCGTGGCGCCGCTGTTTTAAATTTATACATCCAGTTGTTAGCCACTAATAAGGTTTCTGCCCCCTAATATGTTGGCTTGCAACAGCCACTGGTCTCTGGCCATGGCATAGCACCCACCACTTAGTTAGCTCTATTTCATACACAGAGCCTTGGGTTCCCCCAACCCCTTGCAAATTACCTCGGCTTCTGGGCTGAAGTAATTTCTGCTTCTAGTACTTTATGTGGTGTTCCACAGTGGTCCAGTACCCCTCCACTCCAAAGCTCTCCAGCACTCTCCACTTTTCCTTGAGGTCCAGTGGTTTACTTCTCCCTGGCCCATCCCTTGGTGCCAGTGATCAGTGGTGGTGTTGTTGTACACCACCTGATCCCTTGACCCACTGGAATTTTCTAGTTTGAAAGCTTTCACTCACTTGTGGAATGGCTTGTGATAGTTCTATAGGACAGGGTGGCGCTGTGGCTTGTGATATTGGTGCAAGGACTGGCAAGTGACTACACATGACTCATCAGTGCACCAGTCTCCACATCGCAAAGACAGCCCCCACCCATTTTCCTGTGCAGTTGCACTTCATTTAGGGCATGGTCCACAGATGAGTTTTGGCCCTTCAGTACATGCGGAGGGCTGGGAAAAAACAGGGAGTACTCCCTACGCGTAGGATGCGCACCACCTGGGCACTCTGTGACATCCACAATGTGGGACACTTGCCCCATCCTCTTTTGTATAAACAATATTTTTATTTTTATTCAACATTTAGTGAGTTCTCTACTTCAATGACATACTAATACAGAATGAAGTCTAATTTTGCTTGAACATGTTCTCATAATTTTATATAGCAATGCAAAACTTATATTGTTCATGCTTATATTTTTGACAGGGTTCGAGTAAAAAAAAAAAACTCATATAAAAAAGTTTGTACAGAAAATAAATAAATAAAAATATAAGTAAATCTAAAACCTCCTGGTTTAATTACCTCTGTATGGACCTGAAAAAACAAACATGTAAAAGAAAACACTTGCCCCCGTCTCACACATTCCATGACACGCTCAGGAAAGTAAATATTGGATTAGAATCCTCAAGATTTGAACCTGGATTTACATTCCATATACACATTTAGATGCTTGGCCTATTTTTGTGGTGGTTTCTAATACATCAAGTCTGGTACCTGAGGACTGGAGGAAGGCTGATGTGATCCCCCTTCACAAAAGTGGGAGTAAGGCAGAGGCAGGAAACTATGGACCTGTTAGTTTGATCTCAGTGGTAGGGAAAAAGATGGAATCACTGCTGAAAGAAGGAATTGTTGAGTGCCTAGAAGCCAGTGGGACATAGGACCCAAGGCAGCATGGGTTCACAATGGGAGCATCATGTCGGAAGAATCCAATCGATTTCTTTGACTGGGTGACCAAAGTAGTAGACCAGGGAAGGGCTGTGGATATAGTCTACTTAGACTTTATCAAGGCATTTGACACAGTACCACACAAAAGATTAATAAACAAGTTAGTCAGCCTGGGAGTGGGTCCCAGGTTGGTGCCAGGTAACAAATTGACTGGACAACAGGATGCAGAGGGTAATAGTAAATGGAGCACACCCAGGAGAAAGGGGGGTTACTAGTGGGGTACCGCAAGGTTCAGTACTGGGACCGATATTCTTTGTTTTTATAGGTGACATTGCGGAGCTGGAAGGAAAAGTATGCCTCTTTGCAGACAACACAAAGATCTGCAACAGGGTCAATACAGAAGGAGGGGTGGAAAGGATGAGAAGGTACTTGGTAAGGATGGAGCAATTCAAGAATGCATGGGATCGACATAAGGCAGTTATAGTGGGGGGGTAGGAGGAAGTAGACTTGAAGGTCTCTATCATGTTCCCCTTTTCCCTTCTTTGCTCCAGGGTATACATGTTGACATCCTTTAGCCTCTTCTCATATGACAAGAGGCTGAGTTCCTGCACCATTTTCATTGCCCTCCCCTGGACCTTCTCCACCCAATCCATGTCCTTCCCGAGATGTGGTCTCCAGAACTGGATGCAGTACTGAAGGTGTGGTCTTACCAGCTGCTTGTATAAAGGCATCACCACCTCCCTCCTCCTGCTTGTGATACCCCTGCCTATGCATCCTAGCATTCTACTGGCTCTCACTACTGCTCTCTCACATTGTTTAGCCACCTTGAGACTGTTAGATATGATTATACCAAGGTCCCACTCCTGCTCTATAGCCTCCAGTACCTGACCACCCATCCTGTACTCTTCTCCCCGATTTCTGTTGCCCAAGTGCATGATTTTGCACATTTTGTATTGAAGCTCAACTGCCACACTCTTGACTGCTCCTCTAGTTTGTGCAAATCCCTACACATTTTTTCTACCCCACTTGAAGTGTCTACTCTTGTCAGATCATTGTATAGTCTGCGAATAGACATAACTTCCCCTCAAGCCCTTCCACAGTTTGGGGGGGCTTGAGATTGCTTTCTGCCCTCACTGTTGACCTGAGGGCAGTGCTGCCCCATGGGCAGTGTGTTTGTTCCACTCCCGCTTCATATCAACTGGCTGCATCAGATCGCTGAGCTTGTCTTTTCATGGGCCCATGAATGCTGAAATACTATTGGCGAATCACTTGCAGCTCTGTAGCACTGTCCCACAGACAGAGGGTCCATCCACCCCGGAATGCCAAAATCAAGTGACATTATTGCTGACTGCTTATTCATAGTATTCCCCCATCAATACTCTGGTTTTCCCTGTCATGTCTGTACAGTTCTGGCTCCTATACTCCTCCTCTCCCAGTTGCCATAATAGCCCAGTATTAAAAACATTAATATTAATATTTATAATTATATAAATTATATTATTGTGCATTAAATAGCAATGGTTGCCACTGTTGATTGTACAGGTGGCTTTAGTTCAGTGTTCACTCAATTTTCTTTTTGTGCTGCACCCCAACCCCAGTTTGCCATAGATGCTTGCCCTAGGGTACTGGTTGCCCACTTGGCACAGTGTATTGCCCTTGTGGCATTCAATGGACATGTCTAAGAAGTTGCTGCCCTCAGGGCAATTGTCTATTTGTTATTTCCCTGAAGTACATGGTTCCCTGTTGATACACCCCATGTGCATCGCATAACTGAAACTGCATAAGCAGGACCCCAAGGATGGCATGTAGTGACAACTTAACAAGTACCCTACAGGCATGGCATATTGTTACAGGCAACAGAACAGACAACTATACAGTGTCTACTGTTGGGGTATCTGTTGTTCAGTTTTCATTAGGTGGTGCCCAGGAGGTTAATACTTGTGTCATGCTACCCTTGGGGTAGATGTTGTATGGCTGGAGGTGTGTGCAGCCCTTGGGGTAGTGCTTCTACACTGTTCAGTCAGTTCTGCCTTCTGGGTACAGGTGTCAGCTTCTGTCATGCCTATTCTGTTGCCTGTTGACAATATGTGCTGCATGTGGGGTATTTGTTGTTAAGTTGTCACTAAACGTTGCCCTTCAGTAGAAGTACCCAGCGGGCATGACCATTGATTGCAATACACTGTGCCAGCTGGGCAACAGTACACAGCCCAGGGCAAGCACTTATGGCAAACTGGGGTTGGGGTGAAGCACAGACAGAAAACTGAGCAAACACTGAGCCAAAGCCACCTGCAGGATCAACAGTAGCAGCCACAGCTATTTCTTGCACAATCATATAGTTTATATAATTAAAAAAATTCATATTTTTAACATTTTAAATACTGGGCTGTATCAGGAGAAAAAGAAAATAGCAACCAGAACTGCACAGGCGTGACATGGAAACCCAGAGAATCGACAGGGGAAATAGCGTGTATAACAGAAAAATAAAATTGCTATGACTAAGAACTCAGCAGTCATGTCACTTTATTTCAGCGTTTGGAGCAGATGGACCCTCTACACACAGGGCAGCACTGCAGAGCTGGGAGCAGCTGGCCAGTAGCATTTTGGCATTCATGGGCCAATGAAAAGATGAGCTGAGCAATCTGCTACATCAAATGGGCATGAAAAGGGGGCAGGATGAAAACACTGCCCACAAGTCAATGCTGAGAGCAAAACGTGACTTTGAGCATTTGGGGGCCTCTGTTAGAGGTCTGACACACTAGCATTTGTATTTTTGTATTTCATTTTGGTTGTTTTCCCATGTCTCATAAAGTTTCACAGCATCAGCATTATGCAGCCCCAGCTCCTTGAAGTTGTAATAATTTAATCTGTACACTGTCATTACAAATTATATCCCACTCACAGTCATGCACATTCACACAATTTGGAGAAGATGGATAATAAGGTCTGTTTCTTCTTTTCTCTGCCTCCCCAAAAACTATAAACCAGCCTGTAAGAGTTAATGATGTCTTAGTGAAACATAGAAACATAGAATTTGACGGCAGATAAGGACCGCTTGGCCCAACTAGTCTGCCCATTTCCCTACCTAATGCATAGGCTGCAGATCCTAGTTAACCAACAGCCTACTTCCTCCTATTCCCCACTAGAATTTCTTTATGTCTGTCCCATGCATTCTTGAATTCCCCCACTGTTTTTGACTCCACTGCTTCCTCAGGATGGCTGTTCCCTTCATCTACAACTCTCTCCATGAAAAAATACTTCCTCACATTACCCCTGAGCCATTCCCCCCTCTATCTTCAAATTGTGCCCCCTTATTCTTGCACATCTCTTTTCCTGAAATATGCTACCATCTTGGACTCTGTTGATTTTCTTGATGTACATGAAAGTTTCTATTATGTACCCCCTCTCCCTCCTCTCCTCGAGTGTAAACATATTAAGCTTCTTTAATTTCTCTTCATATGTCTTCTGGTGCAGACCCTGCACCATTTTGGTTGCCCTCCTCTAGACAGTCTCCATCCTGTCTATGTCCTTGCAGAGATGGGGTCTCCAGAACTGGACACAGAACTCTAGATGGGGTATCACCAACTGTCTGTACAGAGGAATAACAACTTCCTGTTTTCTACTGGTGATTCCTCTCCCTATGCACCCCAGTATCCCACCAGTCCTCCTTACTGCCTTCTCACCATTGCTTGCCCACCTTAAGGTCATCTGATATGACTTCCCTAAGTCACTTTCCATTTCTGTTGTTGTTATTATCTCAACCCCCATTGTGTACACTTCCCCTGGATTTTTGTTCCCCAGATGCATTACTTTGCACTTCTTTGTGTTGAATCTAAGCTGCCATACATTTGACCCTTCCTCCAACCTTGCCAAGTCCCTCTGCATCCTCTCCACCCCACCTTCTGTATCAACCCTGTTGTAGATCTTTCTGTTGTCTGCAAAGAGACATACTTTTCCTTCCAGTCTCTCTGTAATGTCACTTATAAAGACATTAAAGAGGACCGGTCCCAGTACTGAACCCCGCGGTACCCCACTAGTAACCCCCCCTTTCTTCAGAGTAAACTCTGTTTACCATTACCTTCTGTATCCTGTTGTCCAGCCAATTTTTTACCCAAGCTGCCACCTTGGTACCCTCTCCAAGGCTGGCTAACTTGTACATTACTCTTTTGTGTGGGACTGTGTCAAATGCCTTGCTAAAGCCTAGGTAGGCCATGTCCACAGCCCCTCCCTGGTCTACTACATTGGTCACCCAGTCAAAGAAATCTTATAGCTTCATCTGACATGACCTTCCTGCTGTGAATCCATGCTGTCTTGGGTCCTGTGCCCCACTGGCCTCTAGGAACTCTACAATTCTTTCCTTTAGAAGTGATTCCATCATGTTCCCTACCACTGAGGTCAAACTAACAGGTCTGTAGTTTCCTGCCTCTGTCTTGCTCCCACTTTTGTGAAGGGGAATCACATCTGCCCTCCTCCAGTCCTCTGGTACCACACCATCCTCCCATGATTTGTTAAAAAGGGTAGTCAGTGGTTTCAGTAGTTCTACCGTTAGTTCTTTTAGAATTCTTGGGTGAATCCCATCAAGCTCCATTGCTTTGTCCACCTTCAGTTTTAAGAGTTCTTTCACAACCCTTTCTTCTGTGAATGGACTGGTATCGACCTCCCTACCCAGAGTGCTTCTATTCTTTGATTTAGGTACCTCCTGTCCTCTTCTTTAGTGAATACTGAGCAGAAGTATTCATTCAGTATCCCTAAGCAGAAGTATTCATTCAGTATCCCTGCTTTTTCACTGTCATCCTCTGCCCACCCTTCCTTAAGTGACTAGTTACTAGTGAAGTATGGAATAGATTTTAAAAGTCAAAGGTAAACTGACCAGACTATCTTTGTTGAGGCCACAAAAAGAGAGATGATCAAGCCATAATTAGCTTGTCAGCAACAACTGGTGAATGAATGTGTTAGAACAGTATATTGTGTGCTTAAGTTCAACTGAGCAGACACTCAGTTCCCCACCCCTTATAACATTGTATGAGAGTTCCTGCACCTTTGTCATCTTTATTTATCGAATACTGCAGAAGAGTTCCACCACCTGGGGTTGACAGTAGTTCCATACCTACAGAACTAAAGGTGAAAGATCTAGTAGTAGTAGTAAATTTTTTTATTTTTATACAGCATGAGATCTCATCTTACATCATTAGGCCAAAAGACTTGTTTTCAAGATGGTCCTGTTTTATAAAATGTAAACATCTTTAAATGTTCCACATATACTAAGCTCTCCTACTAAGTATTTCCAATTTAACCAATGGGGGTGGAGGAGGAGGGACACCACCACCACCAGCACACCAACCTGCAGACTTACATACTGAAACATCATCACTCTCAATCAAACTGCATTTCTTTTCTGTGAGAGACAGGAAGAATGGCTAACAAGACTAGACAAACAGCCATCTTTGAAGCTGTAGTGTAAACTGCATTTTGTATGGGCACTAGGCCATGTCAGCACCTGTATGGAGAGCGCTGTCAAAAACAGCGCCATCCATATAGCATGGACATGAAAGTGGCAGGAGGCAATGCCACCAATAAAATCACCACCAGTGGTAGCAATCGCTACCACTAGAACATCTTATTTTTGTGGGGGGGGGGGCGCTCTGCACCCAACCCCCCCCATAATTAAAATAATCAACTCCAAGTTACAGTTGGATTACAAGGGAAAAATAAAATTGTGGAGACCAGGATTAGAACCTTGGTCTCCACAACCATTTTGACCAAGCTGCTCCTTCATTGCCACTCCATGCCACAGGAACAGCTCAGACAGCCTTCTCCATTCCCCAGCTCTTATCTGAGATACTAGTACCCTGGATAGCAACCAGGTCAACGCTTACTGCATAGCACTGGAATATCCCTGTCGCTGTCTGGGGTTCAGCAGTATAGACCATGCTGTAGTATAATGCACTATTAGTGTAGTGCTATTCTGACCGGGTAGGATTTGTATGTATGGTACATGACAAACAGAAATGCTTTGATGATGACGCATACTGGTCCTCAATATACTGTATATACTGCCACATACTATCCCATTATTCCTTTCATGTCCTGGAATTATTGGATATCCTGTGAAAAAAACCCTTTTTTAAAACAACTACATTTACGTCCAGGTACACAGACAAATGAAATCAGCTTACTAACACAGAAAATCAAATAACTCATTGTTTAGAAAATCCTTTATCACAGATTCCATTTCTGTTCTAGGCACAGGCCACACCCGAAGAATGAAACCTGGACATTGAGTGAACGACACAATGAATCATTACTATCAAGTTCAACATTAAATCTTTTTTCCCTGCTGTGAGTCACTTCAGAACCGGAATATCACAATTATTACTTGCCAGGTCAGTAACGAAAAACAAATGAAAAAGTCACAGACTAGGGGGAAAACTACAAAGGATGTGTAAATCATTATGTGAAATGAAAAAGTGCACAATGTGGTTACATGAAAATAATACACACACACGCGCGTACACACGCACTTTTGAAAGCACCAAAGTTCAACCGTAATATTTCTGGCTGAGGGTCAAAGTTAAAGGTTTTAGTTTGTTTTCCTCAGGTTTTTCCAAAGAAAGACAGTTGCCATCTGCAGGACTTAGATCTTATGACATTCCAAACAAAATCAAATTTCAGGATTTTTTTTTCTCTATTATTAAGGACATTTCCTTAAAAACAGATTATTTGCCTCTTAGCTTAAGGGACACTTTGAAAAACATAATTTTCCTACACTTTTTAGTTGATATATTCATAGATTTTCTGTAAACAGTTCACTCCTTTTCTTTACAATACTATACATTGTCACATATGTTTGTGTGTATTTGTTTGTTTATTAACGGGTAAATAAATGGCGTTACAGCTTCTTTTACAGACATGAGCCAGAATCATATTTCACAATAACATACATAACTTAACATATAAACCATTAATAAAAATAAAAACAGAAGAAATACAAACAAGTAATAAAGTCAGAAGTACAATTTTAGAGTATAGAGGCACATGTACGTTGCTGCTTCAAATATTGTCTGTTGTTTTTTTAATTGTAGCTTATTACAATTTCCAAGAAAATATTATGTACATACATAAACATATGCAGTATGTGAATACATATTAAGATATAAATTAGACCAGTTCAAAGGGTGAGGGGAGGGGCAATTCACAATAGATTTAACCAGAAAACCTTCATATAAGAGCAGGCTGTTGCTAACTAACTTAATAATCAGGTCATTAAAGTTATAAACAGAAAAATATATATTCCACCACAGAGAAAAATCAATTGCATGTATTAAATACAATATGGTCTATTTATTATAATTAGGTATTGTATTATAATAGGCAGTGAGCGTTTTTTCCCTAAGAGAAACCAGGTTTGTAATGTGCTGTTCTGAAGAAGTGTTTATAATGGTAAACATGCAGCAGGTTTCCCTTACTCTGTGCATGCACCAGCCGGCACAAATTCTGTGAGTTTGTCAATATTGGAAAAGATGTATTCTTTTGATTTATGGGTTATCTTCATCTTTGCAGGAGCAAAGAGTTGAAACTAGCCACCCAACTCTAGAATGTTTTCGTGAGCCGCTAAAAGTGTGCGCCTCCTCTGCCGAGGTACCCGAGTCATGAATAAAAGGTTCATATAAATATAGAAATGAAAGCTTTTGTATGACATGATACCCTTCACTCTAGCCAGCCTTAGGACAACATCTTTGTCTGCATCAAATGCAAATGAAATTAGTATCTCCCAAGTTTGGATTTTTTTTTTCCAAACAATTTTTATTTATTTTCCAAAGAAAAACACCAAAACATACAGGAACGGATATTCAGACTGCGCCAGGCTGTGGCGCAAGCCTGGGCACAGCGCAACTTGGCTGCGCAGTGGCGTTGACAGGGTGATACTCAACGGAGCTGTGCCATGGCACAGCAGCATTGAATATCGCACCCTGGCCACCCGCAGTGCACATGGCACAGTGGCACTGCACCAGCACAGGTGGCCAGAGTGGAGCAGGGGGATGCGCTAGCACAAGTTCCGTTGCGCTAGGTGCAACAGCCATGATATTCAAAAGTGCACATGCAAATGGGGCCATAATGCATGCAAGGTGCAAATGGGGCCATTTGCATGTCATTATGGCCCCATTTGCATGCAGGTGCGCCGATCCCTGGCGACTTGCACCTGGCGCCTTGCCAGGCTGCAGCCGTGAGGGACTGATGCCCCCTGCACAGTGCGGCAATGTGTCCCACTGCCTGATCACGGGCATAAGTAAAAATAAAAGCATTCCTATATCCCTGGTGGTCCAGTAGACCACTCACAGCCCGATCATGGGCATAAGTAAAAATACAAGCATTCCTAAATCCCTGGTGGTCCAGTGGACCTCTCGCAGCCCGATTGTGGGCATGTGTAGAAATAACAACGTCCAATATCCCTGGTGGTCCAGTGGACCATTTGCAGCCCAATCACGGGCATCAGTACAACATAATGCCACACCACACCAACCCTGGTGGTCAAGCAGTACCCCCCTCCCCATCCGCCCACTGAGCCTCACCGCCCCTCTCCCCCCCCAGTCAATGACGGGCAGCAGCTCCCCACCCACTTGCCACCCCACCACCCTCTGACTGACACTGTACGGTGGGCTGTCGCCCATTGGCTCACGGGACCAATGGGCGTACAGCCCTACCATACAGTGTCGGCGGCAGGCAAGCAGGTGGGGAAGCTGCCACCTGCCGCTGACTGGTGGGAGCCGAGGCGGTGGGGCCCAGTAAGTGAAAAGACGAGGCAGCTGACCAGACCACCAGGGATGATAATAGTCCAATTATGTTGTACTGACGCCCGTGATTAAACTAGCAAGCGTCCACAGGACCACAAGGGATATTGAACATGACTATTTCTACACATGCGCCACTGATCAGCCAACAGTCACACTGGACCACAAAGGACGAAGGATGCTTGTATTACACTATGCCCAGCGATCGAGCCTGCGAGCAATCCACTGGACCACCAGGACGAGAATAGCATGTACCCCCACTTATGCCTTGATCGAGCTTCGCAGGAGCAATCCACTGGACCACCAGGGATTTAGGAATGCTTATATTTTTACTTATGCCCGTGATCGGGCTGCATGCGGTCTGCTGGACCACCATGGATATAGGAATGCTTTTATTATTACTAATGCCCGCGATCAGGCTGCGAGTGGTCCACTGGACGACAAGGAATATAAGCATGCTTGTATATTTACTTATGCCCTCGATTGGGCTGCGAGCGCTCCACTGGACCACCAGGGATAATAGACGGTAATTTTATTATAGCAAGCCCTTGATCGGGCATGGGCGCCACCATGAAGGTGCAGCCTTGGCTCAGGTGGCCACCCACAGGTGGCAGCTACCCGTGTTGCACTCTGCAATATGGCAGCTCACCTAGGTGACCAACTGTTGTTCCTTTTTTTTGGCTCACCTGCATGCAGTGCAAGTAGGGTTACACATGCATGGGGTCCCAGCACATCCCGGGCTGAATAGTCGGGATGTCGCGGAATATACGTAGACACGCCCTCCCTACCTGCGCCGCGCCATTACTGATGCGCCTCAGGCGCATCGATTTGGTGCCAGGCTCAATCTCTATTTGAATATCGCACTGAGGCACATCAGTGGGTTGCGCATGGTGCAACAGTGTTGTGCCATGCGCAACCCTTCTGAATATCCGGGCTACAATGTTTAGATTAGTTGAAAATAGTTCAGGGAATTACAGTGTTTAAAATATAACTTTAAATTACAAATATATACTGTAATATGTAGTGTCTTATACATTTTACTTAAGCTTCAGATAATTAATTATTTCCTTTTCCACTTACTCTAGCTTATCATTTAACTATCACTTAGTGTTATAATGCACATAACTTACAGCACTATCTCCATTCTTTGTTTGTACTATTTTTCCAGCCAGTTCATAAAGGGGGCCCAAATACTTTCATATTTCTCTAATGTTTGACTGCTCAGGTGGCTCATCCTCTCATTCAGAGCCAAAGTGATCAAGTGTTTGACCCAATCTTCAATATTAGGCCAAGATTTATCTTTCCAGTGGCTTAATATAAGTCTCTTAAAACCAAATGCAGCTAACAGGATCAATTTTTTTGAGACTCCCAAACACAAACTACTTGTGTTACCTCAAATAAAAATACCAGGCTCAAAAGGTAAATCCAGTCCCAGTATTTGTTTACAAGCTGACCAAATAATTATCCAAGAGGGCTTAATTATTGGGCAACTCCATAACATATGCATCAGATCTGCCTGTAGAGAACCACATTTCCAACATTTATCTTCCATAGCTAATCCAAATGTATGTATTTTAATCGGGGTATAATACCAATCATGTAAAATTTTAAATAGTATTAAGTGATCCTGCATATCTTTACTGGATTTGTATGCATTATGCCAAGGCAGGTCCCATGTATGCCCAGAAATTGTGTATCCCTTTTACTTTCCCATATTTTCTTGGTATTTTTATTTAAGTCTGGCCCCATCTAGTACATAGCTTGTATAACCTACCAGCTCCCCATTTACTACTCAATATAGTAAATGTATTTGTGACTTCCATAGAAGGGAGTAATCTATGCTCATTGTCTAATACATTTTGTAATGCAGACCTCAGTTGCAAATAAGTGTGAAACTCTGTGTGTGGCAACTTGTGCAGTGCTCTTAGCTCAGAAAAGGACATGAGAATTCTGTCTGATGGATTAATTATATCTCTTAGAAGTCTGATTCTTAATGACGCCCATGTTTTATTGATTAACCCCCCCCGCCACATGATTGCTGGATTCTTCCATAAGGGAATGTATTCCTTAGGGAATATTTGCATTTGGGCATACTTACTAAGCCATGTGAACAGTTTGGATGAATTTCTCAAATAGGGGTGAGATGCTATATTCATAGGGTTTAGACCTGATGCAATATGGTATAAAGAATAAGGTTTGACCAAGTGTGCTTCATACTGAGCCCATAAGGGCAATTATCCATCAGTTAAAAACCACTGACTCATCTGCTTAAGCAAAAAGGCTTGCTAATAACATTTAAAATCCAGTAAGCCCATACCCCCATTTTGCCAGTTTAGTTTAACTTTACCTAAGCTGACTCTGGCCTTCTTCCCTTCCCATAAGAAACTTTGGAGTATGTTATCTATTTTTTTGAACCAACATTGATTGAAATGTAAGGGTATGTTTTGTAGCAGGTACAAAATTCTAGGTGCAATCATCATTTTTATGGTGTTAACCTTGCCCCATAGCGAAAGATTAAGCTTATTTCCTTTGTTTAAACTTATTTGTATATCTTCCAGCAGGGGTTTCTTGCTGTCCATCAACAAGTGTTCTAGTTTATATGGTATTTTGATACCCAAATACATAATGTAGTTACTGCCCCATTTTAGCCTATGATTACTACAAAGTTGTCTGAGGTCTTCAGTATTCCCATTTAAAGGCAATACTTCTGCTTTGGACCAATTTATGTCCAGACCTGAGAGAACTTCAAAATTATCCAATAATTCCATGGTATGTCTTAAAGATTTATGGAGATTAGAAAGCGATAACAGCATATCATCAGCATAGGCAACAACTTTGTGTTCCATTTTCTAGAATCTGACTCCCTTTATTAACTGATTTTGTCAAATGTGTGCCAATAAGGGTTCCAAGGCTAAAATAAATAAAAGAGGTGAAAGTGGGCATCCTTGTCTAGTACCCCTACCTTAAACAAATTTTTGTAAAAGGATTGTATTTGTGCAAAGCATTGCAGTCAGATTTTTGAATAGTAGGGAAATCC
Organism: Neoceratodus forsteri; assembly: GCA_016271365.2. Lineage (NCBI taxonomy): Eukaryota > Metazoa > Chordata > Ceratodontiformes > Ceratodontidae > Neoceratodus > Neoceratodus forsteri. The sequence goes on from JADMNL010000032.1 coordinate 62,550,746, forward strand.
TAGAGATGAAATTGGTCCCTAAGTCATAGGTCTGTAGTGCCTCGTGCAGATAATGCCATTCTATGGAGTCAAACACTTTATGAGCATCGAAGGATAATAAGATTGAGTTATCTTGAGCACGAGAAGCAGACCAAATTGTAGATATAACTCTCCTTACATTTTCAAAGCCTGCGTGACCCTTAATGAATCCCACCTGATCTCTGGATATATTAAATAAATGTCTGTTGTAATCTGTCGGCTAAGACCTTTGCCCAGATCTTATAATCAACATTCAGTAGTGAGATAGGGTGATAACTAGCAGGATCTAGTGGATCTTTCCCTTTTTTGAGCAAGACTGTGATTATAGCCTCAACATGGTTAGGGGCATGACCCATCCCTTCTCCATTTCTGTAAAAACCTTCTGTAACACTGCTACTAGATCATCTTGCAACAACAAATATATTTCTGCAGGCAGACCATCTGATCCTGGTGCTTTAGCAAAGTCTTTGATAGCTATTTTTATTTCTTCAGATGTAATGGGCCTATAAAGTTTTTTTTTATGTGTTTCTGAGATCTGGGGAAGTTTTGCTTTTGATAAAAACATTTGGATATCCTTTGGGCTTACTCTGTACTTATTTGTATACAGAGACTTGTAAAAGTCCAAAAATATTATATTTATGTCTTCGTTATTAGTATAAATCGAATCGGAGCTATCCTTTATGCCATGTATAAAGTTTCTATTCTGTATTTGCTTGAGTGTATAAGCAAGTAATCTGCCAGCCTTTTCACCAGATTCCCAATAATTCTGTTGCATATGAAACAAAGCATATTCTGCTTTTTTTGTGTGAATTTTATTAATCGCATATTGCAGCAGCATTAACCTTTTGAGTAATCTGTCTTTTGGGCCCTTCATTTGCTTGTGGGTCTTCTACAAGTCCTGTAGCTCCCTTTCCTTTTCCAACAAAAACTGAGACCTTTGTTTTTTCCTGTGTGAGGTAAAACTTATCATTCTCCCCGATGTAAGCCTTGTATGTCTCCCATAGTGTGGCAAATGTAGTCTCCCTGTTATCATTAATAGAAAAAAAACTGCTTGGTTTCTTCACTAATCCATGGTCCAAATTCTGGATCATTTAAGAGAGAATAGTTAAATTTCCAATGAAAGGTTTTGTCCATATTCGGGTCAAGGTTAAGCATGACAGAAACTGGGGAATAGTCTGAGATCGAAATTGAACCTATATTAGTCTTAACCAGGCTAGTAACCAATTTATTTGAGATCAATCACATATCCAACCTGCTATATGAATCATGCCTATTGGAGTAGAATGAATAATCTTTTGTATCAGGGTATATCATCCTCCATGCATCCGAGAGTCCCAAATCCCTCATCCTATCTTGTATAATTAACCTCGCCTTTCTGTTGGCTTCCCGCGACCCGGGGTTGCTTCTATCAGTTAGATAATCTAGGACCAAATTAAAATCCCCTCCCAATAGAATATTTGTATTATTAGTTTTACTAATTTCATCAAAGAAATCCAGGAAGAAGGAGCTAGATTCACCATTAGGTGCATAAATATTGCAAATAGTGATATCTATGCCACCTAAGGTCCCACCTAAAATCTTCCACCTACCATCTGAGTCTGTACTGTGATATGTTACCCTAAATTAATTCTTTTGTTGATTAGAATGGCCACCCCTTTATTTTTTTCTACTGACTGAGTTATGGAAAATCTCCCCCAACCAAGATCTTTTAAGTTTATCAGCGTCATCAGGGAGTAAGTGTGTTTCCTGTATCAGGGTTACATCTGCCTTTAATTTGTTTTGTGATGCAAGCACTTTTTCCTTTTAATGGGAGATCCTAATCCTTTAACATTCCAGGAAATAAAATGAACATTAGTGTTAGAATTATTCATTATGTCTGTTTTCCAACCCAGATTCTGTTAAAGTATAATATCGGAGCCAGTAGGCCTGATGTGACTGTTTTATCTGAGCATTTTTACATGAGGGCAACCATAATGTAAGCAATAAGATAATAAAAATATCCAAGAGCCTATCCTGAAGGTTTATAAAGCAACATCTATCACCGTAGGTGAGCTGTACTACACTTGTAATCTTAAACTTAGTAAAGAACTTCAATAATGAGTCAGAAACTGTCATATAATGTCTCAAACAGTTGCACAAAAAAAATTACCAAATGTTAATCTTATTGCCTTCCACATCTGTGCATTCTGAAAAGTAAGGGTAATAGAAACTAGAATACTAAAATAAGAAAAGTTTGATTGTATATTCTCATCTTAAATCATTATGAATAATCTTTCTAAAACGATTGTCTCCTTAGAATGGTGAGAACCATATGCCAGGCTGCTCCCAAAGGCATTGGTCACCAACCTCTCGTCAGACACCTTATATTCCATCATATAGTAGAGAATAGTACATAACAATCCCGGGAGCAACAATACTAAGCATATCAATGACCAACTAAACCATAAAAAATTCATACCATGTTGTATAGAGCTATTAGTTATCTGGAAGTCTTGCTGTCATGGAACATTATGCACAGCAAGCAAAAGCAGCAATCCATAAAAAAATATCACACCTGTCTTGTGAGTTGATGTCAGTTGGCGTCAGAGTTGCATGAGTATGTAATGCAATGTAGAGGCCCAGAATGGCCTGGTGTAGTGGAAATCAAGTGAAAAAAAAATATATCCAACCTGGAAAGGTATCAGAATATTGGATAGAGAAGTTGAGAAGTTGTGAAAATATGAACTTGGGTATTCCCCCTCTCCCCCTTTCTTATATAAATGGTTGTGCTTCAATTTGAAAACTTTTTAGGAAGCATATCCACAAGCATGGAACAATATGTACCAAATAAATCAGTTAAAGGGTGTTTGGCCCTGCACCCTGCAGTCTGTAGGTATTTCAAAAGCAGAAGTAAATTAGGCTCCAACATATTGTAAATAGCACCCTTTCTGTATCAGGCTGTTCTTTCTTGTATAAAGATAAGCTCATACTAATTAATCCATATTTTAACCATTAATTATAACTCCCAAGTCTGGTCCAGTTAATCATTGAAAGGGCGGTGGGTGTATAATAAAGTATAATACAACAGCGACTTTATAAAGGATCAAAACAGAGGAAGGCCTTGCACAAATAGGTTAACGGCACAGAATAAAGAACAGAATAAAGTTGGATTGGTACATCTATAAGAAATAGAAGGAGCAGTTATCAATATGATACATGCTAAATTTACTCAGCATAATGCACAAAAAAACATGAATCAAGTGCATGAGTTCACATAGTGAAAAAAAAAATCCTTAAAACGTTGGGGGTGGAAAGACAGGCTCCCTTTCAGCACACAGTATTAGAAATATAAGGTCATGCATAACTCACACTTTCTTTTTAACTTTCAAATCTAAAGCTTTACATGAAAAAAAAATGATTTGTAAGCATGTGAAATCCAGTTCTATTTAAATACAACAGACCACTAAAGAGTCTTAAATCCAGTAGTCCAGAGAGGTGAATCATGAAAGTCAAAATAAAGTTCCTTATAACACCAGCGTGTATCACGATGTAAAAATTAATTTCCTCTGCGTTTTGTAACCGGGCAAAGAACCAAGCTTACCTGCCAGCATAAAGAGTCCCTTCACTTTCCTTTTTCTAGACCCAGGAACAAGAAGGAGAGAGAAAAAAAAATGAATATACCGACGAACTAATGTCACATTTCACCCGATGTCTGCAGCTGTATATAGCTCTTGTTGCATCTTGTTGTGTGGGGACTGATCTTGAGAGCGGACCAAAGAGGCATCTTGTCATAGGTCTAAGGTGTCTTCAGCTGGGATTAGGACCTCATCCATTTCCCCCCATGAGAGGAAGTCCTTGTTGTTAGCCTGCAAAGAGAAATGAGCCTTCTGGGGTTGAATACCATGGGTTGATTTCTTCCCCTGCAAATTTCTAGCGATGAACGTGGAACCCTTATATCTTTCTCCATGACATTCTCTAGTAAGTCCTTTGCATTTTCTATTAATTCCTTGCCAATCTTTCTTCTGGGCCAACTCAGTATCATTTGCCCTGGTTCTAGGGCTGAGCGGCTGAGCCCTAAGTCTTTGGAACTTTCTGCTGCCTTGCATTCTGTGTCTGCTACCCTGGAGACCGAGCATGATAATTCTTTGTTGGACTGTTGGTCTCTTTCAAAATAGTGATTGTTAACTGTGGATTTTCTCAGCTTATTATTAATAAAATCCCATGCTGTAAAAGTGTCTTTAAATGAATGAGAGGCCCCATTAACATTGATCAGTAGAATAGCAGGATACTTTATTCTATAAGGAACTCTTAACTGCTGTAGCTCCCCCCAATCTCAGAAAAAGCTTTCCTCTGTGCTACCACTTCGGCAGAATAATCTTGAAATGCATGAATTCTGTTGCCTTTCCACAATAATATTTTTTTCTCTCTGGCTATTTTTAAAATCTCCTCTTTTACTGTGTATCTGAGAAAAAAGGCTATTATGGGCCTTGGGGGTGCACCTTGTTTCGGCTTAGGGGTGAGGAATCTATGAGCCTTTTCAATTTCCAGTGCCCACCCCCACTTGTGTTGCAACAAATCAGGGATAAAATTCTGTAAAAAAAGAGTATCATATTGTGCCCTTCTAGCCCTTCTGGTATACCCACAAATCGTAGATTGTTGTGTCTACCTCTGTTTTCTAGATCATCTTTTTTTTTGCCAGATTTGTGTTACGTGTGTGTGATAAAAGTCAGTATAACTGTCTAACTTGGTAGCTGTTTCCTCCACTGTGAGGACTCTGCCCTCCATCTCATTAAGCCTGTGGTTAAATCTCTCCATGTTTTTATTCATAGAATTGACTGTTACTTTTAAGCTTCCTATTTCAGTTTTAATGACATCTTGGTTAATTACCATAGCCTGCAGCACGTCTTTAATCTGTGCCATTTCGGTTTTGTTTGAAACAACTGCGCTATCAGAGTGCCCACCAACTGTATTATTTTCCATTGAGCCTGCCAGCTCCATAGCCATCGTAACTGTAGAAATGTTTACACTTATAAAAAAAACGATCTCCACATCCGATTTAAATGCTGTTTTCGCCCGTTTGGTCCTATGGTATTCCAGTTTCGTTTTTTACTAGTTTCCCCCCTTGTCAATGAAGTTTAAATGATTTTTTCCCGGATTCCGGCAGCCGAGGTGGAACACTGCTACAATTAAGCTTTCATTCGTACTGCGACTGGTGCGTGACCCCCCACAAGTTTGGATTTTTTAATGGCAAAGTACTGTATAACAGAAAATATTCACTGTATTTTTATTTTCACTAATCTTATCTGTGTCAGTCTTCACCAATAATCACTGGTGGGTTCTGGCTGGAGGATCAGGACTCCATGGGAGCATTTTAAATATTTTTTGTAAGGGGAGGAGTCGACGTCATGACGGCGCTGCCCTAGGGGCCGACGCACTGCATGGTGCTCACAGATTGGCCGGTAACCGACATAGACTCCTCCTCATCCCAGTTCTGCTTCTCCCACTATCGAGTGAACATGACCTCATGTGTGGAGCATGAATTTCATCTGCGTCATTGGCCTAATCCGTCATGTAGTCCATCCTCTGTTTAGCTGTGTTTCTCAGTGCCGTCGACTGGTAAGATCTTTCCTTTTTATTTGACCACACCAAGTACTGTTTCTGTTTGTTGTTTTTCCATCTGGTCATGTCTCATTCGGGGGACAAGAAAAAAGCTTCCAAGGTGGGCCAGCCTCCAATGCAGTGGTGTCCCTGCGGCCGGCTTTACTCTGTCTCAGATCAGCATGACCAGTGTTTGACCTGCTTGGGCCAGAACCACAATATGGACTGTTGCGATACTGGTTTCTCCATGGATCGAGTTCTGGAAGTCTGCGCATTTAAAGTTGGGCATACGCTGCCGACTTTTCAGTGGACAGGTGCACCAGGGACACCAAGTGCAGGTCTCTTGACCCTTTCTCTGGGTCCCCTCCCAGTTCTATACAGACTGCGAAGGAGGGGGCTTCTGCTTCTTCAAGCCTCGCCTCGGCAGAAGCCCCTTTCATGGTGTAGGAGGCCTTTTCTGATTCCTCCAGGAGTTGGGTTGGAGGCACTGTCCTGGCAATTGCCTCCTCAGAGGCACAGACTCCCCTGGCATCTCAGCCGGGGTCATCCTGGCATGGCACGGCAGTTTCCTCGGCGTCACCTGTCAGGGCTGCCTCAGATCCTGGTGCCCTGTGCAGCACCAAAGATCAGGGTGGTGCCGTGGGTGGTTCGGGACCGATTTGCAGTGCCACCTTGGATCTTGGTGCTGGGCCTGACCCTGAGGAAGAGGTCCCTCTCTGAGTCTGAGGGGTTGAGGGGACAGTGTCAGGGGCAGCATCCCTTCCTTGTAGCTCACAAGGGCTCAGGTAGGAGTCACAATGCTGGCCCTGTCTTCTCCCCTGAGGTCTCCCCTGGAAGGATCTCATCTCTTGTGGCTAGGGGCTGCATTTCTGGACCCATGCAGCCCAAGTCACCTCACAGGGGGAATTTCTTTTTAGGACTCAGTTCCGACCATTCCAGTCCAGTTGAATGGCCAATGACTGCACTGAATGATGGATCCTCATGAGCTGTAGGGTCGCCTGTTCAGTCCCCCTGCCCTGGCAGAGGTTGCTGTCTGAGGTATTTGGCCCCTCTACCTCTGCCAACCCCTTTCTCTCCCTCTCTCCCAGGCCACTCTGGTCCTACGGGGCCTTTGACCTGGGAAAAGTTCAGAGTTATGGCTACCCTATTCCCTGCCTATCTGAGGTCCATGGATGAAGTGGTGTTTCACCATTCTCCTGGGCAACAGGTGCCTGACCCTCCGGACTCATCAGCATCCTCATCTTCCTCACTTGAGGGGAGAGGATCCCTCCATCCACCTCTCTTCAGACGCTGACCAGACTGGTTATCAGCGTTTCCTTTCAGGATTAGTCAACGAGCTCCACATTACCAGACTCGCAAGTCGCAATCCTGAGCAGATGGCAAGCCTCCTCTTTCCGGGGAACCCGCCTTTTTCCCACAGGGTGAGGGGGAAACTTCAGGGGAGACTTCCTTCTCCTGGCCACAGGGAGACCCTGCCTCATCCAAACCAGTCCCAGGCCTAATTTGGCCTGCTGGGTCTCCCCCACAGGAGGCTGAGGGACTTCTTTCCCTCAGGGAGGTACCAGGTCCCCTTCGGGGGGGGGGGCTTGGTAATCACCCACCAGTGATGAATGGTGAAGATTGACACAGATAAAGACATGAAAATTATGTACCAACCATAATTCTTGATCTTTCTGTGTATCTTCACCATTCATTACTGCTTCCTGCCCTCCTTCCCCCTCTTGGGCCTCAGTCTCTGGGCAATGCCTCCTCCCTGTTTGTCTCTCTCTAAGATGAGTTGATGCCATTGCAGTCCTCTTTCTGGTACCTCTTGGCTCTGCTCCTCTTCTGGGGGAGTCAAGGGTGTCTTGGGAAAGACAAGCAGGGCCACACCCTTTTTTCCTTATGAGCACTCACCAGGGCCTCTTTATTGTCCTGATGAGGTTTCCATTCTAGTTTGGTGGGAACCACTCTGGTTTGACCTCTTGCTTAATTTCAAACCTTAGGGGTCCCCTTCAGAGCGGTGTTGGGGGGGGGGCCCTGATGATCCCTATTCCTCTCTAGGAGCTATGACTCCCCTCTCTTTCTAACAGCTAAATCAAGCAGTTTCTCCTTGCAGGTTCCTTTCTGGGGGGTGAAAATCATGTCCTCTAAGATGGTCCCCTCCTGGTTTTGTACTGTCCTCCCTACTGAGATTGGCACCTCTAATCCTCAATGGGGAATGTGGTTTTCTCAGGAGGACCATGCAGCAGGATGGATCCTGTCCCCACCCCAGGATTCTTTCAAGACAGGAAGGGGAGACACTGGCCTCCGGCTCATCTTGAACTTCGGGGAAGGCACTTTGAAATTGGTGCCTTGTCTTTCCAATGCCTTCTGGACTTCTGCAAGTCAGTCATCTCCCTCTAGATAATCCTTAAGACTTGAAGGTTTTCTTTTGCTCCCTGCTTTGGAGGGAAGAAATGTGGCTTAAAACAGTAGGTGTAATTTCCTCGATCCACAGGAAGCCCTCTGGACCCCTGCATATGGGATACAGTGTCTCCCTCCTCCTCTCTTCTCTTTCTCTTCTATCCTCTTTCTCCCTCTCGTACTCTATCCCTCCCTTGCTTGCCCAGAGGTTGGGCCCCCCTGTCCCAGACCTCTAGGTTTCCTCTCTTCTGTCCTCTTGACAAGCATTATTCCTTTCTTGATTTTTATATCCTTTCCCTTTTCTATCCCTTGGACTCCCTCGTCCCACCCTTTCTTTTCTTTCCTAACTGCCTCTCTGGCGTGCAGAACTGGGATGGAGGAGGAGTCAGCGTTGGTTACTAGCCAACCCATGAGCACCACACAATGCATCGGCCTCGAGGGCAGTCCCATCACGGCATCGACTCCTCTTCTTACCAAAAAAAAAAAATGCTCCCGTGGGGTCCTGCTCCTCCAGTCAGAACCCACCAGTGATGAATGATGAAGATACACAAAAAGTTCAAGAATTACAGTAGGTATGTAATTTTCATTTTTCTCTGATTTTATAGTAGCGCTAAAATAAAAGACGGAAAATTTAGGTCAATCATTATACAATAGCAGCACTAGTGTTCCACCAGTGTAAATAAGATGATGTGACTATGCTGGGTGTGCTCAGAGCGCTAAATAAAACAAACTTAAATTTAAACTGTTGTACAGTATAATCGTTAGTTGTACAGAATAAGGTCCCAGTATGGTAAGGCTTCTATCAATTTCTCCTTTCCTTCCCTTTGGAACAACATGCAAAAGACACTAAGGTTCTCATCCCTGCTGGGTCCCCATACCTTTAAGCTGTCTATCACACGCATCCTGAAGGTCATATGAACCTGCCACAGGTGATTCTCCTACTGGCCTTCCTGCCCTGCTCTCCATTTACTTAGCACTTACTTACAACTCCAGCACTTCTCTGCACATCTCCCTCTGTATACTCTTCTTACCCCTTGGCCTTACTATGTTCGTGTTATCTCTCCCTCTAGTGTTGACATCCTCTTCCTGAAACCCCCCTTCCCCGCAAAGGGTCGACCCTCCTGGTCAGTCCGTTCATGCCTTCTTGTTCTATTGTTAATATAATCTTCTTACCACACCCTGTTACTGCTAGTGCCTTGTTTAGTATCCACCCCAGACGTTGGTGCACCCTTAATTTAATTTAACAATCTGCACACTCTGTATTATCTGATGTTGTTGTTGCTATTTTTTCACTGTATGTACCAGCCTGCACTAAATGTCCAATTGTATTATTTCTTGCTCTGTTCCCTTCTGCCAGGACCATCTTAAAAATGAGCTTGCTCAATGATGACTCTGCCTGGTTAAATAAAGTTTTGATTGATTGATATGGGTGAGTTTTCTTTTTGAAGTGAAAAGCTTTTCTAATAAAAAGTGGATTTTTCTGGAGAAAGTTCAAAGTTTTTTTTTCCATAATAGATTAACATAGAAACATAGACAGTGACAGCAGTAGGGGACTACACGGCCCATCTAGTCTGCTCTAGTTCCTACTCTTTGATATTCCAAAGAGTAATAACAAACACTAAATCAAACTTATCACATAACAGGGAAATATGTTGATATGCAATCTTGATGACATTCCCTAATAAAAACATTGCAAACATTAGCTGTACTGAGCAATAGGTAAGAATTCACTGAAGGTCAAAAAGTTCAAAGGTTTAAATAAACAGATCTTTAACAATGTCACAAGTAGATGAAAAAACAGTCCCTGCTTGTAGTAGTAGTACCACAGTTCTTAAATTTTTTTATTTTTGAGCTGATTGTCCAGTAGCTCCACTCTCTTGTGTAGCTGATGAGCCTTCCCCATAGGCCTCAAGGGAGAAGTGGGATTGCTGTCCAAGCTACCTCTTTCTCGCTACTGACACCTACCCACCAGGACAATAGATGGGGGCCTGGGCCACCTGTAACTGATCTATCCCCTTCCCCAGTTCCATCACCTATGGCCCAGGTGTCTTAGGTGGAAACCCAGTTGTGCGGGAGGTGGAGGGGCTGGCCCACTTTAGCAGGTACAGTGATAGGGTGAGCCACAGGAGGGGTGAAGAGATGCAGGGAAGGCTTAAAAGGGGCCATAAGTGGTTCTGAAGCCCCTTTCCCTGCATCTTTCCTTCAGAAGAAACCCATCCACCCATAAAACAAAGTGCAAGATTATTGCCCCCTATAGGGGGAAGCACCATCAGGGGTTGCGGAGGAATTTCCATGGGTTTTTCCCTACTAAAGTTTTTTTCCCCTGGGTTTATTGCCATTAATTTAAAGATCTTGGTGATTCAACCATCTGAGTATGGTGGCAGCATCAATGTCACAGCCTCTTTGTAAGCAGATAGGGAGTGTCTCCAAGGTTTGCCTCAGGGTGTCGAGTCAACCTGGCTCAGACGTTGGGGAAAGGGGGGGCACCAGCACCTGGCACAGACTGGGGCCTCTCTTATAGGTGATCTCACAGGGACCGTGGCTTGCACCCAGAATAGAAGGGATGAGGTCACCAGGGACATACCCCAGGGATGCGCCATGCCCATGGGGGGGTCTGCCACATTGGGCCCCCGAGGGCAGGATTCCTTATTGGAGGTCCGTGCTCTCTGATGCCAGATGGGGGGAAGCTAAGAGTGGTGCCCAGCACGGTTGGTGCTAAACTTCCTGCTCTGCCATTCTGGCACCATAAATACTCAAGTAGTCCGGAATGCAACCTTGCTGAGGGGGGCGGGCTGGGGCAGGGAGCTTTCTCCCTCGCAAAGGGGAGGGCTGGGGGCTATGAACCACGGAGAAACTCCCTTCTGTGCATGTCCAGCTTGTAATAGCATTTTTTGTCAATAAACATACGGCTGTGGTCATTTAAATCCAAACACGGTGTGTTTATTGTCTCAGAGGGAAGGAAGGTGGAGGGGGAAGTGTGACTTGGGCAACCAATAATTACCTTTAACAGACAAGACTGTCACTTCCAATGCTTGAACTTTATTAAAGTGTGCTGAAACGGACTCAATATTCTTTTTAGTATCAGAGCTCAGTTCTTGTGGCTTTAAGTTTGTATTTTTTATTTCTCCCTGTAAGAAGTCTGTCTTCTGGCTGGCAGCGTTAAAGCACCAGGTTTAAATTAACATACTAGGCTTCAACCTGTGAGATTTATGAATGATACAAATTATAGCTTTGATATGGCTTTGTAAATTGTGTCTCTTGTCACGTTAAGAATTACATCGACTAATAATGCTGTGTTCCTCTGTATGATGTGTCTATCGATTCTCTCTGATTGTATAATGGATATGTTACTGCTTTACGTCTCTCTATAATTAACCCAGAGTTGCCCCTGGAAAAGGAACCATCAGTGGGCCTACCCAGTTACCAAAATTAAATAAATAAATCTATCAGAACAAGCAATTATTTTTTCTATTGATTGGCCCAGGGAATCAACTGAATACTTTGTTGGACCTGGATTCTCCGAGTCACTTTCACTTGGTGTTCCTCGGTTAACAGGACGTGGCAAAGAAGGGTCAGGTAGTTGTGTGACTGAAAGATTCATTACACCCTTATTCAGAGAACTCACTGTTCCTGTAGCGCTCTTTAATGCCAAGTATACATCGATTGATGGATCAAGGTGTGGATTTACATTGGGGGTCTTTCAACAAACTGCTCTGTGTGTGGGCTAAGGTTGCCAGTGCAGAGCGAGCTGGAGAGCTACCTGACCTCCCACTGGCAGCTGAGCTGATTGTAGCGGCCCAGAAGAGTGTCTCAAGCAACCGAATACTGGGAGACACAAACTCCTCAGAGGAAGTGTTTTTCCAGTCATCAGCTTCTGACAAATAAACACTAGTGCTGTTAGCGCTATAAAACGATGCCTTTCAAACAACAATTAGCTGAGTTTAAAGAAGATTTAGAAGCAGCCGCACTCAAAGCGTATTTAAACAGCAGAGGCCTTTTCCACCATCACATATGTTTTCAAGGATACTGCAACAGCTTTTAAATCAATTTGCATCTTAACATAAAATGGTGACATGACGTGAAAAGAGAATCATAGTGTAACACACACACACACAATTTTGGGGGGCTTACCTTAAGTATCTCCCTGGGCTCCATTAATGCCCACTACCTGGTAGACATCCAGAAAGAGAAGTTAAATCCATGTTCCATGTTGTACTGCTGTTGCTCTGTGTGTGTGCGCACATCCTTGCCACCATGCTATCTCTTTAAGAGTTCCAGCCCTGGGTATAGTGTAAATAGCCTGGGCTGGGTCCGAGTACAATGGAGCTCGTGACCAGCCAGGCCATTCCCTGATTGACTCCACTCTGCTGTTGCTAGTAGACCAGAGGGAGCCCTGTCATAATCTGTAAATATTTATTTCTAAATCCTCAGTCTTGTTTAAAAAAAATAAATTGTTTGGACTGCCAGTGCAGCCAGTATCAGTTCTTTCCGATGGGAGATGCCATCTTTGGTCCTGGACTTCTTGGTTTGGACCAATCAGAACCAAGGGGTCTTCATGGGGTCCTAATTACAATGGATTATGGGCGAAACTGTGAACTTTCTTGTTGGCGCCTAAACTAACCACCAGGAGTGCTCAGACTGTGACAGACAGCTCCCTTAGCCAACAGAATTTTCAAACTAACTGTGGGACTGTTTGAAACAGAGTTCAGTTCAGCTCAAGCCACTGAGGAGGACACAACCTGCAGTTGGGCTGAGAGAAATTGCAGGTAGGGAGGCCTGTAACTGCTTCCCTGACTTCTTACTCGGTCCAAACAGGGACTGAGTGATCTGGGACTGCATCTGGAAAGACAAGGAGGGTTCTTCAGCATAAGGCTGAGGAAGAACAGGACACATACCGAAGAAAAAGAGAAGTTTGTTGTTCCCTCAGCCACAAGCCTGTGGCCTACCGTGTGTGTGGAGACATTGATCCTGGGATTCCTGAAGCAAAAACAGGAGCCACTCCAGTGCAGGAAAGACTTTCACTAAAGCTAGCTGGCAGGTTCACCAGCATGCAAATCAAACTTAAACTTAAAAGAGACATTTTATTCATCTGGGCCTATGCCACCAATGGCTCAGCCAGACTGTTCATGCACCTTCTTCTGCATCCTGGCGAGAGACCAGCATTGGGGATTCAGCCCCTGGGCAGCAATCAAACGCAGGTTGCGGCCACCTACAGAGAAAGGCCGTGAAGTGGAAGTGAGTCATGTTAGCCCCAGTCCCCACCAACAGCTCAAGCAAGCAACAGATCTTGATGTCGCCAATGCCTTCTTCCATTCATCTGGGTACAGTGAGTAAAGCCAGGGTAGCTCCCTACAACAAATCCTCAATTGTTTTAATGATACCGTTTGATTCAGTCTTGCCAGATAATGTGTTTAACAGTGACTGGGCCATCCAGCTACAGATACAAATGGTTTCTGGTTTCCCAATGTGTTGCTTCTATTTAATCATCCTTCTTTCCATCAAGGGCCTCAACATCAGCTGCAATGCTGGCCAACCCACGGCACCGCCTCAGGCATGCCTGTTTTCCACTCTGGGTATCCAGTAGTTATCAGACTGATAGATTCAGGGACTAAAGTGATTAAAAGCAAGATAGCTTAGCCAGCCCGGCAGTGCTGAGGGTTGAGGTGCTGGACGCCACACCTTGTGCCACACCGACAACCCGGGTTTGGGAGTGAACTCGGGGGCCAGGGGTCAGAAGGGGAAGGAGAGGATTGAGCATCTGAGGACTGCTCTCCTCTTCTGGGGGGGGGAGGGCTGTGGGATCGTCCGGCATCCTGGCGGCCCCCGATGGAGATCGGGGGTATTACAGGATGGCAGACTGAACAGGAGGGGTGAGCATGGCAGACGCCAGCAGGGATGTAATGCGCCATGGCATCATTGCACACCACGCTCACGGGGACAGCGCTACTAAGAAAATCCCCCACCAACCAGCGGAGATGAAGAGGGCTCCAGGGGCTTGGCCCACATCCCAACGCCGGACCAAGCACACCAGAAAAGCTCCCCAGGCACCAACCCAGCTACCAGGTAGGCCCCTTGAGTCTGCAAGGTTGCCAAGGGCGGGCAAGCCCTCCCCTGGGGATACCCAGTTCCTTTGGTACTGGGTCTTACTGGGCTGGCTGGGTGGGGAGTGTACTGGCAGCAGGGGTTCAGGCAGGGAGTGAGAGGCCACCGCCGAGAGGGCTCCTCAGAAGGATACCCTGGCCGAGATGGGTGCATAAAATAGAATTAAAAAAAAAAAGCAAGATAGCTTGTCTTAAGTACTGTAAAGTAATCATTTGCCTAAATTATTGATCCTCACTTGTTCACATCCCCTTAATAAACTGGCTGCTAACCTGGCTTATGAGCATATCATTATATGGTCTAAAGTTACTGAAGTGCCGCAAAGTCTATTGGAAGTGCATATTTGTATTATTGAACTGTCTTTTGCAGGGGGTTGCAGGGTGAATGCCAAGAGCCCAGACTCTGCCGGTGAGTGGATGGTGCATGAGCATATCATTAATGCTGGTATTAATCTATATTCTAAGTGTGAAGTATTGCAGTTGCAGAAGTAAGTGTACAAGGTCACCAGGCGGGATTATGGGTGGTTATGGCTTCCCAGAGGGCTGTTATCAATTCTGTTAGGCACCCACTTAAGCACTACTCTGGGTGGAGGCACCATAATTGTAGTTTTGCTGTTGGTAGACACACCACAGTACCCCGCATTTCCGAACCCAGGCCCCTCAACCTGGAAGCAGGGAAGCAGGCAGGGGTAGTAGCCCTTGGTATAATGGCGCCAGGATTACAATTGCTCTCCTAGGCTTCATTTGCTCTGGCTGCTTGTCTGCTCCTGACATCATACTCCTGTGTTTCTGACATCGCCATCTGTTGCCGTGGCAATGCTTATGTCACAAGCAGAAATTGTCATGTCCAGGGTAGGCAAGCAACCAAAGCAGATGAAGCATAATCAAGAGTGGGGGCAGGCATACTCACTGTTACACATCCGATTTCCATCTCCGGAAGGACATAGATCGGGTGGAGGCGGTACAGAAGAGGGCAACCAAAAATGGTGAGGGCCTGTATCAAATGCCCTTTCAGCAGAGACTCAAGGAATTAAATATGTTCTCTCTAGAGGAAAGGAGAGAAAGGGGGGGCATGACAGAAATGTTCTACTACCTCACAGGTATTAATGAGGGTACATGAGGGTAACATTTTACAGAGAAAAAGATGCTTGAGGACAAGGGGCCGCACTATGAGGCTGGGGGGGAGACTCAGAAGGGATGTGAGGAAATACTTCTTCACTGAAAGGGTGGTGGACACCTGCAACAGCCTCCTGGTGGAGATGACAGGTGCTAAAACAGTAACAGGATTCAAGCATGCATGGGATAGACACAAGAGGACCTTTGAAATAAGGCAAGGGGTGGGAGACTGGAGATCAAGTAGGGTCTGCGGTGGCACAGTAGGTAGGAAAAATAGGCAGACTAGTTGGGCCAAGAAGTCCTTATCTGCCGACAATTTCTATGTTTCTGTGTGTACAGTTTCTTTAGTACCTGTCCCAAACCATATAGCCGTTTGTTACCATTGTTATTGTTATCCGGAGTATTTGCTTGTAGACACTGGATAAGACATCAAAGCTGCAAAGCTGCAGATCAAGTCAGTCTGCTGCAAAAATGAAGATTACAAAAAAAATTGAGCAGACTGGGTGGGCCCCTTCAAAAGTAGAATGTGTAAAAAAAAAATAAATCTCACATTTCAAGAGTTTATAGGATCCTCCCAGACCAGATCAGTGTTTGAATTTCAGGGGATTTACTCTCCCATTCCCTTCCACTGTGCACTGTCTGCCCCGCATCCTCGTTTCCCCAACAGGATTCATAATCCCTCCCACTATGTGCTGTCCACCACATGCCCTCTGTTTCCCATCCCCGTACCGACATCGGGGTGCACCATCTCCTTGTCAGCATTATCTAAACCCCACTCCTACCCGGACACTGGGGAGCCCACTCCCAGTATCTGGAAATAAAACCCTGTTAAAAAAAAAAAAAGAAAAGAAAACTGTCCACTGATGTCCTTTTTTTAAAAGTCTGTAAAAAAGGAAACTGTCCCTTATCCTTACCCCATACTTACCCTCCGAGGTCGACAGCTGTGATCTTCTGTGGACCGGGACGAGTCTGTACTGTGCAAAGCCAAACTGCGAACTGTGGAATCAAGGGAAGCACTGTATAATGGCTGCCAAGGAGGTTTTCAGCTTATGTTGATATCACAGCCATTTTTAGGGATTAGGAACCCAAATTTTCAACATGGGGTTCTTAGAACCCCACATCATGAACGCTGGCACTGTCATTTCGTTACTTGATCCGGAAAGGTGATTTCACGGTTGCTGCGCAGAATCACCTTTTGGGACTGATTAACAAAATGACAGTGCCAATGTTCATGAGGAGACATCCCAAAAAACCCATGCTGAAAATATTTTTGCAAAAACTCCCCAAAATTACTGCATTACAAGCGTGCGTTGTACAGTTTCTATGCACGCTCGTAACTTCACCAATTTTTAATACTTCACTCCAGATTTTCAACATTGCCATTTTTCACACCTCCTCATGAATAATACCACTATCATTTTTCGCATCCTGCCCAAAATATGTTTTCGCACTTGTGGCGCAGAATGGCGCAGTTGCTGTGTGAAATCACCTTTCAGGATGAGTGAATGAAATGACTGTGGCACTCTTCATTAGGTTGTATCCCATAAAGGCCATGCTGAAAATTTGGTGAAACAACTCAAAAAAATTGCCAAATTACACCTGGTCATTCAAAATGTTCTACGCACGTGTGTAACTTTGGTCATTTTCAATATTTTTATTCCAAATTTTCAATTTAGCCATTTTGTCACACCACCTCATAAACAGTACAGTTGTCATTTTTCACATCCTACCCATAATGTGTTTTCACACTTGTGGTGTTGAATGCCATTTTCCCATGGATTTGGACATTTTTACCTACAGGGTTCATGAGCTGAGATGATAAGACTATGTTCAACATTTTTTTTGATATGCATGCTCATAACTGGGAAAATCTTAAATATTTGCAACTCACATTTTTTTTATTATTATTATTTATACCCCTGCTCCACAGCCCTCTCTATCTGGAGGGAGCCCCAGCCCATCCCCCGATGTCCACCAGCTGACACTGACCAGCTATCCCCAGGGCTTACCCCTCCGGTGTGGTCAGCAGGGGGACCCACACCCTTAACAAGACCAGATCCAGTACAGGGGTCGGCGTGGTGGCTATTCAGGGGCGGGACCTGCAAGTTCCCTCCACATCCGCCGCGAGCTTTTTTCCTCCTGATTTTTCCCCTTCAGGGGCAGAGCATGCAAGGATGCCAGTGATGGTGCCATGCACACTCCTGTGCCTGCACCCCATCAGGCATCTGTCCCACCTCTGACCCAGTGTCTGCAGCGTCGGTGTGCCAGCCCAGGCATGTACCGACAACTGGTTGCTCCCCCTCCCCAGAAAACGAGAGCTGTCCCTGGGACACTCGATCCTTCTCCTTCCCTGCCGACCACCTGCGGCCCGCGCTCACTCCCGAACACAGGTCACCAGCATGGCAGGAGGTTTGGCATCCGGCGCTTCAACCCTCAGCACCACCGGGCTGGCAATATACCCTACATTTTCAACATAGCCTTTTTATTACCCAAGCTTCTGTATTCAAATGCTGTCCAAAATATGACAGCTTGTCAAAAAATAGTTCAGGCAGGCTTTTCTCCCCACCAGAAGTTCAGCTAACATAATACAGCCCTGCCACATAAACCATGCAAGGAAACATTCAGCATTGACAAATGCTTGTTATCTTCACCGTTGGGTATGTCACAATGGATATCTTGACCAGTTAGGTATGTCACAAAAGGTTTGGAACTCATTTAGAATGTTCGGCCTCAGTAACAGTACTAACCGTATTCAAATGCAAATAACTTTAAAATGAAAAATGATAGCTTTGTACTGTGAGCATCAAAGTTGTTCACTACAAAAAGATCTACAAATGAGTGATGTTTCATTTATAGCTACCTAACATTTTTTTTTATAATTAACAAATAAACAGCAGAAAATGTATTTTCTTTTCACTTTTTCAACAAACAAATGCGAATAACTTTAAAACAAAAAAATGATAGTAAGGTACTGTGAGCATAAAATTAAAAATTATGTTCAGCACAAAAAGATCTACAAAATGAGTGATGTTTCATTTATAGATACTGTTTAGTTTTTTATAATTAGCAAAAAACAGCACAAAATCCAATTGTTTTCATTTTTTTGCAAAAAAAACAAATGCAAATAACTTCAAAAATGAAAAAAGAAAGAGAGTGATATCAATTGTTGTATAAATCAAATATGGCATAGGTGGCGGTGAGATAGTAGAACTATCTCTACTCGCTGTCCTTGAACTCTAGATATCCCACTTGTGGCTTCACCAATTGTGGGATATCAAGAGTTCAGTGGCAGCAGGTCTTCTGCTATCTCACTCTAGATTCGTCGGCATATCCCATATAGTTTCACTTAGAAGTAAGCATTAATCCCCCTCAAAAGGAGGCATTTTCTAGGAATTAATGCATGGTTTGGGGTAGATGAGGCTGAAGGCCAAGTGCTCCCACCACCCAATCATGCATTAATTCCTAGGAAATGCCTCCTTTTGAGGGTATTAATGTACTTGTAACATGGATAATGTTGCAAGTCTTATATGTACTTGTAAGAAATAAATCCATGACAGTGTTCAGTGTTAAATGTTTTTATAACCATTTTTTTGGAAGCAGTACAAGTCAAGTAAAGTGAAAAACACGAGGTGTGCATTAATACTGTGACTGCTGAAATATTTTCTGGCAAACAACAGTCTAAATATAACAGTTATGTTGTTGTATCACTATAGTACTAAATTTCTTGCTGTGAACAGACTATATTTAACTTTTTAAAACACACGTTGAACAGTCAGTAACATTTCCTACAACCATGCAATGATTTGTGGGCTGTATGGGAGTGATTTTGATTTCCCGATTCTGACTACAAACTCATTTCTATAATATCATTTGGACGTACTAATTCAACTAACAACGCTAAAGAGCATTTAATGATAAACAGTGAGGTTTGTATAAAACTGCAACACAAGTCAACATTGATCAGTAACCCAGAACTGGTCAATAACCTACTGTTCACCGGAAAAAAATCACCCGGAGCTTCGTAGTAATTAAAGTTTACAGGGCCGTGCACTGTAAAGTGAGAAATATTAAAAGGACTTGAGTTGCTTGCTGATGTATTGTATAACACATTTGGAATACTGTCATTGATCTGGTATGTTTGTTCAATGCATGTACCTGCAATATCTGGGTTACTGTCTGTGGTTTGAATTGGATCTCTATCTGTTGCTTCTGTATTGCTTTCTGCGGTGCATAGTTCCTGTTCCCTGTTCGCACTCACTAGTTTCACTGCGTCACTCTTGGCCTTGCGGTGTGTGGGAAATCAAAATCCCTGCTGTGTAAGTAATCTATGCAAATTAGCCATATACAGCCCACAAATCATTGTATGGTTGTAGGAAATGTTACCGACTGTTCAACGTGTGTTTTAAAAAGTTAAATATAGTCTGTTCACAGCAAGAATTTAGTACTATAGTGATATAGTAGTACAAGCATCAAGGATATGTAACCCCCTTACAAATGGGGGTTCCCGAAAAGTCTTCCTTGAGCTTGCCTAAATGCTCACTGTCAGGCTGGTGTTCTGCGTTTTAGTAGTTTAAATGTATTGCTAGAGAGTGCCTGTATAGCCTCTGTGTACTGTCTCTTTAAGAGCTGCCTGGATTGCAGTCATAATTAATCTGAGAGGGAGCTCTGTTAGAAGATGCACTTGTTTGCTGATCATTTGTTAGAGTAGTAATAATATTTGTTCTAACCTGCCTTCTTTGCAGCATGGACAGTTCTGTTTGTTTCCATCATCTTGGTCCTGCACTGTAGAAGGGGCCAATCAGTACATTTGGAACTCTGAAATGGAGCCTGCCTACAGGGGCTTGGTGTGGCCAAAACTTGTAGGAATTGTAGCTTTTTTTGGCTTTTGGCACCTAAAATAACCTGGAGGGGGAGCCCTTGTTGTGACTGACAGACAGATGAGCCAACTGAACCTTTTGGATCTTGGGGAAAGTACCACACTTGCTTGCAGTTTCAGTTAGATCTGAGTTGGGAAGTGAAGAAGTAACAGCTCAAGATAGTTTAAGCAGCAATCCATAGTGGATTCACATGGGAGAACTGTGGAAAGGCCTGAGTTTGGCCTGCATGCCTGCCTGCTGTTCCTGAGAGGGAACCTGTGTTTTTTTTTCGAACTGAATCCAAATTTGGAGGGCAAATTAAGCCACTGAATTGTGACCAGGCTTTAACCTGAAGAAGACCAAAGATTTGCTGAATGCGATTGGCCTGCCAGGACTTCCAGCTACCTCTGAACTCCCGGATTGTGCAGAGACTCTGTAATTGCGACCGGAGAGCCATTTGCCTGGTACAGTAGAATTTCCTTACATGTGAATGTGATGTGTGCTTATAGTAGGTCGTGATTTGGTTCCCCACTGTGTGTCTGAACTGTGTATTGCTAGCTGGAGGCTGTATCCAGCTCCACAGACTGACTCTGTATCCAATTCCATTTGCGTGGGCCCTGCTACACTGGCCCAGCCAGAATACCTGCAACACAGAGAAAGTCATCAATGAGAGACCGGCTTGGGGATCAGCCCACTGCTCAATGCCTTAAACAGGAACAACGCCTCGGTGATTCATGTGGGCCCTGCTTCTCTGGGCACTCCAGCTCAAGAGCATGCAGTCTCGATTTCATCCTGCCTGTGTCCAGTATTGGGTATCGTGAGTAAACACCAGGGTAGCTCCCTGCAACAACAGCTAAATTTAAGAGTGTTGTCATCTGATTATCTTGTTGCCTTTTCTTTCACAAACTGAGCCCTCTGGCTCTGGATTACAAATAGTGTGTGTTGTGAATCTTGCTTTCTTCCATCACAGGGCCCCAACCAGCTACAACATTCCTGGCCAGCCCACCATTTTCCTACCTGGGTACCCAGAGTGTGTGACTGTGAAGGGACTCTGAACTCATGCATAACTGCATGATTAATATAATTTTTAAGCAAATCAACCTGATTACGTCCCCTCTCTTGTTCAAGTCCTCTGAATAAATCAGATTTAACTTTGTTTGCATTTAACCTGACTGTGGTTCCAGTTTGTGCCAAACATATTGTACTGTTGCTATTTTCTGTGCTTAACCTTGTTTTACAGGGGTCCCCAGGGTCAAGCTAGAGGAATCAGCCCTGGTAGTAAGTGCAAACAGTGTGGGTAATTGCTTGGTGAATAAGGGTCATTGTGAAAGTAATTATTATATATTGTTCAGGCCACTAGAAGGGAAAGAGGGGGGTTACAGTGTCCCGGAGGGCTGTGCCCAGATTAGCTTGACTACTAACAACCCTGACCTCCAGGTGGAGGTACCCCTTTCAGTACCCAGGCCCCTTAACCTGCTACTAGCCAAGCAGGCAGGAGTAGTAGTCCTTGAGATAGCACCACCTGGGGGTTACAGATAGTACAGCAGTTAACAAAGAAAAGCAATCTATTCCCGATTCTGACTACAGACTCATTTCTATAATACCATTTGGACATACTAATTCAACTAACAATGCTAAAGAACATTTAATGATAAACAGTAAGGTCTGTATAAAAAATGCAACACAAGTCAACATTAATCAGTAACCCAGAAGTGGTCAATAACCTACTGTTCACCGGAAAAATTACCCGGAACTTCGTTGTAATTAGCGTTTACGGGGCCATGCACTGCAAAGCGAGAAATATTAAAAGGACTTGAGTTGCTCGCTGATGTATTGTATAACACATTTGGAATACTGTCATTGATCTGGTATGTTTGTTCAGAACATGTACCTGCAGTATCAGGGTTACTGTCTGCGGTTTGAATTGGATCTCTAGCTGGTGCTTCTATATTGCTTTCTGCGGTGCAAAGTTTCTGTTCCCTGTTCGCACTCACTAGTTTCACTGCGTCACTTTTGGCTTGTGGTGTGTGGGAATAGATTGCTTTTCTTTAACTGCTGTACTATCCTTGATGCTTGTGCTACTATTGCAAAGAATTGTTGACCGTTTCTGCCGGTCTGATGCAGAGGGAGCCCAGTAACTCCTGAGGCTGGTCTCGCATCTGTGTCCTGTCACAGACATTATTTCCCGAGATACAAGACCAGCTTCAGACAACATATGCACAGATGAGCTTTTCACACAGTGATTTGTGTAGAGAATTGAAAGTTCAGCATCTGTTGCTGTTTGGGCCATCATGTTACCCAAAAAGTTAAGTCCCATCGGCTGCTTTGAATACCAAACTTCCTGCTTATTTAATCTCTCCTGGGGCAGTTTCACAGGATGGAGATAGAATGCCTCAGCATTCGGGGGTGCATCTAGCACAATATTCTTTAAATAGGGCAACAGGACAGTTGTGGTTCTCTGGCTGTGAGTGCAGTATGCTACGCAATGCCTGCTTGTTTGGCTCATTGAAATCATTATGACTCTTTGTTGCTTCCCTGAAAGCAACTGCAATATATTCTTACCCTACATCATCCTGTTGTATGACAAATGAACTGCGTTTTAGGTTTCTCAGGCCTTCCCTGCCCCTTCCTGAAAAATCAAGCTGCAGCTCAAACCAGAGTCTGTGTACCAGTCCATACACAGAGTCTGGACTGAGCTTGGTACTGCTTCTGATTTTTTTCAAATCACTGTTACCAATTCTGGGATGATGTGCTGCTGTATCTTTTCCAGCCCTTCTATACTGCTTCAACACTGCAACAAATACATTATTTGCACTGGTGAACTCTTTCTCATTTGCAATATTTATTTTTCGGTTCACCTCAACACTGCTGATATACCTATTAAGGCCAGCTCATAATGCAATGCAAAAACTAATGCTGTACTGGCTGCCATGCTTGCAACAAACTGACTGATAAAACTGTCATAATATCTTTGCCAAATAAGTGACTGATACTGTGCTAATATCAATATTCATTTCATTTCATTTGACGTGAGCCAGTGTGAAAACACATTGCATGCCCAAGCTGTGCTGTTATGTGTATTGGGCTCCGATTTCTTTTTTTCTAGATCATCCAGCTCTTTCTGTAATAGTGTAATATGTCTACTACTTGGTTTTGGATTCACTGTGTCGGTTTTGCTTTCTTATTATTGCCTTCATTTTTTTTTTTTTTTTATCTCAAGATGTTTTGTTTTCTGTTTCTTTTTAAGACTCCCAATGCCTGCTTTGTCCGATGGTCGTGGTCTGTTGCTAGGTGACCACTCGCTTACCTCAGAGACAAGATTTGTTCGCTTTGTCATGCTGCTCCACTGGTGCACTATATGCGATGACTGCAGAGGACGAATTAGTGAGTGTCGGTGAGTCCAGTCCACAGAATCGGTTGACCCACAATGTAATTCCCATCATGCCATATACTGAAAATGTGATACAGTAATTCTCCATTTTGGTAGTGGTGGAACTGCGGTAATAGCAAGAGTGTCAACTGGGTGGTTGGGTAGGAAACAGAAACTGCTTGATCAGTATGTGACTGGTTTGGGAATTACATCAGCGGGCATATCTTAGGCATTAATGCACAGTTCATTTTGTGTCACATGTATTGTTTTGCACAATTAAACTTCTGTGTTTTCTGAAAAATTAATTGCCATTTTACAACATGATTTATTTCACTTAAAACACTATTCCACTTTGAATATGTTATTTCCAGTTAGAATCTGGAAATAGAACACAGAACAATGGGCCAGATAGAGAACTTGCAATAGAAGGGCAGTTTTAAAACAAGGTAAAACACTAATAACAATATTACATGTGGTGTGGTATATATGGGATATACAATGGGCTGACTCAAAATTTGCTTTATCTTCAAGTGTGAGGGGGGCAGGACCATAACTCATGAGTGGCAGAGCCATGAGAGAGTTATGTAAGTCAAACATACAAATATACACTGACGACACTATTCTGTATGTCACAGGTGGTTCCACCATGCCGTGGCGGCACAAAATCTGTTGACCGTCAGCACAGCGACGGCACAACACTGCCAATTTGTGTTGTGCTGCCACTGGGGGAACTAGTGTTTTCTGTGGGGGGCTTTGCCCCCCACACCTCCCATGTGGGGCTCTGCCCCCATACACCCACACTTAAATTAACCAACTCCGAGTCGTATTTGGTTCGTGAAGGGGGCGAACACCCTTGAGGCAACAGTGTCAGGAACCCAGCAGACCATCACAGTGACCTGCCGGAAATGTCACTGTGATGGTCTTTGCTGTATTTCTGTCACTGCTGCGACGTGATGCCACCACGGCCCTGCCACACACGTCATTGAATCTCAGCTCCAAACCGACTTTCATTCAGTCCTGCAGCAGTTTCAAGCAAACCACCCCAAACTTAACATAAAAAAAACAGTTTCAATGACCTTCAGTTCCTCACATAAACCAACCAATCTCTCCTCCACACCCACATTCTCAACTTTGGATGGGGCCCAACTTGAAGATGCCCTCTGCTATAAATACCTGGGCATCTGGCTAGCTCACCACTTGGACTGCTCCAAACACATCGAACACATCCATTCAAAGCTCCACCCCAGGCTAGATGCTCTTTATCACAGCAAAGACGACCTCCCTCTGAACTCCCGCCGTACTATCCTCACAAAAATTATCCTGTCATTGCAAGCTGCATTCCTCTCTCTTCCTCTCCAAAATCTGGTCAGATTCTCTCCCCACCTACCTCTCCTTTCTGGCAGAGCTCTCCTATCTCCTCCAGTCAAGGGATTCCCACACTTTTTCCCCTTCCTCGCCCTGCGTTATGCATTGGCTCTGTGGCTTTCGCCTTCAGACTCCCCTCACTCTGGAGTTCTCTTCCCCTTCCCATTTGTCTTTCCTCCTCCACACCTGCCCTCAAAAAGCCCTCAGTGCATACCCTCCATTCAACAGCACCTGTACATGCTAGTCCTCATCAACCGCTCTCACCTTTCCCTTATCTTAGCACTCACGTCTTATCCCACTGGCTAATTTAGCATGCTGTATCTGCTTCCTGTTTACTATGTATGCCTATTTACATTTCTTTATTATTATTATTTATAGTTAAAGTGTATGTACCTGCAATCTGTTTTCTTTTTCACTTCTATGATTCTACGTTCTTTTTCATAGAAAGGGTGGTGGATGCATGGAACCGCCTACCTCAGGAAGTGGTGGATATGAATACAGAGCAGGGCTTTAAACAGGCATGGGATAGGCATAAGAGAGTAATACAGATGAGTATCAATAGATAGGCCATTGTCAAAGTACAGGCCTATGGCACATTCATGAGGTAGAAAAAATGGGCAGACTGGATGGGCCTTGCGGTCCTTACTTGCCATCAACTTCTATGTTTCTGTGTTTCATATCCTGTATCTGTGTCCTTATACAATACTTCAAAAATGCCTTGTTTTGAATTGCATTGCTGCCTTCTCCCCACCCCCCCGGGTTGCACCTGGAAATGAGCCTCGGCCCTTGGCTCAGTGTGCCTCTTCCAGTCATGAACTTTAATAAATAAATAACTGTGAGGGCTTCATACTGCTGCACTCTGAGTTTTCTGCTTAATTTCTCCCACCCCACAGGTCACAGCCTTGAGGATTCTAGAGGGCCTGGGCACAAAATTGCATGCTTCCACTCCAAAGCCATGCTGTGCCTACCCCTCGCATGACTTACTCCAGCTGCACCCGTGTGGTCACCAAGGTGGTGGTATAGCAGCAGAGATAGCTGCCTTTCCTCGCCAGTATGACGAAAGCCATAATACTATAGTTAGAACCCCTTAAGTAACAACACTGTGAGCATAACCAGCCCACCGTGGTGTTACACTAGTGATACGAACTAAAAATCCTGCTCTTCTAGCGAGAGACAATAACATGACATGCAAGGTTTTTGGAGAACTACTGCCCAGTTCAAAACAAAGAACAACAGCTCATTAGAACCAGGAAATAGTTTATTCAGCTATTGCCTGTTCTAATCTTCGTAACTTGGTCAAGGTTTCTAATAAAACTTATATCGACAGAAGTCGCATTGGGATATTGTGGAAAATATAGACCACTTAGGAATTACTGCCTTCCAATAATCATTTTGCCCTCAGCTTCATGCAGTACAGCTATTGTCAGACAATAGCTCATCACCTGTGGTCAATATTTCCTCACTATTTCCCTCACCTCCAGTCAATATGTGTATAATATGACAGCACCTGGTCTTTATTATTATGCCACTCCCCATACTGGGCACTTACCTGCCTTTGTAGCTAAATATCAAATGCCTGTGTATCCATTGCTTTTAATTTATGTCTGTTTGTTTGACGTCTCAGCTTGACTTGCAAACAACTTGTATATTACTTGCTCATATCTCTTTAGTATATAGTCACTGTAGTTTGTTGTGCTATAATAACTGGTGACCCCCTTTAATGACTGGATTTCTAGTCCTGATAAAATGCCGTAATAACCCACTGAATGTCGTAATAAATCGATAGCAGGTTATTATAGAATTTTCCTGCTTGTGCTGTCACGTCACTGTATTTGTGCGAGTAAGGTGTCTGCTCATGGACACGCTCACTCGCACAAATACAGTTTTTGACTCTGCTGAAACTTTACACAAGTTTAAAAAAAAATGCCTCTGCAAAGTTTGTTTTATGAGGATGTTTCACACATCCTTGGTGTGTGATAAACTCATAATCCCTTGAGGTTTATGGATTATCACACACCTCAAGTGTGTGAAAAATTCTCATGACACACACCTCCACATAGGCATTATTCTCTGTATAGTGTATGATGGAACATTGTTACCAATAAAAATCGGTACCTTTCAAAACATTGTTATGCTGTAGTAGCTACGTCATCGTAGCTGTTATGCTGCACTAGCTACGTAGTCACTACACACTACAGCATAACAATATGGAACGCGCTAGTGCATGCGCCTTATGCTTCCAGGAAATGGCCTGGCGAAAAAAAGGTGGTCAAAGGAAACTGGCACTGAGAGAAAAAAATAGGACCAATTACATTTACTGCTTGTGGGGGCATCCTACACTATAAAAAACAATGGATAGTTACCTATCGGTAACAAGCCGTGTTAGTTCGTCTTGAGGTTACCAATGGTGACCTAACCTCTCGAGCTGCGCTATTGAGGTTAATGCGGTCGCCATGGTAACCTCTTGATGAACTAACCAGCTTGTTACCAATAGGTAACTATCCATTATTCTCTATGTACTTCTCTTCCTGTATTGTTTTTTTCATACATGTTCTCATCATTATTCAGTACTTGCCTGGACTCTCCCAGGCCATGCCTGATACATAAGCATTTTATTGTCTTGTGCACTCTCCTAGTAAAGAAAAACTAAAACAAAGTTTACTGTAGTGTCACTGCAAGTTGTTATGTAGATTTCTTTCCCTTCATTGACAATAGCTTACTGGTGGAAAGTGATGATAAGTTTTTGTACTGTCAAGTGAAAGGTTCTAAAAGTTCTAATAAGGTTCAGATAACTAGCAGAACTTTTCATGGCTTGTCAGGACCTCAGAAGCTTTTGTAGTTCTCCTGTCCCTAAACATTACAGAATGAGCCAGTCCATTGGTACAGTAGCCGTGTTGCTACTTGCAATGCTGAAGACCTGGATTCAGGAATGAGTATGAGCCATCGAAGGCCTGACAGGAGGAAGAGGACTGAGTGTTCCAAAGGATGGCCTAGATGCTCCCCTCCTCTGGAGTGGGAGGGTAGCTGGTGCCAATGCTTGGCTACTGCCACCTAGGTGACCACAGGTGGCAGTGCAGCAGCATTGGCCATCCGGAATGGACGATACAGTCATGTTCTGCTGCAGCACACATGGTGTACTCTTGCTTGGAGCACAGAATGGCATCCTAGTGGAAGGGGGTGAAATGCAAGGGAAAACTCCTAGTGTGCAGTAGCATGATGCCAGGCACTCTGTGGTCCTGCCGAGCTGGCTTTTCACCCGGGTCAATACTTCCCAGTGGGAGGACCCTCCCCAAGGGCCCTGCCATGTGAGAGAGATATGCCATGAGGATCGGATTGTTGAGCAGCAGAGAAGACAAGGGCTGGACTGGAAGGTTGCTATGGGATGGATGAGAGCACAAGATGAAGGCGCCAGTGGAGACCGATGGAAAAAAGAAAATATGAAAAAAAAATCACAGAATCTGATTTTTATTTTTTTTAACTCCATATACCTCATAGCAAGATGCTATGGATTTGAAAGTGTATCCTGCAACGTGTCACACTTTGCAGTATTTTACTGGAGTGTCATTCCTGTTTATACAACTGATGGAATGTTAAGAAATACTGTACCATAATTTTGAGCAAACAACAGCTTTGTGAGGATTACTTGAATAGACTGATATCAAGGAGAAATAGGGAGCGGGAGTTATCCCCATGTGCCAGGTGTTAAGCCTCACATGGGCTCCCCTGTGATTGGTCATATCCACAGAAACAAACACACTGTGCAGGGTTTCCTGGCGGTCCTCCTTGGGAAGGGCTGTTCTTGTTTCCCAAATGACCTTAGTCAGCATGGATGGGGATCATGTCAGCCCTTCTCCCTTTGATCCCTCACCAAAGGGGTATTATTTAAAGAATAAGATACAGGAACTAATTGATTGCAAGTTTAATTTTTACACACCCGAGGCATGTGTAGCTCAGTAAATTGTGATAGCAAAGCTTGAGTGGTTTTCAAAGCAACACGCACCAAGGGTGTGTTGAAAAACACAGACATGCAATTTTACTGCTCATAATTTATTTGTTTAAACTTTCCTTTTTATTAAAGTTCACATGCAAAGGACATACAAAGAGCAACATCTGAGTACAAATATTTTAAGACACTGCATAGTCTTATGCACAGTCTTACATAGTCATCGGAAAACAGTTATCATCACTTTGTTCAGAAATACTTTAAATCTAAGGTCTTAACATGCTATCAAGAGTGACCAAACAGGTAAAGTAAATAAGAACAAGGAAACATTTAAAAAGAAAACATTAACTTGAGCTGTTAGTTTCCTGGTTTTGCCACTGCCAACAATGTGTTTTGCATAGTTCCTCTTCACGAACTATGTGACTATCTTCAGCTGATAGTCACAAGCTCTCAAAAAAGGAAAAGAAAAAAGACCCCGGCACGAGCGTTTCAAAGTAAACTTCTAATAGTTCTGGTGTGTATGTGCCTTGGTGTATTATCTATGGTCTGGTTATGGTGAAGGGTTCCCTTGAATGAGTCTAAGCAGTTCTTCAGGACTCCTCGGGTCCTGAGTCACTTGACTGGTGTGCCTGGCTGTACTGCTATGGCTGTCAGATCTCGAGAAATTTCGGAAGTCTAAGTTGCAACAGAGCAGTAATTCTCTCCATGCTTTCCAGTTCAGGTGCTCTGGCTTTCCATAGTTTTAGTGTGGGAGGTGATGGGGGCAGCAAATTCAGTGTAATACATTTAAGGGCTGCTATCCTTAGCACTTGGATCAATCGCTATTTAGCTCTGAGGACCTTTGTTAAGGTTGAGAAATCTAAAAATTATGTCCTGAAAAATATTTGGGGGTTGTGCAGACCCCAATTTCTGGAGTTACTCGTGTACCTCGTCAGAATGGTTTTATTATGGGGCATTCCCATAAAATATGGAAGTGTATTCCTCTTGCTCCACAGAGCTTCCAACAAGTGTTAGAATAGGTGGTGTGGAAGTGGTTCATGACTGTAGGGCCCCAAAAGGGAGGCAGTATAGTGCAGTGGTTTAAGGTTCTGAGCTGCAAATTTGGTGACATCCAGCAGACCAGACCTGGGTTTGAATCCCACAACTTCCACTTACATACTGTGTGACCCTGAGCAAGTCACTTAACTTCCCTGTGCTCCCAGGATGCACCTGTAAAAAAAGCTTTCATCTTAGTGTGCTACTCCTGGTTAAACAACTCAAAAAAAAAAAAAAGTATCTGACAAGTATTCTCCTGCTGAACTCTCTCCAAGTAGGAGACGCTGAGACTGCTCATCCTGTGCACAACCTCCTCTCCCATTGGTCACTTGGAATCACAATGCCACACTCTAACTCCCAGCCAGTTCTCACCTTGTCTAGTGG
Organism: Neoceratodus forsteri; assembly: GCA_016271365.2. Taxonomy (NCBI): domain Eukaryota; kingdom Metazoa; phylum Chordata; order Ceratodontiformes; family Ceratodontidae; genus Neoceratodus; species Neoceratodus forsteri. Next base: position 62,580,893 of record JADMNL010000032.1, read on the forward strand.
CGGGGTCAGGGATTAATTTAATAACTTATATAGTTCTAGTTTTAGATTTTGCTTTTAGTATCACAAGCCAATCAGAAAAATGCTCTAGGTCTGAGAGGAGCCAGGTAATTAGTGCCAAGTGATTCTGCTCTAGAATGAAATGCCTGATCTGTGGAAATCTAAAATGACCTTCCTGATGCAAGTGAAGCTTGTCTTTAAGTTCCTAAAATGATAGGCATCTGTTGCTGGACATACATTGTTCACATCGAGTTAGGCCTCTGCGTTCCCAGTATATGTATCCCAAGTCTGGTTGAGGGGGAAAGGCATCATGGATCAGGGTAAGGGATCCTCAGAAGTTCATGGAGTTCAGCTTTTTCATAACTTTAATTAGAACCCTTAACGTTTGTTTTGCCCAGGGGTTACAGATGTTGCTAATTATGTTAACAGGTAGGTCTGTGGTTGGAAGGGTCCATAATGGGATGCCCGGCATATTTCCTTTTTCAGTGCTATACCACCCTGAGTCAAGCCTCTGTTTTGCTCAGGTTCCCAAAAAGGCTGCTTGTGTGGCTAAGTAGTAGGTTTTAAAACATGTGAGGCCAAGTCCCCCTGTTCTTTTGGTAGTTTTAAGACATTTGGGGATTTCTGATGTTTCTTGCCCAGCCAGAGGAATTTGGAAATATCCTTGAGGAACTTGTTCCAAAACGAATTTAGACCTGGAACCAGTAAAGTCTGAAATGAGAATAATATCCTTGGTAGGACGTTCATTTTAATAACTTGAATCTGACCAAAGAGAGTCAAAGGGAATATTTTTCCATCTTGCTATGTTTTGCTGTAATGTGTTAAATAATCTCTGGTAATTGTTTCTGAATAGACTGGTAGTATCTACTGAAACTTGAAAGCCTAGGTATCTGACAGTTTTATGGGTAGCCTGGGCAAATGGGTAGGCCTGTTTAAATTTCTGGGGAAGGGTTCCACTCTGTATTATGGTTTCTAATTTGGAGTGGTTGACCTTGTACCCAGCCAGGACTCCAAAATCTGTTAAGTGTTTTTAAGAGCTGGGGGAAGGAATGAGACGGACCTTCTAAAAAAGAACAGAGAATCATCAACGTATAGAGAGATTTTCTGGTCTATCCCCCCCCCCCCACACACACACACACCATCACCCCCTTGATGTCCTGATTCATTGTAATGTCTTCTACCAGAAGTTCTAAACTCAGGGTGAATAGTAAAGGTGAAAGGAGGCACCCTTGTTGGGCACCCACACCCAAGGCGAACCTCTGGGAGAGATGCCCATTAACTCTCTCTGCTGCTTCTGGTCCGTGATACAGTAAGGAGATGGCCACAGGTTAACTTTGTACAATATCTGCTGCAATAAAGCCCATTCAGCCCTGCTGAAGGCCTTCTCAGTGTCCATACTGATGGCTAGCTGGAAGGCCAGCTTTCTTCTCTGTGCTGCAATAAGGTTCAGAAAGAGTCTTATGTTATCTTGTGGGAATTTGCCCTGTATAAAACCCATTTGGTTTCTGTCAACTATTTTTTGAAAGTAGCACTGCATACCAGTTAATATTTTTAGGTCAACATGTAGAAGACAGATCAGGCAAAAAGAGCCACCATCATCCGTGTTTGATTTCGGCTTGACGCCAAGAAGGAGGAACTGGGGAACTCTCTATAAGAATGGCATTCCCAGCTGATGTGAGGTTAATATTTCCTGAAAGGCTTTATAAAACTTGACTTGAGTAGATGTCTGGGCCTGGGAATTTGCCATTCTGAAGTTATTTGAGTTTGTTCTACATTTCTTGGGCTATTATAGGGGCACTGAGGTCAGTACTCTTGGGGTCTCCCAGAGTCAGAAGGGGGAGCTTGCCCTGGTAGTTCTGCAGCGCCACTTGAAGTTTAAGTGCTCTCTCTGCCCTGTATAGGTTGGTGTAGTATGTGGCAAATTCCTGCTGGATTTCTACAGGGTTGGTTGTCCCCCGATTGTGTTCCTTAAAGGTGATAGGAAACAGTTTTAACACCTCTAGATGCCTTCCAGTTGTTCTTTCATTGGCTGCCCAGTATTCTATGTTTTTGACCTTTGTTGTTAAATTATTAACCTAATTTTGTTGTCTTTGTAACTACCCTGATTCTCCCTCTCCTCAGCAGTTGCTGCTCTCTCTTTTCATACTGCTTAAACATTATATGACATCAGAAACAGCCATTCCAGGCCATTCAGATGAATAACATGGAATGGGAGTTTCTGATGTCACAGAATGTAATATGAAAATCAAGAGCAGTAGCTGGTTGGGAGAGTGGAACTCTATGTAGATCTGAGAGGGCCTCTCAAAGCTAGATTATATATTTATCAAAAAATCATCAGTGCATATCAGAATACATAACTGGCATGGAAAAGAAAATGGAAGGGCAGTTAACTATGTAAAAATTATTTCCCATCTCCTTTAAGTCGAATTACGACACTAGAGGCTACCTGTTGCCTAAGCTTTCCCAGCAGGAGTTTCCCTGCTCTGTTGCCTTGTTCGTAAAATTGTTGTCTGGAGAAATGAAGTGCTCCCTCAATTCTGTTCTCCAAAGGGTTAGTCAGCTTCCCCCTTTTGCCGTCTAGTTGTTGTTTAACTTCTGGGTTAATGGCAATTCTGTGTCTAAATTCTAGTTCTGCTATCTGTCTCTCTAGGGATAGCTGCTGGGCTGCCCTTTCTCTTACCTTGAGCTGCATAGGATATAATTTTATCCCTTAAGGTGACGTTCAGGGCATTCTAGTATGGTGGGGTTGCAATATCAGCCTTGGGCTTAGTGCACAAGAAGTTTTTGGTCTCTCAAGTGATTAAGCTCCAGAATTCTTTGGAGTTAAATAGGCTGACTTTGAACCTCCAGGCTGTCTGATTAGTGGCAGGGTTAAATGAAAGCCCTAGGGTGACTAGGGCATGATCCGATGCCGTGATGTATCCTATAGAACAGCTGCCCACAGCATGTAGCCACTGCGTGGAGATAAGGAAAAAGTCAATCCTAGAGTACCAGGAGTATCTAGGGGAGTAGTAGGTATAATCATAATTAATTTTTTATAACTACTAGTTTCAAAATCAGCGGTGCAGTGCTGAGTTTGTTGCAAATGTGAAAATGAGTTCCACAACAGTGCAATGGTTAGTCTAACACAGGGAGGAGAGAGCTGTGACAAATACCATAATACATGGGCCATAATACACACTTGCATAACACAGTTTGAAAGAACTTAGTTTTAGCGTACTGTTCACACTAACCAGTCATTATAGTCTCTTTTTATTCTGTTTCTGTGTCACACTGGCACAGCAGGTGCTCATACACTTCCTCAGGTTCCCTAAACCCTGCGTATTATGCACAGTATATATGTATGTTAACAACACCTTGATTTTAAAGCATAATTAGTTACTAAAATACAAGGTAAAAACAAATAGAATAAATTATGGTTCGGTGTGTGTAACAAGAAGTTTACACACACCTGAGGGGTTTATGTATAGCATCCAACTCCAAGGGTGTGGGTAAACTTTGAGTTTACAAACACCAACCCATTTTTTTGTTTTATATAATTGTTGGGTCGGGTTTTTTCACCTCAACAATTATATAAAATGTGTTTTCCTGACTGTTCCCTTGATCATGAAGAACACGAGGTAGCCTTAACTTTCTGAAGCTTTTTTATTATTTTATTTGAAGTCAGAGACACTCAAAACATTTAGTTAACTCAACTTTGAAGTTTTAAAAGAAGAAAACAACCTTGAAAGTGAAAATCGAGGTTCGGGCACCGTTGCTATGCTTGTTGTCTAGGAGGTTCTGGTTTCCGTGGTGAGTGCACGTCAGGTGATCTGTGAAGGGAGGGTGGAGGAGGAAAAAAAAAATGAGGGGAGCTGCTCTGCTCTTTTTAAAATATTTAGGCAGCTTTGAATTAGTAAATGACAAGACGCCCACGTTCAGCGAGAGAATTGCAAGGTGAAGTCAGTCCGAGGTGAGTGCTTTCTGCCACTGTGTGGGACAGGGGAGAGACAGCTTCAGTGAGCACGAGGCACTAATCTGACTCATGGTTTTTTACAGTAGGAAGGTGGCACTTGATTGCCATTATAAACGTTCCTTTATAACGGCAATTTACACACATTTTTTCCTATGGAAAAAACAGGACCCATTAATTATAATTATATTTACAACAGTTATGTTTAGCATTTGTGTTTTTTATATTTTTGTTTTACTTTATCATGCTTTTGGTAAAATAGTCATTTTAGGTCAGAAGGGACACTAGGTCCATCATGTCTGCTCCATCCCGCTTCATAAGCAGGGATGAAATAGAAGTATTTTGTGTAGACAATAACTAAATGTTAATTCATAAGGATTTGGGTCTCTAAATATTCTGTTTTACTTAATTCAGTGTGTCTTTAAAAAAGACTCCATCCCCAATTATTGCTGTTTGTGAAACTTGCAGTCTGTTGTCATGGTAAGCGCTATATATCATAAGCAAAAGTAATATGAGGTCAGTTGAGGACCATCAATCTAATCCTTTTTATACATCCATGGTATTCTTGTATACTGGAATAATGTATGGTGATGGAATATGTTGTGATTACCATTCCAGTTACTACTTTATCCTGTAAAGTAATTAAGCAATAATGCCCGACAGGGTGTGCGTCGTGCTGGGATAACGTCACGCCTCAGGTGGTTGGGCACGAGGCCACAGGCCGAGTGCGTCCAACAACTGAGGCGTGACATTATCCCAAACCACACACACCCCTGTCAGGCATTATTGCTATTACACAATGGCTCGTTGTTATACAGAATTAAAAAAATCATTTTAAAGATGTTTTTGTGTGGAAAAATATTTTTGTTTCTTAAGAGAAGATGAAACAATCAATCAAAGGCTCAGCCAAAAAATCATCTGCAGGTTCACAGTGAGGCTGAGACTAGACCTGTGATGTTGTACTGATTAACATCACGGGTCCAGCCCAAGACTGACCAATCAGAGTCCAGAATTTTTTCTTGCCATTATATAATAACAATTATAAATAAAAAGTAACAAAGAAAGGCCACCACACTGTGTTAGAAACCCTGCAAAGGACAACTAAAAATTCAAACATATGTATTCTCTATCAAATTGTAAGCGACATTATGTTAATTAACACCTGGGATGAGGCGATATTGGACCTGGTGCTCACAAATGGAGACAGAATAATGGATGCATTGGTGGGCCGCCTGGGGTCCAGCAACTACAATTCAGTATGGTTCCAGGTAAAAACAGTAGAAGAGTCAAGTCACACAAAAGCAAGAGTCCTTGACTTCAAAGAGGCTGATTTTGCAAAAATAGGAGAATGCCCCAAGAAAACACTGGCAAAGGGAGAAGGGGCTGGAGTAGAGGAATAGTGGGACAATATCAAGAGAGCCATAATAGAGGCAACAAGCCTCTGTGTGAAGCAAGTTAATAAAGTAAGAAGAAAACAAAAACCATTATGGTTTTCAAAAGAGGTGGCAGGGAAGGTTAGAGAAAACTGGCATTTAGAAAATACAAGGAAACGCAGAGGGAGGAACACAAGGAACTGTATCAGATGAAGCAGAGGGAGGATAGGGAAAGCGGTCAGAAAAGCAATGTCGCAAACAGAGGAAAGGATAGCCCAGACAGTAAAGGAGGGGGACAAAACCTTCTTCAGGTACATTAGGGAAAGAAGAAAGACCAAGGGAGGGATAGTGAGGCTAAGTAAAGAAGGGGGAGTGGGTGGAAGTGTACGTGGGAGACCTAGAAAAAAGTGAGATCCTGAACGAATACTTCTGCTTAGTGTAAGCCATGCCTGTATCCACTGCTTTTCTTTTACCATGCCTGTAACCATGCCTGTATCCACTATTTTTCATTACTGTAACCACCTCATGATGTAACTCACAATGCCTCAAATGTTCCTTATGTCCTTGTTCATTCTTATAACTTGTATTGTTATCCCGGGTCGCCCCTGAAAAAGGGACCTTCAGGGCTCAGTGGGCCTACCTGGTCACCAAAATTTAATAAATAAATAAATATTCACAAATGAAGGGGAAGGGGAAGGACCAGAATTAGTCAGTAGACACAGACACACACAGGGAAGAGGGGTGGACACCAGTCCATTCACAACTGAAAGTGGACAAGGCAATGGGGCCAGATGGGATACACCCCAGAATACTCAAAAGAACTCAGACTGGTGCTGCTGACACCACTGACAAACCTATTCAACAAATCATTGCAAGAGGGAGTAGTACCAGAGGACTGGAGGAGGGCAAACATGATACCCTTTCACAAAAGTGGGAGCAAGGTAAAAGCTGGAAACTATAGACCAGTCAGTTTGACCTCGGTGGTAGGAAAGATGATGGAATCACTGTTAAAGGAAAGGATTGTTGAATATCTTGAAGTCAGTGGGGCATAAGACCAAAGGCAACATGGATTCACAACAGGACGGTCTTGTCAAACAAATCTGATAGATTTCTTCGATTGGGTGACCAGGGTAGTAGAGCAGGGAGGGGCAGTGGACGTGGCCTACCTAGATTTTAGCAAGGCATTCGACACTGTCCCGCACAAGAGGTTAGTAAACAAGTTGGTCAATCTGGGTGTGGGTCACAAGGTGGCAAACTGGGTCAGAAATTGGCTTAACAATAGGACACAGAGGGTGGTGGTAAGTGGAGTTCAATCTGAGGAAAGGAGGGTGACCACCGGGGTGCCACAGGGTTAAGTACTGGGACCAGTCCTCTTTAATGTCTTTATAAGTGACATTGTGGAGGGACTCGAAGGAAAGGTATGCCTCTTTGTGGATGACACCAAAATCTGCAATAGGGTTGACACTCCAGGGGGATGGATAGAATGTGAAGAGATTTAGGCAAGATGGAGGAGTGATCACGAGTGTGGCAGTTCAGATTCAATGCCAAGAAGTGCAAAATCATGCACTTGGGGAACAAAAACCCTGGTGAGGATTACACATGGGGGGGGGGGAGTACTAACAACAATCATATTGGAAAGGGACCTGGGGGTAGTCATAACTGATTATCTAAAGGTAGCCAAACAATGTGAGAAGGCAACAAGGAAAGCCGGTGGGATGCTGGGTGCATAGGGAGAGGTATCACCAGTAGAAACCAGGAAGTGGTGATGCCACTGCACAGGCAGTTGGTGAGACCTCACCTAGAGTGCTGCGTGCAGTTCTGGAGACCACATCTCTGAAAGGACAGAGATAGGGCAGAGGCAGTCCAGAGAAGGGCAACAAAAATGGTGCAGGGATTTCACCAAAAACCATATGAGGAGAGACTGAGGGAACTCAATATGTACACGCTGGAGGAAAGGAAGGAGAGGGGGGATATGATTGAGACATGCAAATACCTCAAGGGAATTAACAGAGTTCAGGAGGGCAGCATCTTTCAAAACAAGAGATGTGCAAGAACCAGGGATCACAATATGAGGCTAGAGGGAGAAAGTCGCAGGGGAAATGTCAGGAAGTATTTTTTCACAGAAAGGGCGGTGGCTGCATGGAACAGCATACCTGAGGAAGTTGTAGGGGTAGAATCAGTAGGTGAATTCAAGAATGCATGGGACAGACAGAAGGCAACACTAGTGGTAGGGAGGCGGAGATAGGCTTCAGATCATTTAGCATCTGGAGTTTATACAGTAGGTAGGGAAATGGGCAGACTAGGTGGGCCAAGCACTCCTTATCTACCGTCAAATTCTATGTTTCTATGAACGGACTTGCTGAAGTGCAGAGTTGCATATTAATGACAGATTCTTTGGCACCAGTGGTGTCCTCTATAGGCAGGCCTTAGTGTCCATATGTATCATGTAGGACAGCCATACATGTGCAGTACAGACATTATACACTGTGCGTGCACACCTGTAAAATGGAGACAACATGTGGGTAACTTTTACTAAGAGAAATGTATCCAGATAAGCCTCATAATTGTCATAAGGATTAAAACACTAATACTGTAAAAGTAAAAACCAAAAACTTGACCCCGTCCCCTGGTGCTGTATTACTTACTATACCATGGGCCCGGTTATCCCCACCATTGTTATGTATCCCAACCAGGGACCCGGTTATCTGCCCCCTCCAGCTATGGCTCTGTATCATTATCATAAGTTCGATTATCTAGCCCCTTCCCACCTGGCATGAATCTTATTATTATTACCATATGACCAGAGTCTCCCCCTCACCCCATCACCAGGGATTCAGTCATCGACCCCCAACTTCCACATCTATAACCACATGGTTCTGTTTTACCATCATGCTCCCTGTTATCTCTTCCACCCCCACATGGTTCTATGTTGCTATATCATATGCCTGGACCCCCTTCCCCGCCATTATATATCATTACCAGGGACCCAGTCTTCTACCCCCCCCCCCACATCTACACCCACACGGTTCTGTTTTGCTATCATTCACCCTGTTATCTTCCCCCACATGGTTCTGTATTATTATATTGGGCCCAGTTATCCAACCCTGATCCTGTCATGGTTCTGTATTACAATCATGGATCCAGTTTTTTGGCCTAAACCACACCCCAGCATAGTTCTGTTTTACTATAATGAACTGTTATTCGACTCCCACCCTGACATGGTTCTGTACTGTTATAAGGACCCAGTTATCCGGCACCAGTCGCACCCCAACAATGTTCTGTACTACTAACATGGATCCACTAATCAAGCCCCAGCCACACCCTAATATGGGTCTGTATTACTATCATGGACCCAGTTATCCAGCCCACATCTAGACATGCATCTATATTACTATCATGGACCCAGTTATCCAGCCAGCACCCCAACATGGTTCTGTATTACTATCATGGACCCAGTTATCCAGCACCAACTACACCCCAATATGGTTCTGTATTACTATCATGGCTCTAGTTACACAGCCCAAACCCCGACGTGGTTCTGTACTACTATCATGGACCCAGTTATCCAGCCCTGACCCCAATATGGTTCTATAGAATATTACTATCATGGATCCAGTTATCCAGCCCCCACCCCAACATGGTTCTGTACTATCATGGATCCAATTGTCCAGTCTCAGCCACACCATGACATGAGTCTGTGTTACTAGCATGGACCCAGTTATCCAGTCTTCTCCCCAACATGGTTGTGTGTTATTATCATGGACCCAGTTATCCTTCCCCATCCCAACATGGTTCTGCATTACTATCATAGACCCACTTATTTAGTCCCAGTCACACAGTGACATGGTTCTATATTATTATCATGGACCCAATTATCCAGCCCCGACTCCAACATGGTTCTGCATTACTATCACGGACCCAGTTATCCAGTCTCCCCCTGACATGGTTCTATATTACTATCATTAATCTAGTTATCCAGCCACCATCCCAACATGGTTCTGTACTACTACTACTACTATCATGGACTCGGTTATCCACCACTCACCCCAATATGATTCTGTATTACTATCATGAACCCAGTAATCCAGCCCTAGACACACCACAACATAGTTCTGTATTACTATCATGGACCCAGTTAGCCAGCATCAGACACACCATGACATGGTTCTGTATTATTATTGTTGACCCAGTTACCCAGTCTCTGCCCCAATATGGTTTTGTATTACTATCATTGACTCAGTGACCCAGTCTCCACCCCAACATGGTTGTGTATTATTATCATTGACCCAGTGACCCAGTCTCCAACCCAACATGGTTGTGTATTATTATCATGGGCCCAGTTATCCAACACCCACCCCAACATGATTCTGTATTACTATCATGTACCAAGTTATCCAGCTCAGCCACACTCTGACATTGTTCTGTATTACTATCAGAGGTGGCTCAGGACTGGGGGAGGGGTGTTTAGTCAAGTAAAACGTTGCATCATACATCCAGAACAGGAGCTGCTATAGGACTGATTATTCATTTATCAATTAATTCACTGATTTAGTTTTTGTTTACCATGTAGGTGCACTAGAGATAAAATGCCTATTTTCAGGCATGATCTGGGAGAGTATAAGTAAACACCATTACAATAAGAATGAAGCTGCAATACAGTAGAGCAGGAGTAAAAGATAACACGTATAACTTATTTACACCTCTTACAAAAGGAATAGCAAAAGCAAAATCAGGTGCAAGTGCACAGCCAGGAGGTAAGTAAATACTTTCAATAACTAGTCCCCCTCCCCCCAATGCCCTACTTGGGGACACCTGGGTTGTCAGGATTAGCAATTGAGACTCCTGAATCTATTGCAACCACTATGGACCCCTAAAACAAAGTTTCCCTACAAATTGATTGAATAAAATGTATCTTGTAAGGAAGTTTTGCAGTCCTATCATTTTGCTGAAATGGAGGGTTGTATCCTCTATGATTCCTCTGAAATGGGGGGAAGGTGTAACCCCTATCATTCCTGCTGAAACTGGACTTTGTAATACCTATAATTCTGTTGAAATGGAGCTTTGCAAGGGCTGTGATGGAGCTGAAATGGGGCTGTGCCACCCTGATTCTTCTGAGACAGGGCTTTGTAACCCCTGTGATCCTGCTGAAATGGGGCCTTGCAACTCCTATGATCCAGCTGAAATGGAGCTTTGTAACCCCTGATTCTGCTGAAATGGGGCCTTGCTACTCCAATTCTGCTGAAATGGGGCCTTGCTACCCCTGATTCTGCTGAAATGCGCTTTGTAACCATTGTGATTCTGCTGAAATGCGCTTTGCCACCCCTCTGATTCTGCTGAAATGGGGCTTTGCTATCCTGGAATCTGCTGAAATGGCGCTTTGCATGCCCCATGATTCTACTTAAAAGTCGCTACTGGCAAAATATTTTTACAGATTCCTTTAAAACTACATATGTTGAACTGGGCACCAAGAGTTTGCACTTTGCTCAGAGGCAGTGTGGACAGCATTCTCTTTTAATGGCAGGCTGGAAAAGTAGGAAACGTCATTGTCGGACACTTTGGTGTTGCAGGTGAGAGGGTAAGGTGTGACAGAGTGAACCTTGATTCATAGCAGACATACACCCACTGAGGGGAAATTTACAAAAGAGGGGCTGTAAGCTTGCTTTAGGGGCTGAATGTTCAGCTCTGTTATAAACAGAGTATTTTCATGGACTGACAGAGGCAGTGCCAGAATTTGTAAACTTACAGTAAGCTTCAAGGGAAAAGTTATTGTACCTTTCACAATGAATAAAAGCAGGGTGGGGGAGGGGTGTTGTAATTTTCTCATGATTGCACATACATGCATAGACCCGTTCAGACATTCACATCATTTAGCCTTCTCATTACAATTTTATTATCATCAAAAGAGAGAAAATGTATTCCGTTCAGCTCTATATAAATTATTATGGGGCACTTTTGATTTAGCGGCTGTGGGGGAACAGTTGGCTGCTTGCCCTTCCCCCACCCAGCTAAGAATTCTGTTCAATGAGGGTGAAAAGTCATAGATTCCAACACAGTCAAACATAAACCTGTTCCTTGTATGACAGCAAAAAATTCAGAAGGTAGACTGAACCAGATCTTAATAAAAATAAAAAATAAAAAAAATAAAAATTAAAACTTCATAGAACTCATTCTGTTCTAAAATTTGGAATCAAAATGAGCCTCCATCTAAAAACAAGTTCTTTTTCTGACATGATTATTCATGCTTCCTGCATTGCCTTCCTTCTGGTGTGGGGCTATCAGGGGAACTTAACCCCTCCATGACAGTACTTAATTATCTGATGTGATCACTAGGGTCATGGGACATGGGAGTGCAGGGGCCATCATTTTGCCACCGAGGAGGCAATCCTCCAATTTCTTCCCATCCCTCACATCTGTGCAGGATGCTGTTGTGGGACAGCTCAATGCACACACGCAAGCACGCAGTTGCATGTTGCCACTGAGAGCATTCTCCCTCCTGCATTATATTGCTCCTTGTGCAATGCCACTCATGGACAGAGTGTTTCTTGGGCTGCTCAGTTCTTCCCCTCCCCGTCCAGCTCTGGCCCTGCCACACTTTTGAGTATTAACCTGAGTCACCAACATCACAAACAGCAACACTGCGCTACGCTGATGGTCCAGTTCCAAAAGACAGTTTTACTGGATTAAATGCAAATTCACTATTAGCATGCAATTAGCATATAAACAGCATGCAAATATATACAAATTACTGGCTTCAGAAACAAGAATCTTTTGGGGATCTTATTAGAACTGGTTCTGAAAAGGTGTACCTATTCTAACCACAAACCCTTTTTTGGCCCCTGCTGTTTTAAATATGAAATAGAAACCACGAACACCGTTTGAGAGTTTGGGAGGTACAGTCTTGTATAAGACTGCCTGGGAACACATGTATCAACTCACGGTCATTGCTTCCACATTTGCGGATTCTAGTGCCTGTATCCTGTATTGACTCAGGAGTTGCCTTACCTGTTTCTGTTGGTTGTATTCTGTCAAGTTTGTGTTGTAAGTCCAACTCGCAGTAACACTCTTGAAGAATACTTCTTCTGCAGAGCTATTGTAGCTACTTGCGAACTCCTTGGCCCCCTCCTCAGTAGAACTGTAGTCCCCAGGTTTATAGGTAGTGTCTAAGGCAAGAGACAGTCCCAGCAAGCAAAGAGTCCCAAGCACCCGGGCCATCATGTTGGAGGGGATAACAGCAGTAGCTTCCTGGGGGTTGCTCCTTTTTGGCCTCCTCCAAGCTCTTTCTCTCCCCTAGCTGCAAGCTGTTTATAAACACCCAGCCTTTCTACAAACCCAGCCCACAAGTGCTGCCTCCTGCAGCAGATAACACTGAACCTTGTATTCCTTTCAGCTGCTCATACCCGCCACATGCAGGGTGATGATAAAAATATTTTCCTCTGTCAGGTTGTTGCATTGCTGTGCTGAGATAAGAGCTGTTCTTTTATACACCATTCCTTCCAACAGCCTGCTCATTTATATCTCTCCGAACTCTCTTCCTGCCCTCCCTGATTGCATCTCCATGGGAGAAGAAGCGAGTGAGAGGACTCCGAGGAGAAGTACAGCTAGTAATTGCTCCAAGCAGCTCTGAGCGGGCTAGAAGTGCTTCAGCATGCAGAAGCAGCTGTCTTTAAGGCAATTATAGATTTGAACTTCCTTCATGAGCGAGGAGGGAGTTAGTTATCCGAGACCAATTTAATCTAAAGATGCCTCTGGTTAGCTGAATTCACAGTGCTGGAATTAAAGAGGCTGTCTTGCAACTAGCTCACTCCCATCTACACTTTTTTTAGCTAAAGCTGTGTGTGTGTGTGTGTGTGTGTGTGTGTGTATACCTCTATAGTCTGTTTCCTTAAAAATCTCTTACTACACTCTTCCAGTCCAAATGAATGGAAACCCTGATTAATTTGTCAGCCAGGAAGGCCCCGTTTTTTTCCACCAAAGTAAGGACTCTTTTGCTCCTATCAACATGCAGCATCCCCTTTTTTTCCATATAAATTTTTTCTCTCCTGTTTTTCCAGCTCCTGGTCTTGGCGACATCCCCCCCAGCCCTGTCATAACCTGTATTGAGGACTTACAGGTTGACCAACATGGTGGCCTGCCTCATAGAGTCATGCAGTACCTGTGGGTGGCACCAGGGGAGATAGGGCACTTTCCTCCAGTTGCGTTTCCCAGGGTGGTGTGCATGCAATTATACACATGCACATGCATGATGGCTCATGGAGGTGCCATATCTGCCGGCATCTTTCTCACGGCTACTGCTCCCACTATCATCTGGCCTCCGCCATGTGGCAATCAAGTGGTGGGATGCAGGAAACCCCCACCCCGAGACAGGAGAGGAGAGCTGTCACTGGATGCTCAATTCTATCCTCTCCTGGCTGGCCCCAAAGGATCCTTGGTCCATTCCCGAACCTGGGTTGCTAGAGTAGCCAGTGATATGGCGTTCGGCACCTCAGCAAACTGTGCCACTGAGTCAGTGGTAATGCCCTCCCCCTTTTTAGCCTCAAACTAACAACTCTGTTGCCACCTTTAAAACCCAGCTCATGGTTATGTTTACTGCTTCCAGGACCTGTAACTGCTTCTAAGGTCTTGAGAACTCCTGACAGTGTATTATTCTGTATATAGCATTTGTTTGCCTAAATATCTGTAACCTAGCTTAGTACTGTACTGTGTTTTTACACATTTTATTTTGCATTTATTTTACAATATTTGTCCAGGAAAGACACACTAAGCTGAAGCCTGTTTTCAAGTGCATCCTGGGAGCACAGGGAAGTTAAGTGATTTGCTCATAGTCACACAGTATGCAAGTGGTGACTGTGGGATTCAAACCCAGTTCTTCAGGTTGGCAGCTCAGTGCTCCTCACCACCATGCTATGCTGCCTCCCATAATCTACACAATCTTTTGTATGTGTATATATTACTGTTAGTACCCCTGACTCTAGATCCTCTGAAAACAGGCACTTGCCTAAAGACTTTATGTAATAAAAAACAAACTAAACAGATTTCCTGATCATGCATTACAACATGAGCGAGACTTGCATTTTATTCGACCACCAGAGCTGAGAAGGGGGTATCTGTAGTGCCAGAGGAAGCCCCTCATTACCCTGCGTACTGCACAAATCCCCACACTTTCACCGAGTGGATTCCTCTCATAAGAACTCTCTTAGGCCCAAGAGGGGGCAAACATCTTTAAATTATTTATTTTTTAACTTTCAAGGCTTTATTGACACTTTGAAGGAAAACATTGCAGACATTCATACATTCATCAAATATAATTCTATATGTAGTTTATCTTGTTTGCCTATATGCATGATAACCTGTCAGATTTCTTATGTCAGTCCCCCACTACCATCTTCCATCTCAACACTGACTGTGGACTTGCAGGAACCCTTCAGATGCCCCCTGTGGCTTTACCCCCTGTAGCAGGTTGTGTCTCCTGTCATCTTTAATGTCCAGCACGGAGGTAGGGGCCCTGCAGGACAGGCCATTGGGAATGTGGAAGGAGGACTAGACATCACACTGCCACACCTCTGGGTATTTTTTCCATTGTTGCCTCCTACCACCTCCCCTGTAACTGCAGTCACTTGCCATGCTACAGATTTGGGGGGAGAGGAAAATATGTCTTGTGGTTATCCATGATTCCCTGCACCACCTGCAACCCACTGACAGAGGTGCTCTTGCTGCGGTATGGCTGTAACCCTACCCCCCAACCTCTGAAAGCAGCACTTCTGAGAATCGTCTGACTCAGGGCCAGGAGCTGGAACTGTGAGTCAATCCCTATTCTCCTGCCTGGCAAGGTAACACATTCCTGCCAGTCTCCCAGCTCGGCCATGCACCTTTTTTATTCTATTTAGAATTGGTCATAATTAGAGTCTAAAACAGGTTCTTGTTTACAGAACTTTTAAACTCATTAGTTTGCATACTGTAACGTGCAGGGAGCTTCACCCACAGGGGGAGGATGGTCACTTCCTTGGCAAGACTACCGATGCCCACACCTTGTAAGGGACAGATAGGATGAATCCCAAAAAGGCATACATGAGACAGAGAACCAGGATAAATGTAACAATGATTTACTAAAGAAAACAATGCAGGACACTAAATGCAAATAAGGGTTAATTAACAATGCATACCACCAGTGGCTTAGCATTCTATGCAATGGGCACAAACTCCCAGCCCCCAGCCTAGATCCCACCCTGTCTTTGCAATGTGACTGAGGTGTCTGGCAACTGAATTAAGTCCAAACATGAGGAGACAATGCCTGGAGCGAGGCCAGTGTCAGTTGGGGGGGGGCAGTGCCTTGGCAGGGAGGAGATGCGAGCAATGCCTGCTAAATGACATTTGCATAGCAAGTAGATACAAATGACATACAAATAATTTGTTTTTGGACACCATCACCATTTAACTTCTTGCACTTTGTGTGCCTGTTTCTTTTTCCAAGAGTGCCCTGCTTGCCTGCAATCAAATTCAAATTTCAGACTCAGATTCAGGGTAAAATATTTTTAAGATTCAAGATTTTTGTCTTTGATTCTGAAACTCCTAAATAATAATAATAATAATAAAGACTGGAATCTGACAAATCTAAATCAGTTAATCAGATTACAAGCAACACCTAATTGGCACCAGCATGACTTCAATCCCGTAACAGCCCACAAAATATTGAATTTAAACTCAGCAGTGCAATAAAATTGGGCCAAAAGATTTGACGCTACCATTATTTTTACTATAAAAGATTCTGGCATCTTCCAGTTTCATTTGGTGGAACAATTTTCTAATTCCACCAAAATTTGAGTATTTTGTAAATGTTTTAATTTAGTTTTTTTTTTCAAGAAAAAAAATGGCCCCCACATTGTGCATTGTAAACCTGTCAAGGGTTATGATTGAAAAAATAAAAAGACTAATTTTGCATAGCATAGGAGGTACTCAAATAAGTACATCTGACAGGTAGGCTAATATTTTTCTGAACTGTAGCTGAAACTAGATTTTATTGAAAAACATTTTTCTTTGCACTGCTGCTTTAAGACAGTCAGCTCTTTATTACCGAAGACATTTCCATGAAACTAGACTGTGTGCCTCTTTAGAGTTGATCTGTTCCTGCTGCATTTTCTGCTCTGATATCATATGCCTCTGCTTGTGACATAAGAATAATTTTATTTATTTCAAAACTGGTAACTGGGAAAGGTGCACCTGAGCTGAAACTCATTTCCAGGTGTGACCCGGGGGAAGTGGGGAAGGGAACTACAGGAAGAATAAAATTACAAAACAACACACAGTGGTTACATGGACAACATTACAGATGTAAGGACAACATGGAGACCAAGTATATTAACAGCACGGAGTAACACAATGATATGAGGACAGTCATTAAAAAATACAATAAAAGTGTGCAGTGCCTGATGGGGTAGGTGACAGTGCTAGTGGGGTCCGAACAGAACACTCGCAGTAAGAGTTCCATTGCACTTATGTACCTGACTTACACTGCAAGAATACTGTTTCCTACATTGTTTCTCTTCGCTGTGTTGTCATCTGTACTCCACTGATTGTCATTTCACTGGGCACTTATGTAAAAGGGTCTTTGCCTATAAGGATTCCCAGTATAATAAATAAAAATGAAATGAATACAGACCGTGGGTGGATTCACAATTAGCTTCAGTTAAAGGGAGGGGGGGATATTTCTGTAGCAACAGGTCGTGATTACACAAGAAGTGGATTTTCACTTCATGGACATTAAAAGTAACTCAAACAAATAAAGTCTGAGGGTATAGATTCTCTTGTACTACTGACCTCTGCTTAACTTTGCTTCTTTACTACTAATTGATTGCATTACGTCTTTGCACTGCCCCCCCCCCACCTTTCCCCAGGACACATCTGGAAATGAGCTCCTGCCAGCACAGCAGGCCTTTCTTGGTGAAACTTTTAAAATAAAATAAAATAAATTAAACTAAAGCGGTTCAAGGAGGAGGTAAGCCACTGGGGCACTGGGCATATGGGGCTGGGTGTAGTCCACTAGTCCACCTGAAGGGGGGCAGTCCTGATGTTGGAGCATAAACAAAGAATTACAAAACAAAACATCATCTACAGGGCACGCAGGCTTGAAGGTTAAAGGCAGTAATCCTTTAACTCATCCATTCCCATAGCCGCCATATGGTGTCAGAACCATCCATTGCTGAGCCTGACCCAAAATGGCCACCGGGAGAGAATGAGTTAAAAACTGCTATCCTAATTGTTCTTAGCCTTTGCCCATGTAAGTGACAGATTGTTGCCGAGGGGAGCTCTTCTGTTTCATCATGAAAACAGCCAGGGAACAGAGCAAAGTGCAAAAATAACTATGACTGAGCTCCGTGCAAACACCAAGCAGCAGTTTAATGTTCACATTAAGGACACACAACTGATAAGCTTTTAATAGCATACTAGACTGAGCTTATGTTACCAGTCCCTGTTGGAAACCACATTGTATTAAAAATTTGCTGGGCTGCATGCCTCATTTCTTAGATGGGAGCTCCATGCTTACCTCTAGCTTTGTACTTTCTATAAAGGACACTTGCTGAACTCTGGTCTCCATATTGTTACTGTTAGAGTATACACATTAATACACAGACAACAGTGGCAGAAAAATGCCGTCGGCCCGTCCAGTCTTTCCACCCTACGTAAATACTCTGCACTAGCCCTAGTGGCCAGCCCTCCCCTTTGTTGCTGCTCCTCCTTTTCTGACTAACCCCATATCCATAGGTATCCATGGCTGACTTCATGGTGCTGAGTAGTGAGACATCAGCTTGGCACACTGGTGGCCGAGTTTGCGCCTGCTCAAGGGATGACTGAAACAGAGACAGGCAGGGAGGGTGATGAATGTCTGCAAGTGGATGTTCTCTGCCCCAGGAGGGAAGGATTGGCTTGTACCACTTCTAGAGTGGTGGTCTGGTAGAAATGTGCTTAGGAGCGTAAGTGACCACATGCTGTCACATGCTCCACCACAGACATCACAATGTGCCCACCCTTACTTGGGAGGTGAGGGAGAATGCAGGAAATTCCCATCTATAGAGCATCGGATAATGCCCTCTGTACCCCCACCACCAAACAACACCCTCAGCACATCACCCCGATCCTTCCAGCAATCGCTCGAGATGTCAAGAGTGCAACTTCACTTGTGGCGGCAGTGAAGCCCCCTGGCAAGCATAAGGCAGAACCAAATGGGTGACAGATACTGCAGGGAGCTAGGAGGTGGGGATTAGCAGTAGCAGGTGAGTTCAGCAGCAGGAAGGGACACTTGAGGGACTAAAGGAGTTGGGCACCAGGAATCCAGGAACAAGCAAAAAGAAAACCCAGGAAGGAAAAAAAAAAAGAGTAAATATCCATTTCATTGTGTTCTGTCATCAACATAAAGTTTCTGCTATTAGGACTGACTAGATAATAATTTTTCAAATTTCATTTTTTCCAGGATTTAGACCACATCTTAGTAGCCATATCAAAGAAGTCTGCATGATAAGCATATAAGGGTCAAATCTGACCTCATAGCACTCTTCTTTCTTACATTATTTATATATATATATATTTTTTTTTGCTGGGCTCCACGTCCACCAGCCATTGGTCTCTGCACGCTCCGCCCTGCACCTCCCACCAAGGGACTGACTCAAGTCCTGAACACCCCTGCCTTACCCCCTTAGGGGTGGGGCTGCTGGGGGGGCCCCCTCCCCCCCCCCAGAGATGAGTAGGTAGCATGGGAGTGGGAGCCCAGGTGATGGTGCGAGGTCTGCTACATGGGGTGGACGTCACCCTGCAGAGGGGGAGCCTCTAACTTTCACAGTGTTTTCTCCCCGGGAGGCATGTTGCACAATAACATTAGGACAGCACGCTGTTGAACATCTGACATGCCTCCCCTAAGATACATTCACGGCTACCGGACCCTCTCCCACTGCCGCACAAGGTCTCATGAGCACTAGCAACTTCCCACCCTACCCCCAGTGGAGAAGAGCAGTCTGTAGGATGCTCAATCCTCCTCCTCCCAGCAAGCCCTCTGACCACCTAGCCCATTCCCAAGCCCGGGTCTTCAGTGTTGCAAACGATAGCACTACCACTGCACCGGTGAGCCAGTTATTATGTTCTATTAAAGAACTTTCTATAGCAATAGACTAATGTCACATATACAGCAAATGGGAGGTCAGCTGGCATACCTCAAACTTTTGTCACTGAAATGAGGGACACGGGCACTCAAACTGACGGACAATGTGAAACACTGGCTTTCAAACTGAGGGGGGCATCTCATCAAACGTATACATGCAAATTCAAAACACTAAGGAAAACAGTGGGGATTTTTATGCATCTTTTTGTTCTCCTTGGTTTTGGCTAGTGGATATACCCCACATCAGTCATCTGGGTCCCTTCAATGATCCTGGACTTCACACTGCTCATCATCAAGGGATTTTTTTCCTGCTGTGTGGTTCCCCATGGCCCCCTCTTGATAGAGGCAGATATGCAATGACCTCAGCGCATGGGCGGGCATGCTCCCACCCCCCATGTGCAGACATCTGCTGCCAATCTGGCCTTAGTATTGGTCTCAGACTCACCTACTCCTAGCCATCACTAGCAATCGGTATGTTACCGGGCACCAGATCCCCTTCCTTGCTGGAGAAGGTGAGTAGTCTAACAGACACTCATCCTCCTCCTCCCAGCCAACCCTCTGACAGCCTGAGTTTGCTCCTGAACTCAGGTCGTCAGCACCAAATGGGCTGGCCTGGAAGCCAGTGCTTTTATTTGCTAAAAGTTAAATTTTCCATTAGCATCATAGAACTTTTTTTTTAATCCTTTTTTATGCCCCCTTCCACACCACTGCCTTGAACTCCCTTGGGATTCCCCAAGGTGCCTGATTCTGCTGCGTCCTGTCTCCCATCAGCTGTCTCTCTCCATGCTGCCATGGCTATCCCTTCCTGAGTGGGGTACAGAGGGTGTACCCCCTCAGACTGCTTTTCTTCATCAGGTGGCTCTGCTGAGGGGTTCAGGACCAGTCTCCTTCGGCACCCCAGGGCCTGTCATCCTTCAGGCAATGAGACCATTTTCAGCATTTCTTTCCATCCCCATGGGCACAAGCACATTAGGGATATTTAAGGTGTGTCTGCATGTCGAGTGTGCTGCCGTGCCAAGCCCCCAGCCTGCATCTGTCCTACTGGTGCCCTCGACTGTACTGCCACCTGTGGTCATCCAGGTGGCAGTATTGCAATGAGGATGGTGACCCAGCCTCCCTAAAGGAGATGAGAATCCACTGGGATGCTCAGTTCTTCTCCCCCTGGCCAGCCTCCAACAACATAGGCTCGTTTTTAAACCCAGGTCATCAGCATCACGTGCAGTAGTGCTACCACTGCGCTGATGGGCTGGTCAAGAATTTCTGCTTTGAAGTCAGAGTTTACAGCATTGTACCTATGTGAGTAACACTTTTTCAATGTGAGCCCAATGAGGGACAGAGCACTTCAAAGGAGTAGAATGAGGGACATCCCACATAATGATAGACAGTCAAATGTTTTCTAAAAGAAACAGTGAAATAAATGTTTCATTATCCAAAATATTTAGAAAACCAGCAGTAGGAGTAAATAAAATAATTAAAGTTAAACAGAATTGCTGTGATGGGCAAGTCTAGAAGGCTCCAACTTCTAAGGGTCTGGTACCTGACTCTGGCTCAGCTCTAAGTCGTTGAGATTTTCCAGTTTCCAGCAAAAAAATTCCTGGTTGGCCTCAGTAGCACTCAGATGCACAAAATTACCCCCAAAATGTAATTTCATGGCCAGTGGAGGAGCGGTTGCACTTCTGCACTCCACACCAGTGACCCATGTTCAGGAATGGATGCGGGTCACTTGGAAGGCCAGCAGGGTCAGGGAGGAACAAGCGCCTGGCAGCAGATCTCCTTCCTGGTGGAGGGGAGACACTCAATCCCCACTGCATGGCCTGCCCCCCTGGTGTAGGCCGGGTGATAGCACAGCAGGAGAGCATGTTAGCAAGGGGACGGCTGGAGCATGATGTGCTGCCGCACACATCCTGATGCTCCAGTCCAAGGCATGAAACAAATCTGGAGAAAAATGGATGCCAGACTGCTCCTTGCCAGCAATCCCTGCAGGCTCACACACAACTGATCACCCGCCCAGAGGCTTCAGCATAAGTGGTGGATAACGATACGTTACTCAGAAGGTCGGTGACGGGGCTGATGGGAGTGGGGGGAGTGCTGTTGTGCAGACCCAGAAGGTGAGAAACATAGGATTTAAAAAAATAAATAGAATTTCAGTACCTTCCATTTCTTCATTACTGAACACATTTTTATCTTTTTACTCTTACACATCATCTGTTCCAGTTACTTATCCTCCATGTCGTGAAGACATAATCCTCTGCTTCTGACATCATAACCTGTTGCCATGGGAATGATTCTGCTGTTACATACAATGGATTGTAACCCCAAACCAGGAATACTAGCAGCGACAGATGACATTTAAGGGGCAAGGGACCAGATCTCATGCAAATGTCTTTCGTAATAAGAATGGAATGTCCAGCATTTCAAATTGTTTTGGGACTCTTGTAACATTTGAGCCCTGCTGATCTGACTATATTTTTTTACAAAAACCTGGGGCATCATTGAAAGCAATCAACAGTCAACATAGAGACAGGAAAGCTATAAATGGCACAGTTAATTTTATAGCCTGAGCCCAGTCAGTACAGAGGTAGGAACTTGTGGATGGTGAGGGATATGCAAGATCACTGCCAGCCTGAGCCCAGTTAATGCAGAGGTGGTGACTTGTGGATGTGAGGGACATGCATGATCACTGCCAGCCTGAGCCCAGTTAGTGCAGAGGTGGGAACCTGTAGCTGGTGATGGACATGTATGCAAGTTGTTGACAGGCATAGCCCAGTCAATGCAGAGATGGAAACCTGTAGATAGTAAGTGACATGCATGCATGTTGTTGTCAGGCTGAGCTCAGTTAGTGGAGCGGTGGGAACCTGTAGGTGGTGAGGAACATCCATGTATATTGTGAGGCAGATCCTAGTCACTGCAGAGGTTGGAACCTATAGATGGGGAAGAACATGCTTGCACCTTATTTTTGGGTAGAGCCCAGTCAGTACAGAGGTGGGAACCTGTAGATGGTGAGGGACAGACATGCACATTGTTGTCAGGCAGAGCCCAGTCAGTGAAGAAGTGAGAAGCTGTAGATGGTGAGGGACAGACATGCACATTGTTGTCAGGCAGAGCCCAGTCAATGAAGAAGTGGGAAGCTGTAGATGGTGAGGGACAGACATGCACATTGTTGTCAGGCAGAGCCCAGTCAGTGAAGAAGTGAGAAGCTGTAGATGGTGAGGGGCATTCATGCATATTTTCAGTTCTCCTAGCTCATGATTTGACTCCAGCAGGCAAGCTGAACCCTTGGCTCACTTCCAGCCTGGCTGTAGTTAAAATTGACTTGGTTTGCTCATCTTTGCGCAAAACCAAATGCAACCCCCCCGTTACCCGGGGTTACAAGAATCCCAGTTAGACCTAGTGGCAGGCAGGGAAGGCAGCTGGTGAAACTCCAGTTAAATGGATTTCACACTATCTCACTCTGTTCTCAGCCTCAGCTGAGACTGAGGGATGACATCATTTTAGAACTGTCACAGCTGCATAAGCCACACTGGAATGTTGCAGCTAGGGACGTTAGGATAGAATGTTGGGGAATTTGAAGTCAGTTCAGTAGTAGTCTTTAATAGAGTGTTGAAGAGGGAAGAGGTGTGCTGCAGCTGCAGGCCCTCATAGCCCTCATCTCTGACAAAGAGCTATATTTTTGTTAGAGGTGTGTGTTCTCACCTGAAGAGGAACACAAGAAGAGCCAAGTGAAGTGGTAGAGACTGCTTCCAGTGGTTCACGGCCCCATCCCTACGGGGATGGTGGGAAGGATTCAGCCTGCTTCCAGGGGGAATCCCCTGGTCCGGCTAGGGGAGGAAGAAGAAGCTGCCTAATTTTAGGTTCATGCTGGAGCACCAGAAGTCTTGGATGAGATTTCTTTGAAGAAGAAAAAGCCTGTGGGGCACCTGCAACCAAGGGGTGAGTCTGCTCTGATAAAGGGCCAATGTGTTTTCACCTGAGACAAGATGAAGTTAAGAGACTATTACTGTGGGGTCAGGAAAAGACAGCCAAGTACAGTTTTGAAACTTGTGGGAATTGAACTGCTTAACTCTGTGGGGGTCTAGAGCAATGGACACAGCCACTATTTAGGTATGTTTCAAGTTCAGCACAAGTGGGATGGAAGAACAGTAGATTAAATGTGACATACATTTAAAGAGAATCTACACAATAAAGTGTTTTCAGAGGATGAGGTGTTAAAGTCCAGAGAAATGGCCAGGTATGAATTATGGGAGCGAGAGGTGGGAGACACCCCATCGGTAGTAACCAAATTCACCTCTGCGGGTTTGCTTTGGGACACCTGTTGCTTTCTCTCAGGTACTTGGCCAGTGCCTGAGGAAAGTACCCAGATGTGGGATTGATGAAGAAGATTCCCTGATGGAGCCAGAAGTACTCAGAGGTGGTTTAGGGAGCCACCGAGAAATGTTCCGTGCTACATGGAAAGTGTCCAAGGGCTGGCATGAGAGCCGAGCCATGGAAGGAAGATAGTCCAGAAGGCTGGCAATGGAGCCGAGCCAGGGAAACCAAAAAAGAATTGAGTTAGGGCAGAGTGCCCAGAGTGTTTCGAAATCTGAGGGTTTCAGTGTAAAGAGGATGTGTTCTGATCTCCATAAATCTGCATTACCAGGAGCGTAGTCCCTTGGGGGTCCATCTATGTTTTGTTATTCTGTTGGATGTGAATAAAAGCCACACTTTAGAATCCCAACTTCTAGTATTGGACATTACAGTTATTGCTTCCTGTGTCCGGAGTTATTTGGGGGCCTCTGTGCAGAGTAGTCAAACCTAGCCAACATGCCGAGTGACACCTTTCTCCCCATGTTTCAACTTATAAAAATGGTGGCACCGTGTCATAGGACCCAGGCCCCTCAACTTGTTCACTAGCTACACAGGCAGGGGTAGTAGCCCTCTCAGTTTAGCGCTGACTGGGGGTTACACAAATAAAACTTGGTGAACGCTTGCCAACTCAGTCGACCACCATGGCCTTCTATGCGGTACTATCAGTGTGGAGTAAAGGCGGGCATACTGACCAGGTAAGAAGTAATGAGATTATAGAATTCAATGCGTGGTTGCAAAGCTGGTGCCTAATAAAAGGATACCACTCTACAGGTGCCTGGGGTGACTTCTGGAAGAGCACATTTTTTAAATATGATGGACTGCACCTAACCATGGAAGGGGTGAGAGCACTTGGGCACACGTTTGATGTTTGCATTGGACATTTAAACTAGGCAAGGGGGAGTCTGAGGCTAAGGAACCTATCAGTATCAGTATTGATGGAAACTTAGCCAGCACTCCCCCAGTAACTGAGAACAAATACAGGGATCACAAAAGGAGTCACAGGGGCAGAATAACAGGTGAGGCAACTGCTCACCAGCTAAAGAAACCCAAG
Organism: Neoceratodus forsteri; assembly: GCA_016271365.2. NCBI lineage: Eukaryota > Metazoa > Chordata > Ceratodontiformes > Ceratodontidae > Neoceratodus > Neoceratodus forsteri. Next base: position 62,605,753 of record JADMNL010000032.1, read on the forward strand.
AAAGGGAAGACAGATACTCCTACTGGCGCATGGAGGGGCAATTGTTTAAACCCCAGAAGCCTAGGAAACAAGATAAGTGATCATCAGGTGTTGATGGCAGAAACCAAAGTGGACCTGGCAGCCATCACAGAACATGAGCCTCAGAGAACAATGACTGGGACCTATCGGTCCCAGGCTACTCTCTCCATAGGATGGACAGGAAGGGAGCAAGGGGTGGCACTCTATGCCCAGGATGGGATTAAAGCCACTTCATATAACTTTAACAAAAGAGAAGGTGTAGAATCCATGTGGGTATGACTCCGAACCGCATCAGGTAAGAAGGTCTACTTCAGGGTGGTATACAGACTACTAGGACAGACAGAGGAGAGGGACAAGAAACTATTAGAAGAAATTAGGGATGTGACACAAAAGGGGGGCATGGTGTTGGTGGGTGATCTAAACATGCTTGACATTGACTGTGATATTCTAGGGGCTAGGACCTCGAAAAGTGAAGTGATGATGGAGGCCTTACAGGACTGCCCACTGATCCAGAAGGTTAACATTCCAACCAGGCAGGATGCCATCCTGGATGTGATCCTCACAAATTCAGAGGTGGTTGAGGATGTTAGGATTGGGGAACCTCTCGCCAATAGTGACCACAGCTTTGTCTGGTTTGAGTTATCCCTCAGGGATATAAAATCTCAATCTCAGATGGAAGTCTTAAATTTTAAAAGCGCTATCTTTGAAAGGATGAAGCAACTGGTCAGAGACAAACTGACCAGGGTTCAGGAAAAATCTGCAGTAGAAGACATCTGGGAACTAACCAAACAATCCGTCTTGGAAGCTACAAAGCTTTGCATCAGGACAATAAAGAAAAGAAACAAAGTATATAAGAGGCTCATGTGGTTCACCACCCAGGTCAAAAGGGCAATCAGAATGAAGAGAGAAGTTTTCCGCAATTATAAAAGAGATAAGAGGGAGAGTGACTGGGAAGATTACATTCAGAAGAGTAAGGAAGCAAAGATGGTGGTTAAGAAATAAAGGCAACAGCCGAGCTTCAGACTGCTATGAGGGTTAAAACTGGAAACAAGCATTTTTTTTTGTTACATGCAAGAAAAAAAAAAGAAAAGGGAAGGGATAGTTAGGCTAGTAGAGGAGGACAGGATTATCGAGGAGGACGGGCAGAAGGCTACCGTACTGAACAGATTCTTCTGCTCAGTATTCACCAAGGAGAATACCAGACCGATGCCTGAAAACGGTCTCAAAGCAGCCAATAGGAGTATACCACAAATGGAAGCACCAAAAATTACCAAGAGCAGCATCAGAGGGGCAATAGTTTGCCTGAAGGCAGACAAGGCTCCAGGCTCTGATGGACTGCACCCTAGAGTGCTAAAGGAACTGGTCGAGGAACTGGCTGGACCCTTGGCATATCTGTTTAATCAATCAATCACTACAGAAGGGAGATGTACTAGTTGACCAGAGAAGAGCAGATGTAGTTCCAGATCACAAGGGAAGGGGTAGAGTTGTGGCTGGCAATTACAGACCAGTTAGCCTTACATCCATCATGGGGAAAATGTTGGAGACCCTAATCAAGCAGAAGCTTGTGGAGTAGCTGGAAGGGAACAGTCTTCAGGATAGCAGACAACATGGGTCCATGGCAGGTAGATCATGCCAGATGAACCTCATTACTTTTTTGACTTGGTAACTAAGGAACTGAATAGGGGCCACCCAGTGGACCTCCTCTACTTTGATTTTAGCAAGGCCTTTGACTCAGTACCACACAATTGTCTGATAAAAAACTTTGGAGGACCTTGGCACTGCTAAGTGTGTAGTCAATGGGTGGAAAGTTGGCTTAAAGATAGAAGGCAGAGAGTGGTCGTCAACAGAGTGAGATCTGCTAAAGGAGAGGTCACAAGTGGAGTTCCACAGGGATCGGTCTTAGGCCTAGTCCTATTCAACATGTTCATTAGTGACATCAGCGAGGGTATTCAGGGCAAGTTGGTCCTCTTCACGGATGACACGAAACTCAGTGGGAGGGTTGATAGAGCAGAAGGAGTTAGGGCCCTACAAAAAGATCTCCATAGACTAGAAAGATGGTCTAATGTCTGGCAGCTGAGGTTTAACACAAAAAAATGCAAGGTGATGCATCTAGGGAAAGGAAACCCAAAGACAGAATATTGGCTCAATGGGGTCAGGCTCAGTACCTCACAGGAAGAAATGGACTTGGGGGTCATCATATGTGACACGCTCAAGCAAACAAGCCAATGAAACAAAGTATATAGCCAGCTAAATAGAATGCTGGGGTGTATAGGAAGGGGATTCGGCAGCAGGAGAAAAGAAGTGATCCTTCCCCTCTATAGGTCCCTGGTGAGACCACATCTGGAGTACTGTGTCCAGTTTTGGAGCCCTCACCTAAAACAGGACAAGGATAGGCTGGAGAATGTACAAAGAAGGGTGACAAAGATGGTACAGGGACTCCATGGACTCTCGTATGAGGAGCATCTTAAGTCATTAAACATGTACACGCTGGAGGCTAGGAGGGAGTGAGGGGATTTGATTGAAATATTCAAATTCATGAAAGGTTTAAACAGAGTGCCTTATGCTGAACTATTCAACAGGGTTAACAGCTCCACTCCTAGAGGACACGAATGGAAGTTGAGGGGAGGGCACTTCAAGAGGGATCTAAGGAAACACTACTTTACCTAAAAAGTAGTGGAACCATGGAATAGACTACCAGCAGAGGTGGTGGAAGCTAAGACTGTGACAGCGTTCAAGCTTGGGTGGCACAGAGCATGGGAAGCTCTGTAACAGGGATGAACAACTATCAAATGGGGGCTAGGCCAGAGACCGGAACAGGGTCTCAGAAACTCAATGGACAGACTAGATGGACCATTGGTCTCTTTCTGCTGACATTTTATATGTTTCCATGGTTCTAATTGTTCTGAATATGATAGTTACAAGCCTTGTAGTTTTATTATTTAAACCACTGCTGGAATTGTTAAAGTAAACTCCATATTTCTCTTTTATTTGTGCCCTACAGGAGAGAACAGGTGTGGAATCATGTTAGTCAGGATTTTGCTTATGTCTTTTCATCACTCACCTCGAACATCTTATATAGAAGGATTCACAGGATCGAATGGTACAGTGCAGTGTGATGGTCAAGAGCACTGAGCTGCAAAACTGGAAGAACTGGGTATGAATTCCACAGCCACCACTGGCATACTGTGTGACCCTGAGCAAGTCACTTAACCTCCCTGTGCTCCCAAAAAAGCACTTGGAAACAAGTCTCTGCTTAGTGTGTTTTTTCTGACTAAAAATGGTAAAATAAATAAGTAAATAAAGATTTGATCACCGCTGTTGTGATGTGGTTGAAATAAAAGATGCCCTACCACCACAGCCGAGTCAGGGATAATTAATGAATCGACTGAGGACAGCAGTTGCTGGACAATAACAATAAATGCAGCTTAGAGGATGCTTTGATGAGAATACAAGCTTACAGTCAGTAAAATGTTGCGAGTCATGTGATGCAAAGGATGAGGCAGGTGTGGGCCTCTCTACAGCTCACTGTACTGCCCCTCATTTTCAGAGGCCAGTTTCAGCATTAGTGTTTTGTTCTTTCAGTACAAACTGGCATTTCAGGCATCAGGAAACCTTCACGGTTGAAATAAAGAGTTCCAGCAATTAGTCGCAGGCAACTAATAGAGCAAAGGAGCCTTCCAGGAGGAACAGATCTCACTCTCTGACATAGCTGGCACCGTGCCTATTCTATCACTCATGCTGGCAAATATACAGCATTGTTCCCATACCTTAAAGGAAAACACAATGCAATACACATATTTTTTTTTTTTACCTTTGTATATCACAGTTTTTTCTTTGAACGCAAGACCTTAAGACCTACTTTAACTGGCTGGTCATCTCCTATTGTTTTGTTGCTTTTTTACCATTCTTGCCTCAGTTCCCCTGTTCCCCACCCTAGGGATCATCATAGCTGGCACATTTTCCCTCCTTATGGGCAGGTGAACAGGTTCCCCAACAACCCTGATAGGCTGGTATTGGATGAGTAAATGCCTGGTGGTTCATACTCTCATATCCTGGAGCAGAGCACCTCACCTAAACAATATGTCCACCTCCCCCCCCCCCAACCAACCTCAGATTATGGGGACTGCATGCAAACTCTGGTCTCCTAGTGCTGTAGCAGTACTACTGGCCTGGACTACGTACTGCTTTCAATGACTTCTAACAGTGTTGGCACCTGGGAGAGGCCTGGGAGCCTCTATACTGGACATGGGTATTATTTTTATTATTATGTGGGAAATAACTGCAGATTTGTGAGTTGGTAGGGAAAGTCACAGCTCAGCTGCCGGCATTACAGTGGCAAAAGGCAATACAGGGTGTGCTTTGTGCTGTGATAATCGTATGTCTCGGGTGGGTTGAAGCATGAGACCAAAGGACGAGTGCTTCCACCACCAAGAAATACTGTTATCCCAACACAAAGCATACCCTGGAGTGCATTATTATGATTTTATTTTATTTATTTTAATTGTGTTGAAAACTTTGGAGAATTACCTTTCACAAGTGCTCACTTACAAAAGTCCCATATCAAACACATGGTCACAAAAACATTATAAGTACAATAAGCAGTTCCAAAGGAAATACAGTCGAGTCAGGCTCAAAGCACTTAAGGAAGAACAATTACATACAGTTTTGAAAAAAATAAAAACATACAGATCATTGTATAAAAAGTCACAGGATTGTACAGAGAGAAAACAAATAAAACAGTTTGATGGTTACAACTAAACTGGACTGCAAGGGCAAATCTCAAAGATCTCTTAAACTGATTAATCATGGGGATGTTCAGCTGTGTATCAGGCAGTTCGTTTATCCAGTCAGCGGCCCTGACAACAAATGACCACTTGCCCAGCTGAGTATGCCGGTAAGAAGGCCTAAGGGCATTCCTGGCCATGTTCTTGGTATTGTATTGGTTAGAGACGGTGTGGAAGCAGTTTGTTAAAGCAGGGGGTGTGAGACCCCAGAGCACCTTTTTAGCCAGCAAACAGGTCTGGAAATGTATTCTGCTGGGTAAAGGTAGCCACTTAATAAGTGCACAAAAGGTACAACTATGAGTGCGGTTATCTGCACCAAATACAAAGCGGCACACCTTATTACAGATCAGCTTTACTCTGTTTAGCACCATGTCACAGGCAACTACATAGACACAGAGGCCATAATCTGTAAGTGACAGAATGGAGCCAGCTACAGTCAGGCATCCAGTATGCCCAGTGAGATTGTTCCAGTTACGGTATAGGACACCCAGTCGTCAGTTAGCTATGGTCACCAGATTGTCAACATGAGGTGCAAAAGATAAGATGTCATCCGGAGTTACCCAAGATATTTGAAGGTCTCCACCTGTACATTTCTGATGACAAAGGGTGGAACGTTCTTCTTCTGTGGGAGGCTAGAGAAGGACATGGTCTTTGTTTTTCTGTAGTTGAGGATCGGTTTGTTGGAGAACGAGCTTTCTAGTGTCCTGAAGTTACCTTGGAGAGCCACGGTAAGGCTCTGGAGGTCAGGAGTTTTGGAAGAGATGACTGCATCATTAGCACAGAGGAGTACATTGGCTGTCTGACAAGCATCGGACAGCTAATTTATGAACAGGCCAAATAGGAGTGGGCCCAAGATGGAGTCTGGAGATGCTTTTAATCACTAGCAAAACATAGATTCACAACATATTTATTTAATTAAAAGTTTAACCAGAAAGGCACACTGAGCAGAGTACTGCTCGATTCCAGGTGCATCTTGGGGGGAAGGAGGACACAAGGAGACAGACATGCACAAGCAAGTACAGTAACAGCGTAGATACATCACTAGGTTAAAACATCATTAGGAAAATTTGAGTGTACATACATACATCCATGTTTATATTTAGGCTATGTCAATGTGGCTTGCAGCTAATGTCAATCATCAACTCATGCAGAAGGAAGCAAAGTCTGCCATTAGAAGTGAGACAACTAATTATGCTTCATGCACAATAAGAAGTGGCTCTAAGTATTCCCCTTCTGTAGCGAGATTTAGTATCGCCTGAAAACAAGTTTACTGTACTGCTAGAGATTAAAAGCAGATGGACTGAAGAATACAAGAAATACAGAATGATGTTTTGAGATAACATCTGTTTATGCCTAGACATATGCATTAAATACAAATATGAAGAATTAAGTGTAAAGAAATTATGAATTGTATATAAAAGCTCCGAGTTTGGGGAACTGTGAATTGAATGTGTATGTTGTAATCTAAACATTCTGAAATGTGGGTCAGGGAAAGTACCACATTACATGTTAATTTTCTTTTAACCATCCCAGTCAGTTTTATTCAGTACTATTTGGGTTATGGATTTTCACATTTACTCACCTATGAGGAATGTCACTGAATTATAGTTTTTATTTCATACATTGTGAAATTACAGGTTGGCTGCAGGAGTTGCTATGAAACCAAGATGCTATTTAAGCATTCAGGTACCAACCACAGTTTGCTCTGAGGAATGCGTCACTGATGCTGCAACGTCAGCATGCACGTGATTTGTGCATGCGCACAAGGTCATGTTAGACCTCCCCTTAGCTGGCAGTCTAATTCCATAGCACTAAAATTAAATAATGGCTCAGCACCAAGGTAATATCATGCAAAGCTGCGTTTGCGATTTTAGACTTTTCTATAAGTCTGGGGACACTTTAGGCAATTGAGCCGGGAAGAAATAAAATGAATGGACTTGTCAGTGGTTTGAGGTTTTGGTCTGCGACAAACAGTATGTCATTTTCCTGTACTGCATCACCTATTGGTGAAAAAATTTTGGAAGTAAGCTTCAGTCTGATAAGATGAAGAGTTCTGTCTCCTGACTGTTTTGTGAAGAGGTGCTGTGCACATAGATGTTTTACTTAATGTCTGCAAAGTAAATGATTTTTCATGACTTTATCCTGCTCTTGTGTGCCCTTGACACCACTTCCCAGGAGTCTGAGAGTGAGTTTATGCATGAGCACAAACAAAATTCTACCATCCTTGCAGTTTGCATGTTGGTTCTCTCCTTGCATCCGTTACAGCTCCTCCACACTGCTCTTGTTGTAAAGTGCTTCTGTGGAGTGCTACCTCCAAGTGTACTAAACGGCTGGCCTTGTAGCCATATTACAGGGATTCAAAAGTTGTCTCCACTAGCCAGATCATCAGTACCGCACTAGGGCTTTCACACAGGATGCAGAAAACCCGAGTTTGGGAATGAGCGCAAGAGGTCAGGGCATGGTCTGCAAAGGAGGAAGACCAAGCATCTCAGAGGATGTGTTTTTTTCCCGGAGGGAGGGAGGGATGGCTATCACTGTAGCTGCTATACTGCCACCTAGGTGACCACAGGTGGTAGTGCAGTAGGCAGCAAGACTGGAAGCGGGGGACGTTGGCCGAGGCCTGTGTGAAGCATACTTCCATGCTACTGATTGGGCCTGCTAGTGGGCTGATGTCCCATGACATGGGACCAGAAACAAGGAAAAAAAGGCCTGCCTCACACATGGTGACCTAAGGTGCATTTGGGCTCCAACCTTGGCTACTGCCCACTTCAGAGGGGAAACCTAGGAACCTCTGCCTCTGTAACCAGTAGTAGGTGGAAGATTGGATCTGGTTAGGCTGAACCCCACCATGGAAGGAGGGGTAAGCCCATGAGGTTGGAATCCCTGGAAGGTAAGCAACAGAGATGCTTGGTGGTGGAGCTTGCCCTGGTGATGGGGTATGAGAAAATACAAACTATTGAAAAAAAAGTAACTTCCTCCATTTAGGAAATGGGAGTGCAGCAGTAAGGGAGCATTTTCATTTCATCCATGAAGCAGAATTCCTGAGTTAAAAAGAGCAGGGAGCAAAATACTGTAAATGTCATGTGATGGAGTGTGATCGCATCTTCACCCCCCCATTCCAGTGCTCCCATATTGTTTTGACATTTTCCCTGTAACTCCAGGGTGATATTCCTGTGTTTTTCTGTAGATTACATTATTTTCTATGGAAGCTGAATTGCCCTGTTTTCCTGTATAACCAATGCAAGTCTATGGGAAGAGTTTTCCTGTAGATGCCTCCAAATCCCTGTAAAATACAGGAATCCCTGTAGATATGGGAGCCCTGCCATTCCAGCAAGGTACAGAATGATAACATAACAACTGTAGAGAACATTCACCCTTAAGGGTTCAATGAGTGCATGGCTTCTGATTCCAGAAGGGCGAGTGGTGAGCATGTCAGCTTCACCACAGAGATGCCTCTCGCAAGAACTGCCCTCTCGTCCCCACAGGCTTAAAAAACAGTGGCATAATTAAAAGGAATGATAATCACTTCAATGACTTGCCTTCAGGGATATATCCCAGTTTATTTGCTGGTGGAAAAAAAAAAAATTTGAAAACTTCCATGACTCCTGGCATTCAGCCTGGAGGAGAAATAGTTAACGCATTTGTGCTTGCAGATTTGGGAGGAGGTCTCTCGAGGTGTCTGGTAACCTATTTTGCTTTCACTTTGTTTGATTAGTGTTGACAGTTTAGCTTCCGGGAATTACACTGAAAACGGTAATGTGTTTTACTTGCGGGAAATAAATAGAAAACCTTTATTTAGAAACACAAAGTATTTAAAAAAAAACTCTTCTATTTGGAACCGAGTTTTAGAATCAGGGGAATCTTCCTCTTCTAAACAGGGTCAGCATCTCTAAATCTGACTGTGCAAAAGTGCAAGGATAAGGGTCCGGTTCAGTGGTGCGGTGGCTGAGGCACCAAGTGCCACACTGCCCACCACGCTGGTGACCCTGGTTCAGGAACAGAGCAGGATCACTGGGGGTCAGCTGGGGGAAGGAGGCTTGAGTGTCCACAAACGGCTCACCTCCTTTGGAGAGACACAATGAGTTGCTGCTTTCCTGCTACCCTGCAGAGGTTGGGTGGCATAGCATCTGCATCTGCTTCCTGGAGAGTCAGGGCAGGCGCTCAACTATGTACAGCGTCTACATGCCATACATCCATGCCATTGCAATCATTTCTAACCTCTGAGCAGGGGCAAAAACTATGGAGAAAAATCCCTCTGAGTGCCAGAATGATGGTTATTGACTCAGGAGGCTCTGCTCCATTGCTTGTTGCACTCACTCACCCACAGAAGTGAGTAGCTTAGGTAAGGCCCGGACAGTAAGAGATGAGGCTAGGGGATCTGGTCGGGGGGGGGCACTCAGGGAGAAACAGGAAAAACAAAGGATGTAAAAAAACTGAATGGAAGATGCCTCCTCCCGTCCGATGGTGCAGCATTGAGCTGCCATGGGGAAAACAGGTTTGGGAACAAGTTCGATGCATGATGTCGGGGGGTAAGGCCAGGACAGCTGCCGCATGACACTGTGTCTTGGCTGATAGAGGGCTAGTCATGGGTTTCCCCATCACAGTGACCTTGCAGTTGGGCTGGGGGTCTTAATCTTGCTGCAGTGGGATTCTGTGCATTATCAAGGCCAACATAGGCATTCACTAAAAAATACCACCAACAGCTAAATCTGGTTCAATGTCAGTTGGCATCCATCTGTATCCCCGTCCCCCGGGATGAGGCTGAAAATAGGCAGAATTGTTGTTTAGTCCTCCTTTCTGGTCAATAGAAAGAAACTAAATTGTCCCATGTCAGTGTTGGGGGGGGGGGGAGAGAGAGACAAGGGAGAAAATTGACAACTGACGTCCGTATGAAAGCCGGGATCCCTCTGCCTGATTAGGTTAAGTAAGTGAGAAAAGGGTATCCCTTCAGACTGACAGCCGGAAACAACATACAATATATTTATAGATTAAAAAATAAATAAACTGTAAGGATGGGCCCATCCTGTTGACCCAGCTAGCATACTGTGCTACCTCACAGGTAACCTGGCTCCTAGAGTGAGCCAGGGCTGTCTGCAATCATGTGCCCCGCGTTGGGGGTGTTGCCGGCAGTAATGTGTCTTGGCAAATGCAAGGAGGGGCACCACACTCATCTGCCACGGCAACATCTGTAGCAGGCAAAGGGGCTTAGTCTCCTTAACAGGGACAGCTGCGGATTGTATCTGTAGTGGCAGAGGGAATTAGAACAGGGGGATGAGAAAAAGGAGAAAGAACCACAGTAATGCTGAGCGTCATGATGCATGTAAAGGTGGGCTGCAGTCTCATGACTGGGAGATCGCCTGCGCTCGACAGATCGACATACAAAAGGATATAAAAAAAATCCCCACAAGGATCTACAACCATGGTGCGGAATTGGAACTGGCAGCAGTAGTAACCCCAATATCAACATGGGGCAAAGGTGGGCCCCCTAAAGAAAAAAAATGTCTATTTAACCCTCAAACAGAACTGCTTCCTAATATTTTTTGGGGGGGGCGGGTTGCATTTTTGGCCAGGAAAGACACATTAAGCCAAGGCCTGTTTCCAAGTACAGTACATCCTGGGAGAACAGGTAAGTTACGTGACTTGTTCATGGTCACACAGTATGCCAGTGGTGGCTGTGGGATTCAAACCCAGTTCTCCAGGTTTGTATCTTGGTACACTTAACCACTATACAATACTGTCTCCCTATTTGTAATGGCAGTATAGCCTAGAGGTTACAGTGATGAGAGGCAAACAGCATGGTATATCCAGCAGCCCTGAGTTTGATTCCCAGAGCCTATACTTGCATAATTTGTGACCCTGAGTAAGTCATGTAACCTCCCTGTACTCCCAGGTCACCCCTCTAAATGGGCCTCGTGCCCAGTGGGCATTAACCAGAAATTGTAGAGGTCCTCCTGCAATGACCCAGATGGAAGCGGTGCTCAGCTAGCAGGACTGCCTTTAAAAGGTGACTACTGCTAACCTTAAAAAGTGGTATTGACCGCAAAATGCTGGCAGCTTGCTTTTTGGGTAGCACTCTTACATTGATAAATGAGATTTAACTAATGCACAACTAGGTGTGAAGCTGATTTTTTTTTTTTTAACTTTGCAGGTTCTGCATCTACCCAAGTACAAAGGATGTTGTAAAATGGGCTTCTGAATCCTTCAGAATCCTGTTAACTTCATTGGTCTAAACACATCACCTGACCATTCATTAATCTCTGTTATACCAACAGTTTGTAACTAAGCTGCCCTATGGCCTTGCAATAACCTAACTAGCAATAACCTAACCTAACCTACCTAGCAATAACCTAACTAAATGAAAATAAAATCTTTTTCACTGTTTAAACACAAAAACCCACAACAGAGCACAGGTTTCTTCAAAGTAAATGCACTGCCTGAGGTATTCAAAGGGACACAGCCTTTTGTTACCAAACTCACATATTCTACCTAGCAACAGCCTAACTAAAGGAAAATACAACTTTTTTTCCTATTAAAAAGAAACTTTTCCTATTTTATAACTACATTAGCCCACTCCAGGATATGGGTTTCTTGCGAATGAATGTACTTCCTGGGTGTGTTGAAAGCTACTCTGTCATTTGCCATGTGTGTCTTCCAATTCACCCGGGGAGTGCATTAATTCTCTAGAAACCCATGCCCTGTTGTGGGTTGTTGATTACATGGACTCCTTCTTGTAAAATAATTTTCTGATTCAGCAGAACAAATAGGATCTCAGTAGAATACAACCAGCAATGGCCAGCCTGTGGCGCCGAGGGTTCAGGCGCTGGATGCCACACCTCGTGCCATGCCGACGATCCGGGGTCAGGAGTGACCTCAGGTGTCAGAGGGCTGGTCAGGGGAGGAGGACTGAGCATCCCAAGGACTGCTGTCCTCCTCCAGGGAAGGTGGGGAGGGACACCTGTGAATGTGTCAGCTCCTGTCGGTGGCTAGGGGGTAGGGCAAGCTGCGGTGCAATGGAGGGGTCGGCGTGGGCAGACATCTGATGCAAGGTGCACAGAAGCGTGTACCGCAGCATCACTGATGTCTTTGCATGCCTGTGCCTTAGGGGACTCGGGGAAAAATATCCCAATCCTCCGGCACTCATGAAGATCTGCCCCACGGCATTGCACCAGATGCTCCTAGGTGCTCCCTCTGGTCCTGACCCCTCGGTCTTCTGCGCTGTGGGGGTGCTCGATGTGGCCTAAGAGAGGGTGAAGGAGGAGGTTGAAGCTCAGGCATGGCGCCCAGTGCAGGAGCTGCCAGAGACAGGCCAAAAGGGGAGCCATAGGGAACACCCCAGCTGAGGAGGTAAAAGGCACATAAAGAAATAAAAAAAAAAAAATACAACCAGCGAAGCCCTGGCTGATTGGTGCCTTTTAGTGCCGCTGGTACTCTGATGCAATCATTCAGTATTACATTGAAAATGACCACACTCCTGTCATCAGTCAGTCAATTAATTAGTCAGATAATCATAATTTATTTGTTCAACTCCCTTCTTTTTTCCCATAATAATGTTTTAATTAATAAGTAAATATACAGTAGCAAGGTATCAGAAGTCTAACTCCCTTCTTTTTTTCCATAATAATGTTTTATTGTTAATTAATAAGTAAAAATACAGTAGCAAGGTATCAGAAGCTCAACTCCCTTCTGAAAGAAATGCAGTCTGGGAGCCTTACAGAAAAGCACATTAAATGAAATGTATTAATCAAGAACAATTGTAAAAAAATATAAATAAACAGACCTGCTCCATAAAACATATATTTGTAGGCTGATAGGACAGTGCCATACACCTGTAGGAATGTTTCTTTGCATGTTGCATGGGCAAGAGAATGGCAAACTGAAAATGAGTGGTCCTGGGGCGCTAAGGACGCAAGAGTCGACACTCGTACAGGTGTGAAAGACTATCCCACATAACCTTGATGATGTACGAGTCTACATTGCAAATACTTAAAAAAAAAAATGTAACAATCAGTAAGCCACAACAGTATGTGCAGTAATGCTAAATCGATGCACACTCCACGGCTGGTGCAGCACGAGATGTTTTTTCACCTTGCAAGTGTGTCGACTTAAAATTACCACAAACCCTGTGGTAAGAAATTCCACTTATAAAATGTCTCTCCGATCTTTAGTAAACAATCTATTTTGTCTATAAAAAGGGATCCTAAACATGACCAGACAGTGATCTGAAATTGACACACAGTCCTATGATCAGTCTCAGCCAATCAGGTTTATTTATTTGTCAGTGCCATTGTATTAATTGAGCAATAAGGCACTCATAGGGGTTATATTAATGGTCAGTTAATCACTCTGTAGGGGTATAATGTGGCACGAGGTGTAGCCGAGTGTCACATGCCCCTAGAGGGTGATTGACTGACCATTAACATAACCCCTGAGCGTGCCTTATTGCTATTATAATAAAAATATTTTGTTAAACCTTGTTCAGCATATGATTAAGCTCTACATATATGTTAATAAAAGATTAACATAGGGCTGTTAGAATGTTTACAGCCAATGAGAAAGCTCGACCTTTTTAATAATATAACTAAAAAAACATATTTATTTATTAAATTTATTCATTCATTTATTTTATTACCAGGTATGTGTGCTGGGCCAAGACCTTTTACAGGTATGATCTGAGATACAAGAGAGAAACGATTGACAAGGTAAAAATTCCCAGTGTAGAAACATAGACTTTGATGGCAGATAAGGACCGCGTGGCCCACCTAGTCTGCCCATTTCCCCTACCTACAGGATAAGCTACAAATCCTAGTTAACCAACAGCCTATTTCTTCCTACTCCCCACAAGAATTGCCTTATGTGGTAGCTCGTGATAATAGTGAATATAAAATAGCAACTCAGTAAGAGCGAGTCAACAATAATGAGTGCTATTACAGCGAGTGGATTGTAACAGCAACTTGCAAATGATAGTGACATGTCAATAAAGCGACTGCACATTTGAGCGATGGGTGATGGCTGATACCTCTACCATCAATGTGCGGCATGGAGTAAGAATCCTATAGATAGGGGGGTCAGAGCCCCCTGCGTGGGGTGTGGGAGGCAGAGCCCCCCCCAAAGCGTTAAAAACAATTAAAATCAGTTAGCTGGAGTGTTATAAATGATGCTGTGTGGTGTCGGTACCGTGATTTAACCGAGCACATTCAGGTGATCGTGCATGAGTACGATATCAGGAGTGGGTATAATTATTTGCGTGGGCTTGCATACAGTTGTCAACTGCAGGTACAAGTTGATGTAGCTGTTATGTGCCTCGCTATTTTTGCCATCGCTATATTAAATTCGCTGTTTTGACTTTCACTGATGTTGATGTGCTGTTATTACATATATCCTCTTATGTCTGTCCCACGCATTTCTTGAATTCTCCCACAGTTTTAGACCCCACAACCTCCTCAGGAAGGCTATTCCATGCATCCACCACCCTCTCTGTGAAAAAATAATTCCACACATTGTAGCCGAGCTGCCCCCCCTCTTCAAATTGTGTTCCCTTGTTCTTGTATATCTTTTTTTCTGAAAGATGCTACCCTCTTGGACTTTGTTGATTCCACTGAGGTACTTAAATGTTTCTATCATGTCTCCCCTCTCCCTCCTTTCCTCAAGGGTATACATATTAAGCTCCTTTAGTCTCTCCTTGTATGGCTTCTCTTGCAGACCCTGCACCATTTTAGTTGCCCTCCTCTGTACTGCCTCCATCCTGTCTATGTCCTTGCGGAGATGGGGTCTCCAGAACTGGACGCAGTACTCCAGATGAGGTCTCACCAACTGTCTATACAGAGGGATGACAACTTCCTGTTTTCTGCTGGTGATGCCTCTCCCTATACATCCCAGTATCCCCCCAGCCCTCCCTACTGCCTTCTCACATTGCTTACCAACCTTAAGCTCATCTGATATGATTACCCCCTTTCCATTTTTGTTGTTGTTACTCTTCCCCTGGGTTTTTGTTTCCCAGGTGCATTATTTTGCACTTCTTTGTGTAACCCCTAGGTGGCACTATCTCAAGGGCTACTACCCCTGCCTGCTTGGCTAGTAGCAGGTTAAGGGGCCTGAATTCTGAAATGGGTGCCTCCACCCGGAGGTCAGGGTTGGTAGTGGTCAAGCTAACCTGGGCACAGCCCTCCAGGACACTGTAACCCCCCTCTTTCCTTACTAGTGACCGGAACAATACACAATAATCACTTTCACAATACCTCTGATATAACACACAAGTACCCACACTGTTTGCACTTACCACCAGGGCTTTCCTCTGGCCCAGCCCTGGGGACCCCCTGTAAAACAAAGTTATACACAACAAATAACAGCAGTACAGTACTCTTCCACAAACTGGAACCACAGTCAGGGTAAATGCAAAAACAGGTTATATCTGATTTATTTAAGGGACTTGAACAAGGGTGGTGCATAATCAGGTTAATTTGCTTAAAGGCTGTATCAATCAAACAGTTATGCATGCTCTTCAGGGTCCATAAACAGTCACACACTCTGGGTACCCAGATGGAGAATGGTGGGCTAGTCAGGAATGTTGCAGCTGGTTGGGGCCCTGTGATGGAAGAAAACAACATGCACAACACACACTATTTGTAATCCGGAGCCAGAGGGCTCAATTCATGAAAAGAAAACAACAAGACAATCAGATTACACACTTTTAGATTAGACTGTTGTTTCAGGAGCTACGCTGATGATTACTCACGATACCCAAGACTGGACACAGGCTGGACGAAAATCGAGACAACAGGTGGTTAATCTGGGTGCCAGGGTGCCAGGAGAAGCAGGGCCCACACAAATCGTAGAGGCATCGTTCCTGTTCAAGTGTCGAGCAGAGGGCTGATCCCCAGGCAGGTCTCTCGTCAGTGGCTTTCTCTGAGCAGTGATGTAGTCTGGCAGGGCCAGCATGGCATGGCCCAGGCCGAATGGAGATGAATGCGGATTCAGTCCGATTAGTTGGATAAAGCTTCCAGGAAGCAGAACACAGTTCACAGTGGGGAACCAAATCACGACCCACATTCAATACGCAGCAAATTTACATGTAAATGATTCTATTATACCAGGCAAACCGCTCTCCGGTCACAATCGCAAAGTATCTGCACACACCGGGAGTTTAGAGGTAGCTGGAAATCCTGACAGGCCGATGCATTCAGCAAATCTTTGGTCTTCTTCAGGTTGATCCTGGTAACAACTCAGTGGCTTACTTCGTTCTCACAAACTCGGATTCAGTCTGAACTGAATCTCTTCTCCCTCTCAGGGGCAGCAGGCAGGCATGCAGGCCAAAACTCAGGCCTTTCCACAGAGACTGTCTCCAGCTGTTGCTTCTTCAGCTCCCAACTTAGATCTGACTTAACTGCCAGCAAGCCGGGGACTTTCCCAAAATCCAAAAGGTTTGGTTGGCTGATTTGTCTGTCAGTCACAACAAAGACTCCCCCTTCAGGTGCAAAAAGGCACCAAAAGCCCCAAACTACAATTCCTACAGATTTTGACTCCAGACAGCTCCTGTAGTCTTGCTCCATTTTAGGTCCCACCAGAACTGATTGGTCCAATTCGCAGTCCAGGACCAAGATAGTGGAGATAAATGAAACAGTCCTTGCTGCAAAGAATGCAGGTTAGACAAACTACATTATCATTATCACTCTAAATGATTTTCAGCAAATAGTTACATCTTTCAAAAGAGCTCCCTCTCAGATTACTTATGACTGCAATCCAGGCAGCTCTTAAAGAGACAGTACACGGAGACTATACAGGCACTCTCTGGCAATCACATTTAAACTGCTAAAATGCTGGACACCAGCCTGGCAGTGAGCATTTAGGCAAGCTCGAGGAAGACTTTTTGGGAACCCCCATTTGTGGTGGGGGAGTTACATTTGGATTAAATCCAAGCTGCCATACTTCTGACCATTCCTCCAACCTTGCCAAGTCCCTTCTCATCCTTTCCACGCCTCCTTGTGTACCAACTCTGTTGCAGATCTTTGTGTCATCTGCAAAGAGGCATACTTTTCCTTCCAGTCCCTCAGGAATGTCACTTATAAAGAAGTTAAAAAGGACTGGACCCGGTACTGAACCCTGCAGTACCCCACTAGTAACCCCCTTTCTTCAGAGTGGACTCCGTTTACAATTACCTTCTGTGTCCTGTTGTCCAGCCAATGTTTTACCCAGGCTACCACCCTGGGACCCACTCCCAGGCTGGTTAATTTGTTTATTAATCTTTTTGTATGGGACTGTGTCAAATGCCTTGCTAAAGTCTAGGTAGGCCATGTCCACAGCCCCTCCCTGCTCTACTACTTTGGTCACCCAGTCAAAGAAATCGATTAGATTCATCTGACATGACCTTCCCGCTGTGAACCCATGCTGCCTTGGGTCCTGTGCCCCATTGGCCTCTAGGTACTCAACAATTCTTTCCTACAGAAGCGATTCCATCACTTTCCCTACCACAGAGGTTAAACTGACAGGTCTGTAGTTTCCTGCCTCTGTCTTGGTCCCACTTTTGTGAAGGGGAATCACATCAGCCTTCCTCCAGTCCTTGGGTACCACACCATCCTCCCATGATTTGTTAAAAAGGGTAGTCAGCGGTGTCACTAGTTCTCCCCCTTAATTATTTTAGAATTCTGGGGTGAACGTCATCAGGCCCCATTGCTTTGTCCATCTTCAGTTTTAGGAGTTCTTTCAGAACCCTTTCTTCTGTGAAAGGAGTGTATGTACAATTAGTGATTGATTGATTTCAAACGTTTTACCAGAAAAGTCATACTGAGCTGGTACCAGCTCATTTCCAGATTGGTTCTGGGGACAAGAGGAAGAGGAGAGAGCAGTGCAAATATAAGCTATAATGTGCAAAATAGTATAATAATATGGAAATAAGTACTGTAAAATACAGTAAAATGCTTCTAAGTTATAAAACTGCAATACAATAAATTGGAGGAAGCAGAGCAAAAGCAATTGAGCAATGAGCAACAATGTATCAGTCTGGGGGGCAGGGGTAGTGACTGACAACTGGGGGACAGAGGCTGTACTAGTGTTAGAGTAGAGAGGAAGGCAGTGGACACAAGTCCACCCCAGTATCAGGAGCAAGTGCAGGAGTGAGTGGAGAAATCACACAGGAGAGATTTCAGGGCATGAAGGGAACGAGCAGAGCAAATGGAAGGGAGAGAGAGAGCCCCCTGGTTTAAAGAGCTAGTGTACTTTCCAAAATTAATATTAGATTTTTAAAGTAGTCAGCCATTACCTTTTATATCTGAGATCCTTTTCCTTTTCCCTTTGGTTTATTACAAGATTTTTTTACCTGATGTCAGTAGGTGTGATATTTGTAACAGCTCTCTGCCCGGCAGCTGATGTATCTAGCTCTGTTCCTCCTATTACATATTCAGCATTGTGACTTCACTGACTGTGACATCACTGCTGCTTAGAACAGCCACGCAGTAGTTGCCAGGTCAGTGACTTGTGATGTCATTGTCAGTGACATCACAGTGCTGATGATGTACTGGGAGAACTACAGATGGATATGTCAGCTGCCGGGCTGAGAGCTGTTCCACATATCCAGCACAATATTATCACATAGAACATTTTCTAACAAGTAAAAGAAAGAAAAAAAAAACTTCAGAAATAAAAAAGTTACAACTGGCTATTTTAATTTTTTATTTGTATCATTTTTCCTGTGTGTCTCTTTTGGTTCCACTAGCTCTTTAAGGAAACGGAAAGAGAAGACAGCTTGACAAGCAGTAGATTATTGGGGGAAGCAGGAGTAAGTGTTGCGAAGGCAGTAAGTGGTAGAAGGGGGGGGCGAAACAAGATATGAATGTATTTGAGTATCATCATCATCATCATTTTATTTTTAAAAGGTGCCTTTCCTTTGTTCAAGGCACCTGTACAATTTGAATTTACACACCAACACAAAGAACAATAAAATCATCATAAAAATATTATACAATACTACTCAGATAAAAGAATTCAATGCTATTGCTTGACTGATTCTAAAACCCCCTCATCTGGCATCCTGGAAGGCTTGATGAAATAAAAACATCTTTAAGGCAGACTTAAAACTCTGGCCAGTCAGGCTGTCTTGTACCCGACTAGGTAGAGAATTCCACATGATCGGGACCATAAAGGCAAAATATCTCCCTCCACATGTTTTCAGTCGTACCCCAGGAATCTCTAGCAATCCCTCATCAGCGGATTGGACTGGGCGGAGGAGACAGTAAGGGCGAAGGAGATCTTGCAAGTAATGTGGTCCCTGGTTGTGCCTTATAGGTCAGCAGTGCGATCTTGAAGGTGCTCCACCACTGTACCGGCAACCAGTGTAGTTCGCGCAGCACAGGTGTTTTATGACTGGATCTAAAAGTACCAGACAACAACCTGGCCACCGCGTTCTGCACCAGTTGCAAGCAACGGATGTCCACCCCCGGTAGCCCTAGGTAGAGCACGTTACAGTAGTCAAGATGAGTGGTGACAAAGGCGTGGACCAAAGTAGGCAGATCTTTGGATGGAACCAGGTGCTTCACCCTCGCAATATTCCTCAGATGGTAAAAAGAGTATTGGACTACAGCCGACACCTGCAATTTAAGTGTCAGGCCTTCATCAAAAATCACGCCCAAGTTATGCACCTAGCTCGATGCAATCAGTGGAATCCTTCCAAGCTTAAGTCCGGAAGGACCACTCACCGACACACCAGATGCCCTCCAATCAGGGTCCACAACCAGCACCTCTATTTTGTCAGGATTCAGCCGCAGTCAGCTAGCACTCATCCAGTCCTGTATCTCAGTCAGGCAGTTGTGAAACACACAAGACAGTGTCCACCTCCTGCTTGGGCACAAGAGATGTATACAGCTGAGTATCATCTACATAACAATGAAAACTCAAGCCTTATCATCTTATGATGTCTCCCAAAGGCAGCATGTACACTGTAAACATGGGTGATAACACAGAGCCCTGCGGCACCCCACAGGGCAGGGAGTGAGAGGCCGAGGAATAAATCTCTGACACCACTCTCTGCGACCTGCCCTGGAGGAAGGATTAAACCAACTGAGGACTGCCCCCCTCAGACCACAGAAAAACCGCAGGCGCTCGAGCAACACCCCATGGTTCCACAGAGTAAATCATACAGTGTACAATGAGAAGTCAAGGAAGCAGTTACAAGCTATAAAGTTAAATTGAGGGTAAGACACAGTGGCCGTAGATTGTAGAGAAGGTTGTTCCACAAAATGGGAGCAGAGAATTAAGGCTCTTAAAAACACTTTGAACCATGTTAGAGCTTATGAGTGGCACTGTCAGGGGAATTTAGTTTGAGGACTATAAAGCTAGTCTGAAAATAAAGCAGCTTATCAAAATGCTTCAGAAACTTTCAAACGGAAAATGAACAGCACTTAGATGACATATCAGCAGAAAAAAATGAAAATAAAAATTACTTGCAGGTCAGTCCTTTCCTGTGTAACTGACCAGGGCTGTTAAGTGCTCAGAAGGGTTATCATGTTGTGATGTAGCCGCTGAAAGCCTCTGGCAGCTCATGTGTACTTTGACACCACTTAGCACAGCTATTCTAAGTTATGCTGATGGAATCTGGATATCTGCCCCCCATCACATATTGTACCATTAATTGGCCACACGCCCATTTAATTGTTTTAGAACATCAAGCCTGTTATCAGACCGTGAAATGACTTGGTAGGAGTCAAAAGTTCATAAAGGTAGATTTGTTGTACAAGAGTTCTCGCTTGATGAGGTCCATTGTGGCCTGTTGGTCGTGACCCTGCGGCTGCCTTCAGCTCCTGACACTATGCCTAACACAGTTTGTTAGGCTAAGCTGTCACCAGAATGGAGTCAATTGAACTGACATAATAAAAAACATTATTTTCCAATTTCTAGCGGGCAACACCACATCTTTCACAACAGAAGCACCAGTTCTGGAAATTTACTGGGGCAGGGATTGCTGACATGTTTTCAAGAAAACAGCGGACAACACTAGAGGTGCAAATCTTCACAGCTTTCACTGCAAGGTTTGGAAAGTGAGTGTTTTTTCCACTTGATAGCTGTTATGTTCTTTGGCATAAATCACCTGCTCTTTCAATGCCCACCAACGTTAAAGTGGTTGGCCATGAAGCTGGGGGGAGGGGGTTTAAGAGAGAGATCAGCAGTGTTGAATAATACTTTATGAGCTTTGGGAGCTAGGGAGGCCCATAAGGGCCCTATCTTTAAATGTATTCCCTCTTCCCATTATAAGTCAATGCCAGTGATGCGTGAGCTTCTGGTGCTCATTCCATAGCTAGAGGGGCTGAGCCCTGGCAAGCCCCCCTGTAATTCCAACAGTGGTACCAGGAATGACTTTTTCATGTAGAGGGTGGGGGAAGGGTGGAACAGGCTGCCAGGGGAGGTGGTCTGTACAAAATCAATGGAGACATTTTCTGTGGAGGGTGGGATAGACACAAGAGCTTGGTAAAGACCACAGAAGAAAGGAAGGAGGAAGGGGAAGTGAAGAACCTGTAAGGCTCTCATTCACCATTTTTTAGGTCGGAATGGGCACACATGACAGGCCAATGGTTCTTTTTCCACTGACAGATTTCTATGTTCCTACCAAGTTTAGCCACCATGCAGTATACTGATGTGCCACAGAGTACCGCAATGTACAGTTTTGTACCTCTCTTTATCGCAAATTTGTGATCAGCAGTTGTTTCCTGACCCACTTCATTTTTTTTCATCATCTGTTTTTCTCCTCTGAACCCGCACCCTGTTCAGCCCCAGCTCGCCCCCTGACCAGTGACTGCCACCCCAGGACTCATCTTGCAATCCCCCATGGATTCCCTCCAGTGACGGGGCCAGGAGAGGGAGGTCCATCCTCCCCCTTTCAGTGACCACATCCAGATCAGGTGGTTCCAGGTGGCAGTGCGGGTTGATAGGTGAGCCCGGCATCATCCACCAGCTGCAGGATTTTTTCCATTTCCTTCTCTGACTGGCAGCATGCCGAAAGCAGTTGTTTGTGTGCCTGCAGGTGCACACATACTACACGCCTGCTGCTGGCCATCCCCTCATAAGTCACACCCACTGTCTCCCACCATGCCACCATGGGGTGGCAGTAGTTGAGCGGTGCAGCTTGTCCCCTTTCCCTGGGAGAGGACAGCACTCATTGGATGCTGAGCCCACTTCCCGTCCAGCTGACACTCAATGACCCAGGTGTCCTCCCAAACCCGGGTCGCCAGAGTGGGAGGTGGTGTGACATCCAGTGCCACACCCCATGGCACCACTGGGCCAGCTTACCCACATCATTGTTTTACCACGCTGCCACATTAGTAGATAAACAACCTGAGTGGTCTGGCAACTGATGAAATCTCGCACTTTTGATTGGCGATCTTGAAAATTTGTAAAGCCACTGTTTCAAGGATGCATCATTTTGAGAAATGTATTATGTTGTCAGTGCCACCCCACTTCCCAGCACCATTTGTGGTTAAGTTGCTTTGCTTTATGTTTTGTGACACCCCCATTTAATGAACTGTTCTCTGCCTTAGTGGTCTGCAAAACTTGTTGATACTAGTACCATTCCAAAATTGTTTATGCCAGTGCCATACACGGATGCAGTTTTGTATAGTTTGTGGTGCAACACTGTTTTTGTGTAATTAGAAGCAATGTGGCCTAGTGGGTAGAGCACCAGCTTGGCAATCAGAAGATCACAGGTGTAAACCTCAGCAAAGCCGTATACTCACTTTGTGACCTTGAGCAAGTCACTTAAACTCCCAGTGCTCCAGTCCACCCAGCTGGGGAAATGGCTAGATACAGGACCCCACTGAAAATTAGATGTTGCATCTCAGCTGGGCTATCCTGGTAAATAGATTGTAAAAAACAATAATTGTTGTGTTAGAGGGTAACTTTCAGGTATAAGTGATTCTGGGAAAACTCAACAGAGAACTCTTTATTTATTTATTTAGTTTTTGTTGACCGGGTAAGTGCACTAGACAAATCCTTTTGATTAAAGGTTAAAAAATAAAAGCCTTTATTTGAACAGTCTGTCTTTATGACAAAAGACAAAGGCTTTCTTCAGCAAATCAAAAACAAAACCCAACAACAGATTTTACTTTTAGTTGTAATTAAAGCTTGTTCAATATTCTTATCCCTCTCTCATTCTGTCTTTCCAGCCTGAAATCTACAGTAGCTCCTTCCCCTCCCCTGAGGCATGACCTTTTCAGTCCCCTACCCCAGGTGTGATCACTAAATTATTAACTGGCTGGCTGTTTCTGACTAATTAAGCAACTTCCCCAACCCCTTGAAGGGATTAGCTCCAACTTCACATACCCAAGGAACGAGAAAAGAACATTTCTTATTCTTTTACCTGTCCTGTCTGTGAGATGCCTACTACACAGCTTCACCGTTTGTAGGGAGTATCCCTGATAACATCAATACAGTTGATGAGCTGTGTTTATGCTGTAAGCTTGATTGTCCATCCTACTGTCCCCCCCCCCACCAAATGCCCTCGACAGCTCCAAAATCCAGGTTGCAGAGTCATACAAATACCTGGGAGTCTGGCTTGATCCCAAACTGGACTTCTCCCTACACCTTGACACTATTCACAACAGGCTGCATCCAAAACTAGGCATGCTGTACAGGCACAAAGACAGTCTTCCCCCCAACATCAGGAAATAAATAATTACCAAGATCAAGCTTAACCTTCCCTCTTTCGACTAGGCAGATGTGGTATACAGTTCAGCACCACAATCCTCCCTTGCCAAGCTTGACCTGCTGTTTCATGCCTTCTGTTGATTTGATGCTAATCTCCCTTACCGCACCCATCGTGGCCTCCTCTACCACTCTGTCTCACTTCCATCACTCACTAACCGTCGTCTTGCACATTGTGCAACCTTTATCACTAAGTTCTGGTTCAATACCCTTCCATCCTACCCCTCCTCCTTAGTAGCCCCAGCCCCCCCCCCCATACTGGCTACATTCTGCAATCCTGAGACCACTGTTCTCATGTCTTGGCCACACCGCACTCATTCGCCAGGAAACAAGCCTTCGGCCATCGGCTCCCTGTCCTATGGAACACACTTCCCTCTCTGTTTGCAACTTGCCAACCGCATTATCCATCAAAAAGTATTTCAGGCACCTCCCACTCCCTCCTTGCCAATTTTTTTACCCTCCCTAGCTTCAATGTCCCACCAGCTATACCTCCACTGGCTCATACCCTAAATTTATCTGCCAGCTTCAGCTTTTATTTTTGTTGTACCCTAAAAAGTTATTGTGTTTCTTGCATTATTTTGAAGATGTATATAATCTGTTTTCTGTACCCTCTCGTCTGCATCAAAGTTTTTAGCTCTTGCAGTGTTAGCTTCACGTGTGGCTTGTACCTTGATTCTATGACCAATGTTATGTCATACCTATGTATAAGCTGTAACTACTGAATGATGTCATGAATTCTTCCTTGTATCACATCCTGTATCCTTGCCCCTCCCCCGGGTCGCACCTGGAATTGAGCCCTGGCTCAGTGTGCTTTCAACTTTTAAATAAATAACTGTTGACTCTGCTAACACACAGCTATGGGGAAGATGTCTGCGAAACTGGGGGTGAGAAATGTAACCCAACACATGGTGCCATTCCACTTTTTTCATTTGCATAATCCTTTGTACTAGCACTGTTTTCCTTGCTTTTAGTGCCGGCCACAACAACAAATGTGTACAGTATGATGCCTGCCAAAACCAAGAGCTGGCTATTGCTAACAATGGCTGCTTTGATCTGGCATTCACTAAATGTTTACAGCTGTATTGCATTTGTAGTTTGCTGTTATAAAAGACACCTTACACATTAAGGTAATACAAAATGAGCTGTTGTCATCTCTAGGAGGCTCCAGCAGTGTCAGCAGTCTTGCACTTAAACTTCAGTGATTTATGCAATGATAACTGGGCCTCCGAGGGGTATCTCTTATGATGTAAGAGACTCCTCTCATGAGGTTTGGGCAGACAGAATTGCTCAGCTTCATTTTGCAGTCTTTTTGACCAGACCTCATGCTCAGAGTCTCTTATGAGGGAAGGTTTCTCTTAGGAACACCCTATTGAAGGCCCTATTAACCTATCTATCTGCTTTAATGCAGTGGGAGTTTGTATCTATACAACATTGGCTAAACACTGGTTATCATGCTGCAGTAAGAACAAATCATTTATCCTCACCATTCTAATATTTATCCTTAAAATTCTATTTTAGTCTCACATCTCACAGTGCATCCAGTGAACTAACACTTCCCACAGCATATCAATCAATCAGAGGCACTCCTCTCATCAACTGTTAGTGCTTCTCACAAGATCACAAGAACATCCAATAAACTCCGCAACAAACGAATGAACAAAGTACTGCAGAAAAAAAGGAAAAAGGACTTCGGTTTAGAAAACAAGGTACCTCGGAGGCACACACTCACAGTCCATGAATCGCAAATGTAACAGTAGTGTCAGATGACTAACTCATTGTGTTTCCAGAATCACAGAAATCTGACAGCAGAAAAGGACCTCATCGGTCCATCGAGTCTGCCCTCCCCCCTACTCATCTCCACTCTTACGGGCCCTCCTTTTCCCCTGACTTCCCTATCCCATATGTCTGTCCCATGCCCTCCACCAGTTTGGCCTCCTCCACGTCTTTTGGTAGTTTATTCCAGGCCTCCACCACTCTCTTCATGAAGAATTGCCCCCTTGCATCGTCTCTATATCTTCCACCTTCCAACCTTAGGCTATGCCCTCTAGTTTTAGCCCACTCCTTTATCTTATTGATCCCCTTCACATATTTAAAAGTTTTGATCATGTCCCCCCCTCTCCCTTCTAGTCTCCAATGGATACAGATCCAACTCCCTACACCTCTGTTCATATGGTTTCCCCTGCATACCGTGCACTTTCTTTGTTGCTCTTCTCTGAACTCTTTCCATCCCATCAATGTCCTTGTGTAGGTGTGGTCTCCATAACTGGACCCCATACTGCAGGTGTGGTCTCACCATGGCCTTGTAAAAAGACATCAGCACCTTGCTCCTTCTGCTAGTTATGCCCCTTCCTATGCATGCCAACATTCCATTTGTCTTCCCCACCACCTTGCTACACTGGCTACCCACTTCAAGGTTGCTTGATGTTATAATCCCCAGATCCCTTTCCTGCTCTGTTTTTTTTATTTCCTCCCCACCTAGAGTGTAATCCGTTCACAGGTTTTTGTGCCCAAGATGCATCACAGCACACTTTTTGACACTGAATTTTAGCTGCCAAGTTTCCAACCCGCCCCACAAGAGTCCTCAAGTCGTGCTTCATGGCCTCTGCCCCTCCTAGGGTATCCACCCTGTTGCAGATTTTCATATCATCTGCAAATAGGCACAGTCTTCCCTCCAGACCCTATGCTATATCACTGATGTATATATTAAAAAGGAGGGGTCCCAGCACCGACCCCTGGGGCACCCCACTCATTACCCCCCCACCATGAAATGCACCCTATTTATCATCACTCTCTAACTCCTGCCTGCCAACCAGTTTACCACCCAGCTAGTTATTTTCTGTCCCATCCCAAAGCTTTCCAACTTATTTACTAGCCTTCTGTGAGGGACGGTGTCTAAGGCCTTATTAAAGTCTAGATAGGCCATGTGCACCCCCCCACCAGTCAACCACCTGCGTCACCCAATTGAAGAACTCTATCAGGTTCATATGGCAGGACCTCCCATTCATAAATCCATGCTGCCTTTCATCTTGTAGTCTGCTGTCCACCAGGTATCCACTACCCTTTCCTTTATTAGTGCCTCCATCACCTTGCCCACCACCAAGGTGAGGCTGACCAGGCAATAATTTTCTGCCACCTCCTTACTGTCCTCCTTGTGCAGTGGCACCATATCTGCCCTCCTCCAGTCCCTTGGCACACACACTGTATCCATGGATAAACAGTCTCATCAGTGAGGCTGTCAGCTCCTCCTTCAGTTTCCTGAATACTCTCTGGTGCAAGCCATCCAGCCCCATTGCCTTGTCCTCCCTTACCCTGTCTATATTGAACATACTAGGATCCACCTTTTTGCTTTCCCTACCTCTTCCCCCAGCTCTGATCCCCTAACTTCCCCCTCCTCAGTGAAGACCAAGCAGCAGTATTTATTCAACACCTCTGCTTTCTTGAAATCCCCTTACAGTTGTATTCCTCCCTCCCCCCCGTAACTTTGCTATCCCCTGCGTGGCATTCCTTCTTTCCACCACATACCAAAAAAAAGGTTTATCACCTCTTTTGGTGTGCATATCTATTTTCTCCTCAGTCTCTGCTTTAGCCCTCCATATCTCCTGCCCTGACAATCTCCTCTTCTCTCTATAGGACCCCCTATCCTCCCCCTTTGTGTCTTCTTATATTCCCTGAATGCTCTTTTGCTTTCCCTGACTGCCTCTGCCACCTCCCTTTTAAACCAGAGCAATCTTCTCCTTTTTTGCTATTCTTCACCTTCTTAATGCAAATTTCAGTGGACTTCAATACCCCTCCTTTAATAGCTCATCAACATCCCCTATATTCCCCTTCCCTGCCATTTCTTCCTCAAATATCCTCCTCATTTTGTTAAAGTGCATCTTTCCGAAGTCCATCACCCACGTTCTAGTCTGATTTGTCTCCCTCCCCATTTTTACCCTGAACCTCACAGCCCTGTGATCACTAACCTAATCCTTCACCTACCTCCACCTCTTCCACACTCTCCCCATTTGTGAGGACCATGTCCAGCAGGTTATCTCCCCTAGTGTGCTCCCTGACCAGCTGTTGCATGAATACTCCTTGCAGAGCCTTTAGGATCCCCTTGTTCCTAGCTGATGCCGCAGTCAGGATCCCCCAATCCATGTCGGGGAGGTTTAGGTCCCCCACTGGCAGAAGCTCCCCCATGAGAGTCATCTTTGTAACTGCCTGTATCAGCTGTCTATCCCCTTCCTCCCCCTGCATCTGCCCCTCTTGCCCTCTTCTTCTTTTGTACTTACGTCTCCTGCAGCCTCCCTTGTGCTCTCCCTTTCTCCTCTCACCCCTCTGGTGCTTCCTCTGGACCTCCTCCAGTCTTCACCCCTTCTTCTTGTGCCTACCTCTACACCTGTTCTAATACCCCTGCAGCTCCTCCTATGTTCACTCTTTCACTCCCCCCATCCAACTGGTGTTTTCTTTGAACCTCCTCCAGTCCTCTCCCCTTCCCCTCTCCCCTACCCTACTTAGTGCCCACCTCAACCACCCCACCTCCTGTCTCAGCTGTGTAAGCTGTTTGCACACCATGCAGCCAGCCCCAGCCTCCATGCTATATCCAATACCATGGCCGTCCCACACCCACTGCACCCTCCCACCCTCCCAAAGACTTACCATGCCCTAGTGGCCTGATATCATTATCAAGACCTGCTTGATCCTTTTGAGGCTACCTCAAATTAACTTCACTGCCTATCAATTTGATAAATAACACAGAATCTGTTAGTACAGTACCCTTCAGTTCCCCCTACCTAGTCTTCATGAAATCACTACCCCGAGCATGCACCAAAGTACTTTAACCCCTACAGATCTCCTAATACATTCTACCTTGCAAATGTCACTACCTCTTATATCAATTTAGTTCAATTTGTTATAAATAACACAACAGAGATAGAATCATAAAAAGTCACATTGAAATCATTACACTTTTGAGTATGTACCAAGGTCCTTAACCCCTACAGATACAGGGAGGGAAGGGCCACCAGGGGCCATGATATGAGACTGGAGCGAGGAAGGTTCAGGAGGGAGATGAGGAGACACTTTTTTACAGAGAGGGTGGTGGCTGGGTGGAATGTGTTATCTGCTGAAGTGGTATGCAGTAGAACAGTGGACTGCTTCAAACGAGGATGGGACAGGACAAGGGGGAGGGTTAATGAAGGGGAAGGGTGGAAGGGAAGGGCAACTGCAGAATAAGGGGTGCTAGCTGCACATTCGAGCAGACTTGATAGACCTCTAGGTCTTTATCTGCTGGCAAATTTCGTATGTCCGTATCTCCTAATATATTCTTCCTTGTTAATGTCATTGCCTCTTAAACCATTTAAGTTTGCTGTAAGATAAACGTGTTAGAAATAGAACCATAAAAGTCCCCATTGCCGCATCACTTGTGGCTTCACTTCGGTCTGCCACTCATTAGGTCAATGGGGTCAATGTAGCTTGTTTGGATAAATTATTTGTCTGATGCTGCCCTGTTGCACATTCCCTATTTCTCTTACATTTGTTCTTCATTTCTATGTTAACTGGTATGGCAACAGGATCTGTGTCTGTTACTTAATCATTTTCTGTCAATTAACACAATCCTAAACATTGTGCGCTCTAGATGGGAACTTAAACAGAGCATCTGGTGCTGCTGCGTAGTAGCTACTGAAAGTTACTGTAATACCGCCTCAGTTGGGTGTGTCTTTTTTTATTATTAAGCTTTTTTCCTTACCACTTAGCTACTGTCCTCCTCCAACCACACACCCCCATCACTCACCATCTCAGGGACTTCCTTGGGGAAGGCCCCCCCATGATCTCCCCCCCGTGATGGGGTCTGAGGTGGGGGGTCCATCCTCCCCACCCCAGAAGCAATGTTCCATTGTTCCCAGGACCCTGTAGGTGGTGTGAGAGCTGTGGTGGTCAAAGAATCATCCTGCAGCTAGTGTAGGTGGCTTCCATTACTGACCCCACCCTCTTCCCGGACATCAGGCCTAACCCTGAGGCAGCCTCACACACTGTAGTGTGCCCCTGTGGGAGAGAGAAGATCCCTGGTCCACTGCAGAGGTTGCTAGAGTTGTGGAACCTGACACCATCCCTCTACAGCTCAGAGCGCTGTAGCACGGCAGTGCTCACCCAGCCCTGGAGGGGTCGCCCGACCAGCTTCCTAGGCTTGCTTCTGAACCTGGGTTGCTTAGGTAGGAGCATGCAGTGCTACTCACTGGGCCATCAGGCGGCTCCCACTGGGTGCCTCTTATGGTACAGAAGACTCCAAGTGTGAGGTTTGGGCAAGAGGGCTGCAAAGCGAAGCTAGCTGAGTGATTCTGTTTGCCCAAACCTCACAAGAGGAGTGCCTTCTACCATAAGTACACCACTCAGAGGCCTTAGTAGCTGATTATAAATCCCTTGAGTTTACTAGAGTGATTTATAATAAGTTTTAAGTAAGTTGTTTTATGTTTCGAAAGTTTCTTTAGCAGGCCCTCCCTCGGCTGTGAAGTGGAGTGCACCTCCTCTAAGACTTGTACCATAATAATTATTTCTTCTAAACTTTTCCTTTCAGAAGATTCTTGACTTCTTTTTCATAATTCTCTATATATATGTATTTATCTAGTGTTCTTTCTCTTCTTCATTTTTTCTTCTTTTCTTCACTTTCTTCTTCTTTTTCTGTAGATCTGCCTCTCTGTCTTCCTGTTTTTCTTCAGGCTGGATGCTATACTTTTTTCTTTAAGATATGGAATAAAGATGTGTTAGTTATAGATATAGATTATAAATAGAATATTATTAAACGAGAATTTTCTCTTTTAAACTTACAGAAGTATTAGTGTTTATTATGCTAATTATGTATGTTTTGAATTTTTAATAAAAATATATTTGTAAAAAAAAAAAAGACTCCTGCACAGGAGAGAGCTGTCCAGAGGATAAGAAGTACCATGGCTGGGGAGGGTCAATGGCAGAGCTCAGGTGCCCCAGCAACCCCTGTAGCTGGGTCAGGGAGATTGATCCTGCTGCAAGGGACATGCTGCATGTGTGCAAGGCTGGCATGGGCTGTGCTCACATCAGGGGAGGCGGGAGAAGCTAGAAAAAGAGAAGAATGCAGTATAGCGCAGTACAGAGGCAGTATAGCACAGCAATTTAAGGCTCTGAGCTGCAAATCTGGTGACATCCAGCAGACCAGACCTGGGTTTGAATCCCACATCTACCACGTGCATACTGTGTGACCCTGGTGGTAAGCCAGTGGGTGCCAGGTACTGCAGGGGGATGAGGGATGCAGACCTGAACAGGCTATATGCATGTGACCTGGGTACAGCTCTGACCAAGATGTACACGGCCAGGGAGAAGAAGCTGTATGGAAAAAAAAAACATAGTCTTGTTTGTGACATCACAGTTTGTTGCTGTGGAAGACATTATGATGTCACTAACAAAGGACTGAGCAGCAGGAGCAGATCAAGTGCAAGAGGAAAGGGTCTGGTTTCCATGTCAAAGAACCTATTCATGAAGAATAAACCCTAATAGTTTATTTCTCACCTTTGTGTAGTTTGAGTTTTGTGCAGTAGCAACCCTAATGAGCATTAACATAGTCTGTGCAGATGGATAGACGGATGATGGATGGATGGATAGAAGATATATATATATATATATTTACACATATATACCAGCATAATATTCTGTGGTGATTTGCATCGCAGCCCATAATGCTTTGCATTGTAGGGGCATGTGTGATTTTGTATTTCTTTGAAACTTGGCTTCCCAGCCAAATTCCCTTTGGGGTAACCATTGCCTCAGTGCTTGCACACAGAGGTTCTTTGTCTTTTAAATTATTTTTTGTTTTAATTGGGTTCACCACAACATAACCCAGATAGACCATCTTAGGGTAGCTGGTTCATTCCACTGGGGTGTCAAACAGACAAGGCATACTGATGAGTCCTATATAGAGTGATAGATGCACCAGTATATTAGGGTTGCATTGGACTTTCATTAAAAAGGGCAATTTTTAGAGCCTTATAGCTGACTTAGATCTTAGGATTGCAAAATTTGGTATGCTCCTTCTCAGTCCTGGGGTCTCTTAACCCTCCAAATTTTATAAAGATTGGTTTTGTAGTGTTTGTATTTTTGCCCAATTTTCTACTCAGTTTTTGCACTCAGATACGTAAAAAATGATAAAAGAGTTGAGCTGTGAAACTTGCAGGTTTTGTAGGTATCATGTGGGAATAGGTCCTTTTGCAGTTTTGGGTAAAAAAATAGTTTTTAAGTTAATTACTATTATTTGTCCATGCATGACTGCTCAAAAAAATGTGAGAAGAACAGCTAGAACTACACAGACTTTTTAAAAAAAATTAAAACACTTTAAAAGTTAAGGGTGACTGGGTAGCATTTGTGAGGGAAGGTTAACACAAGTTGCAAAACATATTTTTCTTAAAACCATTAGTTAACAGTAATTAGTTATCTTTGATTAAAAACTGAAACTCTTCACAAAGCAATCCATCATGACTTTTATTTTTTCCTGTAAAATCTATGTGTAGCATGAATATTGAAAATTGTTTATTAAAATATTCTTGCAGAATGGTGATTTTGGTCTTGTGGAAGATTTTCAACCTGACTGTGAGGTTATAAAGTGTTTCTCATAATATTCATACTGCACAACAGTTTTAGTACTTTGCAATGATTTATGAAATATTAAATCTGTGTGCAGTAAAAATACTGCATCATGGTTTTCATGTTTAAATATACTAGCATTGCATATTAATGTAGAAAAGACACACGCTGAGTATCAATTCAGATAATATGTTTGTTTTTGTGAATACTGTCAGTAAACTTGATTTTCATGTAGAAAACTTGACTTAATATACCTCTTCAACTACAACTTAACACTTATGTATGTATATATTGACTTCTAAGTTGTATAATGTTTGAATCATTCAAAGGACAACTACACTGTTGGATAATTTTGAAATAATTCTTTATTACTTATAACAAAGGGTTTAACCAAAATAAGAATAAAAAAAAATACTGGGATGAATAAATTAATTGGGTACACAACTTTCTTAGAAAATAAGGAAATTTATAGCAAAAAAAAACTATGTTAATGCTCATTATGGTTACTATCACACAAAATGCAAACCGCACAAAGGTTGGAAATAAGCAACCCTGACTTCCAGTGCAGCTCTGGGATGAATGGCAGCATAAGATCGGAGCTCTGCTCAGACCTCACCCCAAAAACAATAAAAAAAACACAATTCAGCTTCAAAACTCTGTAGATGGAGAAATTCCTACAGATGGGATTGACTAAAAAAAGGGAACCATGAACTGATACGAAGTATTACCAATAGAAGAAGAGAAATCGGGAGCTGAAAAAATCGGACTCGGAGACATCAGAATTATCGCAGGTCAAGACGTTATCATCGGGAAAGAAACCCAAACGCAGGAAAACAAAAACCAAAGACCTGGTCTTAAACAACAATTAAAAAGGATTTGCAGGACTTTTGCTCAGAACACGATCTTGTACGCACTGATGTATCAAATCTACAGAACCAAGTAAAGACGATGGAACAAAACAGCACAGACCAGGCCTCAGAGACCACACACATTCAAACAACTATCATCCAGCTTCTCGATATAACCAAAGCCCTAGGAGAGAGACAAGAAGATGCAGAGAACAGACAGAGATGCCAGAATATTTGAATCTATGGAATACCAGAGAATAGTGAGGGCAGAGACATGAGGAGCTACATAGAGAATTTGTTAAGAAAAGAATTAGATCTGGAGCAGGACTATCTCATAGAAATAGAAAGGGCTCACAGGGCACTCAGCCCCAAACCTGTGGATCTGGAGATACGCCTGCGTTCCATAATAGTGCGATTTCTGAGCTACCATACTAAAGAAAAAATACTCCAGAAAGCATGGGCAAAGGGGAAAATATTCAAGAGAAAACAGAGACTGTTTTTCAATAATGACTATGTGAGAGTAACAATGCAAAGAAGAAGGGAATATGTACCTTTGTTTCCGATTTTGAGACAGTTGCAGCTGAAATTCCGAACACTCTATCCATCTTGACTTCTAATCCAATACCCCGATGGATAGGCCACATATGATAGTGTAGCGAATGTGATGGAGGACCTGAGACAGAGAGGATTTGAGCTGCCCACCAAACTACCAGGGAAACTTTACACTATGAGTTCGGGACTGAACAAAGGAAAGAGACCGAGAAGGGAAACACAGCAAGAAGTACTAGACGAGATAAAGAGACTATTGGGACAATTTGCAAATAAAATACAATGATTATCTTTTTAAATTGAGTAGGTCAATAAGTAAGAGTGCAGCACCCAGGTGAGATGGGAAAACAGCCCACGAGGAGGTAGGCCCTCTGATTAGACTGGGTAGATTAACTGGGGGGAGAAGATCTAGGCCGGGTCAGGGGTGATTAAGCCCTCAGGGGAAGTACATAAATGTCCCCATCAGGGGAGA
Organism: Neoceratodus forsteri; assembly: GCA_016271365.2. Lineage (NCBI taxonomy): Eukaryota > Metazoa > Chordata > Ceratodontiformes > Ceratodontidae > Neoceratodus > Neoceratodus forsteri. Next base: position 62,639,688 of record JADMNL010000032.1, read on the forward strand.
GGAGATCCCAGCAGGCTGGATGAAGGTTCTCTGGAGACTGTTCCCACTAAAGAGCGCCAAAATGATTCTGTGAGAGAGATCGCTTATAGGATGGTGCTAATGAGCCCCAATGTGAATACCAGAGAATGCTTAATAGGTTAAGAGAAGTGACCGGGCAGCTGGCCACTGTTTCTTACTTAAAGATAAGTATTTAAAATCTCTTAAAAAGGAGATGAATCGAGAGGGCGGGTGCACCTGAAGCGAAGGATACAGAAACAGGGTAATATTTTGGACGCTCTTGGCAGGGAGAAGGGTAGAGAATAAGACAGGACCAGCTAAACTGAGGATTTTCCTAGTGGAATCCCAGGGGGAGGCTCCCAGACTGGGCCTGGAGAGCTCTGCAGAGACCGAACAGTCGAGATGGGGGACTTGCTGTTCTCGAACATTGGGCTAGATGCGAAGGCCAAGGGCCTCCTGGTGGGAGCTCAAGGCATATAGCAAAATAAAATCCACCAAAGGGCATGCTCTGCTTAAAGCTAAGAATCAAGGGGATTTTCTAACAGAATGGATGAAAAGGAAGAAAACAGAGTATATAAAAACAAATCAAAATAACATTAGATAATACCGAGAAGAAGAAGAATATAGAGGAAAAGAAAACCGATAATCTGGACAATTAAAAGCAAAAGGTCATGGACTAATTGAATAAAGAAGATGGATTACCCAAGAGTTATGTTTGGGGGGGAGAAAGAGCGATGAAGTGACCAGAGCTTGGCACCTGTATTAACTTTTTTAATTTTTTCATATTTTATGTTTAAAATTATACTTATTATTTAGAAATTTCTTTAAAGGGACCAGTTAGCCAGATGAGAAACTTGGCTAGAACTCAATTTCATTTAGGTTCAAATTATGGGGGATATGTACAACCCCTAGGGCAGGCATACAGAGTAAGGCAAATAGCCCACATTAGACAGATTTTTCTGTCCTTGTCAGGGATGAATCTGACATTGGAAGTCACAATGTATATAGGTTATAATCAGGGGAGGAGAGATAATTATTTAGAAGGGGGGGAGGAAAAAAGGAGAGGATACAGAAACATCGGAGAATCTAAAGGGATGAGATATGAAACAAAAAAGAAAACAAGACATGAGTAAACTCAGGGATGCAAGCAATATAGAAGAGAGGCAATTAATAGATATAAGAGAACGAGTACAGGGGAACAATATCAAAAGTATTTAGATGGCTCAGATTAAGAAAACCCTGAAAGTGGTGTTCCAGAATGTCAACGGATTAAGTAACTCTATAAAGAGATCTAAAATAATCTCCCATCTCAGAAAAATGCATCCTCAAATTATTTTATTACAAGAGACACATCTATCAAAAGATGAACACCAGAAATTACTAAAATATGGAATGTCAAGTGTTGTGGTTAGTGCATACAAAAGAGGGCGCAGGAGAGGGTCAGCCATACTTATACCACAATTTTCGACATTCCAAATACGAGAATCATATCAGGATGGTGAAGATAGATTAAGTTTGGTGAAGGGAAACTGGGAAGGTCAGATTTATACAGTGGGAAGCATATATATACCCCCAGGATCAGAACCCACGGTATATCAAGAAGTCTTTGATAAAATTATAGCATTTAAACACGCGCAATTAATACTAGGAGGAGACTTGAACTTATTAATGAATCCTGTAAAGGATAGCTCAAATCTTAATATCCCCAAAGCCACAAGGGGACAGAAACATGGCAAGAGACTTATAAAAGACATTGCTTTAATAGATACTTGGAGACATTGTTATCCAACATCCTGAGGATATACACATTTTTCTGGGGTTCATAACACATATTCACGTATAGACTATTTTTTTGTAGAAGCGGAATCCTGAGATTTAATACTTAAGGCCAAAATTTCCCCAATTTACCTATCAGACCATGCAATTATTACTATAGAACTAGAAGCAGAACAAGAAGTAATAATGAAACAATGGAGGTTCAATAATATGTTAATTAAAGATAAACAGTTCAAAGAAAAGGTACAGCAATGGATCCCCAGAATAATACAAGAGAACACAATAGAAGAGGTGCAGGAGGGAACATTATGGGACACATTAAAATCAATTGTAAGGGGAGAAATTATAGCATATGCAACCCACCAAAAGAAAATGAGAGCTAGGAAACAAAAATAATTGGAACTGGAACTAGAAAGATTGCAACAAGTACATGCAGAGGGAAAGAGAGACACAACTACACAGATTAACCTGGTAAAGACAAAATTACAAGATATATTAAATCAAAAAACCGAACAATCCTTGATGTATGTGAAACAAAGATACTATGAAGGGGGAAGCAGGGCGGCTAAAATACTAGCTTATAGATTAAGAAAACAACAGGCTATATCAACAATAACTAAAATAAAACACCCAACACAAGCCAAAATACTTAGTAAAACAAAGGATATATTAGAGGGTTTCAAAACATTATTTTCAAAATTATGTCACCAGCAACAAGAACCAGAAGAAGAAAAATATAAAATGTTTTTTACAAATATGAAATTACCCCAAATCACAGAGGAACACAGTAAGATATTAACTCATCCAATAACTTCCCAAGAGATAAGTAATGTCTTCAGTAACTCCAAATCAAATAAAAACCCAGGCCCAGATGGATGCACTGCAGAATTTTATAAAACATTCAAGAAAACTCTAATCCAACACTAACTAAGCTATTTAATGCTATACAAGATGACAACGCTTCTATTCCAAACAGCTGGCAATATGATAACATATCCACAATACTTAAACCAGATAAAGACCCAATGAACTGTGAATAATATCATCCTATTTCCGTTTTAAATCAGGATTATAAATATTTCACAGCTATTATGGCTAAAAGATTGGAAAGTATATTGCCACATATTATAAATAAAGACCAAGCAGGGTTTATCATAAAACGCCATACAGCAGATAATGTTAAACGGACAGTATATTTACTAGAAGAAATACAAAAGGGGAAAAAATGCCATGCTTTTAAGTATGGATGTCCAGAACACATTCAACAGAGTCTCTTGGAGATTTCTAATATACGATGGAAAAATCTAATTTCCCAATAGCCTTTTTAAACATTATACAATGAATATACACATCTCCACAAGCTATGATAAAAGTTAATGGATCATTCTCAACCTGTTTCCCTCTGGAATCAGAGCAGTGCAAGAGGAGTTTGTTGAGTTGGGGAGGGGCCTTAGACAAGTAGCGCATACGGTAACTTTTTCGGAGGTGCTGCCTGTCTATGGCAAGGGTGATGCTAGGGCACTGCTCACCAGGGAATTCAATGAGTGGTTGAAAAACTGGTGTGGAGCTCAGGGTTTTGGCTTCATTGGGGACTGGGGAGCCACCTGGAGGGATGCAGATCTATACTGGTGCGATGGTCTGTATCTGTCCGGGGGGGACCAGAATCCTAGGTGAGAGGTTTAAATGCTTCATTGGCAAGCATTTAAACTAGCCAAGGGGAGGCACTGAAAAGGAGCAGGAAATCCCAGCCTCCCCACAAAACATGGTAATTAGTGAGGTAAACACTAAGGTAGAGAAGTTATTAGGAGCAGAACAGAGGTAAATGTAAAAAAGGCAAAGGCAGTAAGGACAGGAATGGGGCCAAAAGTGGTAAGGCTATCAAAAGTGGAGGTAATGAGTACCAATGCCCATAGTCTGTGTAAAAGCTCCTGAACTAGTGGCCTTGATGGAAGAGGGTTGCCTGGATATTGTGGCAGTCACAGAAACATGGTACACAGAGAACCATGACTGGGATGTCAACATACCAGGATACACAATCTACAGGAGGGACAGGGAGGGTAAAAGAGGAGGAGGAGTAGCTCTCTATGTAAAGGAAGGGATCAAAGCAACAGAACTATAGAGTAAACAGGGAGCAGATGAGGCACTCTGGGTCACCCTGGAGACAGGAAATGGCACCACAATCCGCATGGGGGTTGTATACAGACCCCCATCTCAGGGGGAGGGAATGGACAAGGAAATGATAGAAGGCTTCCTTAGAATGGCAGAAAAAGGGGAGATATTGTTGATGGGGGACCTGAATACACCAGATGTTAACTGGAGCACCTTTGCTGCAAGCACATCCAAGAGCAGGGTCATTCTTGATGCCCTACAGGGGGCATGCCTTAGACAGCTAGTATTGGAACCCACTCAGGAGGGAGCAATCTTAGACCTGGTACTCTCAAATGGGGACGGAGAAAGAATCTCAGATTTAGAAGTGGGTAGCCATCTGGGAACAAGCGACCACCAAACAGCATGGTTCACGATAAACACAGCCATACAATCAAGCCATACAAAAGCAAGAGTATTGGACTTTAGGAGGGCTGACTTTGGGAAAATGAGAAAGTGCCTCACAAAAGCACTAGCAAACAGGCAAGAAGGGGGGTGGAGGAACAATGGGGAGTAATCAAAACAGCCATCACAGAGGCAACAAGCCTTTGTGTAAAACAAATCAATAAAACACAACAAAGGAAACAAACGCTGTGGTTCTCAAAACAGGTGGCAGGGAAGGTTAAGGAGAAAAGGATAGCATTCAGGAAATATAAGGAAACACAGAAGGAGCAGGACAGAGAACTTTATCAGTTAAAGCAGAAAGAGGCTGGGAAAGCAGTCAGAATAGCAAAGGCCCAAACCGAGGAAAGGATAGCCAATTCTGTTAAGAAGGGGGATAAGACCTTTATAGGTACATTAGGGAGCAAAGAAAGACCAAAGGAGGGATACTGAGGCTTAATAAAGGGGGAATGTGGGTAGAGGTGACAGTGAAAAGCAGGGATACTGAACGAATATTTCTGCTCAGTATTCACAAAGGAAGAGGAGGGACGGTACCTAAACCAAACAAGAGAAACACTCTGAAGATGGGGTCGATACCAGTCCATTTACAGAAGAAAGGGTTCTGAAAGAACTAATAAAATTGAAGGTGGACAAAGCAATGGGGCCTGATGGGATTCACCCAAGAATTCTAAAAGAACTAAGGGTAGAACTAGTGACACGTGACTACTCTCTTTAACAAATCATGGGAGGATGGGGTGGTACCTGAGGACTGAAGGAGGGCAGATGTGATTCCTTCACAAAAGTGGGAGTAGGACAGTGGCAGAAAACTACAGACCAGTTAGTTTGACCTCAGTGGTAGGAAAATGATGGAATCACTTCTGAAAGAAGAATTGTTGAGTACCTAGAGGCCAGTGGGGCTGGGACCCAAGGCAACATGGATTCACGATGGGAAGGTCGTGTCAGATGAATCTATTAGATTTCTTTGACTGGGTGACCAAAGTAGTAGACCAGGGAGGGGCTGTGGACATGGCCTACCTAGATTTTAGCAAGGCATTTGATACAGTCCCACACAAAGATTAATACAAGTTAGCCAGCCTTGGAGTGGGTCCCAAGGTGGTAGCCTGGATAAAAATTGGCTAGACAACAGGACTAAAGGGTAGTAGTAAATGGAGTACACAGTGAAGAAAGGAGGGTTACTAGCGGGTACCACAGGGTTCAGTACTGGGACGGTCCTTTTAATGTCTTTATAAGTGACATTGCAGAGGAACTGGAAGGAAAAATGCGTCTCTTTGCAGAGCGACACAAGAGATCTGCAACAGGGTTGATACACAGGATGGAGTGGAAAGGATGAGAAGGGACTTGGCAAGGTTGGAGGAATGGTCAAATGTATGGCAGCTCAGATTCAATGCAAAGAAGTGCAAGGTAATGCACATGGGAAACAAAACCAGGAAGCATACACAATGGGGATGAGATACTGACAACAGTAAAATGGAAAGAGACCTCAGGGTAATTATATCAGATGACCTAAGGTGGGCAAGCAATGTGAGGCAGTAAGGAAGGCTGGGGGATACTGGGATGCACAGGAAGAGGCATCAATAGTAGAAAACAGGAAGTTGTTATCCCTCTGTACAGACAGTTGGTGAGACCCCATCTGGAGTACTGTGTGCAGTTCTGGAGACCCCATCTCTGCAAAGACACAGACAGAGTGGAGGCTGTCCAGAGGAGGGCAACCAAAATGGTGCAGGGTCTGCACCAGAAGACATACGAAGAAAGACTAAAGGAGCTTAATATGTATACCCTTGAGGAAAGAAGGGAGAGAGGGGACATGGTAGAAACTTTCAAGTACCTCAAGGGAATCAAAAGTCCAAGAGGGTAACATATTTCAGAAAAAGAGATGTACAAGAACAAGGGGGCACAATTTGAAGATCGAGGGGGATGGCTCAAAGGTAATGTGAGGAAGTATTTTTCACAGAGAGGGTTGTGGATGCATGGAACAGACTCCCTGAGGAGGTCATGGAGTTAAGGACAGTGGGGGAATTCAAGAATGCATGGGACAGACATAAGGCAGTCCTAGTGGGGGTAGGAGGAAGTAAGCTGTTGGTTAACTAGGATCTGCAGCTTATCTGTTAGGTAGGAAAATGGGCAGACTAGGTGGGCCAAGCGGTCCCTTATCTGTCACAAATTCTATGTTTCTATGAACAGAGGTACCCATCAAGGCTGCCCCTTATCTCCTTCCCTATTTGCTGTATATGCAGAACCATTAGCCCAGGCTATTAGAGAAAATGAACAAACCACAGGGATCAAATTGCTTAATACTACCCATAAAACAGCTTTTTTTGCAGATGACTTATTAATATATTTAACAGAACCAGAAACATCCATACCAAAATTATTCTTTCTTCTTGAGGAGATGGAATGTATATCAGGATGTAAACTAAATACAAGTAAAACAGAAGTGCTATGTCTAAACTACCAACCAAGTGAGACAATCCAGGCCAGATATCCATTGAAATGGAAAAGTAATACATTTCGATATCGGGGGATAAATCTTACAAAGGAAACACACAATTTATATGATGCCAATTATAACCCACTTACACAGGCTATCAGGGAGGATTTCCTGAGATGGGATCCTCTGCCTTTCTCATTGAATCAGAGAATCGAGGTTATAAGAATGAATATACTCTCAAGATTTTTATACCTCTTCCAGATCCTGCCAATATACCCACTACAATCAGACTTTAAAAAATGGAATAGTATGATATCCAGATCTATATGGCAAGGGAAACAACCAAGAATAAAATATAAAACCTTACAACTACCTAAAAATAAGAGGGGTCTTGCCTTACCTAACTTAGAACAATATGCACAGGCAGTAGTAACTTCGCATATATTACAGTGGTTAGATGAAGGATTAAATCACACTGAAAAGAGATAGAGAGAGGAATCCAAACAGTACCAAAAGTAACCATGAAAAAAGAGATTAGATTTAAACAAACCAGAAAATTACTGACTATTTGGAGATCAATAATTAAAAAAACTAAAGACCCCAAAATATACTTAATACAAAAAATTACAACAGATCGCAGATGCGAACCAACCAAACAGGATTATAATTTTACAAGATGGCACCAACAGGGCCTTACCAGATTCTATCAACTATATGAACAAGGGGACTTTTGCCAATTCCATACATTAAAAGAAAAGTACCATTTAGGAAACAAGATTTTTTGATTTCTCCAGATAAGACATTATTGTAAGAACCAATTAGCGAAAGACTGGGACACAAAGAGATACACATTATGAGAATAATAATTAATACAATAGAAATAGCAATACCAGAACATATAATATCTAAAATGTACCAAGGTTTAATTAACAACCAGAGAAAAACAAGAGGCACTCCCAACAAGGTGGCAAGAAAACTAGACATAAATCTGGAGGAAGAGAATGGGAGGGATATACACAACAGTACACAGAATTACAAGATCTCCAACTTGGAAGAATTGACTGAAATGTCTGATAACATTTTTAGTACCCCACAAATAGTGGGAAATATGACCCTCAAATGGGAACGACATGCTGGAGAGGGTGTGGGGAACCAGTAGCTAACCATAAACATATATTTTGGAGCTGCCCAACTTTGGAAGCATTTTGGAGTGAAGTGGGGGGCATTAGGAGAATTATTCCCTGAATTGGGGACTTTGACTTCAGAAATAGCACTTATTTTAAATTTCAGTAGTGAAGTAGGAAGAGGTAACACAAGGCTCTTGGTAGCCATATTGCTCATGGCTGCTAATAAAGCGGTAACAAGGAAATGGCTATAGAAAGACCCACCCACCTCTAGAGAATGGGAAGATATAACCTATCAAATATACAGAATGGAACTTATGACAGCCCAGATTAATTTAAAAGTCCAGAGATGTACAGCCTTTTGGGCTAAATGGTGGCTCTGGATCTCTGGGCATAGACCTGACCTGATACCATAAGGGAAGATATCCAAGGACAGACCTGGGATCACCACAAGGGAAACTATGAAATAAAGTCTAAATTTATTACTGAGAACAGCTATTGTAAGAAAAATTCCTGACTATAATAAGAAAGACATATCTGTATAGACTCTATGGAAAATATGTATGAATATATGATGTGTACTATAACTCTCCAGAAAATCATAAAACAATAAAAAAATATAAAAAAAAGAAGGAAATAAGCAACCCTAATCCCCAAGAGATTCAACAGCTGACCATGCATTTATGTACAGTCTGCTGACGTCTCTCAGCCAATTAAATTACTAGATGTTTTTCTTGCCATCTTATAAAAAGACATCCCTCTAGCAGATGTTCTAGCTACAGTAACAGGGGACAGTTTTACAATGAGCAATACTAATAGGTGCAAAGGTTTATTTATTTTTATTTATTTATTACATATTCGGAGAGTATCTTTGAGTCACAGACTCATTTACAAAGGTTCCACGTCACATATATTGTATACAGACAGACATTACAGCAAATGAACTCAGAGACAGATACATATTGTTTACAAGGAATCAACCAAGCTAACATTCAAAATACTAGGATTACTTATTAGAGTAAATTACATTGTACACATATGATTTAGGCATGAGCGACACCAGTTTGTCACTAAGAGAAGAGGCAGGCCAGTGACCATTGTCATAGATTAAGGAGGAGGTGGAGGACAGGGATTCAGTTGCAGTTACAGTTACAGTTATTTGAGGATAGGAGATGGGCCCTAAGGAGGGTTTTAAATTATCCTAGTCTTTGTTCATTAGCCAGGGTGGAGGGAAGGCTGTTCATCCACACGGGGGCCCTATAGCTGAATTCCTTTGAAATTGAGAGGTACTGCTGGAGGGAATAGAGAAGAGATAGTGGAATGAGCTACGAGTACACTTGACCTTGATGTTTGGGAGGATTAAACGGGTGAGTCCAGAGGGGGAGAGGCCTAGGGTGATTTTTTTAGCCATCAGACAGGTAGAGAACCTAATCCTGTTGTCGAGATTAAGCCAGTTGGTAGTACTATAGAGTGAGCAGGTATGTGTAAGACGGTCACATCCTAAAACAAGACAGCTGGCTTTGTTTAGGGAGATATGGAGTCTAGCTGGGATGAAGTGCTTGCTGCCCCATATATCAATAGGCCATAATCAAGCAGAGAGAGAGAACCGAGGAGATGACAGCAAGCCTGAGGGCATCAGGGGTGAGGCAGTGCTTGAAAGGTGCAGGCGCCCCATCCTTACGTTAAGTGCCTTGGATAGTTGGTGGCTGTGTTTGTGGAAGTTAAGACCTGGGTCCAATGTGATGCCCAGGTATTAAAAGAGTCCACCTGCTCCAGAGGTGTGATTAGAAGTTAGAACTTGTGGGCATAGCACCTTTCTAGAGTTCTCTTGGTGAGAGAATAGCATAACTTTGGTTTTGTTGTAGTTGAGGATAAGGCATTGTGCAGTGAACCAGTTTTCAATGCAGCTGAAAAAGGACTGAAGGAAGTGGTGAAGTTGTATAGGGTCAGGGCTGGAGGAGAAAATGACTGCATCGTCCGTGTATAGTAATAGATTGCCAGGGCAGGACTCAGGGAGGGAGTTGAGGAAGAGGCTAAAAAGTAGCGGTCCCAAAATGGACCCCTGAGGGACACCAGAGAGGACAGGTAGTCTAATTGAAACTGTGTTACCAATTTTGTCCTGTTGATATCGGTTTGACAGGTAGTCAGAGAACCATCCCAAGGCATTCCGAGAAAGACCCAAATTGGTCAATGTAGTTAGTAGGAGGGAGTGGTTGATGGTGTCAAACGCCTTTGTGAGGTCAATGAAGACAGCTCCAGTGACGTGCCCCTTATCCAGTGCAGAGTGTATGTGTGTGGTGAATTCTAGAAGTGCAGTGATTGTGCTGTGTCCCTTGTGGAAACCATGTTGCGGCTTGCAGAGAAGGTTGTATTTGTTGAGGTGCTCAGTGAGCTGATCAGAAACAATCCACTCTAATGCCTTGGAGAGGGAGGAGTATGGAGATGTGGTGGTAATTATTTGTATTGAAATGATCCCCTACTTTAAATATTGGTGTGATGGAGGCAGATTTCCACTTAGTGAGGAATTTACCTAGGCAATTGGAGAAGTTTAAGATGTGAGTAAGGGGGCAGAGAACCTCGTTTAGGGAGGCGAAGGAGCTTCATGTCCAGAGAGTCAGATATGTATGAGGAGTGGCTAAGGGCTGCTTTGAGGTATGGCTCGGTGTGAGATGTGGGTTTTTAAGGAGGACGCTGTTCCGCAGTTGTAGATACTCAGAAGCAAAAATTTTATTGAAGCTGGACAATTACTGCAAACTTCAGACAAAAAAAATAAATAACATAAAACTTCTTCAAAATAAACATAAGTTACCAAGCAGCATTTCGGACACTAGAAGGAGCTAGTGAACATTGTACTGGGGTCAGAGTACGTCTGTACCCCACCAGGCTATCTACAAAACTGGATAAGGCCAAGGCTTATATACCAAAAGGGGAACATGTGACTTGTTTAACTCCTCCCTATACTTTTCAAAATTATCTTTAAACAACAGAATAAGTCTATTTTCATTTCTGAGCACAGAATAACATTTCATTTTAAGTTGTAATGTTGTCAACATCACTATATAGAAACAACAACTGGTTAATTAAATTTTAGTTTCAGATAATGCAGGAGTAACTCCACCTCCTAGTACTGTGCCTTTAAATATGGGAGGTGACCAGCCGGCCAGCTCTATCGTACAGAATAGGAAGTGAGACTCCACACAGACAAGCAGGTAACCTCCTATGAGGGAAACATTTGTTTGTTTTATAAATTATTCCAAAAGAATTAATTAAAGGCATTCAATCCACTTTTTAGAAGCATTTTAACTTAATTAAAAACACAAAAAAAACAACACTTTTGTTTAACAGGGAAAGAGGGGGGAGGGTTTAAGGCCAAACAAACCACAGTGTTGTACAACTCGTAGTTACAGGCCTTCTTTTGTTGTTATAGCTTGTTTAGGTCATGAAATAGTCATTTTGTAGTCCCTACTGAATGAATTCCTTTTTGTATGCTGCAAATAGTGTAAAATGCAGGCTGTTTATTTATTTACTCAATATGAAGCGCTTTGCGCGTTACTACTGCCATTTAGAATGAGTTCCAAACCAGAGAGACCTCTTCTTAACTGCAAACAGGTTGAAAGGGACTTTAAAGGGGTCTTATATGCACAAAACCAAGATATTCAGGGTTTAGGACACTCAGGAGGCAGGAACACTTCTAAAGCGGCGTTCAGAGTGTTTGACCAGATAAAGAGGGTGGTTTCCGCCTCACGGGCTGCTCGCACGATCGAGGAGCCGCCACTCTAACGTATACAGGCTAGTTCTGCCTCTCAGATGCTTTGAAAACATTTTGGGGCTGTATTTACATTTCCACAAAACAACTAGCCTAGAAAGCAGTTCTGACTTACTCTATATGTTTACAAGGAGGGGACAAAAAGGGGGGGGGGGTTACCTAACGCTAAACATGACGCAAACCAAGACCATACGAGGGTTTGCATACATAAAGGGGTCATTACAGGACCCACACCATGGATATAAATAAGTGCTTACAATTCCCATATCCAAATGAAATGAAATACTAATTTTAAGCAACTATTGTATTTCTGCATACCTCACATTAGGAAGGTTCTGAAATGAGGGGGGGAGGGGGGGGGGGGCAACCAAAGAAAGGGCTGTGCAGATCTTCATATACCAGGGCAAGAATACTTAAGGGATAGAAAGAACGTTGTATAGGTGGCCTGGAACGTGGAAAGAAAGATGAAGAATTACAGCAAGAAAGGAGGAGAGTAAAAAGGGCTGTTGCAACAGACTTAAACAAAAAAAAAATTAGATTTGCCTGGCATATGGAGGTATCTGTCACACTCCGCAGTCATAGTAGTGATAGAGCGCAGGTAAAAGGGGGGGGCTGAGGGAGGGGGAGAAAGGGCATTAGTTGCTGGAGGATCAAAGAAGTTAGGAGGGAGAACATTACTAAGGTTAGTGAAAGCAATATTGAAGGCTGAAGTGATATGGGAAGGGTTAGTGGTCAATGACCCGTGAGCCATGACCTGCGTTGGAATAGGGTTGGGAGCCTTACCACAGATTTCATTAATGTTGTTCCAGAACTTGCATCCAGAGCCCCAGGAGGAAATTAATGAGGATTTATAGTACTCTGCTTTAGCTTTGTGAATGGGCCCAGGTTCACTTATTCTGGGCCTTTCTGTATTTATGCCTGTCAAGTGGGAGGCCAGATTCTAGGGCACGTTGCCACAATGAGTCTCTTGCCCACAACAAGGCTGTGAGGCAATCAGTGAACCAGGGCACGTTGTTGCCTTTAACCATTCTTTTAGCGAATGGGACAAATTTGTCACATATGTTATTGAAAGACAGGATGAAGAGGTCAAGGGCTATTTCCGGGTCGGGGGAGCTAGTAATGAAGGACCAGTCCATGGCTCTGAGGTACGCTTTAAGAGCTGCCAGTTTACCAGGGCCAAGTTTGCGTTGGGTTATGAATTTGGGAGGGGATCTAGGGGCTTTGCAGGACCATGAGCAGAGAACTGGGGAGTGGTCACTAAGGGTATCTGGGAGAACAGAGACATTAGAGATTTTGTGTGGATGATTGGTGAAGATAAGGTCGAGCAGGGAGGAAGACCCAGTGTGCGGATCAAGACGGGTAGGGGAGGAGACCACTTGAGAGAGTCCTGGGCTCTGGCAGCATCTATGAGCAGGGAGGCGTCCTTACTTAACCAATTTATATTAAAGTCACCTAGTACAATCATTTCTGTGTGAGATGGTAGAGTGTCCAGATAGGACATTATCGAGTGGAAGTCTACTTTTTGGTCCCTGGGTGGACTGTAGACTGCAGTGATGTGTAGAGGGTTGTGTGCGCATCCCAAGGTAAGTTTAATGGTGACAGCCTGTGGTCCTGGTCCCAACTGAGGGGAAGGGAGCTGTTGAACATGTGTAATATGTCCCTAGTGTAGATGGTGCAACCACCCCAGCGTTTACCCTGTCGGTCTGCACGGTAGAGGTTGTAACCGGTAAGGGTTACTGAGGAGTCAGGGATCCGATGGGTGAGCCAGGTTTCAGACATAGCTATAACATCAGGATGATATTGTATGACCCAGCCCTGGAAGGAGTCCCACTTTTTTAATATGCTGCAGACATTGAGGGAGGCAATGTACAAACCACCTGTAGAAGGTTGGGAAGATGTTAAGGGTACTGGGGGCCCAGGATTTGGATGGACATTGCCCGACCTAAGAAGGAGGAGGAGAAGTGTGAGCTGTAATGCAGGGCGCCAGGACATCGTCCTTTTGTTGAGGTACAAGAGTTTGGCAGAACACAAAGAGGAAGAAATGGTAGGAATGGGGAGAAATTGTAGATAGGGGCAGCCAGGAGGAGCTGGCACGAGAGGTGGGAGGGCTGCATCAGCTGATGCAGGTGGTGATGCTGCCAGTCACCATAGGGTGAGCCCTGAGTTGTGCGCCGAGGGTGGCGACCATAGTCCGTAGCTGGTGTGAGGGTCATATGCACAGTCCTATTTCTAACAAGGTGGGTGAGAGAGGATACCCAGGAGTTTATCAACTGCCAGGAAGCCACATAATTGACTGAATCGGCGGGGGGGGGTTAATGGGGTAGGACAGGACAGGGGTTTGTGCAGTGGGTAGTAGAAAGCAAAGGATGAGAATTAGTGGTAGCATTCTATCACTATATGCGAGTTGTGTTAGGGATAAGAGAAATCCAGTGTTGAAGCAGAAAGAGCAGCCTCTAGTGGTGAGAGCATATAAGCTGCTAATGGTGAAGTTGGCTGATTTGGTTAGAGACCTCTATGGCTGATTGGTTGTGAACCCCTATATAAGGGCATGCTGAGACCTCTATGGCTGATTGGTTGGGAACTCCTATATAAGGGCATGCCAAGCAAGGGTGGTGGTGGGGGAGGTGGGGAGCCGACACCCTGCATCGGTGGGGACACCACAATGCCAGTGCTTCCACAAAGTCGGGAGGAAGCTCCTCGCCACATACCTTTAGCAATTCTGGGGATGGGGGAGGGCACCTTGCTTTCCGCGGCCCTCACGACCCTCGGAGGCGATCTGTGGAAGGAGATACAGAAGGTAAGCAGATTTATAGACTGGCAGGGGGAGAGGTGAAAGGAAAGCCAAATTCAAAAGGAATAGACCATCAAGCAGGCTCCTAAATTCGAATTAGCAGGAGCATTGCTGTATCTGCTTACTGGCTATGTTTATATGCTCAGCTGATGGAAAAACAAGTTAACATTTCTCTGCAGGTCAAGTAAGATGGATAGAAATCCCTTACCTCATCATTCAGGCACAACAGTGCTGGCTCGCACTGTTCAGAAGCTGAGATGACCTTTGGTGAACTTCTGAAGGTGGCTTAAAGCAGGAGTTTACCACACTGTGAAAACTATGCACGCCCTTTTATTCTTTTCTGGATTGTCCCTTTTTTCATTCATATTTTCAGTGCCCATGTCCCAATACTGAATCTGCCTAAGTATTTTTTTTTTAGTTTTGAAGTCGATGGGAGTTCCATTAAAAAGGCTACCCCCAATTTTTCATCAGTATTCCTAGCTGCTGTATACCTAAATACCCTTTGTTTAACATCACTTTTTTTTATTGCCTCAGTTGAACTAACACGTAGCAGACACTGTACCCTGACATTGTGGGTCAATGGGGACACCAGAACTTAGTCCATGCCACACATCCTGTCTATGTCCTTGCGGAGATGGGGTCTCCAGAACTGGACGCAGTACTCCAGATGGGGTCTCACCAACTGTCTGTACAGAGGGATAACAACTTCCTGTTTTCTGCTGGTGATGCCTTTCCCTATGCATCCCAGTATACCCCCAGCCCTCCCTACTGCCTTCTCACATTGCTTGCTAACCTTATGGTCATCTGATATGATTATCCCCAGGTCCCTTTCCTTTTTTGTTGTTAGTTACAACCCCCCACCACCACCATTGTGTAATCTTCTCCCAGGTTTTTTGGTTCCCAGGTTCATTATTTTGCACTTCTTTGCATTGAATCCTAGCTGCCATACTTCCAACCATTCCTCCAACCTTGCCAAGTCCTTTCTCATCCTTTCCATGCCTCGTTGTGTATCAACCTTGTTGCAGATCTTTGTGTCATCTGCAAAGAGGCATACTTTTCCTTCAAGTCCCTCTGCAATGTCACTTATAAAGACATTAAAAAGGACTGGACCCAGTACTGAACCCTGTGGTACCCCACTAGTAACCCCTCTTTTTTCAGAGTGGACTCCATTTACAATTACCTTCTGTGTCCTGTTGTCCAGCCAATGTTTTACCCAGACTACCACCCTGGGACCCACTCCCAGGCTGGTTAATTTGACTATTAATCTTTTGTGTGGGACTGTGTCAAATGCCTTGCTAAAGTCTAGGTAGGCCATGTCCACAGCCCCTCCCTGCTCTACTGTTTTGGTCACTCAGTCAAAGAAATCAGTTAGATTCCTGTGACATGACCTTCCCGCTGTGAACCCATGCTGCCTTGGGTCCTGTGCCCCACTGGCCTCTAGTACTCAACAATTCTTTCCTTCAGAAGTGATTCCATCACTTTCCCTACCACAGAGGTCAAACTGACAGGTCTGTAGTTTCCTGCCTCTGTCTTGGTCCCACTTTTGTGAAGGGGAATCACAACCACCTTCCTCCAGTCCTTGGGTACCACACTATCCTCCCATGATTTGTTAAAAAGGGCAGTCAGTAGTTTCACTAGTTCTCCCCTTAATTATTTTAGAATTCTGGGGTGAATTCCATCAGGCCCCATTGCTTTGTCCACCTTCAGTTTTAGGAGTTCTTTCAGAACCCTTTCTTCTGTGAAAGGACTGGGATTGACCCCCCTATCAAGAGTGCTTCTGTTAATTGGATTTGGCACCTCCCCCTTCCTCTTTTGTGAATAATGAGCAGAAATATTCGTTCAGTATCCCTGCTTTTTCACTGCCCCCTTCTACCCACCCACCATTCATTCTATTCAGCCTCACTATCCCTCCCTTTGTCTTTCTACGCTCCCTGATGTACCTACAAAAGGTTTTATCCCCCCTCTTAACCCGAGTTGGCTATCTTTTCCTCAGTTTGGGCCTTTTCTATCTGACTTCCCTCCTGCTTCTTTCTGCCTTAACCGGTACAGCTCTCTGTCCTGCTCCTTCTGTGTTTCCTTATACTTCCAGAATGCTATCTTTTTCTCCATGACTTTCCCCGCCACCTCTTTTGAAAACCGTAGTGACTTTTTCTTTCATTTTTATTTGTTTATTTGCTTCACACAAAGGCTTGTTGCCTCTGTTATGGCAGTTTTGATGTTTCCCCATTGTTGCTCCACCCCTCCTTCTAGCTGGTTTGCTAGTGCTTTTCTGAGGCACTTTCCCATCTTGCCAAAGTCAGCCCTCCTGAAGTCCAGTACCCTCACTTTTGTATGGCTTGAATCTGTAGCTGAGTTTAACGTGAACCACACTGTTTGATGGTCACTTGTTCCCAGATGGCAACCTACTTCTAGATCTGAGATCCTTTCACTGTTCCCATTTGAGAGTACGAGGTCTAAGATTGCTCCCTCAAGAGTGGGTTCCGAAACTAGCTGTCTGAGGCATGCCACCTGAAGGGCATCGAGAATAGTCCTGCTTTTGGATGTGGCTGTAGCAAAGGTGCTCCAGTTAACATCTGGCATATTAAGGTCCCCCATCAACAATATCTCCCCTTTCTCTGCCATCCTAAGAATGCCTTCTATCATATCTTTGTCCATTCCCTCCCCCTGACATGGGGGTCTGTACACAACCCCTGTGCGGATTGTGGTGCCATTTCCAGTCTCCAAGGTGACCCACAGTGCCTCCTCTCCTCCCTGTTTACTCTTTTGTTCAGTTGCTTTTATCCCTTCCCTTAGATAGAGAGCTACTCCTCCCCCTCGTCTCCCCTGCCTGTCTCTCCTGTAGGTTATGTACCCTGGTATGTTAGCATCCCAGTCACGGTTCTCTGTGTACCATGTTTCTGTGACTGCTACGATATCCAGGCATCCCTCTTCCATCAAGGCCACCAGTTCAGAGAGCTTGTTGCCCAGACTACGGGCATTGGTACTCATTACCCTCCATTTCCTGATGGCCTTACTCAATCAACAAAGTCCAAGAGGGTAGCATCTTTCAGAAAAAGAGACATGCAAGAACAAGGGGACACAATTTAAAGATAGAGGGGGGGGCAGTTCAGGGGCAATGTGAGGAAGTATTTTTTTCACACAGAGGGTAGTGGATGCATGGAACAGCCTTCCTGAGGAGGTTGTGGGGTCTAAAACTGTGGGAGAATTCAAGAATTCGTGAGACAGACATAAGGCAATTCTTGTGGGGGATAGGAAGAAATAGGCTGTTGGTTAACTAGAATCTGCGGCTTATCCTGTAGTTAGGGAAATGGGCAGACTAGGCAGGCCAAGCGGTCCTTATCTGCCGTCAAAGTCTATGTTTCTAATTAGGGTCTAACATTTTGAACATAAAATTAAATTATAAAATGGGTTTAGAAAATCCTGCATTCTGATTGGTTACTAGCCATTATACAACTACGAACAGCTAAAAAAGTCCCAATGTTAACCCCCACTCTATTTACCATATTACTCTGCCATCTAGAAACTTCACTTTCAAAATGACTCTAAGTATTTTTTTATTTAATCAACCCCCAGGTTGGGACTATTTTCCTTCTCATAAGAATATTTATTTCAATAAGTTCCACAATTTCCAAACCATAATTTCTTCTCTATTTCTTTATTATCCTAACCCCATTTTAAATGTGCATTAAAACACTCCAGCTTGATTTTACTACATGTAAATTAATGAAAAATATATTACTCTCTCAAACCAGGAGCTGATATTCATTTGTTCATCTTATTTCATTTTGGCACTACTTGCTATACATTATATACAGTAGCTGCTGGGAACTGGGAACAAAAAAATAAAACTTCAAGGCTAAGCCAGCCTCTTCATCGGGGGAAGTGCAATTGCATGCCCCACATTGTTGAGTTAAATTGGTAGCTAATTATTAAATGACTACTGAACCAATATCCCGTTTATTATTTGATGATACAACCCTGCTGCCGCTTTAACTGTACCATGCACTTTTAAGTTTTGTTCTGTCCTTTACACAAGTTAATTTTTACATGAGTTAACTTTTGCTCATTGAAAAAGGAACATCCATGGGGAAATGCCACAGCGTTGCCAACAAGAAAATCTACATGTCTATCAGTGCTTATAATTAGTTGGTAGTATATGCCATGAACACCCTTCAGGGGCTGAAGGCACTCCGTGCCTCAAGCCTTACTATTCCCCTTGGCATCTGTTCATGGCACTACTCTACCAACACCCTGTTGTCTCTTATTGCTTACTGGATAAGGAACCAAAAATAAATAGCAGAGCACCACCTGGTGGCCAAACTGTAGTGCTGCTCAGTACCATACAGGCAAACTTGGGAGCCAGAATCCAGGTAGCCAGAGCTGGGAGAAGTGCTGTGAGCTTGGCTGCTCAATGATACAGTGGAAGTGCTATGTGCTTTGTGCCGGTGGCCCAGGTTCTGGAGCAGAATTGGAGTCAGGTCAGGCAGCCGGGGGGCTGGGATAGCACTGCTGCATATGAGCATACAAACTGGGGAGGGAGGTGCTCAGGTTCTGTTGCCATAGTGACCCCTGCAGAGGGTCACGAGAACTTGTCTCCACTGCAGAGCACCCTATGTGCATGCACTGGCTCATGGGTAGGGGTGTACAAGCTCTGCCTGGTGTCATGGGAGGGGGAGGGAGAAAAGCAGGAGAAAAAAAGTGTGATTGCCACCATGAATGGCAGCCACTGGCAATCTTAGGCTCCATACCATGTGGTTCCCCACTGGCCTCAACAGTGGGGGGAGCAGCAGATGGTTCTGGCAGGCAGACTCAGAAGCTTGTATGTAGGAATAGGTAGCAGTAGGGGGTAAAGAATTATATGAAGAAAAAAAAAGTGCTCCGAGCACAGCATGTCCCATCTTGGGAAGGATGGGTAGTGATGCCCATTGTCAGCCAGCACAGCAACAGAGCCACCACTCATGATCGTGGCCACCCAAGTTCACAGCTTGAGTTAACAACCCAAGCTCAGGTATGCTGGAAGGCTGTCACAAGGATGACTAAGCATCCCACAGATAGCTGTGCTCCTCGGGAGGGTGGGCAGCATTTTCTACTGCTATGCTGCTGCCTGGGTAGCCACAGGCAGCAGTGCAGTGTGGTCGAAGGCTCCCTTATAAAGCATCACATTTATGACGTGAAGCACCAGGATCTGTTCTGCAATTTCATTTCCCAGTTTGAAATAAATTCCTGGATGGAAATTTATCTCTAATTGTGAGTTCACTTTTTATTTTTTGGAGAGTGTGACTTTCTGTGTGTTTGCTTCAGTGTGGCAGAAGGCTTGGGGGGGGAGCATACTGACATTGTGGGAGGGAGGCAATAACTGGAAATTTAAATTTACAGAACCAGATCTGGGAATTGGTTGTATTACTGCAAATTTCCAGCTTTTTGGTAGTATACCATGACACAAAGAATAATTTATTAAACAAGTGAGGTGATATGAAATGGAAACACTAACCGATTTTATTAAATGAAAAAAATCAGAACCAAAATATGGTGTAGAATTCACTTTAGTAATGTATTTAGATATCAAAAAAGTCAAAATCCTAAAATAAAAAGGAGGTTTTAAACTGCCAGCACCAATTTGCTCATTATTAATCTCACAGCCTGTGACATTTTTTCCAATATTCATCTAAATTTCCAAAGAAATCATTGAACAATTTGGAGGTTTCCTTGGACAATTTATCAACTCACCACTGTGCTCCAATGCAATATGCCTTGTTTGTTGTTGTTGTTGTTTGTTTGTGTTTTTGTTCTACCCGTCATTTGATTGAGAGTCTGCCAAACTTTTTTTGAATTACCAGTGTCTGTTCTGTTTGTCCATATAAGAATTAATCTTAGCCTAATGACAAACAAACATACATTTGTTTCAAAGTTGTTTGTACCCAGTTAACACTTTAGAATCCTTTTTCTTCCTATACTCCTTCCAAAGTTTATTCTTTCTTCTTAACAAAATATCGATATCCCTAGTCATCCATTCATTCTTCACACTCTTTACTTCCTTTTTTCCATTAGTGAAAATGTATTATAAATTTCCAGAAAACCTGGACAAAATTTAGAATAGGCTTCATCAATGTTATCAATAGAATCAATAACAGACCAGCTAATTTTAAAGATTTCCTCATTAAAAGCATCAAAATGTTTAGTAAAAATGTTCCTGATAGTGACATACTGTATAATGGTTCCACCGTAGGTTTTTAAATGTCCCAAATACAATAGGTTGGAGAGTGGTCACTAAGACGGTCCTTACTGTAAAACTCCTGATTCAGTTATGTTAACAGGCGGAGTGACCACTACCCAGTCAAGAATTGTCTCAGTGCAGGTCTTGTAAGTTGTCCATGTAGATTCCTCAATAATTTGTTGCACACTCAATTCAGTCAAACTTTTCCTCACTTTGTTATTACATGCATCTGCCCAATTAAAATCAGAATGAAGCTAAAAACCTAAAAACAAACACAAGGCGGATGCCCACTATGTGATGGAAGTAACTTAAAGCCCTCAGCTTATATGAAATGAGGGTGCTGACCGCCTGGCATTGGCATACCCACTGCAAGCTGATCTTGGGGTTGCATTGGTGTCAACTCTGAAGGTAGCCACTTGCATGCCCAACCAGTTGAAGGAAAGGAGTAGTTGTGGTAAGCTTGTCTTCAGAGGATGTAGTTCTGGTTACCCCATCATTGGAGGGTGCAGATATAGTGATGCTATTGTCAGAGGATGCAGTTGTGGTAATCCCATCATTGGAGGGTACAGTTATGGCAAACATATTATCGGAGGGTGCAGTTCTGGTGACTCCATTATTGGAGGGTGTAGCTGTGGCAACCCCATCATCATAGGGTATATCTATGGTGACCTCATTATTGAAGAGTGCAGCTGTGGTGGTCCCATCATCAGAGGGTGCAGCTGTGGTGATCCCATTGTTGAAGGGTGCAGTTGTGGAAACCTCATCATTGGAGGGTGCAGCTGTGATGATCTCATCACTGGAGGGTGCAGTTGTGACAACCCCATCATTGGAGGGTGCTATTGTGGTGACCCCATTGTTGGAGGGTGCCATTGTGGTGACCTCATCATTGAAGGGTACCACTGTGGTGACCCCATCATCTCAGGATGCAGTTGCGATAACCTCTCCATTGGAGGCTGCAGTTATGGTGACTCCACTGGAGGGTACCATTGTTGTGACCCCATCATCAGAGGGTGCAGCTGTGGCAACCCCATCACTGGAGGATGCTGTTGTGGCAATCCCATCATTGGAGAATGCTGTTGTGGCAACCCTATTGTCTGAGGATGTAGTTGTGATGAACTCCTCATCAGAGGGTGCACTCGCGACAACCCCATCATTGGAGGGTGCAGTTGTGGTGACCCATAATCAGAAGGTGCAGTTGTGGTAACCCCTATTGTCATTGGAGGAAGTAAATGAAAAAAAAAAACTTGAGTGCATTATGCGTCATAGGATGACACTGGATGCTCTCAGGTCATATGACCAGCCACCAGCAGGGACTCCCTTTGTGAAGGAACATGACAACACAAGCTCTGCTGCTGAGCCTGGCTGGCCCCAGCTGTGGGGAGTACAGACATAAGTGATGGAGAAGTTGGGGTATGTGCTGGGAGGTATTATAGGACAGTACTTAGAGAGTAGGTGAATAATGTTTAAATAAAGGAAAAGAAGAATGTAGAGACCTCCTTTGGCATTAAATACAAAAGCACCCTCACAGACTGTGATAAGCAAAACTACAAGGCTGCACAGAATAAATGCACCCAGGCCATACGCCAGGTCAAAGCCAATCACTGCAGATCTGAGCTAAACTCCTCCTGGGGTGATGGCCGTAGATTCTGGGCGAATATCAATGCAGTCATTGGAAAGCGGGATATCTCTACACCCACCCTGCTGAGCTATGAAGGGAACACTACACAAGACCCCAAATCTATTGCTGACATCTTTAATAAAGTCTTCACCGACCTCAGTACTGTACTCCCCCCCCCCCACATCCTCAGCTCCACAGGCAAAACCTACAAAACCCTCAACAAACGCTACCAGTAAATCATGCCCCCCTTCTACTTTAAAGTAATGTCCAAAGCTGAAGTGAAAAAATATCTTTCCAAAGTCCTGGGTAAGTCTAGGCACAGTGCTGAGGGCCTAGATCCGAAACTGATCTCCCTTATACTTGAAGAACTGCTAACTTCCCTAACCAGAATAATTAACCTGTCCCTCACAACTGGGACATTCCCAAAACTCTGGAAAGCCACAGTTGTAACCTCTGTCCACAAAGCTGGTAGCATGACTGACCATACCAACTACTGCCCAATATCAATACTTCCCCCACTGTCAAAAGCTCTTGAGCATATAGTCTACGACCAACTGGTGGACCACCTTGAAAAATATCAGCTCCAATGCCAACAACAACATGGCTTCCGAAAACTCCACAGCACTACTGCAGCACTGCTGGAGTTCATGGGATTCATTCACAATGCCTTTGATCAAGGGCACTTGGTGGGTGCATTCTTCATTGACCTCACCAAGGCCTTTGACACAGTTAACCATGACCTCCTCCTAGCCCAACAGGGCTATCAGTCAATTTCCTGGGTTGGTTCCAGAGCTACCTCACAGGCCGTGTACAAAGGGTTAAAAATAAGTAACATGCTCTCGGATCCCCTGCAAGTTTCCACCGGGGTCCCCCAAGGCTCCATCCTGGGCCCCCCTCCTATTTAGCCTTTTTTTGAACAACCTTCCACAAGCTGGCAACATAAAATACTCCTCTACGCAGATGATGCAGGTATCTACTCCAGCCACACTGACCCAACTGCCCTAAAGCAACATCTACAGCAGGACTTTAACAAAGTGAGAACTGGTTTGCCAAAGCCAGGTTACTTGTTAACAACAAAAGAAACAAGTCCATGCTCTTTTCCCCAGCCCATAGCCACCACGAGACATCCACAATAAATATCCATACTAAACAAAGTGTAGCCATTGAAATGGTCCATAGCTTCAAATACCTAGGACTCACGTTAGACAGCTCTCTCTCCTTCTCTTCTCACGTGGACCATGTTGCCACATCAGCTAACAGAAAGATAGGTCTTCTGTACAAACACCGCAACTGCCTCACCAATCAAACCCTTTGGCTTACTATCAGCAGCTCAGTCTTCTCAACCATTGACTATGGGCTCGCCATCTATAGTGCCGCTCCAGACAGCACCCTCAAACGGCTCACCACCACACTTAATAAAGCCTGCAGACTAGCCCTAGGAGCACCATGTCTCACTCATACCTGCAATCTTTATTCACGAATGGGTTGGCTAAACTTAAGCGACAAGGTCCGCTACCAAGTCTGTCTTCTTGCCAAAAAAGCGGTCCTGGGCCTGCTGCCCCCTGCCACCAGTTCCCTCCTACAACAGGTTCAAACCTGCCAGGACTACAAGGACATCTAACAAACCCTCTGTCAAGGTTCCCTTCCGTCGCACCTCTCAAGGGCAGCGTTCCTTTTAATACCAAGCACCACTCTGGCTCAACTCTCTCCCACCTGAGATAGTCTCCATCAGTAAAACAGACCCTTTCAAATCTGTGCTTAAAACTCACCTGTCCGGCTGTATGCAATGCTCCTGCTACCACTGACCACTGCCTCCTGGAACACATCCTGCTTACCCCAACTATGCTCTTCTATATGGCCCAACAAGCTACTTATCCACCCTTTCCTTCTTCCCCCCCACCCCCCACTCTTTCCTCTCCCCTCTCTTATTCTACCTGGGCACTCTAACCTCCTTCCCCAATTGCCCTACCTTAGCATACCCCACCACCCATCTCCAGACAAGGTTTCCCGAGCCCGAGGAACTTCTACCTCTCACCTCTACTCTCTCCTACTCACCACCTATCCTGATCTACTCACCACCTCCCTGTACTCCTCTACACCAACTCTGTTTAGTAGTTGCTAAGCCTGTCAATCCATTGTTACCCCATCACCTCTGCTACCCATATCAAGGACCTGTACTGTCGGTAGTTTCTAGCACCTGTATATGCCTGGGATTCTTTTGTAACTGTAATCTGCTCTCTTTTTTTTCCCCTGTGTCCTGACGTGGAACCTTTGTAAATGAGCTGGTAGCCCAAAGGTTGTAATCCAAGAATTCAATAAGTTAAAAAAATAAAAGCACAAACCAAGCTTCAGATCACAACACATGTGTGATGTACACCATTGGTGACAGCACAAGCAGCTTGGTAAAACTCTGTGAAAGAATGTGCAGTACTTCTGGATAGCAGGGGTGGGGTTGTCTTTACCATTTGCTCACCATTTCTGGATACCCAGGTGGACACTGGTGACTTCTTAGAACTGACTGCATACAGCACACAAATTGTTCTGATAAGATCACTGCAATTTTCTGTCAGCTGCTCAGCAGCTTACAGTGGTTTTTGGGGGGTGATGAAAGTTCAGATCTCACAGAGAATCAACCCAACATAAGCAAATAATTGAATATATTTTTATGCAGCAGAATGCAGATTCATCATGAAATACAGAGGCTTGGCCAAAACATTATTCTGGATAACTATGTGTTAGAATGAGGCAATAGAGTTCAATGCTGGATATCTACTGACGGCCAGTACCCCCACTGGCAGATTTCACTGATGTACTCTATTCCAGTATGTGTCAGGCCCCACCAGGCAAGACCACCAGAGCGGAAAAGTGTAGTCTGCTGTGGAGACCAAGCTTTATTTTCTTTAGAGCATGTTTGGGGAGCAGATGGTCTTGCTTAAGGGTCAGAATGAGTAGTAGCCCCCATTCTTGGTCTTCAAGGTCTTGTATGCATCAAACGTGTTAACAAAATAAACCAGAAACTCAAACTGCATACATAACACAGTTGTGTCCTATACTCCTAGCTGTTATTTATTTTTTTTCATATTTTGTTTATCCCAGCTGTCAGGACCACCAGGAGTCACATAAGAGTGAGATGTGCTGTACAACTCTCCCCCAGAAGGGAAGCATCCACATGGATGCTTCACTGTCCTTCCTGCCAGCCCCAACTCCAAACATCCTGACTCAGGAACGAACCCAAGTCATCTGCAGGCCAGAGTCTTTCCCCTCTGCCCGGCACCACAGAGTTCACAGTGAGGGTTTTAGTTTTCAACACATTCACAGTGTTCAGTCACATAGGTTTCCATCCCTCAGTAGAACAGATGGGAGCAAACTAAAAATGTTTTTCTTTTTCAAATCTGTTTTTTTTTTTCCATGCTGGTACAGTATTTCTGAGAGTTCCAGGGGCCTCCTTCAGCCTCAGCACTGATCCTTATCCAGTTCAGGGTAACCCATGTCTACCATTACTGAGTTGTCTGCACCCTACCACCTCTCGTCCTCCTTGCTTTTCCTCCCATAGTAGGGCCGGACTAGAAAAGGACTGCATGTTTTCCACTCACGGCTTTGGAACTCTTATAACTGACCTTTTTACTGACTGGTGTATGGATATTCCCTTATATATTGGTATGATGAGCCACAGACTATCCCCCTGCAACCCAAGCCTAACTAACACACTGCCTGTTGTATGTTACATTTGTTACGTGATCCGTTGATACTGATGGAAACAGACAACTAGTGTAATAGTGTAATTTCACAAGTAGTGTAATAGCTGTATAAGTGCAGAATAATGTGGGGAGTGGTGCAATGCAGTGGATGTGGGGCAGCCGTATTCAGGCAGACCTTCTGGACACTGAGATTGCTGCCCTATCTGCAGGCATCTCTCTGGACTGCGGGACAAGGTAGCCAGACTCAGAGCAGAGGTAAACTGGGTCAGGAGTACCTTCGCCTCTCCAGAGACCACCCAGTCCAGTGCTGCAGCCTCAAAGGATGCCAAGAATGAGGAGCACTTGGACAACGGTGGGCTCGGGGAGGGTTAGAACGGTCAGGCAGAGGCACATCCCAAATCCTATTCCACTCCAGAACTCATATGCTGCACTGGCAAATGGGGACAACCAAACAGAGGCACCCAGAGAAGTGGAAGGGAAGGATGTGGAGGGCAACCGAGGAGGTGACCTCAGTGGGGGGAGCAGTGGATCCCAGAGGAGGAGGAGGAGGAAGAGGAGGAAGCGAATCCTGGTGAGAGACTCTGTCATAAGGGGGATCGACCTAGTAGCATGCGAGGGGGATGATTTTGAGTTGAGGTGCCTACCAGGTGCCATGGTGTGGAGGGATGGGAGGAAGATCCTGGGGATCACTAGGAAGGCAAGACGGGAGGGAGAGCTGGATGTCATTATCCACCTAGGAACTAATGACCTGGCAAACAGGGAGCCTAAGGAAGTTCAGAAAGAGTTTAGAAAATTGGGGTGGGGTCTCAAGCAAGTAGCCACATCCATCACCTTCTTGGACGTACTACCCGTGAGAGTAATGGGAGAGCGTAGGGGCACGTGCACCAGGAATTTTAACACATGGTTGTAGAACCGGTGCTGAGAGGAAGGGTTCAGATTCATTGGTGACTGGGGACCCACCTTGAGGGATGGGAGCTTGTTCAAGTCTGATGGTCTGCATCCATCCTGGAAGGGAATCCAAGCACTCAATGAAAAGTTTAAATGCTACAAGGACAAGCATTTAAACTAGCCGGGGGGGCTGGTCATCAAGGAGGTTATCTAATTGCCTACCCCCCATAGCTAGCAGTGGAACCAGAGAACAGTAGGAGGAGATATATCACTGCAAAGCAGTGTGCAAAAGATGGAGATAGGCACTCGAGGAGTAGATAGGAAGAAAAACGACAAATTACAACAGGGCAGATAGCAGGGAGAACCAGGTATAAGGACAACCAGGGAGGGGACTGGAGTAGAATAGCAAAACAGACCAGGGAGGTTACATCATGGAAAGCCATGTGTGCCAGTGCCAGGAGTCTTAGCAACAAGATGGAGGATCTGGAGAATGCTATGGTGCAGTCGGACCTGGACATTGTGGCCATCACAGAGACCCAATGTTATGATAACCATGACTGGGAGATGGCCATACCCAGCTACAAGATATTCAGAAGAAACTGGGCAGGCAAGAAAGGAGGAGGAGTGGCATTTTATATGAAAGATGACATAAAGGTAACAGAGATCCAGGAGGAACAAAATGGAGGGGGGGGTACTGTGGGTTAAGCTGGAAAGGAAAATGGGGTCAGACATCCACACAGGGGTGGTCTACAAACCACCAGCCCAGGAGGAAGAGACAGATAGGGAGTTAATGCTAGCCATCCAAATCATGGTGGACAAGGGGGGAGGTGGTGCTGGTTGGAGACTTCAGTATTCCAAACATGGCCTGGAGCCTCCCAGCAGCAGCATCAACTAGGAGCAGCTTTATCCTGGACTCCCTTCAGGGTGCCTTCCTTAAGCAACTGGTGATGGAACCAACTCGGCACAAGGCAATACTGGACCTCGTGCTCACAAATGGGGACAGTGTGATAGGGGTAAGAAGAAGGCCTTCTACAATTACAAAGAGAAGCAGGGGGAGGAAGAAGTGAGAAGGTATTCACTGAGAAATAAGGAAGCAAAGAGGGCAGTTAAGAAGGAAAAAACAGGTACAGAGCTACGCATTGCAGAAGGGGAGAAGGGTGGAAAAAAATATTTCATCTGATCACTGGGGGGCAAGAAAGCAAGGAGAGGGAATTGTTAGGCTTTTGGCGAGGGGTAGGGTGATAGAAGAAGATGGGCATAAGGCTGCTATCCTTAATGACTACTTTTGCTCCATTTTCACCACGGAGAAAGGCGGGCCCTTGCCTAAGAGTATCATCAAAGTGGCTGATAGGGGGACCTGGAGATGAGACAGCCAATATTTACAAACAAAAGAGCTCTGAAAGGGCTGGCAGCCCAAAAGATAGATAAATCCCCAGGACTAGATGGATTGCATCCGAGGATTCTCAGGGAACTGGCAGCAGAACTTGTTGAACCCCTGGTAGGACTGTTCAGCCACTCACTCTGGATAGGGGTAGTTCCAAAGGACTGGAGAGTGCAGATGTTGTTCCGCTCCATGGGGGGGGGGGATAAAGAACAAGCAGGGAACTACAGACCTGTCAGTCTGACCTCCGCTATAGGGAAGCTGATGGAGTCACTGATTAAGGATGACCTCATGGACTAGCTAGAGAGCAACAGGCTCCAAGATAGTAAACAGCACGGGTTCATGACAGGGAGGTCCGGTCAGATGAACGTGATAGTTTTCTTTGATTTGGTAATAAGGGAATTGGATAGGAGCCATGCTGTGGATTTGCTCTGTTTTGACTACAGCATGGCTTTCAACTCAGTGCCCCACAGACATCTGCTGAAAACAATGAAAGATCTGGGTGCAGCTAAGGACATAGTAAATTAGGTAAGAAACTGGCTAAAGGGTAAGCAGCAGAGGATTGTGGTCAATGGAGTTAAATCAGAAGAGAGGGAGGTCATGAGCGAGGTGCCACAGGGATCTGTTGTGCTCCCAGTCTTCTTCAGTATGTTCATCAATGACACTGGAGAAGGTATGCACAGCAGGCTGTGCCTCTTTGCAGATGGCACTAAGCTTTGTGGGAGAGCAGATATCGAAGAAGGAATTAAGAAAATGCAGAGTGACTTACAAAAGCTAGAGGGGTTGTCTAGGGTTTGGTAGTTAAAATTCAGTCCAAACAGCAGATGAACGTATCACCAGTTAACGCCATCTTCTTAAAATATTTCATCAACATTTTTTATTAAACTTGCTCTGGCCACCAAACTTCTGCCCCAAATATCTTCACTCTCCCGTGTTATCAAGGGGTAGTGGTTCTGTAAGGCATAAACATATAAAGCACATTTTCAGTATATTGTTATGCAGCACCAAATATAACAACAGCAGTATTTCTTCTCAACATACCTTTCAAGCTAAGTAATTTACATATTCTCCAAAAAGTAAACACAGATTTTAAAATATCAAGCTTACCAAATTGTCACAGGCTTTGCAAGTTGTAATCACATTTGTGGTTAACACACACAAAGCAGTGTCTCTCAGGCAAACATGCAGCCAAAAGTGCAAGTCTAGCTGCATGCTCCCAGCTTGTGCCTCTTAATGCTGCCGCTGATCCAGACGGCCCAGCATGATGATGTCATGCCTATTAGCATAAGCATGACGTCACATAGCCAGGAACCTTAGAACATGGGTGAGATGAAAGGGTTCCATCTCACCACCTCCCGGGACTCAGAAAAAGGGGTTAACTTAGTAATGCAAGTGTGATTTTCTTTCAGTTTTGTGTCTGTTCACCACCACATTATCCACATCTATTATATTCAGAAACTAATTAATTTAAAACCCCACTTACATTTTGGGTCCCAGGAACTCAGCCCATCAGAGGCTCAAGGTCAACCTGCTTTTTTTTTTTTTTTTTAAAAGCTATTTCTTTATTCTCCTCATTGCCCGCGGCCCTTTTGTTTTTTCCTCTGGATGGAGCCCCCAAGCCCCATCCCCAGGTGTCCACTATCTGGCACCCCCAGGTGGGACCAGAGGTGTTCCCCAACCTCCACCGGAGACCAGTTCCAGTGTAGCCAGTGCGATGGCTAGCTGGGAGCAGAGCCTGCGAGGTGCCCTCCATCATTTGCCGTGACATCCATTTCCTAGTTTTCTCCCTAGGAGATGAGGCGTGCAATGATGCCTGCAGAGAGAGCATGCCACGTATCCGCATGCACTCCCTCCTAGCATCTGCCCCATCTCCTCCACTTTTTACAGTGTTGGTGCACTGTCCCCCAGCCTCTGCTAGGGGACAGTCAAACACCGTCTACTGGCGACCCCCCAGAGAAGGAGAGCAGTCCATCGGACACTCAATCCTTCTCCCCTGCCGACCCCCGGGGGACCTGTGCTCATTCCCAAACATGGGTCGCCGGCGTGTCTCAAGATAAGGCAGCCAGCACCTTAGCCTTCAGTGCCACTGGGCCTGCTTGGTCAACCTGCTTTTTAATAGCGATACCACTATTGTATTTCTCAGTAGCATCTAATGTTTAAACTCTAGAGATCAGTTTATAAACAATACCAAAATAATGAAAACCATATTCCAAAATAGGTAATTTAACAACATAATATTTGTCAACAAAAAAAATGGTACCATCCTAATACAATATTCAGTATGGGCCTAATGTAAAGAAAGTGCCTGCTTAAGATCTGAGGCATGGACAGTCTATGTAATACAGAAAGAGAGCCAGAGATAACGCATTTCACTCTCCAAAACATAATATTAACCCCCGAAATTTCAAATTACAATCAAAGCAACGGCAGCCAATCAATCTCCTTATTCATTCCCTGTTCCTTATTCAATGTCCCAAGCCTCTCTAGCCAATAGGCTTCCCTTAAAAGTAATCTTTGATCGCTATTCCCTCCCCCCTGGAATAAAGGCTCCACTTGTTCAATGCCATAACATTTAAGTAAGGGAACCTGGTGCCTTGCTTCAACAACAGTACAGTCCTTTCTGTGAATCATAGATTTATGTTAAGAAATACATAACCTTAGCTCCCTTTTTGTTTGCCCAATGTATATCCTGCCACAGTTACATTTAATAAGATACACTACGAGTGGAACTGCAAGAGATAAGCAGCCAGATGCACAAAGCTCATGAAATTCCCGCAGCTGTGGAAAAAACACAGCTCAAGGGGGTTGCCACTTGCTGATCCACGTTTTTTTCCACAGCTGCAGTATTCACAAAGGTGGAGCCAGTTTACAACCAGCTCCACAATTTATGACAGCTTGTGGGTGGTGTTACCATAGAAGTCCTCACAGCTGTGGAAAAATGTTACGGCCAGTGGGATCTGACGTAACATCTCCACAGCTGTGGGGGACTGTGAAGGAGATTTTGGTCCCGCAACTGTAGTTGTAGAGAGGGACTTAGTCCCAAATCACTTTGTGAATCTGGCCCATGGTATCTAATTTTAATTAGACCTAGAATTTCTAAGTGGCCACTATCCCTTGATAAAGCTGGCAGGGCCAGCGAAAATGTCTAGGGCAGATGCTTGGTGGCCAGAGCAAGTTAATAAAAATGTTGATGAAAATTTTTAAAAAGATTGGGGGGGGGGGGGCCCGAGTGCTAGGACCCTAGATGAACAGTAGGTCCCAGGGTTAGATAGGAAACACGGGCAGACTGGAAGGGCCTTTAGTCTTTTTCTGTCATTATTGTCTATATTTCTATAAGTGCATCCTACTACTACCATATCCATCTCATTCTACGTTAAAGTCCCATTTCACCACACTGTCTATCCCGTGTGCCAGCAACCTCACCCCGAGCTCAGGTGAAAGTTGTCCACAGCATAGTCCCCTACCCCACAATTCCTTCCTCTGTGCAGGGAACCTAAACCCATGCTCACTGCACAAAACCTGAAGCAGTGCACTTACTGTCCTGCCTACTATCCCACTGCCTCTTGGTGAATACTACCCCAGTGGTTCTGCTCCATGTCATGTCTATTATGGAATATTGCACTAAAAAGAAAAAGTGACTTCAGGAATCCGGACTTCTGATAGTCTGGAACTAATGCTCCCCTTTGTACTGTAAGTTACATGGGGAGGGTGAGTACCTGACAATACCCCAGTTAAGCCTTCGGTTTTGGACAGAAATGGTCCCATTGCTGGTATCTTGACAGTGTGCCCAGGCAAGCCTCCCACCCCCACCCATTGGTCCAATGTGAACCCTTTTGTCATGGTTGATCTCTGAGTTGTGCATTTCTGTGATATTATTTATATACATACTGATACATATATACACACATACATAAATAGACACATTCAGACATACAGATATAGAGTTACATAAATACAGATAGAGACACGTAAACTCTTAAAATGGCAAGAAAGAAATCTAGAAATTTCATTGGCCGAAAGACATCACCTGACTGTGCATTAAATCTCTATAAACGCACTCTCCAGTGCTGAATCCTATTTTCCTCCCCAAAACAGCTACTTAGAGCCATTTTATAAATATAATAAGCCCCTCCAGGATGTGCATTATTGGAATATAATGCACTTCCCAGAGGCGTAAGGACACTTGGTCTTTGGACTCATGCCTCATTATGCCTCTGGGTTGTGCATTAAAATCCTATAATGCACACCCTGTCATGGCGTATTACTTACTCATAAACATACATACATTCATACTGTATATAAATATACATTCATACATACATATATAGACTTGCATACATACAGATACATACATATGTACAGATACATACTGATATATACAGATATAGATACACATACATACATAATACATACATATAAACTTGCATACTTACAGATATGTAACCACCCGGTCCCTTGGGGTTACTAGAATCCCATTAGTGTCAGTGCTAGGTAGGGAAAGGCAGCTGGTGAATAACTAGTTAAAACAGATTTTTCACCTACTCACTCTCTTGTTTACTTAGCTTCAGATGAGAGAGATGAGGTCATTTAGAACTCTCGCAGCAGCATAAGCCATATCTGGCTGTGAGTGGGGAGTTTTGGAATCTTAGGTCAGTTGGTAGATAGTGTATTGTCAGCAGTTGAAATGTGAGGAATGAGAGCTGCTGTGGGCTCTGAGAGGAGAGGAGAGCCTACTTTTTCACCCTAGTCCTGAAAGTCTCCAGCCTGCCAAGAGAAGTGGTGGAAACCACTGTCTACAGCAGGATCTCCTGATTTACATCCCCAGAGGGATAAAAAGGACTGCTGGAAAATGTATCCTAGGGGCAATCCCCTATTTGATCCAGGACAATTTGAAGCTGCCTGTACTGTTTTAACTGTGAGTAGATCTGACTTTGAACTTCCTGAAGAAAGTACCTGTGCTTTGGCGTTTCTCTGGTTAAAAGGGAAAGGTACACCAGTTCTGTTCTGAAATTTGAGACTTTTCTCAGTGTAAAGTTGGCCAGCAATTGTGGGATCCAGAGGAAGACTGTTCACATTGTTCAGGATTTTAATTTCTTACACTCTCAGTGTAATGTTTTTTTAAATGCTGGATGCAAATGTTCATTCAAAGATGTATTTACCTAAGTGTTTTCAAGAAGTTTTAAGGTGTAATTCTGAAAGAATGGCTGGGTATGAATTTGGAAGCAAAGGGTGGGCAGCCCCCCATCTGGTGTAACCAGTTCAGCACTACAGGTTCCGTAAGGGCGCCTGGTTATTTTGGACATGATGGCCAATGTCTGAAGAGAAGTTTACCCCCTGGAGTGGGTTGTGCTAGTTTGAACCCCTGTGTTAAGAAGATTTAAAGTTCTATGCCATATGAGAAATGTGTGCTCAGTTGTGGCCAGTGCCACTAGAAGAAATGTTCAGTTGTGGCCAGCACCACTGAAGAGTGTTCAGTGTCCTATGAAATATGGAAATATGTAGAGTTTCTGTCAGATGCAGTCATTTTGTTGTTCTGCCAATTCCTTGTGCCACGATGTGTAAACCTTGAGGGTCCACCCTTGCTTTAGAGAACATC
Source organism: Neoceratodus forsteri (assembly GCA_016271365.2). NCBI lineage: Eukaryota > Metazoa > Chordata > Ceratodontiformes > Ceratodontidae > Neoceratodus > Neoceratodus forsteri. The sequence goes on from JADMNL010000032.1 coordinate 62,673,512, forward strand.
TTTTGGAATAAAGCCACACTCTAGAACCCCAACTCTGGTTTGGACATTTAAGTTTTTGCTTCCTGTGTGTGGATTTACTGGGTACCCCTCCAGAAGTATAGGTCTAGCATAGCCCTAGCAAAAAGTTCTCTCCTCAGGACCTGGGTTACTGGTCATAAGTTTTGCTTTTGTACACCCCCACCCCTTTTTCTGACCTCTAGAGGTAATGAGCATGGTATACATTCCCAAAGCTAGGGATGGCACCATTTCCGAAGTAGTCTGTTCCCAGTCAAGGGTACCAGGGGTAGCTAACTGTGTAAAGTAGCGGGGGGTGGGTAGTTACAGATACATATACATACGTATATATACATTCATACATTCACATATAGACTTGTATGCATACATATAGATAGACACATACATAGAAACATAGACAGTGATGGCAGAAAAAGGAAAATACTCCATCTAGTCTGCCACAGTTCCTTGTTTAGCTTTGGGACTTGCTGTCCCTCCAGAGTCCTAGCCTTCCTCATCCTTCTCCATTCTCCTCCCAGTTTCTGCCACCCCAAGCCCCTACTATGCCTTTCATTCTGTCCCAACCACGCTTGAAACCACCAACGGTTTTCACACCCACCACTTTGGCTGGAAGACTGCTCCATGGCTCCACCACCCTTTCTGTAAAATAATACTTCATGTCCCTCCCAAACCTCCCTCCTGTCAGTTTCCTCTCATGACCATGTGACCGCAGCCTAGTATTCAAGCTAAATAGTTCCCCACAGTGTACCTTGTTAATTCCCTTCAGGAACTTGAAGGTCTCTATCATATCTCCCCTCTCCCTTCTTTTATGTAGTAAACACATATCTAGTGCCTTGAGGCGCTCCTCAAAGGACCTGCCCTGTTGAACCTGAATCATTTTTGTTACCCTGCACTGCACCTTCTCCAGCCTGTCTCTAACCTTCCAGAGGTGAGGACTCCAGAACTGGGTGCAGTACTCCAAGTGTGGCCACACTAAGGATCTATATCAGGGAAGTAGTACTTCTTCCCTTCTGCTATCAACACCCCTCAAGATGCATCCCAGCATTTTAGCCACTTTGCAGTGTGTTTGGGAGTGGTTCCAGAGGACTGGAGCAGGGCACATGTAGTCCCACTTCACAAAAGTGGTAGCAGGGCGGAGGCTGGAAATGTCAGTCCAGTCAGCCCGACTTCAGTGGTGGGGAAATTAATGTAATCACTACTGAAGGAAAGGATTGTGGAATGTATTCAATCATCCAGTGACTTACATGATCTGAAGCAGCACGGATTCAGAACAGGGAGGTCATATCAAACAAATCTGAATGATCTCTTTGGCTGGGTGACCAGGGAGGTGAAAAATGGTAGAGTCATGGGTGTGGTCTACCTGGATTTCAGTAAAGCCTTCAACACCGTTCCACATAACAGACTCATAAGCAAGCTGGGCAGCCTGGGAGCAGGCCCAAAGGCGGTAAACTGGGTACAAAATTGGTTGGGGAATAGGAGACAGAGAGTGGTAGTGAATGGAGTTTACTCCGAGGAAGGGAGGGAGGGTGACCAGCAGGGGTGCCACAAGGGTCAGTACTGGACCAGTCGTCTTTAGTGTCTTTATTAATGACATTGTAGAGGGGCCAGATGGGAAGGTATACCTTTTTGCAGATGACACAAAGATCTGCAATAAGGTAGACACACCAGGGGGTTGGAAAAAATGAATAGAGATCTAAGAAAGCTTGAGGAGCGGTCTAAAGTGTGGCAACTAAGATTCAATGAGAGGAAGTGCTAAATCATGCACCTGGGGTACAGAAACCCAGGGGCAGAGTGTATGATGGGGGAAGGGGTGCTGACGACTGCCAAGCAGGAAAGAGACCTGAGAGTAATCATATCTGATGACTTAAAGGTGGCCAAACAGCATGACAAGGTGGTGGGGAGAGCTAGTGGGATGCTTAGGTGCATAGGGAAGGGAATCACCACCAGGAAGAGGGAGGTGATGATACCACTGTATGAATCATTGGTGAGACCTCACCTAGAGTATCGTGTCCAGTTCTGGAGATCACATCTCTGGAAGGACATAGGCATAGTATGTCTAGAGGAGGGCAAATAAAATGGTGCAAGGCCTACATCAAAAGCCCTATGGAGAGAGGCTAAATGAACTCAATATGTACACCCTGGAGGAAGGGGGGGGGGTGATAGAGACTTTCAAATACCTCAAGGCTATTAATAGGGTACAAGAGGAAAGCATTTTTCAGAAAAAAAAGAGGCTCAAGAACAAGGGGTCATGCTATGAAGCTGAGGGGGATAAATTCAGGGGAAAAGTGAGGAAGTACTTCTTCACAGAAAGAGTAGTGGCTACATGGAACCACCTCCCAGCTTAGGTAGTCTGGGCAAAAAGTGAAAATATTTTCCATATCACACTCGTGCCCATCATGTATCCCCTATATACATACATATACTGTATAGACTTGCATACATATACATGTATATTCATATACATATACACACACGTACATACTGATACATACATGCACACATACATATATAAAGACACATTTATGCATGCGTGCGTATGTACGTGCATACATACAGTATATACGTATTTATTTATTTATTCATTCATTTGAAAATCGGTAGTCGGGAAAGGCACACTGAGCCAAGGCTAGTTTCCGGGTGTGACCAGAGGGAGGGAAGGCGACAGGAGAAGGCTGACTGCCCAGCAGAGGGGTGCGGGTGGGAAAGGGAGAAGGTGCAAGGATCCCTGGAGTAGCAGGAGTATGAGGCAGAGGGAATGGGAGAAAAGAGTGAGGACAGGTAAGAGGGCAGGGACCCAAACCAGAATTTGGAGATGAAGGAGGCACAGTGTAACTGGCGATGTGAGGATAGGGGAAGGATGGTTGGGATGAGTCACCGGTGACAAGCTCCCAGCGGACCTGAGGAGACAAGCAGCCTTTCTAGTGGTACAAGGCACCGAGTTAACACATATAGACTTGCATACATACAGATACAGATACAGTACAGACACATACATATATACACATACATGCATACTGATACATACACACAAGCCTATATACAGACACATTCATACATACATATATAGACTCTCATACATACAAGATACATACATATGTACACATACATACATATATAGACTTGCATGCATACAGATACAGTACACACATATTGTATTTCACCATCTACAAGCCGCAGCTTCTATTTCATTTTTCTGTTAAACATGACAGCAGAGGGTATTATTGAGTCCTAGGTAGGCAGTAGGACTCATAGATACATAGATACATAGACAGTGTCGGCAGATAAGGGCCTATGGCCCACTCAGTCAACCCATTTGAGCTTGTAAGTTCAGTTTATGTTTTCCTAGAAGTCTGTTGCCCCTTACCCCTGACCTCCAGAATTCCTTTATGTCTATCCCATGCATTCTTAAATCCCGTGATTGTTTCAGCCTCCACCACTTCCTCTGGCAGGGTGTTCCACTTGTCCACCACCCGTTCTGTGAAGAAATTCTTCCTCATGTTTCCTCTGAATCGTCCTCCTCCAACTTCATTCCATGCCCCTAGTCCTGGAACATCTTTTCACTTAAAATAGTGTATTCCTGCACCCTGTTCCTCCCTGTAAGATACTTGTATGTCTCTATCATATCCCTCTCTCCTCCTCTCCTCCAGGGAGTACATGTTCAGTTCCTTCAACCTGTCTTCATAGGACTTGTGATGCAATCCATGCACCATCTTTGTTGCCCTCCTGAACCTTCTCTACCCTGTCTATGTCCTTAAGTGGGTATGGTCTCCAGAACTGTACACTGTACTCCAGGTGGGGCCTCACTAGTGTCTTGTATAGCTGGAATTATGACCTCCCTTTTCCTGCTGGTGATGCCCTGCCTATACATCCCAGCATCCTATTTGCTTTACCTGCTGCCTTGTCACACTGTTTCCTACATTGAGGTCATCAGAGATGATAACCCCAAGATCCCTTTCCTGCTTGGTGCATGCTATATCCTCACCCCCCAACTGATATATTGTGCCAGGGTTTTTGTGCCCCATATGCATTATCTTGCACTTCCTTGCATTGAATTTCAACTACCAAACCCCTGACCATTCTTCAAGTTTCTGCAGGTCCCTTCTCATTCTGTCTACACCCTCTGGTGTGTCTACTCTGTTGCAGAGCTTTGTGTCATCAGTGAACAGTGAAATTCTGCCTTCTAGGTCCTGCGCAATGTCACTGATGAAGATGTTGAATAGGACCGGTCCCAGCACTGATCCCTGTGGTACCCCACTGGTCACTCTTCCCTCTGTGGAGTGACAGCCATTTACCACCACCCTCTGTGTCCTGCCACCCAGCCAGTTACCTACCCACAACACTACTGTCCTGCCCACACCCATATTCCCCAGTTTGTGTAATAGTCTTCTATGTGGCACAGTGTCAAAGGCCTTGCTGAAGTCCAGATAGGCCATGTCCACTGCCTCCCTGATCCACCTCCCTAGTCACCCAGTCAAAATTCAACGGGTTGGTCTGACATGACTCCTCTGGTGAAACCATGCTGCCTTGGGTCCAGTAGTCCATTGACAACCAGATGTTCCACCAATCTCTCCTTCGGCTAGTGTTTCCATGATCTTCCCCACTACTGAGGTGAGGCTGACTGGTCTGTAGTTCCCTGCTTCCTCTTTGTTCCCACTTTTGCATAAGGGGACTACATCTGCTGTCCTCAGTCTTTGGTACCTCCCTGTTTCCAGTGATCGGCTAAACAGGATAGCCAGAGGTTCAGCCACCACCTCTCTTAGTTCTTTAAGGACCCTGGGGTGCACCGCATCTGGCCCCATTGCTTTATCAACTCTTATTACTTCCAGTTCCTTCAGGACCCTTTCTCGTGTAAAGGGACTTGTGTCCATTTCTACACCGTTCTCACCCCTTGTACTCCCTTCAGACCATTACCCCTCCTCTTCCTCAGTAAAGACTGAGCAGAAATACCTGTTCAATATGTCAGCTTTACTGTTGTCATCCTCCACGCTGCCCCATCCTCCCTGCTCAGTCTCACTATCCCTCCCTTTGTCTTTCTTTTTTCACTTATGTACCTGTAAAAGGTTTTGTCCCCTCTACCCACTGATTTTGCAATGTGTTCTTCTGTCTGAGCTTGGCTTCCCTACTGACCTCTTTGCCTCCCTTTGCTTCTCCTGGTACTTCTCCCTATCCCTTCTGCCTGTGTCTTTTGTATTACCTGAATGCAATCTTTTGGCTTTCACTTTTGCTACCTCTTTGGAAAATCATAATGGTCTCCTCTTCCTTTTCCTCTTGCTAACCTGCTTAATGCATAATTCTGTTGTTCTTGTAATCCCCATTTTAAATACTGCCCACTGTTCCTCAACCCCTGATTCCTGTCCCATTTCCTTAATGCCTCTTTCAAGTTTCCCATTTTCTCAAAGTCTGCCCCTAAAATCCAGGATACATGTTTTTGTGTGGTTTGGTTCTGCTCTTTCTGTGATTTCAAACCACAATGACTGGTGGTCACTGTTCCCCATGTGCTCCCCACTGTTACCCCCATCACACTGTCCCTGTTTGTGAGCACAAGGTCCAGTATTGCCTTCTGCCGAGTTGGTTCCATGACCAGTTGCTTGGGAAGGCACCCTGAAGGGAGTCCAGGATAAATCTGCTCCTAGTTAATGCTGCTGCTGGGATGCTCCAGTCCACGCCTGGAATATTGAAGTCTCCAACCAGTACTACTCGCTTTTGTCTGCCATCCTTTGGATGGCTAGCATCAGCTCCCTATCTGTTTCTTCCTCCTGGGCTGGTGGTCTATAGACCACACCTGTGCGGATGGCTGTCCCCATTTTCCTTTCCAGCTTAACCCACAGTATCTCTCCCATTTTGTTCCTCCTGGATCTCTGTGGCTCTTATGTCATTTTTCACATACAGTGCCACCCTCCTCCCTCCTTCCTGCCTGCTCTGTCTCTTTCTGAATATGTTGTAGCCAGGCACGCCATCTCCCAGTCGTGGTTATCATTACACCAGGTTTCAGTGATGGCCACAATGTCCAGGTCTGACTGCACCATGACAGCCTCCAGATCTTCCATCTTGTTGCTAAGGCTCCTGGCATTTGCACACATGGCTTTCCATGATTTGACCTCCCTAGACTGTTTCGCTGTTCTACTCCAGCCCCTTCCTTGGTTGTCCTTTATCCCTGGTTCTCCTTGCTGTCTGCCCTTCTGCTGAATTTTGCCCCTTTTCTGCCTAACCACCTCTTGGGCAGCTTGGACAGATGCTAACTTCAGAAAAGGCAGAGGACCTGGCACACTGGGATACAGGTAACCAGGGATGGTTAGGCAAAGGTACTACCTAGAAATTGGTCAGGTTGTGGGCATGAGCAAGGAGTGGGGGTTGGGAGGTAGAGGGTTCATTTAAAGAGACTTAGGGAAGGCAATGTGTGCAGTGAGGCAGGGAGTTCCACTCTTGGGGGAATTGGAAAGAGAAGGCAGCCTTGCCAGAGTTAGAGTGAGGGCGGGGTAGGGCAAAGGAATGTGGGTCATGGAAACAGAGACTATAGGAGGTGTGGGCAGCAGGGAATAGGAGGAAGGCTGGTGTAACCCCCCTGCAAATGGGGGTTCCCAAAAGTCTTCCAGGAGCTTGCCTGAATGCTTCAAGCCTGGGTGGTGTTCAGCGTCTGAGCTGCTTAACTGTGATTGCACGTGAGTGCTATTTCACCCTCCACATACTGTCTCTTTAAGAGCTGTCTGCTTGAAGACTTAATTAGCTTGTATGGGGGGACTGTGTATTTAATGCTTGAATCCCACCCGAGCTGCGGAGTAATCGTTCCATTTTGCGGTCGCTGAAGGTGCAAAGGGAGCCCATCTGAAAGCTGTAACTGTTTGCCTGTAATCATTTGAATCATTAGCAAAATTGTAGTTTGTCTAACCTGCCTTTATTGCAGTTGTGACTCTGTGTGTGTTACCTCTCCATTTTGGACCTAAACTGCTGTGCTGGGCCAACTGGGTTAAGGGAGCCCTAAAATGGAGCCTGTGGAAGAATCAGAACTTGGACTCTTGATTTGAGCCAGCCACAAGGGGATTGTATGGGCAGTGACTCTGGGAAATGTAGTTTTGACCTTGGCACCTTTTTCTACCAACAGAGGGAGTCTTATTGTGAGTGACAGCTGAATCAGTCAACAGAATAGTGTGGAGCTAAAGGAAATGCCCTGCTCTGTGACTGGAAAGATCAGATTAGTTGTGGCAGTGAAGAGAGAGAAGGAGCTAGGCTTCAAGGTATAGTTCCTCTGCAGGAAGCCACGTAGGCTCTGAGTTTCAGTCTGCAGCCTTGTGAGTGCCAGTTTGGACTGAATCCGAGTTGTGAGGACAAAGAAGCACTAGAAGTGTGGAAACCAGGCTCACCCTGTAGAAGACTGGAGAAATTGCTGAATCGCGCTTGGTCTGTCAGGAACTGAAGCTGATGTGTGTGCTCCCAGGTATCTTGCAGTAATTGCGATCGGGATCGAGGAGCAGCCTGCCTGGTATAGTACTTTCCTTTTACATGTGAATGTGCGTAGTGCTTGTGGGGAATCGTTATTTCCAATCCCCTGTGCTGTGTGCTGTGTGTTGAAGCTGGAAGCAAACCCCAGCTTGTTTCAAACTAAATCTGTGTGCTTTAAACTGCAGTGGGGTCCAGTCACAAGGACCTTGTCTCCATGCCCTGCTGTTTCTGAAAATCCAGAAGACCATCCACCATCCAGTTCTCAGCTTGGGTATTGTGAGTACAAGTCAGGGTATTCCCCTGCAGCCTGTTTTCAATCCCAAGTGTGTCATCTAATTCTTGTTGTTTATTTGCTTCATGGACTGAGCCATCAGGCTCCGGATTACAATTGTGCGTTGTGCATAAATTTTCTTCTACAGGGCCCTATCCATCTGCACCTGCCGGCCAACCCCGGGCAACAGACCTGGCTACCCCCCTTCCCAACCTGGGTACCCAGAGTGTGACTTTTCAGACCCTGTATGTGTGCACAGTACTGTGATTTAATGCCACTAATTAACCTGATTTCCCCCTCCCATGTTACTGTTCCCTAAATATATCAGATTTGTTGTTGTTGTTAAACTTTAGACTGTCTGAAGTGTCAGTACCCTCATGCCAAGCACTGTATTGGTTTGTGTATGCTGCTTAACCTTATTTTTCAGGGGGTCCTCAGAGACGAACCTGCAAATCAGTCTTGAGGGTAAGTGGTACCTTATGAATGAACAGTGTGTACATGTGGGGTATTGGTACTGTAACTCTTGTGCATTGTGTGGACCATTAGAGGGATTAGAAGGGGGTCTCAGTGTCTCAGAGGGCTGTGACCAAACTAGACCAACCATTATAAACCCTGCCTCTGGGTGGAGGCACCCGCCATAGAACCTAGGCCCCTCAACCTGTCAGTAGTCAAGCAGGCAGGGGTACTAGCCCTTGGGATAGCGCCACCTGGGGGTTACACTAGGTAGGATGGGAGCCAGCTGAACCAGTATTTGGTGGTGAGAATGGAGGTGTGGAGGTTTCAGTGGCAATTGAGAGAAGGGAGTGATAGCGAGGAGTATAGGGTGCAATGATGGGTTCTGTGGGGGGGGGCATTCAGAGTGAAATGACAGAAGGCGTTGAAGAGAACGTCCAGTCTGGAGAGGGTGGATGCGGGAGAGGACCTGTACACAGTATCAGTGTAACCTCCCTACAAATGGGGGTTCCTGAAAAGTCTTGCTTGAGCTTGTCTAAATGCTCACTGCCAGGCTGGTGTCCCGCATTTTTGCAGTTTAAATGTGATTGCCAGAGAGTGCTTATATAGCCTCTGTGTACTGTCTCTTTAAGAGCTGCCTGGATTGCAGTCATAATTAATCTAAAAGGGAGCTCTGTTAGAAGATGTGGTTGTTTGCTGATCATTTGTTAGAGTAGTAATAATATTGCAGTTTGTTCCAACTTGCCTTCTTTGTAGCATGGACAGTTCTGTTTGTTTCCATCATATTGGTCCTGATCTGCAGAATGGGCAAATCAGTACATTTGGGACTCTAAAATGTAGTCTGCCTACAGGGGCTTGGTGGGGCCAAAACTTGTAGGAATTGTAGTTTTGGTCTTTTGGAGCCTAAAATAACTTGGAGGGGGAGCCCTTGTTGTGACTGACAGACAGATCAGCCAACCAAACCTTTTGGATCTTGGGGAAAAGTCCCACATTGCTTGCAGTTTCAGTTAGATCTGAGTTGGAAAGTGAAGAAGTAACAGCTCGAGATAGTTTGACCAGCAATCCATAGTGGATTCGCGTGGGAGAACTGCAGAAAGGCCTTTGTTTGGCCTGCATGCCTGCCTGCTGTCCCTAAGAGGGAACTTGTGCCTTTTTCAGACTGAATCCGAACTTGGAGAGTGAAGTAAGCCACTGAATTGTGACCAGGCTCTTACCCGAAGAAGACCGAAGATTTGCTGAATGTGATTGGCCTGTCTGGACTTCGAGCCACCTCTGAACTTCCGGATTGTGCAGAGACTCTGTAATTGCAACCAGAGAGCCTTTTGCCTGGTACAGTGGAATTTCCTTACATGTGAATGTGATGTGTGCTTATAGTGGGTCGTGATTTGGTTCCCCACTGTGGTTTGAATTGTGTTCTGCTTGTTGGAAGCTGCATTCGAATTTCCTTACGTGTAAATGTGCTGTGTGCTGCTAGTGGGTCGCGATTTGGTTCCCCACTGTGGGTTGAACTGTATTCTGCTTGATAGAAGCTGTATCCAGCCCCACGGACTGAATCCAAAATCATCTCCATTTCCTAACCATCCCCCTTTAGAAGTCATGGCTACAAATTGGGGGCCATTTTGATTAAGAAACAATTTTTTTGATGCAGCTTTTATTCAGGAATGGCTTCTAAATGGTGGTGGCTTCAAAATGCTGAAATATGTTATACACACATCTACATATTCATAGCAAAGGTATGCATGATTGTAATCGGGCCCCCATGCACTAGATAGGGCTTAATCCGGGTGGTGTTACATAGATGACAAATGACACTGTGGACTACAGCGAATACATGATATTCAAGAGACAGCTTGCAGCCCACCGTGACTCATAGATTAAGTACCCTATCCAGACATAGTGCGCGGATGTTGACTGGGAACCCAGCTGCTCACCCAGCAGCTTTAGCCACCCCAGTCGTCAGGGTAGAGGAGTGGGAAGAAAAGAAGGAAACTCACATGGCACTTTAATGTTGCCCCCGCTCCAAATTATCAGTCTGTATGCCTCTGATTTTTAGAATCTCACCTTTTGTTTTACTTTATGAATTTTAATTTATTTTCATCAAGGTACATACATTACAACAAACGTCTCGTAACAAAAGAGAAAAGAAAAATGAATATTATCTAAATCTAGTAATAATATAAATTATCCTAATACATGAAAGTGTGCTGAAGGTCTAAGATGACCAACCTATACTGTATTTCATTGGATATATTATAAGTTAATGTTGTGAGACTTCCGGTGACGTCACCGATCTAATGGCAGCATAGGCGCGGAGCTCCCGTCTCCCCAGGCAAGAAATCGGCCCCACACTAAGGAAAACTCAAGCATTTACCTGAAATATGACAAAAAACTGCAGTGGGAGCATAGGTGGAAAGAGATCCCGGTCAAAAAATACTAAACGGAGCCAACCACAAGACGGATTGCCTCAGATGAGTTTGGGGCCTTGCAGAGGGGAATCACCAGCGAGCTTATCGAGCTGTGACACGGAGACAGAACTGGAAACACTGTCACACTCGCGATTCGAAATTCTGCTATCTGAAATCAAACAGTTTCACTCTGAAAACAAATCAGAATTTGAAAGGCTTCATTCCGACCTAACAAAACTAGAGACCAGAGTAAATGAAACGAAGGAGAGAATTTCTACAGTAGAAGATGACCTAATTCACTTCTCTCAAACAGTAGAGACCCTTACCCAGCAACAAGAACAAATTGCAGCAAAGTGCCTAGACCGGGAGGCTTGAGCCCGAAGAGAGAACCTACGCCTCTATGGCCTTCCGGAGGGAGCTGAGGTGGGGGAAATGGCTGACTTCCTTAGTGACCTGTTAAGAAATGTACTGGATCTCCCACAGGCATTCACCTTTCGAATCGAGCCAGTCCATAGAGCCCTAATCCCTAAACCAACCTCAACAAATGCACGTCCCAGATCGATAATAATTAAATTCTCGAGTTACAGGGACAAAGAACTCATTCTGCAAATGGCCTGGAGACAGCAAAAAGTAGAATATAATGGCTCCAGACTTCTTTTCAATCAAGACTACCCCCCCCCCCCGATACAGCATCATCATGTGGCCTATGCCCCTGTTCTCCACAAGCTGAAATCCTGGGGGTAAAGTTCCAGATGCCATACCCCACTCACCTTAGGGTTCACTGGGAATCTGCAGTAAAGCTCTACCATACAGCCAATGAGGCCTCCCAAGCTTTAAAGGAGAAAGGCCATGAAATAACTGAGGAGATTTCCCACCTGACCCAACCAGCAAGATGGCAATCCAAATGGCAGAACCCCTTACAGCACAATGCTAGGAAGTCCGGAAGAGGATCAGCACCCAGCACAATGCAGGACATCAAACAGATGCTACGCCAGCTTACTCATTCCCGACGCAGAGCACATTTGGAGTCGGAGGATGAAAATACCTGAAGCGGACATTGTATATGAGTGCTCTGGAGTTTTTTTGGGGCTTGCCTCTCTCTCTGCCCTGTCTTCTGGGGCCCGGCATTAGCTCGAATTTGGGCAAACTCTGGGGGGCATGAACCTGGATGAAAGGAGGGACCCTTCCTCCCAAGACATTACTCTCGCACTACCCTCTGTTTTATCTTTGAAGAAGGTTATATTTTTCTTGTGAAGGAGCATGTAATTGGAACGCGGGTCTGCTCTTTTTTTGGGGGGGGGAACTAATAATGGCAGAATGATTTAGCCTGATTTGAGATGAGGGAGCTGGCAGGCAATTTGCAAACAAACAGACTTGGGCTGATACTAGACTAGGAGATCAATTAGCAGCTTGCTACTGATTTGCTCGATATGGGTTATAGTTATATAGTTTCATACAGGTTTTCAGCACTAAGGTGATTTATACAACTGAGACCAACCAGAACTGAACACTGGCAAGGACCCCACTGAACAGCAGTGACTTTTAATTAAAATAGTTTACCAAGAGATCATTTTCAACTTTAAATGTTAATTGTTGCCTGAGGGGGGAAGGGATTTCTGAGGGCTCTAATTGGTTTCATGCGGGGCCTGTGGGGACTCAGTCTCTGGGCTGTCCTTGTCTTGCTCTCGGTGGGGGGACCTCCTCATTTTATTCATGGGGGCCCTCTGCCTCTCCCCTGATTGCCCCACTGGGACCCGGTGATGAATTTAAGCCATAACATCTGGCCTGGACCCACTTCTGTTAGGGTCAGAGAGGAACAAACTCCTTTTGGGGCTCCATATCCTCTGCCCTTAGACGTTCTGTCTTGGGGATCTAGGGAACAAAGTACTTGGTTCCCCTACCTTGGGGGTCATTATGTAAATAGTTTAGACACAGGGGAGAGGTTAGCTAGATTGGTGCCTCTTCTCCAGGAGGTTCAGGAGTTATTGTTAATGTTTTACTCTGTTATATGTTGTTATATATGTGTTGTTCTATTTATGGGCACTACATGTTCTATGGGGGTGGGGTTTGGGGTGGGGGTGGTGGGGAGGGAGGCTGAGAGAACAGAGAAATAATTTTATGGATGCATAGTATGCAGCAGCATGGGTCTGGAGGACCAAGGTGACCTTTTCCCCTCCGATAATTATAGGATGGTACATAGAAGATTGATTAATAAACTGGGTAGGCTCGGGGTAGGTCAGATTTTGGTCAACTGGATGGCAGACTGGTTGACGGGCAGAAAACAGAGAGTGGTGCTAAACGGTATACAGTCAGAAGAGATGCAAGTCACAAGTGGGGTACCTCAGGGATCAGTCCTGGGGCCAGTCCTCTTCAATATCTTCATCAGTGACATTGCAGATGGACTGGAGGGTAAGGTTTGTCTGTTTGCAGATGACACCAAGATCTGCAACAGAGTAGATGATCCAGATGAGGTGGGCAGAATGAGAAGAGATCTGGATAAACTAGCAAAATGGTCAGAAGAGTGGCAACTGGGGTTTAATGGAAAGAAGTGCAAGATCATACACATAGGGAAGAGAAACCCTGAAGCCACCTATAGGCTGTGAGGGGAGTTGCTGACATTCACAAGGGAAGAAAGAGTCTTGGGCGTCATGATCACGATGACCTGAAATCATCTAAGCAGACCACTAAAGCAGTAGGTAAGGCTAGAGGGATGTTGGGGTGTATTAGTAGGGGTATCACAAGTCAGAAGAGGGAGGTAATAATCCCTCTTTACAAGACACTGGTTAGGCCCCATCTGGAGTACTGCATGCAGTACTGGAGGCCACACCTTCACAAGGACATTAACCAAATTGAGACAGTCCAGAGAAGGGCAACCAAAATGGTGCAGGGACTGCATCAGAAAACATTTAAGGACATATTAACTGAGCCCAATATGTATACCCTAGAGCAAAGGAAGGAGAGAGGTGATATGATTGAAATATTCAAACACCTTAAGGGCATTAGCAAGGTGAAAGAGTCTAACATGTTTCAATATAAGAAAAATAGCAGGACAAGAGAACACAGCATGAGATTAGAGGGAGGCCGATTAAGGGGTAATGTGAGGAAGTTCTTTTTCATGGAAAGGGTGGTGGATGCATGGAACGGCCTACCTCAGGAAGTGGTGGATATGAATACAGTGCAGGGCTTCAAACAGGCATGGGATAGGCATAAGGGAGCAATACAGATGAGTATGAATAGATAGGCCATTGACAGAGCAAAGGCCAATGGCACATTCGTATGGTAGAAAAAGAAATGGGCAGACTGGATGGGCCTTGCGGTCCTTATCTGCCATCAACTTCTATGTTTCTATGTTTCTATGTAACTGAGATAACCTTCCAGCTCCCAAATGGCTGAAAAGTCCACTATAAAAATGTTGTCCCATAACGTAAACGGGTTAAATAACCCAGTCAGAAGATATACAGTATTTTCTATGCTGAAGAAGCAGACCCCGACAGTTGTTCTTTTGCAAGAGACCCACCTCAGCAAAACCGAGCATGGGAAGCTAGGAAAATTTGGCTTTGCACAGGTCACTGCTTCTTCATATGGTAAGGGGAAGAGAAGGGGTACAGTTATCCTGATATCTAGAGGAGCCCAATTTAAAACAACTGCCAGCTACTCTGACCCAGAGGGCCAGCTGACTATAGTTTCTGGCGACTTGGAGTGATTACCTATTACTTTAGCATCACTCTATGTACCTCCGGGTTCCATGGTCAAAGCTATGAAAGGGTTACTCCTTAAGATAACAGAATATCACAGGGGGGTCCTGGTGGTGGTGGGGGGGACCTTAATCAAAAACTTGAACAAATAGATACCTCAAGGCCTGGCACATTCAGGAATAACCCTGTCAGCAAGGTGACTAGGTCATATCTGAAAGGGGCCTCTTGGATTGATGCCTAGAGATCAGTACAACCTGACAAGAGGGAATATATGCATTTCTCCCCTCCACATGGATTTTATGCCCGTATTGACTATTTTTTGGTATCAGGAGAACATCAGCAACAGATTATGGGATGTACTCACAGTCTGAGGTTTTACACATCAATTTAGTACTTAATTACGCAAGCTTGATTCAAGGAAAGAGAAGGGGGTGGGGCACAGCCAAAAGGTAGCATCATCGGGGGGAGTGTCAGCCATGAGGAGACATCGTTAGTTACAAGGGGATAGGGTAAGTGGGGTCCCGGGGAAGGTGATATTCAGTGGAGTGATGATTGAGGAAAGGGGTAGGTACTGGGAGAGACTGTCGGCTGAGTTATTACCACATTAGCACCAGCAGGTACAGGTCAATTTTGAGCCAAGGAAGGTTCTGAGCCTAGTTTTGAAAGTACTAATCTTGGGTGTCTCAGAGATGTCAGTGGGTAGTTCATTGTACCCCTTCAGTCCCTGATACAGGATAGAGTTTTGGGAAGTTTCGTCCTTTTGAAGGGAATCATCATCCTGTCAGTGGCCGAACTTTAGGTCGATTTTGTAGGGACAGCCAGTCTAAAGTGGCCTCCCAGTGTGGAAGACGACTGACCCAGCAGCACCTTTTTTAGAAGCAGGCAGGTTTGATATTGCCCTTGAAGGCTGAGTGGGAGCCACCCAGTGTCTTTGTAGAGCCTGCAGGTATGGGTATCAATGGCAGCCCCCAGAGTGAGGCGGCAGGCTTTATTGAGGAGTGTGCTGATCCTGTTTAGGGCTGTTTTTGTGCCCGCCCCATAAACAGGCAATGCATAGTCTATGGTAGACAGTACTGAACTACTAATGGTTAGTCTGAGAGCATCAGGAGTCATACATCCTGCATATGCCCCAGGCCAGTGTTCATCACCTTCAGGAATTTAACACATTCTGGGTCTTTGATCTTCTACAGTAACAACATTTACTGGTCCTCAGTAGTTCACCATTTCCTGTGGATTTGATTATTTTTCATCATTTGACTCCTGGTACCTTGGACAAGATTATTATATTACACATGCACCAACCTGATCCCAGTAGCTGCACTGATAAACATCTGACCACGTTTTTTACACTGCTCATCAAGCCTCCCCCTCGAGGAAAAAGCGCACCTGCTCCTGTGTGACCATCATGTACCATCTACTTCACTCTCTTGTCCTACTGTTGCTGCTTCTGTCAGGGAATGTGCACCCCAACCCTGGACCCACCATCACTAGACTGTCTAAACACAAAGGGCAACTCACTATTGTCTCTTTAAACATCACCAGTCTCCTATCCAAGTTCTCCCAATTCCAGTCTTGGGTACAGGTGACTAACCCAGACATTATTGCACTCATGGAAACCTGGCTTTCCCCAAAAATCCTGGATGCATCAGTCTCCCTCGACGGATACAAATCCTTCAGGCAAGACAGAACCACTAAACGTGGGGGAGGGTGCCTAGTCTATACCAAATCTGGAATAAAGGTGCAGGCCCTTGACTCCAGCCTACACACAAAAGAGGTCCAAATTCTGAATCTTAAGCTAAGCATAAGTCAACAGAACAAAACACTGTTGCTGTCTATAGTATATATACCACCTGGGCACCAAACTACCGGACTAAAACTAGTTGCAGACAACCTGCAGCAGTCAGGTACTAATTTTGGAGAAGATCGTTATAGGTGACTTAAACATAAACTGGCACTCCCCAAAGGAGACAAAAGCCAGGGATCTAATATCCAGCTTATTCTTAACCCAGATGGTAACCAATAACACTCGGATCAACTACAAAACAGGGAGCAGCTACCTTACAGACTGGCTCCTTTCCACACATCCAGAGCATATATATCAGATGTCACCATCCTGCCTGACAGCCTCAGTGATCACTCCCCAGTGAAGTGCACCTGGACAAACAATTTCGACAAAGGCCCACCTAAGGTGTCCAAAAATCGCTGCCTGAGGCTGGGGTTACTTAACCATTTCAAGCAGTACCTATCACAACTGGACTGGTCTCCTTTGGCAGGAGATATTGATGGTAACGGGGCCTTGAATTATTTCATAATGAACTTCAACCATGCTTGTGATATGTTTGCTCTATACAAAACAAAGAAAGTCAGGGGTACCTCCAGCCCAGATGGCTCACTAACCCCCGATCAGTTTAATGAAGAACAGAGACAATCTCTGGCACATTGCAAAATCATCTGGAACTCCTGCATCACTCATTGCCTACAGGGCAGCTAGAAACACCTGCACCAAGCTCATTCAGCAGGCAAAAGCTTCCTACTATAAGGACCTCTTAAGCAAGAGCTGGGGCTCTGGTAGGGAATTCTGGAACTCCATCAAATCCCTAACAGGAAAGACCCCTAAGGCCCCACCCGATCTACTAGTAACAAGGGAGGGTCCCCTACAGGAACCCATTGACATCGCAAATGAGCTCAACCATGCTTTCACAGACCTATCTGGAGTACTCCCTGCTGACTACTTTAAAGATCAGCTCGGGCAACAACACCCCACTACCCCTCTTAACACCCCAAAGGATGCAATACCACCATTCTGCTTTAAGCAGGTCACCAAGTCTGAAACCGCCAAGCACATCAAGAGGGTTCTTGGCAAGACCAGGATGGGGGCTGATCTAGTGGATATGAAACTTGTGGGTCTTCTCCTAAATGAATTGGCTGGTCCCCTCTCAATGGTTTTTAATGCATCTCTAAGAACGGGGGTGTTTCCAAAACTATGGAAGTTAGCCAATGTCACGCCTGTCTTTAAAGCCGGGGACAAAACTCTAACGTCCAACTACAGACCAATATCCATTCTACCACCCCTCTCTAAAGCACTTGAAAGAATGGTCTCAGAGCAGCTTACAGAGTATCTTGATAAATATAATCTACTTTGCCCACAGCAGCATGGGTTCCGAAAAAAGGACTCCACACTCACCGCCCTTGTTGATTACTCTGCCCAGCTTTATGATGCCTTAGATAATGGGGAGGCAGTTGGCTCAGTCTTCATTGACCTTACGAAGGCCTTTGACTCTGTTAATCACAAACTACTCCTAAACTGCCTCCATTCAACAGGTCTATCCCCGGACACGGTACTGTGGTTCAGAAGCTACCTCACAAACAGGTCACAACGAGTCAAAATTGAAGACACCCTATCATCTGCTAGGGAAGTGTCCCTCGGGGTCCCACAGGGCTCTATTCTTGGCCCACTGCTTTTCAGCCTCTTCATCAACTCTGTACCATCTGCATGTACAGCATACACTATGCTCTATGCTAACGATGCAGTGATATTGGTCGCTGGGAAAGATCACAACTACATCACAACCGAACTCTAAGACAGCTTCCTCAAGCTTGAATCCTGGTTCACACAAAGCAAACTACTAGTAAACCATAAAAAAAATGAAAAGTCTACTCTTCTCTACCCCCAAAGCAGAAAGAAATACCAGCCTTTGCTCATCCAGAACCATACTGGTGAAACACTGGAACAAGTAACAAAGTTCAAATACTTGGGCATCACCTTTGACGATACACTAACCTTCTCCGGCCATATAGACGCAGTCGTCAAGTCAGCGAATACAAAACTTGGGGTCCTCTACCACCATAGGCACTCTATGACACCAGATGTTCTGAAATTTGCCATCAGTAGTTGAGTGATGTCCTCCATAGATTATGGGCTGCCTATCTATGGGACAGGCACTAAAACTGCCCTAAACAAGGTCAGCACACTACTAAATAAGGTCTGTCGACTAGCCATAGGGGCTGCCCAGGACACCCACACCTGCAACCCTGTACACCAAAACTGGGTGGCTCCCACTCCAACTTAAAGCACAATACCAAACCTGCCTACGTCTGAAAAAAGTGCATCTTGGACTTTCCCCCTTGCACTGGCTGCCTCTTTACGCTGGCAGTTCCCACCAAATCAACAAGAAGCAGGGCTACAGACAGGTTGGTGATTCCCTTCAAAAGGACAAAATTTGCCCAGAACTCCATCCTGTACCAAGGACCAAAATGGTACAAAGAGTTACCTGCTAACCTTACAGAATCACCCAAGATTAGTACCTTCAAATCTGGGCTCAGATCCCTTCTTGACACAAAAAAGAATTGTGCTTGCCTGCACTAATATGGCAGAATTTCAACCAAACAACCCTCTCCCTTTCACCCACCCCCCTTTTTATCTCATCAACCCCCTATCCCCGAACGAGGCCCAGTCGGCTGACAAACCACTTCCACCACGACGATGCCATCCCTGGCTGACCCCCTACCCCCCCTTAGGCTAGACTGACCAACTAAATAGTGAACTACAAGGCTGAACCCTATTTATCCTATCCTCTTCAACCTTTAGTTGGATATATAAGATTTCTTTGGTATTTGAATGTCTGTGTAACTGTTTTCTGTTCTCTGTAGACACTGTTATATTTGTAATATTTCTTCAACAATGACCTGGAACCTTTGAAAATGAGCCATGGACTCAAAGGTATTAACCATAAACTGAAATAAATAAAGATAGCCCCATTACCCAAGGAGAACTAGACCAGGCACTTAAGAAAACTGAAATCCGGTAAGTCCCCGGGACCTGACGGGTATACCCCAGAGTTCTTTATATTTTTTAAGGAAGAACTGGAGCACCCCTTACTAGAAACCTGTCAGGAGGTCCAATCTGGTGAAAAAATCCCAGAAACCTGGAATTACACAGTAATATTGTATATTCCGAAACCAGGCAAAGACACCACTCAATGTAAATCCTATCACCTAATCTTGGTTCTCAGCATTGACTACAAATTATATGCCAGCATTATAGCAAGAAGACTGGAAACAATCCTGCCCACCCTAATTGACTTTGATCAAACAGGGTTTGTACCTGGTAGGCAGACCCAGGACAATATCAAGCGAACATTACATATAATACACCATGCTGCCCAGTCGGGGTCTCCATTCTTGCTCCTAAGTTTGGATGCAGAGAAGGCCTTCGACTGGGTAGCATGGAATTTTTTGGGTCTCACCCTAAAACACATTGGTTTTTCCGAGTCCTATATCAAAATTATTAAAAACATGTACAACAGGCCTAGAGCCTTTATTAAGATTAATGGCAGGGTATCTGATACCATCCTTCTGCAAAGGGGTACAAGACAGGGGTGCCCCCTCTCACCACTGCTCTTTGCCTTATATTTAGAGCCTTTGGAGTGGGCACCGAGAGGGAGGGAGGGAGGAGGTGCGGGGAGTGGAGCTTGGTGGGGAAATGCAGAAACTGGCATTGTATGCTGACGATCTATTAATATACCTGGGTACACCTGAACAGGCCCTTCCCCCTCTGTGGAATTGCCTGGAGGAATTCAGCCAAGTTGAGGGGTATGAAATCAATACCACAAAAACTGAAGTCCCACAGGTACACTATGCTCCCTTGGAATCTATCCAACTTCAATTTCCCTTTAAATGGAATCTGAGACATCTAAAATATCTTGGGGTGTTGCTGGGACTCAAGCATGAGTGTGTGTTCACTCTCAATTACACTCCAATCGTAGAAAACATTAGTTTGGAGTTGGAGAGGTGGGCAACCATCCCTTTTCCATTCTGACAGAGGGTACAGGCGGTAAAGATGGTTGTACTGCCCAGGTTCCTTTACTTGGCACAGACCCTCCCTGTCCCTGTTCTGGACTCCTTCTATAATACCTTAAACAGAAAGATCTCTCGATTCCTTTGGGACCCACAAAAACCAAGGATCCGCCTGTCGCTTCTCCAGATACCAAGGAGGGAGAGGGGACTGTCCCTCCCAAATTTTAAATTATACCACAGGGCAGCTCAACTTTGGACAGTTCTTTTAGCGGAGTCTATTTTCAAAGGGTTTAGAATCGAGTTCAACAAAAAACTACTATTACAGAGTCGATTACAGGTGTACAATGCAATACAGTGTGCACTACAGCACCACACGACTACACTTATAATTCAGTGAATACAGGTAAGACAGTATCTTAGCAGTTGATGAGTTGCAGTGATAACAGAACATTGGTTACAATTTGACATTGCAATCAGAGGAAAATGCAGCATAGATAGAATAATTGCAGGTAGCATTGGTAGTCAACAGTAGCAGTTAAATACTCTGTCTTGATATAGTAATTCACCTTATTGTGATATCTCTTTCACTGTGTCTTTCTGACCTTGCACTCCTGCCATGATATTATTCCATTTATTTCTGCACTACTGTAAATGGCAATGCTGCCTGTCTTTCACTACTCTGTAACCTCCCTGGGCACACCTGAAAACAGGTGCATACTTGTCTAGTGTGCTTACCTGGTCAAAATAAAATAAAATGCAAGGTTGAATAGACTCTTATAGTCTTAACTTTCCTTCTCAGTCACCCCTATCTTCTGTAGTTTGTATTCTATCGTTTGGGTGGGCCTTGGCTTGTAATATTGCTTTCTTTTTTAAATCAAAAGGAAAGTTGGTACATTCAGCTGGGGGTAAGGATTACAGCTACAGTCTGAATGACTTGTCTATTTAAGACAGAAAGCCCAGACTGAAGATTCTCTGAAATGCCACTGAATAACATCTAACTAAAAACATTTTATATTATAAATCAAAATAAATAGTTCCCTAATGTTCTTCAAAGTAACAGAAGTGTTTTGACATGGTACATCCCCACTGGAGGTTAAGCATGGCTGCATGTAGCTGGAGCACTTTTCCTGTACTATTTTTTGAATAATAATAATTAGCATATATATAGCACTTTTCATACACAATGTATCCTAAAGTGTTTTACACGCAATGCTAGACAGGAAGTGAAGTAACTGAACGTGTAGTGGCAGCCTTTTCGCACACCATCACCCACACACAGCCTTAGACAGTTGCATGAACTGGTTTTATGGGAAGGGGAATGTTGGCCATAACACTGAGGAAAATCCCCTACTCTTGTGAAAAGTTCCTTGGGTTCTTTTACTTCCACCTGACCAGCCAGTAGGACAGCACCAGAGATGGGTAGAGGGGGCTTCAGTTTAACGTCCCATCCAAAGAACAGCATAACCCCACAGTACAGCACCCCTGTAGTACTACACTCGGGTGCCAGAGTTTATAGCTGAGCCCAATCCTGGAGAGGGACGAGAATGCACAACCTTCTAGCCCAGAAGCAGATTGGCATAGCAAGCAGAAAATAAATGATTTGAATACCTTCTTGCACACAAAAATCTGGCTCCCCATCACGTTATCATGAGCTTCACTTCTGAGCTCACATTACGTCACACAACTCACTTGTGTGAGGAATCAGCCTCTTCTTAACACCTGGGGGTTAATTGTTCTATGTATAAACCATGGGTCGCCATGCTTGATTTTGAGATGCCTTGTGTTAGAAAAAATCAATATGGGGGTTGGATTATTTATTTAATTTGTTCATTCATTTATTTATTTATTTGCTGCCTTCTCTCCTGCTTGCCCACTTCCACCACCTATCTCTCCCCGGCTCCATCACTTGCTTTCTCTCAGACTTACCTCATCTCCCTCCATATACTCCCATGGCATACCACCTATGGCGGGGCTCTTCATCAGTGTCTGGGGGGTGTCAGGCCCCCTTTGTGCAACTCAAGTCAACTTGTTGGAGAGAAAAGTGCTGCAGCTGGCAGGGTGGAGCCTGTGATGGAAGTAGAAAGTCATCCTGCTCGGCCGGGTCCATTTCCTTGTTTATCTCGAGCCCCTAAAGATGCAGGCTTGCTAAGGGGGACCAAAGCACATATGCACCTGCAGTGTGTGCTCCATGCTGGTCCCCGGCCTGTGTTTTCTCCTTCCCATGGTGCCCTCAACTGTACTTCCACCCGTGGTCACCCAGCTGGTTGTCTTGCAGTGAGGGTGGCGATCATCCTCATGGACTCTCAGTCCCCCCACCCATCCAGCCTCCCGATGATCCAGGCTCATTCCCAAATCCATGTCACCAGCATCCCGAGCAGTGCTGCTACCATCGCGCCGATAGACCGGCCCTAGATTATTGTGGATAGTCACTATATAACATTATTGTTTTGGACATAAGTGTGAAAGAAACAAATAAAACAAGGACACAACATTTATCATGGCACTTGCATTATTTTTTCCACCAATGGAAAAATAAAGTGTAAATTACCAATACTAAGACATCCTCTACAACAAACATTTCAAGAAATGTCAGACATTTTTGCATGTTTTTATGCATAAAACCAAATAAATCCTGTACTGTTTTCATAAAACATCTGTGTTGTATACAGAATATAATTGCGAAAAGAGCAGCCATTTTGCTTTTGCCTGTATCTTCTTTCTAAACTGACAGTTACAGAGCTGGTTGACTTAGGGAAAAAAGTAACAAAAAGATTTCAGTAAAAAATAAACATTCAGAAAATCATTCAAACAATTGAAAAGTGCATGCAGGCTGACCATAAGCAATGCAACCTAAGATAAACATACAAAAATCATATTGAAATATGCTAACATCTACAGTTGTGGGAGCTGATAACCTCACTACTGTCCTGTTTAGACACTTAGCTGGATGTAACACATTAGGGTAAATCATTATTTTATAAAGGTTCCATACTTACATGAATTTACTTTTATCAGTCAACTGCCTTTAATACATCTTTGGGCACATCAGAAAACTGCGAATCTGAAACACCAAGGAACAACTTTCAATGAGCTTCTTAGTAAGCAGTCCTGATATATCAATGATTAAGTCTGCCCTATATGTAACCCCCCTGCAAATGGGGGTTCCCAAAAGACTTCCAGGAGCTTGCTTGAATGCTCCAAGCCTGAATGGTGTTTGGCATTTAAGCCATTTATCAGTGAGTGTTTTTAGAGCCTCTGGTACTGTCTCTTTAAGAGCTGTCTGCTTGCAGACATAATTAGTTTGTATGGGGGGACTGTGTGCTTCTCTGTTTGAGTACCACTCGAGCTGCTGCCAATTCACTCTATTTTTGCAGTCACTAGAGTGCAAAGGAACCTATCTGAAAGATGTAACTGTTTGCCAGAAATCATGTAGAGTAATAATGAAAATACAGTTTGTCTAACCTGCTTTTTGCAGTCAGAACTGTGTCTGCCTAGTTCCCCATTCTGGTTTTGAACTGCTGAACTGGACCAATCAGTGTGGGGTAAGCTAGCTCTAAAATGGTGCCTTGGATGAATCAGAACTTGACTCATAATCTGAGCCAGCCACAAGAGGATTGCATGGGCAGGGACTCTGGGAGATGTAGTTTAGACTTAGGCGCCTTTTTGGACCAACAGCAGCAGTCTATTGTGAGTGACAGCCAATCCAGTCAAGAACTGGGAGGAACTCAAAGGAAGTGCCCGGTTTTGTCTGTTGGAGTTCAGTTTAGCTTTGGCAGTGAAGGGGAAAGAAACCCTGTGCTCCTTCAGTGCACAGTTTCAGTCAAAAAACGCGTGTAAGGCCCAGAGTTCCGGTCTGCAGCTTGTGTAACTGCTTGTTAGGACTGAATCCGTCCTGTGAAAAGAATCAAAGGATCTCTGAAGAGTAGAAACCAGGCTCACCCTGTAGAAGACTGGAGAAATTGTTGAATTGCACTCGGTCTGTCAGGAACTGAATCTGCTGTGTGTCCTCCCGGTATTGTGCAGTAATTACGATCGGATAGAGAAGCAGCCTGCCTGGTATAGTACTTTCTTTTTACCATATAAATGTGTGAAGTCTCGTGGAGCTCAAGAGTAGCCCTGCTGACGTTGAAGGACCCTATCTTGTTTGGAGGTCTGAGTACTAATTCAGGTCGCTCCCTGTTGAATTGCCACATTAAATCCAAATGGAATCACTGTACTGCTGACTGTTTAAACTAATTTTTTTTCACTGTGTGAAAGGGCCCCTACCAGCTGCCACGGTTTGACTAGCCACTAGGGCTTGGGTACCCAGGGACAGTAACTGGTAGGATAGGCCTGTGCACAGAGCCATAGGTAGATAGTAAAGTGATAAGCTAATTAACCTGATTTCCCTGTCCTTGTTATATCCCCTAAATAAATCAGAGCTGCTTGTTTCAGCAAAGTTATACTGCCTGTGGTATTTGTTCATGTTAAAGTACTGTACTGTGATTGTTGCACTGTATCTTATTTCACAGGAGGTCCCAGTGCCGGAACTAGTCCTGGGGTAAGTGTATACGTGAAGGTAATTTGATATATTGTGTGGGCCACTAGTGGGAAGAAAGGGGTTGCAGTGTCCCAGAGGGCTGTGACCAAGTAAGTTTAACTATTGCAAACCCTGACCTCTGGCTGGAGGCACCCGCCATTGATCCAGGCCCTCAACCTGTTAGTGGCAAATGCAGGGGTGGTAGCCCTGGGACAGCGCCATCTAGGGGTTACATTTTGGAGGCTCACCGCTGGGATTGTGTGTCCTAGTGGCCATATTTACGAACCGCTGTTAAGAAAAATGGCACCCGACAGAAGTGGCTGTGCAATCGCTGGTGGAGTGGTATACTGGGAGGAGATTGACCCCCAAAATGCTATGCTTATCCTGGACATCCCCCTGGGTATCAATACGGACACTGTACAGGGAGTACTTTCCAAGGTGGAAGGTTTACAAAACCCTGTGGTGGTGGGTCGGCATGCTAATCTGCTCACCCACACTTTCCTGGCCCTAGTAGAGTTTAAGGATCCCATAGATAGCTCCAAAGTGCCACAGACCATTACCCCAGAGGGAGCCCTCACTGCCTGGAGAGTGATAACTAGCACAGTAAAGACCGTGGGGAAATGAGCCCCACCACTGTCTGAAACTTTTGAGGAGAAATTTACAAATGGTTGCTGGGGAAGGGAAAACTGTGGAGGACTTGAAGAAACTATTCTTGCCACCTGGGGGTGTTCCTCCCCCAACACCCTCTCCCGCTCCAGTACCCGTAATGGTGGCTGAACCAATGCAGACTCCTATTTCTGCACCTGCCATTAGTCACGACTCTTACCGAAGGTTGGGGATCTTCTCTGGCACCCTCCCCACCCCCCAAGGGGAGGATGACTGGGAGACCTGGATAGACTATGTTGCCCCCCAAGTGCTAGAATGGCAATGCTCGGAAGCCGAAAAGCGAAAGAGGGTTAGTGAGAGCCCGAGGTCCTGCCCTGGCTACCATCCGTGCTAAACAGGCCAGTAACCCTGAAGTGACTACACAGGCCTATCTTGAGGCCTTGGAGAATGTATGGGAGCCCAGATTCTGATGAGGATCTATGGTGGAGAGTAAGAAATGCACAACAGTACCAAGGGAGTTGTTGTCTGTGTATGTATCTGCTGGAAAAATTGTTGCAAGAATGCCTCAGAAAGGGTAGTTTGCCAGCGATTGAACTGGACCGAACCAGGCTGGACAGGATCCTTAAGTCTGCCCCATTTTCAGAACTGCTGTTGCTTCAGTTACGCCTGGCAAATCGACTGGAATCCCCACCCTCCTATGATGAGTTAATGAGAGAAATTCGAGGAGTTGAGAAAAGGCGACCTTGGGAAGGACCTGCACCAATAGCTGCGGCTACGACCCGAGTGACTGAGGGTGGCCCATCAAGTGAAGTTCAGGGGCAGAGGTTGGCAGTCAATGAGTGCTCTGACAAGGAAAAGATATGCCACAATGGGCGTAACTGTTGAGAGAGATCCGGAATTCAAAACAGTCCTTTATGAAGGCCACGCCTGCAAGTACGGGCCCTGACTCATATCCGATCAAGTCTCAAGTGGGGTGGGGGTACCCACCCATGTATCTCCTGCTGATAACAGCTCCAACTCGATTCCTTGACCATGGAAGTGGAGAAACTGACAGATGTTTCCAAATGCTTATCACGCCGAGACAGAGATGGCACCAAGGTTTCCAGTTAGTAATACCCCCGGCCTGGCTCCCAGTGTGGCGCCTCGGCCAGCTCAAACTCCAGAAAGTATGTTTTGCTATAATTGTGGGAAGGATGGGCACATGAAAAGGGAATGCCGGTCCCCAAAAGACACTGACAAATTTGCATATAGGCTACAAGGAGAGCTTCGGAGAACAAATCAGTGGTTAAGAGGTGCACGAAATGATCCCAGTGAGGGCACCAAAAATGCTAACTCACATCCTTTTGTGGCAAGGTCAGTTGCCCAGGCCCCCACTATCGCCTCTCCAGACTGGTCCAGAATAGTGGGTCCCTCCATGGAGACCACTGTAAAGGTGAATGGAGTGTCTACAAGAGCTGTATTAGACAGTGGCTCCCAAGTGACAATTATGTTCCAGGATTGGTATCAGAAGCATTTGTCAGACGTACCCTTACAACCATTAGAAGGACTGCATGTATGGGGTTAATGAGAAGGCCTACCCCTATTCCGGTATATCCGAATTGGCTGTCTTTCCCCACCTCCGTGGCTGGAGGGCCGAACAAGTAGAGACTCTAGCCTTAGTGTGTCCCCCACTGGACTGTATGATGGTGTCCCTTTGTTGATTGGAACAAATGCTCATATGTTCGAAGGCTGGCACAGTTGTGTTATAGAAAAACAGGGTCAAAACTAGTAGAGCTTTAAGAGTTCCAGCTTTAATTAAGAAGGCCTATGAGGCACAGAGAGATGCTGGAAAAATAGAACCAGAGGAACCGTCGAATTGTATGGAAGAAGGATCCTGAGTCTCTGATCCTGGCGCCAAATGCCCAGTGTACCTTACAGGAGAGGTCCGATCAGAAAGGATGTTAAGAATAAAATATTAATGTTGGATGCACCAGGCGATGGAAAATTGCCAGAGGGACTGCTGGTCAAGCTCTAGTATTTTGCCCGCTAGAGCCCATGCTTATGCCAGAAGGGTAATGGTCCAAGTTCATAATGTGTCTGAAAGAGACATTCAAGTAAATAGAGGTTGCATCCTGGCTAATGTGCATTGTGCAGACACTGCAGTGCTACCCAGCAGCAAGAGTTCGAGGAAGAATGACAGAGTAACGCCTGACTTGTTTGATTTCGGCAACTCCCCGTTGCCAGCTGAATGGAAAGTGAGAATCAGTGAAAAGCTTGCCCAGAGAGACCAGGTGTTTTCTTTAAAGGAATGGGATGTAGGATGCATGCAAGGAGCTGAGCACAATATCCGGCTGCATGACGAAAGACCATTTCGTGAGAGGTCTCGACGCTTGGCACCTGCTGACATAGATGATGTGAGACGGCATCTGCAAGAGATGTTAGCTGCTGGTGTAATACAAGAATCCAGAAGCCCTTATGCTTCCCCCATTGTGGTAGTGAGGAAAAGAATGGGACAGTAAGGATGTGTGTGGATTATCGCACCTTAAACCGCGGACTATCCCTGATCAGTACACAATGCCCGCATTCAGGATGCTTTGGACTGCCTAAACGGGAGCAAGTGGTTCTCTGTGTTGGATCTCCGTAGTGGGTACTACCAGATCTCAATGGCCCCAGAGGACCGTGAGAAGACAGCCTTTATCTGTCCGCTTGGCTTCTATGAATTCATGAGGATGCCTCAAGGATTTCAGGTGCCCCAGCCACTTTTCAACGATTGATGGAGCGTGCAGTGGGGACATGAACTTACTAGAGTGCCTGGTATACCTAGATGATGTTATTGTGTTTGGCAGCTCACTGAGGAACATGAGAGCAGATTATTTAAGGTATTGGACCGACTGGAGGACTTTGGCCTTAAACTGTCCATTGATAAGTGTCAATTCTTTCAAACATCAGTAAAGTATGTGGGACACATAGTATCCACCGAGGAATAGAGACCACCCAAGTAAAGTCGAGGCCTTGACCACCTGGCCACAGCCCAAAAATCTAAAAAGA
Source organism: Neoceratodus forsteri (assembly GCA_016271365.2). Classification (NCBI taxonomy): domain Eukaryota; kingdom Metazoa; phylum Chordata; order Ceratodontiformes; family Ceratodontidae; genus Neoceratodus; species Neoceratodus forsteri. Next base: position 62,701,736 of record JADMNL010000032.1, read on the forward strand.
ACTGCAAAGATTCCTGGGATTCTGTGGTTATTATCGCGCCATCAAGGACTATTCAAGAGTGATCCGCCTTTACTTAACCTTACTCAAGGGTATCCCCAACCCACAAAAATACCAAAAGTCAGCCCTCAAGACTGAAAGAGTGTATTTTCATCCGAGTGAAGTATTTGGGGCCCGCTGGACTCCTGATTGTGAGACTGCTTTCATGAGATCATATATCAACTTACCCATGCTCCAGTGCTGGCCTATGCCGATCCAAGAAAACCTTACGTCCTGCACACTGATGCTAGCTTGCAAGGGTTGGGGGCTGTGTTGTACCAAGAGCACGAGAATGGCCTGAGACCAGTGGCCTTTGCCAGTAGAAGCCTGACCCCATCCGAAAAGAACTATCCTGTACATAAGTTAGAGTTCCTAGCTTTGAAGTGGGCTATTGTTGACCAATTCCATGAGTACTTGTATGGGGCTAAAATACTAGTAAAAACTGACAATAATCCTTTGACCTATGTGCAGACCTCAGCTAAGTTGGATGCCACTGGCCATAGGTGGCTTTCTGCATTATCTACATGACTATGCTCTGAATACCGAGCAGGTCTGAACCACATAGATGCTGATGCTCTCCCGGAGGCCTGTTCCCCAGAATGATTGGGTCCGATTGGCAGAACCTGACATTCGGGCACTCTGCCGAAGTTTGACAGGGAGGAACAATGTCCATGGACGAGGGACTGCATGGTGGATTGCTTGGGACCTCTGAGAATTGCATACCTGCTGCTTATTACCACTTTTCTGCAATAGACATTGGTGCACTGCCTCAGCTGGACAATGACAGTATTCAGGCGGCTCAATCCCACGATCCCATAATCAAAACAGCTTTAGAAGCCTCTATGCAGGAAAAGATGTGTCCAAATTACGCCCACTGATTTGAGAACTGCACTGTTATACAAAGAAGGTCCTAAGTTGAAACTGATCAATAAACTGTTATACAGAGAAACAGTAGACAGAGGGGACAAGTAGACAAACAACAACTAGTGCTGCCCACTGCCTTTCGAGACTCAGTACTGAGGTCCTTGCACAACCACATGGGGCACCTTGGTATAGACAGAACACTTGACTTGGTGAGATCCAGATTCTATTGGCCTAAGATGGGGGCTGATGTGGAGCAACACATTTGATCTTGTAGTCGCTGCTTACAGAGGAAAGCTTTGCCCCAGAGGGCTGCCCCCCTTGTTAACATCACCACCAGTGCACCCATGGAGCTGGTCTGTATTGATTTTCTGAGTTTGGAGTCAGATCAAAGAAATATCAGTAATGTGCTGGTGGTCACTGACCATTTCCACGAGATATGCCCAAGCTTTCCCACCAAAGACCAGAAAGCATCCACTGTGGCCAAAGTACTTGTAGAAAACTTTTTGTTCACTATGGGGCTCCACAAAGAATCCATTCTGATCAAGGGAGAGACTTTGAGAGTCGCCTGATCAAAGAGATGCTTCTGTGGGGAGTGCGAAAGTCCAGAACCACTCTTACCACTCCCAGGGGACCCACAGCCTGAACGCTTTCAACCGCACTTTGCTAGATATGCTAGGCACCCTGCACCCAAAGGACAAGCCTAGATGGAGCCAACAAATTAGCACCCTGGTACATGCTTATAACTGCACCAAAAGTGATGCCACTGGGTTCTCCCCTACCACCTGATGTTTGGAAGAGAAGCTCACTACCAGTAGATGTGTGTTTGGGGTCTCTCCTGATGGGGTTCAAGCTGACAACTATTTACAGTATGTGCAAAAGTTAAAGGCCCAGCTGCCTCATGCACTCAACTGGCTCAAACCATGGCTGCCAAAATAAATCTGGCCAACAAAGAACGGTATGATAAAAAGGTGAAAGCACAGGAACCCAGGAGGAGATCGGGTATTGCTAAGAAATCTGGGACTGCATGGCAAACACAAGATTGCTGACAGATGGCACCATCTCCCCTACATTGTAGTGGGCAAACTAGATGATCTGCCAGTGTACAAAGTAAGGCCTGAGAACAATTCAAAAGATGTAAAACAATGCATAGAAATCATTTACTGCCCATTGACAAATCCTGATTGAGTCTGAGCCCCCAGAAGATGCCCCTCTGGACCAGTGACTAGAGCTGCTGCTAAGAAAAGATCAAGGAAGTCTGCACCTACAGAAGCAGAGTTAAAGTGTTCCCCTGCACAAGTCCCAGTTGAGCATGACTGTCAGTCTATATCAGAAGAAAGTGAGAGTGACTTTGAATACTATCCTTCTTACGAACTGAGTCAATTGTTTCGGGGCAATCCCCTAGTCAATACTGGAGACAAAGCTGGGCCTTCTGGACTGTCTAAGCCCCCAGCTTCATCCCTGGAGCCAATGCTCCCAGAAAGTGAAGTGTAAAGCATCAGATCAGATGAAATGGAATCATTGTGCATGGTTGAACTGTTTGAGCTTAGGGAGGAAAATGATGGATTGGGTCAGACTGGTGATACACCAGAACAAGAAGAGTATTTTGAGTGCCCTGACAGTCCACTGCCAGTGTCCGAAAGCTTCCATGCGAGCCAAATGTTGTGGACTCAGAAACTGTAACTCCTGGAGCTGAAAGTGCCCCAAGTTCTAGCCTCTACCCCATGGAGACTCCCCTGACAAGTGAGGACAATGCTGAAAATGAGGCTCAGAGTGCAGAGACTGTAACAGTTCCCCTAGAAAGACTGGTCGAGCTGTAAAGCCTGTGGTGCACCCTCAGTTATGATTCCCTTGGGAGGCCTGTGGATTTGCCTCTCAATGTTGTCCATAAAGGAGTGTATGTGTCCCCGAGCTCATTGCCCAAACTGAGCTCAGTGCTAACTCCAAGTTACTTGTGTTGCCTTCTATATGGTGCCCTTGCCCCGCCCAGCCCCAAGGTAACTGATAGGAAGGGCCCTCTTCAGGTTTCATGTACAAGAGGTAATAACTTGAGTTATGGTACAATGTATATGTAATACTGTGTAAAGAGTGACGTACTGCAATGTTTCAGAAATGTGTTCTTGGTAAAATGATATATTGACTGATGATTACATGTGTGAGCCTAATGCAATGTGTATGGTTGCAGTTAAACTTATGGGGGTACTTGCTTGATGCGGACGCCAAGTTTTCCCAGGCCAGGAAGGGTGTAACCCCTGCAAATGGGGGTTCCAAAAGACTTTCAGGAGCTTGCTTGAATGCTCCAAGCCTGAATGGTGTTTGGCATTTAAGCCATTTATCAGTGAGTGTTTTAGAGCCTCTGGTACTGTCTCTTTAAGAGCTGTCTGCTTGCAGACATAATTAGTTTGTATGGGGGACTGTGTGCTTCTCTGTTTGAGTACCACTCAGGCTGCTGCCAATTCACTCTATTTTTGCAGTCACTAGGAGTGCAAAGGAACCTATCTGAAAGATGTAACTGTTTGCCAGAAATCATGTAGAGTAATAATGAAAATACAGTTTGTCTAACCTGCTTTCTTTGCAGTCAGAACTGTGTCTGCCTAGTTCCCCATTCTGGTTTTGAACTGCTGAACTGGACCAATCAGTGTGGGTAAGCTAGCTCTAAAATGGTGCCTTGATGAATCAGAACTTGACTCATAATCTGAGCCAGCCACAAGAGGATTGCATGGCAGTGACTCTGGGAGATGTAGTTTAGACTTAGGCGCCTTTTGGACCAACAGCAGCAGTCTATTGTGAGTGACAGCCAATCCAGTCAAGAACTGGGAGGAACTCAAAGGAAGTGCCCGTTTTGTCTGTTGGAGTTCAGTTTAGCTTTGCAGTGAAGGGGAAAGAAACCCTGTGCTCCTTCAGTGCACAGTTTCAGTCAAAAAACGTAAGGCCCAGAGTTCCGTCTGCAGCTTGTGTAACTGCTTGTTAGGACTGAATCGTCCTGTGAAAAGAATCAAAGGATCTCTGAAGAGTAGAAACCAGGCTCACCCTGTAGAAGACTGGAGAAATTGTTGAATTGCACTCGGTCTGTCAGGAACTGAATCTGCTGTGTGTTCTCCGGTATTGTGCAGTAATTGCGATCGGATAGAGAAGCAGCCTGCCTGGTATAGTACTTTTTTTACCATATAAATGTGTGAAGTCTCGTGAGCTCAAGAGTAGCCCTGCTGACGTTGAAGAACCCTATCTTGTTTGGAGGTCGTGAGTACTAATTCAGGGTCGCCCCTGTTGAATTGCCACATTAAATCCAAATGGAATCACTGTACTGCTGACTGTTTAAAATCAATTTTTTTCACTGTGTGAAAGGGCCCCCACCAGCTGCCACGGTTTGGACTAGCCACTCAGGGCTTGGGTACCCAGGGACAGTAACTGGTAGGGATAGGCCTGTGCACAGAGCCATAGGTAGATAGTAAAGTGATAAGCTAATTAACCTGATTTCCCCCTGTCCTTGTTATATCCCACTAAATAAATCAGAGCTGCTTGTTTCAGCAAAGTTATACTGCCTGAGGTATTTGTCTATGTTAAAGTACTGTACTGTGATTGTTGCACTGTATCTTATTTCACAGGAGGTCCAGTGCCAGAACTAGTCCTGGGGGTAAGTGTATACGGTGAAGGTAATTCTGATATATTGTATGGGCCACTAGTGGGAAGAAAGGGGGGTTGCAGTGTCACAGAGGGCTGTGACCAAGTAAGTTTAACTATTGCAAACCCTGACCTCTGGGTGGAGGCACCCGCCATTGGATCCAGGCCCTCAACCTGTTAGTGGCAAATCAGGCAGGGGTAGTAGCCCCTGGGATAGCGCCATCTAGGGGTTACATATATAAATACTACATTGCTGAGCGAACTGTTGAGGTTAACTTTGTATATGCGTATTTGTAAAATGTATTTCATGTAGTATTTTATTTTGTACCTGTAATTTAAGGTCAGAAAAGACTCTAGGTCCATCATCTCTACCCTTCCTTCCTGTATCATGAGTAGGAATAAAATACTGTAAGTGTGCTGTGCAAACACCTGCCAAGTTATAGAGGTCCCCATTAATTCATTTGGCAAGGAGAACTTTGTCCAGGCTTACCTTAACGGCTTGTATGGTCTTCATGTCCACTGTCTCGGCTAGTAAGCTGTTCAAGAGGTTCACCACCTTTTAAGAGATAAAGTGCCTCCTAACATTACCCCTGAATGTACCAAACTTGAGTTTCAGGACGTGTCCCAACACCCTGCTACAGAACAACACAGCAAACATCTCTTGACTGTTTGCTCTTGTCAAGTCCCTTGAGTATGAAGAAAATCTGAGACCATTATGTCACCTGTCGGCCTTCTCTAAACCAGTATGAACCTATTAAGAGTCTCCAGCCTCTCCTGATGGCTTCTGTCTACCCCCTCACCCCACCCCGCTGATCATTTTGGTGGCCCAGCCTTGCACTTTCTCGACTGACTCGGATTCCTTTTAGTATTGAGGAGACCAAAACTGCATGCAGTACTCCAGGTGGGGCCTGCCCAGTGTGTTAAATATTATGTGCAGTCTGTGTGTTTATATGTTATGTTGCTGCACCCTCCCCCACCCCCCACTGGCTGTGCTGGTGACCATAATTCAGGAGGGGACTGAGGACATGTGGGTACTGCAGGCCGCCAAGGCTGGAACATGGTGCTGCTGATGGCAGCACTTCCCAGCACAGGAAGAGGACACCTGTCTGACACTGTAACACCCACTGTGGTGGGCCAGGGAGCTTGCCCCCCCTCTCAGATATCACTGCAACATTTGAGGCCAAAACTAAGGCTGTTGGTACCCTCTAGTGGGCGGAGAGTGGAAATAAGATTGGAGAAAGAAAAACAGCCTCCATCTAAATGGCAGCGTTGATACTTGGGCCCCACACCACACACATCCTGTTTTCAGCCTACCATTGTATCCTGCACTTGGGAAGGGGAAACCATGGGGGAACACTGCAGCCAAAGTTACAGGTTTGTGAAGGATGGGGCTGGGGGTGTCGGGTTCCCAAAGAGGGCCATCATGGGGTTGGCCAGGGCAGAAAAATCAATATAAAAAAATATATATACAGTACAACCATGATTATACAAATTTTCTGGGAGACATCAGATTTGTTCAGATAATCGAGAGTTCGGATAATAGGGAGTACATAACATTAGGCAAACCAGAGGTGGGGGACAATGTCAGAGTTCGGATAAGCAGGAGATCTGGATAATCTGGGTTCAGATAATTGAGGTTGTACTGTATATTATGTTGCAACCTATGACCTTTCATTGCTGCCCCAGGGCTTTATTGTAAAGGTCCCACTGCTGTATGGATTTGTTATGGTTAATCAATAAAATAAATGAAATGAATATGAAATACACTGCCACCATTTTAAAAACCTTGCAGGCCCAAAATGGTTAACACATTCAAGTAGCAGAGACGCCTATGGTCCTGAGTAACACTGAGGGAGTGCTGCCCTCCCCCACCTCCCTTCTAGTTGTGAGATAACACTTTAGTTCAGTGAATAATTACATTGAAATTTATAGCAAAACCCTCCTGCTTACCTGCTGTCCTTAGAACCTCTTCTAGAACTGTCAGTTATAAGCTTGTCATAAGATACTACTACTAATGGACTGTCAGAGTTTTTTTTTTTTTTAATACCAATATGTTTTTACAATACTGGATTTTGATAGCTGTGACAATGGCTCTCAAGAAGTACACAATAAAACTCTGATGTTCAAAAAAATAAAAACATTGCAATGTCACACAGAGTGAAGCTGGGCCTAACCACATTGTAGCTAGACACAGCTTCACTCTGTGTGAAATCTCAAATCTCTGAAAATGGTGGTAATGTGGTATCAATATAGGACAGACCTAGTCATCAATATCTCTGGACTGCTGTCAGCTGCAAAGATGCCTAATACCTTATTTATGTGAGATTTTCATGAGTTTTCAAAACTAGAAGGGGGGGCACTGTTCATAAACATTCCCTCTTAACATTGATTGCAATTTGTATAACTATTATGGTTTAAACATGTCATTTTAGTGGATGACTTCTCTTTAAAATACACATATAAGATCAGATCCTTAGTTCATTAGAGTCTTGTTTTTTGCTTCAAAGCTCCCAAATGTTGCTTGTGATTCCCCTTAGATCTTGGCAGTTCTGATACTGTAATTCATAACAGAAGGTTTAAGCTGGCCCCCAGATTTTTAGTTTGGACCCTCCCCTCCCTATATGCTGTATTTCTTTGTTTTAGCTGTGGGCAGACTTCCACACTTGTCCCCAGATCTCCCCTCCCCACTACAATCAGTCCAACAGCCCTTAGCAGCAAAGGACCCCAGTCTTAAATGGCACTGGCTTTGGTCTCTTACTACCAGGTTCGTCTAAGCTAGATGCATCTGAAATTGTTGGACATAGTTCACAGAGCTGTGGAAATTTTTAACGTAAAGTCTCTTTGATAGGAAAAGCGGTAAAGTGTATATCATATGGGTACCTTGTGTCACACTCTCTAATCTATCCAACATCTCAACAGTGTTAATTATCAGCAGGGACTCATTAGCTCAGCTATTCAGATGGATAGCTGATTGATCCAAAGGTCCTTAGTTCACAGGTTACTGTATTTCTTCATTTAATATTTTAAAGCATCAATTATCTTGAGATTAGGTCTCACACTGATAATATGTTGGAAATCTTCACATTGAGTATGTGACTATATAGCTTCTAATGCTTCCAGTTACCTACTGCATAGACGTGGGACCCTGTGTAATAGCTTGGCCAGCTTTACTTTGAAAACTTTCAGTGACACACACCCTTGCCTGTTATATAAATGTCTAGGGTGGGTGTCCCTGGAAGTCAAATGTCAGTTCCATCTGGCCCAACTTATGTTAAAATGTGTATTGGACAATGCCCCCTCTTACCATTTAAGTCTTACCAGCAAGCAGATGGTGGGGGGGGACACAACTAAAAACTGGTCTAACAGCAACCTTAAATTACACTGTTTGGGGGGCACATCCCTCTCCCCGAGTATATGAGCCAGACTGTCCTGCTTATTCAGGTGAAAAATAATATCTCAGGCTTGCGTTCCTTTGCTGGTATCAAATTTTATTCAAACAACATGAAGTCTTGCTATATTATGACTAATGCAGTTTGTCCCACCATTAGAACTACTCCGGAGGTGAAAGAGTTAACTTCCATGCAGGGCATGGAACTTAGAGCGCGAGCTCGGTTAGAAAAGCTCTGTCAGGGATATTTCAAACTGAAACTGTCAGATTCTTTACTCCGCCTCACTGAACAGTAGCTCCGGAGATTCCTCCTGCTGCTCGGTTCATTTTCTCGGTTTAAAGAGTTTTTTCTCGGTTAAATTCAACCGCGATTATCATTATTTTAACCGCAAACCGATCGGTTTAAGCTCTGTCTATGGTATTGTAAGTAATAGATAGGTTTTCTGTGTGGAACTTGTAAATGTTTTATCGGTTCGGTTTGAACCGATCAGATTGTATTTAAATTTCATTCTGAAGCGTTTTTAGGCTTGTTAGAGTGCGGTTCCCAGTTCTTATCGGTTCTAAAAAAAACGGATTTCATTACGTTTTTCCACGACCCGTGACACGGTTGGGAACCGATAAGGGTGTCTTGCCTGGCACTGCCGAAAAAAAGGGCAAGTTTTTGGTTAGGCTGGCATTATGTCTGAGAAACCCAAAAGGAAAACCGGGCCCACTGGGTTTCAACACTGTAGTGTCTGTGGGGAAGCCTTTGCCAAGGCTGACCCACACACCACATGTGTTTATTGTCTGGGGTTTGACCACCTCAATGCAGACTGCCAGATTTGTAAGAATTTCCCTGCAGCTACCCTAGATAAGAGAGTTGGTAGGCTCAGGGAACGAGAGGCCAAAAAGTCCGCTGACCCGGATGGCCAGCCCGGTTCGGTGCCAGCCGAACCGGAGGGAGTGCCCTCTGACCAGGGCCAGACTTCCTCGGGCCAACGTAAAGCTGACTCTGAGGAGCCAGTTCCAACAAAGAGAGCTAGAAAGTCAGCAGGTGTGGAGTCAAAAATTCCTTCTCCAACTGCTGCAGAGATAGCCAGGGCAATACAGATTGTCCAGTCACTTTCCCTGGTTCCGTCCGAACCGCCACTATCTGGCAAAAGGTTGGTTCGGTCGGTTCCACGGTTCAAGAATATGATATAGAGGTTTTATGAACCAGAGGAGGGGAGGATGATTATGATCAGTGTGAATGTGACTTTGAAAGTCTGGATGTGCCCATTGAACCGGACATCTCCCCAGACAGACCTTTAGGAGAATCTCCCCCTAGGCTTGCTGAGTCCCCTTCTCATTTTCTGTTTTATAAAAAAGTTGCTGAAACCCTCCAGCTTCCTTTAGAGGAGGCTGTGGATGAGCAAGAGGAGCCTGACTTTGTAGAGATGATGGATATCCCAGAGTCCAGGAGATTGTCTATTCCTTTACATAAATCTTTTAGGAAACAAACAAAAATTTTAAAAGCTCCTAATTCTGTGCCTCCTGTGGATAAAAAGATGGACAGGAGGTACACTTTGTCAGGTCCTGATACAGAATTTCTTTCACGGCAATGCAGCCATGTTGGAGTAGTTCAGGCTGCAGCCTGTGATAAAGCTAATATTCCCCTGGCTTCACATCCTCCTGACAAGGACTCCAGGAAGATTGATGCCATGGCTAAAAACAATACATGGCAGCATCTTTGGGACTCAGACAAGCAAACTATATGGCTTATGTTGCAGAGATACCAAAATCTAGATGGGATACTGTCATGGCTTTAGCCAAACAGGCCCCTGGCCAGCTTGCCAAGGAGCTGAGCAGGTGGCTGATGGTATTGAGGCATCTAAGGTGCAATTTCATGCTGCAGTGGATTCTAATGATGTATCTGTAGAGTCATGGCTACATCTGTGGCTTTTCGTAGATTGGCTTGGCTCAGGTGTACTACTTTGTCACAGGATACCCAGTGTAAGGCTATGGATTTTCCTGTGGTGGGAAATTCTCTGTTTGGGGAGCAGACAGAGAATTATATGAAGAAAATGGATGAATATAGAACCACTTATAGGAGTGCACAGACCAAGGAACGGCAAGCCACTCCTCAGAGGCAGCCCCCCAGGGGTAGAGGCAGGCCTTTTCACAGGCCTTTTTACCAGACCCAGGCCTCCTGTTCAGCTTATGTTCAGAGGGGGTTCTTCAGAGGGAGAGGCAGACGGGGTACAAGCAGGCCTGCTCCCACCCCTCAGCCTAAAGCCCCTGCCAAACAGGCACCCTGATGGGATGCCCAGGGCTGGTTCTCCATTACCTGTAGGGGGCAGGCTGGCTTACTTCGTCCAGGACTGGGAGTCTTTAACATCAGACAAGTGGGTCCTGGAAGTAGTAAGCCAGGGTCTGGTTCTCAGCTTCAAAAAATTTCCAAAGATGACAATCAGATCTTTTCCACCTGCAAACCCTCTAGAGACTCTTGCCTTGGAAACAGAAGTCTCAACCCTCCTGGCTCTCAGAGCTGTAGAAAGGGTTTCTCCCCTACACCAGGGCAAGGGTCTGTACTCCAGGTACTTCCTTACCCCAAAAAAGACAGGAGAGTGGCGGCCCATCCTGGATCTAAGATATCTGAACAAGCACCTTTAAAACCAAAATTCAAAATGGTGACTCTGGGAATGATTTTACCTCCCAAGGCCAGGGGACTGGCTAGCTTCCTGGACCTCAAGGATGCCTACTTCCATGTTCTTATCAGAAGCTCCCACCAAAAGTACTCAGATTCGAACTGCCCTCAGGCCATTATCAGTTCAGAGCAATGCCCTTGGCCTTACTCTCTGCCCCAAGGGTATTCACAAATGTCTGGCAGTAGTAGTTGCTCATTTAAGAAGGCAAAGATTGCCATCTTTCCTACCTGGACGACTGACTCATTGTGGGTCAGTCTCCAGACCAGGTCAAATCACACCTGCAAGTTACCCAGCAGCTGCTTACCTCTCTGGGCTTTCTTCTCAGTCTTCCAAAGTCGTTCTGGAACCTGTCCAGGTACTCACCTTTATAGGTGCAGAACTGACACAAAGCAGGCCAGAGCCTTCCTTCCCTAGAAAGGGTAAGGACCCTGGTGGCTCTGGCCTGTCCTTCACTCTGCAGGTCTCGCACCAGCAAGGCTTTCCTGCAGCTCCTAGGACACATGGCTGCTTCCACAGCTGTAGTGCAAGGAGCAAGATTTCAGATGAGGGACATTCAGTTCCATTTGAGAGCCTTCTGGTCTCAAAGAAGAGATTCCCTATCCAAGTTAATCCCAGTGACTAGAACCCTGATCCAGGCCCTTCAGTGGTCGCAGGATCAGAGCAATCTGAGACAAGGGGTGCCCTTCATCCCTCTATCTTGCTCCTTGACCCTTACTACAGATGCGTCCCTCTTGGGATGGGGAGCTCACATGGGCGACCTCTCTACCCAGGGGTTGTGGTCCCATCAGGAATCTCTGCTCCACATCAATCTGTTGGAACTCAGAGCTGTTTTTCTAGCACTTCAGGTTTTTTCTGCATCTGTTCAGAACAAGGTGGTACAGGTCAGAACAGACAACACCACTACAATGTGGTACATCAACAAACAAGGGGGCACTCGGTCTTCGGCCTTGTGCACCGAGGCGATGAAGTTGTGGTCTCTGGCTTATTCCCTGAACACTTCCTCATAGCAGTTCACCTCCCAGGCAAGGACAATGTCCTGGCAGATGCTCCCAGCAGGATTTCCAGGCCATCACGAATGGTCACTAGATCCCCTAGTACTGGGATAGTTTTTGCCAGATGGGGCACCCTCAGATAGATTTTTTGCAGCCCCAGACAATCATCAACTTCCACTTTTTGTTGCAGGCCCCAGTGTTGGGCTCAGTCCCCTGGATGCCTTCTTCTCATTGGAAGGGAAGTTTCTATGCCTTCCCCCACTTCCCTCTCCTGTTCAAGGTGCTAGTCAAAATCAGATCTCAGCCCTGCAAGATGATCCTGATTGCTCCAGACTGGGCCAGGCAGCCCTGGTACCCACTCCTTCTGTCCTTAGCAGTCCATCTTCCCCTGTGTCTCCCCAGGAACCACAATCTGTCAACCTGTGCCCAGGGGAGAGTCTGGTATCCGAATCTCAAATCCCTCAACCTCAAGGCCTGGCTCTTAAGGAGTTAGAGTTTGCTGATCTACAACTTTCTCAGGGTGTTCTCGAAATCTTGAAAGCTTCTAGGAAGCCTTCCACTAGGGCTACCTATAACTCCAAGTGAAAAGGTTTTCCATATGGTGTTCTGGGAAGCATATTTCCTGAATCTGCTGATTTGCCCACTGTTTTGGACTATATGGTCCATCTTAATTTTGGGACTGAGACCAGCTACCCTGAAAGTGCATTTGGCAGCTGTCTCTGCTTTTATTTCAGCAGGGAAGCCTCTTCTTTCTGCTCACCCTGTATTTTCCAAGTTTTTAAGGGATTGCTTCATACTAATCTCTCCATTCAGGGACCCTGCCCTGCTCTGGGATCTTAATGTTTGCATTGCTCAGCTGATGCAACTCTTTGAACCTCTGTCTTCGGCAGAGCTTAAGTATTTGACTTGGAAAACTGTATTTCTAGTAGCCATCACTTCTGCCAGGCACATAAGTGAGTTACAGGCTTTATCAGTGGAGACTGACTTTATTTCTTTCACAAGGATAAGGTAGTCCTCAGGACTAACAGGAAGTTTTTGCCTAAGGTGGTTTCAGATTTCCACCTTAACCAATCTATTTCACTTCCAGTGTTCTTTCACTGACCATTCCTCCTCTGGTGAGAGGAGGCTGCACAGCTTAGATGTTAAGAGGGCCCTAAGTTACTACATAGAGCGTACTAAGGGTCACAGGTTTGACTCCTCCAACTCATTTCTCACTTATGGTGAGGTTGGGAAGGGAGACCTGCCACTAAGAGATCCATTGCCAGGTGGATTGTCTCTTGTATCCAATTTTGCTATCAAAACTGGGTAAGGTTCCCCTTCAGGCCTGAGGGCTCACTCTACCAGAGGTACAGCTGCGCCTCTAGCTGCTGCCAGAGACATCCCTATCTTAGAGATATGTCAAGCAGCTACTTGGAAACAGTACACACTTTACCAAGCATTACTCCCTAGATATCCAGGCCAGGAGGGATGCCTCGGTTTGCACAGCCGTGTTTCAGAGCCTATTCCCTAAGTAGGTTCTGTCCTCCTCCATGGAGGTACTGCTGTGTAGTCTGCAATTGTCATAATATAGCAAGACTTCATGTTGTTTGAAGAAAAAATTACTCACCTTAGTAATGTTGTTTCTTCTAATGGAGTCTTGCTATATTATGACCTCCCCCCCAGCCTGCCCCTCTCAGAACTTCTACTTTGGGTATGGGGTGGGCAGTCCACTGTTGGCACTTATTGATGCCCCCTTTTATGTTTTCCACCCCTTCTTGTTGGGGTTTGGGTGTTGTGTTTTATTTTATCTTATTTTTTCTGGTCCCCTGACTTGAGTCTTGGTGTTGGGACCAGAAAAATGTGTTAATATTTTAGTAGCCAGTTGGCTAGTGTAGGTTACAGCTTCCACACAGAGCCTTAGTGAGTTTTGCTCGTAAAGATCTGACAGTTTCGGTTTGAAATATCCCTGACAGAGCTTTTCTAACTGAGCTCGTGTTCTAAGTTCCATGCCCTGCATGGAAGTTAACTCTTTCACCTCCGGAGCAGTTCTAATGGTGGGACAAACTGCATTAGTCATAGTATAGCAAGACTCCATTAGAAGAAACAACATTACTAAGGTGAGTAATTTTTTCTTTTGGATTGCCTAAAAGTACCATTGGCATTAATGCCTGTTCCTTTGTTTGGCCATCATTACAGCCGCGTGTCCTCACAGTGCCCCAGACATGGATTAAATGCCTATAACCCCACACCCTGTCATGGATTATTGCAAACTTATGGAACACCTTTCATTTGCACCTTCACCTTCCTGATAAAAAGGCCCCCCCCCTCCAACTTTGTATCAGTCATTTGGCAAGCCTAGAAAGGCAGAGTGTAATTCAGAAAGATTAAGTGTGCAACAATGCATGACAGAGTATGCATTCATTGTAGGCACTACTTAGTCTTCAGTACACTGGAGGAGTGTATCTCCCAGTAACAGAACCCTGGAGTGGCCACTGCTCAGTACTGGGACAGATCATCTTCAATATCTTCATAAGTGAAATTCTGGAAGAACTGTAAGGGAAGGTATGTCTTTTTGCAGGTGATACCAAAATCTGTAATAGGGTGGACACTCGGGAGGGGCAGGGGAGAAAATGCATAGGGATCATGGAGAAACTCAAAGAGGGGCCAAGAGCATGCCACTTTGGGGTTCAATGCCAAAAAGTGCTAAATCATGCACCTAGGGCATAGGAACACAGGAGCTGAGTATTGGATGAGGGGTTAGTACTGACAGTTGCTAAGCAGGAAAGGGACCTTGGGGTTATCATAACTGATGACTTCAAAGTGGTAGGGCGGTGTGACAAAGCTGTGGGTAGGGCTAATGGGATGCTGGGGCACATAGGGAGGGGTATCTCCAGCACTGTATCACTCACTGGTGAGACCCCACCTGAAGTATTGTGTCCAGTTCTGGAGGCCGCTCCTCAGAAAGGACATAGACAGGGTGGAGGCAGTCCAGAGGAGGGTAACCAAAATGGTGCAGAGGTTGCATCAAAAGCCCCACAAGGAGCGACTGAAGGATCTCAACATGTACACCCTGGAAGAGAGGAAAGCGAGAGGGGACATGATAGAGACTTACAAGTACCTCACATGGGTGAATAGGGTGCAGGAGGGGAGTCTAATTTCAAATAAGAAAGAGGACTAGGACCAGGGGGCATGCAATAAAACTGAAGGTGAGGAAGTTTAAGGGGGATAGGAAGAAGTACTACTTCACTGAAAAGGTGGTAGACACCTGGAGCAGACAAACATTGGAAGTGGTGGAGGTGAAAACAGTGGGGGGCTTCAAGCATGCATGGGACAGACATGGGGGAATATTAGTAAAATAGGAAGAGAAGAGGGAGGTTTGCCAGAGAGCTTAGGGTCTGCAGAGACAGACTAGGCAGGGAACATCCGGGCAGGCTGGTTGGGCCAAGCTGTCTTTTTCTGTCGATAAAGTCTCTATGTTTCTATGTATTGTTGGTGTAGGCACTCTGTCGGACATCCAAAAAGCAAGTATCTGCACTCTCAGAGTAACAGAGAAAAAAGCTTTATTGTGTAAAAATGGCATACCGCCATTAAGGACCAAAAACATCAGGACGAAGACACAGATACCTCGACCAGTTTCACACATAGTGCATCTTCAGGAGAATAGGCCAACAGCAAAACAGAGGGTCTTAAATACACAAATTAGTTAAAGTGACAGTGCTACCTATGTACCAAATGTTTAAAATTAAAGTGCAAAACACTTAAAGTGCAAAGCATCAAAATGCATCTAAATGCAGTGGTAATGAAAACAGGTGTACATCCAACCCTACATAAACATCACTAGAATTAAAAACAACCCATTTCAAGTACTTCCAAGCCTGGGGACCAGATGTTCAAGACTGCTTATTACAACTTATCACTCAAAGAGGCACAGTGTTGTTGTCAGTCAGTCAATCCGAGCAAGAATATGGATGAAAATGTTGGTGCAATTAATAGTCTTTCTTGCCAGTGCTGGAGGTATATAACTATCTTGTCCTCTGCACCCTAGAAAAAAGAGCACACACAATTACTCATTAATGGCTATTACCTGATGGGCATATGCAAGGATCTCATCTATTCATTTTTTTTTTAATCAACTTTCATTCTTCATTGGCACCCGGGAACTCTCTCAGGCTTACCCCGCACTCCACCGCCACTCTACCACCCTCCTGAAGCCCACCCTCGGGGAAATGGAACTGACACCCCCACCTACCTCAGATCGACAGACCCCCCAGCTCTGAGTCCCCTGAGGCAGGGCAGCCTTCCACTCCCAGCGTTCTGTCTAGAATCTAGTGCATCAGCCCAAGGCAAGGCGGAGGGTCGGGCAAGCCGGAGAGACAGGCCCGGTATTGCGGTATGGCAGTGGGCACTGAGGCAGCCACTCATCCCCAGGGACCGGGCTTTCTAGTGTAAATTTCCTTGCGGAGCGCAGACGTGCAATGACGTCTACACAGGCACACTGCTGACGTCCACCGCTGCTCCACCCCTGTACAGTGTCAGCATCTGTAATGCCTCTTATCTCCATCGGAGGTCACTAAGGCACTGAGCAATCCCCGAAACCCTCCCTGGGAGGGGAGAGGAGAGCAGTCCTATGGATGCTCAATCCTCTTCCCTCCCCTGCCAACCCCCGGCGCCCGAATCCGTTCTCAAACCTGGGTCACCAGCATGGTGTGAGGTGTGGCGTCCAGCACCTCAACCCTCAGCACCACTGGGCATCTATTCATTTTAAACAAAAATCTATTTTGTCAGAACTGGGGAAAGTATCTCACTTCTTGATACAGGGCAGTAACTCTGTATGGTCAATCAGACCTGGGCGGTGGGTCCATGGCACCCAGCATTAAAATCCAAAAAGATTCGCTCTGGAGAAGTTTATTTTTAAGGTTGCCCCCCCCGGGTCCCAATCGAACCTTTTCAATGGCACAGAATTTAAAAGTGCGCCCCCTCTGATCATTGTTATTTCTCTGAACATGGTAAGATAATGCATTCTTGCTGTCACCACCTAAAATGGACCTTAAATGTTCCCCAATGTGAACCTTTAGTGATCTGGAGGTCATACCGATATAAAAGGCACCACATTCACATGTGGCCGTGTATCCCACATTCTCCATAGAGCAATTGAAAAAATCATGACTATCACGGGTTTTTGTGGCATTACATGTAGTGAGTCTGCTGGTTCTTAGTCTACAGGGACAACATTTACAGTTAACACACACAGCGTTTCTCTTAGGTGGGGGTGACAACCAATTCCCAGTATTGCTGTCTTCCTCCCTTATTCTTCTGCTGGTAACTGTGTACCAAAACTGTGTCAGATGTGCTCAGTGATCGTGGGGTGATATACTGTACTACATTTGTAATGTCTACATACTGAAATCACACCTAAAGGAAATCACTACAAGTCTCTCAGCGTAGCCTGGATAGGGGGCCCTTCCTTGCCAACCTCCAGGCATTGATGGGTCTCCTGCGCAACGACTGTAAGGGTATTGATCATCTGAGTTATTTTCAAACACAAGGGATAGAACTTCCATGAGGGACCCTGCGGATAAAAAAAAAAAACACACAGGAGGAGTTTGTTCCTAATACGCTTGTAGACTGCAAGGAAGGCTAGGAAAATTAGACCCACTCACTGAAACTTATGTATTATATTTATTTGTGAACACTGCCATACACCAAGTAATTTCATGAATACTGCCAGGATTTGCCACTTTGTGCTTTAGCACAGCTGGTAAAGAGATTACTGAAGAGTGAAGCAACCTCCAATATCTCAGACAGTGTTAGGCAATTACCTGTGAGTCTGCACACAGAGCACGAGATGCTGCTGGTTTGAACACTGGTGGTTTACCTCTAAGCCACGGATGGGAGGTTTGTGAAATTTAAACTTAGAAGAGATGAAACATGAAGTGTTAATTCAAGAGCAGCGCTGCTTGATGAATGAATGTTTAAATGGGACATGCAGGCTATGTTATAAGTAAATATCTTAAAGTTCCACAAATAAGGGAGGTGAACACCAATCAGTGAACCAAGTGCATTGAGTGAAACTGCTGTTGCCCTGGGGAGGAGGCTTTGTCCTCAAAACATTGCTTATTTGATGGCAGTATTCATGAAATTACTTGATGTAGGAAAGTGTTCACAAATAAATATAATGTATGATGATTTACATTTTGGTGAGGGGGTCTAATTTTTCTAACCTTCCTTATTACTGTATTTTCAAACACAATTTGCGTCCTGGTGGGGCCCACTCTAATTCTTGTTTTTTTTTGGGGGGGGTTGCTACCAGCTGTTTGATTCCATTAGTCTGTTCCCTGCCACCCCATCCTCCCACAACTTGCCCTCTGCTTCCCCCAGAGTGCACCCTAGCTTACCCTCCAGGGTGGGGATGTTGGAGAGGGGAGACTACTCCCCGATGGGAGACTGAAGGTGATCCAGGAGAAGCCAGGTACCACAGTTTTGCTGAGTGGGGCTCGACTGGGTGAGTGTCTTCTGTGCTTGGCCTGATGATTTTTGTGTGCTGGGTTCCCCAGGGAGGTGTGGCATGCAGTGATGTTGAAGTACGCAGGTGAATGTTCCAAGTTCATGAGCTTCAGCTGTCAGACCCCTAGCCTCCACTAGGGGCCAGTGGAGCACCAGGTCCTTCGCAACCCTCCCTCTGGAGGAGGACAGCAGTCCATAGAATGCTCAGTCCTCCTCTCTCCGGCTCGCCCTCCAACTCCCAGGCTTGTGTCCAAACCCGGGTCATTGGCATCACAAGCTGTATCGCTACCACTGCGCCAGCGGGCCAGCTCGCTGTAATTCTAACGCTAAGACATTGAAGGTTGATTCAGTCTTCAATAAATTCTTTACCAGCTCTGCTAAAGCATAAGGGGTGCTAGCTGCACATTCGAGCAGACTTGATAGACCTCTAGGCCTTTATCTGCTGGCAAATTTCGTATGTTCGTATAGAACAGCAAGCCCTAGTTATTTCAGCAGTAGCAGTTTAAAATGAAAAAGATTACACGGAAATAAAACATTTAATGTTGCATTTAATATTTATTTCAAAGTCAGTAAGTACCTTGATTACCTAGGAAGATGCTTTTACATGCCTTAAAGAACAGAGATAAATAAGGTAGGGGGCTTTTTGGGAGCACTGGGGTTAAAGTGCTCCACCATAACTGGCCCGACAACACAGCAGTGGCACTACCCCTCGCTATGACAGTGACATGGGTTTGGGAATCGACTCCCGTCACCTGGAGGCAAGCCGAGGGAAGGAGGATCAAATATCCTAAGGATAGATCTCCTTCCTCACGGAGGGGAAATGCTGCACCCCACTGTGTGACTGCTGCCTGATGGAAGTCCAGTGGGTGCACATTAATTGGGAGAGGGGCATCTGCCAGATGCCAAGCAAACATGTGTGCCCTTCATTGGACGTTGGCACCCTTGGGGGAGAAAACAGGAGGAGAAAAATCCTATGGTTGCCATGACGACATCAGCACCTGCCATAGGCCCATGCACACCTGTGATCCTGAGTAAGTGGTGGATAACCCATAAGTCCTTGAGAAGGTTGGTGATGGTGGGGGTGCTGTCAGGAGGGGGCAGATCAAGAGCTGGGGGGAAAAAAAGCCTTATAGGAAAAAAGTGAGCCATCTTAGCTGGAAAGCTTCTTGAGAAAATCTGTGTATTTATTATCCCACGCCAGACTGTTTGGAATACTTTGTACTAATTGTTAGACAAACTTGGAACAATTTGATTCAGATGTACATACAAAATCCTCAACATGGTCTAGGGAATTCAGTGTAGTTTCCGGTGAACTAAGGAGTTCTCTCCCATCCACATTCATTAACTAATAATTAAGTGTGTTTTAATGGGAATTTGAGGAAGGAGCAGGATTTCCTGGTGAAGTAAAAGGTTTATTTAATGCTCCATGTTATTTCCCCAGGATTGCCTTAGAAACACAACATCTTCTATATTGTTTGTACTCTAGCATGAGCCTTTCTCTTCCACTTACAGCTGCCTCCCAGCTGCAGTACTGTGCCCACCCATAACAAGCTTACCTCCCAGGGTGTGCCCCAGTGGCTGGGCTTTTGCTGCCCCACCTCTCTGGAGGCTGAGTTCAGTGCTTTTTGCAAGTTTGGCAGTGGTGCAGGGCCTGAGAATGTGGCAGCTTCATGTGCTGGACCTGGGTTCTTACCTGTTCGCGTTTGTCTGCTCGCTTAGGATTCTGATGCCTAAAGCTTCAGGGTGAGCGCACGCAGAGTGTGCCAGTCTGCAGCCAGTCTGTATCCCTTCTTCCAAAGCCAAACAGCTTGCCCTACCACCTGTGGTCTCCCTGATGGTACTTGCCCATTGGAGTTGGTTGCCCTCCCTCTCTGGAGGAAGTAAGTGTCCTGTAGGATGCTTTACTCTCCTATCCCCCACTGGCCCTCCGACGACCCCGGCTAATTCACAAACTCAGGTTGCAGATAATCCTGCCACAACAGCAGCAGCTGGAATATGGCTATGGATATATATATATATATATATATATATGTATTATAAGATATAGGAACTGGAGCAACTCTTACAGCTATAAGAAGGTCTCTACACACAGTCTTAGAAAGAAAGCACCATTTCTAGAACCCTAAGGACGCAAGACGTGGCACTCTTACTACTACAACACATGCTATGGCCACTATATGAATAGATTATAAATCATCACTTTTTAATCTTAACAATCCTAGGCAGCGCTGTCTCTAGGGTTACTATTCCTGCCTGGACTTCTGACAACAGGTTGAGGGGCCTGGGTTCAAACTTAACAATTATCAAGGTTTCTCTGCCCTCAGTAACCACAATATTTTGGTGCCTCCACCCAGAGTAATGTATGTGGGGGTATCTACCTAACCTGGTATAGCCCTCTGGGAAGCTATAACGACCCACAAGCCCACCTAGTGACCACGTACCTTGTAATGGGGAACAGCCCTTTACAGCTGTTAACACACAGTTTGCAATAAACATTAACAAAATTACTACTGCAAGAGATGCTATGGCCACTATATGAATAGATTGTAAATCATCACTTTTTAATTTTAACAATCCTAGGCAGCGCTATCTCTAGGGTTACTATCCCTGCCTGTACTTCTGATAACAGGTCACCCTGGCGCAACGGTCCTTCTCCTACAGAGCGCCATCCTGGTACAATGAACTCCCCCTGGCCATCACCTCTATCCCCAGACTAGGCCCCTTCAAAGCAGCCCTCAAGAACCACATAATCTCTACCAGCCTCTGCCTTTGCACCCACTAATATACGGATATTTGCCACAGACGGCAAGACCCTGGGCTAAAGATATCCCTGGCCTACTTCTGCCACTGTGTATTAATGACAACGTTGGTTATCCAACTGCTCACATCACCTGCGAGCCTTTAGGCCATACCTTAATTTCTTGATTGTACTACTCGCTGATGTGCTCAAGCTCCCTACAAGACTGTATTGCTACCAAATCTGTATAGGTCTAGCAACACTGCTGACTTGCCCCCTACTTATTGTATTCTGCCTATATTTGACACGGATTGCATATACCCTGTTGTCTCTTCCTTCCTCCATCCATCTGTAACAATGTTAAATGACTGCTTCTTGTTATGTTTTGTATTCTGACAGGGAGCCTTTGGAAATGAGTCTCTGACTCAAAGGTTGTAATCCGATTTATCAATAAATTAATAAAAAAAATAATATGTACACACCCCTTTCACTTACCACCAGGGTCTGATCTTTGGCAAACCCCCTGTAAAACAGTATTTAAAACAGGCATGCACTTTCAAATACATTTTCCCCAGACACATTGACCTTAACCCAGACAATGAGATATTCGTGAAGCAATGTAACAGTGAAACAAATCAATTCATTTATTAAGGGGGATTTAAACAAGGAAAGGGGCAGATCTAGATGAATGATTACTATACTGGATTTAAACCAGGCCACAATTGCATGCATGCATTTAGTCCCACTGTACAGTTTTGCAGCTGCTGGGTACCCAGACTGTTGGTGGCTAGCCTGATCATTGCCCAGGGCTGCAGCTGTTGTTGGGGCCCTTGGTGGAAAGAAAGGCAGTTAAACATGCAATGACAAAGACTGGGCTATTTGTATCCTCAGCCGGTTGGCCCAGTCCAACGTAACCCTGTAACACACTGACGAAATCAGATGGTACCACAAAATGATTTAAAGAAATGTTGCAGGGAGCTACCCTGAGTTTACTCACAACACCAGTTGTTAGAAGATGGCCTGGCGATATGAAGACCTGTTTTGCAGAGCACTGAAGAGCATGGGGAAGCTGGGCTTGCATGACTCATTTCCACTTCATGGCCTTTCCCTGAAGGTGGCCGCAACCTGCGACAACTTGCTGTGCAGGGGCTGGATCCCCAAAGCTGGTCTCTCACTGGTAAAACTGTAGCTGCCACAAGAACAGTTGGCATGGGCCGGGTTGGACGTGGGTCCAAGTTCAACGGAGTGTCTCTAGCAAAGCTCAGTCTTTTTGCTGGTGACCCCTCCAGCTGGCAGGCAGTTTGGACACTGGTAAAGGTGGGCTCCTCTCTGGCAATCAGGAGTCCCTGGACAGTAGGCCTTGACCCACGATAAGCATTCAGCACATTTACTGGAAACAGCATTCACTTCTCTGCCTCTCAGTTATGTTGTAGGCCGGTTCGCAGTTATAGTCGATATGCTGCACAAACGTCTCAATCAGCACAAAGGCAGTCTCTGAACACAGTTCCCCGATTTGGGACCATACACACCTGCCAGGGAAAACTAGGCCTGTCCTGGGCTGAACACTGCACAGAAGCTCCTCTCGGTCCAAGAGCTTGAGCTGCATTCTTCAGAGTCTTGGGGCTACCTACCACAGTTTAAAATTAGTTTCGGATTACTCCGTTTTACTGCTAATAGACAGTCCAATGCTGGAAATAGTAGCAGGGAGGCAAGTCAGGCCTTTCCCTGCCAATTCTCCTCAGCTCTTCCCTGGAGCGGCTTCTCGATGGCTTGAGCTGCTTACTCTCTACCCTCTCCAAACAATGGACTCTTTTTTTCTAACAGTTCTTGAACTAGTCTGGTTTCTCTGGATTCCAGTTGGCTAGGGGAGCGGTCAAACACAGTTCTGGTGCTCCATTTCTCAGTTTAGGTGCCAACCTGTAAGACTACAAGAACTACAGCTTTTTCCCATGAGGCACCTGAGCTAAGGACCCCTTGAGGTCCCTTGTGTCCCAATTGGTCCAAATTTCTGGAAGTCCCAGACCAAACATGGTGGCTCCCATTCAGATGCATAAGCTGCAAGAAGGCAGGTTAAAACGAACACTCTAATTTAAATATAACAACAAGTTAGAAGTAAATAATTACAATAGTAATTAGAGCACCCTCTGCTTTACTATTGACCACAAGGTGGGGCAAATCAGGATGGTACATGGCCAGCCATGAGCTTTGAAGCTCTAGGACCCAGCCCAGGTTATTTACAGTATTTACACTGACTGTGGCACTTAAAGAGACAGGTGCAGAGATACATCATGGCACTGTCACGCAGATCAATAGAAGGACACCAACCATTATGGATTTACCATCTCTGCAGGATGTCTGCCTGGCAGTGGGCATTACTGGAGCCCAGGGAGATAGCTATGGTAAGCCCCAAATTGGTGGTGGTGGGGGGGGGTTACACAAGAAAACAGTTTTAAAAAAGACATAAATAAATAAAGTGGGTGCTCCCTTTTTCAGAAATGGAACTTTCCACTATTTCAAGCACCAGATGTGAAGCCCTCTTATGATCATAAAAGGCCACCCATGAGTGCTGTCCCCATGGGCTAGAGGCAGCACATCATGCTGCCATGCAGGTGACCTGGATTTACAACAGAGCTGGAGTCACTGCATTGGGAGGCAGGCCAGACTGCAGCAGCTGCCACTCAAGCAGTGCACTGCAGTCAGGAGGGACGGCATCGGTCAACCTGTACACAGCGGCTGTTGTGGTGGGCTGGGGAGCTTTCTCCCTCCACATATGTTGCTGCATATGTCTGAGGCTGTCAGTAGGTTCCATCAATGCCAGTGGAGGAGGAGGAGAAGAGACGGGAGAAAACAGGACAAAATCCCATAACCCTCTAAATGTCAGCAGAAGTTCTGGCTCCCCTGAGTTCTATCACCTCCTAACATGGAATCCTCTTCTCTTGGTGTACTGCCTCAGGGGGTGTGGAGGATGTCCCTACCCTGGAAGCCCTATCTACAGATGGGAAGCTTTGGGAGCTTTTGGGTGGCAGCTGGACCCAGGGGACAAGGGAACACTAGGCCTGAACGGGATATACCTTCAACAAGGATAGAATATGACAGCAATGTGGCAGAGGGAGAAAAAGCTCTTTGGAAAAAAAAAAGGCCCTCGTCTGGAGTCAGGTCCTCCACATTGATTGTCTGAATCGGCACTAAGGAGTTCTCATTTTCAGTGCAGTCTTCCATCCTTCTACCTCCCTTTTACAGCTGGCAGAGCTAGAGAAAGAACATCACGTAACATTCTCAAGGTACTATGACTTCAAAATAACTTTAAAAAAGTGAACCAATCATAGGCCACCTGATGGCCCAGTGTGTACAGCAACACAGGTTCAGGAACGGACTGGAGAAACCGCATCCATCATAGGCCTGCCCATGGCTGAGAAGGCTGTAGCTTGGCAGTGTGTCTCAGCTGGGGAGGGCTGGCAGTGAGTTCCATCTCCAGAGCAACAACTGCAGGAGGGCCAGCGAGCTTGTTCCTGCTGCAGGACGCTGTCTGCATGTGTAGGCCAATAGCTGGCCACTAACCACGCCATGCGGAGGTACACAGGGAGTAAAGCAAGGTAAAACAAAATGATAGCGTCAGGATGACAGCCGACACTCTGTCACAGCGCACTGTGGACCCCCACCAGAGAGAGAGAGAGAGAGACGAGGATGGCGGAAGACAGGATCAGGAGGAGCCACAACACAGGTCTGCCCCGGGTCTAAGGACTACGAAGACAGTAAAACCCTTATGAAAATAAGTTAAGCATAAAACCAAAAAAAGCCTTTGAAAATATAATAGAAATAGTCATACTTTTGAGCAGATATAAAAAGGCAGTTGCCACAACATATCAAAGTGCAAGCGCCCCAACTTACGGTGTATAGGGGTATCCGGATGGTAACTTGGTGGGAGGGAGGCATTGTACAATCCAGAAAACACAGTCCAAGAAAATAGAAATATGCTCATTAGCTGGTTCTTCTGATGCTGCTAGTCGGCTTCACTTTGCAGGGGAGCAGGTACATCTCTTTGCTTCAGTGTGCTGACTGCAGGGGACAATGTTCATTAAACAGGCACAACATGCATAGCTGAAATCAATTAAATCCAGTGTCCACTCCAGAATCAAAAGTGCAAAACTGATTTAATATGAAACAAGAAATTTGATGACCACTGTATGGAGTGTGGGGGAAACAAGTACCATGGAGGCACTTTTCAGGTATGGACCCGACACTCACTTCTGCAGCAAACTCTTTTTCCAAATAGATTGATTTTTTGCTTTGCAGACGGGCTACATTCCTGACAGCAGCACTAGTTGGTGGGCTGAAAGAGGCCACACTTAGAGGTATTTAGAACTTGCTGAATTTCAATTCACATTCCTTCCCTTCATAGTCTTCCTCAACACCAGCACTTGCTTAACTTTCACTTCTCTTTAGTATCATCATCACTCAAACTGTGGTAGCAATTGTGACAGCACGATATATTTCTACTGTTCCAATGCCTTTCTGACTTTGCCTTGTTATAACAGAGGGTTACTTTAAAACATAAAGAAGCTGTCTTCTTACTGAGAGGTCTTCACTTTCACTGGGATTCCCTTTAGCATGAAACAGAGCCACCTAAGACCTTCCCAATACCCAATTGTTGATGCCACATGTCTGCTCCGAGCATCCCAGAGATGTATTTCATCCCTGGCAATCCCAAAAACCTGAGGCACTTTTCCACTCATACAGCGATTCCAATTACTGGACTGCCTTCACCCAAGGGACTGCCCAGAGCCTCTGGGATTGAGCGCCAAAGAAATAAAAGTTGTCTTGCCTTGCTTGCTGTGCCACATGGAGCATCTGGACGGCCTGCCACCCCGCCAGGGTTCCAACCAACCACTCCCCACATGGATCTTTTCCTGCCTCCACAGGCAGCACCTCTGAGAGCCCCAATACACTGCAGTGGCCACTGGCTGGGGGAAAAGGGGTAGACTTCCACCACTACTCCCTCAATGGTCCAGGCTGCCACCTCCAGACCATGTCCCAGGCCCCAACTGCTAGAACAGGGCTGACCACAGGAACACTACCGGTTCTCAGGCAGCACTCGCCCATGGGTGAGATTACCTAGGAACAGGGCCCCCCCTCAGTGCTTACCCTACCAAGGTGCCAGGATCACTTGGCAGGCCTCCATACTTCTGGGTCTCACGAGCTCTGGCTCCCAAACTGCACCGATAGAGACCAGACTTGTGCTCCACAGCTCTCCTTCACCCATACATGGCCCGAACCACCACACTTACAACAGCCCACCCCAGTCTCGCTGTGGACCTCCAGCCAAACTTGTGGGCCCCAGCCACGACTTCTTTCTTCTCTTTCTCTCTCTCCTCTCTCTCTCCCTCCCCAATTGCCTCTATGGTGTCAAAACCACTCTTATACCCTAGCGGGTGGGTTGCCCCTGCTGGCAGCAGGCAGGTCCACATCCCAGACATGTCGGCACCAAAGCTTCCTACTTCCTAGCTACACAAATTAACTAGTAAGCTCCAAGAGGGTGCTTACAAAAGGAACATACTCATTTAATGAATATTCAACTTTGAATCTGTGTCACCTTACTGAACTTTGCTATGAATAATTGACCAACCAGACTATACTATGATATATGGGCTAAAAAATTAGGGCCTGCTCAGCTCTGACTCAGAGGTTCTGCTGGAAGTAGAGGGATGGGGGAGGAGAATGAGAGGTTATACAATAAGTGGAGCAAGGGGAACAGTATACATTAAGTCTAAAGCATGGTGTTGGGAAATATGTTGCTTAAATGAAAACACTGAGCCGCAAATACCATCAGAGACAGAGAGGGGCTTGGCGCTAACACACAGGGCCAAGGACTCCAGACAAAAGGAAAAAAAAATTCAAGACCCTACAATACAGAGCTGCACTGACACTCCCATAGCAATGTTTTTCCTCTTTATTTTTTTGTTACATGGAAACAGTTGTTGCCGGCAAATTAAAAATCAAGGTTCCATCTAGGCTGCCCATAAAAAGCTCCCTATCTATCCCCCTGAAATACCATCAGAAGGGGTTAGTATCCTTAGTGCCTATCTCAGATCTTCCCTCTCCCTCCAACCCCTCCTCCCTAGCTCCTCCTCTTTGGAATTATCAGCCTCTATACCTGTCCCATTCCTTTTTAAACCACCACCATTTCTGCAGGTAACGTGTACCTTGGCTCCACCCCTCTCTTGGTGAAGTTGAACATCCTCACATCGCTCATGATGTTTCCACCAACTAGCCTCCATTCATGTCCGCTCATGACTACACTACTGTCCCTGATAAACTGGTCTGCGTGGCTCACTCGGTTACTTCCCCTCAGGTATTTGTTTTGTTCATATTTTATTCAGTTTCAAAAGAACATAAACATATAATACTTGATTCTAGGTATAGGATGAAATTCAGAAAAATATTATGGTAGGCAATACAAATCCAATCTCTCATTGTCACAGCACATTGATGGTTATGAAATGTCTTAGTAAATGTCCAGAATGTGAGTACATAAAGAGCCTGTGCAGCAAGACCATGGATGATCAAGCAATAATATTCATAGAAATGTTCAAGAGAATCCCTTCTATGAAGATGGGCCAGTGCCAAAAAATGTAGCTCCGGAGTCCATGACAATGCAGTACTATAAACCAGAGAACAAAGCCCTCTCGTAATATACAGAGGCTACCTTGAACGGTTTCCACTCATCCCAAACATTAGTAAGAAATGTATAGGTTCATAGCAAAAAATGAACTTGATTAAAACTGTTACAGATAATGTCATAAATGACAAAACTGACAAGGTGAAACTAAAAACATTCTGCACTATATTAATCCACTATTAGAAGCTAAATTTGTGCAGCTGAATACATGGCCCACCAGTAAACACCCAGTGATTTAACCAGTGGAGCTGAAAACGAAGGTAACTAACCTGCAGTGACAATAAAACCCACGGTACCCCCTATTAAACATAACAAACAACTCTATTTAAAAGTCTTTAAGGGTCTATGGAGAAGCAACCCGGAGACATGGGGAAAGGAGACTCAAAAACTATACTGTACAGTCTTTCAGGTCTAGGCAGCATCCTCCATTGGGTCCTCTGTCTGAGGTTACGGAGCAAAGTCCATTCCAAAAGCCTCCAAATTCCTACCAGCATCAGCTGGATTGTTATAGAGAAATACTTTGCCTACATAGACAACCTTGAGTTGGGCCATAAGGTGTAGGTATGAGTGATTCCTAATTCTTGGAGCATGCACAGCATTAAAACCACGGCGCTGCATACACATGGCATAACTCAGATCTAGGAAGCAATGGAGAGTAGTCCCATCAGCAAAGTCAGCGATCCTGCATTTTTTGCCTTCTGTAGAAGCAGATCCTGGACATTAACCTGGGAGATAGAGACCAAGAAAGTGTGTGGCAGGTCTGGCTTTCTGGGCTTGCATCGGGGCGTGATTCTGTATCCCCTCAGGAATTTGTGTGTCTCTATAATGTCACCCCTCTGCCTCCAGCCCTGCCATCCCTGAATCATCTTGGTGACCCTGCACTGCCTGGTCTCTATCTGCCATTAAACAACAAGGGATAGTTATTGATTTAAAATGTGGGGACCAGGATAGGCACACAGAGTCGGGGCTCATGTTCAGCTGTGGCCCGCAGGTGGGGATGCGACAGGAAGTGAAACAGCAATAACAAAGTGACAATAACAGGTGCACGGACAGGTACAAAAACAATCACAGGACAAGTAATGAATTTCAGAGAAAGACAAAAACAATGTAAAAACAGTACATGTACAGTGGTATGTATGTTGTGGTTCCATATGGTTTGACCTGACCATTGGGACAAGTAAGCCCTCATCAAAGGCCGAAATCCTAGATTTCAGAAGGGCAGACTTAAATCGGATGAGGGAGCTGGTCCAGGGCAAGTTAGTAGGAGTGGACAGCTTTAGGGATGTGGAGGTAAAATGGGGGCAATCAAGGGAGCCATTCTCGAGGCAATAAAGTCTTGCATGGGAATGGTAATCAAACAAAACAGGTACACGAGAACAATAAAGTTCTCTGGAAAGGTCAGGGAAGTAGTGAGAGTCAAGAAGAAGACTTTCACCAGGTACAAGGAAAAACAAAAGAAGGAAGAATGGAGAGAATGGCCGATGAGAACAAGGGAAACCGAAAGGGTGGTGAGAGAAGCAAAGGCAGACACAAAGCTGCATATTTCAGAGGGAGTCAAGAGTGGGGAAAAACAGTTCTTCAGATATATTAAGGAAAAAAGAAAGAAGAGTAGAAGGAATTGTTAGACTAACAGAGGGAGGTAGGGTAATTGAGGGGGATGGGCAGAAAGCAACCATGATTAATGACTACTTCTGCGTTTTATTCACAAGAAAAGACAGAGGGCCTCTGCCAGAGAGTGGCATTAAGGCAGCTTTAAGGGAGGTTCCTGAGATGAGGCAGCAAGTATTTACCTGCAAAAGGGTTTAGAAAGGGCTAGCAGCCCTGAAGATAGATGAGGACCTGGGGCCAGATGGGATACATCCGAGGGTGCTCAGGAAATTGGCAGCGGAACTAACTGAATCCTGGTGGGGCTATTCAATAGCTCAATTGAGATACAGTTCATTCCAAAATACTGGAGGGAAGCAGACATTGTCCTGCTCCATGGCGGGGGGGGGGACAAGAAGCAATTGAGTAACTACAGACATGTCAGTCTTACCTCCGTTGTGGGTAAACTGATGGAGACACTAGTCAAAGAGGGCCTTGTAAGCTACCTGGAGAGTAGTGGACTCCAAGATAGTAAACCGCACACGTTCATGGCAGGAAGATCTTGTCAGACCAACCTGATAGTATTCTTTGACTAGGTAACCAGGGTAGTGGATAAGGGCCATGGTGTGAATTTACGCTACTTTGATTTCAGCAAAGCTTTCAACTTGGTGCCTCACAGAAGGTTGCTGAAAAAGCCAGAGGATCTGGAAACAGTGAAAGGCACAGTTCGATGGGTGAGAAACTTGTTGGAAAAGTGGCAGCTGCAGCAGAGTTTTTTTTTTTTTTTTTAATTCATGTTTTATTCATTTTGAGATGAAAAGTACAGTACAAATACGTCCTTGTAAGAAATTTATAGAGTTACAATACATTTAGAGCTTAAATCCCTTGTTAGATAGGATTTCGTATCTCTCACTTGTACCCTGTTTCAAGGGGTTATCCAACAATGCTTTTAAACTAAATACTTACTATAAACTGTACAACTGTAGCCCATAAGTGCATGATCATCCCATGACTTGTGTTATCTGAAATGCTTACAATAACCGTATGCCCTTTTGAACTGCAGGTATCACACATTAACTTTGTTAACTTTCTAACTTGCATTTTGTTAGTCACATTGCAAACCTCTCCTCAATTATTTCACCTGGTGATCAAATATCCTAAGGTACAGTTACACCTTAATAATCCATTAATTCTCGCTTATTTTGTGATCAGCTTCATAATAATTATTTAATCTTGTCAGCAAGGAGTAGAACATTTGTAGTACTTTTAATTAGATATCTATCTATGTATACAAGTGATAAAGGGCAACAGTGCCACATAAAATAGTGACTGCCACTAACTGTTATGTCATCACATAGTTCTAACCACAACATGTGCTCTTAACCCCCTGGCAAGAATTTAAACCAAATAACTAGCAAAGTCTACATGCCCTCCTCCAACCCTCAAACAGAAACATGTAACTTAAGAGATGTGCCACGAAAGCAAGCCTCCTTACTTGCTACTAGAAAAAGGTAATGTCTGCAAGATTATGAACTTGCAGCAATTTCTTCATGTTTCCCCATCAGAGGTCCAGTCCTGGGATTTCCTAGTCATTGCCATCTTAGCTGCCCATTTCCCTGCATCTTGAGGATTGGTAAATATGTGTATTTTACTGTCGTAGACCACACGCAACTTTGTGGGGAACTGGATGCTGTGAGGAATGTTTAACTCACATAAGGTGCCTCTGACTCCATCAAATTTTTTCTGCCATAAACGAGTGGCACTCTTGATGTCTGGAAATATGTGGACTGTTACCCCCTTCACACTGAGAGGACCATAATGCTTGACTAAGTTCAATAGACTGTCTTGGGAGCCCATATTGTTGAGTACAACCATAACCACTCTGGGTAGGTTGGAAGAAGGTGTTGCTTGCTGTTATACTCTATGCTTTAACAACTGTTACATCCAGCTCTGGGATGTACTCCTTAAATTGCTCCTTCAGCCAGTCCTATCCAAAAAGGGCCACATGGCCTCCTTCGACACCTTCTGGTAGGCCCACTAACCACACATTCTCACTCCTGATCTGGTTCTCCAGTATCTCCAAATGATTATTAGAGTGTTGGGTCTCCTTGGCATGCTGGGCCATGGCACTCTTGTATGTTTCCCAGTGATGACAGACCCTCTCCATCTCCCCCTGCATTAGATCCACTGACTTTTCAACAGTGGCCAGTCATCCAGTAATTAAGACCAGCTTTTGGCTCACTGCATTAGATGAGGCCAGTAGTTGATGCATCTTGCGGCCTAGTGACCGAAGAATCTCCTTGGCACCCTCTCCCTCAAGTGGGTCATGAGCCATCGATTGGATACTGGGGCCTGCCATCTACCCCTTTCCTCCGTCTTTTCTCCCTTCACCTTGCGGTTAGCTCCAACTTGATTTGCCCATCCTGAACTGCGATCTCAACCCTCTCTGTGGATGAGTATTTTTTGCAAAAAATTTTATATTCACACCAGAGACCCAGGTTTCGGAGCGAGCTCAGGTGGCTGAGGGTCGGCTGGGGAGGGAGAGGATGGAGCATCCATAGGACTGCTCTCCTCTCCTGTCCTGAGGAGGGCTGGGGCATAGTGACCGGTGTTACCTGTCACCTAGAGGATGCTGGGTGCCGACATGCTCAGTCCTTTATGTAGGGGTCAGAGGGTGGAGCAGCCAGCAGGCGTGCAGCATGTGGATGCATGCACAGCATGTTCCTTGCTGGCATTGCACGCCCCACCTCTGAACAACACCAGAACAAGGAAGTGGGGCACCCCAGTTGTTGCAGCTTGATGGCCATCTGATGTACCAGCGCCGGCTCCGGAGGGGGTCAGCAGTACAGATCCGGTCTCAGTGGGGCAGTTGGTTGACCCCTGCCACCCCACCATAGGGGGTAAGCTGTGGGACAGTTGGCTAATTGCCCTCGTGGGAGACTGGTGCAGGTCAGATGGTGACAGGAGGATAAGAATGCCCAGAGAATAGGGACAACTGGGGGCCACCGGGGAGAAAAAAAGTCACAAAAAAAAAAAATTTATATTTAGTATATGTATAGAGTTTGCCTTAAATATTGTATGAGGAACCGATGTCAATGCGACTTCTCTGCCTGGGTTCCACAGCACCCCTCGGCAGCAGAGGGTTCTGGTTAATGGAGTCAAATCAGAAGAGAAGGAGGTCAGCCAGCCCATGAGCACAGAGATAGTGCTACCTCTTGCGGCACCAGTGATCCAGGTTTGGGAGCAGACTCAGGTTATCAGGGCCTGGACAGGGGGAGGAGAAGTGAGCATCCCAAGGACTGTTCTCCTTCTCCGGGGATGGTGGGTTACCGTCTCTGCTGCAATACTACCACCTGGGTGACCACAGGTGGTGGTGCAGCTTGGGGAGGTAATGTGGGATGGGAGGACAGTGGCAGCATACTTTGCCTGCATACACTCCTTGGACCTCTCAGTATGCCAATGTTCAAGGGGAGGGGGGATGGGAGAAAATGGAAGAAAAGCCCCACAGCTGGCCCTGTGACAGCCTCCACTACTGCACTCTGTGGATCAAATCCAGACACCCTGGCACCGCCTGATGAATACATAAAGCAGGAAGGAGGAGTGGCAAGGGGGAGCTAATCTCGCCTTCCCTGCTAGGAGGTAAGCATAGGCAGTATGAAGGCAGGATGCCGGGGGTGATCTGGTAGTATGCCTTAGGTACCTTGGAAGACCCTGAGGGAGTGGCTCGGCTTTAGCAATGGAGGGGGCCAAAACAGAAAATTAACAACAAAAAAAAGAAGAGAGGGTAGTCACCAGTGGGGTGCCATGAGGATTGGCCCTGGATCCAGACCTTTTCAATATGTTCATTAGTGACACGGGAGAAGGAATTCAGGACAAGAGGTGTCTCTATGAAGATGACACTAAGCTCACTGGCAGGGTAGACAGTGAGGAGGTGGTTAGGGAGATGCAGAGAGACTCGTAAAAGCTAGAAGGGTAGTGGTCAAAGGTTTGGCTGTGAAATTCAATGCCAGAAAGTGCAAGGTGATGCACCTAGGGAACAAGAACCCCAGGACAGAGTACTGGATGGGGAGGGTAAAGCTGTGCATGACATCTGAGGAATGGGACTAACGGGTCATCATCAGTGACTCCCTAAAACAATCAAACCGGTGTATCAAGGGCTACAGTACGGCAAACAGGATGCTGGGGTGTATAGGAAGGGGTACTGACAGCAGAAGGAAGGGGGTGTTTGGCATTTAGTGACAGAGTTTGCATGGAACTAACGCTGGACATTGTCAAAGTCATTCTCGAGTGAGGACTCCAGCTCAGGGTCAGAGAAAACTGAAGCAAATAGAACTGTAACCCGCATGCATCTGTATGTGGGAATAGACACAGGTGGAGGGGAGGTCATTTAGGCTGGGAGTACAGCCTAGAGGTAAGAGTAATGAGCTGTGAATGAGCTTGGTACATCTAGCAGACCTGGGTTTGATTCCCCCAACCTCCACTTGCATACTGTGTGACTCTGAGCAAGTCACTTAACCAGCCCAAATCTCCCGGATCA
Organism: Neoceratodus forsteri; assembly: GCA_016271365.2. Lineage (NCBI taxonomy): Eukaryota > Metazoa > Chordata > Ceratodontiformes > Ceratodontidae > Neoceratodus > Neoceratodus forsteri. The sequence continues at coordinate 62,735,317 of JADMNL010000032.1, forward strand.
CCCCTGAAAAGAGGCAGTTGTGTCTAGTGGGCCTTACTCAGTCAACAAAGAATAAATAAATATATGTTAAGAAGATGGAAAAGACTGGACTTGATGGGCATGGGGTGGCTAGGGCATCACCAACTTGGGCAACTGAAGCCGATCTGAGACATAGGAGCAGAAACACCTGACTGTAAGATCAGATTGACTCGCAGCACCCACCTTATCTGAGAGAAGGGAGTGGGCCACTATATCAAAGGCATTTGCCAGGTCTATGAAAATAGTCACAGTGAACAGGCCCTGGTCCATGCCTTTCAGCACAAAGTGTGTAAACCAGAGAAGGGAGGAGATGGGGGAGTGGTTCTTGTGGAAGCCAGACTGAAAAAGGGAGAGAATGGAAGAGAAGTCAAGGTAGGTGGATAGCTGGGAGAAATGTTTTTCCTGTACCTTAGCCAGGGCAGGGAGGAGCAAGATAGGCCAGTAGTCACCTAGGGAAGAAGGGTCATCCCCTTTGAGGAGAGGGAGTACTTTAGCCTGCTTCCAGGAATGGGGGCACAGATCCAAGTTGGAGAGAAAGATTGAAAAGGGAGGCAACAGGGGCAACAATGGCTGGTGCAAAGAGATGGAGAAGATTAGTATGCAGACCATCAGGGCTGTACTCCTTAGCTGAATTAAGAAACAGTAAGGCAGCAAGGGTGGTCTCTGTGGAGACTGAGGAAAAAGATGCTGAGGTTGAGGACAAGGAAGGGCATTTGGGGAGTAACATGACAGGCAGGAGAGGGAGAGGGAAGGGAGAAGGAGGAAGAAGAGAGAGGGTACAGAAGTGAATAAATTGTTAAAGGTATTAGCAGCCTCAGTAGGGAAAGAGATAATGTAGATGAGTTTCCTAGTTTGAGGATGGTGGAGGCAGACTGTGTAGGGGGTCGAGCAGGTTAGCAATAAGACATGACGGGGTGTGCATTGAACAGATATTACTGCATGCCCAGGGGCCTAGTAAAAGCACAAGGCCACAGGGCAAGTTTCTTCAGCCCCTGAAAGTGCAGTAGTAGCTGTTCAATGCACACCCTGGAGTGTCTTATTACACTTATAAAATGGGGTTCCTTTTTTTAAAATATTTTTCTGACACTAAATAAATATATTTTGTTAGGTTAAAAAAGAGATAATTAGCTTAACTTTTGGTAAAATAGTCCTTCCACCTGCTAGAGAATGATGTCATTTTTTGCTTTGCTTAAGACTTTTGTGCTTTTTTGAGATCTGTAGTTGTACTTTGCTTCCAGTGCCCCCCTCCCCAATAGTACAGTACTAACTATGGAAAAGGCTCAGCCAGGAATTTACCATTTACTGGTGGGCAAGATGAAAGATTTAGTTTTGTTATTTTATGTGACCCACTTTTTGCAGCTTCAGTCACAGCGAGTGGGTGAGAGAGTAGTTATGGTGATCTGAAATTACAACGAGTACGTGGCAGATGGGCGACAGAGCGCATTAAAAATTCACAGAAAATGTGTTTCAGGGTACACACACTAAAGAGTGTCATGAAGAATTGAAAATGGTAGGAGAAATTCTCTACCTTTCACTGTTTACTTCTTAAACTAAGGAAATATAGTGAGCACGTGGCAGGTGGGGGGTTGGAACACAGTTCAAATTATACAGAAACTGTTGGCATCAGAGACTTGCAGAAGCGTGAGATAACAGACACATCAGGAAGTAAAATATAGTGCATAAAAAATGCAAAACTTTGCATTTATCAATTTATTTATCGAAACAAAGAAAACAAACAAAAAATAAAATAACATTTTTTTACAAAAAGGAAAAGGGTGTCAATCCTTCACACCATAGCAACAGGATATCAATTATTTTTCAATAATAACAAAAGAACTCCTGGAATTTCCTTCTTCTCGAACAGTGTGTAAACCTGCACACTAAGGTCCTTCTCGCTGTGTGGTCAGAAAGCTACTGAACCATTTCTCTAAAAACTTAGCCCCTGGTAGTGGGTTTTATACAATGACTGGGGGGGGGGGTGACATCACCATCATGTGACTCCTTGTTAAGTCTTCAATACCTTATAGTTGGGTCCTACCCTACTGAGGCCCTGAAACATTCTGCATATAATTGGAGGCTAACAAGCTGTACACTAATATCCACAAATATACAATGTATCTGGTATTTACGACCACTAACAGCCTAATTTGGGTTCCTCAGCTCAGTTAGGAGCTAAGCTCCTCCTTCTGAGGAGTGACATCAGAACCTGGCAGTCCTATAAAAACATTTACTATGTAAGCTGCCAGCCCTATAGTAGGACCTTCCAGAGATCCAGGCTCCCACAGGTAATTACACTTTTTATTATAATGTAATAACATTTTTATTAACCAATAACCAGGCATCTCTGAGTTGGTAAGGGGAAGGGGAGATTGAGGGCGCGCTCCTCATCTCCTTTATCCTGCCAGCTCATGGGACCTGGTAGTTTTTCAGCACGTCCTGCAATTTCCAACAAACAATTTCTTTAGTCTGGTTGGAACAAAATACATGTTTAGCCCTTTCTAGCTGCACCAGCATTTATTACATTCAGAAAGCTCTCATTTGAATCCCTGCTAAAGAGCAAACCTTTATTTCTGAAAGCTGATGGCTGAAATATTAGCCATCAGGCTGCATTTCATTTTGCCCTTTTTTTCACTTTGGCCCTTTTATCTATCAAGCAGCCCCAGTTACAACATTCGGGGGCTGCAACAACTTTAACTGGGCACATTTTCATTTGATTTGGACATTACGAGGCTTATGTATTTTCTTGCTCGTAGTGTCTCACATTCCGGCATTTGTTTCCTTCATATGCCGCATTGTGCAGCAGTTCCCATTGATTGGAGCACCATTCTGCTCCGATCCAGCCTGTATAGATTCAGCCGCATCTTGCAGTGCTTCAGCGTTTCGGAGCATCGTTTTGCTCCGAAGTGGACCACGGAACCAATCCTGCTCCGATTCAGGATGCCTATTCTGTGCTGCATTTACTTGATCAGAGCCAGAATTCTAAACAGCATCTTGCGGCGAGCAGCTTTCCATAAGAGGGACATTTCAGGGGACACAGATCTATTGAATAAAGCGTAACTTGCGCTATGTTTTATCTCCCATACGGGAGTTTGTTTGTAATGGGCAACAGCACCCACATGTGCAGGAAAAAGGGGACAACAAAGAAAGCAACAGATCGTCAGGTTGACTACCCTAACAAGAAACATAGGAAAGAAGCAAAATAGAGAACAGGAGAGAGTGGGAGAAACGGGAAGGAGGAGTACACATTTATGTCTGCAAATACATACTCAACAGGGGCACCCTGTTACAAAACTGATGGAGATGTGCTGTTGAAGCAGCAGTTCAATCAGCAGCTGAAAGTAGAGAAGCTGTTTTTTTTTGGGGGGGGGGGTTGTAGACTATTTTTCTCTCTTGCCAGTCTGGGGCATCTCTCAGGCTGATCTCACTTGACTTCTGCCCCTAACTACCTGACTGAACCACTCCTACTGATGGATACGTTGGTTTCAGGATCCCCACCTCTCCCTGGCCCCGTAGGAGAAGGCTGGGGATCCCCTGAAGGGTAGAGTCGGAGTCGTGGCCAGCATTGGGTGTGTGGAGCTTCAGCCACTGGAGGACTGCCGTCACCTCACCCAGCTGACAGGGTTTTTTCCATTTCCCCCCAGGAGTGCGGCATGCATTGACACCTGCGCATGGCTGCCCTGCTGGCATCTTCCACACTCCTCCCCTTTACATCAGCTGGTGTGCCTGCATTACCTCCGATCTCCATCAGGGGTTGCCAGGACACCGAACAGCCCCAGATCCCTGCCCAGGGAGAGGAGAGCTGTCCTCTGGATGCTCCATCCTGTCCCTCTCCTGCCGACCCCTGGCCACCGAGTCTGTCACCAAACCCAGGTCACTGGCATGGTGTGAGGTCTGGTGTCCAGAGCCTCAACCCTCAGCACCACCGGACCAGGCTTGAGAAGCTGTTTTTAAACATACTTTTTATATGCACATCTCATTCCGCATAACTGTGGTGCTAAAATGTTGTTTATTGTGCCAAATAGTTTTCTGTACATCTTTTACAGACAGATGGTTTTTCCTCACTAACACAGGGAGAAAATGGTGGTGTTTTAAAAAATCATTATTCTATGGCAGAGTGATTTTTTTTTTTGGTACTGCAGTTTAGTCTTTTTAGAACTTGATTTTACCTGTGCATCAAACAGATTTGATGCACAGGTAAAGGTAACGACCAGTGAGAATAGAGGATTTTCTCTTCCCAGTTTATAGGGAGTGAATAACCTTCCAGAACCAATCAGAGGATTTAAGGTTGTTCTACAAGTTGTAAGTGAAGTAAATTGATTTGGCTTCCCTGGTGACCTTAGTATAGGTGTTACGTAGTTGTTTGTATCTCATGAATCCTCGGGGAAGCCAAAGGCTTTGTGGAGATGCCAGGCAGAATCACAAGCTTTGAACAGGTCAGCGATCTCTCTCTGCAGAGTTCCTGGGTAGGTAGGACTCATGGACACGAGACTCCTCAGATCTCTGCTTATTTGTCTACCCCTTCCCCGCAGTGTCCACCCTGTTGCAGATCTTGGTGTCAACCACAAAGAGGCAGACCTTCCCATCCAGTTCCTCTGCTATGTCACTTTTAAAGACATCAAAGAGGACTGGTCCCAGCATTTAACCCTGAGGTATCCCGCTGGTCACCCTCCCTTCATTGGAACAAACTCCATTTACCACTGCTTTCTGTCTTCTATCTCCTAACCAATTTCTTACCCAGGTTACCACCTTGCTACCCACCCCCAGGCTATCCAGCTTGCAAACCAGTCTCCTATGTGGAACAGTGTGAAAAGCCTTACTGAAATCTAGGTGAGTAAATAAATTGAGGAGAATTGAGATCTCTGGTTACCAATGTTCAGCTTTGCTTCTAGGCCCTCTCATCTAAACAGCACCGAGAACATTATTTTTTAATAAGACACACACACAAACACACACACACATATACACACACACACACACACTACACACTACACACACACACTACATACAGAAAAATGTATTTATTTTTTATATTCTGGTTATTCTTCCCATATACACAGCAACCCTATCTTCTGTATCAGTCAATCTCCCAGACCCACATATGCCTTCTCTGCCACTTACCACAGCCTCCTCTTACCCTGAACTTCTCCCTTCAGGGTGGGGTGGTGGGGAGCTGGTCTGAAACTCCCCCAAACAACATAATTCCGGAAGGTGGTGGGCAGTCGTCCTGTCTGGGCCCGAGAGTGTCCTCAGCTGTATTGTGTGCACCTGAGGGATGTTCCCAGTGTTCTCCCTGCTCTCCAAGGATGCCAAAGCCATGGCTTGGTGATGTACACACATGCTAACTTGTGGCAGTGCCCCATCAGCGCCATTCGATGTCCACCGCACACACATACAACCCCCGAACTGCACCCCCATATGTAGTCACCAGGTGGCAGTGTTGCAGTAGAGTCTGAAACCCACCTTCCCTGAGGAAGAGCGTGTCTTTGGGGATGCTCAGTCCTCCTCCACCAGCTGGCCCTCCCATGACTCAGGCTTCTTCCCGAGCACAGGTCACTAGAGTCATGAGCGGTACTGCTACGGTTGCAACAATGGGCACACCATATATAAACATTTATAACATTTAAAAAACTACAAACCAAGACCTCTTGAGGCCTAGAAGTGATGTCATATCTATGGGGGACTAATACGATGAATAAGGAGAAATACTTGTTAGCTGAATAAACAGAATGGGAAAAGGTAAAATGAGGCATTAAGCACTGGATGCAGGTAGTTTTTGTAGGTCACCTAAAATCAAGGCTGTGTAGCTTTAAGCAATAACAAATTAGATGCCGGTCATTTCCAAGGGATTAATGACCGGGTGAGGGATGGGTTGTCTGAAGTGCAGCTGAGGAACACTTCCCTCCAGCTGGTCATTAATCCAAGGAAATGACTGTCTTTGAAGTTGTTATTGTGATTATAAGTCTAATTGCAATAGCAACTTTTGATTTGATAGTTTTTTTGTTTTTTTTTTACTTATTTATTTTTTGTAATCTAGCAATGTGGGGTGAGCCGTGTAGCAGAAGTATGTGTTATGTCTAAGACGTTGCATGCCACACAGCATCATTTGGCAGCTGGATCCATCATTTCTAAGATGTTAGTGACCAATCAAATAGTCAAGTCCAGCTCATGAATAGTTTGTTAGACTTACAATAGCGGTTAAAGCACTTAATGGAGAAATAAGAGTTCTCAGGTTGGAATCCCACTACAGACACTTGCTTCAATTGTGACCTGGAGCAAGTAATGTGTCCTCCCGGAGCTTCCATGTGCTCAGGTTAAAAATAGGTAAAAGCGGAAACCAGCTGCAAAAAGAGAAATTGCATCTTGGTTGAGTAATGAATTGGAACATTAACATGGTGCCAAACCGCACATATTGATGCAACTTTTGATTTGGGGCATAAGCCAAAAAAATACAGAAAGAAAAATATCTAACCAGCAGAATGTCCACACCTAGTATTGCGGCCACTGCTCTCCTCTGATGAGGATGAGCTTTGGAAGAGCCCGAGACTGAAATTCTTTACAGGCACCGAGCCAAGCTGTGGTTTTGGAAATGTCTCAACTGAGTGTTATTTTAGGAGGCATTCAGCCCACAATTAGTCCAACCTGACCCTGGACATTTCAGGTGACTTTCTGTGGAGCACTGAGCATGTAGTTCTAAGGAAATCAGCTCTATAGATTTCTGTGAGAAATGTCTGCATGGATTGTGTGTATGGGGGAAGAGACGGGCAGGGGTCGCTCTACACCAGGGCTCATTAGAGCATGTACTCTGGTAAAAAAATAAATGTTGTGCCCCACTTGGTGCCCCATATGGGGCAGATCTGTCTCCATAGTGGCAACAGTAAATAGGCAGGGAAGAGAGAGGGTCGCTGGAGGCCAGTAAGGGTCTGCAGAGATAGACTAGGCAGGGACTATCTGAGCAGACTGGATGGGCCAAGTGGTCCGTTTCTGCTGACAAATTCTATGTTCCTAAGTGCACTTTGTATTGGAGCAGAGGCTGCCAGCTGTTGAGCCCCCCCCCCCATGCCCTGGTAACCAGTGGAGACTGGAGCCATTACTGCTTCCCAGTAGTACTCTGTGCTGGTATCCAGGTTGCCAACTGTTGTTCCCTATGGTGCCCTGGTAACCAGTAGAGGCTTTAGCAGCTACTGGGGATAGGGGAATAGGAATCAAACCCATTGATTTTAGACCAGCATTCTATCAGGAGATTAAACACAAAAGGCAGTTGCACTCAGTTGAGTACAGTGGTCAGTGCTCACCAAAGAAGCGTTCATCTCCTGTACCAAAACGAAGGACAAGAGTCAGAAGCACTCACAGGATGCTCAGTTACTGCACAGTATGCAGTATTTACTTATTATAGGGTCAACTAAAATGGTGCAGGATCTGCACCAGAAACCATACAAAGAGAGACTGAAGAAGCTTAATATGTATACCCTTGGGGGGGGGGGCATGATAGAAATGTTCAAGTACCTCAGGGGAATCAGCAAAGTCCAAGAGGGTAGCATCTTTCAGAAAAAAAGATGTGCAAGAACAAGGAGGCACAGTTTGAAGATAGAGGGGGATGGCTCAGGGGCAACATGAGGAAGTATTTTTTCATAGAGTGGGTGGTGGACACATGGAACGGCCTTCCTGAGGAGGTCGTGGGGTCAAAAACAGTGGGGAATTCAAGAATGCATGGGACAGACATAAGGCAATGTCTGTTCCATAAGACAAAGACATATTGTAGTAGGGGGTAGGAGGAAGTAGGCTGTTGGTTAACTAGGATCTGCAGCTTATCCAATAGACAGGGAAATAGGCAGACTGGGTGGGCCAAGTGGTCCTTATCTGCCGTCAAAGTCTATGTTTCTATGTAAAATGCAAACTAGGGCAAATAAGTTCCAGCTTGGAGTTTGAACTAATGGCCCTTCTGCTTCAGCATGCACTATGCCTTCCTGAGGGGACAGGGGACAGGCTGACACCTTCTGCACCTTCCCTTTTAATTGTGTCTTTAAAAGACACAGTACATAAAGAATTTCTGTAAAACAAAATCTGGTCAGAGCCTATACAGCTGCTCAGATATGTCCGGTGCAGCATCGGCAGAGCTGAGGCACAGCTGAGTTGTCTGGTACTAGTGGAGTGCCGGCAGAGGTGTGAAGAGTGATGGCACAAACACTGGTGGTGGACTATGCCATCTGCAAGATGGCAGTGACAACAGACCTGCGCATGCGCAATACTCGTGCATGCACAGGTGGAGTCACACCAACATCTTGCATGTTGGTCGTCACTGAAAAAAAAGTAGTGCACCGGGGTGAGGGTGCGGCACAGAGGGAAGCTCTGTTAGTGGAGGAACGAGGACACGGAGACAGCATGAGTGGACCGCAGACTGCATCACTGTAGGAGATGACAGGGATCTTTTCTGCTGATGGTCCCTTCTCTCCTACAGAGATTGGAAAATGCCTGCGGAGCTCCGCCCACACAGCCGTAAAAACAGAGTAGAAATATTTTGGAGGAGGTGGGCTGTATACCTTATGGCTAAGTGTTTGGATTTTGTATCATAGAAGGCTGTTGCTGTATTTAAGTATCTCCTCTGGACTCACCCTAACTTTGACCTTTTTTCTGTGTTTTTTTTTTGGATAATTTGTTATTTCACATGAAAAGATAACTAAACTCTGCACTACTTGTATAATGTATCACTATACACCTCTGAACATTTACTTTCAAGTTGCCAAATTTATTGCAGCTTGTTTGCTCGCAAGACTTCCCCCAATAGGCTTTTGGGGGAGGCTGAGGCAGTCGTGTGGATTCCCTCCACCTCCTTTGGGGGGGCTCAGTGGTAGACTGGATCAATGTGTTGTTACCACCCTGTTGACCCAGGGGAGCAGAGCTATTGCACAGTACAGCAGTGGGTGGGTGCGAAGCCTGAATGATGCTTGCATGCTTACTAGGAGCTCTGATGTACCAGGGTTCCTGGGGAGAGGCTTATACAATGACTATTCCACCCAGACACACATGAAGGCCCATGCACATCTCTGAGATCCATGCCAGCTCTAATGTTTCCCCATGGGTAGGGTAGCACATTTCAAGGGGGATCATAGGGTTTCCTGCGGCTGGAGGTAATTGGACAGTCCAGACTTCAGTCCAGTTTGGGGCAGGACAGAAGGTAAAACTTTCAGCAACAAACAAGGTTGCAGATTTTATTTATTTACTTTATTCTTTGTTAACCAGGTAAGGCCCACATGCCTATTTCAGGGGTGAGCTGGGAGCACTGGGCAAGTAAAGTGAGTTGCTCAGAGTCACACAGTATGCAAGTAAATAAAAAATTAAATGCTCCATGGATTACAGATAAAATAAAGCATGATATTAGCTACAAAGATAAATTAGGGAAAAAAGTAAATAAAACATTAGACACAAGGGATTGGGAGAAATATAAAAATGAGCAAAACTTATATGTAAAATTTGTATTTCAAAAAAACAGTATTATAAAAATAAGGTTGCTCAAACTACTGATCCACGAAAGTATTGCAACTTATTAAAATCATTTGCAAAACCTGTGGTGAATAAACAGCCCATACAGATTAAAGATAACGAAATGTTAGTATCACCACAAGATTCTGCAGAGAGGCTGAATCAATATTTTGTCTCACTCCCTGATACAGTTATTCCACTAGAAGACTATATTGCGACTAAACAGAAGGAACAATGACCCCTAAGTAAGAAAAGATTTAGATTTAAAGTTATTACCTGCAGAGAGGTCAAGGACAAATTTAGGAAACTTCAGATTAAGAAAGCCTCAGGATTAGATCAGATTGAAAATAGGCTCTTAAAAGACTCCCTTGAGGAAATAGCCCCAATACTAACCAAACTCCTAAATTGGAGTCTGACTGAAAAGAAGTTCCCAACCTTGTGGAAAAAGGCAAAATTTGTACCCATACACAAAGGGGGTTCTCCTGTGGAGCCAACAAACTGTAGGCCAATCTCTTTGTTGTCTGGTGTGTCGAAGGTCCTAGAGAGACTGGTTCAGAGGCAGTTAACTGAATATTTAGAAGAAAATTCTCTCCTGTCATGTTACCAGTCTGGTTTTTGAAAGGGCTGCTCCATGGACACTGCGCTCACCGACCTGATTGATAACATCGCTACCCATTTAAATGGGGGCAGGTCGGTGGGAGCAGTGTTCGTGGATCTCTCCAAGGCCTTCAACACCATAGACCATGAAATATTGTTTGATAGAGTGCAGGGGTTGGGGATTGATGGTGAAACCCATCCCTGGTTTCAGTCTTACTTAACTGAAGCAAGTGCAGGTTGGGGAATTTTTGTCAAACCCAGTCGACATAAAAAGGGGAGTCCCCAAGGCTCGATATTAGGCCCCTTACTATTTATAATGTACATGAATGAGCTACCAAAGGTTGTTGAATATTCTGCCCTGAGAATGTATGCAGATGACACTGTTCTATTGGCGCATGGATGTTCGACTCAGGAGATGGAAAAATGACTCCAAAAGGATTTTAGTAGGTTGGAGACGTGGTTGTGTCAGTCAAAGCTTATTTTAAATAGTAAAAAAAAAACAAATGTAATGGTTTTTCTGAGTAAAGGGAAAGTAGAGAGTAATCATTCTAAAATCCATATAAAATCAGTAAAGAATGAAACTTTAAATCGGGTTGAGTGCTACAAGTATTGGGGGTTTTTGTGGACCAAAATTTGAAACTTGATATTCATACAAAAGACCTAGTAAATAAAACAAATAATAAATTAGGAGCTTTTTGGAGGTCAAAACATTGTCTAAATCAAAAATGAGAGGAGATATCACTAAAAAACTAAGTATACCTAGTACTGAGTATGGAATCCATGTATATGGCATGGTCAGTAAGACAAATTTAGGAGCAATTCAAGTTCTATAAAATAATTTAGCTAGATTTGTGTTAAATTGTGAGTATCATACTCACCATTGTAATATGTTTATGCTATTACAATGCCTCAATTAGAGCAAATAGAACATAAATGGCTAAAACAGATTCATGGGGTGGTGCACAATCAGAACCCTAGATGTCTTGTGGACAAAATGTCACAACTGACATATAAACACAATCACAATCTCAGAGGAAATGGGAGAAATACATTTGTAATACTGAAATCTCATAATAGATTTGGTGACATGACCTTTGGAACAAAAGTTGTTAAATTGTGGGAACAAATTGATGAAGGGGAAAAACAAATCCAACAAACAACATATTTTTTTAAAGCTATTGGATATGATCTAACAGTGAAATGCATGTGTAATGGTTGATGTGTCTGGTTATAGATGGATTGACTAATGTGTGTACGATAAGTGCAGAGGAGCCTTTTAAATTTAGGTATATACTGAAATTTATAGTTGATTGACTACAAAGTATTGTGTCTTTAGTCCTGTCTTTGACCTGAATGAGAATGAATAGGTGCATATGATAAACTAAATCAAATCATGGCTATATTATTGCTGCTTTGATGTATGTAGTATATGTTAAAAAATGTGTGTGCAATATGTGTGTAAATTTTAAATTGCAAATGCAGCAGGTCCATCTTGAAAAAGGGTCTTCGACCCAATGATATTTAAACACTGCTACCTGTATAAAAATACACTTTTTACTACTTTTACTATTTTTACAGGTGCAGGATGTGTGAATCAAACCCAGGTCTGTTTGCTGGATGTACCAAGCTCATTCACAGCTCATTACTCTAACCTCTAGACTATACTGCCAGCCCACTCACATGAGAGAAGGTTCATGCAGTATTTGAAATCCTACCCTATAAATTTATTTAAAGAGCTGCTGATGCCTCAAAGAAAAATTTGAAAAACATGATACTTAAGTACAATTCAGCTTGCATTCCATACATACTCAATATTTTTCTCCTCCCCACTATTTTGGCATCCTGAGGCTTAGAAAACAATCTCTGAAGTTAGCTATTTCACTGACCCTTCAAAGCCGTAAGTTCTGGTTTGTCCTTCTGTTAACCATCCTTGTATCAGGCGATGTTGAACTGAATCCTGGCCCCCTGGATATTTCTCATCAGCTGACATATCAGCTTTCCCCAACAAAGGTCTCCTTGTTGCTTATACGAACATTAGAAGCCTCACACAGAATCACGCTGATCTGGAAGCTTGGGTGGAATTATACAAGCCTGACATTCTTTGCCCCTCATAAACGTGGCTTAAACCCAAGATCCCTGACTCTACTTGTGCATTGACCAAATACTCTCTGGTCCGCAGAGACAGACCCTCGTCTAAGCATGGTGGTGGGGTTGCTGTGTTCTACAAAAGCCATCTCACTGTTGAAGTCATACCAGCAATCGACATCACCTCTGCTTGTGAATCACTGCATATGGTCATTTCCCTTGATGCCAAGAAATTGCACATTATTTGTGCCTACAACCCGCCCACTGGTGGTACTGCCAGCCTACAGGAACTGCTGACCCAAATCTCCTTGAACTCAAAACAAAATGAGATCATCATTTTGGGTGATACAAACCTTAACAGGCTCGGGTCAGCTCAAAGCTCTCTGCTCTCCATGATACAAAGCTATAACCTGCACCAGCTACTAACAGAACCTACAAGAACAACTCCTTCCATGACTTCCTCAAGCCTCATCAACTGGGTGCTGATTAACCGACTAGACCATGTACCTCTGGCAGGTATTCTAGTTGACTCACTAACAGATCATTCCCTGAATTTCTGCCTATGGAGCCCGATAGCATCTCCCTCTCCCCGCCGCACTATGTTATTTTCATCAACTTTGCCCAGCTGGATGCTGAGACCATTTTGCTTGATGTCTCCAGAATAGACTGGTCTGCCGTCTATCTCGCAAATAATGTTGAGATAGCGTTAGGAATTTTTCTCGATGAAATTATGGCTGTCCAGCACATACATGCTCCAAAGTAAAGCACAGGGTTAAAGGAAAACCCACTAGATGGCTTCACAAAGAACTTCTGGCTAACCTGCGTGAGTGAGACAGGTGCTGGAAAAAGTACAAACTGTTGTGTCTTCCTGCCGATTTCCATACCTACTGAGTTTTGCGTAACTCCTGCAAAAAGTAAATCCGTACTGCCAAAAGTACCTACTGTAAAGACTTGCCGTCTAGCTCTGAGGGGGACCCTAGAAAATTCTGGGCACACATCAAATCTTTCCTTGGTGTCATTCAAACAAAAGCCACTGATGACATGATACTGAATGGGGTTCACTGTAATGACTCGAATACCATAGCTGACTCCTTCAATCGCATGTTCACGGACCTATCTCAGTATACCTCTTCCTTCATGGCACCTCCAGCAAGTGCACAGTCTTCCTCCATACCTGCTTCATCTGTCCTTGACCCCTCTAGCAGGTGGTGCACCACACCCTCATTTCTCTTCAAGAAAGTCCTAAGGTCTGATGTCCTGAAGTTACCTCTGACCATCTCTGACACTACTAGCTCTGGCTCCAATAGCCTCGAACTGAGACTTCTGAAACTAGCTGCATCTTTCATCGCCTCCCCTCATGCAAAAATATTTACGCTGTCTCTCACTTCCAGAGTGGTGCTGAAGCTATGGAAAATCACCCGTGTCCCACCAGTCTATAAAAAAGGGGACCCTGCTGTGATTACCAACTACAGACCCATAGCCATCCTCTCAGTCTTAAGCAAAATTCTCGAGAAACTAATCGCAAACCAAACTACAGACTACATTACCAAATACAACCTACTCCCTGGCACACAGCACAGTTTTAGAAAGGGTCATAGCACATTGACTGCACTCATCGAATTTACAACTGATGTGCTGTCTGATATGGATGCTGGTTTAGTAACAGGAGCAGTGTTTATTGACCTCACCAAAGCCTTTGATCTTGTTGATCACCCCCTACTTCTCTCTACTCTCAGAAATCTGAATTTCTCTGTCCCTGTAGTAGAATGGTTCAGTAGCTACTTGTCTGACAGATCCCAAGGTGTGAAATTCAACTCCTCTCTATCCACCAAAACTGTCATAAACACAGGGGTCCGTCAAGGCTCTATTCTTGACCCCCTTCTTTTCTCACTATTTATTAATAATATAGCTGATGGTGTTTGCTCCTGCTCACCCATCCTGTATGCGGATAATCTCATCCTTTATTCCAGCTCAGACAGTGTCTCCAACATAAATGCTTCCCTCTCTTCTGACTCTAAGACTGAGAGGATGGCTATGGGTCTATAGTTGGTAATCTCAGCAGGGTCCCCTTTTTTATAGACTGGTGTGACATGGGTAATTTTCCATAGCTTCAGCACCACTCTGGAAGTGAGAGACAGCATAAATATTTTTGCATGAGGGGAGGCAATGAAAGATGCAGCTAGTTTCAGAAGTCTCAGTCCGAGGCTATTGGAGCCAGAGCTAGTAGTGTCAGAGATGGTCTGACATCATTTCCTCAAGAGTGTAAGGTGCATATCACTGTCATATCCTCTCTAGCACACTGCACTGACAATATAACCATACACATTGTATAATATATATATTTCTATATTACAAACCAATCACACACACACACACAAAAAAAATGTGGGGAGTAGTGCAATGTAATGGCTGTGGGGCAGCAGTCTTCCAGGAGTCTTTCTGGAGGCTGAGATGCTGCTCTATTTGCAGACAACTCTCTGCCCTGAGGGAGGAAGGTACGCCTTCTCAGGCCACACTGGACAGTAGTAAGGGGACCTTTCCCAGGCCACACTAGATGGTAGAAGGGAACTCCCCCATCCAGGGAGCACCAGAGCCACCACCACTACCTCAGAGGTTGTGAAGAAAGCACAGCAGTTGGACCACAGTGGGCTCAGGGAGGGTGGGGTGGAACAGAAGACACCCAGTCAGTTGTTCCACACCACAATCCATACACCATTCTGGGAGCATAGCTCCCTATGGATGCACCACGAGAGGAGACTAAGGAGGCTGAGGACAACTGTCACAAGGGAGGCCCACAGGAAGGAGGCAGAGGACACCACAAGGAAAGGAAACAGCTCCTGGTGGGGGACTCAATTATTAGGGGTATAGAACTGGGGGGAGCAGGGAAAACTGAAGTAAGGTGCCTTCCTGGTGCCGTGGCTTGGAGAGACAGGAAGCACATCCTCAGGATCACGAGAACAGCTGCACGGGAGTCTGAGCTGGACATCATTGTCCACCTAGGGACAAATGACTTGGCTAATCATGAGATTAGAGCAGTGCAGAAGGACTTTGTAGAATTGGGGAGGGCCTAAGACAAGTAGCACACACAATATCCTTCTCTGAGGTGCTGCCTGTCAATGGCATGAGTGAGGTGAGGTACTTTGCACCATGCAGTTTAATGAATGGTTGAAAACTGGTGTGGAGCACAGGGTTTGGCTTCATTGGGGACTGGGGTTCCACCTGGAGGACACCAGCCTATACTGGCAGGATGGTCTGCATCTGTCCAGGAAGGAACAAGTTCTTAGCAATCGGTTTAAATGCTTCATTGGCAAGCTTTTAAACTAGTCAAGGGGGGAGGCACTGATAAGCAGCAGGAAAATCCCAGCCTCTCCCTACAAAACAGGGTACTAAATGAGAAAAAGACCGAGGTAGACAGATCAGTGGGGGATGCTGCAAAAGAAGGTAAAGCCATCAAAAAATGGAGAGCAATGAGTACCAATGCCTGTAGTCTGAGTAAGAAGCTTCCTGAATTAGTGGCCTTGATGGAGGAGGAACATCTGGATATCGTGGCAGTCACAGAAACATGGTACACACAAAACCATGACTGGGACATAAACATGCCAGGATACACTATCTACAGGAGGGACAGGGAGGGTAAAAGAGGAGGAGAAGTAGCTCTTTACATAAGGGAAGAAATCAAAGCAACAGAACAAAAGGGAAAACAGGGAGGAGAAGAAGCACTGTGGGTAAATTTGGAGACCGGCAATGGCACCACAATCCGCACAGGGGTTGTATACAGACCCCCTTCTCAGGGGGAGGAAATGGACAAGGAAATGATAGAAAGAATACTTAGAATGGCAGAAAAAGGGGAGATATTGCTGATGGGTGATCTGAATATGCCAGATGTTAACTGGAGTGCAGTTGCAGCAGCCACTTCAAAGAGTGGGGTTATTCTAGATGCCCTACAAGGGGCATGCCTTAGACAACTAGTATTGGAGCCCACTCAAGAGGGAGCAGTCTTAGACTTGGTTCTCTCAAATGGAGATGAAGAGAGGATCACAGATGTAGAAGTGGGTAGCCATCTGGGAACTAGCGACCATCGAACAGTATGGTTCACAATAAACACAGCAATAGAGTCAAGCCATACAAAAGCAAAAGTACTAGACTTTAGGAGGGCTGACTTTGCCAAAATGGGTGAGTGCCTAAGGAATGCACTAGCAAATGGGCAGGAAGGAGGGGTGGAAGAACAATGGGGAATAATAAAAACTGCCATCACAGAGGTAACAAGCCTTTGTGTGAAGCAAATTAACAAAACGAAACGATGTAAGAAACTACTATGGTTCTCAAAGGAAGTGGCAGTGAAGGTTCAAGAGAAAAAGAAAGCATTCAGGAAGTACAAGAAATCACGGAAGGAGCAGGACAGAGAACTGTATCAGTTAAAGCAAAAGGAAGCTGGGAAGGCAGTCAGAACAGCAAAGGCCCAAACCGAGGAAAAGATAGCCAACTCAGCTAAGAAGAGGGATAAAACCTTTTATACAGTAGGTACATCAGGGAGCGAAGGAAGACCAAGGGAGGGCTAGTGAGGCTTAATAAAGGGGAGGGAGGTGGGCAGAGAGGTGACTGTGAAAGGCAGAGATACTAAACAAATATTTTTGCTCAGTATTTACAAAGGAAGTGGGGAGGTAACTAAAACAAACAGTAGAAACACTCTGGATACAGAAGTTGATACCAGCCCATTTACAGAAGAAAGGGTTCTGAAAGAACTCTTAAAACTGAAGGTGGACAAAGCAGTGGGGCCTGGTGGGATTCATCCCAGAATTTTAAAAGAACTAAGGGTAGAACTAGTGACACCACTGACTACCCTCTTTAATAAATCCTGGGAGGATGGGGTGGTACCCGAGGACTGGAGAAGGGCAGATGTGATTCCCCTTCACAAAAGTGGGAGCAAGGCAGAAGCAGAAAACTACAGACCTGTTAGTTTAACCTCAGTGGTAGGGAAAATGATGGAATCACTTCTGAAGGAAAGAATTGTTGAGTATCTAGAGGCCAGAGGGGCACAGGACCCAAGGCAGCATGGATTCACAGCGGAAGGTCATGCCAGACAAATCTGATAGATTTCTTGACTGGGTGACCAAAGTAGTAGATCAGGGAGGGGCTGTGACATGGCCTACCTAGACTTTAACAAGGCATTTGACACAGTCCACACAAAAGATTAATATACAAGTTAGCCAGCCTGGGAGTGGGTCCCAAGATGACAGCCTGGGTAAAGAATTGGCTGGAGAATAGGACACAGAGAGTAATAGTAAATGGAGTCCACTCTGAAGAAAGGGGGTTACTAATGGGGTACCGAGAGGTTCAGTATTAGACGGTCCTCTTCAATGTCTTTATAAGTGACATTGCAGAGGGACTGGAAGGAAAGTATGTCTCTTTGCAGATGACACAAAGATCTGCAACAGAGTTGATGCACAAGGTGGGGTGGAAAGGATGAGAAGGGACTTGGCAAGGTTAGAGGAATGGTCAAATGTATGGCAGCTTAGATTCAATGCTAAGAAGTGCAAGGTAATGCACCTGGGAAACAAAACCCAGGGAAGGTCACACAATGGGGGTGAGATACTAACAACAACAAAATGGAAAGGGACCTGGGGGTAGTCATATCAGATGACCTAAAGGTGGGCAAGCAATGAGAGAGCAGCAAGGAGGGCTGGGGGATATTGGGATGCATAGGGAGAGGCATCACCAGTAGAAACAGGAAGTTATTATCCCTCTGTACAGACAGTTGGTGAGACCCCATCTGGAGTACTGAGTGCAGTTCTGGAGACCCAATCTCCGCAAGGACATAGACAGGATGGAGGCTGTCCAGAGGAGGGCAACTAAAATGGTGCAGGGTCTGCACCAGAAGACATATGAAGAGAGACTTAAGGAGCTGAATATGTATAGCTTCGAGGAAAGGAGGGAGAGGGGGGACATGATAGAAACTTTCAAGTATCTCAAGGGAATCAACAAAGTCCAAGAGGGTAGCATCTTTCAAAAAAAGAGGTGTGCAAGAACAAGGGGACACAATTTGAAGATAGAAGGGGGCGGCTCAGAGGTAATTTAAGGAAGTATTTTTTCACAGAGAGGGTTGTGGATGCATGGAACGGCCTTCTGGAGGAGGTTGTGGAGTCAAAAACAGTGGTGGAATTCAAGAATGCATGGAACAGTCATAAGGCAATTCTAGGGGGTTGGGGTAGGAAGAAGTAGGTTGCTGGTTAACTAGGATCTGCAGCTTATCCAGTAGGTAGGGAAATGGGCAGACTGGGTGGGCCAAGCGGTCCTTATCTGCCATCAAAATCTATGTTTCTATGTTTCTATACAATCCTGACTAACTGCCCATAAACTTGTACTAAATGTAAAGAAAACATAAGCCATGTTATTTGGCTCAGTCCCTAAGCTCAGGGCTTGACAAACATCCCTGGTAGTTCTTGACTCATGTGGGGCACAGATTGAGAATGTTTAATCCTTCAAATACTTAGGAGTTCTCCTGGATCAATCACGTAATTTCAGTCAACATGTTCAGTCCATCAGTAAATCAGTGAATATTAAACTAGGGGTAGCCTATAAAACCGGCTATATGCTAACCCCCCTCAGCCAAACTGGCTATTGCCAAGGGTATCCTTCTCCCTGCTCTCACTTATGGTGTTCCAGTTTTTGCTTCTGCATCTAAAACTACCCTTCACAAATGGGACATAGCCTATAACAATATATGCAGATATGCCTCCTTGTCACCATGGCTCAAGCACCACTGTAATCTTTATAGTGACGTGGGCTGGCTCTCCCCTTCTGCATGCCAACAATACTACCTAGGCTCTTTTGCAAATGCGGTAATTAGAAATAAAACACTGCTGTCACTGGTGGCATTGCTTACACCCCAGTCCTCCTCCCATGGGCTCCGCTCAGCTGGTAAGGAGCTATTTACCGTGCCCAGATGCTGGACATCCATAGGCTCCAGAGCTTTCAACAATGCAGCCCCTAGGCTCTGGAACTCCTTTCCATTAGCTCTTCGATAGGGCCCCATCCTACATTAGTTTTACAAGTGGGCTGTGACAGTACCTGTCTTCAGTAGACCTTTTGACCTCACCTACTGTAGCTCTGCTTTGCCTACACTAACTTTTCTCTGTTAAAATCATAGCACCTTCCAGACCCTACCAAATTTCCCCTCTACCCACTTGCACTTTCTCTCGTTCCCTACTCTCTCTTCCTTCCCTTTCAATATCCCACCTCTACCTACTGGATACTTCTGCACTTACTCTACCTCCCTGAGTTGCACCCTTCTTCTCTGTATTTCAGCGATTGGGTCCTAGTTGGACAGCCCTCTCTCTCTTAGTCTTTCCTTTTCTCTAATCTGCTATAACCTAGTCTCTCTATACCAGTTGCCATAGTTTGTACTATTGTTTTGCTTGCTTACTCGGATGCAGGTAACCCCTATGGAGCGTGTAACATCTTACATTGCCATATGCTGCCTTCTTTGTAAATTTCCATTAAGTTTTGTACTCAAACTGTTTGGTTTCATTGCTACCTGTTGCTCGCCCATTATGGACTGTACAATGTTCTAATCTTTCACATGTTATTTTCTCTTTATGTATTATTTTCCACTGTTGGCTATACCTGTTATTATGTAATGTTTTGCATTGATGTAATGTATTTGTCTAACTATCTGTTGTACTCTCCAGAGTTGTGCCTGAAAATAGTCATTCTATGGCTACTGCACTTACCCGGTTAACAAAAACTAAATAAATAAAATAAATAAATTATTTAGGAAATGTGCATGAATAGATGATCTTTATCCCATAGAGTTCCCTTGGAGTTCATCTGCCTCTTTAACTTACTCCTTATTACAAGTCATAATCCTGTGTTGTGACATCACAGTCTGTTACCATGGGGGTAACTGTGATGTCACAAGGAATGAATTATGACCTTGGGTAGGGAGAAAGCAACAGGAATAGATGAACTCTACAGGAGCATAGCTCCTGTTTTCATTCAAATTACACCAGTAATAGATAATGGGAAGAAGGAATACAGAACTAATGTGAAGTAAAAGCTGATCTGTGTCTAAATATTATGTTTTGTTAAAGTTCTCCTGAAGGTGTCAGATGCTCTTTAAGAAGCATGTGCTTAGTGAGGGTACAGAACTTAAAGAATCGCAGTTTGGGGCCTTTAGATGCCTTGGTAATAATTTATTTTGTTTGTTTCTTTCTTTACTTACATTTTTGATCATTTTTCTTTTCATTTCGCTAACTACTAGCGAAAAAAATTTAACAGAATCCTTATACTGTGTTACGAAGTCTGGAAATGTTTACTGCCAAGGCAGACAGTGTATTTCAGTAGGTAACTGCAAATCTTTTTTGTAGATTTTTATAAAGAGCTGAAACTTTCTTTCACTAAAATATTATAACTTTAACAGGAATTTGTGATTTTTGATACTCTGTGAACTTTTTTGTTTCTTAGCCAGACTTTAGAAAATACATACTGTGCCAGCAGAAAGAGACTGATGGTCCACCGAGTCTCTTCATATAATACTGCCTCGTCCCCCCATCTAGTGTCCTAGGGAGTTGTCCCTCCCTCCTTCCAACAACCCTGGTTCCCTGTGGATTTTTCCCCAGCCATGCTTCAATCCATTCAGGGTACCTTCCCCACCACTTTCATTGACAATCTGTCTTGTGGGTCCGCTACTCTCTCAGTGAAGTGAAATATCTTCATATCCCTCCTAAATTTAGCCCACACCAGCCTCCAGTAGTGCTCTCTTTTACTTAGTAAGAAGAAAAGTGAAGGTAACTACTATCTTAAAAATTGTCAAATCATACAGATGGATCACAATATTATGAAGTATGTATTTCTTTTGGAAAATACAGAACTAAATAAATACATTGGGCTTCTATGTAGTTGGAATTTTCCTACATCACAATAGCAACATTCTATTATATTCTTTCTAACATTAGTTTTGAAACATAAAAGTGAAAAATCCATTAGTTTCCCTGAACAAATAGTTTGTTATAAAAGTAGAAAATTGTTATTAACACATTAAAACACAGTAAATAAACTAATCAATTGTCTTTATTACAAGTGAACACAGGCTCTTTTCAGAAATAAAATACCAGATAGTCCTCACAACGGGGTTACATAATTATGGTGAATTATAGATATTCCCCAATACTGTAGATGTTCCCATGTGCCCTGTTGAAGGAATTACTTCCTTTCTATATATATTGCAAATCCATGTAACTATATAAACAACTAAAGGAATAAATCCTTTCTCTTACTGATAACTCACAACGACTAACCAAATAAGTAATAAAAGGTTTACGTAACACAGCCCAATTTTACAGTTGCTGATTGCATAGGTTCAATAAGTCAGTACAAAGGTTTGTTGCCAAAAATAAAATAGATTAGTAAGCAGGGGTCAAAATTACATTTTGCTGCCACTAGCCAGAGCGCTACAGGTTAATGACTGGGATTTACTCACCTGGTAAAGGTGATTATAGGAGTACCCTTTATACTACTCTGTAATCGATACCAATGGGATATTTCCCATCCAACCTAAAGGTTGATACCATCCAATTAAATTTGAGTTAACTGGAGGCCAACCCCCATCCATCTTAACAGCTCCAATGAGATACTTTGCTACCAAAAAGATGAAAGAGCATGAAAAAACACCACAACACAATTCAGTAGCCTTTGATGTATTATACCATCTGAAAGTATTTGATGACACATTTCTAATTTATTTATTTACTTATTCAATCATATTGAGGCCAAAGTAAATGCCATAACACAACACTCTATGTAACAGCAGATATGTTATACATTCTCCCGTTACTTTCATTAAGCCTAAATAACAGTCATTCCATGGTATCTTTCCTGATATACCCACTGTCACCCTCAGGCTACATTGGGTGGGGCTGAGGAGTACTATAAATGATACTCCTATAATCAACTTTACCAGGTCAGTAATTAAGCAATGAGGCACAACAGGGTGTGGGTTATTGGAGGTTTACCCACGCCTTGTGTGGTGTGTCACGAGGTACAGACAAGTGACTTAACAACACAAGAAGTGGGTAAATCTCAATAACTCACACCCTGGAGTACCTTATTGTGATTATACAATGGACCCATGTGTAAAACAAATGTAAAATGTGTTTAATTATAGTTTTTAAAAATGCTATTCCTCAGCCATGGGTAATGCAGGATTTACCCATGGTCATGTGGCATGTTTTGACCAATGAGGTTACAGGGTTTTCACATACCATTGTATAAATCCCATTATACATTGTACTCTTTATAGCACTCTGCAGTCAATACCACTGGGACCTTAGAAGCAGTGCTCTTACATTCTGCTGGGAGGGGGACTGCTGCAGATAGTTTTACAGAGGGTCAGAAGCCACCTGTAGAACTGCTCTGCCAAAGGTGGCTCTGTCCACAGATGTCACATCCAGGTGGTAGTGTTTTGTGAAGGTTTAAATGGGAGACCAGGTGGCCGCTCAGTAGATGTTGGCAGAAGATACCTGCCCTCTCTCAGTCCAGGAAGCAGCTACTGTTTGAGTGGAGTGGGCCTTGATGCTGGCTAGTGGGTCCAGACCGGCCCCTCTGCAGGTCTCTGCCATGGTACACCTCAGCTATCTGGTGATGGTATCCTTAGTCGTCACCTGTCCTGCTTTTTTGCCAATGGTCAGAATGAACATCCTGTCTGATTTGTAGGATGTGTTGGTGATTGCGAGGTGACGCCTCAGCAAATTCAGGACTGGAAGATTAATCTTCTGCTCCAGGTGAAAAGGGGTAGCAATTTCAGACAAAAAGGAGGGTACCAGCCAAAGGATTACCCTCTCATTGTGGAATGTTAGGAATGGCTCTATGCAAGATAAGACCTGCAGCTCGCCTATTCGTTTGGCTGAGCATATGGCTACTAGGAACATGGTTTTCAACATACCCCAGTACAATGAATCTGCTGAAAGGGGGGACCTTGGAGGGCATCCAGGACAATGTTCAGTTGCCATGAAGCATATACTGGTCTGACATGTGAGGATGATATACATATGGCCCTGAGAAGTTGGATGACATCCGGTGGCCTCGATCTGAACAGCCCCTGGTAAAGGGAGCTGACAGCTTATATGACAAAGGTTTGAATCTTGAGGGAGGCAGGGCTCAACCCTTTACTTGCTCTATCATTTAGAAAGTCCTTCGCCGTGAAGGTTCAAGAGAAAAAGAAAGCATTCAGGAAGTACAAGGAATCACAGAAGGAACAGGACAGAGAACTGTATCAGTTAAAGCAAAAAGAAGCTGGAAAGGCAGTCAGAACAGCAAAGGCCCAAACCAAGGAAAAGATAGCCAACTCAGTTAAGAAGGGGATAAAACCTTTATAGGTACATCAGGGAGCGAAGAAGACCAAGGGAGGGATAGTGAGGCTTAATAAAGGGAGGGGTGGGTAGAGGGAGACTGTGAAAAGGCAGAGATACTAAACAAATATTTTTGCTCAGTACTTACAAAGGAAGAGGGGGAGGTACCTAAAACAAACAGTAGAAACACTCTGGATACAGAAGTTGATACCAGCCCATTTACAGAAGAAAGGGTTCTGAAAGAGCTGTTAAAACTGAAGGTGGACAAAGCAATGGGGCCTGATGGGATTCATCTCAGAATTCTAAAAGAACTAAGGGTAGAACTAATGACACCACTGGCTACCCTCTTTAACAAATCATGGGAGGATGGGTGGTACCTGAGGACTGGAGGAGGCAGATGTGATTCCCTTCACAAAAGTGGGAGCAAGGCAGAAGCAGGAAACTACAGACCTGTTAGTTTAACCTCAGTAGGAAAATGATGGAATCATTTCTGAAGGAAAGAATTGTTGAGTATCTAGAGGCCAGAGGGCACAGGACCCAAGGCAGCATGGATTCACAGCGAAGGTCATGCCAGACAAATCTGATAGATTTCTTTGACTGGGTGACCAAAGTAGTTGATCAGGAGGGCTGTGACATGGCCTACCTAGACTTTAGCAAGGCATTTGACACAGTCCCACAAAAGATTAATATACAAGTTAGCCAGCCTGGGAGTGTCCCAAGATGACAGCCTGGGTAAAGAATTGGCTGAGAATAGGACACAGAGAGTAATAGTAAATGAGTCCACTCTGAAAAAAAGGGGTTAGTAGTAGGGTATCGCGGGTTCAGTATTAGGACCGGTCCTCTTCAATGTCTTTATAAGCGACATTGCAGAGGACTGGAAGAAAAGTATGTCTCTTTGCAGATGACACAAAGACCTGCAACAGAGTTGATGCACAAGGGGGGTGGAAAGGATGAGAAGGGACTTGGCAAGTTAGAGGAACGGTCAAATGTATGGCAGCTTAGATTCAATGCTAAGAAGTGCAGTAATGCACCTGGGAAACAAAAACCCAGGGAAGAGTACACAATGGGGGTGAGATACTAACAACAACAAAATGGAAAGGGACCTTGGGGTAGTCATATCAGATGACCTAAAGGTGGGCAAGCAATGTGAGAGGGCAGCAAGGAGGGTTGGTGGATACTGGGATGCATAGGGAGAGGCATCACCAGTAGAAAACAAAAGTTATCCCTCTGTACAGACAGCTGGTGAGACCACATCTGGAGTACTGCGTGCAGTTCTGGAGACCCAATCTCTGCAAAGACAGAGACAGGATGGAAGCTGTCCAGAGGAGGGCAATCAAATGGTGCAGGGTCTGCACCGAAGACATATGAAGAGAGACTTAAGGAGCTTAATATGTAGAGCCTCGAGGAAAGGAGGAGAGGGGGACATGATAGAAACTTTCAAGTACCTCAAGGAATCAACAAAGTCCAAGAGGGTAGCATCTTTCAAAAAAGAGGTGTGCAAGAACAAGGGGACACAATTTGAAGATAGAAGAGGCAGCTCAGAGGTAATTTAAGGAAGTATTTTTCACAGAGAGGGTTGTGGATGTATGGAACGGCCTTCCAGAGGAGGTTGTGGAGTCAAAAACAGTGGTGGAATTCAAGCATGCATGGGACAGTCATAAGGAAATTCTAGGGGGTGGGGGTAGGAAGAAGTAGGCTGCTGGTTAACTAGGATCTGCAGCTTATCCATCAGGTAGGGAAATGGGCAGACTGGGTGGGCCAAGCGGTCCTTATCTGCCATCAAATTCTATGTTTCTATGTTAGTATTTGAGGAAGTCCTGCAAAGGAGGGTGATATTCCTTTATCAATACACCACCTTCTGAAAATTTGCAAATGTCTTTGGTGGGTGTTGGTGGATTGTCTCCAAGATTGCATGAGCCATCCCACCACACTTGGGTGGTATCCCTGATCTAACAGTCTCTTCCTCTCAGCAGCCATGCCATCAGCCTGAGGGATTTTGGATTGTGATGCAGCACTCAACCCTGGCTCAGAAGGTCCAACCAGTTCAGTAGCAGCAATGTTCTATCAACATTGCTTGGATTAAGGAGTACCATGGTCTCCTGAGCCAGTCCGGTGCCACCAGTACCCCTGTTGCTCCAGTGGCTCGCATCTTATGGAGCACCTTGTGGATCATTGGCGTTGGAGGGAACACATAAGCTCTGCTGTGGTTCCAGTTTGCTGAAAGCGTGTTGATTTCCTGTGCCCTGTGGTCTTGAAACTGTGAGTAGAAGTGTGACAGTTGTGTGCTGCTTTGTAAGGTTATCAGCACCCCACTTGTGCTGAATTATTTGAAAAGACCTTGGGTTGAGTTTCCATTCCACCTGATTTAGGGTCGCCCTGCTGAGCCAGTCCACTTTAATGTTGGCCTTCCCCTCCAGATATGTTGCTGAAATCAAGAAGAGATGGTATTCTGCCCATTGAAGTACTCTCAGTGACTCATTGATCATTGCCCAGCAATGTGAGCCACCCTGTTTGCTTCTGTATGCTACTGTCATCCGATTGTCTGATCTCACCAGGACTGCTTGTTAAGAGAGTAAGTGGTTGGAAGACTTTTTAGGGCATGGAAGACTGTCCTCATTTCTAGGACACTGATTAGGAGTGAGGATTCCACTGGGAACCACACACCCTGGGTGGCATGACAGCAGTAGGTGGCCCCTAAGCCTTGTAGGCTGGCATCCCTGGTAATCATGGTCATGTCCACATAGGACAGTGTCCACCCTTTCATCAGGTTTTCTCTTACCCTCCACCAGAGTAAGCTGGACATGATCTTGGTGGGTGGTGTTATCAGGCACTAGAAATTCTGGGATGATTGATCCCATGTATCGAGAATAAACCTCTGAAGTGTTCTCATGTGACACTTGGTCCATGGGACCATGTCTATTGTTGCTGCCATGAAACTCAGAATCTGGAGGTAGTCCCATACTGACCTCTGTGGGGTTGCCATTTGATTTGGCTCATGTGATTTATTATACTGTGGATCTTTTCCTCCATAGGCATCACCTGATAATGGAGCATATTGAGCATTGCTCCTAGATGTGATATGCACTGAGTTGGCATTAGTTGGTTCTTTTTAGATTCTGGATCCACTAGTGTTGCTGTAGACACTGTACTGCCAGGAATGTGTCTCTTGTCCTCATCTGAAGTAGTCAGTTGTCCAAATAGGGGGATGAGGTATACACCCTTCTTGCGCAATGCTACAGCTAGAATTACTAACGTCTTGGTGAAGACCCTGGGTGTTGACACCAGACTGAATGGGAGGCAGGTGTGTTGATAATGCACCCCCTTTATGGTGAACCTCAGATACCTATGATGGGTTTGACATATTCAGATGTGGAGGTAGGCATCTTTCAAACCCATTGAAGTTAAAGAAATATCCAGGTTGGATAGCCAGTAGTGTTGACCGTAGGGTATCCATTTTGAATTTCTTGTATAATATGAATCAGCATGGGTCATAGGGTACCAGCCAGGGGTAGAAGGACTGAGCATCCTAGAGGAGGCTCTTCTTCTCCAGGGAGGAAGGAGAGAGGAAGTGCGACACAACTGCAGCAGCACTTCCTGGTTGACCACAGGTGGAACTGCTGGTAGGCACGCATTAGGGAAGGGGAGACGCTGACTGATGCCACACAATGGCAAGCTCTGGCATGCGGACTTGCATATGGCATCTCCAGAGCTGGTGTCTCAAAGGGGGGGGACAGAAAAATGACCCAGGCACATGTAATTGATGGGCTCCAGTACAACCAGGTCCCCACCCTACTGAAGCACTGCCACCTGACAAACAACCACTGTCAAGGGTACATCCCCAATTGCACCAGTGGGGGGGAAACCAGGATTCCGTGGAGGGCTGGCAGTAGCAGGTAGGTTGGAGTGTAGGGTCAGGGGGGTACCTCGAAGCTCCTGAATGAGTCAGGGGTCCCAAAATAGACAAGTAGAAAAAAGAATAGATTAAAAAATAGAAAACAGGGCCTCTGCTATGTGTTTAGGCACACGGCCACAGAAAGTGCGCCTTCAGTACTCACCAGAGGAGTGCCATACCTGAATCTCCTAACAAATGCCATGTCCTGGAGTGGGTACCTGTTTCACTTTCAATATTTATTTTATTTATTTAGCTTTTGTTTTCCAGATAAGTGTGCTAGACAAAAATATGCCTATTTTGCATTATCAGTTCTAACATAGACAAGCATCTGTCAATGCCGAATGTTTGCTTGCTAGTATTAGCATTGGAAATGCAGGAGTTAGACAGATGCAGAGTAGGAATGGCAGTGAAGTATTGAACTTCACGCCAACCCCACCTCTACCTTGCAAAGATGGGCAGTCATTGGGGTATGCGTCTGGGTTGTCGCCCATAACGTTCATGCCATTTCACCTCACCCTATCCTGCAGACACCAACAAGTGTTGAGGTGTGCCTTGGGGTGTTCAGCTTTACAGTCACCCCACTCCATAAGGACATATGCTGAAATGGGTGCAATATAGGAGAATGGGGTGAACTCTGGGGCCGAAGAGTCCAAGGCACACCTCAATGCCTGTCACTGGCTGCAGCGTGGGGTTGGGTGGGGGAGGAATGGCATGAACATTACAGCTGGCAATCCAAAGGTACACGCCTGATGCCTGTCAGTCTGTACAGGGTGGGATGTTATGGTTAGAAACCCTAACGCCCTGGGTGTTTGTTTGTATTTGCACTAAAAATTTTCAGCAAGGCCCTTTTGTGACCCCCACCTCATGAAAGCATTTGGGACCTCTTCTCATGAACAGTGGCACTGTGAGTTTGTCAATGTGTCCCAAACTTTGAGTTCCCACAGTGACCGTGCCATTGTGCGCCAGATGTATGAAAACACAGATCGGGCAGGATGTGAAGAATGACAGCTGCACCATTCATAGGGAGGTGTGAAGAGATGACAATGTTGAAAATCGGTAGTGAAAATATTAAAAATACTCAAACTTCCGAGTGTACGTGGAAACTGCACAACTCATGCACGTAACACAGTCATTTAGTGGAATTATTTCACCAAATTTTCAATGTAGGCATTTTGTGACCTCTGCTCATGAACACTATCACTATGATTTTCTTAATCTGTCCCAAACATTGATTTCCCAAAGCAACCACACTATTATGCGCCAGATGTGTAAACGCATATTTTGGGCAGGATGTAAAAATGGCAATGTTGAAAATCTGGAGTGAAAGTACTACAGATTTGCAAAGTTACAAGGGTGCATGGAAACTGCACAACGCATGCTTGTAACATAGTTATTTTATGGACATTTGTCACCAAATTTTCAACATAGACATTTTAGGACCTCTGCTCATGAACAGAGTCACTGTGATTTTACACATGAACATACATACAAACATACAAATCTGCCAGCAGAACACACCAATCGGTCCATCTAAGTCTACCCGAGTGTGCAGCTAACACCCTAGATTGCAGGTGCTCCAGCCTCCTCCCCCTGAGTTCCTCCCCCACTTGTCCCAGCCCCTGCCCCCTGACTTTTCCTCTTGCTCTATCCCACTCCTTCTTAAAGCTATTGTGCTGTATCGGAGATAAAGAGTCCAAATAGCACCGGGCCCAACACTGACCCCTGCGGCACCCCGCTTGTCACTGCTGTAGGTGCCGAGCGCTCCTCCACCACCACCACCCTCTGCACCCTCCCCTGTAACCAGTTCTCTATCCATTTAGTAAGCTTTTTTCCCACCCCCATTGCCGTCAGCTTCCCCCCAGTCTCCCATGAGGCACTGTATCAAAGGCCTTACTGAAGTCCCGGTACAGGACATGTACCGCATGGCCCCTGTCCAACTCCCTTGCCACCCAGTCATAATACTCTATTAGGCTGGTTTGACAACACCTCCCTGAGACAAACCCATATTGCCGTCCATCTTGGAGGCCATTACTCTCCAGGAATGCCACCAGCCTCTGCTTCAATATTGCCTACGTAAGCTTACCCACTATGGACGTGAGACTGACTGTCCGATAATTTCCTGACTCCTCTCTAGGTCCACTCTTGTGTATGGGCACCACATGGGCCACCCTCCAGTCCTGGGGCACACACCCCATTTCCAGGGAGGTGCTGAACAGATCTGCCAGTGGCTCAGCTAATAGCTCCGCCATCTCCCTCAGCACCCTGGGGTGGATGCCATCGGGACCTGGTGCCTTGTCCACCTTTACTGCCCTCAGCCCCTCTTGCACCCTTGTTCCTTTGATCACTTGGTCCGTCACCTCCTCCCTCCTTTCCCCAACCCCAGCCCATGCTGGTAGTGGACCATCCCTCTCCTTAGTGAAAATGGAGCAGAAATACTCATTTAGAATTTCTGCTTGCTCCTCCCCCTTTTCCAGCTAATCTGCTCCCCGCTTTATCCTCACAATATGTTCCTTGCACTGCCTCTTTTCCCTGCCATACCTAAAAAAGTCCTTTTCCCCTCCCTTTATGCTCTGTGCTAACCTTAATTCCCTGGAGGCCTTAGCTTTTTTCACCCTCCTGGCCACCTTCCTTGACCAACTCAAGTAAGCCCCCTTATCCTCTCCCTTCTCTGTTCTCCTGTACTTCCAGTATTCAGCCCTATATGTCCTCACTGCTTGCAGCACTTCCTTGTTCAGCCAGCATGGTTTCTTGGCTCTGCTCTTCTTACTCCTGGCCTTGGTGTAGGCTACTGTGGCCTCTGTTATCCCAGTCTTTATGACTCCCCACTTTTGTTCTGCATCCATCCCTGGGCTTATATCCTGGGGTCTCCCTCACAGTATTGCTCCCATCCTCCCAAAGTCCACCCTGCTGAAGTCCACCACCTTAGTGCCTGTGCCTCCTGTCTCCCTGCCCAGTGCAAGAACGAGCCACACTGTTTGGAGGTCACTACCCGCTAATGGGTCCTCCACCCTTACCTCCCTCACTGCCTCCCCATTTGCCAGTACTAGGTCCAGAGTGCTACCAAGCCTTGTAGGCCCTCTTACCAATTGCATCAGAAGGCCATCCTGGAATGCATCAAGGAGCACCTGCTCCCTGTTACTGCTAGTGGCTGGGGTGCTCCAGTCAACCCCTGGTAGGTTAAAATCCCCCACTACCACCACACTCCCCCTTCTACACACTCTCCTTATCTGCTCTGCCAACTCCCCATCCAGTTTCCTGGATTGGGCTGGTGGTCTGTACACCACTCCCAGCCTCAGCTTTCTGCCCTTGGAGTCCAGGAGCTGCACCCAAAGCGCCTCTGTCCTGTCCTCTTCTCACTCGTCCCTTATGCATTTGATCCCTTCCCTCACATAGTGTGCAACCCCCCCTTCCAACCCCCCGGTCCCTGCTGTATATCCTGTATCCTGGGATTGCCGAGTTCCAGTCATGGTACTCTTTGGCCCAAGTCTCTGTCACTGCAGTAGTGTCCACCTTTCCCTCTGAAAGGACTGCCTGAAGCTCTGCAATTTTGTTCCCAAGGCGTCTTGCATTGAGAGAGACCACCTTCCACCCATACCCCTCCTTCTCTTCACTCTTCTTCTTGACCTGTGTCCCTTCTCCTGGTAGTCTGCACCCTTTCTCCTCGTTATTCTTACCGTGTGGTGGTGCCTTCTGTATTACACTCAGACCACTCTGCCCACACCCTCCTAGGGTTACTACGCCTCTGCCTTTACGTATATCTAGGGGAGTGAGCTCATTCGGCTCCCCTGTCCGGACCTTTCTACCAACCTCAGTCTTTTGGCCACCCCCCCACTAGTTTAAATCCGCCTTAGTAGAGATATACCCCTCTAATCCCACCTTTAATACTCCCCTCCACTCCCTGCTCAAGTGTAGACTGTCCGCCGTGTACAAGTCACTATTCCCCCAGACCCTACGGCAGTTAGTCACCAACCCATGATTTTTGGTGTGGCACCAATCCCTCAGCTACTTGTTGAACTCCTCGATCCTGTCCTTCCTCCCCATGCTTGCACATGGTACCGGGAGTACCTCCGAGAATGCCACCGACTTCCCCTGCTGGCCCTGTATCATTTTTGTTACCATGTGCTGCACCTTCTCCAGCCTGTCTCTGTCCTTCCTGAGGCGAGGACTCCAGAACTGGATGCAGTACTCCAGATGTGGCCCAAGGATCTATATAGGGGAAGTATTACCTCTTCCCTTCTTCTATCAATACCCCTCACAATACATTTCAGCATCCTACTTGCTTTGCTATATGCCTTGCTACACTGACTCAGTTGTTTGATGGAGTCACTGATGATAACTCCAAGGTCCCACTCTTCAGCCATAGTGCTAAGTCTCACCCTACCCATCCAGTACTCTGCCCTGGGGTTCTTGTTTCCTTGGTGAATTACCCTGCACTGTTTAGTGTTTGAATTTCAACTACCAACCCTTGGACCACCCCTCCAACATTTGTGCATCATTCTGCATTTCCCTGATTCCCTCATTGATTTCCACCCTCCCGCAGAGCTTAGCGTCATCTGCGAAGAGATGCAGCCTGCCTCGTATAACCTCACCAATATCGCCAATGAACATGTTGAAGAGGACCGATCCCAAAACAGATCCCTGTGGTACCCTGCTAGTGACTTCTCTCTCTGACTTGACCCCGTTGACTACAATTCTCTGCTGCCTCCCCTTTTAGACAGTTACCTACCAAGTTTACTATGACCTTAGGTGCACACAGATCCTCCATCTTCTTCAGCAAGCATCTGTGATGCACCGAATCAAATATATAAATATAAAATATAACATAAAAATATATATATATATATATATATATATATAAATATTTAAAGTGTATTCAAAATTACACTATTGCCCCAGTAAGTCAGCAAAAACAAATACAATGAACTCCTCACCTGCCACACACATACACACATTCCACAGTTTAAAGCAAATGCACGAAAAGATTAAAACAGCAATATAATGCTATCATTTTAAGTATTTTGTCAATTCAGCAAATGCTAAAGGTTGAAGGCTGTGCTAAGAAAACATCAAATGATTCTATTAATCAGCATAGGTGTGGAATAGCTGACATTAGGAAAACTGATACAGGGGGCAGTTCTGTTTGTTTAAAATGCTATTTGAAAGTGGGAGAGTTTATCATTCCCAGATATTCAACTTTCTGTTCACAGCAATCACCTTAAGATGTCCATCTTCCACAGGCAGATGTAGTCTCCGTGTGCAATGAGGGGTTTTGAACTCTGGATGTTACCACCCTATACAATGGGTGTAACATAGATAGATATGGAGGAACCTCTATAATACCAGTAAAATGTGTACACCAAAAAGTACAGCTCAGTGTTATCCTGGGATATACCCTTCCATTGTCATTTGATAAGTTGAACACGAGTCCTGGCTTCCCTGCCTGAGAAAAGCATGCTTGTCTCAGAGGAAAAAGTAATCTCTTGTGTTCAAGCGACCAGGTGACAATAGAGGGGTATATCCCAACAGTAAGTTAGGAAGGACCAAGAGCTTGAAAAGCTGCGATACCTTTTACGTGAAATGCATAAAAGAAGAATATGTAAAAGAATATTTCGTGATGGACATGACTACTACAATCCTTGAAAAAGTAGGCCAACCATGAAATGTCAGTACTTGTTTATTTGAACTGGCAATAAACAGGAGTTGAGCTCTACTTTTTTGGCATACACTAGAGCCTACATCACATCCCATCCCTTCCAGCCCACACAAAAGAAGAGCTGCCCCATATAAGGAGGCAATAAGAGTCACAAACACTCGCACTGACAGCTTGTTTACAACTTGGGCATGCTCCTATCCTATGGCCTCAATGAACATCAGCCTTTTTTTTATTCTGTGTTTATGGCCCCTTCTCGTCTCCAGTCCTCAACTCCTTCAAGATCCCTATGCTACATCTGTGGGGACACTCCTACCATACCATTGTGCCATCTTCCTCTGTGCTGCCACAGAATACCCCCAATGGGGTCAGAGTTGGGGATTTACCCCCAAACTCACTTTGCTCATCAGGAGATATGCAACCAGTAGGTGGCGCGAAGACCTGGATAAACCACGGTCTTTCATCTATGGAGACTGGGGCCATTTTCTTTTTCAGGTCCTCCCAATAGGGACTCTGACATGCAATGATGTCAAGGGATGTTCACTCAAGCTGAGCACTGTAATATCCGATGCCCACGGAGTCTCACTACCCTTCAACTGCACTGCCACCTGTGGTCACCCAGGAGGCAGTATTGCGGTGGAGGACAGGAACCTGCCCCCTTCCCAGAAAGGGACAGCATCCTGTAGGATGCTCAGTCCCTCTCCCCCTAGCCGGCCCCTGACAATTCAGGCTTGTTCCTGAAGCCAGGTCACCAGCATTGTGAGTGGTATTACCACTGTTGCACCCATGGAATGGCCAACACTTGCTTTTTCTATAAGCGAGTAACCCCCACCCCACCTGTCTGCGTGAATTTATTCCTATCTCCATATTCTTCCACCTCTGTTGTTTTTTCACCCCATGCTTTCCTTCTCTTTCATCCTCCCTATTTCTCCCTCGCTATCCAATATTGCCTTGTTGCTGCACTATACCAAACCCCCTTCCAACCATCAACTGTCCTGTATTATCCAGTGCCCCTTCCCATTATTCTCTGCTTCCACCACTCCCCCTCCTCCACCTCTTGTGCCTTATTCCCTATACCGTACCCCTCCTCTATCCAGCCCATCATCCACTGCTTCCTGCAACATCCTTTCCACCGTACTCTGACATCCCTGCCACACTTCCCATTACCCTCTGCTATCTCCTGCCACACTTCCTATCACTCTGCTGTCCCCTGCCACACTTCCCATCACCATCTCATCCCCTGCCACACTTATCGCCCTTTGCTGCTATCTCCACCTCCACTTCCCATCACCATCTCAGCCCCTGCCACACTTCCCCATCACCCTCTGCTATCCCCTGCCACACAACCCATCACCCTCTTATTGCCTGCCACACTTCTCATCTCCCTCTGCTGCTAGCCCTTACCACACTTCCCATCACCATCTCAGCCTCTGCCACACTTCCCCATCACCCTCTGCTATCCCCTGCCACACTTTCCATCACCCTCTGCTGTCCCCACCACACTTCCCATCACCATCTTATTGCCTGCCACACTTCCCATTACCCTCTTGTCCCCTCCTCCTTTCCATAACCCCCTTGTGCTTTTATTAAGACAAACCCCTTTCCTCAAGCCTCCATTTTCTCTCTGAACAGCTTGCCTGGAAACACCAGATTCTCTTTTCTACAATTTGGCATTTTCCCTAAAAATAAAACCTTAGGTTAGTCTTGGTTCATTCTGAGTATGTGTAGCATCACACTGCATACACAGCCTACTGTGTGAGGAAAGTGTGTCCCCCTCAGTCTGTCCTCAGCTACCTTTAGCATAGGCCTCTTAGGTCACTGATGCCCACCAAAAAAATCTTGCTGCCTCTGATTGGTCCTCTGTCTACTCTGCCCCAGATGTTGATACAGCCCTTTCACTCTTCATTGCCATTTTTAACAATACCTGGAATACTCATGCCACTACTTAGAAAGTTCAGGGTTAAATGCGCCCACCATTCTTGGATTACATCTGACCTTATCGATTTGTGCAAGTCCTGGGACCTAGCTTGGGCACGTTACAAGTTCTCCCAATCCCTGTCTGACCTCCTATACTACATGTCACTGAGAAACTCCTGTACAAAGGCTGTCCACACTGCGAAGGCCCTCTGCTTCGTGTCTACCCTCTAGTCCAATGTAAGCTCCCCATCAAAATTCTGAAAGGTTATCCACTCCCTATTTGATCCCCCAGCCCAGTCCACACACCCCCGGTGGATGGCTCACTGATCTCTGACCCCCCCCCAATGCTGCTCATTTTAACAAATTCTTCACAACCTGTGCACTACCTTGTCCTCCATTTCCTGATCACACTGACTCTCCTACGCCCCACTCGTCAGAAGGCTGCCACTTCTCTCCGGTCTCCCCCCAGGAAGTCTTCCTCTCCTTTATGTCACTTAACCCTTCTAAGTCTAGCCCTGATTGTTTGGACCCTAAACTCCTACAAGTCTCTGCACTAGCCATTGCCCTCCAGCTTCTCTCACCTTCTGAACCTCTCCTTCCTCCTCAGTACTGTCCCTCAGAACTGGAAAGCTGCAAAGGTTCTGCCTCTGCACAAAGGGGTGACCCCTCCTCCCCAGGTAACCTCAGCCTGATTTTACTCCTCCCCTCTCTTGCTAAGCTCTGAGAGACAATTGTGCATTCTGGGCTTGCTGACTTCCTTGACTCTTCAAATTTCCTCCCACCTTTCCAGCCTGGTTTTAGGAAGAACCACTCTAATGTCTCATCCCTGCTGCGTGTAACTGATCCTATCCTCACTAGGATGGCTCAGAGACATATCACTGCAACCATATTCATAGATCTAGCCAAAGCTTTTGACTCAGTGTCCCACCTGCTCCTCCTGGACAAACTGAACTCTGCTGGCCTTTCTGCTGTAGATTGCTTCCATTCTTACCTTATGGGCCATCAATAGTCAGTTCAGATGATGGTGTTTTATCCACCCCCCAAGTCCTAGGAGGGGTCCCACAGGGCTCCATCCTGGGTCAGATCCTATTCTTAGTCTTCATAAATTACCTCACCTCTGCCTGTGTCTCTTTGAATATCTATGTGTTTGTGAATAACATGATCATCTACACTTCTGGCCCTTCAACCTCAGCTATGGCGGTCCTGCTCTAGCACGACTTTCACAATGTGCTGTGCTGGTTCCATACCAACTAGCTTAGAGTCAACACCAAGAAGACCATGTCCCTGACCTTCGGCACCAGCCAGAAACTGGCAAGGCTCTTGCCTTCCCCTGTCTTCTCCACCTTGGATGGCATCCACCTGAAGGTTGTCCCTGACTTCAAGTACCTTAGTGTGTAGCTAGATAGCAAGCTTGACTTCTTTGCCCACATTGAGGCCATCCATGCCAAACTTCACCCCAAACATGGTGCCTTGTACCATAATGAGGACTGCCTGTCCCTCCTGGTCTGCCAGAAACTGGTAACCAAAATGGTCCTCCCGATCTTCAACTATGCAGATGTGGTCTATGGCACTGCTCCCTCCTCTTCCCTTGCCAGACTGAACACCCTCTGCAATGCTTTCTGTCGCTTCACTACCAACTCTCCACTCCGCACTCACCATTGCTCCCCCTATTCCTCCCTTTCCATCCTGCCACTGCATTTACATCACCGGCCCCACTGTACCTCCTTCATTGCCAAATACTGGTTTGGTTCCCTTCCCTCCTGCCTCTCCTCACTCCACTGCCCCGGCCCTTCTCTTCTTACTCTTTGTGCTCCAGGGATTCCAGTACCATCCTCCATTTCCCATCCTCACTCGTGCTGGGCAAGCTACTTTCTTCTCTGTCTCCTCCCTCAGGAAACTACTTCCTGTTCCTTTGTTCTCTCCACCACCCATGCCTTTTAGATGCCTTGCAAAGGCATATTCTTATACCCCTGTAATTATCACTCCCCTTGGCCCTTCTAACCTTATTCCCTTAGTTTCTCCTGCCCCCACTGGCCTATGACTCCCAAATCAGGCTAACTGTGCCCTTGGCCTCAGTCTTTCTCTAATCAGTGCAGTACATAATTTCTGCATGCTAGCATGCTTTGTTCATTGTATCTATGTAAGAATCCACACACTGCTCATTTTGTTTCAATGCTAGAGTCCATGTTGTTTCATTTCAAGTGGAACATCTCACTTAATCACCTCAGTTGGGCTGCCTATGTATTTTGTATTTTACACTTCGGATGTTTTGTAATGCACTTTATGTCTGTATTTCCATTACCATCTCCCTGCAGTCGTATCTAGAAATGAGCCGTGGCTTTCCTGGTTACCAGTTTTAAATAAATAAATAATATTACTTTGCAGAGTTTGCATCATGTTCTCTTATCTTATTAGCTGCTTCAGCAAACCAGATAACATAAATTAATGATTCATCTTAAACTACTTTTACATGACAGCCAGCTATGTTTTATATTACGTGCTCATCTGACAGTAGGATACTGTTTACCGAACTAACCTAAACTTTGATCAGAGATATTATAGCACCCACCTCCAAGCAAACCCTACTCCACACCTTCATTATCTCTCTTCCAACTGCAACTATTGCTGTAACTGGTTGCCTGACACCATGGTCCATAATGTTCTTCACACCACCTGAAACATGTGGGAAAGAACATTGTCAGGATACTCAAGAAGCAGACCCAGGACCGGAGGAGGGACAGCTGCTCAGGGAATGCCAAAAGCTCAGAAGTCAGATCTGCCCCTGAGGCCGAGGAAGAGGAATGTCACTATAATCAAAGCTTGAAGTGCCACTAGTGCTGCTAGTGGTGGCATTGCTGGCAGTTTAGTGGCTGCTATCCTAATCTTCCACATTACCACAGAACAAGTGTTACCACAGTATGCTACTGCATAACAGCTACCACACATCATTAGTTTGAAGAAACACCCATAACTATCCCTCTCAGCTGTCCTTCATTACAAGGAACATCCTTCATGTTTTTTCTGTATTGCTTTTTCTCCCAAGGAGTCTGTGCGGGCGGGCTATCAGCCCTGTCCTTGCCTCCCCAAACCAGCGCTCACCTCTCACAGCCACCAGAAGTAGTTCCCCCTGGATTTCCCCTTACTGGTACTAGCAGATCCCTTAGCCATGCTGAGTAAGAGATCCCTATTTACTGAGCCTAGTCACTGTGATCCCCATCACCACCATGCAGTAGTGATTGTTTAGACAGACAGACAGATGGTATGACAACAGACTCCTTACTCCCATACTTCATCTGTCCCTGCTGTTTTTCTGGCCTGACATCATAATCCTCTACTTGTAACATCAGAATAATTTTGGCAGCATCAGGTTGTGATGTCATAGGCAGAAAATTATGACTTCATGGCAGGAATTATCAACAAGAGCAGATGAAGTCTAAGGAAAAACGTTTCTGTCTTAATGACAATGGCCTCTATTCATGAAGCCTCCTGAATCCTACATGCCCAAGATACACAGCACATAGACTGAGTTATGGCAATAAGCCATGCAGTGGAGGTGGTACGGATACACCATGCATGTACTATGGGCGTCTCCATGCCACTTTCACACCCCTGACCCACACCAAGTGCAGGCTCCACACATAGCCTGGCGAGGAGAGTGAATGGGGGTGTGCCATGGCTAAGCTAGCTGGGACCCTTTAGTTGCTGGTTATGCACCCCTCCTACTGGCACTGTGGGGCTGCAGACATTGTGCCACCCCACCCAACCTGCTACCCCCAGCCCTTAGAGCATACCAGGAGGACTAGAGGTATGTCTGCATCAACAGGCTGAAAAGCCCATCCCTGTAAGTCCCCCTAAAGGCATATGCCAGTCCCTGGAGGATTAGCCATACCCCACTATCCCCCTGCACCATGCGGAGTGGGGAATCTACTTGCACAGCAGCTGAGTCATCTGATTGGTCACTATGCTGGCCCACCATGACCCCACACAACTGTGTTGGGGGGCACCAGAGCTGTGTGGCTGTATGTTATTATGGACCAAGTTGCCTGCCACGTCAGGTACAGAGCCCTGTGGTGCAGTTACACTCCATTTGAGCTTAAACTACCCAAGTTCATGAATAAAGGCCAATATCTTAAAAAAAAAAAAATCAGTCAAACGTAACAAAGGTACTGAAAGGCATTGAACTGAATTTTGTGACTCATGAGTAGATGGAATGAATGGGAGGAGGTTCAGTTTCAAGAATGCAAATAGCAGGTTAGCCATAAACCACTGCCCCCTCCCAAATATACTGCCTTCACCACAGCAATGTCCCCCAACCCCACCACAGCACCATTCCTCAGCCACACTATGGTCAGAGTTCAATGAAAGTAGACTCCTATATACCTGGGGAACAGAAAATCATGCAGTTTTGCTGTCCACACATACTACTTCACACCATAGAACTGGGAAATAAGTAGAGTGAAGTGGCACGTTATGCATGGGCAGAAAAACTCCATTGTTTTCTTTTACCCAGGTACTGTATATGGGAATCAGCTTTCATTAAATTCAGTTTGGTGCCTTGCAGAACAGTTAGTATGGATCATTGATTATTTACGCTGTTACAAAAGTTATCTGTTTTAAGTTTTGCTGCTGTGTTCACAACATGCCAATAATGTCTCTGCTCAAATAGTGAAAGAGTTAATTTCATGATAATTATAGTAACCATCCACTGAATAGAAGCATTCCTTAGTGTTGTGCAAAGATACTATTCATCCTATTTTGGAAGCTGTTTGGCAGAGCCTCACTCTGATGAGGAAAACCAGAAACCACCCTGCCGCTCATGTACTTTTTTGAGAGAGTCT
This sequence comes from Neoceratodus forsteri, assembly GCA_016271365.2. Lineage (NCBI taxonomy): Eukaryota > Metazoa > Chordata > Ceratodontiformes > Ceratodontidae > Neoceratodus > Neoceratodus forsteri. Next base: position 62,775,136 of record JADMNL010000032.1, read on the forward strand.
CACTATGATAAGGGAGACCAGGCGTCAACAGGGGTCCACCTCAGAAGAGGCAGACAGGGAGCCAACATCACTGCCCCAGCAGCTATCTGAGAGGATCCCACTCCAGTGACAGGGACCAGGAACTGTTCTGCCACTTCAATGGCTGTTTGAGGGGGGTTCCTCTCCAGTGAAGGGGACCAGGAGTGCTTTTTCTGCACCTATGATAGCTGTTTTTAAGGGTTCACTGTTTTAAGGAGGGGGGCCTGGAACCATCCTGTCACCTTTCTGGCAGGCTGTTATAGAGGCTTCTCCTCCATCGAGGGGAAATAAGAATGATCAGACCATTCCAGTTGCTTTTTGAGAGGGTTCCCCTCCTATAAAAAGGATCAGGAGCTGATCCTCTGGCTGGCAGCTCTTTGAAAGGGTCTCCCCTCCTATAAGGGAGACTATGAGTTGTCTTGCTGCTCTCCTTACAGTTACAGCATTCTCTCCAGGGTTGGTTAGCCACCAAACATAATTCATGCACAGAATTCCTGACATACGCTTCATGGTAACCTTTCTGCAGAAAGCAGGTATGCCACTGCTGTCATCTACTGAGCACTCCTCAGTATTGCAGCATCTTTTTTCATAAGCCTCTAACAAACTTGGTTATAGAACGGCAATGAGAAAAGAAGGAATGTTGTTGGCTGAACCACTGCATGTGAAAGTATGGTAAGTGTGCCCAATCCCTGGCAGTGGAGTACTGCGAGGTCTTCCACCATGCCAGTGAACGGCCAGAGTTCTTGTAGGTCTCTGTGGGTTCACATGACAACTAACATGCTCATGCAAAGTCAAACAACTGGAACACAGTTTCAGCAGATTTATTGTCCACGCTAAAATTCTTTAGCCAAGCAGTGGCGGGTTCTCTGATCTTCATTACTCACCTTTCATCTCCCTTTCTTTTACACGTTAATGCAGTACACCTGGCAGGTGGCCCTTGAACATTTCTTGGGGCTCCAGAGCACACTTCCCCCATTAATCCTGTCTCTCAGGGGCTGATGACGTATCACTTTCCAAAACTGATCCCATACTTCCATGCTCTGCTACCCTCCATCACCAGCTCCCTGGGGAGAAGAGTTTTTCCCTGATTGTTTTAATTACTGCGAAACTTAATGTTTTAAAATCTGCGTTGTCCTCTGTAAGTTTGTTGTAAAGTGTCCTGAGCCTTCAGGAAAGGGCGCTCTGTAAATAAAATTGCCTTGCCTTGTGTGAATTCCTTAGGCAGCAGAAACAGTCTCACTGTGCAGAGCTGAGCACACTTGTATGACCCCCTGCACAGCATATGACATCTATGGTATGACTGAGGATTCGGATTCCTCCTGGACTTCCCATCTGCATAATGGTTCTGTTCCAATAAAACATCCCCTCCATCAACCTGGGATCAAATTCTATGGTTACTTGTGCTTTTACCCACTTTTGCAGGATCACTAAGGGGGACCTGATAACAAATTCTCTCTTCCATCTATAAGGTCTGTTTTTTGTTAGCCCCATCACAGAACTTTATCTGGAAAAATCTTTTCTGGTCCCTAGGCAAGGAAAACTGCTTTCTGAATCTGCATCTTGCTCCTCAGAGGGGTCTCTCTCTATCGCTTAATATCTTACAGTGGGACATCTCCAAGTACCTCAGCCTTCTGGGAGTCTCTGCTCTGCTCTTCTACACCTGGGTATCACAGTCTCTCTATTGTGCTTCTTCTGCCACTCTGCAGCCTGAACCATGGTAAGGCATGATTAAATATGGACACATCGTGGGTAAATGTGGATAAATCAAGGTCAGGCATGGATAAACTGTGAGTAAACATGATAAATCAAGGTCAAGTGTTGATGAACTGAGTAAACATGGCCAAATCAAGGTCAACCATGGATAAACTGTGAGTAAACATGGACTAACTGTGGGTAAACATGGCTATATCAAGGTCAGGCATGGATAAACTGTGGGTAAACATGGCTATATCAAGGTCAGGCATGGATAAACTGTGAGTAAACATGGATAAATCAAGGACAAGCTTGGATAAACTGAGTAAACATGGATAAATTGGTTCCACCATCAGAACGTGCCCGTCCGTGAGCACCCGTCATTTGGGCACAAAGATTTTAATTTTGCTGCCCGTATATATTCTAACTCCGGGCGGGGATGACCTTGGGGAAGGGTCATGGACTATAAATTGTGGCGCCCCTCAGTTGACAGGTATGCATTCGAACCAGCGACAGATGGCTGGAACGGGATAAACAGGTCAAGCATGGATAAACTGTGGGTAAACATGGATAAATTAAGGTCAGACATGGATAAACTGTGGGTAAACATGTATAAATCAAGGCCAGGCATGGATAAACTGTGGGTAAACATGGATAAATCAAGGCCAGGCATGGATAAACTGTGGGTAAACATGGATAAATCAAGGTCAGGCATGAATAAACTGTGAGCAAACATGGATAAATCAAGGACAAGCATGGATAAACTGAGTAAACATGGATAAATTGGTTCCACCATCAGAACGCACCCGTCCAAGTGCACCCGTCATTTGGGCATAAATATTTTAATTTTGCTGCCCGGTATATATTCTAACTCCAGAGGGAGGACCTCAGGGAAAGGGCAGCAAATTTAAAATTTTGGCACCCTATTGATAGGCGCACTCGGACCAGCCTACAGATGGCCAGAAGGGGGGGATACATCAAGGTCAGGCATGGATAAATTGTGGGTAAACATGGATAAATCAAGGTCAGACATATATAAACTGTGGGTAAACATGGATAAACTGTGGGTAAACATGGATAAATCAAGGAAGGCCAGGCATGGATAAACCGTAGTAAAAATGGATAAATCAAGGTCAAGCATGGATAAACTGTGGGTAAACATGGATAAATTAAGGTCAGACATGGATAAACTGTGGGTAAACATGGATAAATTAAGGTCAGACATGGATAAACTGTGGGTAAACATGGATAAATTAAGGTCAGACATGGATAAACTGTGGGTAAACATGCATAAATCAAGGTCAGGCATGGATAAACTGTGGGTAAACATGGATAAATTAAGGTCAGACATGGATAAACTGTGGGTAAACATGGATAAATTGGTTCCACCATCAGAACGCACCCGTCCAAGTGCACCCGTCATTTGGGCATAAATATTTTAATTTTGCTGCCCGGTATATATTCTAACTCTGGATGGAGGACCTCGGTGAAGGGGCAGCAAATTAAAAATTTTGGCACCCTATTGACAGGCGCACTCGGACCAGCCTACAGATGGCCAGAAGGGGGGGATACATCAAGGTCAGGCATGGATAAATTGTGGGTAAACATGTATAAATCAAGGTCAGACATAGATAAACTGTGGGTAAACATGGATAAACTGTAGGTAAAAATGGATAAATCAAGGTCAGGCATGGATAAACTGTGGGTAAACATGATAAATCAAAGCCAGGTATTGATAAACTGTAGTAAACATGGATAAATCAAGGAAGGCCAGGCATGGATAAACCGTAGTAAAAATGGATAAATCAAGGTCAAGCATGGATAAACTGTGGGTAAGCATGGATAAATCAGGGTCAGGCATGGATAAACTGTGGGTAAACATGCATAAATCAAGGTCAGGCATGGATGAACTGTGGGTAAACATGCATAAATCTGGGTCATGCATAGATAAACTGTGGGTAAACACGCATACATCAAGGTCAGGCATGGATAAATTGTAGGTAAACATGCGTAAATCAGGGTCAGGCATGGATAAACTGTGGGTAAACATGGATAAACTGTGGGTAAACATGGATAAATCAAGGCCAGGCATGGAGACACTGTGGGTAAACATGGATAAACTGTGGGTAAACATGGATAAATCAAGGCCAGGCATGGATAAACTGTGGGTAAACATGGATAAATCAAGGCCAGGCATGGAGACACTGTGGGTGAACATGATATATCAAGGCCAGGCATGGAGACACTGTGGGTAAACATGATAAATCAAGGCCAGGCATGGAGACACTGTGGGTAAACATGGATAAACTCTGGGTAAACATGGATAAATCAAGGCCAGGCATGGATAAACTGTGGGTAAACATGGATAAATCAAGGCCAGGCATGGAGACACTGTGGGTAAACATGATAAATCAAGGCCAGGCATGGATAAACTGTGGGTAAACATGGATAAATCAAGGTTAGGCATGGATAAACTGTGGGTAAACATGGATAAATCAAGGCCAGGCATGGAGACACTGTGGGTAAACATGATAAATCAAGGTCAGACATGGATAAACTGTGGGTAAACATGGATAAATCAAGGCCAGGCATGGAGACACTGTGGGTAAACATGATAAATCAAGGTCAGGCATGGATAAACTGTGGGCAAACATGCGTACATCAAGGTCAGGCATGGATAAATTGTAGGTAAACATGCATAAATCAGGACCAGGCATGGATACACTGTGGGTAAACATGGATAAATCAAAGTCAGGCATGGATAAACTGTGGGCAAACATGATAAATCAAGGCCAGGCATGGATAAACTGTGGGTAAACATGGAGAAACTGTGGGTAAACACAGATAAGTCAAAGTCAGGCATGGATAAACTGTGGGCAAACATGATAAATCAAGGCCAGGCATCGATAAACTGTGGGTAAACATGGATAAATCAAGGCCAGGCATGGAGACACTGTGGGTAAACATGATAAATCAAGGTCAGGCATGGATAAACTGTGGGTAAACATGGATAAATCAAGGCCAGACATGGATAAACTGTGGGTAAACATGGATAAATCAAGGTCAGGCATGGATAAACTGTGGGTAAACATGATAAATCAAGGCCAGGCATGGATAAACTGTGGGTAAACATGGATAAATCAAGGCCAGGCATGGAGACACTGTGGGTAAACATGATAAATCAAGGTCAGGCATGGGTAAACATTAATAAATCAAGGCCAGGCATGGAGACACTGTGGGTAAACATGATAAATCAAGGTCAGGCATGGATAAACTGTGGGTAAACATGCATACATCAAGGTCAGGCATGGATAAATTGTAGGTAAACATGCATAAATCAGGGTCAGGCATGGATACACTGTGGGTAAACATGATAAATCAAGGTCAGGCATGGATAAACTGTGGGTAAACATGGAGAAACTGTGGGATAACACGGATAAATCAAGGTCAGGCATGAATAAACTGTGGATAAACATGATAAATCAAGGTCAGGCATGGATAAACTGTGGGTAAACATGGATAAATCAAGGTCAGGTGTGGATAAACTGTGGGTAAACATGGATAAATCAAGGTTGGGCATGGATAAACTGCGAATAAACATGATAAATCAAGGCCAGGCATGGATAAACTCTGGGTAAACATGGCTAAATCAAGGCCAGGCGTGGATAAACTGTGGGTAAACATGGATAACTCAAGGCCAGGCATGGATAAACTGTGGGTAAACACGGCTAAATCAAGGTCAGGCATGGATAAACTGTGGGTAAACATGGAGAAACTGTGAGTAAACATGGATAAATCAAAGTCAGGCATGGATAAACTGTGGGTAAACATGGATACACTGTGAGTAAACCTGCATAAATTAAGGTCAGACATGGATACACTGTGGGTAAACATGGATAAATCAGGGTCAGGCATGGATAAACTATGGGTAAACATGGATAAATCAGGGTCAGGCATGGATAAACTATGGGTAAACCTGGATACATCAAGGTTAGGCATGGATAAACTGTGAGTAAACATGGATAAATCAGAATTAGGTCTGAGTAAACTTTGGGTAAACATGGACAAATGAGGACAGGAATGAATACACTATGGGTAAACATGGATGACCCAAAATCAGGCATGGATAAACTAAGGTTAGTCTTTGATAAACAGTGAGCAAACTTGGATAAACCAAAGTCAGGCATATATAAACCTAGGTTAGGTGCAGGTCAACTAGAAGTAAACATGAATAAATCATAGGTAAACATGGATACACCAAAGTCAGGCGTGGATAAACCTAGGTTAGGTGCAGGTCAACTAGAAGTAAACATGAATAAATCATAGGTAAACATGGATACACCAAAGTCAGGCATGGATAAACGTAGGTTAGGTGCAGGTCAACTAGAAGTAAACATGAATAAATCATAGGTAAACATGGATACACCAAAGTCAGGCATGGATAAACCTAGGTTAGGTGCAGGTCAACTAGAAGTAAACATGAATAAATCATAGGTAAACATGGATAAACCAAGCTTAGGCATGATAAACAGTAAATAAACATGGATAAACCACAATCGGGCATGGCTAAAATGTAGGTAAACATAGTTAAACCATGAGTAAACATGGATAAACCAAGGTCAGGCACAGGTAAACCATATACTCTAAATATGTTTTACCCATTCACATATGGGCAGGGATTAGTCCCCATAACCCTTTCAAAGTGAAAGAGCGGTTTCTGAATAAAGGGCTGTGCAATAACATAGTACAGTGTTGACTACTTAGTGTTCATGTTGTCCATCCCTCCTGCTGCATCTCAGTAACTATACCGAATTTGAATATAGACATACAGCCAAACATAGAAGCCAGACTGTTACAGCACATAGAAACATATGTAGCTGGTTCCATGTCATCTCAGTGCAAGGAATTTTGTCACGGTCATTGTTCGCGTGGGCAATTCGCTGTATGTAAAATTGTTTAGTTCATTTTGTTTATTAATGCAGTGTAAGAGTACTTGCAAGGAAACAAAACCATGTAAGTGTGAAGGGTTAAGCTTTTGTTTAGTAATGCTGTGCAACAGTACTAGCCTCAGCGCACAGATTTAGCCGTTTAGTTAATTTTATTTATTAATTAAAACCAAACATTGCAATGCTGCTTAGTTGCTAGAAACAGTACACTGGGTTGAGGTTGCACTGTGATGTGGCTTTAGCCGCAATTGCGTTTCATGGTTTTGTATGTGCTAAATTGCGTGCTCTGTTTTTCTTGCGCTGACTTGACATGATACCTATGTAGCCCACCCCTCCACGGTGTCTAGGGGTGTGCTGATGGCATGATATGTTTTATATGTTTGTTTTATAAGCACTCAAACCTGAATTGTACCATCTTTGGCTATTGTTAGCCCCAAGTCATGTATGAAAAAGGGCTTTGGCTTATTACACTTATCTGGTTAATAAACGTTTAAATAAATAAAAAATAACTGTCTGAGGGGAAGGGGCACCACAACAGACGCTACTCCAGAAAGGTCTTGCATTTGCCATGTCTGACAGTCATACAGGGGTGCAAGGGTCTTCAGGTGCTGGGCTGAAAGGCAATCACAGTTGGGTACAATAGCATTTAATGAAATAACTGGAGACCACAACGTTATAGAACAAAACGTGGGGATCCCGTTTCATAACAGAATTAATGCACACTCCATAAAGCAGAGAATAATTGGGTTGAGGTAGGCAGCACATATCTTGGCCCACTATGATCCCATATTTCACATGGTAAAGAGTTTACATGCGCAGACAGTTCACATAAGCAACATCTCATAGATTCCCATGGGGCATTAATCAGACAGCCCCAGATTCAAGCAACTTTAATCCCCAAATTCACTTCGGACCGAAATGACCCCACTTCTCCTCTTTTCCCTTTACTCACCGGCATATCTTCCCATGGAACTGGCTGGCCTTTCATCTCGGGGTCACCATCTCCATCCCAAGTCCCAGCTTGATAGGTTCTCTGAGACTTCCCCACATAGAACAGGAGGGCCTCTCAAATCGGGGCTGCTAGCTCCCTTCCAACTCCCATGTTGGCTTCAGGTAGCATCCCATGGGTGACTGTCCCCATGACTTACTGGCAACACATCCCTAAACTGTGACAAGCATCGCTTTATCCCTGCTCGATCCACTCTCACTCTCTGCAGGGCTTTAGAGCTGGAAGCTTCCAGTGAAACCCTTCTCAGTGCCTCTCTACTTGGCTCAACCTCATGCCTCGCATTCAGGCAACAGTCCCAACTGGGCATCTTGCTCCAATTCCACCAAGGTGGCAGAGCTGGGGGGGGGGTCCCACATGGGACTTGAAACTATGGCCACCACCACGTCTTCCCACTGACTGTCTCTTTTCTCTCGGCCTGAAACATTTGGATAGCCAGAGGGGGCAATTGCTCCCACTCTGGACCTTTCCCTCCCTCGAACTCCTACGTGCCCACGCTTATATCTTGCCCACCCATGGCAACCTTCCACTAGCAGCAGGTCCCCAGAGGACGACCCAGGATTAACCCTTTATTGTTATACCTTCCAGCCCCAGATCAGAACATATCAAGGCATGAAATGTACCCACTAATTACCCACAGGCATGAACTGTACCCTGCCTTAGGCTCTAACTCACCCAAAAGAAGGGGGTGGGTTACGCATAGATTGTGTCAGCAGAAAAGACCTAGAGATTCATCCATTCTACTCCTTTCCCTGTCTAGCTCCATGTGTGGCTCTACTTAAGTTGTGTAACTCTTAATGCCAGTCTCCCAGTCAACAAGAGATTCAACGCATGGCTGAAGGACTGTTGTGGAGAGGAGGGATTTGGCTTCGCTGGGGACTGAGGATCCACCTGGAGGGATGCGAGCCTATACAGAAGCGATGTCCTGCATCTGTCCAAGGGGAGGAACCAGGATGGTCAGTGAGAGGGTTAAATGTTTCATCAGCAAGCATTTAAACTAGCCAAGGGGGTGGCAGAAGCAAGCAGGGAGAAGCAAATAGCCCCCACCCCTACAGAATAAAATTGTCAGTGGAAAGGAACCTAAGGTTGAGAAATCAACAAAGATACCCAAGACCAAAATAGGTAAAACGGCAGAAATAAGGCAGAATGGGAGTAAGGACAAGAGGGAAATAGAAGAAAGACATAGGGTGAGGAAGGGAGCCATTAGGAGGGGAGGCAACAAAAATTGGAAGGCCATGTGCACGAATGCCCACAGCCAGGGAAATAAAATCCCAGACCTAGCAGCCTTGATGGCAGAAGCAGACCTGGACATCATCGTTGTCACCATGACTTGCTTCATGGTGAACCATGACTGGGATGTAGCCATACCAGGTTACATTCTATTCAGGAGGGACAGGGTGGGTAAAAAAAGAGAAGGAGTGGCTATCTGTGTCAGGGAGGGGAATTAAAGCAACTGAGGTACAGTGAATGCAGGAAGAGACGGAGGCACTGTGGATCACCCTGGAGATGGGAAATGCCACTGCCAGTCATACTGGAGTGATCTACAGACATCCAGCAAATGGGGAAAAGCTGGACAGGGTACTTGTTGAAGCCATCCACAGAATGACGATTAAAGGGGAAGTGCTGCTGGTAGGAGACTTCAATCTGCCAGATGTTGACTGGAGCAACCATAGCCAGGAGCAGAGACATCAAACAGTTAGTGGTAGAGCCCACCTGAGAGGGAGCGATCTTGGACCTGGTACTTACCAACGGGGACAGAATTACACATGTAAAGGTGAGTAGCCACCTGAGATCAAATGATCACAGTACAGTATGGTTCAATGTGAGAACAGCGGAGGAGTCAAACCACATAAAAGCAAGGGTCCTGGACTTCAGGCGCACTGATTTTGCAAAGATGGGGGATTGTCTTAGGAATTTGCTGGCAGTGGGGAAGAAAGGAGGGGGTAGAGGAACAGTGGGCGAATTATGTAAAGGGAGCCATAGTGAAAGCAACATGCTTTTGCATTAGGCAAGTAAGCAAAACAAAGAGAAAGAAAAAACACTGTGGTTCTCAAAGGAAGTGGCTGAGATAGTAAGGGCGAAAAGGGTGGCATTCAGGAAGTACAAGGAATTGCAGAGAGTGGACGACGGGGAACTATATCTCAAAATGCAGAGAGAGGCCGGGAAAGCAGTCAGCAGTCAAGGTGCAAACGGAAGAAAAAATAGCCCAGGAAATAACAAAAGGGGACAAAAGCTTTTTCAGGTACCTTAGTATAAGAAAAAAAGACTAAACATGGGATCATGAGACTAAAAAAGAAAGGAGGAGGGTGTGCAGAGGGAGACCAAGAAAAAGCACAAATATTAAACAAATATTTTTTTTGGTACTCACAGAAGAAGGGTAAGGACCACAGTTAGAGATTGGAAGCACCACTGGAAGGGAAGTGGACACCAATTCATTTACAGAGGACAGAGTCCTAAAGGAACTAGCTAAGCTGAAAGTGGACAAGGCAATGGGGCAAGATTGGATACATACCGGGGTTATGGCAGTAAGCCATTGTGATCCCAACAACAAACACCTTTGATGTCAATGTACATTTTGATTTCTACTCGGTCTACGATGACTCTGTATGATGCCTGTTACAAACTAAGTCTGTATGCTGTTTAAATTTGTAATTTCTGTTTGTACTGTACTACATGCTTTCATTTGTAACCACATCCATGGGTCACAGCTCGAAATGAACCTCGGCTCTGTGTGCTTTTCTCAGTTACCAAAATTTTAAATAAATTTAAAAAAAAAAGTATTAAGAGAACTCCGGGAGGTGCTTGCAGCACCACTAGCAGCCTTGTTCAACAGATTGCTGGAAACAGGTGTGGTACCAAAGGAGTGGAGGAGGGCGAATGTAGTCCCTCTCCACAAAAGTGGGAGTAGGGAGGAGGCAGGCAATAACAGGCCAGTCAGCCTGACCTCGGTGGTCAGAAAACTAATAGAAGCACTACTAAAAGAAAGGTTTGTGATGTATCTTGAATCCAGCGGATCCTAGGATCCCAGGCAGCATGGATTCACAGCAGGAAGGTCTAGTCAAACTAATCTGATATATATATATTTTTTTCCAGCTATGTTTTCTTCTCCCTAGCACCGGAACTCTCTCAGGCCGCTCCACTCACCTGATCCACTCTACCGCCTGCTGTGGACCCTGCCTTCCTCAAGGGCATTACTTTCTCCCCTAGCCCTGGGCAGCTATGGGCCCAAGGAGACCGAAGGGGCAGAGGCAGGAACCAGTGTTGGGCATGTGGCAGAGTGGCACTGGGAGGGCTGTCACCTAGCCAGGCTGGAGGGGAATTTTTCATAGTTTGTCCCCGAGTTGCCTCCTCCCCCCCAAGCATGGTGTCCCCTGACGCCAAGGCACACAGCAACCCTACCGGCGTCAGCCACACTCACCCCAGTGTGTGGTCCGCATCCTGCAGCACCCCCGCTCTCCACCAGGGGTTGCTGGGATGCAGGACAGCCTGTTACCTTCCCCCCAGGAGAGGAGAGCAGCCCATCAGATGCTCAATCCTCTCCCTCCCCTGCTGACCCCCAGCACCTGAGCTTGCTCCCGAACTCGGGTCGCCGGTGTAGTACGAGGTGTGGCATCCAGCGCCTCAACCCTCAGCACCACTGGGCCGGTCTGATAGATTTCTTTGGCTGGGTGACTCAGGAAGTTGATCAGGGAGGGGCAGTGGACATGGTCTACCTGGATTTCAGCAAGGTCTTCGACACCATTCCACATAGGACGCTGGTAAACAAGTTGGCCAGCCTGGGGGTGGGTCCTAGGGTGGTAAACTGGGTCAGAAGTTGGCTGATCGATAGGACACGGAGGGTGATGGTTAATGGTGTTCAATCCAAAGAGAAGTGGGGTGACCAGTGGGGTCCCACAGGGATCAGTGTTGGGACCAGTCCTCTTAAATGTCTTCATAAGCGACATTGCAGAAGAGTTGGAAGGGAAGGTATGTCTATTTGCAGATGACACGAAGATCTGCAATAGGGCGGACACTCCAGGAGTGGTGGAGAAAATGAGAAGGGACCTAAGCAGACTCGAGGAGTGGTCAGGGGTGTGGCAGCTAAGATTCAATGCAAAAAAAGTGCAAAATCATGCACTTGCGACATGGAAATGCAGGGAAGGAGTACATGTTGGGGGGAGGTACTGACAGCCACCAAACAGGAAAGGGACATGGGAATAATCATATCTGATAACTTAAAGGTTACCAAACAATGTGAGACGGCTGGGAGAATAGCAAGTGGAATGCTGGGGTGTATACGGAGAGGTATCTCCAGCAGAAGAAAGGAGGTGGTGATGACACTGTACAGAACATTGGAAAGGTCACATCTTGAGTGCTGTGTCCAGTTCTAGAGGCCACATCTCTGGAAGAACATAGACAGAGTAGAAGCGGTTCTGAGAAGGGCAATGCAAATAGTGCAGGTGCTGCACAGGAAGTCATATGAGGAGAGACTGGTGGACCTCTATATGCACTCTCTGGGAGAAAGGAGGGACACAGGAGATATGATAGAGACTTTAAAATACCTTAATGGTATAAATAAGGTGCAAGAGGGTAGCATCTTTCAGAAAAGAAGATATTCAAGAACTAGGGGCCATGACATGAGAATGGGGGGTTAGTCCTCAGGGGTAATGTGATGAAGTATTTTTCACAGAAAGTGTGGATGCATGGAAAGAGCCTACCAACGGAGGTTATGGCAGCAAAAACAGTAGGGGAATTCAAAAATGCAGGGGATAGACATAAGGGAACCCTAGTGATAGGAAAGAGGGGGTAAGCTGCAGATCACCTAGGATCTGTGGTATGTGAAATAGGTAGGGAAAATGGGCAGACTAGATGGGCCAAGCAGTCCTTATCTGCCGTCAAATTCTGTGTTTCCCTCAGGACTTTGTCTAATACTGCTCCGAAAGCCTGAACAATGTTTGCTTCAACAACCTCACTGCCAGGTAGGCTACTTATTCCATATGTTAACCACCCTTGGTGTAATCGTACTGAGGATCCCACTGTAAGAGGTATGTAAATTCAGAACACTCAGTTTTTTTAGTGTACCTGACTCCTACACAGTTTCTCACTATTTGGGTACCGCTCTAAAAACTGAAAAAATGGGGGTGGCAGAGCCCTCATCTTAAATCTGTAACATAAAACTAAATATCAGCTGGTTTTGTTAACAGGAGGTTTCTGCCACCCCCACACCCCAATTTTTTTAATTTCAAAAGTAGCTTGCCTGTTTGTTGATGCTACGATCGTAAATGGTCCACCAAAGATGTTTCCAGTAGCACAGCACATGGAACACTTAACTTCCCCATAGTACTGAGTGACAAGTTGTATAATGTTAGGCATGAGAACTAAGACGGTCCTTAGTCCTCCATTGACACTCCAACCCCTGTGTGAAGTAAGGCTTCATGATGTTTCCACTTATCCTTCCCTCCCCCATCGGTTTGATTGCATGTCCACTAGTTCTGCTTGCACTCACCAGCTCAAACATCTGTTTATACACCACCCTGGCCACCTACTCTAGTTGTATTTATTACTGCTGCTCCTGGACAGGGACCATCAGCCATGAAGCTTTCTAGCCCTAGCATCCCCATTCTCTGCTGCAGAGTGCCCCCCCAAATAATCACTCATGACAGTGTCTTCCAGCTAGCTAAACCAATGTTGGAATTACACTTTATGAGCTTTGGGAGCTAGGGGGGCCCATAAGAACTCTATCTTTAAATTGTGCCCCCCTTTCCATTATAAGTCAATGGTAGTGATGCATGAGCTACTGGGGGCTGAAACATAGAATTTGATGGCAGATAAGGACCGCATGGCCCACCTAGTCTGCCCATTTCCCTACCTAACGGATAAGCTGCAGATCCTAGTTAACCAACAGCCTACTTCCTCCTACCCCACACTAGAACTGCCTTATGCCTGTTCCATGCATTCTTGAATTCCTCCACTGTTTTTGACTCTATGACCTCCTCCAGAAGGCTGTTCCATGCATCTACAATCCTCTCTGTGAAGAAATACTTCCTCACATTACCTGTGAACCGTCCCCCCTCTATTTTCAAATTGTGCCCCCTTGTTCTTGCACATCTCTTTTTCTGAAAGATGCTACCCTCTTGGACTTTGTTGATTCCCTTGAGGTATTTTAAAGTTTCTATCATGTTCCCCCTCTCCCTCCTTTCCTCAAGGCTATCCTTTAGTCTTTCTTCATATGTCTTCTGGTGCAGACCCTGCATCATTTTGGTTGCCCTCCTCTGGACAGCCTCCATCCTGTCTATGTCTTTGCAGAGATGGAGTCTCCAGAACTGTACACAGTACTCCAGATGTGGTCTTACCAACTGTCTGTACAGAGGGCCAACAACTACCTGTTTTCTACTGGTGATGCCTCTCCCTATGCATCCCAGTATCCCCCCAGCCCTCCTTACTGCCTTCTCACGTTGCTGGCCCACCTTTAGGTCATCTGATATGACTATCCCCAGGTCCCTTTCCATTTTTGTTGTTGTCAGTATCTCACCCCCCATTGTGTACTCTTCCCTGAGGTTTTTGTTTCCCAGGTGCATTACTTTGCACTTCTTTACGTTGAATCTAAGCTGCCATACATTTGACCATTCCTCCAACCTTGCCAAGTCCCTTTTCATCCTTTCCACCCCACCTTGTGTATCAACCCTGTTGCAGATCTTTGTGACATCTGCAAAGAGACATACTTTCCCTTCTAGTCCCTCTGTAATGTCACTTACAAAGACATTAAAAGGACCAGCCCAGCACTGAACCTCGGGCCTCACTAATAACCCTCCTTTCTTCACTGTGGACTCCATGTACTATTACCCACTGTGTCCTGTTGTCCAGCCAGTGTTTTATTCAGGCTACCACCTGGGACCCATTCCCAGGCTGGCTAATTTGTTTATTAATCTTTTGTGTGGGACTATGTCAAATGCCTTGCTAAAGTCTAGGTAGGCCATGTCCATAGCCCCTCCCTGGTCTACTACTTTGGTCACCCAGTCAAAGAAATCAATTAGATTTGTCTGACATGACCTTCCTGCTGTGAATCCATGCTGCCTTGGGTCCTGTGCCCCACTGGCCTCTAGGTACTCAACAGGTCTTTCCTTCAGCAGTGATTCCATCATTTTCCCTACCACTGAGGTCAAACTGACAGGTCTGTAGTTTCCTGCCTCTGTCTTGCTCCCACTTTTGTGAAGGGGAATCACATCTGCCCTCCTCCAGTCCTCAGGTACCACACCATCCTCCCATGGTTTATTAAAAAGGGTAGTCAGTGGTGTTACTAGTTCTTCCCTTAGTTCTTTTAGAATTCTTGGGTGAATCCCATCAGGCCCCATTGCTTTATCCACCTTCAGTTTTAAGAGTTCTTTCAGAACCCTTTCTTCTGTGAAAGGACTAATATCAACCCCTATCCAGAGTGCTTCTATTGACTGAATTAGGTATCTCCTCCTGCTTTTTCATTGTGAATACTGAACAGAAGTATTTGTTCAGTATCCCTGCTTTTTCACTGTCGCTCTCTGCCCAACAACTTCCTCTTTATTCAGCCTCAATACCCCTGCCTTAGTCTTTCTTTGCTCCCTAATGTACCTATAAAAGGTTTTATCCCCCTTCTTAACTGAGTTAGCTATCTTTTCCTCGGTTTGGGCCTTTGCTATTCTGACTGCCTTACCCACTTCCTTCTGCTTTAACTGGTACAGTTCTCTGTCCTGCTCCTTCTATGTTTCCTTATACTTCCTGACTGCTATCTTTTTTCCCTTACTTTCCCTGCCACTTCTTTTGAGAACCATAGTGTTTTTTTCTTTCGTTTTGATTTGTTTACTTGCTTCACACAAAGACTTGTTGCCTCTGTGATGGCGGTTTTGATGTTTCCCCATTGTTGCTCCACCCCACCTTCTTGCCTGTTTGCTAGTGCTTTTCTGAGGCACTCTCCCATTTTGACAAAATCAGCCCTCCTGAAGTCTAGTACCTTCACTTTTGTGTGGCTTGACTCTACAGCTAAGTTTATCATGAACCACACTGTTTGGTGGTCGCTTGTTCCCAGATGGCTACCCACTTCAAGATCAGAGATCCTCTCCATCCCCATTTGAGAGTACTAGGTCTAAGATTGCTCCCTCCCGAGTGGGTTCCAAAACTAGCTGTCTGAGGAATGCCCCCTGTAGGGCATCGAGAATGGCCCTGCTCTTGGATGTGGCTGCAGCAAAAGTGCTCCAGTTAACATCTGGCATATTCAGATCCCCCATCAGCAATACCTCCCCTTTCTCTACCATCCCAAGGATGCCTTCTATCATTTCCTTGTCTATTTCCTCCCCCTGAGACGGTGGTTTGTATACAACCCCTGTGCGGAATGTGGAGCCATTTCCAGTCTCCACGGTGACCCACAGTGCCTCCTCTCCTCCCTGTTTACCCTTTAGTTCTGTTGCTTTGATCCCTTCCCTTACATAGAGAGCTCCTCCTCCTCCTCCTCCTCTTCCCTCCCTGTCCCTCCTGTAGATTGTGTACCCTGGTATGTTGACATCCCAGTCATGGTTCTCTGTGTACCATGTTTCTGTGACTGCCACAATATCCAGGCATCCCTCTTCCATCAAGGCCACCTTTTCAGGGAGCTTTTTGCCTAGACTACGGGCATTGGTACTCATTACCCTCCATTTTTTTATGGCTTTATTTCTTTTTGTCACATACCTGTCCTTACTGCCTTAGTCTTTTTCTTCATTTACCCCTGCCCTTCTCCCTATCAACTGCTCTATCTTGGTGTTTGCCTCACTAACCACCCTGATTTTTTGGCGGGGCTAGGATTTCCCTTCTCCTTTTCAGTGCCTCCCCCCTTGGCTAGTTTAAATGCTTACCAATGAAGCATTTAAACCTATCACCTAGGATCCTGGTTCCCCTCCTGGATAGATGCAGACCATCGCACCTGTATAGGCCTGCATCCCTCCAGATGGAGCCTCATTCCCCAGTGAAGCCAAATCCCTGAGCTCTGCACCAGTTTTTCAGCCAGTCATTGAATCCCATGGTGCGGAGTACCCTAGCCTCATCCATGCCATAGACAGGTAGCACTTCCGAGAAAGTTACCATGTGTGCTACTTATTTAAGGCCCCTTCCCAACTCCACAAACTCCTGTTGCGCTGCTCTAATCCCATTCTCAGCCAAGTCATTCGTCCTTTGGTGGATAATAACATCCAGCTCCCTCCCCCTTGCAGCTGCTCCCATGATCCTGAGGATTCATTTCCTGTCCCTCCAAGCCATGGCACCGAGCCCTGGCAAGACCCTCCACTCCATAATTCCAACACTGATAAACTGCTTCGGTCAGACAAATCCAGTGCTCATTTGGTGTCTATCCAGGGGCATGAGGTTCGAGAGTGCCATGTTGTCATACGCCAAGCCAATGGATTTCCACTTTTCCCCCTTCCTGCTGGAGGCCAGCAGCTAGATGCTCCAGGTGTGTGCACACTGAAGCATGCTGGTCATCTGAGCAGGTCAGTGTTCCACCCTCCCACAGGTGCTCTGTCTGCACTTCCTTCTGTGGTCATCCAGGTTCCAATAGTATGTTGGAGTCAGGTACCACCACCTCCAAAAAAGGAGACTATATTCTGGGATGCTTAGTGCCCCCGCTGGCCACCCAACACCTGAGGCTCATTCCTGAACTTGGGAAGCCAGCGTTGCAAGTTGCAGCACACTTCTTCACCGATGGGAGGACTGTCACCCCATTCGTGTTTGGGACACTGTAGTTATGCTCCCTCGCAGGCTTCTCTTCTCTAGGCTAAATAATTTAAGTAAATCTCAATAAAGTCTGATTGCTGTGACCTGATGACCTTTAGTTTCTTAAACCAGAACTCCACCAGCTGAGCTAAATCAGCAAATATTTGGCCTAGATGAATCTGAATTTTCCCAGTGAAAATAGAGTTTTTACTGGAAAACAATTAACTTTAATTCTTTGTACTGCTCCTTTTCTTTTGACAGTTTTCCCTCCTTGGCATTGTTTGAGTGAGTGTTCAAACTCTGTATAGAAATCTTTGGAGACAGTTCCATCTAGTGTCCAGAAGGTGGAAGTGCTGTAGCTCATAAAGCTGGCCCATCCCAGAGCTTTCCCTATGGTATGCAGTAACAATACTGTTACACACTGCTATTTACAGGGATTCATTTACAGTCACTAGTTCCCTGTCATCTAATCACTTTTTCAGTTGCAGTGCTAATTACATTTTAAATAAATGTACCTCCTTTTGTTTATTCTCAGACATTCCCAAACTTTAACACCCCTGGACTCCTGTTGTTAGGCATATTAGAAGCGTGTACCATGGAGTCGACAGCGAATTGCTGACTCCCATAGCAATGTCACAATACCGGACACCGTATTGTGCCATCCCAAAATGAAGTTTTTTTTTGTTGGGGCTATGCCCCACACCCCTCGATTTCTAAATAATCAACTCAGATCGGAATTGTTCCAGGGAGGGGGCAGAATACCAGAACAAAGGCATCACCCGAAAACAGACCATTACAGCAACAGTCGTTGTAATGGTCTGTTTTTGGGATTCGCTCTCGGGGTGTCATGCTGGAGGGGGCAACCGATTAGAAACCAGGACAGGACAGCACAGCATGAACTGCATCCAAGACTTCTATACTGTAAAGCAGCAGTATTTATTAGTCAGCAAAAAATGTAATCATATAGGTTTTTCAGAAAAAAAAATTATTTCTAACATCCTTAGTATTCATCCTCAGTGTATTTTTAGTTTTCTCAGACAGTGTTAAAACAACTTTAATAACTAATTTTGTAATTAATGACTCACATCATTAAAGATGGCCACCACTCGCAATTTTTTAAAAATCTCTTCCGTTGAGGTTACCTGTTAGAAGTGCATGCTATAATTATAATGTGTATGTATTAGAATGTTGATACCACATGATTCTGATGGTAAGTACCATAGTACTGCACAAAAATATATGTAAGTTTTTCATGGTGGGCGTACCACTTGAAAATCCCATTTCGTGGTACAGGAATGAAAGAAAACAAAAAGAAAAATGTGTTTCTTGATATTTTTGCCAGACAAACATTGCTGCTGAAAAAAAGCATTTGTCAATGCTGAATGTTTGCCTCTGGTATTGCTGTTGTACCGGGTCTTGCTTGTACACATTTTTACTATATGGGCAGACTGTGTGGACCAAGTGGTCCTTATCTGCCATCAAAGTCTATGTTTCTATGTTTCTATATATTTGCCCAGGATAGAGCAGATGAGATGTAGTATCTCATTTTCAGTGGTGTCCTGCTTTGACACGTTGTTAGATTGTAATTACCCAGGATAGGCCAGCTCAGAGACAATATCTACTTTAAGTGGGCTCCTACATTTTGACCTTAAATGTCCAACAGTCTTTTTATGACTGATGTTATGAGGAGATTTAAAAAATGACACCTGCCATGTTCAGGAGGTGGGGTAACACAAGGGATATGCTGAACATTAAGGGCCAAAATCTTCAAAAAAATAAAGTTATGAGTAAATGCTGGAACAATTAATTTCCTCATAACTTACTTGGTTTTTCACATTTTTACCCCACATTTTCAACATATTCTTTTTATGACCACTCCTTCTGAGCATGACAGGTGTTATTTATAAAACAATGGCTGAAACGTTATTTTGTACCACATGTGTTAAAACACATTTTGGGTAGGATTTGAGAAGTGACAGCTGTCACATTCATGAGGTGGTATGAAAAAAATGGCTACGTTTAAAAGTTGGGGTAAAAATATTGAAAATTACCACAGTTGCAAGCATTTTCTGAAAAATTGCAACATAAGGAGCTTTTACACACAGGTTTATGTAATGTAATAACTGTTACGGAAACAGTATTCCGTTACATCCCTTGTGCACAAAGTGCATCTGTTTCGTTCCCTAGGCAAACGTTCGTCCAAACCTCAATCTCTGCTTTTCGCGGTTTGCACCGTCGTGTTCCATTGTGTCAGGCTGTGTAAAACAGCCATTCCAGTAGAAAGGCAGAAAACAACATTATAGAGCAGCAAACTCTGGGGAAGTCGAAACAAATGGAGGCGAGGGTTGCCGGAATACTCACAGCGTGTAGAAAGGAACCAGAATGCAACAGAGTACAACGGCGCCACACAGGTAACGCTGATTCTGTTTTAAAAACGTTTTTTTCATATTTTACCCCAGATTTTCAACATAGCCTTCTTATGACCCCACATAGCCTTCTCATGAGCCCACCTCATGAACAAGGGCAGAGAACAGTTTTCAAATCCTGCCCAAAAGTTGCTTTTGTGCCACAAGTGCAAAAATACATTTTGGCCAGGATTGTAAAAATGACAGCTGTCACATTTATGAGGTGCTGTAAAGAAATGGCTATGTTGAAAATTTGGGGTCAAAACATTGAAAATTACCAAAGTTACGAGCCTGTGTTCATAAATTTCAATGTAGGCTCATACCTTTGTTGTTTTTTAATATTTTTACCCACATTTTCAACATAGCCTCCTTTCGACCCTGCCTCATGAACAAGGGTAGAGAAAATTTTCAATTCTTGCCCAAAAGGTGATTTCGTGCAGAGACCACAAAATCACCTTTCAGGACACAAAAATACATTTTGGTCAGGATTTGAAAAATGACAGCTGTCACATTCATGAGGTGCTATGAATAAATAGCTATGTTTAAAATTTGGGTGAAAATATTGAAAATTACCAAAGTAACGAGCCTGCATGTGCAAATTTAAATACAGACTCATAACTTTGTTGTTTTTTAATATTTTGACTCCAAATTTTCAACATAGCCTTCTTATGACCCCACTTCATGAACAAGGGCAGAGAAAATATTCAACTCCTGCCCGAAAGGTAATTTCACACAGCAACTGCAAAATCACCTTTTGGGACAGATTTGCCTAATTTCGCTGCCATGGGGTCTCAAAAAAGGCATGTTGAAAATTTGGAGCAGAAATATTCAAAAATGACTGAGTTATGCCAGCAATGTCAAAACCCCAAACCCCACTGAAATACATTGAACCACATATCTGATTTCCTCAGTTCGCAGTCCATGTTGAAGAGTGAAGATGTATCTGTGGTCTAGAGAAGATTATAGCGTTTAACCCCTGCTGGGTAATTAAGGGCTTGGGGGGGTGGGGTGGTAAGCTTATATAGATAGCATACCTGTGATATCTCCTGTTTTTCACCTGGAGACTCCTGTTTTTTTGACTGAACTCCAGCCCTCCCTCCCGGGAAACAAAATCTCCTGCTTAAGTAAAATTCTGTCAAAATATCTATTCATGTTTTGGTGGGGGGGGGGTTGGGCAGATAAAGACACATAAAAAGTAAATTAGTGATGAACAATGTAACTGATACCTTTGTATAACTAGTTGTTGATTCTTTTTAGTGCTTATTCTTGACAAAATAAAATATATGAAATGTTTTAAAATGCTTTATTTCTTGTTTTTGATGCCATTTAAGGACAAGCTCATGATGTTACAAAATCTCCCTACTAGCAGGCCAATCTCCCTACTAATTTAACTCAAATCTCCCTCTTAAGCAAGTTGGAAATATCACAGGTTTGATATAGTGACTAACAAACACTGCTGCTTTAACAATCAGGACAGCCAATCTCTGGCTTTCCCGGGGCTTGAGAACTGTTGCTAATGTTGGAGCAGAAGGGATGCTGTGTTTGACATCAAATGAGCTCCTATCAGATGCAAATGGTGTTGACAGACAAGTGATGTGACCAATGGAAACCCAGGCTCTCAGCTCTGTATAAAAGGGGGATGGCATACAGAGAGAGAGGCAGATCTGTTTGGGATCCCAAAACATGCAGAAGGAGGCAAATCCCGTAACAAAGGGCATCATTCCCAGGCCTTGT
Organism: Neoceratodus forsteri; assembly: GCA_016271365.2. Classification (NCBI taxonomy): domain Eukaryota; kingdom Metazoa; phylum Chordata; order Ceratodontiformes; family Ceratodontidae; genus Neoceratodus; species Neoceratodus forsteri. The sequence goes on from JADMNL010000032.1 coordinate 62,796,627, forward strand.
GTCTGGATGCAGGATGTTTGAGTGGTATATGCATGCCAGCTTTGAGAGACGACAGCTGAAGATCAGTGCATAGCAACTGTCTGCAGTGGCTTCTCTGATATAGAGTGCATTGCAGAAATTGGCTTCTTTTATATAAAGTGCTTCCACTTAGAAAATTCACAGGTGATTAAAGGGAGCATGCTACAGGAGTGTCACACACCTCCCAAACATTTAACAAATTCCAAATCTAGCAAGCCCTATTCTTGTTTAATTCACAAAGTTCCAATCACAATTCTTATAAGCGGTGCTACTGCTTTCATGTCATGTAATAGCAAACAAAGTCCAGTCACCCCTTCCCCCATGGTAAATCTTTTCAAACTTTAAAGTTTCTTTCTGCCTACATTGGCTATTTACTTACTTTTGTTTTCATAAAAAAGGGTCTCTTTATGTCTTCATATCAGAGCTCTAATCTGAATTAAACTGAACCACCGGCTGCCAAGGTGGAACTCCTCAGTTCAGTCCTACATACGCAGTTTCCTATGCACAAATCAAATAAGCACCATCTCAGACAGTTTTTTATTTTATTTCAGTGGGGACCAGGCAAGGTTTTCCCCTCTCGACACTCCTATCCACACTTATCATAGAACTTCTTGCACAGGCAATATGAGGTAACCACTCTGATTACTGGAGTAAGTGTGTGGGGGTATACAGAATTAAAAGTTGACTTGTATACAGATGATATCCTACGGATTTTAAAGGACCCTTTGCATTCAGTCACATCATTGCAGGACACTCTGGACAGGTCTGATAAACTCTCAAGCTTCAAGATTAATTGAACAAGGACTTCCGGTGGAGATATGGCAGCATAGACATGCTGAGTTCAAGCTCTCTCCTCAAAACAGCGATTCCCAGACCTCCTTACCTTGCTAAAAGCCTTAAGAACTTTAAGAAATGAAATCGGACATAAATACAGAGCAAGGAAGGTAGAACTAAGTTGCAAACTCCCCACGGGGAATGGCAAGGCAATCGAAAAACTGCTACCAGCTACTGTCGGACCCAGCCGAGGGGGAAGATTGTGGCCTAGCTGATACAGACCCCCCTGCCACGATCAGCAACCCGAACAGAAAGCAAAAAGGGAAAGGGGGGAAAAAATGGCAGAAACCATGCAATCAGATGCTACCCTGAAAGCGATCTCAGATATTTGGGCAGAAATGAGAGAAGCCATATAAGAATTGCGTACTGACCTAGGGGAACTCCAGGCTAGAGTGAATGAGGCTGACATGCAGATCTCCAAAAATACAAACAGGATAGACATTCTGGGTAAGGCTGTACGAGTTCTGGCCATGGAGCAGCTACACTCCTCCATTAGACAAGAGGACACGGAAAATAGAGGGCAGAGGAAGAATATCCGCATTTTTGGCATCCCAGAGGGGGAAGAGGGCTCTGACCTGGCGGCCTTTGCTGATTACCTGCTCCATCTAGTGCTGGACCTGGAGCCTGAATACCAATAGGATATCAAGAGAGCGCACTGGGCCTTAGGCCCTAAGCCAATGAAACTCGATGCTAGACCTCGATCATTCGTGAGGCGCTTCTTAAATTATAAACAGAAGGAGCAACTTCTATTGAAAGCCTAGCGCAATCAAAAAATAATGTTTGGTGACAAGCGCCTTATTTTCAATAATGACTTTGCCCCTGCAACACAATGCATGAGAAGGGAATAGTCCCCTCTATTTCCCCACCTCAGGGCACAAAATTTGAAATTTCATACCCCCTTCCAGCAAGAATGGTGGTCCTGTTCCCAAATGGCCCTGTGACATACAATTCAGCTCAAAGGCCAGAGATGACTTACAACTGAGAGGGATTCTCCCTGAGAAGGGCACCAGGCAAACAATAAGAGATCTTCCTGAGCATACCAGGACTGGTTCCAAAGAATTAAGGCAGGAAACAATTGGTGACTCCTAACTACAGACAATCCTGGATAGGGTGCGACAATACAGGAATCCGACCCTTCAAACCTGAAGGCCACTTTGTATAAACTGAGCTGAGGAATCAGATTAGTGGATGGGAACGAGGGTGGGGTGGGTTAGCTAATTGCCAGGTAAGGGTCTGAGAATGGGCCACTACTCTTCATACAGCAAACACCCGTATCATAAGTGAATCATATGCCTCTATATCAACCTTGGCATAGCGGGCGTTAAGTTAGAGTGCCTTGTTCTCTTCTGGGCTCGCGCTGGCTGCCCCCACCTATTCCACTTTAGTGGCTCTCCCTGCCTGGAGCAAATATTCCTCTCCTGTCCACAGTGATATACCATTTTTAATTTCACTCAACAAAGAATAGGCGATGAAAATTGAACATGCCTTGAGTTATAGGTCATAGTTCCTTGAAAGGGCAGGTAAAGTGGCCTGCTTTGGTTCAGTGTGGACTTGGGAGGTCTCAGGAACTGAAATGCTGGGGTCAAAGGCAAACAGATTTGGCTGAGAAAGCAAGTTACAGAACAGTGTGAACTTTCTGTTCATTTTCCATAATACTTATACAATTTAGATCATTTTCAAAAGCGGGGCCCCTCTTAGACGAGAACTAAGGGAAATTAAAATGGGTGTACAGATTTGAAATGAGCCTGAAAGGGAAACAATGTCTAGTGCTGGGAAGCAAATGACCTTATAACAGCATTTGGGGGGACAACATCGGCCTCCCCTGAAGGTGGATGACTACCTCTTGGGTCAGCCGTACCAGGTTTACTGGCCAGAAATAGAACAAAATGAAGGGCCAAAGGGCGCTGGGTCCTTCTAAATGTTCTTATTATTATTATTTCTGTTTCTTATACTTTTTATATTACTGAGCCCCCACGCGGAGTACTAAGACATTAATAACAGCGAGGAACTTTTTCTTACAATCCTAGAGTTCTCTTTTTCAAGGTACCATCAAGATTCACACATGTCTTCACCATACCTGGAACAGCTAATATTTATAGTGCTGTTCCTATAGGGGGCAGTGATTCCCCTCAAGTGGGACTACACCCACAACAAGTGGGCCGTGCCCCACTTTCCCGGGAATGGAAATGGTTCCAAATCAACTGGGTCAGAGATAGGGTTATCTCCTCCAAATGTGGAAGTGTTTTTGTATATAGTGCTCTCCTTTTGGAGAAAGTTTAGTTTAGTTCTGTTACTAGAACCTGGATTCTAGTTGTTTCAAAAATGTTTATAAAGAATAATGTTTTAAGCAACCTGTTTAAGGCAGTAATGAAGGTTATAATAGAGATGGTAAAGTTAGTTCATGTTAACATATATTTTGGTATAAAGTTATGAAAATGGATGATGACACTAAGATATTGCAAATACCCCAAATGATTTCTTTGGAAGAGGGAGCTTGGGGCAGAGAGGAATGGAAAAACTCTTACTGGAGTGCCCACCTTTTGGGTCTTCTGTGTTTTATTCTACTGGACAACCTGTCAATAGGTGGTGAGACTATGTCTTTTCTGATTTTATTAAATGGTAGCCCCCTTTTGCTCAGAGGTGTCCCATACTAAGTAATGTTTACACCCTTCTCTGGAATAATGGTTAATGCACCAGTCAAGATTTATTCGTAGAATGTGAATGGTCTGCATTCCCCTATAAAACGTACTAGGGTAATGCAACATTTGGGAAAACAAAAAGCAGACCTGTACTTTTTACAAGAGACCCACTTTTCTCCAGGTGAACATCTAAAATTGCAATGGGGCCACTGCTATCAGATTTTAGCTTCTTCACATCCCAGTGAGCATAAAAAAGACACGCCCATCCTCATCCCTTCTACTACTCCAATGGAACTCCAAGAAACTTATATTGATCCCCAAGGAAGATACGTGATTGTCAGGGGGGTCTTATACTCTCAAACAGTAACTCTGGTAAACACCTATCTACCTCCACAATCCTCCTTGCCTATTGTTAGAACCTTTCTACAGAAGGTAATGGAAATACTGCAGGGCACCCTAATAATGGGTGGGGACTTTAACACCTCTTTCTCCTTATTTGGATTCGTTTAACCCCCAGCCCCACGACTTTCAAATGCCACCAAATACCTAAAGGGGAATCTGTCCTTCTTGGGTATAGAGGACATATGGAGAAAACTATTTCCATCTGTCCCAGGCTATACCTTTTTCTCAGGGAGACACTATTCATATTCAAGACTGGATTATGTCTTTATAACAGGGGAACATCTTACTTTATTCCAGGATGTCATGATAGAACCTTGGATAATGTCGGATCACAATCCCCTAATTCTCAAACTGAACCTGGGTAAACAAAAAAAATTTAAATTCTGGTGATTCAATTCATCTGTTCTCCGAGATTCCAAATTTCAGAAATTTATTTGGGAGCATATCCCTTAAGCCATTGATGAAAATTCACCACCAGAAATTTCTAAACCAATTCAATGGGACACCCTAAAAGCCATAATTAGGGGGGAGGTACTGGCATATGCTTCTCGTAAGCAGAAAGGGATGGATGCCAAATTTAACTATCTAAAAGAACAACTTAACTCATACCAATTATTATATAGAGATAAAGATCTTCAACAGCAAATCAGAAACACAAAACAAGAAATCTGAATAATTCTAGATTATAAAATTCTCTGAAAATCTAAATTATTTAAAACAGAATAATTATGAGGGTGGGGCTAGGGATCTAGATTATTGACCTGCAGATTGAGGGCTAATAAACAAGCCTCAACAATTCTTAAACTAAAACTTCAGGACTCAAATAAATACACCTACAAGGAGGAACTAATTAAACAAGCTTTTTCCCCAATACAGTAAGTCCTTATATGCAGCCTCCCCATTATCTTAAACTCACGAGCACGATATTTCAATATTCCTAGCAAATCTCCCACTACCCTAACTGATGAAGATCCAGAGAAAGTCATTGGAGACTCCAATAGGAGCTTCTGAGGTCCTCCAATAGGTGAAGAACCTGAAGCCCCTCAAATGCCCAGGTCTGGATGGATTTGGGGTGGAATGGTATAAGGCATTCATACCCCAATGTCTGCCATATTTTCTTCCAGCTTGTAGAGTGGTGGCAGAAAGGGAGACCCCCCCACCTTTCTGGGACCGTGCCATTCTGTCTCCACTACCCAAATCAGATAAAGATCCAACACTTACTTCTTCCTACTGCCCTATTTCTATTTTAAATTTAGACTACAAAATGTTCATGGCCATATGGGCAAAAAGGATAGAACCTCTTCTGTTTCATTTAATTCACCAGGACCAATCAGGATTTATTAAGAAATGTAACACCTCAGATAATATACGAAGATTAATGATCCTGTTGGAATACATACACTCTAGACGGATTCCTGCTACTCTCATCAGTTTAGACGCAGACAAGGCATTCGATGGGGTGGAGTGGGATTTTCTCTGGGCCACCCTTTCAAAATTCTCCTTCCCAGATTCTTTTCTTACCTGTCTTAAAAATATATATGCCCATCCAGAGGCCTACATCCGGATCAACAGATCTCTATCTCAACCTATTCTCATACAGAGGGGAACAAGGCAAGGGTGCCCCTTATCCCCGCTACTTTTTGCTGTTTATATAGAACCTCTGGCTGACACCATCAGGAGGAATGGTTTGATAGAGGGGATCCCCTTGGGACAAAGGGAACACAAGATGGCGTTATTTGCAGATGACGTCCTCTTGACTTCCCTATCACCAGAGACATCTCTTCTGGCATTGTGGTAGACCCTGGAAATGTTTGAGGCAGTTTCAGGCTTTAAATTGAATATATCTAAAACTGAGGTTTTGCCATTATATTTTACCCCCTCCCAAGATCTCAAACAAAAATATTCAATTAACTGACATCGAACAAAACTTAAATATCTAGGAATTCAAATTCCCATAAATCTAGAAAACCTTGAGTTGATAAATTATGAACCTCTTTCAATTCAAATTCGATCAGATCTCTCAAAATGGACAAAGTTACATCTTAACTTTTTTCAGCGCATTGAGACTAGTCGTATGATAGTCCTCCTCAGACTGCTTTACATGTTCCAGAGTATTCCGACCTTCCCCTCTAAATTCTATTTTGAGTCCTGGGACAAAACTGTTTCAAATTTTATATGGAACGGGCAAAAAACGAGGGTTAGGATGTCTCTACTTCAACTCCCGCTTGTTTTCAGGGAGGAGCCAACTTGCTTAACCTTAAATTTTAATCAACAGCAGCCTTCCTTAAAATAGTCTTCCTTTGGCTGTCTCCCTCATACTCACCCCTCTGGAAGGAATTAGAATTTACGATAAATGATCTGCATGACATAACTAGAATAACTTTGGCATCTTCAAATAGCAAACCCCCTTTACGAGATTTCACTCCCTATACTGCCCAAGTGTTAAAACTTTGGTATGAATTAAAACAAAATAGATTATTTAAGGAAACTTCCTTTTTTTACACACATATATCGGAGGATGGGGGTTTCTTCCCTGCAACCTTTGACTTGACCTTTTCAAAATGGAGATAATTGGGGCTAAACTTCTTCTCTCAATTTCTTACAAAATCTGGAATAATATCATTTGAATCTCTTAAGGCTAGTTATGATCTTTCCAATAGTGACTCTTATAGGTATATTCAGGTCAAAAATTATATTTTACGACAGAGGGACGTGGGGGCTTGCTTCCCAGATCCTCTTCCAGTACAATAGAGCCTCCTAGAGGACTGCTTGGGAGGCACAACCTGGGGCCATCTCAATGATCACCTCTACAAAATTTTGAGGAAGGGATTAGGTGACTCCTCAGAATCCATATTAAACAGTTGGAATAAAGACTTGGAGCTCGAGGTTTCTGAGCAGGAGTGGCAGAAGGCATCAGTCCTAGCTCAGGAGATTACCCATTCAAATAAATGGAGAGAATTTGCCTGGCAGTGCCGGACTTGTTTTTTCCACTCACTAGCTGTTCTGGCAAAGTATCTCCCACCCTCATATGGAAAGTGTTGGTGCAGGTGTGCATGTAAACTGGCAGGCTTGGGCCATATCTTTTGGACATGTCCTCAGATGACACCTTTTTGGTGTGCATTTCAACAAGAGATTTCAGATTGTCTGGGGGAGCTAGTCGAGCTTTCAGCAGAAATGGTGCTTCTTTCAATATTCCCTTCCCACCAACCAATTTGGTACCGTACCTTACTTCCTACATATATTTTGGCGGCAAAAAAAGCCATCACCAGACATTGGATTTCTCCTATAAATCCAAGGATTCTAGACTGGAGAAGGGTGGTCTCAGAAATTTACTATATGGGGGGATTGATGACAAAATTACTTAATAAGTACAATACCTTTGAGGTGTTATGGAGGCCTTGGGTCATGCATATATCATCTCTTGAGCCTAACTTTGTTCCCCAGTTTTCTCCTCTCTCTCCCAATTTGAGGGGGTATGAAGAACGGGGGGGGGGGTGCTGACTTCTTCTGTGACTATAAAGAAGGGTAGAGAACCCAGAGAAAGGAATTTGAGAACTAGATTCCATGGGGTAATGTACTAGAACTACTTCCTCAAGCTATAGAATTTAAACAACATTAAGAGAAAAATGTTAAATAATGTCCTTATGTATTACAGATTTTCTCAATGTAATGGATGTGACGATGTCAGGATGTAAACATATATGGTGTCACTTCTTTTAAATAAAAACAAAATAAAAAAAAAGATTAATCGAACAAAGAGAAAGGTCATTATGTTCAGAGGGGTCAAGACCCCCAGACGTTCTTAGATTAATGTCATACAGGTGGGCTAGGGAGAGTATAAGATACCTAGGTGTATGAATTCCAGTGAAACTGGGGGACATTTTTATGGTAATTACCCCAAGATGATCGAAGAGGCAATATTGCATAGGGACAGATGGAATAACCTTCCCCTGTCTTTGATAGGCAGGGTGTATCCAATCCATATGAATGTGCATCCCTGGGGTGCACATGCATGTGGCGGTGATGAGTATGGCTGTTTGAGAGACTTCAGCTGCTGTTTCACCTGGTTTTATCAATTTTTTTTAAAAAGCACAAAACTGAATAATTTCCATTCAAACTTGCATTATTCATTAAATTAAATAATCTAGAAATGAATTCTGTTAAAAAAAATTCTGAGCTTCTGCAGCTATTTTTTCCCCATGTTTAAATGAAGAAAAAAGTGGCAAACTCAAGGCTCATTGAAAAGGCCCCGACAAATGAGAAACAGATGGACAATTTAAAGGTGTCACCGCAGAGAACCACATCTGCTTCAAATAGCTCACACAACAAGTCTGATATTCAACAGATAAAAGACATGTTGGCTAGTATAAAAATAGACATTTCTGACATGAAAGACTCCATGGACCTACTACAGTCTCATATCAGAAAGGTTTACCAAAGATATATGACAGAAAGCTTTTATTTCTCAATTCAGCAAAAGCAATATCCTAAAACTACTATTTCTTATGCCTGGCAATCATATGACCTATAGTTCAGATTTCTAATCTGAGTTGCAAAAGAAGATAACCTAAGCTGCATAACAATGTTGGCATTAATATTATAAAGCAATTATCAAAAACTATTCTATGCCATAATATATGTGTACATGTTATAAAGCTGTCATCTCCCAGACCAGTAACCTTAGTGACCTGTAGTCTTGGCTACTAAATGTTGCATGAGGCGATCAATGCATGAAGCAAGAGCTTAGCCAATATTCTTACCACTCAGTGACCCTGTCGGCAGGCTGCAGCCAATGCCCAGTAAGACTAGTTACCAGTAGCTGTCTTTTCATGAGTCTGCTCATACTGTCCTATTGACTGTCAAAAGTCTGTTTTTTTATATCCTTGGGCCATCTAAAAAGTAGTACTGAACCATATAAAAATTGGTAGCGAAAAAGAAGGAGAACTGTGTGGAGAGTTGAAGCCCTGACCGCTGCACAGATTGGGGCGTCACCTCTCCCATCCCCCCTACAAGCACCATAACAAATTACTAGATTTCTTTAGCTCATTGCTCATAAAATTCAGCAAAAGCACCGACCGTACAGGCATTTTGAACATGGCGTTCCGGAACCCCCCCCCCCTTGAATCTCACTGGTAATACCGCAAGATAATGACGTGCTACTACCCCTACCATTATAATGCACTTCTGTATGGAAATAAAAGTGACTATATATGTCCGATGCCAAGGGATGTTTTTACTTAATTTGCCTAAATCCCATGGGATTTAGGCAAATTAAGGGAAATAAGGTACATACTGATTCACTTCGCATGTGGACCCAGGATCTGTCAAAGATGTTTGGAACACTAATAGTTCCTCACAATAAGGTCTTAACCTCAATAGATGAACCAACAGGAATTAAAGGTTATTCTGTTCAATAATTTAATCATCTTATTGTAAAATTAAACGGAAACGGATGACTGTATGATTATAAGTCTAACCCTGTATATAAGTAGCACAAGTATTTGATGACTATTAAAAACACGGTTTCAGAAACATACCTTAAGTAAGTAATAAGCTATGGCAAGGTGTGTATTATAGGTTTATAATAACTGGGTTTCACTTTCTCCCATAGGGAAACTCATCACATAATTTGCCATTATAAAGGAGCATTAATAACAGCAAACACATGCCCGGGTTTCCCTCACTCTGTGCATGCCCAGCCACAGCTCTTCCATGTTTGTGAACACTCGCCACCCTGCCTTCTCGCCCAAACCGCACCACCACTCTAATTCGGCGGTAAGTCATTTTTCTTTTTTTTTAATCACTACTGTTAAAGAAACAACCACCAGAGGGAGGAAAAAAAGAAAAAAATGTAACTATCACACAAAGCAACCCCAGACCCTGCTAAAAGGAAACTGGACAGCAGCTGAACTAGAACTTCACTTTATATAAATACTGTGGCATGAAAGCGAAACCCAGCAATTATGTAAAATAAAATATGGGGTGGTGTGTGTAAACTCAAATTTTACACACGCCCTCGGTGTTGGGTGCCTAGATAAACCCCTTGAGCGTCACTCTCGGGGTTTATGTTGCACCCAGCACCTTGGGTGTGTGTAAAATTCTCATTAACACACCACCCCATACTTTATTCTATATTTAGTGCACACCCCATGGGTGTAGTAAGGCATGAGTTCAAAGGCTGAGTGTCATTACGCCTCTGGGAAGTGCATAAAAAAATCATATAATGCACACCCTGGAAAGGCTTATTACATTTATAAAATGTTTCTAGTAGTTTTTTGGCAAAGAAAATGACATTCAGCACCTGACCGTGCATTTATAGAGATTTAATACTTGGTCAGGTGACATCTGTCAGCCAATGAAATTACTAGATTTTTTTCTTGCCATTTTATAAAGTGGGATACCCAATAGTCCAGCAGAAGTGTATCACATTTCCTTGTTGGTAACCCAGTTTCAGAGCAGACTAGGGAGCCGGAATTAGTTGCAGCCCAGGTTGGTTAGTGCTGTTGGCCACAGTGCTAGCCAGCCCTAGGAGAGAGAGATTCCCCCTTCCCACCAGCATGAGCCCCTCACATTGTTGGCCAGGGAGTCTGCCTCCTTGCAAGGGCATTGCACATGCATACATTATGATACACCATGCAAGGCTGACGAAGGCTATGGCCAGTACTACCAAGGGTGAGAGAAGGGTCAAAGAGAAAACAAAAGGAGAGAAACAAAAACCTGGTTGGTGTCTCCATAATGGCCTGCATACTTTGGTTTGACACCAGGGAGCTCTCTGCCCACACATGGATTCTCGGTGCCGGGAGGTGGGGGCTGCACTTCCCAGGACCCTGATGCTGGGTTCAAGGTGAAGGGTGGGGACAATGAACAGGTTAGTGGCAAAAAGGGTTTTGGGTAGTCTCCTGGCTAGAGAAACAGCTTGTGTACAGGCAATGGGGGAAAAACCTTGATTGGAAGAAAAAAAATAATTCTTGGAAATAAAAATAACTTAAAGTATCAGTACTAGTTAACCAGGAAGTATTCGTCACTTCTCAGATTTTTGCACTGCCAGGTAATTTAAAAATTCCAATTTTACTTTTGCATTTTTTTTTTTTTTTAAATTACTATTTTATTCACCTTCCTGCCTGCCATCCCCGACCCTTCAGGAGCCCCAAGGTAGACATCCCTCTGCCTTCCACCCTGCCCGTATGACCCCACAGGAACCCCATGGGACTTCAGTTTACCCCCCGAGCGGGGATGGGGCAGAGCCCCCTTACCCCAACAATCAGCTTTCGTCGGTCCGAGGCCATTAGGCGGGCGAAGGCACATCGAGAACACGTCTCCGGGGGCTCCACTCTTCCCGGCAATGGCAGGCGTTTTCCCTTTTTCTCCTACCCCTACATCGTAGACTCCTGACGCCACATGCTAGAGTGCCGACATCACGCTGTATGTCAAAGCAGCCTTCCTCAACATTGGGTTGCAGTACTCCCGAGCCTCCACTGAGTCAGACAAGTGTTCAGGCTATAGCCTTAACTCTCCCCAGAGTAGGTGAGCTGTCGTAGGATGCTCAAGCCTAGCTTCCCGGCTTTCCACCACGACCCGAGTCCGCCTCCTCATTCACAGTCGCCGGGCGGAGTCTCAGGTGTGGCGCCCAGCACCTCAACCCTCAGCGCCACAGGGCCGGCAGCATTTTTTTTTTACAGATTTCTGGTAATTGTTTCCCTTGATTTATGTAATACATAAAGTTTGTGGATCCACAGGAAATATAGCAGCCCTTACTATCTCCTGTTTTTCACCCTTTACTTAAATTGTTTATTCCTATGAACCCTCGGTAGGCAAAGGAAGGAATGGTGCATTCCAGTTACATCGGACAAAATAACCAATCAGAGACTGGCAGCACCCCTTTTTTCTCAGAATTCATTATGGAGTGCCTAGCAGGGGACTGTGTTAAACTGTCAGACACAAAGAATATGAAGAATGTCAAATAAAATCAAAAGCAAAGGATTAAAGTTTTGTTAGCTGTGAGGCTTGTTTGGCACAATGCTTGCTATAAAGAACATTTTAATAAACTAGCAGTGCCGCTTTAAAGTGATTTTCTAGATTTCTGTAAAGCAATCACGCAGGACAAAAATCCTTAACATTCCTATACTATATAATAATACTATATTTTACATTGCACAAATCATGAGAGGGTTAGGGGAAAATGGATTGTACCTCTGGTTCAGAAGCTGCAACCTGTGCCAGCTGATAGATTTATTACACTTGGCTGCTGTCCGGAACAAAGGGGCCCTTGCTCTTTGCACTGGCCTCTTTTGCCTCAAGGGCTTGGAGAATATTCATGAAATATGTAAAATAATGTATCATTGTTTTTAATATTTGTGTAATGTTTGCCTGATTCTGTGTTTTTAAACTCTTTTGCATGATTTTCATTTTTTTAATTGTGTGGCTAAAGCTATGTTGGCATAACCTCAAATAAAGTTATAATCACTAACATTCCAAAATAAATTGAATTTCAAGATATATCATTCTTTATCATTAAAGTCATTTGCATGAAACCCAGCACTTTGTCACTCGGGCTCCATCTGTTCCTGCCAAAGCTGCCCCATGCATACTCAAATACGCACCCTGTGTACCCTAAATTCATCAAGCGTGTGTTGAAATGAAGGGCTGGCTTACCAGGCAGCAGACAGCCAGGCAGCAAACTGTGAAACAAAGTTCCTTTGCACATCATTTTTGAATGTCTAGGGGCAGTCCTGATTCCTGCTGCTTTTTCTGCCCAGTAGTCATTGTCCTCTGCTCCTGATATCGGAATCAGTTCTGGTGTGGCAACAGGTTGTGATGTCATAAACAGAGAATTATGACCTCACTTCACAGCAGATATAAGTAGTATAAATAAATGAAGTCAAAGGGGAAAAGTTTCTAGTTTAGTGGAAATAACTTCAGTTTTAAAAAAGGAGAGTCCTTGAATGGCACTGACACTTTAAATTATCTTGCTGACTTGTAAATATTCCACAGCTTGTGATCTCGTTGTAATTGTCTATGTACAGTGAAGCTACTTCTTGCTGATTTGTAAATTTGCAGAGCCTGTGATATCGTTTAATTGACCATGTACTGTGAAGCTATTTTTTTCCTATGTGCTTTATACTGTTGTACTATACAAATGCTCCCTCTCCCCCTTCCCCAGGACATACCGTGAGATGAGCATCTTGTTGTTCAGTATCATTTTCCTGGTAAAACTTTTCAATAAATAGATTAAAGCTTGACCAGTTTACTGAATTCAGCACACTCATACAGTTGCACGTATTTATGTTTTTTCTCTTTTGAATGAGGAAGAGTACCAGGACCAGAGGGCATGGAAGGAGGGAGGGAGGTGGTGCTGCCCCTGTATAGATCTCTGGTAAGACCTCACTTAAAATACTGTGTACAGTTCTGGTGGCCACATCTCCGGATGGACATTGTCAGAGTGGAGGTCCACAGTAGGGCAACTAAAAAGGCACAGGGTTTGCATCAAAAGCCCTATGAGGAGAGAATAAGGGAATTCAATAGGTACACCCGGAGGGGGGGGATGACAAAGACCTACAAATACCTCACAGGGTAGATAAAGTACAGGAGGAAATTATTTTTCAGAAAAAATGTGCACAAGAACAAGGGGACATGCTATGAAGTTGGAGGGCAGTAGAATCAGAAGAGATGTGAGGAAGTACTTCTTTACAGAAAAGAGTGATGGATTCCTGTAACAGCCTTCCAGTTGAGGTGGTGGGGGTGAAAACAGTAGTGACGTTCAGGAATGCATGGGCTAGACATAAGGGAATCTGAGTGGAAAGGAATGGGGAGAGGGAGAAAGACCCAGAGATCAAGTGGGGTCTATGGCGATATTGTAGTTAGGGGAAGATGGGCAGACTGAGTGGACCAAGTGGTCCTTATCTGCTGACAAATTCTATGTTTCTATGTGATGAAGCTGGGGGAGGGAGTTTAGGAGGGATGTGAGGAAGTACAATTTCACTGAAAGAGTGGTAGATCCTGGAACAGACTGCTAGCAGAAGTAGTGGGAAAAAAGAGTAGTGGGCTTCAAGCATGCATGGGATAGACCTATGGATATATTAGAAATGAGGCACAGAGGAGGGAGGGTTGCCGGAGACCAGTTAAGATCTGAAGAGACAGACTAGGCAGGGATCATTTGAGCAGACTGGGTGGAGCAAGCGGTCCTTTTCTGCCAACAGATTCTATGTTTCTACATTTCTCTTGTACAAAAAAAGAGAGACACCTGTATTGTAAATCAAATTTATTTGTTACAGCTTTATCACATAAGAAGGTAACACCAGAACTCTGTAACAAAGGAATGTAGTATTAGCTGCAACTTTTTCATTTGATATGTATATCAGTCAGCAGATGTAATGTCAATGATGTATATGGTCTTCAGTAAATACATGCTGTTCAGAGCGAAGCAATGGCTCCACTCTTCCTCCCCCCTTTCTGACACTATATTCCCTGGATGGGGCCTGCCTAGACTCTGTCCCCAACTTCAAGTACTGTACCTCAGCCTCCACTGAGACCAACACCTTGATTACTCCAGGCACATCTCCCAGGTGATATCCAAGTCTTTCACCAAGCTTGGCATCCTATGCAGAGTAAAGAGCTTTCTCCATCTACACATCAAGAAACAGGTTATAGAACAGTCAAGTCTTCCCCTTATGGTCTACAGGGTCGTAGTATACTCAGGAGCCAACTCCACTTCCCTAGACAAAATTACAAACACTGTTCAATGCACTGTGCAAATCTGTAGCGGACTACCCCACCCCGTACACACCACTGCACTATGTACACACCACTGCACTATGTACAATGAGCTGGGTTGCCTCCGCCCCCATGCTATATAAACGATGCATACTGCTCTCATGCGAGCCAAATATTTGACTGGCAAACTACCTAAATACTTATCTGATGTCCATTCTTCCTCAGCAAACCTTATCTATTCACTCAGATCTGAGGCAGGCAGCCATCTCCCTGTCCCTCAAACAAGAACAACCTAGGCCGAGCCTCCACCAGCTACAGGCTCCCCAACACCTAGAACAATCTGACCTCAAAGTTACTACCCCTCCCTCCCCCAGATCAAGAAAGGCTTTGATCAAGACCTGCTTCAAACTCCTGTCAACCTGCTTTCGCTACCAGGGTTGCCCTTTCCTGAGCCTAGGGCTTCCCCCCAAGGCTCCTTGTAGACCTCATCTGGAGTAGGCCCCCCTGGTCAGGAACCTTGGCAGGACAGTTGCATTGCAGCTTGCAACAAATGTAGCCCAGTAAGGCTATTAAGCTGATTCTATCAATCTAGATCACTGCTGTATCACTCCAGAACTATATGTGCCTCCCAATTATATGCACTCTGCGAGGGACTGCAGTGGCTTTTGATGTGATGTCTAACTTGGAGATTAATCATTTTTATCTTGCAGTGTGCACTGTATGAACTCTGTAACAGTATGTAGTCTGTAAATGAACCCTTCTATCCCAGTCCCCCCCCGCCCCCGGTGGCAAAATGAGCAGTGGGCTCTGTGTGCTTACTTGGTAAAATATGTTTTAAATGAATGTTTCTTTTTGTTTCAAACCCGTTCCCTGGGTTTCCCTTTCTTGATAGATTGTTGTTGGGGGGGATACCTTACTTAAACTGGTGCATCAAAACTTTGTGTGAATTGTCAGGTACTCTACTAGTTAAGTGAAATTCAAGCAATTCAGTTCTTAGTGTCATTCAATATTTTTATTTTTCTTCAATTTTTTAAATGTTGTTGTTTCCTTTATAACATGATTTCCTTTCTTCTGTATCAGCATCCAAAAATTATATTTCATTTCAAAAAGAGCTGATATTTCAGGGCTTAAAATGTCCCTTCTTCAGAGCGGAAGGGTTTTAAATAAAGATAAAAAAAATGTTTTTATTACTACTTATACTTTGGATTATTGTCAGAATTATTTTATACATTTGTTGTTTTAAATACCTTTTTTTTCTGTGTTTTTAAATAATAACACTGCAGGTGGAACTGACCTGCTTGCTGACTGTGGTTTGTGCAGTCTTTTAAATGAATGCTGGCTTCTTACGGTTCCACTATGTCACGATGACAAGAAATTTGTCAACCATCTGCACAGCAACAGCACAACACTGCCAACTGGTGTTGTTCCATCACTGGGGGAACAAGTGTTTTCTGTGAAGGGCTTTGCCCCCCCCCCATACCAAAGATTACTAACTCCAGTCAGAGTTAGTTCAGGGAAGGGGGCAAACACCCCAGCGGCAGCAGTGTTAGAATACCTGGAGACCATCACAGAAAACTGCCGAAAATGTCGCTGTGATGGTCTTTGTGGTATTTGCATTGCTGCGCCATCAGTATACCACTTCTTACATACATTCTTTGCCAAAATCACCAGTTTCTAGTTTATATTAGCTTCTGGTGACTGGCCTACTGTTTTTCTAAATAAAAGTAAATTTTTTCTAAATAAAATGACATTTTTAAAAGAAAATGTTTTGTATATCCCCTTTACATACTAACATACTAAAATGCCAGCAGAATAGGCCTAACGGTTTTTCGAGTCTGCTCGATTGGTCAGCCCCCAACCGGGATGCTGACCTTGCTGCCCCCCTCGCCTTCTCTGGCTTCTCCCTTCCCAGTTCCGGATATTCTTGCTGCATTGGATTTTGCTTCCAGAACCCTTCCCCTGTACCTGTCCCAGCCCCTCTTGAACCCCTCCACCGTCTCTGCCTCCACCAGCCCCTAGGCAGTGCATTCCATGGCTCCACCACCCTCTCAGTGAAGTAGCACCTCCTCCTTTCTCCCTGAATCTTCCCTCCAGCTTCCACCCATGCCCTCTAGTGGCCCCTCCTCCTTCCTTCAAGCACCCTGACTGTTCCTCCCTATTTACCCTCTTCATGTACTTGAAGACCTCTATCATGTCCCACCGTCCCTCTCTCTTCCAATGTACATATTTAGCTCTTCTGCTCTCCTCATAGGTCCTGTCCCCAAGCCCCAAATCATTTTGGTTGCCCTCCTCTGGACCCTCTCCAGGAGTTTAATGTCCTCTTAAGTGTGGCCTCCAAAACTGCACGTCAGTACTCAAGGTGTGGCCTCACCAAGCAGTTATACAGAGGGAGTATCACTTCCTTCCTTCTGGAGGTGATCCCCAACGATGCATCCCAGCATCCTGTTGGCCTTGGCTGCTGCCCTCCTACAAGCCTCCAAGTTGTTCATCTTGACATCCACCACCACCCCCAGGTCACTCTCAGCCATTGAGACTTGTAGCATTCCCCCATTCCCCCCCCCCAGGGTGTACACTTGGCCCAGGTTTCTGGCCCCCAGGTGGAATACCTTGCATTTCCCTGCATTGAACCTCAGCTTCCACTTTCTAGACTTTAAATTGTTATACTATTGTTGTATCTTTAATATATACTGTATTTGTTTTAAAGGGTAGCAGTGTTTCTAAAGTGACCAATCTACTGGACCTCCATTGATGTAGAGCCTTAATGTTGGATGCATTGTATTATTCCACTAGATTGTGTCTCATTAATATTCATGCATCTCAGACAAAGTCCCAACGTGCAGCCCTAGTTTGGGAGGTACAATTGTATTTGCATATGTACCCTATTATAGTATGGGGAAGGGATTTCAATCATGGAATGGCTCATGAAAACCGCGGCCTACAAACTCGAAAAATGTTTTGTGACTCTAATACTTTAAGGACATAGTAGGAACTGCCCAACTGGTGCCAAAGTCCTTACATCAGGAAATAAGATTTGGCACACAAAATAAAAAACAGACATTTGACCCCTTTAAAGATTGTAAGAAGAGGGTAGAGAACAGAATGTTTCAATCTCAGAAGACAGCAGCAGGACAAGAGGTTTCCAACCCAAAAGAAACGCTGGAAGCAGTCAGTAATATTGTGTTAAATTCTTTTGGTACACGTTCAGAAGTTAATTATGATTCAGAATTTTTTTCCAAGTTAAAATTTGCTTCAGCTGTTGGCACAACAAGCTGAAACATTGGTAAAGCCTATAACTTTAGAAGAAGTAAATCAGGGTCATTACTGCCCTTAAAACTAACACAGTGGCAGGTACTGATGGTCTGGTAGCAGAATTTTACAAAACTTTCAGCACAGACCTGGCACCAGCCTTGATGCAAATTTGTACTTATATACTGGATAGTAATAGTGTCCCTAACACTGTGACCAAAGCTAAATTGGTGATGATCTGTAAAAACAGGAACAAAGCAGAAATGGGCACTATAAGGCCTTTTTTCAGTGTACTAAATACAGATTGCAAGATTCTCAGGAAAATGTTAGCAGCTAGATTATCTAAAGAGACAGAACATTTAATTAGCCCTTTCCAGGCATGTTCTGTCCCAAATCGTAGGATAGAGGATAATTTAATACTGCTAAGGGACATTTTTCAGAAAGGGAACCAGGGACAATTAGATGGGTATATTTTAAGTTTAGATCACGAAAGGGCATTTGCTTGTCTATCGCATGACTACCTTGTTTGCCTCCCTTCAGGTCTACAGTATACCTGAGACTTTTGTAGACTGGATTTGGACCTTTTATGACAAAGTAACTGTACTACCAAATATGAATGGGTGGACAGGACAGGAGGTACAAGTTAAAAAAAGTTAAACAAGGGGTTAGGGGGCTGGCTCGTCGGCGCAGCGGTTGGATTTCTGCTTGCGACGCCAGCGACCCGGGTTTGGGAACGGACTTGGGTCGCTGGAGGGCTAGCTGGGGAGAAGGAAAGGAGCATCCCAGGATGGCTCGCCTTCTCTGGGGGGAGGGTGGGGATGCACCTCAGTGCATGCTGGCCCCTGGTGGAGAGCGGGGACACAGAACAGGCACCTGAGATGGAAGCACTAGGGGAGTGGCGGACATCGGCATGCGCCTTGACGTCAGTGGCATGCCACTCCCTGGGGAGAAAACCAGAGAACTGCCCTGGTTGACCAGATGACGGTCTCTCCGGTCGCTTGACTGCCGCCAGGCCTCCTAACAGGCACCGCCACCTCAGTGACACCCCCGGGCCAATACAGACACACTGACCTACCCCCACCAGAGGAGAGGGACCCATCTGGTGAAGGGACACACCGGGTTACCGGGGGAGTCACGATTTGAGGTGAGTGGTAGCCGGGGATGAGGCACAGCATGCTAACCAGGACACTGAGAGACCCGAAGGAGTGGCCGGCCAGGGGTGGCAGGAGGGGGAAAAAAAAAAGGGGTTAGGCAAGGATGCCTCATGAGCCCATTGTTATATATTTTTAGGTTAGGCCCTTCATTAAGACATATGGCGCAAGCCCAAAGGATTTCAGGCTTATTCATTTCTCCAAACTTCCAGCCTATAAAAATCCTGGCCTATGCAGATGATGTAGCTTCATTGATATCTGATGTGTCATCTGGAAGAGCTGTGTCTGAGACCCTTAGAAGGTTTACGCAAGTCTCTGGTTCCAGAAAAAATTATGATAAAGATACTATACTTGGCGCAGCAATCCCCCAGTGGGGGTGTGGGGGAACACTAGCAAATATTTCAGTTTCAGACACAAACTTCAAAATACTGGGAATAGAATTTGGGAAGGTGGACACAGCATCTCAGAACTGGGAGGCCAGTTTACAGATGCTGACAAGAAAAAAATGGAATCACTGCTGAAAGCAAGGATTGTGGAATATCTTGAATCCAGTGGGTTACAAGACCAGGAGCAGCATAGATTCATGACAGGGGAGGTCATGTCAAACAAATCTGATAGAATTATTTGACAGGGTGACCAAGGAACTAGATCAAGGTGGAGTAGTGGAAGTAGCCCACCTAGATTTCAGCAAGGCGTTCAACACTGTTCCACACAGGAGACTAGTAAACAAACTGGGCAGTTTAGGAGTGGGTCCAAAGGTGGTAAACTGGGTAAGAAATTGGTTAAGGGATAGGTGGCAGAGGGCGGTAGGAAACTGAACTCACTCAGAGGGAGGGAGGGTGACTAGTGGGGTGCCTCAGGGATCAGTGCTGGGACTGGTACTCCTTAGTGTCTTTATAAGTGACATTGCAGAGGAGCTGGAAGGGAAGGTCTGCTTCTTTGCATATGACACCAAACTTTGCAATAGGATGGACACTCCACAGGGAAAGGATGAGCAGTGACCCGAGAAAACTCTAGGAGTGGTCAAGGGTATGGCAGCTGGTTTTCAATGTGAAAAAAGGCAGAATAATGCACTTGGGGCACAAAAACCCAGGAGCAGAGTACAAAATGGGGGGAAGGGGTATGCTGGTTCTAAAAACCACCAACCACCAAAGAGACCTAGGGGGTGTTCATATCGGATGACCTAAGGGTGGCCAGGCAGTGTGACAAGGTAGTTGGGAAGGCTAGTGTGATGCTGGGGCGATTAGGGAGGGTTATCACCAGCAGAAAGAGGGAGGTGGTGTTGCCTGTGTATAGATGATTGGTAAAATCTCGCCTAGAGAACTGTGTTCATTTCTGGAAACCACATCTCAGAAATAACATAGACAGAGTGGAAGCGGTCTAGGTGAGGGCAACTAAAATGGTATAGGGTCCAGATCAGAAGCCCTATGAAGAGAGATTAAAGGACCTAAATATGTTCACCCTGGAAGAGAGGAGAGCACAGAGATATTGTAGAGATCTTTAAATACCTCTCAGAATAAAATAGGTACAAGAGGGAAGTATTTTTCAGAACAAAAGGTGCTCAAGGACAAGGAAGAACAAAAAGAAGCTGGATGAGGTTAGACTCAGGAGAGACACAAGAAAGTACTTCTTCACAGAAGGAGTGGTGGATTCCTGGAACAGTCTTCCAGCGGAGGTGGCAAGGGCGACAACAGTGGTGGGGTTTAATAATGCATGGGATAGGCATAAGGGAATCTTATGGATGGGGGGGGGGGATGAATGTGCCGGAGAGCAAGTAGGATCTGCAATGATACAAGAGGCAGAGAAACATGAGCAGATGAGGTGGGCCAAGCGGTCCTTATCCGCTGGCAAATTCTGTTTCTAAGTTTCATTGCCTTTAAAAGGGTTTTTGTTGTTTAAAAATACAGTATAACCTATCATATTCATTCACAATTATTTATTTCTTTAGTCATTCAGAAGACACCTTTGAGCACACATGCTCATTTACAAAGGTTCCACGTCAAGGAAAATAAATGGGATTAGCAAAGACAAACTACAGATAAAACAAGCCATGCAGCTCCAGTGGAGCATAGTCAATGTAGACAATATGAGTCTATAGGTATAATCAAAGATAAATAACTGTGGCTTCAAGGAGTCTAGTCACCAATAAGGAAAGAAAGCCCTGGATAATGGCATGACACAGTGTGAAATTCATTACAAGTTAAGGAGAGCAGAAAATTAGGTGACAGTAGTGTTGTAGCAGGAGTGTTTGGAACTAGCAGTAAGTTCATTTCTCAGTGCCTTCTTGAAATGGGCAACTTTGGGGAGTTGAGTACAGAGTCGCTTGCCGCTGCATAAACTGGGAGTCCGTAGTCTAGAATAGGTAGGATTGAACTGGACACTACAAGATGCCTGGTTTCGGTAGTAAAATTCAGACGATTTATGAACGGAGCACCTAACATACAGTTTGCAAGGCTGACAATGTTATCCATATGTTAGGTGAAGGATAAAATGTCATCCAGGGTAACACCTAGGTATTTGAAGGAGTTGACCTGTTCCACAGTAACTCCTTTTTCATTAAGGACAACAAGGGGAGAGACCTTTTTTTGCCCACTTGCGACCTGCAAATAACATGGTCTTTGTTTTTGTTTTTTCATAATTTAAGACCAGTTTGTTTAATGTGAACCATTTCTTCAGGAACTCAAAGCTGTCTTGGAGGACAGTGCATATTTTTGTTTAGTGTGGACTGCTGGTGGATATAACAGCATTGTCAGCGTACAAGAGCACCTCAGATGTCTGACATGCTTCCAGCAGGCTGCTTATGAACAGGCCAAAAAGGAGGGGGCCCAGTATTGAGCCTTGAGGCACTTCTACCGAAACGCTTTTAACATCTGAGAGGTGGCCATCTATATTTACCCACTGTGAGTGGTCAGAGAGATAGCTACAAAACCAGGCAACAATATCCTGCTGGGAGAGGCCAAGCATGAGGAGCTTGTCTAGCAACAACGTATGGTTGACGAGATCAAAAGCTTTGGTCAAGTCACTATAGATGGCTCCCACCAGGTGACCACCATCAAGGGCCTCATGCAAGAAGTTGGTGTACTGTATTAGGGTAGTGCTGGTGCTGTGGTGCCTCCTGAAACTATGTCGCTGGGTGCACTGAATGCAGTATAACCCCGGTTATCCGAAAGCCACAGGAGACATGCAAGTCTTTTGGATAATCAGGGTTTCAGATAAACGGGAGACCACTGTTTTAATATTAGCACCTGACAGTACTGGACTTACTTGTGCCATAGCGTGTGTGTGGATCATTCACTGAAATAAACAGATGGAGTTTGCGTTGCATAAAGAGGCATTTACTGCACTTTAAATTTAGTCATGTTAAAACATTAAAATGTTACACGATAAATTAATACAGTGCTGTACAAATTAAAAACATTTTCAAAGTGCATTGCCATAATCAGAAAATCAGTAAAGCAGCCACTCACAAAACACATGTTAGGCACACGGACGTAACACACTTTTAAAGCAACAGTAGTGCTGTTTTCTGAAACGCAGCAATACATTTTTAAGTGCAAATGGTATCAATCAATTCATCAAGCTTTTATAAAACTTAAAAAAACTCAGTGATGGCACACTGCTTTTTAGATTTGTTCACTTGTTCTACTGCCTGCAGTCTAAGTTTTCTGAGAAGCAGCGTGTGCAGGTAGTCTGTGTTATCTTGGCTCTCAAGTCACAGGATACACTTAGTAAAAGTGTCTACAGCTTCTGATGCTCTCAGTACCTGTACAGTCCAGGCAGTTTGATCCCTGATATCATCCTTCTCTTCTTCCTCAGTCACCTCCATCACCTCCAGGATGTTCTGGGGTATGGCGACTATGTTATCATCGTTCAGCTCGCCATAGCCATTATCATTTTTGCATCATACTCAAGCCACTCCTGCACAGCCTCGGTGGAACATTCAGTCTGCTGTGCAATCTTGTGCAGTTCCTTGTTAGCCTCAAGTTCTTGTGGCACCACAACAGGTTCTATTGATGGCTCACTTAAAACTTCTGATTTCTCCCAGCAGCGTACAACGGCTTATGGTCCAACCTCAGACCACGCTTCACCTAAGCTCTCTAATAATAATAATAATAATAATAAATCTTTATTTATAAAGCACGTTTCAAGGTACCAAGGTGCCTTACACAACAAATAAACACTAATACAATAAATACACACTTTAAAATACGATAAAATGCTGATAAAAACAAGATTCAGTCATTCTGAATATGCCTGGTTAAACAGAAAGGATTTGAATCTCTGTTTAAATCCCTCCACGGTTATACATTCCTGTAACTGACAGAACATACAATTGATTCTGTTAGCACCCTTTGCAAACTGTGTGAGAGGCCTTTCGGCACCATGCAATTCTGCTTAAAGTTGGACCAGCATAACATTCTGTGGTGATTTGCATATGCAGCCCACGATGCTTTGCATTGTGGGGGCATGTGTGATTTTGTATTTTCTTGAAACTTGGCTTCCCAGACAAATGCCCTTTGGGGTAACCCTTGCCTCAGTGTTTGCGCACAGAGGTTCTTTGTCTTAGAACATACAATTGTTACATGAGCAATAAATAGTGATTATTTTTGACCAAACTTGGATCCAACTATATTGACTCTTGGTTAAGACATTCAAGAATACAATGGGACCCAAAAAAGACGATAAACATGGATCCCGTAGCCTGGATATGTTCCTTTTCCCTGCAGGCTGCTCGACAGGATCGGGGCCGAATCCAACCAGTGGCCTAGTAACTCCAGAACTTCCATTGACACAGATTATGGCAATATTAACAAAAATACTAGCAAATGGAGAAGAAACAAATAAAAGGCTTATGGCTGTGGAGGCTAAGTTACATGAAAACGACAGTACCATTGAAGAAAACTCTCTGGCGATCACAGAACTAAATGTGGCAAACACCCAACAGGCAGACTACAATGCTTCCTATGTACAGGACTTTAATTTCCTTAAAAGTAAAATCAAGACCCTAGAAAATAATCAATGCCAGGCCAACATGCAGGTGGTGGTGTAACAGAGAGCCTCTGTTATGAATTCTCCCTCCTTTCTTTACTAAGTTTTGTGTCAGGGTGGCCAACTTAGCATATCTCTACAAACTTTACTGTCCCTTTAAATAATCCCAAAACCCTTATGACTGCACAATGAAAGTGTATCCTTTTTCCGTAAGAAGCTCTGTGTTTGAGTAATGGTTGTGTTCCTAAGGTGCCCCCAGTTTGTTTATGTAGCACTTCAGTGCTGGAGTGCTGGTGCTTCTGTGAAGAAAGTGAAGCGCTAGGGGCTATTGTAATTGGTGCCCTTTTAAGACGCACAGAAATGCTGTGCTACAAGATTGGGCGATGTAAATAAAAACAGATCCACTTGTTGCGGTAGTAAGGAAAAGCTTCGTGTTTTGCTTAAATAAAATATGCTTTAATGGCAGATCTCCTGGTCTGGCAGGGAAAGGCAGATAGGGAGCGAGCCCCTCATTTGCCATTTCCCTGTCCAGACTGGGTATTCTTGTATATTACCAAGTTTAAAAATAATTATTCTTCTTTACCTGAAATCCTGATCATTTGGGAAAATTCCTACTATAGGACTGGAAGCCCCGGAAGTGACTGCTTTTGTAATAATCAGGAGAGATGAGGTCACAGCAACTGGGAGGAGCTATGCTCCAAATTAGGTAGAAACCCCCTAATTAAGGTTTGGATGATCTAAAACTGATATTTTAGATATATTCACAGAAGGAATATAACATGAATGCCTGTCTTGTTTGTTTGTATAAAGAGTATCCTAGATAGCCTTATATAGGACCACATAAAGGTCTGTTTTATGTTAAGCGGGAGACCCCCTGATTGTGATGTCACCCTGAGAATTCCTGTAAAACCTGCCACCAGGGAGCTAAGAAAGTGTGTGTGGGTCAGTATCTTCTGACCACCGAGGGAGAAGGAGCTAGTGTGAGAGCTTACACACTATTGTTGGGAATTAAGTATTGGATGTTGAATATACAGAAAAAAGACAGGAGTCTCAAGAAGAAGTATTTCTTGATGTGTTGAAATGGTGTGATGGACTAACACCCACAATTTTCTTTCTGTAAATATATATATTTCTTTGTTTTGTTTTTGCAAAGTTTTTGCAAATAAATTGATAAACACATTTATTGGGTTTTTTATGCGCTGAATACTACCGTCTGGTGTCTGTCATTTATCCCACACCTTCTACACTGGTGTCAAAAGTGGGATACACCTGGTACGTCGAAGCTGCCCAGGAGGCACTACCAGGTGGGTATTATTCCAATATACCCTGACAGATGATAGAAGGGGACCAGACAACCCTTGATGCAAATCACCAGACACGATCAATAAATGAGAGAACTGGAATGAAATTGTTACCCGGATTAGGTACAGGAGCCAGACCCCAGATGAAGAAACTGGAAGATGAGGATGTCAAAGAGCGAGAAGATGTGCAGAAGCCAAAAGAGAGACAGATGCCCCCAGCCCCGGATGATCCGAGTGAGTTGTTAAAGTGGCTCTGTATGAGGCAGATCAAGAAGGAATGACAACAAGAAGAGGACAGATGACAGAGGGATGAGAATCGATGCATCCAGGCAGAAGAAAGAAGATGGCAGGACATGAAATGGAATGATACTCTGAAAGCCATACAGGACATGAATCAAGGTCAGGTGGATAGAACTGGGCCCAGAGACATAAAACTAACTTAATTGTCAGAGAGTGATGACATTGAGGCATATCTTACTAGCTTCAAGAGGATAGCCCAAACCTGTGTATGGCCTCATGATCAGTGGGTAATAAGATTAGTACCCTACTTATCCAGGAGAGCCCAGTTAGTATATAGCCAACTGAGTGGGTCTGATGCTAATGATTATGATAGAGTAAAAGAAGAGATATTGAGACGTTATTATCAGTACTGAGACCTATCGCCAGTGTTTTTGTTCTCAGAAAATGGCCCACTATGACACCTCCCAGGGAAACATATGCTCATCTCAGAGATTATTGTGGTAAATGGCTACAACCGATGACTAAGACTATCGATCGGATCGTCTGGTGTCTGTCATTTATCCCATATCTTCTACAGGTGTGCTTCCCACTTCGGCTTACAGGAAGAGCCAAACTACTAAATACTGCATCCAAAATGATTTTTCAGGACTTACAGCTTTTACCAGCAGACTCTACGGTGACACTTATAAAAGTTTTTGCCATTCCACAGTGGCCGTGCCCTCAAGAGGATCTGACCCAGAGGCCTTTAACAGCTATTACTACCCTGACTTCTCTGGAGACCCAGATCCCCCTCTTGCAAGCAGCACAGGCCTGAGGCAACATGGTGTGGGAGGGCAGTCGCCTGGCCATCTTTCCAGACCTGTCCGCACAGATCCAAAGCCACAAGGAGTTAAACAAAAAGGAAAAAAGAACTACTGAAAAATGGTATATAGGTGCAACTTACACATCCTGCGAGGCTGCAAATTAGACATGAGTCCAAAGTACAGATCTTCATGGACCCTAAACAGGCAGCCAAATATGTGGAGAAGTTGTTGGAAAAAGTGCATCCTGCAGAGGACACCTCTGATGATGAAGAAGGCTGAAACTTCACTTTTATGCACTTAGTTTGGGACAATCAAGTAACAATTTTCTTGCTTTGTTTTAATGCTGTCATTGAATCTCCCCGCGTAAAGCTGGAGTGGAGAGTTAACTTTTTTATTCATTCAAAGTCTGTTAAAGAGGTGCAGTTAAATAGCCTTTTTATTATTTTTTTATATCCTAATATTAGCCATGTGCTGCTTTACTAGATAGATCTGTTAACGGATGGCAAATATGATTTAGGAGATATGGTGTGATAATAGTGTGTTTATACACTGCTCAGTTTGTGAACATTAATTAAAGCTCTGTTGAGAATTCCTGACAACCTACAGGGTGGGTTCAGGTCATACCTGGATATGTAGGTTTTGCTATGCAACTTAATTGAAATCGGGACTTCAAAACACATTGCAGCGCTTATTTCCTTAACCCTTCAGCTCCTCCAATGTCTTTTAATCCTACTTGGGACTGGATAAACTGGTATTTTATACTGACTAAAGGAACTGACTTTGGTGAGAGTGCAAACACCCTACAGTCTAATCCAATCGAACTTTACATCTAGGTTGACTGTTGGGCAGCTCCTCTATGCTATATGGAGATATCATTTTTCACGACTAATACTTTTACAATATTATAAATGTTTGGTACATAAAGTCTGGAGGTCTGCATACCTTATACCTTTTCTTATTATGTTTTTACAGCATCAACTGTAAGCTCATAAAATTTATAAATAAAAAAGTTTAAACTAAAAGGTAACAGGCATCCCTAAAGAGCCCCTGACACCGTTGTGACAACTTTGAGAAAATGTAATGTTTAGCACAAGTAAGCTTATATTTTAATATTGTTTCTGTATTCCTCAGCCTCCTTCATTACTAAGGACATCTACATGTAAACAGGATCACTGCCCTATCTGTTCTGGCTGCTTGCCTACATATGACATCACAGCTCTGTTTATGACATCACGATCTGTTGCTGTGGGGATAATTACGATGCCATAAATGGGGGAATTATTTATTTTATTTATTTATTTATTTAAAAGTTGTTAACTGGGAAAAACACCATGATCAGAAGCTCTTTTCCAGGTGCAACCCGGATTATGATGTCATATGTAGGATAGCAGAAAGAGCAGATAAAGTCTAAGGGACAGTAAGTCTCTTTCATACAGCTGTCCTCAGTAATAAAGAAAAAAGATAAATAATTATAGAAAATACATGAAATATAAATTGAACTGTCTAAATCTCACGTTTTTTTCCAAGTTTTTCTAACGGTGTCAGGGGCTCTTTAATTGTCAATTTCTTGATTGCCTCAGTCAGAGTGAGCTGATCATTTTCATTGGCAAGAACATTTGACAGCAGTTTGCTCCTGTACAACTTCTTTAACGTTGCCAAAATGCCCTGATCCATGGGTTGCATTTTGGAGGTTGTGTTAGCAGGTAAAAATATACAGCGCACACCTCCATCTGCAGATGTAAGTTGCTTCAAATCAGGGTGTGCACCTGCATTATCAATCAACAGAATCGCACACTGTAGCAGGTTAGCATAGCGTAAATGGGACCGAACAGCTGGCACAAAGTCTGAGTGGAACCAATGTTTGAATATGGTGGCATTCATCCGTGCATTGCTTTGGGCAGTATAAGTGACAGTTGCATTGAAACACCCCAGCACAGTTAGCCTCACTTTATTTTTTTTTTTAAACCTGGTGCAAATTTCTCTGACCATGCAGCTAAAGTTTTTTCAGGCAACATTTTCCAGTAGGCTCCTATTTCATCTGCGTTATAAATTTGTGTGGGTGTAAGTCCTTCTGTTACCATGAGTTCTGAAATTTTTTTTATGAAAAGGAGCAATGCTATCATTACATGCTGAAAACAGTTCATTCCCCTTTTTACTTTTTCTTTAACTGGGGTCATCCGGACAGTCCATGGTAGCAGCATACTCCCAGATTTTATCTCAGGCACTACGGATATCGTACACTGTTGCGTTGCCTATGTTAAACTTTTTTAGCAACAGCCACAATCTTTTCTCCACTGTCCAGGTGTTGCAGAGCTCATAACTTTTGCTCTATGTGTAGCACACACTATTTGCACTTGGCTGCCATTGCTGCACTGAATTTTGCCACACTGTCTGCCCTCAGGTTTACTCATTGATTTGATTACCTTTTCATGCAGTGGCAGTCAATCGCTAAGGTGCTGATTAGAAACCAGTAACCTTTTTAAAAACATAGATGGATGTCTGCATTGAGTGTATGCAGTAGCAATCAGCTGCTAATAGGGAAATTAGCACAGAGTGTAACATTTTGTGAACAGCATGGGTTTATTAATTGAGATGCCTTCAGTGAGTGTATACGGTGGCAATCAGCCGCTAATGAGGACATTAGCAAAACGTTTAACATTTTTCAAACAAAACGGTTGCTGAATTGAGATGCAGTATAACCCCATTTATCACCATTTAGTTGGGGGACATGGAACAGTTTCAGATAATCGAGTTTTGGATAATCAGGGTTATACTGTATTACACTTATTTAGGTCAGTGACCTATTGGTCAGATACTATATGTTCAAGAGCCTTGGATGGGGGGGGGGAGAATTGAAATAGGGCTGTAGTTAGCAGGGTTGGTGTGATCACCGCCTTTGAAAATGGGTGTGGCTAGTGCTGTTTTCCAGATGGCAGGGAACTGGGAGAACCACAGGGAAAGGTTGAATATCTTAGAGATGGGAAGTGCAAGTTCCCCCAGGGCTAGAAGCTTCTTGTCTATCACGTCACTCCCCCCCCTAGTTTTACCAAGTACCCTTTTAACATCTTTGAGGGTATCTGATACGGAGATGGGCTTGAAATAGAATTTGAGTAAGCCCAGGTCTTGGACAGAGCTGGGTGCAAGACCAGAGATAATGCTGTCTGATGTTATTGGCACAGTACTGGAGGGGAGGACTGAGCTGAGGTCAATAAATGCTGAGTTGAATTTGTTAGAAATATCAGTTGGGTTCAATGTTGCATCTCTATCAGTGTTGAGCATTTTAGGGGGTGCTTTATCACTGTTACCCAGGAGTTCTCTTATATTGTCCCAGAATTTTTTCCCATTACCCCAATTTCTGGTTTGCTGTTCTTTGCAGTGGACAGTCTTGGCTTGCCTTATCCCTCTAGTGCACCTATTTCGAGCTTCCTTGTACCTGCGCGTGTCATCCAGAGAGCCAGTTGCTCTCGCTCAGTGCCATATGTTACCCTTCTCATGCATTTGAACTAATAGATCAGGGGTGATTCAGCCTGAACCAATGCTACGGGTAATACATTTTTTCAGTGGGGGGCAAATCTGTCACAGACTGCCATGAATTGGTTTATGAAGTAGTCAAGGGCAGTGTCGATATCCGGGATTATGTCCAAGTAGCTCCAGTCAATCAGTGCCATGTGCTCTTTGAACTCTTCGACCCTGTCCTTGCATAGGACCCTACTTGTAGTATGGGCAGGTGGCGTTGGGGTTTTAGCAGACCACACACAATGTATAGGGGAGTGGTCACTGACTGAGTCTGGTAGGACAGAAACATCGAACAGTCTTTCAGGGTGGGTGGCCTGGAACCAGTCAATTAGGGTTTTGGTTCCTGTTTTGTAGTTGGCTCTAGTGCAGTCAGTGACTACTTATGGAAGGAACAGGCTAGCCACAAGGTCCCTGTTAGCCACACTTGTTTTGGCAGCCCAGTTACTATATTAAAGTCACCAGTGACTATGGTCTCACAATTTTGGCTGACTTGTTTGAAATGTTTAGTGAATGATTTGAGACCAGATTTGCATTTGTCGGGTGGAATACATGTTGATATTAAAACTAGCGATTTACAACCCTTGCCTAAAAGGAGCTTAACCTGCAAGACATTCGCAGTCACTAGTTAGATTATCAAGTTTCATTTTGTAGCCCTGAAGCTCGGCTTTTAAGCAGTGGTTAAATTGAAAATGTTAAGGTGGGGGAGTTCACATCTAGATTTCTAGGTGGTGGAACTCTCCTATAGTAGTCAATGGAGATAGATGACAGAGGTGATAGAATTGTCGTGCAATTTTTTAAGGGGTGGTGGAACTGAGTTCCTGTGAGCTCCTGACCAATTTACCCCTTGTTTTTAAGTAGATTAGGCAACCCCCCCCATCCCACCCCCACCCCCTTTTAGCTTGCTGGTCTTCTCTGAATAAATTAAAGCCTGCCAGAGTCAGGACAGCATCAAGAGTTTTGAGAGTAAGCCAGGGTTCTGTTAGGGAGATTATGTCTGGTTGGACAAGTACAACCCAGGCTCCCTATGTTGAAGTGATACTATCTTTAGCTTCCCTTTATGATTCATACCCACCCCATCTTTTCCGAGTGGGCCTGGATTAGGGTGAATATTACCAGATAATAGGAGAAGGACAAGTACAAGTTTTTTTAGATCCCTCAGACCAGGGGTTACCCTTAGTGATTTTTTAGTGGTAGTGAAATGTTTGATGCTGACCTTAGTGCCAAGAATGCCTTGCTGTTGTGTGTAACACCCAACAGTAGTGGCTATCCTAATATGTGTTACATTATGGTCAAGCAGAGGTTGGGGCCCTTGGGTGGGTAGGTCAGGGGCACCCGTGACCCTAAAGCTCTGGGTTAGGGTATAGGTAAGAGCACCTTCCTCCTTGACTTGCCAGTGGCTCACACATTGTGTCACAGTTTTAAGATAGCCCAGGATTAATATTGTGGCAAACAGCAGTTTGGTAGTGCAGAGGACCAACCAGGTGGAGATGCGCATGGTACTGGTTTTCAGTATTAAGTTACCTACTATAATTGACAGACTAGGACCTCCGGTGAAGCCTATGAGGTCCAGTGCCAATCCCATGTAACCCCTAGATGGCGCTATCCCAGGGGCTACTACCCCTGCCTGATTTGCCACTAACAGGTTGAGGGGCCTGGATCCAATGGCGGATGCCTCCACCCAGAGGTCAGGGTTTGCAATAGTTAAACTAACTTGGTCACAGCCCTCTGGGACACTGCAACCCCCCTTTCTTCCCACTAGTGGCCCACACAATATATCAAATTACCTTCACAGTATACACTTACCCCAGGTCTGGTTCCGGCACTGGGACCTCCTGTGAAATGAGATACAGTGCAACAATCACAGTACAGTACTTTAACATAGACAAATACCTCAGGCAGTATAACTTTGCTGAAACAAGCAGCTCTGATTTATTTAGGGGATATAACAAGGACAGGGGAAATCAGGTTAATTAGCTTATCACTCTAATAATCTACCTATGGCTCTGTGCACAGGCCTATCCCTATCAGTTACTGTCCCTGGTACCCAAGCCCTAGTGGCTAGTCAAACCGTGGCAGCTGTGTAGGGCCCTTTCACACAGAGAAAGGAGAATTAAACAGTCAGCAGTACAGTAATTCCATTTGGATTTAATGTGGCAATTCAACAGGAGCGACCTGAATTAGTACTCAGACCTCCAAATAAGATAGGGTCCTTCAATGTCAGCAGGCTCACTTGAGGTACACAAACCTCTTCACACATCCATATAAAAGAAAGCACTATACCAGGCAGGCTGCATCTGTATCCGATCGCAGTTACTGCACAATACCGGGAGAACACACAGCAGATTCAGTTCCTGACAGACCGAATGCAATTTTCAGCAATTCCTCCAGTCTTCTACAGGGTGAGCCTGGTTTCTACTCTTCAGAGATCCTTTGATTCTTTTCACAGGACGGATTCAGTCCTAACAAGCTGTTACACAAGCTACAGACCGAACTCTGGGCCTTACACACGTTTTTGACTAAAACTGCACACTGAAAAAGCACAGGGCTCCTTCCTTCTTCACTGCCAAAGCTCAACTGAAACTCCAACCGACAAAACCGGCACTTCCTTTGAGTTCCTCCCAGTTCTTGACTGGATTGGCTGTCACTCACAATAGACTGCTGCTGTTGGTCCAAAAGGCACTGAAGTCTAAACTACATCTCCCAGAGTCACTGCCCATACAATCCTCTTGTGGCTGGCTCAGATTATGAGTCCAAGTTCTGATTCGTCCAAGGCACCATTTTAGAGCTAGCTTACCCCACACTGATTGGTCCAGTTCAGCAGTTCAAAACTAGAATGGGGAACTAGCAGACACAGTTCTGACTGCAAAGAAAGCAGGTTAGACAAACTGTAATTTCATTATTACTCTAAATAATTTCTGGCAAACAGTTACATCTTTCAGATAGGTTCCCTTTGCACTCCTAGTGACTGCAAAATGAAGTGAATTGGCAGCAGCTCGAGTGGTACTCAGAGAAGCACACAGTCCCCCATATAAACTAATTATGTCTGCAAGCAGACAGCTCTTAAAGAGACAGTACCAGAGGCTCTAAAACACTCACTGATAAATGGCTAAATGCCAAACACCATTCAGGCTTGGAGCATTCAAGAAGCTCCTGGAAGTCTTTTGGGAACCCCCATTTGCAGGGGGTTACACCCTTCCTAGCCTGGGAAAGCTTGGCGTCTCAAGTCAAGCAAGTACCCCATAAGTTTCAACTGCAACCATATACATTTGTATTAGGCTCATGTAATCATCAGTCAATATATCATTTTACCAAGAACACATTTCTGAAACATTGCAGTACGTCCTCTTACACAGTATTACATACACATTGTACCATAACTCAAGTTATTACCTCTTGTACATGAAACCTGAAGAGAGGGGCCCTTCCTATCAGTTACCTTGGGGCTGGATGGGGCAAGGGCACCATACTTAGAGGGCAACACAAGTAACTTGGAGTTAGCACTGATGCTCAGTTTGGGCAATGAGCTCGGGGACACATACACTCCTTTATGGACAACATTAAGAGGCAAGTCCACAGGCCTCCCAAGTGAATCATAACTGAGGTGCACCACAGGCTTTACAGCTCGACCAGTCTTTCTAGGGGGAACTGTTATAGTCTCTGCACTCTGAGCCTCATTTTCAGCATTGTCCTCACTTGTCAGGGGAGTCTCCATGGGGTTAGAGAGGCTAGAACTTGGGGCACTTTCAGCTCCAGGAGTTACAGTTTCTGAGTCCACAACATTTGGCTCGCATGGAGAGCTTTCGGACACTGGCAGTGGACTGTCAGGGCACTCAAAATACTCTTCTTGTTCAGGGTGTATCACCAGTCTGCCCCAATCTATCATTTTCCTCCCCTGAAAGCTCAAACAGTTCAACCATGCACAATGATTCCATTTCATCTGATCTGATGCTTTGCACTTCACTTTCTGGGAGCATTGGCTCCAGGGACGAAGCTGGGGGCTTGGACAGTCCAGAAGGCCCAGCTTCATCTCCAGTATTGACTAGGGGATTGCCCGAAACAATTGACTCAGTTCGTAAGAAGGATAGTATTCAAAGTCACTCTCACTTTCTTCTGATATGGACTGACAGTCATGCTCAACTGGGACTTGTGCAGGGGAACACTTTAACTCTGCTTCTGTAGGTGCAGACTTCTTGGTCTTTTCTTAGCAGCAGCTCTAGTCACTGGTCCAGAGGGGCATCTTCTGGGGCTCAGACTCAATCAGGATTTGTCCAATGGGCAGTAAATGATTTCTATGCATTGTTTTACATCTTTTGAATTATTCTCAGGCCTTACTTTGTACACTGGCAGATCATCTAGTTTGCCCACTACAATGTGAGGAGATGGTGCCATCTGTCAGCAATCTTGTGCTTGCCATGCAGTCCCAGATTTCTTAGCAATACCGATCTCCCTCCTGGGTTCCCATGCTTTCACCTTTTATCATACCTTTCTTTGTTGGCCAGATTTCTTTTGGCAGCCATGGTTTGAGCCAGTTGGTACGCATGAGTTAGCTGGGCCTTTAACTTTGCACATACTGTAAATAGTTGTCAGCTTGAACCCCATCAGGAGAGACCCCAAAACACACATCTACTGGTAGTCGAGCTTCTCTTCCAAACATCAGGCGGTAGGGGGAGAATCCAGTGGCATCACTTTTGGTGCAGTTATAAGCATGTACCAGGGTGCTAATTTGTTGGCTCCATCTAGGCTTGTCCTTTGGGTGCAGGGTGCCTAGCATATCTAGCAAAGTGCGGTTGAAACGTTCAGGCTGTGGGTCCCCTGGGGTGGTAAGGAGTGGTTCTGGACTTTTGCACTCCCCACAGAGAAAGCATCTCTTTGATAAGGCGACTCTCAAAGTCTCCCTTGATCAGAATGGATTCTTTGTGGAGCCCCATAGTGAACAAAAAGTTTTCTACAAGTACTTTGGCTACAGTGGATGCTTTCTGGTCTTTGGTGGGGAAAGCTTGGGCATATCTCGTGAAATGGTCAGTGACCACCAGCACATTACTGATATTTCTTTGATCTGACTCCAAACTTAGAAAATCAATACAGACCAGCTCCATGGGTGCACTGGTGGTTATGTTAACAAGGGGCAGCCCTCTGGGCAAAGCTTTCCTCTAAGCAGCGACTACAAGTTCGAATGTGTTGCTCCACATCAGCCCCATCTTAGGCCAATAGAATCTGGATCTCACCAAGTCAAGTGTTCTGTCTATACCAAGGTGCCCCATGTGGTTGTGCGAGGACCTCAGTACTGAGTCTCGAAGGCAGTGGGCAGCACTAGTTGTTGTTTGTCTACTTGTCCCCTCTGTCTACTGTTTCTCTGTATAACAGTTTATTGATCAGTTTCAACTTAGGACCTTCTTTGTATAACAGTGCAGTTCTCAAATCAGTGGAGCGTAATTTGGACACATCTTTTCCTGCATAGAGGGCTTCTAAAGCTGCTTTGATCATGGGATCGCGGGATTGAGGCCATGAATACTGTCATTGTCCAGCTGAGGCAGTGCACCAATGTCTATTGCAGAAAAGTGGCAATAAGCAGGTATGCAATTCTCAGAGGCTCCCAAGCAATCCACCATGCAGTCCACTGCGTCCGTGGACATTTGTTCCTCCCTGTCAAACTTCCGGCAGAGTGCCGAATGTCAGGTTCTGCCAATCGGACCCAATCATTCTGGGAACAGGCCTCCGGAGAGAGCATCAGCATCTATGTGGTTCAGACCTGCTCGGTATTCGAGAGCATAGTCATATGTAGATAATGCAGAAAGCCACCTATGGCCAGTGGCATCCAACTTAGCTGAGGTCTGCACATAGGTCAAAGGATTATTGTCAGTTTTACTAGTATTTTAGCCCCATACAAGTACTCATGGAATTGGTCAACAATAGCCCACTTCAAAGCTAGGAACTCTAACTTATGTACAGGATAGTTCTTTTCGGATGGGGTCAGGCTTCTACTGGCAAAGGCCACTGGTCTCAGGCCATTCTCGTGCTCTTGGTACAACACAGCCCCCAACCCTTGCAAGCTAGCATCAGTGTGCAGGACGTACGGTTTTCTTGGATCGGCATAGGCCAGCACTGGAGCATGGGTAAGTTGATATATGATCTCATGAAAAGCAGTCTCACAATCAGGAGTCCAGCGGGCCCCAAATACTTCACTCGGATGAAAATACACTCTTTCAGTCTTGAGGGACGCTGACTTTTGGTATTTTTTGTGGGTTGGGGGATACCCTTGAGTAAGGTTAAGTAAAGGGGATCACTCTTGAATAGTCCTTGATGAAACGCCGATAATAACCACAGAATCCCAGGAATCTTTGCAGTTCTTTTAGATTTTTGGGCTGTGGCCAGGTGGTCAAGGCCTCAACTTTACTTGGGTCGGTCTCTATTCCCTCGGTGGATACTATATGTCCCACATACTTTACTGATGTTTGAAAGAATTGACACTTATCAATGGACAGTTTAAGGCCAAAGTCCTCCAGTCGGTCCAATACCTTAAATAATCTGCTCTCATGTTCCTCCAGTGAGCTGCCAAATACAATAACATCATCTAGGTATACCAGGCACTCTAGTAAGTTCATGTCCCCACTGCACGCCCATCAATCGTTGAAAAGTGGCTGGGGCACCTGAAATCCCTTGAGGCATCCTCATGAATTCACAGAAGCCAAGCGGACAGATAAAGGCCGCTCTTCTCACGGTCCTCTGGGGCCATCGGGATCTGGTAGTACCCACTGCGGAGATCCAGCACAGAGAACCACTTGCTCCCGTTTAGGCAGTCCAAGCATCCTGAATGCGGGGCATTGTGTACTGATCAGGGATAGTCCGCCGGTTTAAGGTGCGATAATCCACACACATCCTTACTGTTCCATTCTTTTCCTCACTACCACAATGGGGAAGCATAAGGGCTTCTGGATTCCTGTATTACACCAGCAGCTAACATCTCTTGCAGATGCCGTCTCACATCATCTATGTCAGCAGGTGCCAGGCGTCGAGACCTCTCACGAAATGGTCTTCGTCATGCAGCGGATATTGTGCTCAGCTCCTTGCATGCATCCTACATCCCATTCCTTTAAAGAAAACACCTGGTCTCTCTGGGCAAGCTTCTCACTGATCCTCACTTTCCATTCAGCTGGCAGGGGAGTCGCGAAATCAAACAAGTCAGGCGTTACTCTGTCATTCTTCCTTGAACTCTTGCTGCTGGGTAGCACTGCAGTGTCTGCACAATGCACATTAGCCAGGATGCAACCTCTGTTTACTCGAATGTCTCTTTCAGACACATTATGAACTTGGACCATTACCCTTCTGGCATAAGCATGGGCTCTAGCGGGCAAAATACTAGGCTTGACCAGCAGTCCCTCTGGCAATTTTCCATCGCCTGGTGCATCCAACATTAATATTTTATTCTTAACATCCTTTCTGATACGGACCTCTCCTGTAAGGTACACTGGGCATTTGGCGCCAGGATCAGAGACTCAGGATCCTTCTTCCATACAATTCCGACCGGTTCCTCTGGTTCTGTTTTTCAGCATCTCTCTGTGCCTCATAGGCCTTCTTAATTAAAGCCGGAACTCTTAAAGCTCTACTAGTCTTTGACCCCTGTTTTCATAACACAACTGTGCCAGCCTTCCAACATATGAGCATTTGTTCCAATCAACAAAGGGACACCATCAAACAGTCAGTGGGGACACACTAAGGCTAGGGTCTCTACTTGTTGGCCACTCCAGCCACGGAGGTGGGGAAAAGACAGCCAAATTCGGATATACCGGAATAGGGTAGGCCTTCTCACTTAACCCCCATACATGCAGTCCTTCTAATGGTTGTAAGGGTACGTCTGACAAATGCTTCTGATACCAATCCTGGAACATAATTGTCACTTGGGAGCCACTGTCTAATACAGCTCTTGTAGACACTCCATTCACCTTTACAGTGGTCTCCATGGAGGGACCCACTATTCTGGACCAGTCTGAGAGGCGGTAGTGGGGGCCTGGGCAACTGACCTTGCCACAAAAGGGCGTGAATTAGCATTTTGGTGCCCTCACTGGGATCATGTCGTGCACCTCCCAACCACTGATTTCTTCTCCGAAGCTCTCCTTGTAGCCTATATGCAACTTTGTCAGTGTCTTTTGGGGACTGGCATTCCCTTTCATGTGCCCATCTTTCCCACAATTATAGCAAAACATATTTTCTGGAGTTTGAGCTGGCCGAGGCGCCACACTGGGAGCCAGGGCGGGGTATTACTAACTGGAAACCTTGGTGCCATCTCTGTCTGCGGCGTGATAAGCATTTGGAGACATCTCGTCAGTTTCTCCACTTCCATGGTCAAGGAATCGAGTTCGGAGCTGTTATCAGCAGGAGATACATGGTGGGTACCCCACCCCATAGCAGATGCAGTGGATATAGGTCAGGGTCTGCACTTGCAGGCGTGGCCTTCATAAAGGGACTGTTTTTAATTCCCGGATCTCTCTCAACAGTTCGCCCATTGTGGCATATCTTTTCCTTGTCAGAGCACTCATTGACTGCCAACCTCTGCCCTGAACTTCACTTGATGGGTCACCCTCAGTCACTCGGGTCGTAGCCGCAGCTATTGGTGCAGGTCCTCCCGAGGTCGCCTTTTCTCAACTCCTCGAATTTCTCTCATTAACTCATCATAGGAGGGTGGGGATTCCAGTCGATCTGCCAGCGAACTGAAGCAACAGCAGTTCTGAGAAGGGGGCAGACTTAAGGATCCTGTCCAGCCTGGTTCGGTCCAGTTCAATCGCTGGCAAACTACCTTTTCTGAGGCATTCTTGCAACAATTTTTCCAGCCGAGATACATACACAGACAACAACCCCTTGGTACTGTTGTGCATCTCTTACTCTCCACCATAGGTCCTCATCAGAATCTGGGCTCCCATACACATTCTCCAAGGCCTCAAGATAGGCCTGTGCAGTCGCTTCAGGGTTACTGGCCCGTTTGCTTACGGATGGTAGCCAGGGCAGGACCTCGGGGCTCTCACCTAACCTCTTTCGCTTTTACTTCCGAGCATTGCTATTCTAGCACTTGGGGGGCAACATAGTCTATCCAGGTCTCCCAGTCATCCTCCCCTTGGGGGGTTGGGAGGGTGCCAGAGAAGATCCTCAACCTTCGGTAAGAGTCGTGACTAATGGCAGGTGCAGAAATAGGAGTCTGCATTGGTTCAGCCACCATTACGGGCACTGGAGCAGGAGAGGGTGTTGGGGGAGGAACACCACCAGGTGGCAAGAATAGTTTCTTCAAGTCCTCCACAGTTTTCCCCTCTCCCAGCAACCATTCAGCAAATTTCTCCTCAAAAGTTTCAGATAGTGGTGGGGGCTGATTCCCCCCCGGGTCTTTACTGTCCTTAGTTATCACTCTCCAAGCAGTGAGGGCTCCCTCTGGGGTAATGGTCTGTGGCACTTTGGAGCTATCTATGGGATCCTTAAACTCTACTAGGGCCAGGAAAGTGTGGGTGAGCAGATTAGCATGCCGACCCACCACCACAGGGTTTTGTAAACCTTCCACCTTGGAAAGTACTCCTGCACAGTGTCCGTATTGATACCAGGGGATGTCCAGGATAAGCATAGCATTTGGGGGTCGATCTCCTCCCAGTACACCACTCCACCAGCCGTGCACAGCCACTTCTGTCGGGTACCCATTTTTTCTTAACAGTGGTTCGTAAATATGGCCACTAGAGGACACACAATCCCAGCGGTGAGCCTCCAAGATGTAACCCCTAGATGGCGCTATCCCAGGGGCTACTACCCTGCCTGATTTGCCACTAACAGGTTGAGGGCCTGGATCCAATGGCGGATGCCTCCACCCAGAGGTCAGGGTTTGCAATAGTTAAACTAACTTGGTCACAGCCCTCTGGGACACTGCAACCCCTTTCTTCCCACTAGTGGCCCACACAATATATCAGAATTACCTTCACAGTATACACTTACCCCCAGGTCTGGTTCCGGCACTGGGACCTCCTGTGAAATGAGATACAGTGCAACAATCACAGTACAGTACTTTAACATAGACAAATACCTCAGGCAGTATAACTTTGCTGAAACAAGCAGCTCTGATTTATTTAGGGGATATAACAAGGACAGGGAAATCAGGTTAATTAGCTTATCACTCTAATAATCTACCTATGGCTCTGTGCACAGGCCTATCCCTATCAGTTACTGTCCCTGGGTACCCAAGCCCAGTGGCTGGTCAAGCAGTGGCAGCTGGTAGGGCCCTTTCACACAGAGAAAAGGAGAATTAAACAGTCAGCAGTACAGTAATTCCATTTGGATTTAATGTGGCAATTCAACAGGAGCGACCCTGAATTAGTACTCACGACCTCCAAATAAGATAGGGTCCTTCAATGTCAGCAGGGCTCACTGAGGTACACAAACCTCTTCACACATCCATATAAAAGAAAGCACTATACCAGGCAGGCTGCATCTGTATCCCGATCGCAATTACTGCACAATACCCGTGAGAACACACAGCAGATTCAGTTCCTGACAGACGAATGCAATTTTCAGCAATTCCTCCAGTCTTCTACAGGGTGAGCCTGGTTTCTACTCTTCAGAGATCCTTTGATTCTTTTCACGGGACAGATTCAGTCCTAACAAGCTGTTACACAAGCTGCAGACCGGAACTCTGGGCCTTAACACGTTTTTGACTAAAACTGCACACTGAAAAAGCACAGGGCTCCTTCCTTCTTCACTG
Organism: Neoceratodus forsteri; assembly: GCA_016271365.2. Lineage (NCBI taxonomy): Eukaryota > Metazoa > Chordata > Ceratodontiformes > Ceratodontidae > Neoceratodus > Neoceratodus forsteri. The sequence goes on from JADMNL010000032.1 coordinate 62,837,202, forward strand.
CAAAGCTCAACTGAAACTCAACCGACAAAACCGGGCACTTCCTTTGAGTTCCTCCCAGTTCTTGACTGGATTGGCTGTCACTCACAATAGACTGCTGCTGTTGGTCCAAAAGGCACTGAAGTCTAAACTACATCTCCCAGAGTCACTGCCCATACAATCCTCTTGTGGCTGGCTCAGATTATGAGTCCAAGTTCTGATTCGTCCAAGGCACCATTTTAGAGCTAGCTTACCCCACACTGATTGGTCCAGTTCAGCAGTTCAAAACTAGAATGGGGAACTAGCAGACACAGTTCTGACTGCAAAGAAAGCAGGTTAGACAAACTGTAATTTCATTATTACTCTAAATAATTTCTGGCAAACAGTTACATCTTTCAGATAGATTCCTTTGCACTCCTAGTGACTGCAAAATGAAGTGAATTGGCAGCAGCTCGAGTGGTACTCAGAGAAGCACACAGTCCCCCCATATAAACTAATTATGTCTGCAAGCAGACAGCTCTTAAAGAGACAGTACCAGAGGCTCTAAAAACACTCACTGATAAATGGCTTAAATGCCAAACACCATTCAGGCTTGGAGCATTCAAGCAAGCTCCTGGAAGTCTTTTGGGAACCCCCATTTGCAGGGGGGTTACACGCAGATTAGAGAATAGCCAAGGCTTATATAACAAATTATAAAATCAGGTTTAGCCAGTGGGTCTATGTGTGTAAAACAAGTAAGTTTGGAGTAGTGCTACGAGTTGTAGTAAGCAATTGTAACAAATGGCAGGATGAGCAGACTAGATAAAAATAACGGTGGATAATCAATTAATTAACGGACTGGAGTAGACAGGAGTAACATTAAATGCAGCTGGGTTTGCAGGCCAGATCAGTCATATACAACCATGAAACATTATAGTATCTCTGAAGCAGGAATTCTGAGAGTCTGCAAAGTATTGGTTACTATGGATAGGGCAGGCATCAAACAGTTTCCCTGACAAATTGAATCCCTTTAGCTGAGTAAAAAGTCAGGGGGACCGATTTTCAGAGGTTGCCACAGAGCTTGCATCAATCCCTGCATCAACCCCAATGTTTGAGGCAATTGTGCCAAACTCCTTTGATGCAATGCAGCCCAATTTTAGAACATTTAGCACAGTTGCAACAATTTCTGCACTTCACGACAGCTTGAGCCAAATCTTTGGTGCAAGCCCTGTAAAATGGGTCCCCAGATGGCGCAAAGTTAGACTGGGGGAGCTGGTCTAACTTGTGGCATTTGACACAAGGGACTTGTGTCAAGGGTTTGACACAGACTGCATTAAAAAATTACAATTGCCGGGGACTTCCGGTGACGTCATCGGCAACATGGCTGCTTAGTTGCGGAGCTCTCCCTACTCTCCAGCAAAGTTCAGACTCCACACAACCTCAAACTACAAAAATTCAAAGAAATATGCTTAAATCGCATGGTGGTGCCTCATATGTGAAACAATCTCATTCCAGGAACCTTAAGTCAAGAAAGGATCAAACCGGATTGAGCCCATATAGTTCAATCGCCAGTGGAAGAGACTCTCCTGCGAGTATGGCAGTTGGGTATACTGAGAAAGAACCTGAGACTCTATCTCATTCGAGGTTTGAAACCTTACTAGCAGAAATAAAGCAGTCCAGATTGGAAGCAAAACTAGAGTTTGAAAAACTGCATAAAGATATCACCGGACTGGAAACCAGAATTACTACAGCAGAGGACAGAATCTCGACTATGGAGGATGATCTAGTACATATTTCCTGAGCAGTTGAAGTCCTCGCTCAGCAACAGGCATCTCTGAATGCTAAATGCTTGGACCTAGAAGCTCGCTCCTGCTGAGATAATTTAAGAATCTATGGCCTGCCAGAAGCCACTGAAGTAGGAGACATGGCTGAATTTCTGGAAGACCTGCTCCGTCATGTGCTTGATCTCCTGCCAGCCTTCACCTTTAAGATTGAAAGGGCACCCTGAGCCCTCGTACCCAAACCCACATCAGCAACAGCCAGACCCAGATCAATAGTGGCCAAATTCACTAATTATCGGAACAAAGAGGTGATCTTGAAGACTGCGTGGAAGCAGCAGAAGGTAGACTACAATGGAACACGTTTATTCTCTGACCAAGACTACTCCGCTTCTATTCAACAACAACGACTGGCTTATGCTCCTATTCTGCGGCAACTGAAAGCCCTGGGCATTAGATCCCAAACTCCCTATCCCTCCCACCTACGGGTCCATTGGAGTTCAGGCTCTGAGTTGTATTACTCATATGAGGAAGCACTTCGGGCCATGACAAGCAAAGGACATGTCATTCCGGATGCAAGTCAACGAGTGGAGCGCCCCTCTAAATCTGGGAATCAGTGACAAACAGCGTTGCAATAAAACTCCAAATGGGCAGGGAAAAGAAAGGACCCCAACACTCTGCAAGACATAAAAATGATGTTGTGTAAGCATACTCACTCGCAGGACAGTGCGGATTCAGCAGCTGAGAGAGTTGAGGACACCTGAGGTGAGGCTGTTTCTTGTCCTCGTGGGAGAGGAGTGCCTTTTCCCAATGTGCTGGCTGTATGGGTCTGTGGCCTATGTAGATACTCGTCCAGAGGTGATCTGTTTTAGGCCTTCATCCATCGCGAGGGCACGCTACCTGCGCATGACGTCAACTGCCCAGTAGATGGCGATAGTGGAACATTTCCAAATATTCATTAATTCACGGCCTCGCGCACTAGTGGATTTACCTAATTAGACTGGTTTAGTTCTCAGGATGAAATGCCGACTGCTTGATTTCTGGCATCCTGCTGCTTGCTCCTAGGACAGAGACTTAATAAGAGCTGAGCCCGAGATGTCTTTCCAGGAGCAGGACTGGTAGTTTGAACAATTTCTTTCACTGTTAAAGGGCCCGTTGGAGGGGACCTGCTGGCTCCTTTTCCTTGGATTTGGGAAAGAGCCATAGATAATTATTACCTTACAGGAGCTCACAATGGACAAGGTTCTGTTCTGTGGAAATAGGTTAAAGTTTTTTCAAAATGTTTATATCTTTGCTGGGGAAGGGAAGGGTAGGCAGAAATGTTTAAGCGGCTGATTCAGCTGAGGGCTTTTTTAGCACTCCTTATTGTGGGCTGCATGGGATAGGTGGAATCCCTTTCATGGGGGGGGTTCCTAGCAGCCCCACGCTCCTTGGAGGTGGATATGCTGATGATACTAGGCCTTCTCATCTGGCCAGGACCTGACAATTTTAGGTTCCAGGAGGATCAAACCAGTTTCTTGGTCCTTAAGCCTCCTCCCCGAGCTCACGTAGATCGGGCCTATAGGGAACTAGATATGTTGTTCCCCTCCCTTGGGAGTCATTATGTATATAGTTTACCCCCAGGGAAGTTTTTTTCTGGGTGGTATTACCCTGTGGGAAGTTAGAGGTTATCTGTTATCTTTGTGGTTCTCTCTACATGTTGGATGTTGGTGTCACTTGCAGTACAGGTTCTTATGGTCACTGGTTGGAATGGCAAATTAAGGGGAGAAATGGTTTTGTGCAGTGTCATAGGATGGGCACGAACAATACAGGGGAAGGGGAGGTCGGGGTCGGGGGGGATTCATATGAGGCACAAAGGCATGAAGTATTAAGGACAAAGTTTCAACACATGATTCTAAATGGGTGCCATCCCCAACATAAAAATTCTTTCTCATAATATCAATGGACTAAACAACCCGGTCAAAAGGTATAAAGTGTTAACAGCCATAAAATGGCAAAATCCCGCCATCGTCCTCTTGCAGGAAACCCACCTTACTAGAGTTGAGCACCAGAAGCTGAGGAAATTTGGGTTTACCTGGGTCACTGCAGCTTCTTATGGACAGGGGAAGAGAAGGGGAACTGCTATACTGGTGTCTTGCAACACCCATTTTCAGACAATTTCCAGCTATATCGATCCTGCGGGCCACTTGGCCATTCTCACTGGAAATCTGGAGGAGTCCCTGACCACAATAGTTTCACTCTATATTCCACCGGGCTCCACAAAGAAGGTTGCTTGATCCCTATTGCAGAAAACCACTGAACGTCAGACAGGAGTGTTGATTTTGGGAGGGGATCTCAATCAGATTTGGGAACAAAGGGACACTTCTCGAACCTCAGTATTCAGACAAAATCCAGTTAGTAGGTCGATTAGAGATCACTTAAAGGGAGCATTCTGGGTAGATGCCTGGAGACTTCAAAATCCAGGTAAAAGAGAATATACACATTTTTCACACATGCATGGTTCATATGCCCGTATTGATTACATAATGGTATCCGAGGAACACCAGAGCCAGGTGAAGGAATGCCAGCATGTTTCATCCATTCTTTCAGATCATTCCCACATTTTGATGCAGATGCACTGGAACATCCAAAAGGGCCAAACACTCTGGAGGTTCAATAATTATCTGCTGAACTTAAATGAATTCACAGAAATGGCCAAATCTAGGATAGCACAGATTGTAAAGGGAAATGACTCATCTGATGTTTCTAAAACTACCTTGTGAGATACTATTAAAATAGTATTCAGGGGAGACTGTATTCAATTTGCTGCTTATTTTAAGAAGCAGCAAACTCAGAGATTGCTTCACCTCCAAACTCAGTTGCATGCTCTGCAAAACTGGCATGCAGCAGGGGATGTAACAGTGGTCTCTGACCTATGGGAAACTAAGCAACAGATACAGAAAATCTTAGACATTAAAACTGAGCAGGCACTGCAACACCTGTGTCAGCATTACTATGAAAACGGCCTCCAGGCCACGCGTCTCCTAGCCCATAGATTGAGGCGTCAGACCTTTCATACCACGGTCACGCAGATTCGGGACCCCAGAATGGGACAAATGTTGAAATCCCCAGAAAAAATTCTGCTGGGTTTTAGGGAATTTTACCAAAATCTGTATACCCCGGATCAACTCCCAAGTTCAGCACAAACAGACCCATATTTGACTATGCTTAAGCTTTCTAAGCTATCACAGGAACTTAGGGACTTTTTGGATTCCCCTATTTCCCCTACAGAATTGGATACTGTTATAAAAAATCTTAAAACAAACAAGTCACCTGGCCCTGATGGGTGTACCCCAGAATTTTTTAAATTTTTTAGGTCAGAACTTAAAACCCATATACTGGAGGCTTGTAGAACAGCGCAGAAGGGGGAGGCTTTTCCAGACACATGGAATTATGCCATTATTTCAAGCATACCAAAACCAGGGAGGGAGGGATGCCACACAGTGTAAATCATTCCGCCCTATCTCTGTTCTTAATTTTGACTATAAGTTATATGCCTCCATAGTAGCTAAACATTTAGAGACTGTGCTTCCTAGGCTGATTGACTTTGATCAGACCAGTTTTGTCCCAGCTAGGCAAATCCAGGATAACATTAAAAGAACTTTGCATTTGTTGCACCATGCTGTCCGGTCGGAGTCTCCCTTCCTGCTTTTAAGTTTGGATGTGGAGAAGGCCTTCAGCCAGGTGGCATGGGAGTTTCTGGGCTCCACTTTACGTGGATTTAGTTTTTCAGACCCATTTGTTAAAGTTATAAACAATATTTACGCTAACCCCAGGGCATATGTTAAAATCAACGGCCGACTGTCCTCTCCAATCTCCCTATTCCGAGGCACTAGACAGGGTGCCCCTCTCTTTGCCCTATACCTGGAGCCCTTGGCTCAAGCAATAAGACTGGATGCGAAGGTGCGGGGCTGGGAGCTGGGTGGAGAGAGACACACAAATTGGCCTTGTATGCCGATGACTTGCTTATATATCTTAAAGATCCGGAACAATCACTGGAGCCCCTTTGGGAATGCTTGACAGAATTCAGGAGGTTAGCCGGATATAAAATAAATACGACCAAGACCGAGGTCCTACAGGGTCACTCTCAGCCCTCGGACAGAATTCAAAGCATCTTTCCTTCAAATGGAACCTCACCCATATAAAATACCTAGGGGTTCATATTAGCCTTAACCCAAGCCAGCTTTTCTCTCTGAATTTTACCCCAATACTGGAAAAGCTGAAACGGGAGTTGGATAACTGGGCCCCGATCCCTATCCCTCTGATACAAAGGGTGGAGGCGGTCAAAATGGTGCTTCTCCCTAAATTGTTATACCTTGTACAAACAATCCCTCTGTCTATTCCAGACTCTTACTTCACCTCCTTCAATAGGAGGATCTCTCATTTCCTGTGGGGTCCTCATAGACCCAGGGTTCGGTTTGCAGTCCTCCAGATTCATGAAAAAAAGGGGGGCCTTTTGTTACCGAACCTGAAATTATATTACCAAGCAGCCCAATTACAAACTGCATTTTACTGGCTTGCTTGAACATATATAGCCAAATGGAAAACACTGGAGCTGCAAGAAGGAGGCCTCACAAATCTGAACAGAGTTCTTCTCCAACAAAGAGAGAGATTGATAGTGGCAGAGGTCGAGGACCCATTTACAGTCTCTACCCTGGAAATCTGGTATAGGATCTTATCCGATAGGGATGCCAAGGGCTGGAGATATTTATTATGGTCAATACCCTACTTAGACGCATTCATTCCTGCTAGTTGGGATAAGGGTTTTAGGAAGTGGGGGGGGGGGAGAAGCTACACCTGAGTTGGCATTTTCTAGAGAGTAATGATTTGAGATTCAAGCTTTCCAGAGTCTGGTTATCAAATATGATATACCCTGGCAGGACATGTTTAGGTATTTCCAAATAAGAGACTGTGTTAAGACTCTTCAGCCCAAGGTGGGGCCTGAGACTTCGTCTCCCCTCCAAACTGCAGAATTATTTAAGTTAGCAATAGAGGGGAAATCAGCTAAGAAACATATTATTTTCATTCTTTATGAAGCATTGCTTACTTGGAAAGGGGACTCTGTTCAATCAGTAAGGAGGGCGTGGGAGAGGGACTTAGGCTTTCAGATCCAAGACAGTATATGGGATCGATCCCTACAGAGAATACAGTGGGTCTTCTGGCTTTATCCTGGAAGGAATCTTCTTGGAAAATTTTTAGTAGATTCTTTAGAACCCCGGCAATCCAGGGAAGGTTTCAGAGGGATGGCTCCTCTGCCTGTTGGAGAGGGTGCAGACACTCTCCGGCTGCAATGGAGCATATTTTCTGGGGATGCTCAGGGCTGCAGCCTTTTTTCAAAGACTTACATCAGGCCTTGCAGTCCATAATGGGCCCAGACCTACGGCTAACTCCCACCCTGTATTTTTTCTCAGATTTTCTAAAGGAATTTAGAGATCCCCTTGCAAGTAAATTCCTGAGAATCTCTTGCTTGGCAGCCCAAAAAATAATAAAAAAAAATGGGATGTCCCAACAACACATTACTTTATTTATGTGACAGGATCGCATGATATCTATCTATTGGCTGGAAGCTCTCACGGCGAGCCTCAATAAAAAACTTTCCCAGTTTGAGATCCTCTGGAGGAGGTGGGTATCTTACATGTTAAAGGAGAGAGCAGACGTCATTCCTTGTTAACCCCTAGTTTTATTTCTCCAGCTGAGGATAGTTCACCAGACTCTGGTTTTTGGTTTTTGCCTCTTAACTTCTACAATGATTTTTTTTGTTTGTTTGTTTTTTTCGTTCTCAGTTCATACCTCTATTATACTATAATAAAATTAATATAAAAATGAATTGTGGCGTAACTAGGGGCTTGACCTTCAGTGGGGCGCTCCGCTTCCTCTCGGAGGCCTTTCTTGTAGGGGGCCCCCTGGGTGGGTGGTGGACCTACTGTTTTAGTGACTGTTCGTATTATGTACAGCTGACCCCTCCCTGATAGTTATTGTCATTACTTAACCTCCCATAAGAAGAATGAATTGTTTTATTTGTGCCAAGTGTCATCTGTATTTGTACTGCCCTTGTTATGAACTCTGTTTTGTGTCTCCATGTGTTTGCATTATGTTTGTGATTTAAACTGGAAATGGTTAAAGAAAGTTAAAAAAAAAAAAAAAATTTGCAATTGCCACAATTTCTGATGCAAGTCACCCCTTGCATCAAACCCTTTTGACACAAGTCCTTCCATTGATCTAGTCACGTTCAAAAATTGGGCCCAGAGTTTCTGACAGGTAATCTGTTTACCTAAGTAACAGAGCTAAAGTAGCAGTTGGTATCATTCAAATGAGGTTGCACCACTAGTCCAAGGAAACCAAAGTCAGGTAACAGGAAAGTATAGGGTTGTAGCACTTGGGGCAGCGGGGCTGAACGATGCCAGCTCCCACAGCAGACACCCCCAGTATGACACCCTTTACGCTGTGACCCTTAGTGCTCTGGACTGCTAGCACAGAGGACTGTTTGGGGGGGGGGCAGGGAAAAAATACACACAGTTATCCTCATGATTGGTCCAGGAAGCAGCAGGAAGAGGGTCAGCTGAGCAGATCTGTGCTCCTAATGGAGCAGTTCTTTACTTGTCCTGAAGGCCCAGAAATTTCAGTGGTCCCGCGGTGATTGGTGGGGAGCAGGGGAGTAGTTTAGCTGGAGAGTCCCCTCGCAATCCCTAGGTCTGGTCCTCAATGCGTCTGCTGCATGGCTTGGAGTTTCACATAAGGGTTGCAATACATTAAATAAATACATGCATATATTCATGACATACAATTTAACAGATAGGTATATCAATTCTGCTGGAGTCTTTGAAATTCAATAGTTGATTTCTGAAATGTATGGCTTTTCTACCTACAACTGGTTTTCTTACATATATTTATCAGATCTTGGCCACCTTTCTAAATAGATTTAGCCCCTTTTAAATATTTCCCAAAAAATTGGTTGCCATATGGCTTCAAAAGTGTCCATTTTGTCCGAAAGTTGGTGACTAATCCTTTCGTTATCTGCAGTGAAACATATATGATCCAGTAAAGGACAGTGGAGAAACTGACTCACTCACTGGTAGATTTTTTAGGTAAAATAAGCAAATAGCCAATGTTTCGTGGTCCCTCTGCAAGTCTCTGACCACTTCTTCAGGACATATGGACATGCATGCCCTGTTCTTGGTAATCGATTTCCTCACACCCATATGGCTGCCAGCAGCTACATTGTTTCTTTCTGATTGTTTTGTTTTTAATATACACTCCAGTGTTTTATACTTTAGTGACTCTCGCTTTCCTGCTGCACAGTATGGTGACTATTTGCTTTACAGATACGCCATTTACTAACGGTGACTGTAATTCATGTTACAAAAGTTTACCTGACAAATCTACCAGAGAGTGGGTCAGTTTCTCCACTGTGCTTGACTAGTCTTGAGGGATTGTGGAGGGGATCCCTCCCTGTTTTTGTTTTATATTTCAGGCAGGCCACACTGTCAAAGGTGATGATTAAGCAATAAGGCATGACAAGGTGTGTGTTATCGTGTAATAACGTCACTCCTGGGGTGGGTTGAAGCACAAGATGAAGCCAAGTGCTTCCACCACCGCAGGAATGACGTTATTACACAATAACTACAACTTGGAAGCTGCTATTACAATACCTAATGGCTCAATGTTACACAAAATAAAAAAAATTATTTTAAAAATGTTTTAGTAGATTTTTAGCGTGGCAATATATCTTTGTTTTGGAAACATAAGAGCCTGACATCTGCCAAATCCATACAGTGATGTTATTGTGTAATAACATCACTCTCTCAGACACACATTGACCAATCAGAGTCCAGGAAATTTTCTTGCCATTGTATAATTACTCATATAATCAAACCATTCTTTGAGAGATGCTAATTTATCACATTTCCAGTTTCTCAGCTGTCACCTCATATTGACAGATGTGATTGGCAATGAAAGGACAGATGCCGATCCGCTTGCCCAGCGGTAGTGTTACTGCTTGCAATGCCAGTGACCCAGGTACAGGATTGAACCTTGGTCTTTGCAGGGACAGCCAGGGGAGGATGGCTGAGCGTCCCATGGATGCTCACCTCCTCGGGGGCGGGGGAGTTGGACTCTTTGAACTACCACCTGGGTGACCATATGGGTTGGTACAGCCAGAGCAAAGTATCAAGGGAGGGGGATGTAAGCACCATGACACATTGTATCAGCCTAGCCTTCCTGATGTCCATGGGAAGGGACAGCAAAATGGAGAAAAAAGATCCCAATCAAGCAGGATGTCATCCACCACCCACCGCAGCCTCCATACCACCAACTGGGTGCTCCACTCCGAAGACCAACACTTCAGCTCTGTCCGGGGGGAGTTAAGTCCTGACCCCCCCCAGCAGCCTTTCCCACAGGGAGTTGCCAGTGAGGGACCCAAGGAGTGCAAGTAAGTCCCAGAGAAGCCAGGTGACAGGGCTGGGGGAGTGGCAGGGACTGATGGGGGCCGGTCAGAACTGTAGGAGTATAAAGTACAGTACGTTAAAAACACAAAAACAGCAAAATGACATGTAAACACAACACTTAACCAGCAAATCAGGTACACTCATGGTCAGACACAATTAGACTTCTGACCAGCAGTTTAGCAAAGGCGATGCTGCTGGGTGAGCTGTTACCCAAGGTAAGGTTATTTCATACCTGAGGGAGTCTTGTAGTTAAAAGCAAGTTGACTGAATTCAGTTTGCGCCTCGGGACAAGGAATCTAGTAACAGAGTGGGAGCAAAGCTGGTATGCGGACTGAGCAGCAGGTCCCCTCAGGCAGCTCAAGCAGGGGGACATGGCTAATCAAATTTATCAGGGCGAAACAAATAGGTGCCCAACCCCATCAGCATCTACATCGCAATCCTGATGGACATCCCACTCAGGTAATAGTAACTGTTTACACACTACGTTACTCAACATGCAGCCTAGAAATATAATGCATGATGGCAGAACAAGGCGCAGTGACCCATCTCATCTGCCCACCCTACCTACTTCTCCTAAGCTGGCCCTTGTGACCATCACTTTCCCCTTACTCCTTTGCCCCAAAGTCCCTTACTGTGGCTTTGTGCCAGTCTCTCCCTACTTCGAAACCTGCCAGTGTTTTGTCTGGTACCACTTCCTTTGGCACTTTGTTGCAGACATCCTTCTTGATTTTCCCCAGTTAGTCTAAATGAACTCCCCTGTGTGGTTGTGTTCGCATTTAAGACGAACAGGTCTTTGCATGCCACCCTGTTTATCCCATGCAGGTATGTGTATGTCTCTATCCTGTCCCCCCCCCCCACCACCACCACAACCACTACCACCTTCTAGTCTCCAGGGTGTACATTTTGAGGCTATATATATATATATATATCTAAGAATTTTTTTTATTGTAAATACCCAGAACTGGATACTTATAAACATAGGCTTAAAGAGTAGCTGATGCCTTCAGGAGAACTTTAACGAAACATAATATTTAGACAAAGATCAGCTTGTATTTCATACAAGTTCTGTATTTTTCTTCCCAATTATTTACTACTGAGGTCATTTGCATGAAAACAGAATCACTGCTCCTGAAGTGTTCATCTGCTCCCATTTGTTATTCCCGATCTAAGGTCATGATGCACTGCTTATGACATCACAATAACTCCCATGGCAATAGATTGTGATGTCACAACAGAGGATTATGACTTGAAGTAGGGAGTAAGCTATAAAGGCAGATGAGCTCTAAGGGAACTCTATGGGACAAAGATCATATATCAATACAAATGTACTCAGTAATAAATAATGGCAAGGGGAAATATATAGAATATATATGGAATGCAAACAGAATTGTGCCAAATTAAGTTTTTCAAAGTTTTTTTTTTTTTTGAGGCATCAGTAGCTCTTTGAAGAGCTTTATATTCCCATACAAGGAGGGAGCGTGTGCTGGCGCTAACGGTGATGGCAGCGTGGGTGTGAAGCTGCTATGAAGCCCTGCTATAATTAATTCAGAATTGCTCTAAAACAAAGTTAAACTAGTTACATTTAGGTTCTTTCGTTTGCGGTTACATGTCTTGAACAAATCTCTGACTCTGAGGGAAATCGGCTACTGTTTTATTTTTTTATTCATAATCATCCTAAAACTAACGGTTGTGCACGATGACCTCTGCCAACAAGAAAGGCTTAGACAATGGAAAGAACCCTTTATGAGGAGGCACTGCTGGCCTCTCATCCGCTGCAGGATGCAGTAAGTCTGAAGCCAAAATAAACATTAAAACTGACATTAGCCAGATTAAAAATATGTTTGCATAGATAAAGATAGACATGAGGGCATTAACAACACCATAGAAAAAAATGCAGAGTGATTTTGCAATAGCGGTGGACAGATTAAGAAAGCAGAGGGCAGAATGAATCTACTAGAAGACAAAATATACCAGCTGGAAGAGAAGTGGGAATATCAGAATATACAACTTCAACACTTAACTGGGAAAACTAATAACTTGGAGAATGGGGACAGCGGAATAACATTAGGATTAAGGGGGTGCCAGAAAGTGTCAAAGGGAATAATATTATTTCTTCCTGCAGCAGTTTCTTTCTGAAGTTTTACAATTTCAATGGCAGTGGGCACTAGAAATAGAGAGAGCTCATAAATCTCTGGCCCCTGGCCCTAAAAGATGAAAAACCAAGACCAATAATTGCGTATTTACTGAGATACTCCATCAAGGAAGAGATTCTAAACTTTATTTTATTTATTTAGTTTTTGTTGACCAGGTAAGTGCACTAGACAAATCCTGCCTATTTTCAGGCACGACCCGGGGGAGGGGATACAGATGAATGCCAACTGACCTTGAATCAGATTAAGCTGTTGTTGGTATTTTTAGTGACTGAGGGAAATTTGGCCAGGACACCAGGAAATTCCCCTACTCTTTCGATAAGTGCCATGGGATCTTTAACATCCACCTGAACTACCACCAATCCAAGCAGATGGGACCTCGGTTTAACGTCTCATCCGAAAGACGGCACCTCAGAAGTGCAGCACCCCTCTCATGCTGCACTACAGTGTCAGTACTGGGATATTAACCCAAGTGCCAGATGTGGGAACTGAACCTACAGCCCTCTGATCTCCCAGCCTCAGAGGCGAGTGTGCTACCTACTGAGCCACTCACAACTTGGCTAGACAAAAATAAAAAACTAATGTGGAAAGGATTAAGAATCTCCTTGTTTCAAGACTCCTTAAGTACTTTAACGGAGAAATGTAAAGAATTCAATGAGGTGAAAAGGGCTCTCATGAACTTGGGGATTGTTTATTATTTAAAGTATCCAGCTACTTTAGTGATTCAGCAGCAAGGGAAAAACTTATCTTCTGTGAAAACCCTGACATGGTATGGACTGTAGTGCACAATCTGGCCAAGAAACCAAATGATCAGAGTGTGATGGCACTTTCAAACAAGCATTTGTCAATGCCAAATGTTTGCTTGCTGGCATTAGCAGTGAAAGTGCAGGAGTTAGAGAGATGCAGTATAGGAATGGCAGTGAAGTACTGAACTGACGCCAACTCCACCCCCACCCTGCAGAGATGGACAGGCATTGGGGTCTGGCTTTGGATAGTCGCCCATGGCAGTCATGACATTTCACCTCACCCTACCCTGCAGACACTGACAAGTGTCGAGGTGTGCCTTGGGGTGTTTGGGCTTTACATTCACCTCATTCCATAAGGAAACACGCTGAAATGGGTGCAATATAGGAGAATGGGGTGAACTGTGAGCCAAAGAGTCCAAGCACACCTCGATGCCTGTCACTGGCTGCAGGGTGGGGGGTGGGGTGAAATGGCATGAGTATTACTGTCAACAATCCCAAGTCACACCCTGACGCCTGTCAGTCCCTACAGGTAGGGCGCATGGTCAAAAACCCTAATGCCCTGGGCATTTCTTGTATTTTTACTCCAGGTTTTCAACATGGGCTTTTTGTGACCCCACTGCATGAACAGTGACACTATCAGTTTGTTAGCCGGAAGGTAAGTTTGCACAGCAACTGCACCATTTGGCACCAGAGGTGCAAAAACACATTTCAAACAGGAAGTGAAAAATGACAGTGGTACTGTTCATGAGGAGGTGTAAAAAATGGCAATGTTGAAAATCTGGAGTGAAAATATAAAAAAAACTGGTGAAGGCAGGAGCATGCGTAGCAACTGAGCAAAGCACACCCATAATGTAATTAGTTTGGGGATTTTTTACAGCAGATTTTCAACACAGGCATTTTGGGACCTCCGCTCATGAACAGTGTCACTGTGATTTTCTTAATGTGTCCCGAACACTGATTTCCCACAGCGACCGCGCTATTCTGCGTCGGAAGTGCAAAAACACATTTCGGCCAGGGTGTGAAAAATGACAGCTGTACTGTTCATAAGGAAGTGTGGAAAAATGCAATGTTGAAAATCTGGACTGAAAATATTACAAATTCGTGAACTTACGAGGGTGCTTGGAAACTGTGCAATGCACGCTCATAACACAGTCATTTTATGGACTTTTGTCACCAGATTTCAACATAGCCATTTTAAGACCTCTGCTCATGAACAATGTCACTGTGATTTTCTTAATCTGTCCCGAACATTGATTTTGCACACCAACCATGCCACTGTGCGCTACATGCATGAAAACACATTTTGGGTGAGATGTGAACAATGACATTTGCACTGTTCATAAGAAGGTGTGGTAAAATGACAATGTTGAAAATCTGGAGTGAAAATATTAAAAATTCTCAAAGTTACGAGTGTGCGTAGGAACTGCGCAATGCATGCTCATAAAACGGTCATTTTGGGGAATTTTTATACCAAATTTTCAACATAGGGTTTTTGGGGGCCTACCTCATGAACTGTGACACTGTCTTTTTATTACTTGGTCCTGAAAGGTGGTTCCACGCAGTGACCACGAAATCACATTTCGGGACAGAATAACCAGATGACAGTGACTGAATTCATGAGATGGGATCCCAAGAACCCCATGTTGAAAATTTGGTGCACAAATTCAAATAAATGACCGAGATATGAACCAAAACTGAAAAAAAAACATTTATGCCATTATACAGCTTACCGGCATTTCTTCAGTTCGCAGTCGGCTTTGAAGAGTGCAGATGTGTTCCCGGTCCACCGGAGATCGTCACACCAGGCTCCGGAGGTAAGTATGGTGTGAGGGGGGTGTGGGGAGGTGGGATGCGCAGAGGGTGGGCACGGGTTGGGGGGCAGAGAGTCAACAAGGGACCGTTTCTTTTGTGACAGGTTTTTTTTTTTAAAAAGAAGACACGGGACTATTATCATCGCGGGGGCTCTCAGCATGGCACCTGGAATTTTGTTTGAGGCGGTGGAGCCAATGGGGATTGGCACCCCGTTGGCCATACAGTGTGTGGGGAGCACATGCGGCGGGACTTTTGCCCGCTTGGGGTGGGCCCCAAGTGTGGCACCTTGAGCTTGCTTTTTCGGGGCACTGGAGCCGTCGGGGATTGGGCACCCTGTCGGACATACAGTGTGCTGGGGGGTGCATGTGCGAGGGTTGGGCACCCCCTCAGCACACAACATTGGTGGGGGCGCATCATGCTGGGAGATGCAGTGGGGTACAGCTGAAAGAGAATGACTGCTAAGGTGGTGACGTTTAGGCAATTTGCATACTGCTGATGGCACGGCAGTATGCAAATTGCCTACACGTTACCACCGCTGATTGTAGTGGTCTTTCTCTTTCAGCTGTATGCCACTGCATCTGAACTGCTGTCATAGACAGCTCAAACATTCATCGGTGCCCTGCTGCAGTGCCTGCAAAAACTATCAGGGCATTGGAAACGGGGGGGTGCCACACCTACAAAAACTCGTATGGTGATACTATGTTTCTTGCACATGTGTGCAAGCAAACATAAAAAGGTGCCTGCTGCCAAGGAGTCTCGAGGTGTCAATGAGGCTCGTGAGGGGGATTCTATTTATGGCTCAAGAGCTAGCACCAGAGATTGTAAACAAATCTCACCAGCTAACAAAAAACAAAGCGGTTAACAATCAAACGTATCAAGCCCACCCAAACTGCGATAGATCCGCTATCAACAGGAAAAGTAAACTGCCAATTAAACCATACTCTGCCTTCAATAAAAATGCTGCAAGTTTATGTAACCACACACACACACACACACACACACTTGAGGGCTTACCTAAATGCCACCTCTGTGTGTGCTGCCTTGTCCCCAGTCCAGTGGGGCCCCTGAATGCTCCTGCTGGCCCCATTGTTTTTCTGCCTGCTGTGGGGCCCAGTGGAATGAAGAAATGAAAAAAAGTAAAGCCGCATGCTTCGGCAGGTTGACGATCACCGCGCAGCTCCTGTGCGAGCTGCTGCGGTCGACTCCTCCCCCTCTCTCTCTCCCTCTCACATACTGAAGTCAGCGCTGTGGCTTTCAGATGTGAAAGCCACTCCATGTGGCTGTGGAGCAGCCTGTTAGTGTGTGCCCCAGCCCCGATTGAAAAGAAAGTGAAAGGGGGTCCAGAGGCACTTTCCAAGAAGTAATTTAAATGTTTTTAAAGCACTTTTAAGCACTATAGAAATTAATAGGAGCCTGTAGTTTTAAGGAGCAGCAGAGGCTGCTCATGAGTTAATTTGAGCACTGCTGTGTCCTGGGGGATAATGCTATGAAGGTAGCGACAGGCTCATGCAGCCCTATTTTAAATATATAATGTAGTCGCTTTAAAGGGCACAAAGGCAGCTACAGCAGAATGTTTTTGAATTAATGTATAACTATACTGTTTGCCTGTACTTTTATGCTAAAGTTGGGACACTGCTTAAAATATTTTACTGGCAACCATGTTTTGCCAGTCTTGTGACCCCTAACAGCCAATCAGAACACCAGGATCCCACAGAGCTGCTGTGAAGGCTCCTGGAAAAAGAAGGTGGTGCCAGCTTTTGCCACCAAGACTGTCAGCCAAAAGGGCATTGAGGAAGCCCATTAACTGCCTTTTCTGTGACTGACAGCTGGCATCAACCACTCAGCAGATGCCAGGCTTCCCCCATTGTTCTGTTCAACCAATCAGAGACTGTTTTCTTTTTCTGAAGCTCGTGAGGAAAGACACCCAGTTCAGTTCTATTCAGTTAGTGGATGTGAGAGTTTGAATTCAGTCAGTGTGTTGACTGGAGCCCCCTACACAGGGAGAGGGGCTCCTGCCACTTGCCCCCTAATCCTGTGGGGGCAAAAGAAATAGAAATGCCTAAGAACTGCAGTGGAGTATGAATTCCAATGCCTGGAAGGTGCTCCAATAAGAAGAAATTTAATTGTCTGAGGCAGGGAAGTTGCCTGACAGTTGCTATGTTCTCCAGAGTGAAATAAAAGGACTGCCTGGGGGTTTGTATGATCCACAAAGCCCAAGGGATGTCTGCATGTCTCCCACTGATGGGAAAGAAAGTGTTTTCCAGCACAAAGGTGTGTCTGAAGCAGAATCAAGGTCATCGGCTGGGGTTCCTGAAGGAAGAGGAATTGCCCGGATGCCTGTGAGGTCTGAGAACATCTAAAACAGAGTCAAGGTCACTGGCTGGGGTTCCCTGAAGGAAGAGAGGAATTGGCCGGATGCCTGTGAGGTCTGTGAAAGGGTGAAGGTCTTTTGGGTGCCTGCATGGCCGCTGAATGCCCAAAGGAGCCTGCCTTACTTTCCAGTTTGATGGAAACTGAATCTGATCCTGCACCTGATCGGTGAGTTGTTTTTCCTGTTCATCAGCACCTGCACGGTGATGAAAGAAAAGTGTCTTCTGTTAGCCAGAGATTGCGTGTGCTGAATGCAAAGGGCCACAGCTGCCATGTTGGTAGGTGGTCAGAAAATGTCTTTCCTGTTACATGAAGTGACTTCAGAACTGAACTCGGAGACTGTGTGCTGAATGTAAAGGGCTACAGCTGCCATGCTGGTAGCTGGTCAAAAATACCTTTCCTGTCACTTGACGTGACAACAGAGTTCTCTTAAACTGAAGTAACAATTGACTGTAAAGCTATAAGAGACTGCAGTATTGAATGAAACCTGCAGGGGTGACTAAAGCTACCTGTCCCCCCCACATCCTGAGGACCATTGCAGGGAAGATGACAGGCCTATCCTGTGAATACTGTTTGCAAAGACCGTCGTGGTGAAGTTTGGAAAGGCTCGACAGGTGAAGACCAGCATCCTTCATCTCACGCAACCCAAGTTCCAAAATGCCTGCTTCATGCCTATGTTCCAAGTTGCAAGATACCTGCGTCATGTCTCAAGCTTTTCAGATCTTCAGGTTTCTGCAAGTTCCATCCACCCCAGAGCTACAGAGTCAATGCCACCAGAGTTTGTCAGCAGAACCATGAGTAACCGTAGGGATTGTCCTGCCCATGGGGAACTGCACATAGCTATAATTAAGCAATTTATCCCCCCAGGGTGTGGGTATACTGGAGGATTTACCACGGCTGATGTGGTTCGGTCATTAGGCGCAGCCGGGTGACTGAACCACACCAGTTGTGGTAAACTCTCCAGTATACCACACCCTGAGTGGATAAATTGCTATTATACAATGTCCTCGTCTGCTTTTTGGAAAAAAGAAAATATGTATTTTTTTATTTTAAATCTTTTTTTTAAATATTTTATTGTTGCATGGGGAAAAATAGTTCTCTGATATGGGCACTCTATGAGAGGGAGAGCAGGAACACACTCAATGAGAGAGTCGGGTAGTAAGTGCCAGTGGAGCCAGAGCAGAAAGAGACCAAAAAGTGCAGAGATGTGTAGCTAGCTACATATTTTAAGTGTGGAGAGGTGAGCAATATCGGATGACAGATGGAGCGAGTGCTTAGAAGACAGGCTTCAGTGATTGACAGTTTACTACAGAGCTGCGGCTTGTCAGCTGTAGGGAATGTGGTGTCTGGGGTAATTAGAAGGGACAGGCTACAGGAAGAAATTTGTTTGGGGAGTTGGCAATACAGGCACAGGCAGCAAGGATGACTGTCCCGGCAAGGAACTGATTTAGCCTAAGTACAAGGTGCTGTTTTTTTGTTTTTTTTCACTTGACGAGTATTTTTTTTCTATCAGTTGTTTCGGGAGAGCAGTGTAGTTTATGTGGCAATGGTTTGTACTTGAGTTGTGGACCGGAGTTGTGGAGCACTTTAGCGGGGAATCAAGATGGCAGGTATATGTTTTGATTTTTGGGGGTCGTACTGATCTTGGTAAAGAGGTTGGCTGGTACCTTTTCCAGTGGGTACACTGCAGGATTTACAATGCTGAAAAGGTGCCAGCCAGCCAGCCAATGAGAATGCAGGATTTGGTGCTTTCAATTTACCCCATTGTATAATTTCAAATTTATGCCCCAGGGCATAGAAAGTTTTAAAGAAATAACAATTACAATGACATTTAAGCAACTGCATAGCCTTTGGGGTTATGGGGTTGTTAATCTGAATTTTAAACTGCACCAATTGCCGGCCAACCAGCTGCATCATACAGGCCTGCAGCTAGATCCTGGGTACCCAGATAGGACTCATAGGGGTTATACTGGTGCCAGTTTAGGAGTGGGTAATATGGGTAACACCTATAATGACTGAAGAGAAATGCTGGTGGGAGGTGGGCACTAAAAATGTCTTACCTGAAAGGTGAATGTTTTCAAACATGCAAAATCTGAATTCCAATGTTGTTAACTCCATTCCAATTTACTTTTCCTAGCCCTCTCCATGTAAATAAATGTGTTTTTATTGTTTTGGAACAATACTTGACTCATGAGCATAGTATTAGCTGGAGTCTTTAATTACAAATGTTATGAAAATGGGATTTTTGGTTGTAGGTATGCCATGTGTGTGGGATAACTGTAAGGGGAGGTGGGTAGGTACAGCATCCCGGAGGGTTGTACTGCTAAAAAAACATCTGACCCACTTTATATTTAACTCTGGGAGGCGGCAGCATGCTATTTAGCTAACCTTTTGGAAAGAACCCCCTTCTTTCCATCAGAATCTGATCCCAGGCCCCTCAACCTTGTTTGAGCTGGTCCGAGCTGACAAGGCAGGGGTAGTGGCACTTCTTCTCATTCCAGACCACCGCACCAGGGAAGGGGTTACATTTAAAATCTCTTAATTCTAAAAGACATGGCAGAAGCACAAGCAGAGACACAACTACTTCTGAACATTCAATTGGAAATTCTCAAGACTCCTTCAAAGATGACAGCTACCCTGTTGAGATGGGCAATGGAGATAGTGTGTCATAAATCTAACTTTGGAATACATTCTTTGAAGTGACACTTCCTGATTCTGACTTGCGCCACTGGAATGTTTAACAGCGGCAGTAGTTTTGACTAAGGATCTCCTGTGGTTTATCTTTTTGCTCACACTGACTATTTCTTCACAAAGGGGAGCTTAGATGAATGTTTGGCTGCCCTGGCTAGCTTATTCTTTATCAATAAGCCAGTTTTGCCTATTTTACTGCTAATACAATGTTCTTTAGAATTGAAAATCTCAATTACCAATAGGTCCTTTGGTGACATAATGAGACAGAAATGCCTGGGGTCTAATAATAATCATCCCCTTGTGAAATGTATTAGTAGTTTCTTAAAGATATTGATGCCTGTCCTATCACGCATGAGAAATGGAGAATTTTCTCTTCATTTTAAATATAAACTTGCCCAAGTCTGGATGCTGGAGTTCGCCTCTAAATGGAAAGATGACTAAGTCTGCAAGTAAAACAAGCTTTAGAAGATCCAGAAACTGAAGGATTACCAGAGATACTGAACGAAGGAGCCTGCAGTCTGCACGAGGGATTTGTGCACCTCCCTGGTTAGTATGTTTAACAGGATATTAGACATGGATTCTAGTTGGTAGAAACACCTATAATCTAATTTTCTTTGGCCATTTCACCACCTTATCTTTTGACTGAATGATGCAAAACCTTAGGTAGTTAATATACTTTTTATCTAGTAGCATTATTATAGTACTTTATGTATAGTTAAAAGAGCAGTATTTGTAAGTCGGTGAAAAAAATTAATCAAATAGTTTTTGTAGCAAAAATATATTTCTGACAATGTAAGATTCATGCTCAGTATGTTTTTTGTTTTCTTAGATGTGTAAGATTTTTTTATAACTGATTTTGTAATTATTGACTCACGATATGACCGCCATTTGCCATTTTTTAAAAAAGCTCTTCCCCTGGTGGTACTTGTTGAATATGCATGCTTGATTTATGCTGTAGTTGCATTACGATGGTTCTTCTGCATGTTTCTGACAGTAAACAGCACAATATATTTAATTTTTTTTCATTGTGGGCGTTGCATGGGCGTGAGCACTGTTAAAAACTTCAGGGCCACATATCTTGGTTCAGGAATGAGATAAAATGAAAAGACAAATGTGTATCTTGATATTTATGCCAGACAAACATTATTACTGAAAAATGTGTATGGTTACTAACAAATGCTGCTGCTTTAATGAGCAGCAACCAAAATAAAGTGATATACAGGGCTTCATTAGCATCCTCTAATACACTAGCCTTCTTTGTATTCGCCAGCGCATTTACCAATCTGTTGTTACCCATCTCAGGTAATACAGGAAAACTACTGTTATGTAGTTACCCTACCCTACCCTTCCCCTTTTGTATAGATTTTCTGTGGTCCCATCTTTTACTAGCTATTGATTGGCTTGATAAAGCTGTTTTATAATATTTTGGGCTTACTGCTTAATAAACTCATAATTCAGTATAAAGAAGCTTACTAATTTATAGCAAGCAGTCTTAGCTTAATAAAGTATCAAGTGTTTTTAATTGTTGGTTAGGTTACACTTTCTAGTTTCAGCCTTAAAGGAGAAGACTCCTGTATATTTCTGATTTGGATATGCCTGATGTATTTATTATACATTACATCAAGTACTGTACATATGTCAATAAGAGATCAGCCATTTCTTCTGTTGCAACACATATCTAGAGTTTGAGGCTCTGACACAAGGTAGTAAAATGTCAAGCAAGCCTCCATTTACATGCAAATGAGTCACTTGTAATACAGCCCCTCCCATTCCTTGATGTCACTGCAGCAACAGTGCAGAACAGACATAAGGGTGTTAATGCTGTCTATCCTGATTTTAATTTGTTTGCAATGGCTTAGGACAGTTCGGTCATGCAACTCACACAGGGAGTGGTACTTGTAGCCTTAATACTGTACATGTAGAGCAAATAATACATCTAATAGTACTGCATTTACAGGAAACAAAAACTGTTCCTGTGTGCTGCTCATTTCTCTCTGTGAGACAGTTGTAACATGTTGTGGAAAGCAGTAGCCTGAAACAGTCAATCAATCAATCGAGCAGTCAGTCAGTCACTTTGTAGTGAATCAAGTGAACACCCTTGAGAGGATTCATTTACAAGGCAGGCTTGAGCAGTTTCCCAAAGGATCATAGAAGACTGAATTCTTCCTTTGCACAAATTATACACTCCACTTTCAGCAGCCTGACAGTGGAGAGCTAGATCACTTTCTTTATAAAGTGTATTGTTTTAAATTTCAAATGCTCCTTATATCTGGGTTCTGACTGGAAATACCAAGACAGAATGCATATGACATGGGAGGAATGAGCTAAGCAAATACAGAGAACTACAAACACTAAGACGGATTAGTTTGTTTACCTACAACAGCTGAAGTGTAGCATCTGATTTGTGAGGGACATCCTACTTCAAATGCTGCCATTACAAAGGGGGGGCTGCCACAGCTTGTTTTCAGTACCTTCAAAGTGAAGAGCTGTAGCTCTCGCATCACTAGTAATGATTTATAATGGGAATGGGGCACTGTTAAAGTCATGGACCTGAGGGGCAATCACAGTTCCCAAGGAGGTTAGGGGAACTTGTTAAAGGTTAGAGAGTAAGGGACTTAAGTAGGATTTGAACCAGAGTTTCCCAGTTCTTGTGCCTGTGCTTTAACCACTAGATTACTGTTCTTCCATATGCTGCAGCTGATGTCCTGGTAACCTATTCCTTGTTATAGCTGAACTCTTTATTGCCTTACATCAGCCATCCAATCACTGACTGCCTGTTTACAAAGGGAAAGGGGCATTTTTGCAAGACTGTGTCTCACTGCTGGTGTCAATCAAAACAGAGAATGCTAACACATACAGAACATAATACAACAGCTATAAAATGCCACTTAAGACTCTTGTTGTACCCAGAGTCATTTATTGGGTAAACTGTTTTTGCTAACAGAAACATTAACACAACTCATACAGGCACTTCCTTATAGGCATACTGTATCAGTGCTGAATCACACTCATATGGTCCTAGTCCCTATTAGATCTGCACTTCAGGATGTGCACAGCACTTAAAGAGTTCCTCCATTACTCAAGTGGAGGACCAAACATTGTGGGTTCTGTTTACTGGTGGAACAGTGTTTAGTGCAGCACCATTATCTGTTGCTCTGATGACATCATCCTCCAGCAGCATTGATGGTAAAATGGAGGACAAACACATAGATAACTTTTGGGGCTGTATATTTTTATTTATAATCTAGATTTGGACAGCAATAGGACTGCTGGCAACTAGAGGAGGAACAGAACACTTACATATAAGGAGTTGGGAAAATATGGATGTAAAACTATGGGAGACTTCCCCTTTAAGTTAGCAGAATATGTAGTGTCAGTGTACTGTATGTTGCTTTAGTAATAATCTTACCTACATTACCTCACTGATAATACTGTTCTCAGGAGTATAGAAAATGTCTGCCTTAAAAACTGCAACTTGGAACCTTATTGGTCTGGGCTCTTCCATAAAAAAAAAAGAAAGTGTTGAACTGTTTGAAGAAAAAACAGATTTATATAGCATTGCTCCAGGAAACCCATTTAGAACCTAATGAAGCAGATACACAGTGTAGGGAGTGGGTGGCCACAGTAGAACACAATTGCTTCTCATCTAAGAAAAGAGAGGTTGCCATTCTCATCAGAAAAGGAATAATCTTTGTGAAGCACCAACATATTGTCAATGCAGAAGGGAGATTTCAGATGTTGTTGGGGGCAGTGGATGGAGAGAGAATAGGTTTATGTAATGTTTATGCCCCTAATACAAAGAGAAGTCCTTTTTTATAATCTCAGTGTACAGCTTAGTTCCCTTATAGATTATGAATTTGTTCTAGGAGGGGACCTGAATGAAGTGTTAGACCCAGTGCTTGACAGAAATAAACAGAACCCAAGCACTGATCCAAAAAAAATCAAGCTCTTCTCTTTTACAGCTGTTAGCAGATTACAATTTGATAAACACCTGGAGGCAAGTTCACCCCAGTGGGAAGGACTTCTCTTTTTTTCCAGTAGACATCAAATGCATAGCAGAATAGACATCTTTTGTATAGCTAAACAACTAGTGAATGGACTGGTTTATGCTAGCATCAATAGCCCGGTGATCTCAGATCACGGCCTAGTGAGTGCTAGCCCGATTATGCATAATTGGCAAAAAAATACCTCCAGATGGAAGTTCAGTGTGGCTTTTTTTAAAAGATAAGCAATTCATTACCAGCCTGGTGGTGCTGAGGGCTGAGGCACTGGATGTCTTACCTCATGCTACACTGGTGACCCGTGTTCGGGAACAAGCACTGGCCGCCGGGGGTCAGCAGGGGAGGAGAAGGATCGAGTGTCCAATGGACTGCTCTCCTTCTCAGGGGAAGGGCATCTCCAGCGATTGGTGTCCTACTGGCCCCTAGCAGTGGCTGGGGAACAGTGTGCTGATGCTACAGAAAGGGGAGGAGATGGGGCAGACACTTGGAGGAGCACGTGCGGGTGCACGCACTCTCTCTCCGCAAGCGTCATTGCATGCCTCACCTCAGGAAGAAAATGGAAAAGGTCCTGGCCATGCAGCATGACACTGTTCCCCACAGATGTCTCCCCCGAGACTGGATCTGTTTCAGGTTGGTTGAGATGCTCCCCACCACCCTGCCACAAAGGGTAAGTCGTGGGAGCATAAGGGAGGGGGTCTGATACTTGAGGGACAGTGCTGGGGGGACAGTTGATGGTACTAGGAGTGCTGGCCAGGATAGGGAAGAAATACCATACTAAAAAAAAGATAAGCAATTCAAAATTACACACGGGGGTATGAAAATCCTGTAACCTCATTGGTCAAAACACATCACATGACCGTGGCATATCCTGTAATAACCCACGGCTGAGAAATGGCATTTATAAAAAACATACTTAAACACATTTTAAATTTATTTTGCACATGGGTCCATTGTATAATTACAATAAGGCACTCCAGAATGTGGGTTATTGGGAGATTTACCCACTTCTTGTGTGGTTAAGTCACTCGGCTCGCCTCGTGACACAGCAACACAGGAGGCGTAAAATCCAAACAACCCACACCCTGTTGTGCCTTATTGCTTAAATATGCTACAATGTGAAATTAAGAAATATTTTGCCAATAATGACACAAAAGATACCTTGGAGCTTATTCTGTGGGAGGCATACAAGGCTTACATTAGAGGAAGGATCATAGAATTGCAGAATTTGCTGCTAAAAAGAAAAAGGAGAGGGTCAGTCAACAGTTGTATTTGGAAGGGAATCTTAAAAAATGTTAAAAAGAATACAAAGCTAACCCTTACATGAAATCTCAACTGTTGTATAAAATCACTAAAATTAAATATGAGCTGAATAAGATATACTCAACCCAAGCACAATATGCATTGTTTAGAACATGGCAGAGGTTTTGGGAAGCAGGAGAAAAGGTAGGGAAATTGCTAGTAAGCTGGCTTAAAAACAAACGAAATCAAAGTTTAATACATGCAATAAAAGACTCAAATGGGAATATCGTAGTTGACAGTAAACACATTAATGAGGTATAAATTCATTACTTTAAGAATTTATATGCAAAGCAGAAAGAGACTAATCCAGTGGGAAGAGAGGCTTTTTTAAATAAGGCCAATTTTCCTCAATTGTCAGCTGAGAATATTTCTGTGTTAGAAGCCAATATTTCAGTACAAGAGATACAGGATGCCATAAATAAACTCCCAAATGGTAAAACACCTGGGCCTGATGGCTTATCCAGTGAAGTCTACAAATTTATGAGTGACAAAACGGTAGAATAAATTCAAAGAGTGTTCTTTGAAAGTCATACTAAAAGACAGCTCCCTGGCTCCTTGAATAGGGCATGTATTTCACTGATACATCAAAAAGATAAGGATCCCACAGACTGTGATAACTTCAGACCGATATCGTTACTGAATCAGCATCACAAAATTCTTGTAAAAATGTTAGTTACCAGATTACAGATTACTGTATGAATTAATAGGGAGGGAACCGGTAGGGTTTATTCAAGGAAGAAAGGGCGCTGACAAATGTTAGGAGGTTATTTTAGTTATTTATTTATTTATTTAGTTTTTGTTGACCGGGTAAGCGCACTAGACAAATCCTGCCTATTTTCAGGCATGACCCGGGGGAGGGGGATACAGATGAATGCCAACTGACCTTGAACCAGATTAAGGTCTTGGTGGTATTTTTAGTGAATGAGGGAAATTTAGCCAGAACACCGGGGAAATTCCCCTACTCTTTTCGAGAAGTGCCATGGGATCTTTAACATCCACCTGAACTACCACCAATCCAAGCAGATGGGACCTGGGTTTAACATCTCATCCGAAAGGCGGCACCTCAGCAGTACAGCACCCCTCTCATGCTGCACTACAGTGTCAGTACTGGGATATTAACCCAAGTGCCAGATGTGGGAACTGAACCCACAGCCCTCTGATCTCCCTGCCAAATTATTAAATGTCATATGGAAAATTAATGCTACTAAAGAATGGGATGTCATCATGGCATTAGATATGATGAAGCCTTTGAGTCTTTTAGCTGGAATTTTTTTTATTAGCATGCTTAACCCACTATAATTTTCCGAGTGGTTTAACTTGCCTGAGAGTTCTGTGTCAGACTGTCATCAAAAATAACGCCCAGGTTACACACTCAATCTGAGGCAGTGAGCTGTACACCATTGATCAATAAACCTGATGCCTGTCCAGTCCCCAAACCTGCCCCTGGATGTCCAGGGTCCACTACCAACACTTCAGTCTTATCTGGGTTCAGTCTCAGCCAGCTGGTACTCATCCAGGTTCTAATCTCGGTAAGGCAGTTATTTAGCACAGAGACTGCATCAGTCTGTCCAGGCGGAAAAAAACATATACAGTTGAGTATCATCTACATAGTAGTGAAAACTCAAACTGTATAACCTGATGATATCTCCCAATGGCAGCATGTATGCTGCAAATAACATGGGGGCCAAAACAGAGCCCTGCGGCACCCCGCAGGGCAGGGAGTGAGTGCCAGAGGAATAAATTCCAGTGGCAACTCTCTGAGACCTGTCTGCGAGGAATGATCAAAACCATTTGAGGACTGTACCAGACAGCCCGCAAAGAAACCGCAGGCACTCCAGCAGCATACCATGGTCTACAGTGCCAAATGCTGCAGAGAGATCAAGAAGGACCATAATGGTACGTGCTTTCGATCTCTTACCGGTAGGAGGTCATTCAGTACCCGGACGAGTGCAGTCTGGGTGCTATGCTTCTTCCTAAATCTGGACTGGATAGTATCATAGACATTGTGAGTTATAAAGTGATCATCCAGTTGCAGCGCAACCACCTTCTCAGTAACCTTACCGACAAACAGCAGGTTAGAGATAGGCCGGTAGGTAGTTAGCTAGACAGTCTGGATCCAAGCAGGCTTTCTTAAGGAGTGGTTGGACAACCACCTCTTTGAGGGGATCTGGAAAAACTCCCCTCTCCAAGGAACTCCAGACAATTTCACCAAGGATCGGGCAGATTTGCCTACTGTATTCGACGTGGAACCTTTGTAAAAGAGCTCTTAGCTCAAAGGTGTTAATTTGAGATTTAAATAAATAAAATAATTTTGTAACTAACTTCATTGGATGGGTTTCCACATTATACCACAGGCCAAAAGCTGAAATGGTTATGAATGGCCTGCTATCTAAACCCTTTGAGTTTAGAGGCATAAGACAGGGCTGTCCACTTTTCCCTTTTCTGTTTTTGCTAGCTATTGAACCCCTCATCAAATGTATTCACTCATCCCCCAGTGTACACGGAATCTCCTTTAATTGCAATTGCAACAAATCATTTGCCTTTGAGGATGACATCCTTCTAACACTTGCCAGGCCAACTGATTATATAAAAGACATTTTCAAAGTCTTCGGCCCTATTTAAGGTTTCTATTTAAACTGGAAAAAATTCTGGTGTTGCCAATCCACTGCTCCAAAACAGCAAAAGAGGTTCTTAAAAACTTCATACAAGATGGTAGTCTCATGAATACTGCCAGTTATTTTCGTCTTTTGTTTGGCATCTCTACAAAAAGAATTCTGGAAGAAAATCTAAAGCCCATAATAGAGAAACTTAAACTGGACTTCAATAAATGGAAGAAGCTCAGTCTTTCCTTACGGGGCAAAGTGATGGCTGCCGTGAAGATTTTTTACATCCTGCATTCGTTGTCGGGCATCCTGGAGAAACAGATTTTCTCTATTGTTGACAAAATAATAGGACCTCCTCTGGGAGGGCAAAACCCTGAGAATGTTGCTTAAAAACTATATACACCTAACATTCAAGGAGGTTTCACACTATCTTGTTGGGAAAAATATAACCTATCCTTTTTATTAAAACAATCACCACTGCATTTTGCAAGCACAAATGGGCATTACATTCCACTGTGGTTTGAAGCAGAAAAGGAAATAATGCAGCATAATTGGCTAACTGACTTCTTGTTCATTAAATCCTCTAAAAGCTTACAGGAACATATCTGCTTAATGAGGCCAACAAAGGCCTTGAAGCTTTTTCTTAAGAGACAAGCAAATTATATGTACCTTTGGGAAAAAGCTTTACTAGGGAATAATCCTAAACTTGGGAATAATTCCCTAGTTTTTAAAAATACAGACTGGGTGATGTATTAGCCACTTTTGAAATGGAACCAAAACAGATGGCCATGAGTCTCCTGAGGTCAAGTCCAGCACATATGTTAGAGAAAGTAATCTCATTTTGCAAAATTGCAGATAAAAAAAATGACATATTATGGAACAAACAAATCAGGAAGTAGCCACACAAAAGATAATTAAGAAGAAAAAGATATGTTTTTAACTATTTGACTACGGTATTTATTTCCACTTTTTTCTACAGTTATATATAAGCATAGGAGTATTGACTATGGTTGTTTAATATAATTGAATGTCTAGAAATTGATTTTATTTTATATTGTGTTAACATTGTAATGACATAAACTGTTGATCAATAAAAACTGGAAACTGGACTGGGAGAAATTAGGTATTAAGAGACTATCGGACATTATCAACAGTAGTACAAGGATCTTAATATCCTTCCAGGAATTACAAAAAGAATTTAACCTGCCAAAGTATCAGTTTTCTTATTATCTGCAACTTAGGGAAATACTGGTTAAGCATGCAGTATTAAAAGACCTTTCACTTCCATCAACTATACAATGGGATCAGCTTAAAAGAATTGCAGTCAAACGGGGGTGTTAGCTTAATAAATAAACTCTTGCTAAACAATTAACAGAATTTTTCAAATAACATTCTGAAGTTGTGGGAAAAAGAGTAAACACCTCTTTCGATGCAAATAAATGGGATATGGTCTGGATCAGTGCTCTGAGAAGTAGTAGAGAATTACAGGGCAGATTAATGCCATTTAAAGTTTTACATAGATACTATATGACCCCCTAACAAACTGGAGGACATGGGTTTATGCATAGATGGGAAATGTTGGAGGTGTAAATCCCCACATGCTGATATGCTGCATATGTTCTGGGAGTGCCCATGCGTTAGAAATGTTTAGTCTAACATCGTAGTTTTTTGTACAGGCACAGTCCATTGTTAGGTACATGGAGTGGCTGATATATTTGTTATAGGTTTATTATCTAACAACTGGAAGCTCCAGTCCTCTCAAGATCTGGATTCTAGCTGCTGCACTAGGAGGGAAAAGATTAATTTTGAGACACTAGAAATCTGACATTGTACCAACATTGTACCAGCATTCGAAGAATGGTTAGATTACATGAGTCATGTGGCTAATAATGAAAGGAGTAGCCATCACCTGATTAATAAGGGAGCAATGTTTAATGACATGTGGGGCCCCTTTTTGCAACATTCGCAGGCGCTAGAAAAAGTGTAATGTCCAAGAAATAGCTGGATATGTAATTTGCAAGATACATAGATACATAGACAGTGTCGGCAGATAAGGGCCTATGGCCCACCCAGTCTACCCATTTGAGCTCGTAAGTTCAGTTTATGTTTTCCTAGAAGTGTGTTGCCCCTTAACCCTGACCTCCAGAATTCCTTTATGTCTATCCCATGCATTCTTAAATCCCGTGATTGTTTCAGCCCCCACCACTTCCTCTGGCAGGGTGTTCCACTTGTCCACCAACTCGCTTCTGTGAAGAAATTCTTCCTCATGTTTCCTCTGAATCATCCTCCTCCAACTTCATCCCATGCCCTCTAGTCCTGGAACATCTTTTTCGCTTAAAAATAGTGTATTCCTGCACCCTGTTCCTCCCTGTAAGATACTTGCATGTCTCTATCATATCCCCTCTCTCCCTCCTCTCCTCCAGGGAGTACATGTTCCTTCAACCTGTCTTCATAGGACTTGTGATGCAATCCATGCACCATCTTTGTTGCCCTCCTCTGAACCTTCTCTACCCTGTCTATGTCCTTACATAGGTATGGTCTCCAGAACTGTACACTGTACTCCAGGTGGGGCCTCACTAGTATCTTGTATAGCAGAATTATGACCTCCCTTTTCCTGCTGGTGATGCCCCTGCCTATACATCCCAGCATCCTATTTGCTTTACCTGATGCCTTGTCACACTGTTTCCCTACCTTGAGGTCATCAGAGATGATAACCCCAAGATCCCTTTCCTGCTTGGTGCATGCTATATCCTCACCCCCAACTGATATATTGTGCCAGGGTTTTTGTGCCCCATATGCATTATCTTGCACTTCTTTGCATTGAATTTCAACTGCCAAACCCCTGACCATTCTTCAAGTTTCTGCAGGTCCCTTCTTGTTCTGTCTACACCCTCTGGTGTGTCTACTCTGTTACAAAGCTTTGTGTCATCAGCGAACAGTGAAATTCTGCCTTCTAGGTCCTGCACAAAGTCACTGATGAAGATGTTGAATAGAACCGGTCCCAGCACTGATCCCTGTGGTACCCCACTGGTCACTCTTCCCTTTGTGGAGTGACTGCCATTTACCACCACCCTCTGTGTCCTGCCACCCAGCCAGTTACCTACCCACCACATTACTGTCCTGCCCACACCCATATTCCCCAGTTTGTGTAATAGTCTTCTATGTGGCACAGTGTCAAAGCCTTGCTGAAGTCCAGATAGGCCATGTCCACTGCCCTCCCTGATCCACCTCCCTAGTCACCCAGTCAAAAATTCAAGCAGGTTGGTCTGGCACGACCTCCCTGGTGAAACCATGCTGCCTTGGGTCCTGTAGTCCATTGACAACCAGATGTTCCACTAATCTCTCCTTCAGTGGTGCTTCCATGATCTTCCCCACTACCGAGGTGAGGCTGACTGGTCTGTAGTTCCCTGCTTCCTCTTTGTTCCTACTTTTGTATAAGGGGACTACATCTGCTGTCCTCCAGTCTTTGGGTACCTCCCCTGTTTCCAGTCATCGGCTAAACAGGATAGCCAGAGGTTCAACCACCACCTCTCTTAGTTCTTTAAGGACCCTGGGGTACACCCCATCTGGCCCCATTGCTTTATCAACTCTTATTACTTCCAGTTCCTTCAGGACCCTTTCTCGTGTAAAGGGACTTGTGTCCATTTCTGCACCATTCTCACCCCTTGTACTCCCTTCAGACCCATTACCCTCCTCTTCCTCAGTAAAGACTGAGCAGAAATACCTGTTCAATATGTCAGCTTTACTGTTGTCATCCTCCACGTGACCCCCATCCTCCCCCTTCAGTCTCACTATCCCTCCCTTTGTCTTTCTTTTTTCACTTATGTACCTGTAAAAGGTTTTGTCCCCTCTACCCACTGATTTTGCAATGTGTTCTTCTGTCTGAGCTTTGGCTTCCCTTACTGACCTCCTGCCTCCTTTGCTTCTCCTGGTACTTCTCCTATCCCCTTCTGCCTGTGTCTTTTGTATTGCCTGAATGCAATCTTTTAGCTTTCACTTTCTTTGCTACCTCTTTGGAAAACCATAATGGTCTCCTCTTCCTTTTCCTCTTGCTAACCTGCTTAATGCATAATTCTGTTTGTTCTTGTAATCCCCATTTTAAATACTGCACTGTTCCTCAACCCCTGATTTCTGTCCCATTCCCCTTAATGCCTCTTTCAAGTATCTCCCAATTTTCCCAAAGTCTGCCCACCTAAAATCCAGGATACGTGTTTTTGTGTGGTTTGGTTCTGCTTTTTCTGTGATTTCAAACCACAATGACTGGTGGTCACTGTTCCCCAGGTGCTCCCCCACTGTTACCCCCATCACACTGTCCCTGTTTGTGAGCACAAGGTCCAGTACTGCCTTCTGCCGAGTTGGTTCCATGACCAGTTGCTTGAGAAGGCACCTGAAGGAGTCCAGGATAAATCTGCTCCTAGTTGATGCTGCTGCTGGGATGCTCCAGTCCACGTCTGGAATATTGAAGTCTCCAACCAGTACTACCTCACCTTGTCTGCATCCTTTGGATGGCTAGCATCAACTCCCTATCTGTTTCTTCCTTCTGGGCTGGTGGTCTATAGACCACACCTGTCTGCGGATGGCTGTCCCCATTTTCCTTTCAGCTTAACCCACAGTATCTCTCCCCATTTTGTTCCTCCTGGATCTCTGTGGCCCTTATGTCATTTTCACATACAGTGCCACTCCTCCTCCCTTCCTACCTGCTCTGTCTCTTCTGAATATGTTGTAGCCAGGTATGGCCATCTCCCAGTCGTGGTTGTCATTACACCAGGTTTCAGTGATGGCCACAATGTCCAGGTCTGACTGCACCATGACAGCCTCCATATCTTCTATCTTTTGCTAAGGCTCCTGGCATTTGCACACATGGCTTTCCATGATTTGACCTCCCTAGACTGTTTCACTGTTCTACTCCAGCCCCTTCCTTGGTTGTCCTTTATCCCTGGTTCTCCTTGCTGTCTGCCCTTCTGCTGAATTTTGTCCCTTTTCTGCCTATCCACCTCTTGGGCACTAATCTCCATCTTTTGCACACTGCTTTGCAGAGATAGCCACTCCTCTGGTTCACTGGTTCCACTGCTAGCTGTGGGGGGTGAGCAAGTAGGTACCCTCCTTGCTGGCCTGCCACCCCCCTTTGCTAGTTTAAATGCTTGTCAATGTAGCATTTAAACTTATCATTGAGTGCTTGGATTCCCCTCCAGGATGGATGCAGGCCGTCAGGCTTGAACAAACCTCCATCCCTCCAGGTGGGTCCCCAGTCACCAATGAATCAACCCTTCCTCACAGCACCAGTTCTTCAACTATGAGTTAAAGTTCCTGGTGCATGCACTCTATCTCTCCTTGCCTCCTACGGAAGTACTTCTGAGAAAGTGACAGAAGTAGCTACTTGCTAGAGACCCCTTCCCAATTTCCTAAACTCTTCCTGAACTTCCTTTGGCTCCCTTTTTGCCAGGTTATTAGTACTTAGATGCAACCAGACTATACTCCAGTAGCTGGTCAGTAGAGTTATTTTAGTTATCTTACCAAATTCTAAGAGTAGGATATTTAGTAGTAAGTATACTATATTAGAAGATGCAATAGATTTGAAATGTCTTACCCGATGTATTATTTTATGTGTATCTTATTTATATAGTTTTACTCTGGAAAATGATAAAACATTTAAAAGAAATATTCCCATATAAAACAGAAGGTCACACAGCATCCCTGGTGTATAAAAATAATCAGATAAGCACAGCTGGTGCTGAATAAACTCTGTAATCAATTAGTTGAAAAAATTATATACTACATACAGACACACACATTGCTTTTTGTGTATATATAAGATATACATTTTTCTGTTAACATAAAAATAGAGGTGAAAAGAGAGAGACATTTGATAAGAGGTGAAGTTTTTTTAATTTTATATTTTTTTAATTAATTCTTGTTTATTTAAAATGTATATATTTTTGTGATATTGAACAGACAAATGAGGTTCATATATATGGCCTTCTATAACAGAACACATGAGTAGTGAATTGCTTGAATATGACAGAATGCATTTTGGTAAGTTAATTTTAAGGAAATGTAAGTGCAGATTTATTTATTAGGAATGATACTGAGCATCTATTATGTTTGTAATTAATTGTTGATAAATTTGAATATAGATTCCAGACTCTTTGGTGAGGAAATTAATTGTTCTGAAATGTTGGAATCTTGCCAGTTCTTGATATTTACAATAAAAAAATCTTATTTTATTTATTTATAGTATATATCATTAGCCTTTACTTTTTTAACATGTGAGGTTTATTAGCATCAATAAATGACACTTGAAATACATGTATCATCATGGGCTGGCAGTATAGCCTAGAGGTTAGAGTAACGAGCTGTGAATGAGCTTGGTAAATCCGGCAGACCTGGGTTTGCTTCCCACAACCTCCACTTGCATACTGTGTGATTTTGAGCACGTCACTTAACCACCCTAGTGCTTCTGGGTCACCCCTGAAAACAGGCACTTGTGCCTAGTGGACCTTACATGGTTATAAACAAAATTTAAAAATCATTTTATTTTTATTTATTTCGTTCTTGATTACTGAGTAGGTGTGCTAGACACGGAAGTGACTATTTTCAGACACGACCAGGGAGGTTACACAGTGACACATTTGGAACAGTGACATAGCACAGTGTATTACAAAGAGAGAAAGAAATATACAAATTTCAGTTAGGCATAAAAGCAATAAAATACAACAGACATTGGTAAAGAAAGACAAGTATCAGCAAGCAATTACAGATACAAAAAATGTACAGTTACAATGATCTAGATACAAGGAATAACAAGTAAGTGCCATTTACAATATACTGCTAGTCTACCTCAATATAACAGAAAAAACCCAGGCATTTGTGTGGGCAGGGCACCAAGTTAACAGAGGACCAATGACCACGGTAGAACTAGGGTGAGTAGGACATCTGCTCAATAGGGGCCCAGATCAGGTATAAGGAGGGAGAGTGTAGGTGGTGTGAGAAACTAGGTAGACATAAGCCATCAAGGGGCAGGCAGGATCTTGTGATGCATTGAGGGAAGACAGGCATACTAAGGAGGATTGTAACAAGTGCAAGGTGCCGGGTTGACAAGGTGAGTCTGAAGCTTATTTTTGAAAGCGGCGTGACTAGGTGCAAGATGAACGTGCAAGGATAGTAAGTTCCATATCCTAGCGGCCGCCATAACAGCATTGATCAAAAGGACTGTAAACATAAGCATCCCAGTTGCATAAAAGCCTGCTAGTGCATCTAACTATAATGCAGTCATACCACAGTGAAGGTGAAATGCTCATTGTACCCACTCCACATTTATTTATTTATTTTTTGTTGACCGGATAAGTGCACTAGACAAATCCTGCCTATTATCAGGCACGACCAGGGGGAAGGGATACAGATGAATGCCAACTGACCTTGAACCAGATTAAGCTCTTGGTGGTATTTTTAGTGAATGAGGGAAATTTGGCCAGGACACCAGGGAAATTCCCCTACGCTGCTGGCGCTCAGTGGCCAGTAGGGGAGTTCTGGTTGCTGTTGCAAAGATGGCCACTGTGGCTAAGTTGCTGCTGGAGGAGGAGGAGATTGTTTTGTCGCCGTGGACACATGTCAGGAAAGAATGGAGCTTGGAGGCTAACAGGAGTCACGGAGAGGAGCTGGAGGAGAAAGAATATTTTCATGATGCACTAAATACAACGGAGGTAAAGGAGAAGGACATACTGGCAGAAGAAGCAGGGAGTTCCTTGAATGCGGTATTTGCAGAGGATCCCTGGGCAACTGAACAGTATTCTAAAAGCGCTGCGCCTTTAAAACCGGCTAGCGAGGCTAAGTTGGTTGTCGGGAAGGCAGAAGTGTGGCAGAGCTGGAGAGTGGTAGCCCGTTTGTCGGCGATAGCATGGAAGGCTTTGGAGTTATCGGAGGAACAGCAAGCGGGAAAGGCGGCGGAGGATATGAAGGGAAAAGTGAAGGAGGCGGCGGAAAGAGGACGGGAAGTGATCCAAAGGCAATGGAGTCAGAAAAAATCGAGAGTGCGGGTGTAAAGAAAAGATTAACAGAAAAGGGCTGTGAGTACTGTGGTTCTAAAAGAGGGCTTCCCATCTTCCAGATAAACAGAGAGACTGGGTTTGGTTTAAACCCTAAAACGGGTGTGACGGGAGTAGAAAAAAATATCCCTGTGACTTACCAAACTAGAGTTGGAGTGCAAGAGGGTGTTACTGAATTTACTTTAAAAAAAAAATACAATACTGTTGAGCAGCAGAAACAAAGAGAGGTGCATATGTCTGAGGATGTTTATAATGTTTGCACAGTGAATGAAAAACCTGTTGTAGCATTGCAGTCTGTTGAAACATGATGAAAATGGTCACCACAAGCAGCTTTGTCAGCAGCAGGTTGGAAGAAATTAGGGCAGGGGATCTGGACCCAGATTTAGCATGGGACAAATCTTGGGAGTTAGATAAAGCTGGGCCAGTATGGCAACCTGGAGGGAATGATTAAAATGAGTTCAGA
This sequence comes from Neoceratodus forsteri, assembly GCA_016271365.2. Taxonomy (NCBI): domain Eukaryota; kingdom Metazoa; phylum Chordata; order Ceratodontiformes; family Ceratodontidae; genus Neoceratodus; species Neoceratodus forsteri. Next base: position 62,873,595 of record JADMNL010000032.1, read on the forward strand.
AGAAAATAGAGTACAAATAGAAAAATTAAAGATGGAAAGGTGGATAGTAAAGTTAAACAGGAGAAACTGCTGCATTATCAATCCTAAGTACTGGGAATAGCTATGAAGAGTCAAGGCCTATGTCTGAGAAACCCCTAATGTCTAGTTTATTTTCACAGAGCAAAAGGAAGCTGCACCTGGAGGAATGCAGTAATGATCAGATACAGGGGTGGATTAAAAGAAAGACCTAATAGATTCTTTGTAGGCAAAACATTAATAAAGGAGTCTTTGAAGTTCTCTCCTAGGGATGTGTTTGCTTTCATAAACATATCAGGAGAGGATAATTATGATATTAGTTTTCGTTCCCTGCTTTATTGGAACTCTTTTGGGAAAGGTATAATCAGGTAAAGGTTCCCTTTATGGTCTCCTTTTAGTTATCCCTTTATCAAAGCCTTTAATTAAGTTTGTGACGGTAATGTTTAGAAACGAGGGGGTTCATGTAGAAGATATCATATTCTGGCTGTCACAGAAGTGTGAGGTTCAGAGTGATCCAGAGCCAATCTTGGATTCAGAGCAGTTTTGGACAGGAGGGTGGAAATTTAAAGTAAAACTGAGACAAACAGCCTCGGGGGTGGAGCATATTCCAAACTCCTTTTTGTTGGGAAGAGACAGGGGGGTCTGTTTTTATAGCGGGCAGCCCAGGACATGTTATAAATGTGGTGCTCGGACACACTTATCTAGTTCTTGTGATCAACCTAAATGTGATAATTGTGGGGAAGTGGGGCATGTCACCATGGTTTGTACAAACGCAATAAAATGTGATCTCTGTGAAGAACAGAACCATGCATTTAGAGATTGCCCATGTGCAGCACAGAATAAGACTAACTGTGGGAATTCGGATATAATTATTCAGAAAGCTCAAGACGCCAGAGAATCCCAGCAGGAGGTAGAAAATATAGCAAAATCCCCTTCAGAACCATTAGAGCACTGTAGAACCCTTCAGGGAAAGTAGTAGGGAGTGGGAACTAAAACTGCTCCACCTAAAGTGTTGGAAAAGGAGGTGGTAAAGGAGGTATCTAATCTTTTGCAGCCTGTGTGTTACATAGCTCCAAAAGAGGAGTTAGCCGTAGCTACGATCCCACCTTTACAACCCCCATTGCCCCCTAGAAGGTCAAGTAGATCTTCTAAGACTCTAGCGCCTTTAGAAACAGAGGTCATGGAAACTAAAAATTCCTATGCAGAGTTATTTTGGGGGGATTCGGAGATGGACATGGGGGATACAGATTCTCAAGTGTCATTACAAGAAGCAGTGGCGCCTCAGAGGGAGGAGTATAAGGGAAAGAAAAAAAATTAAAAAATAAAACAGGAATTTTAGGTTTGGCTAAATATTTTGATTACTGACAATGGATTTGTTATGGGCTACTTTGAATACACATAGCCTTTTAAAGGCACAGAAGAGACAGGCGGTGTTTCAGTTAATTCATGATTTACAAATTTCAGTTTGCTTTGTACAAGAAACTTGGATGTTTGCCAAAGACCAGATTGCTACTTTTACTAAGGATTGGCCGTGGGGACCATCCTTTTGGTCGTTTGGAGAAGATAGGGCGGATGGTATAGGGATTCTTTTTAATTCTTATGATTTTTGTTTACATAAATTAATAGAATTAAGCCCAGGTAGAATTCTGATTATAGAGGGGAAGTGGTATAATAATACTTTACGATTGATTAATATTTATAACCCCCCAACTAAGTCAGGGAGGGTAACTTGTTTAAAAGAGATACAACCATTTCTGGTGACATCTATCCCTATTCTGTGGGGAAGGGATTTCAACTGTAGTATAGTAGGGCCTGGAAGTGGGGGGGGAGGGAAAAAAAATATATTGTGATACACATTGCTTAAGAGACATTATTAAAACAGCAGATTTAGTTAACTGTAATGATAATAGAACAACTGGGCCTAGGGGTACCTTTTTTAAAGGTGGGAAAAGTTTTACAATAGATTACCTTTTCATTTAAAAAAAAATTCCAACATATAGCCCTCAGATTATTCCAGTGGAATTTTCGATCATGCTCTTTTGTTGGTAAAAGTAGGAGAGATAAAGGGATATAGTAGACAGCGGAATAGGTGGAAATTAAACACCTCTATCCTACAGGAAAAAGTTGTTCTGAACTCTATTAGATTGATCTTAAAAGCTAGACTATCAGTAAGTTTTTTGTATCAGGATTTAGGGGTATGGTGGCAGGAAACAAAGGAGGATTGTATTTTATGGTTTAAAAAGTATGGGAAGAGACATCAGAAATCGACGTCTTTTGACTATTTAAAACTTAGAAACCAATTACAACAAGTTCTAACACGGGCAAACTCCTCTGGGGAGGATTTTTCATTACAAATTGCAGAAATTAAAGAACAAATGAGGGTATTACAATATGATAGGACAAAAACCTTACAAGCATTAATTGCTAATCATTTAACAAAATCTGTGTTTGGAGACCCCTTTGAGTTGTGCAAAACCTTAAAAGAACATGTTTCTTTAGATTTTTTAAATCAAGGGGAAGGGAAAGTGGTTTCAGTTCAGGCTATAGGGGATATAATTATAGAACATTTTAGGGACATTGAGTCCCACTATACTCCTACATTAAGACAGGTTAAACAGTTTTTGGGCCCAGTTATAGAAAAGGAATTGGATCAGGAGACTTTTAAAAGTATTAAACAACCCTTTTCTAACACTGAGATTAAAGAGGTTATAAATTCCCTGAAACTCAATGTTGCCCCGGGTTTAGATGGACTTTCTAATCCATTTTATAAAAGGTTTCAGTCAGAAGTAGTTGATTGTTTGGGGTTAGTCTTTAATTTCTTTTTAAAGGAGGAGGTAAGCCCCAGGTCCTTTTCAGAGGGTTTGCAGACATATATATATAAGTCAGGAGATAAGGGAGAGATTAAGAATTGGAGGCCAATAACCTTGCTGAATTCTGATTATAAAATTCTCACAACTTTGATCAACAATAGATTAAAAGCTTTGTCTGAAGTGATGTTTACTCCGGTTCAGCACTGTGGTATTCCTAATAGGAGAATTCAATCAGTTTTATGTCTAATAAGGGATATAATTGAACAGGTGAATGACATGGGGGGAAAGGCTATATAGTATCGTTGGATTTAGAAAAAGCATTTGATAGAGTTAACCATTTTTTTTTTGTTTGCCACTCTAGAATTTTTTGGGGTCCCGGAGGAGATACTGAATTTAATTAAAGGGTTATATGATTCTGCTCAGGTGTTCCCATTTATTAAAGAAGAATTGGGGAAAGGTTTTAAAATGAAATGTGGGGTACGACAAGGTTGCCCCTTAAGCCCCCTTCTTTATAATTTTTCTTTGGAATCATTGCTTAGAGCAGTGAGCGCCTCTCCGCTGTGGCAGGGGGTAAACATTCCTGGTACAAATTCATTTATTACCATTCAGGCTTATGCTGATGATATATGCCTTTTTTTTACAAAATACTCTCAAATAAAGGTATTTTTTTCAGTTTTTGACACATATGCGGGTTTATCTAATGCGTAGTTAAATTTAAAGAAGACTAAAGGTTTATTATTGGGTAGGTTTCAACAAGATCCGGTTTATTTTAAATCAATAGAAATGACTTCAGAGCCTTTAGCAATTCTAGGGGTAATCTTTGGGCCCCAGAACTGCCCAGTGGACAATTGGAAATTAGTGTTGAATAAAATAGAAACTAAAGTTAGTAGATGGAAAAGGTTTAAGCTTACTAAAATCAAACGGATTCAAGTTTTAAAGCAATTCATATTGCCAAGTTTACAGTATTTAGCAGTGATTTACCCCTTGCTGGCTCAGTATGAGACGAGGCTTTATAGTATTTGTTTCCAGCTGTTATGGGGGAATAGATTGAACCCTGTTAAAAGAGGGTTTACATCTTTGGAAAGGAAACAGGGAGGTTTGGGGATGGTAGATCCGGTTGTTTTTTGTTTTTCATTATTTTTTTCTTTTTCATTAAAATATGGTTTAGGTCCTTCAAGATGTCAGGAGTGTTTTTTCTTTAAAAATTTAATGAAGCGTTATTTAACAACTTGGTTGCATTGTGCTCCTAAATTGACCCCACATTTATCTGTGCCGGATTATTTTAAGCCTGCTGCACAGAAATTATATAAATGGAAAGTAACCAAAAATCAAATTATAAGGAGTTCTTCAAGGGCATTGTATAAGGAAATTATTTCTTTATGTTATAGTACTGAGCCAAGCTTCAAAAATTGTCCTATAGAAAGGAAGTGGGACGTATTGGAACAACTGAATAACCCCAGGTTGCCTATATATATGTGGGAGAGTCTATGGCTCATGATGTATGGTAGATTAAATGTGAGGGGAACGGTGAAATATAAGGCAAAGGAAGAGAGATCTTGTCCTTATCCAGAATGTATAAATCAGGAGGAAACTATGGAACATTTCTTTCTACAGTGCTCTTTTCCAATTAAATTGTGGGTTCATTTGGCAAAAGTATGGGATCTACCATGGTTAGCCATGTTAAATTATGATATTTTGGTCATTGGGAGTTTTCCCCCATCTTTAAAACAATATGAGAAGGGTACTTTGCGAGTATTTTTTGCAAGCCTAAGATATTGCCTGTGGCAAACAAGATGTCAATGGGTGTTATATCAAAGGAGTCCCTCTTTAGAAGGATTTAGATGTTATGTAACTAATGTTTTGAGTAAAATTTTTTTATCAGAGGTACAATTGTATAATGTGGATAAAGTGAGGTTTTGGTGGAAGGGGTTTCACATATTATTAAATATAAATAGTAGATTAGAGAAATGTTTTCCACCTAAAACTAGGCCATTTATAGCGAAAGTATCATTGTTATGAAATGGTTGGTGAGAATTGGATTGCTAAGTATTTATAAATAAGGGGGAATGTAAAATTGGTGGGAATAAAGGGAAATCATTTTCTTTTCAAAGTTGTAATTTTGATTTGTTAGTTCCCAAGGAGTTTGTAAGATATTATGGTTTTTTTGGGTCAAGATTTATATTAGGGAACTTATGGTAGACAATGTGTAAAGCCAATTCAAGGGATTGCTTATTGCTGTTGTTTTATTTGCTGTTTTTCTGTTCATTATGCAATGTTTTTTTTGTTGTGGAATTGTATTTATGTGATTATTACAATAAAAATTACCCCTACTCTTTTCAATAAGTGCCATGGGATCTTTAACATCCACCTGAACTACCACCAATCCAGGCAGATGGGACCTCGGTTTAACATCTCATCCGAAAGATGGCACCTCAGAAGTGCAGCACCCCTCCCATGCTGCACTATAGTGTCAGTACTGGGATATTAACCCAAGTGCCAGATGTGGGAACTGAACCCACAGCCCTCTGATCTCCCGGCCTCAGAGGCGAGTGTGCTACCTACTGAGCCACTGACACTCATATGCCATGGTACCTGTGACTGCAAAGCGTTGTAAAGAAAATTGTCATTCAGGTGACTCTTTATAAAAACTAGTCAGTCACACTTGTTGTTTTCCCCTTTTGTTTTGGTTAAAGTCCATATTGCATGTTATGCACACTGTCAATCGTTAGCCTTCACTGAGTGAGCCTTTTATTCCAGTTGCATCCAGTCTAGTTTTGTGCCTTGATTCTATCGAGGCTCCTCCCGTAATCAGCACTTTTGTTTGTTTTACCGAGCTGAGCTGGAGTTATCGTCCTTGTACATGTTTAGGTCCCGCAGTCTCTCCTCATATGTCCCTCCCCCATCCCCTGGATCATTTTTGTTGCCCTTCTTTGTACAGACTCCAATCTCCCACAGTCTTTCCATAGGAATGGGCACCAGAACCTTGTATAGTACTCCAGACATGGGCGCACCAGGGATCTGTACAGTGAAAGTAGTATCTCCCTGTTTCTACTGCAGATTGCCTTTCCTAAGCAAGTGCCACCATCCTGTTTGCCTCCCCCACTGCCTTTCTACAATATGCCATGGATTTCAGACTGTCTGATAGTATCACTCCCAGATCCTTTTCCTCTGCTGTACTTTCTACTTCAACATGACTCCTCTAAATCAGATACTGCATTCTCTAGTGTTTGTTTCTGATGTGCATGACATAGAATTTTTTTTTTTTTGCATTAAAAGTTCAACTGCCAAATCTTGGACCATTTTTCCAACTTACCCAGGCCCTCCTTTGGTGCCAAAATCCATCCTCCCTGTTCCCCCTTCCACAGATATTTGTGTCTGCAAAAGAAACAGATCTTGTCCTAAATACTCACCCCTATGCCCCAGATGAATTTGTTAAAGGACCAGCCACAGGACTGAGACCTGCACTTTCCTGCTTGTTACCTCTTTAACATAGGAGAGCTGCCCATTTACCCCTAGTGTCTGTATCTCACCCCCCCCAGCCAGCTTTGTGCTCATGTTGCTATCCTTTCTGCCCCCTCCCCCCCCCCAGGTCCCTTAGTTTCTTAGCCAGTCTCCTGTGAGAGACTGACTCAAAGACCTTACTGAAGTCTTGTTACAGTATATCAGCTGCCCGTCTACCAAGTAATGAATGCTTGGCACACCTTTCCTGGTGACAGCAGTAGTGTCTCACCCATTTTTGCCAAAGCATCTGAAGCCCTGTGCCAAATGCATGTTCAGTGACTCCGCAGGTCAGTCTGTGCACTTCATTGTGTTTAGTCTGCACAGCTGGAGCAGGGTTCAAGGACAGCATCATCAGTAAGGTCATTTCAGGTTATCCTCCATCACCTGACATGGAAGAACATGTATATGTCAAACTTGTGTCATGGTGCACATATGATGCTACACATGAACAACACTGCATGTATACTTGCCAATTAGCCACCCCTGCTCAGGTACTGGTAGGCACACTGTACACCCCTGCTGCTCCAGGATATAGTCATCGTGGGTGGGCCCAGGGTACTTGGAACACACATGAGTGATGGTTCTTGTGGCATCACAAATCATTTGCATAGTCATGCTGTGGAATGCCTGGTGATTACAATGTACCTCTTCATCCTGTGAGGGTGCCACGAAAGCCACATGTGTACAGTCTATTGCTCCCACTACATCATACGTACCAGGTATTGCATAGAATGCAAATCTAAAGATAGCAAATGCAACCCTTGCTCATTCACAACAAAGTTTCAATTAGATTTCTAATACGTTCCCTTATTTTCCACGGACTGACTGCTACTGAGGAATGTCAGACATCAGTAATCAAAAGGAATCCCGTACACTACCCCACCCCCACCTGAACTGTCCATCATTTACTCGCTATTTTCTTACTCATTTTTCTTTCACTTCGAAATTTTCAAAGAGGGTTTTGTTATCAGATTTCAGCTCAGATGTGAATTAAACCCAACCACAAGGCACAGCAAACCTCATGGTTGGGTACATTCAAACCCTTAAATGCATGAACTGGCTTCTTAATGTTCACTTTTAAATAAAGTGCAACCACCTAAAAAGTCGTAAGTACTCCATGAGAAGTTCAGTGAAGATAGACACACATCTCCCAATCATTAAAAAAAAATCCAGATACAGGAAGCTCAACCCTTGCTCATCCACAAAGTTTTAATCACATTTGTATATATTCCCTTATCTAAAGTTTGTGAATAAGCAAGGGGTTGAGCTTGCTATACCTGGATTTGTTTAAGGATTGGGAGATGTATGGGTATCTCCATTAACAAGTGTCCCACTCATTAACTGCTTGCAAATTTTCAGGTGGTTGCACTTTATTGTAAAAGAACATTAAGAAGCCAGATCTGGTGAGTTAAAGTTTAAATATTAGAGTAGGTACTTAACCATGGAGTTCCCTTTGTCATCTGGTGGTTGGGCTTAAATTCACATCTCAGCTGAAATCTGATAACCAGGCAACCCTTTTGAAAATCATGAAGTAACAAAAAGGGGGGGGGGATACATCTGAAAGTACTGCCATTTGGTTGGCGGGGAGGGGGACTGCCCTGGATTCCTTTTGATAACTGTAGAGAATGTACCCTTGGTGTACCGAATGCCTGCATCTTTCACAGGAAGGTGCAAATAGTCCCACATGCATTGTATCAGGGCTTTGGAGACCCAAGGCAGGCAGCTGGACACAGAGGACTGGCTCGCCATGGTGACATTTTAATTATTCATTTATTGAAAGTTTTACCAGGAGAACATACTGAGCAGCAAGTGCTCGTTTCCAGATGTGTCCTGGGGGGAAGGGGAAACAGAAGGTTGAGTACAGGCAAAATGATCATTTTACAGTAATAGCAGTTAATAATACAAACTGAATACAATGACCAGTTAGGAAAGGGAATTTATTTATTTATTTATGAGTTCTAGGATTACAATACCTTTGTGCCAAGGCTCTTTTACAAAGGTTCCACGTCAGAGAACAACATTTCTTGACAGAGGCAAGGAAAGTCTAACACAACATTGGTTACAACATAAGAAACAACAAATAGCAACAACCAGTGAAGGGGGGGTGGAGTGGGTACACAGGCAGCCAAAGGCATTTGTCGTATGAGTAGCTAGTAGGTAGCAAGTAAGTGCACGTAGTTGAGGAAGTGAGAAGATGGGAGAAAAAGATTCCGAGGGGTATGCTTTTGGGGTAAGGAAGGAGAGCCAGAAACTGAAAGAGTACAGAAAGGGGTAGGGGGAGAGAGGGGAAAGTGGGGGGTGGGGAGGGCAGGAGGAAAGACAGGAGACTAATGAAGAAACTTGTAGGAGGGAGGGAAGATGTGAAAGGATGACACAAGTCCAAAGTAGAAGAGCAACAACAACCAGTAAGACTTGTAATTACAAAATATACACAATAGGATACAGAGTTATGGACTTAAATAATACAATTATTACAGGACTACCACAGGGGAAACTCAGTGACAACCAGACAGGTGGAAAAGTAAAGTGGCAGGTGAGAGGGGTGATCATACGGTAGAGGAGGTGGCAGAGTGGTTAGAAGCAAGTGAAGGGATGTGTAAACATATTTTAATGAGGGAATTACAAACCCAAGGGGAGAGGGCAAAATGAATGGAGTGTGGGAGGGAGTTCCAAAGATTTGGAAACCTGTAGGAAAAGGCAGCCTCACCTGCTGAGGAGGTCCGATGGGGGACAGAAAAGGAGAGAGGGTCTGAGTTTCTGAACGAATAAGAGGGAGACGGTAGGATGGAGAGGGAGGAGGAGAGGTAGGAAGGCAGGGACTGGAACCAGAATTTGACCATGAAACAGGCACAGTGGGTATGTCGTCTGTCCCCTAAGGGGGGGAGGGATAGAGATTGGTAAAGGGTACAATGATGTGTGCGGGGAGGACAGTCAAGGGCAAAATGGCAGAAGGAGTTGAAGAGAGTGTCCAGTCTGGTTAAGGAGGAGGAGGGAGCAGCACTGTAAACCACATCCCCCTAGTCGAGTATGGGGGGGGGGAGAATCTCTAATGATAGACTGAAATGAGTCCATAATATAGAATGCCATTACAGTCAGCACTTGTGTGCACACACTGAGGTATGGCTTGTTTCTGGTCGTTGTCTGCGAATGCGAGCCTTATTAAGTGCACAGCTCCTCTGTGGAAGTATGGTTAAACCAGAAGTGACCAATGTATTACAATGCAGTGAGTGCTACTTGGTCAAGTCTGTGTCTGTACACACATGGAAGCCTTTGCTGGTACCTCTGCAACTCCAACTTCATTTGGACTATGAAGATATACATCAGAAACCTGGGATGCATGTTCTTTTTTTTTTTTAATATTCTCTATTTTTTCTACTGTCTCTCCCACTGGCCCCTACCTTCACCTAGCTTCAATCCAGCCCCATCACCCACCTTCTCTGGAACTTGCCTCTCTCCAGCTTCTGCCCCAGTGGCTCAGCCCCGTGGTGGGGCTTTGTCATCAGAGTCCTTGGGGAGGGTTTCAGAACCCTCGAGCACTCAAGCCAGCTTCATCCTGGACAGAAGCCACAGTCGGCAGTGCAGGGTTTGTGGGAGTCAGGAATCATGCTGCTCAGCTGGGGGGGTTTCCACTGGATGCTCCCCACCTCTGAAGATGGAAACACACTAAGGAAACCAAGGCACACACGCACACAGAGCATGCCGGGCACCAGTCCGCAGCCTCTGTCTCTCCTGCCTACTGCACCCTCAGCTGCACTGCCAGCTGCGCTCACCCAGGTACCAGTGTTACAGCGAGGATGGTGACCCTCCATCCCTGGAGTGGGAGAGTGTCCTCGGGGATGCTCAGTCCTCCTCCTGGCTGGCCCCTGGCATGCACGTTCAATCCAAACATCAAACAGTATTCTACAGTTACGCATTATGATACAAGCACCCACTACAGAGAAGCAGGAGGGTCATGATGATGATAATGACACAGTTATGCATGTTATGTGGCCTTTATTAAATGTATACATACAGTATGTACCATATTTGTTTGTCTGTGTCATCCTTGGTTAGGTATAGTGTGTGCCTGTGCGTACTTCCATGTTCTGCATGTCATGCCATTCCATAAGGCCTGCATGAACTGTGTTGCTTGGGTTAGCCTCCCCTCACACTGTCTGTGTGATCTGTTGCGCACAGTGTTTGGGGTACTGTGTACAGTTTAATGCCATGTAAAGCATTATACAGTAGCTGTGCATACTGCTGTGGCAAGTAAATACCAGGTGCTCATTGCGGGCTTTTCGCTGTGGATCTAATACACATTTGATATTTTAAGCTGATGTGCCATTGCCACTGCCACCCCTCGCCCCTTTCCACCAGATGGCGTAGTTTTGGGTGAAGAGAATTGCATGTGTGAGCATCTATTTCTTGCTTGGTTTGCCTGTTGCAAGTGTGGATTTTGTATATATCTGTTCATGCACCTGGGCGCTGCTCCACCACACATCAGCGGTGCAGACATGTCCGCAGCGCACACCCATACATCGCATATTTGCACTGTGCATGTTACTTTCACTGCATTAAACAGCTTTTCCACTGAAGTGCCTACGTCATAGCACTGTGTGGACCCTATGCAACCCCCCTGAAAACTTACTTCAGTGCAGTGTTAAAAAATGTGTTTTTCATGGCTGAGCCAGATGTGACAGCATACCCATAAAAAAAATTACAGCAGCTGTATTATTCACATGTGATGTGCTGTTATTCATAGCTGTGACATTGCACCTACAAATAACAAGGACTCACACTTACCTACTATGCGAAAGCTAAACGATAAAACATAGGTGCCTGTGAACAGTTTGACCCCAGTTTGAAATGAGCTTGGCCGTTGGGGGGGGTCGGGAGGGGTCAGCATCTCTGAGTGTGTTCTCTTCCTCTGGGGAGGAGAGCTGTGACTGCTGCTACTACTACACTGCCACCTGGTGACCACAGGAGGTAGTGCAGCAGCAGCACGGGTGCAAGGAGGGATGTCAGCCAGGGCCTACATCAGACATGCTTAGTGTGCATCAACTTGGACCTCCTAGCATGCTGGCATCCCAGGGGCTGGGACTTAAAAGCAGAAAGGACCTGACCCATTTGGAACAAATCCAGGTGCTCTTGGGCCATGACCCCAGCTGCTGCCCACTCAGCTACACGTGGGGAACTCCAGCCTCCAATAGCTGGAGGAAGTGGGAGGTTGGATCTGTTTTGGTCAGACCCTGCCATTGGGAGGAGAGCAAGCTCTTGGGGTTGGAAGTCAAGACGAGGGAAGTGACAGGGCTGCCAAGTGGTGGGTCTGGGCCCAACCTGGAGGAAGGGGGCTTCCTCAAGAGGAAGCAAACAAAATCTATTAAAAAAAAAAAAAAACATAAAAAACACTTGGTGGTAAATTCATCTTATGAGTAAACTTTGTAGGCATTTCTCAAATTTATTCTACCCCCCCCCCCACCAAGTTTTATTCTATAAGAGTACCACCTTGTTGTTTACAGGCATCCATGCATTCTCCCTATTTGTTCTCCAGCTCATGTTTTAGTAGTTAACAATTCTCAGGCACTGCAGGCTGAGTCATAAGCCGTCTGTCAATTAGATGACTGCTTCCTGGATCTGCGTCAACAGATAACAACATTCAAGTAGCAGCAGCCAAACAGCAAGCTACTGTAGTGGGGAAGCCCTGGCTCTTCCAGTCACCATGGCAACTGATAAGCCTCAGGGTTGGGTCTTGTTTCTCCGGTTTGGCTCTGTAGTATAAAAAAGGACCAGCCCTTGCCTGAGCCAGGTAGCTTCATGGGAGTGCCGCTTTTGTCTCTTCCAAACTGTTGGGTTCCGACTTGGAAAAAAAAGGATCAGTCATTGTACCAGTTCTTCTAAAGAGCTGGTTAGCTAGATCTTCAGTGTGCTCTGGTTTACATTCTTTTCATTCGGAGTATTTTGGAAAGCGGAGGTAACAGGTGTCCAGTAGCCCAGTGGCTCTGCCACCAAACCTGTGCACTCTGGAAGACCTGTCCCTTCAGGTGCAGACCGGCTCCCCAGAACACGACAGGTAGGTGTTTACTGTTCTTTAAAAAAGGCTTGCTGTTTGTATAACATTTATTCCTTAAAGCAATCTGCAATTTCCCAACATTCCAAAATCTATAAAGCACTCTGTGTTATCATTGCTTCTCTGTCTTTGGATTCAGAGAGGCCTAATCGAGCCCTCCATAGTGGATGTTTTGAAAATGTTGATGTTGCTTCACTAATGCTTTAGGAACACTAGTGCGTCTTAGCCTTAATCAACATTTCCAGCAAGGAGGAAAGAATCTGCTGCCCGTAGTATGCATTGTTGGTGAGAACTGTGCTGTATTTGTGATCGTCCCCTTCCAGCAGTCCATTCTGGGTAGCTGAATAACAAAAATGTGATCAAGGAAGACAACATGCTCTTTAGGGACCAGTTACAGAGCAGGCCACTACATGAGGGGGTAGAAGTAATCTAGTGGCAAACATGCAGTCTGGCCTTGTGATTAAAGTAAGAATTATTTTACTTGGCATCACGTAGTGAAGCAACCATTTTGTACCATCTTGGTAGTTGCAGGCAGCATGGGGTTACCAGGTGCACTGGCAACCCAAGTTTGGGTCCCATGCTTGAGAAAGCAGGAGCAGAGGCAGACAGGGACTATAAAAGGTGGAAATATAGTTGGATGGTTGGGAAGAGTAAATTGTCACCCACACCATGCTCGCAGGTCAGAGGAAGGCTCAGTCTCTTCTCCGCTACCTTCATGCCACATCCTTGTCCCACCCCCACCCCAAAGTACACCATTGACTGGTAGGAAAAGGGTAGGCCCTGCCACGGGAGTGAGGTGGTACTTGCAGTTAGGGAGATGTGACGTGTCAAGGAGGATCATGGAAGTTACAATAACACCAGGACCTTAGACAGGTAGAAAGGAAGGAAGGGGGGTATCAGAGAGATTAAAAGTGAGAGGAGCAAAAATGGAAAAAACAAAACAGACACATTTCCATACCACTATATAAAGTTGTTTGCATATGAAGCTGGTCTGGCCGGGCGCAGCGGTTGATTTCCGCCACACGCTGCAACCTGATTCGGGAACTGACCCGGGAGTCAGAGGGCCAGCCGGGAGAAGGATTGGGCATCCCAAGGACTGCTGTCCTTCTCCGGGGAGGGAGGGGTAGGTATCCGGCACCTAAGGGACTTCTATGGAGGCTGGGGGAACTACAGGTGACTGGTGCCAACACACAAGAGGGGTGTAGTGGACGCAGCACATCATTGCATGTTCCCACCCCTGGGGTAGCTTAGAAGATCACTGCCAGCTGCCCTTGATGAAGCCTGCCCTCGGCTTCAATTAGCTCTCTTAGGCGGCTCCCTGTCCTATCCCGTTGGATGCGGAACTTTGGGCCGGTGCCGCAACCCTGCCCTGGGGGATAAGCCAGGGGGTATCAGGGAGTCACGACCAGTATGACAGAGTGGAAGCTGAAGGGTCCGAGACCAGCAGTGGCGGAGCCAGGTTTGGGAACATTTGGGAGCCTGGGGGGGCCATTTAGTCAATCATAGGCTCCACAATGGGCACTAAACAGTGAATAAAGATGGTAGTGGGGCACCATTACTCACACCGGCACAGCCAGGAGGGGCAACCACCCCTCAGCCCCCCCTCTAGCTCCGCCACTGGTGACCAGGCTGAGGTACCAGGTGGCCAGTGGCAGGAAAAAGCAGAGTAAATAAATTTAAATAATTGTTTGCATATGGCAGTCCCTCTCTGTAAGCCTGATCTCACCTAAAAGTTGTCATACAGTTACTTTACACACTGTTCTGGGCAGACAGTGGCACTTTGTTTTGGTTGTACTTTAAGTGTCAGTTAACTACACTTTAGTTATAGTGTAACTAGATTATAACTGCATTGCAACTGTAATTGCATGCAACAAACATGTAACTACAGTGTAACTACCCTGTTACAATTAAGTTCTGCATCACAGCAATTGCTGCAGAATCCATGTTTGACAAAAATGCTCACTGTGTTAGAGCACTGAAATGTGAAACCTGGAGAACCAGGTTTGAATCCTACATCTGCCACTTACCCTCTGTGTCACCCACAAGTACCCTTTTTTCCATGAAAAAGTTTTATTGATTTTTCAAAAAAAAAATAAAATACAACAAAACACAGATATAACAAAGAGAATTCCATATATCAAAAATGGGAGAAGTGCAGAAAATTCTTACATGAGTTCTATAGATATACTTAAAGAGTTGGTGACACATTCCGGAGAACTTTAACAAAACCTAATATTTAGACAACATCCAACTTGTATTTCCCATTAGTTCTATACTCCTCCTGCCCATTATTTATTACTTAGGTTATTTGCATGAAAACAGGATCTTTGCTCCTGAAGAGTTTATCTATTCCTGCTTCTTTCTCCCAACCTGAAGTCATAGAGCACTGCTTGTGACCTCACAGTTACTCCAGTGGCAACAGACTGTGATGTCACAACAGAGAATTATGACTTAAAGTAGGGAGTAAGCTATACAGGCAGATAAACTCAAAATGATCTCTAAGGGATAAAGATCATATATTCTTACACATTTCCTTAGTAATAAATTATGGGGAGGAAAAATATATAAAATATAAACGGAATGCAAGCAGAATTGTACTTAATTAGTATGTTTTTTAAAGTTTTCTTTGAGGCATCAGTAGCTCTATATCTTTTAACAATAGACACAGTGGCTCATCACCTCTTCTAGGTTTCTGCAGTAATAACATTGTGAAAACATTCATAGATTAGTGTACAAATGGGAGCTAGTTTAAAGCAGCTTATAACCTTCAATAAATCAGCATTCATATCTCGCTCCTATTAACCTAAAGGTATGTATTACTTATATAGCACTGTTCAGTTTATTCCTTAAGATTCAAAAAGGGAACCCATACTGAATTAACAAGTGCAGTTTGACCAGAGATGTGATAACACAACCTTTCATTATTAGCAACTGAGGACAAACTATTGAACCGTTCCTTGGCTGTGGGGATGCTAGGAGATTTCCACATTGGCAAAATGAAACATTTAAGTGCGAGGGATGCCATCGTAGCCCAATTAATCTGATGTTTTAAATCAGAGTAGAGTCCCACAATAAACACCTTTGGTGAGAAGGAGATTTTACTCGAGGCTACTATTTCACAGATATAATGAATTGTTTTCCAGGTATTAGTCACAACAAGCACCTTAACCTCCCTGTATGTAACCTCTCTGTAATTGCTCTCTAACATGCTGTTTCTCTCTTCCTGTGCACCTTAATGACAGAAATGTCCACTCACCTCCCTCGCTGGATTGCAGAGGTACTTTGGAATGTACAGTGCTACAGAAATCAAATTCCTTTTTTTTAGAAGTAGCTCTGAATCAATTCAATGCAATTGTGCTTTCTGTGCTAGTTTAATATTGAGCAAACAAGAATCCTCTCCCTTGGGCCCCATCGAAGCAGCCATATTGATTGCTAATAATGGCATTTTGCAGCTCAGAATTACGTAAAATAAATGAGGTGGCAGTTTACACTGGAAGAGCTTCTGCCAACAGTACCGGCAGCCAGGGTTTACGCTATCAACTTGCAACATCTGAGGGAATGTAAAGAGGAGAGGACTGACTATCACAGAGGATGCTCTCCTCCAGGGGTGCGTGTGTGTGTGTGTGTGTGTGTGTGTGTGTGTGTGTGTGTGTGTGTTTTAACCAGGCCTCGCTGCACTGCTGTAACCTGGGTGCCCACTAATTGTGGTGATGTTGAGAGCCTGTAGGATAAGGGGAAGGTTGCCTGGTTGAACCCTCCCTCAGTCAGCATGCAACAGTGTGCATGTTTAGGACTCCAGATGCCTGCACCCACAGTGGAGAAAATCAAGAGTAAAACACCCTCTTGGACAATGCAGGATGTAGAACAAGTTTCCTGAGCTAGTAGCCTTGATGGAAGATGAACACTTGGATATTGTAGCAGTCACAGAAACATGGTACACAGGGAACCATGACTGGGATGTCAACATACCGGGGTACACAGTCTACAGAAGGGACAGGGAGGGGAAAAGAGGAGGTGGAGTAGCTCTATACATAAGGGAAGGGATCAAAGCTACAGAACTAAAAAGTAAAGGGGGAGGACAAGAGGCACTCTGAGTCACCTTGGAGACAGGAATGGCATCACAATCCACACAGGCTGTATACAGACCCCCATCTCAAGGGGAGGAAATGGACAAGAAAATGATAGAGGACATTCTCAAAATGGCTGAAAAAGGGGAGATACTGTTAATGGGGGACCTGAATATGCCAGATGTTAACTGGATGACATGTACTGCAGCCACATCCAAGAGCAGGGTCATTCTCAATGCCCTGCAGGGGGCAGGCCTTAGACAGCTAGTGTTGGAACCCACTCGGGAAGAAGCAATACTAGACCTGGTACTCTCAAATGGAGAGAGGATCACAAATTTAGAAATCGGTAGACATCTGGGAACAAGCGACCACTGCACAGTGTGCTTCACAATAAACAACCATGGAGATAAGCCATACAAAACAAGCATACTGGACTTTAGAAGGGCTGACTTTGGCAAAATGGGTGAATACCTGAGAATACACTGGCAAATGGGCAAAAAGAGGGTGGAAGAACAATGGAGAAAATCAAAACTGCCATCATAGAGGCCACAAGCCTTCAGTGTGAAACAGATAAAGAAAACAAAGCGAGTAAAAAACACTATGGTTCTCAAAAGAGGTGACAGGGAAGGTTAAGGAGAAAAGACTGCATTCAAAAAGTATAAGGCATCACAGAAGGAGCATGACAGGGAACTGTATCAATTAAAGCAGAAAGAAGTGGGGAAGGCAGTCAGAATAGCAAAAGCCCAAACTGAGGAAAAAATAGCCAAGTCAGTTAAGAAAGGGAATAAAACCTTTTATAGGTACATTAAGGAGCATAGAAAGGTTAAGGGAGGAATAGTGAAGATTAATAAGGGAGAGGTGAGGTGGGCAGAGGGAGACAGTGAAAAGGCAGAGATACTGAATGAATACTTTTGCTCAGTATACACAAAAGAAGATGAGGAGGAAGAGTTACCTAAACCAGACAATAGAAGCACTCTGGGTAGGGGGGTTGACACCAGTCCATTTACAGAAGAAAGACTCCTGAAAGAACTCCTAAAACTCAAGGTGGACAAAGCAATGGGGCCTGATGGGATTCATCCCAGAATCCTAAAAGAACTAAGGGAGGACCTAGTGAAACCACTGACCACACTGTTTAACAAATCATGGGAGGATGGGGTGGTACCTGAGGACTGGAGGAGAGCAGATGTGATTCCCCTTCACAAAAGTGGGAGCAAGGCAGAAGCAGGAAACTACAGACCTGTAAGTTTGACCTCAGTGGTAGGGAAAATGATGGAATCACTTCTGAAAGAAAGAATTGTTGAGTACCTAGAGGCCAGCGGGGCACAGGACCCAAAGCAGCATGGATTTACAGCAGGAAGGTCATGTCAGACAATCTAATAGATTTCTTTGACTGGGTGACCAAAGTAATAGACCAGGGAGGGGCTGTGGATATGGCCTACCTAGACTTTAGCAAGGCATTTGACACAGTCCCACACAAAAGATTAATAATCAAGTTAGCCAGCTTGGGAGTGGGTCCCTGGGTTGCAAACTGGCTGCACAACAGGGCCGCAGAAGGTAATAGTGGTGGCACATTCCAGAAAGGGGGTCAATAGTGGAGTACCTCAGGGCTCAGTACTGGGTCCAGTCCTCTTTAACATCTTTATAGGTGACATTGCAGAGGGTATGGAGGAAAGGCATGCCTCTTTGCAGATGATACAAAGATCTGTAACAGATTGATACACAAGGGGGTAGAAAGGATGAGAAGGAACTTGGCAAGGTTGGAGGAATGGTCAGACATATGGCAGCTTAGATTCAATGCAAAGAAGTGAAGTAATGCACCTGGGAAACAAAACCCAGGAGAAGAGTACACAATAGCAGGGAGGTACTAACAACAACAAAATGGAACGGGACTTGGGGGTAGTCATATCGGATGATCTAAGGTGGGTAAGCAATGTGAGAAGTCAGTGAGGAGAGCCAGGGGATACTGGGATGCATAGGAAGGGGCATCACAAGTAGAAAAAGGGAAGTGGTTATCCCTCTGTACAGACAGTTGGTGAGACCCCATCTGGAGTACTGTGTGCAGTTTTGGAGACCTCATCTACGCAAGGACATAGACAGGATGGAAGCAGTCCAGAGGAGGGCAACTAAAATGGTGCAGGGTCTGCATCAGAAATCATGTGAAGAGAGACTGAGAGAGCTTAATATGTATACCCTTGATGAAAGGAGGGACAGGGGACATGATAGAAATGTTCAAGTACCTCAAGGGAATCAACAAAGTCCAGGAGGGTAGCATCTTTCAGAAAAAGAGATGTGTAAGAACAAGGGGACACAATTTAAAGATAGAGGGGGGACGGCTTATGGGTAATGTGAGGAAATCTTTTTTCACAGAGAGAGTGGTGGATGCGTGGAACTGCTTTTCTGGGGAGGTTGTTGGGGCTAAAACAGTGGGGGAATTCAAACATGCACGGGACAGACACAAGGCAATTGTAGTGTGGGGTGGCAGGAAGTAGGCTGTTGGTTAACTAGAATCTGCAGCTTATCCAGTAGGTAGGGAAATGGGCAGACTGGGTGGGCCAAGTGGCCCTTATCTGCCATCAAAGTCTATGTTTCTATGTAGACCCAGTACTGATCCAAACCCCATGCCCTGGCTGGTCTCAGGTTGAAATGTGTGTCCTGGTGAGGATAGCATCCCCCCACTAGCCCTGCTACAGGGGCAAGTTGTGGGGGATGGGTCCGTCAAAGGACTAACGGGGCTGGGTAGAAATATCCACAAACAGTCAGCAAAAAAAAAAATAGAGGGACACCTGATGTTCACATGCTGATGTGATGACCTAGGATCCCATCCTGAGCTTGGGAAGTCACGCATCGGAAAGCAGAGGCCAGAGCGAGCATCCACCTTGAAATTGCCAAGCCTTGGGGATGGTGGGTGGCTATTGCTGCTATACAACAGTCCCAGGTGATGCTTTTGGGTGGATAACATTTGAGCAGGATTATGTGACCCATTTTTGGAGCATGGCTACTGCACCCATGATTTAAGGCATCTGATACCAAGGCACCAGGATGTCATGTTTCATGTCAGGTGATGAGAGGGCCAGTGTGAGGTAGGGTGGCCTTAGTCCCAGCCCACTCCAGTCAGCCAGCAGAGCCCTTGCTATATATAGGCCACACCCACAGAAGCTTGTGGGATGGAAAGCAGAAAAGAAAAAATTACTCACCTTAGTAGTTGTATTTCTTCAAATGCAGTCTTTCTGTATCCTGACCATTTGCAGTTAGCTCCAGCTCTTGAACTGCGCCGGAGAGTGAAGGGTTAATTTCTATGCCAGGCATAGAATGTTGGGCTCGAGTTCAGTTGAAAACTCTGTCTGTGTCCTTTCAAACCCAAACCATCAGATTCTTATGAGCTAAAACTTCACTGACTAAATGTGGAAATTGTAAAAACTCCTAGTAGCCAACTGGCAACAAAGACTTTGGATTCCCCAAAAGACTCAAGTCAGGAAACCCAAAGAACCAAAAACCAGATAATAAGAACAAAACACTCTTAATTAAACAATTACAATGCACCCCACACAACAGGAGTGGGGGAAAAGACACCCCTGGGGTGCAACACTGTACCTGCCCACCCATTCCCAAAAACAGGTTCTGAGAGGAGAGGCAGGGAAGGAGGTCAGAACACAGCAAGACTCCATTAGAATAAATACAATTACTCTAAGGTGAGTAATTTTTTCTTCAAACAACATGTAGTCTTGCTGTATTCTGACAATTTGCAGACTACCAAGCAGTACCTACAAGGAGGAGGGACAAAACCTACTTTGGGAATAGGCTATGAAGCACTGCTGTGCCAAACCTAGCATCACTCCTAGAGTGGATATCCAGAGAGTAATGCTTGGTGAAGGTATGAACTGTTTTCCAGGTGGCTGCTTGACAGATTTCTAACAAAGGGATATACCTAACTGCAGCCAGAGATGCAGCTGTACCTCTAGTGGAATGAGCCCTCAGGCCTGAGGATGTAGTTTTTCCCAGCTTTTCATAGCAGAATTGAATACAGGACACAATCCACCTGGCAATGGTTCTCTTGGTGGCAGGTTTTCCCTTACCTACTTCCCCATAAGTGAGGAACAACTGAAGGGACTCAAACCTGTGACATTTTGTACGTTCTATGTAGTAACTAAGGGCCCTTTTAACATCTAAACTGTGTAGCTTCCATTCCCCTGAGGTGGTGTGATCAGTGAAGAACATAGGAAGAGACATAGATTGATTTAAGTGGAAATCAGAAACCACTTTAGGTAGGAACCTTCTATTGGTTCTAAGGACCACCTTATCTCTATGGAAAGAGATGAAGTCAGGCTCCACTGACAGGGCTTGCAATTCACTGATACATCTGGCAGAAGTAACAGCAACCAAAAACACAGTTTTCCAAGTCAAGTACTTGAGCTCTGCTGAGGACATAGGCTTTGGGGGGGGGGGTTGCATAAGCTGAGCAATACAAATATTCAAATTCCAGGCAAGAGCAGGATCCCTAAAAGGGGGATTGGTATGAAGCAATCCTTTGAAAAATTTACAGAATACAGGGTGAGATGACAGAAAGGAAGACTTCCCCACTGACAGGAAAGCAGAAACAGCTGACAAATGAACTTTGAGAGTAGCTGGTTTGAGGCCTAGGCCATTAAGATGGACCATATAATCCAAAACTGTAGACAACTCAGCAGTGTCTGGGGATATATGCTTCTTGGCACACCAAATACTGAACCTTTTCCATTTGGAGTTGTAAGTTTTTCTAGAGGCAGGCTTTCGAGAAGCTTTGAGAATATTCAGAACCCCTTGGGACAGATGCAAATCTGCATAATCTAACTCTTCAAAAGCCATGCCTTGAGATTGAGTGACCGAAGATTGGGGTACCAAATCCTCCCCTGAGAGGAGGTTAACAGGTTGTAATTCCTGGGAAGAGACAGGAGAAGATGGACTGCTAGGGACTGCAACAGGGGGTATCAAGATTGCCTGGCCCAGTCTGGAGCAATCAGAATCACTTTGCAAGACTGTGAGCTTACCTTGACTAGAACCTTGAACAGTAGAGGGAAGGGAGGGAAGGCATAAAGAAATTTCCCTTCCCAGTTCAAAATCAGAGCATCCAGAGGGACTGAGCCCAAGATTGGGGGTCTGCAACAAAACAGAGGAAGTTGGTGATTGTCTGGAGCTGCAAAGAGATCTATCTCTGGAGTGCCCCACCTTGAGAAAATCACCTTCAATACCAAAGGATCCAGAGACCATTCGTGATGGCCCTGGGAAATCCTGCTCAATGCATCTACTAGCACATTGTCCTTTCCTGGGAGGTGGACTGCTACCAGAGAGGTATGTAGGGAATAAGCCAGGGACCATATTTTCATGGCCGCCATGCACAAGGCCGTGGACCGAGTGCCTCCCTGCATGTTGATGTACCACATGGCAGTAGTGTTATCCATCCGGTCCTGAACCACCTTGTTCTGTACTGACTGAGAGAAGGCTTGTAGGGCAAGGAATTCTGCCCTGAGCTCCAGAAGGTTGATGTGAAGAAGGGATTCCTGATGGGACCACAGTCCCTGGGCAGTGAGAGCCCCCAGATGGGCTCCCCACCCCAAAAGGGAAGCATCCATGGTAAGAACCACAGAGTGAGTCTGAGAGACAAATAGAACACCCTGCCTCAGATTGCCCAGGTTCTGCCACCACTGAAGGGCCTGAATTAAGGTCTGAGTGACAGGAACTAGCTTGGTAAGAGGATCTTTCCTTTGGGACCAAAAGGTTCTCAGGTGGAACTGAATGTCCCTCATCTGAAACCTGGTCCCTTGGACCTTTACTGTGGAAGCTGCCATGTGGCCCAGAAGCTGCAGAAAATGCCTTGCTGGTCGAGAAACCAGAGGGAGAAAGGAAGAGGCCAGCTGCAAGATGGCTTTTGCCCTTTCCAGAGGAAGGAAGGCTGGCTCTTGCCTTGAGGGTGTCCAACTCTGCTCCTATAAAAATGAGGAGCTGTACTGGTTCAAGAACTGACTTGGGGAGATTGAGAAGGAACCCCAGGGAAGTGAGAACTATCTGGGTAACCTGCAGATCTGACTTGACTTGGTCTGGGGACTGGCGCCAGGAGCCAGTCATCCAGATACGGAAAGATTGAAATCCTTTTTCTTCTTAAAAAGGCTACCACTACTGCTAGGCACTTTGTGAACACCCTTGGAGCTGAAGTTAGGCCAAAGGGCATTGCTCTCAACTGGTAATGGCCTGAGGGCAATTCAAACCTGAGGTACTTTCTGTGGGAGCACCTGATGACAATGTGAAAGTAGGCATCCTAGAGGTCCAAGGAGGCTAGCCAGTCTCCTGGCCTCAGAGAAGGAAGAACTGTTCCCAGAGTCGCCATCTTGAACTTTGGCTTTACAAGGTGCTTGTTTAAGTATCTTAGATCTAGGATGGGTCACCACTCCCCTGTCGTTTTCAGGGTAAGGAAGTACCTGGAGTATAGACCTTTGGCCCTGTATAGAGTAGGAACTCTCTCGATGACCTTTAAAGCCAGTAGAGACAAAACCTCTGCCTCTAGAGCAAGGGTTTCTGATGTATTTGCAGGTGGAAAGGATCTGGGTCTTAGTTTCGGAAAACTCTTGAAACTGAGAACCAGCCCCTGGCTTACAACCTCCAGGACCCACTTGTCTGAGGTAACAGACATCCAGTCCTGGACAAAGTAAGCCAGCCTGCCTCGTACTGGAATGGGGGAGTCGACCCGGGCTGACACATCAGGGTGTCTGCTTGGCAGGAACCTTAGGCTGAGGGGTGGATGCAGCTCTGCTCATCCCCCTTCTGCCTCTCCCTCTGAAGAACCCCCTCTGGGAAAAGAAGAGGAGGCCTGTGCCTGGTAGAAAGGCCTGTGAAAAGGCCTGCCCCTGCCCCTAGACTGCTGCCTCTGAGGAGATGTCTGCCTCTCCTTGGCCTGGGCACTCCTATAAGTGGTCCTGTATTCATCCATTTTCTTCATGTAATTCTCTGTCTGCTCCCCAAACAGAGAATTACCCACTAAAGGAAAATCCATGGCCTTAACCTGGGTGTCCTGCGAAAGGCTAGTACATCTGAGCCAGACCATTCTCCGAAGAGCTACAGACGTAGCTATGACTCTTGATGACACATCATTGGAGTCCACAGCAACATGAAATTGCACCTTTGATGCCTCAGTCCTATCAGCAGCCACCCCCTCCAGCTCCTTGGCTAGCTGGGGGGAAGCCTGTTTAGCCAGTGCCAGTACAGTGTCTCACCTGGACTTCTGGTACCTGGCTGTATATATGTATATATATAATTAGCCTGCTTGAGTCCCAAAGATGATGCCAAGTACTGTTTTTTGACATGGCATCTATCTTCCTGGAATCTTTGTCTAGGGGGTGTGAAGCCAAGGGGATGTTTGCCTTGTCACAGGCAGCAGCCTGCACTACCCCAACATGGCTGCATTGTTGGTAAAGAAATTCCATATCCGAGCCTGACAAGGTATACCTCTTGTCCATTCTTTTGTTAACAGGAGGTACAGAATTAGGAGACCTACGAATTTTTAGTGTCTGTTTCTCAAATGACTTATGAAGGGGAATAGACAGTCTCTTAGACTCTGGGATGTCCATCATCTCAGTAGGAAGCTGGAGGGTCTGAGCCACTTTTCTGTCAGAACAGAAAGTGGGGAGGGGACTCAGAAAGCCTAGGAGAGGAAACACCAGAAGGTCTGTCTGGGGAGATGTCTGGTTCCACAGGCACATCCAGACTTTCACCGTCGTAATCATCCTCTTCAAACTGCCCCTCCTAATCAAACTCCAGTTCGTAAAAATCTTCAGGGGAATAATCCTGAACCGGGGGCGCCGACCGAACCGAACATCTGCCAGAAGGCGCCAGATCGGTTGGAACCGGACGAAGTGATTCCACAATCCGAATCGCTTTGGCTGTTTCTTCGGCAGTCGGAACATGCAGCTCTGGATCCGAACCAGCCGATTTATCCTTCTGTTTTCTTTTTGTAGGAACCGATCCCTCAGGATAGGCTCTCCTCTTGCCTGAAGAAGTATCGCCCTGGTCAGAAGGCACTCCTTCTGGTTCAGTAGGAACTGAACCGGGCTGGCCTTCCGGGTCAGCGGATTTCTCGGCCTCTCTATCCCTAAGTCTACCTAACCTTTTATCCAGGGTAGACTTAGAGAAATTCTTACAAATTTGGTGGTCTGAACCGAAGTGGTCAAACCCCAGACAGTAAATACAGGTGGTGTGGGGATCGGCCTTAGCAAAGACCTCCCCACACACACTGCAGTATTGAAACCCAGTGGGACAGTTTTTTTTCTTGGGTTTCTCAGACATGGCCAACCTAACCAACTTGCCCTTTATATGGCAAGCACCAGGCAAAACTCCCCTATCGGTTTCACACCGTGTCACGGGTGATGGAAAAAAACGTTAAAATTACATTTTTTTAAAACCGATATGGACCAGTAACCACACACTAACTTTTTCCTTACCACAAGATCGGTTCAGCCAAACTGATCAGAAAATTTTCACAATTTCCACACACAGCTACAATGCTAAGTACTTACGGTACCACAGACAGAGTCTCGAACCGATAAAACGGAACGAAAATCCGTCTACAACCGAAACTTTAACCGCGAAGAACTGAGATGAAGGAGAAATCTCCGGAGCGACTGTTCAGTGAGGCAGAGTAAAGAATCTGATGGTTTGGGTTTGAAAGGACACAGATAGAGTTTTCAACCGAGCTCGAGCCCAACGTTCTATGCCTGGCATAGAAATTAACCCTTCATTCTCCAGGGAAGTTCAAGAGCTGGAGCTAACTGCAAATTGTCAGAATACAGCAAGACTTCATGTTGTTTAAATGTGCAGAATTCAGGCAGATGCCACCCCCATGTTGTCTTGTCCAGTTGGGACACTCAGATCACAGGGTCTATGGCTCCTTGACCCCATTTGGGTAAGATGGTTCTCACTGCCAGCCGTGCCTGACTAATATGCAGCACCATGAGGGAGAAGTCCATGGCAGGTGGGGATTAGGAGGACACTAGGGATTAGTCCTCTCCAGAAGGGAAATTGGACTTGTAGAATGGGCTGAAGGAAAATCTGGCTCCACTGTGAAAGGTATATTATAATAAGTGAGAAGAATGTGTATATATATTCGATGTTAGGGTTACCACCCTCACAACCCCACCCTACAGGCACCAACAGGCATTGGCGCATGCCAGGGGATCATCAGGCCCGACTCTCACCCCATTCCATGTGTAAACAAGCTGACACTCTGCAGTAAAGGAGAATGGGGTGAAAGTTAGATCTGATGACCCCATGACACTCCCCAATGCCTGTTGGTACCTGTAGAGTGGGGGTGGAGTGGGGTGGTAGGGGTGGTAACCCTAACATTGAATTTTCAAACTTTTGTCACTGTGACATCAACCCTAACTGATGCATTAACTGAGATTGTTGCAATAAATTTCCCTTTTTTTTGAGAAGGTGTAATGTAAGAGGTTAATGGCATGTGTTTGTGGGAGTGTGGTCCATCCGGGCCTTGCACTCCCTTCACATTGCCCATTTTTTGCATAATGGTATGTGTCTGTGGGAGTGCGGGCCCTCTGGGCCCTGCATTCCCACTAACACATAAGTACAGACCCATACAGCAGCCCCATAGTACTGAAAAGGAACCCTTGTAACACTTATTTGGCAATATCTCAGTAAGTGTAGCAACTATGGAAAAAATTCCATTGCAGTTGTAATCATGACTTTGAAACCTCCACGCTTTCTTAGTCTACCTAGGTGGACTAAGCTGCGGGTAGCAAAAAATCCAATGCGCCGTAATGTTATCCTATGGGAAATTTCTCAACTTTGGAACGCTGTAACTATGGGCCTGTTGAATGTAAGGCATATCTGTGGGACCAGGGCTTGCCACCCTGCAAATTTTGGCTCAAAAGCACAATCCACCTTGGCACAATGATGTGACAAAGAAAACAACATATGGGACAATGTTTTCAAGCATTGTTTTCGCGACAACTTAAATGTTTTCACAACACCCTTGTAACTTATAATGAAATGTTTTCGCACACAAAAAGATGTTTTCGCAAAAGTTTTCTCAGTGCACATGTAAATTTTCCCATAAGCTAAAATGGGACAGGAAAAACCTGCATAACTTTTGAACGGATTAAGATTTTTTCACCAAATCTTCAAAAAGTACCAGTTTAACCCAGGTCACATATAGACATGCAAATTTGAATCCACTCAGACGGATTTTTCAGTCCTTTAAACCCAAATGAAAAATTCACAAAAGTTGAGGATTTTTCACTTTTTTGACACTCTACAGTTCTGCCACCGCATATCCGACCAGAACAAAATTTTCCAGATCCAGAGATCTATGTTTGGATGCTGCACTTGCAAAAGTTCAGGTAGATCGGATAAACGATTGCAAAATTATTAAAGTGCAAACTTTGGGGTTTAACATTAAAGTGGCTTGACAACCCTAACTATACCTGCACTACCGTGCTATATATATATATCTATATATATATAAATATACATATAGTAGGCGAGCTGATAACACATGAAATAAAACACATATCACTCACCCCCATTGTATAACTACTCAGTGACGTATGCAGTATGATACCTGCTTACAGATATACACACAGTGCATACGTCAGGAAGTGATATTCTCACTGTTGTGACGTCTGGACATGCACCTCCCTAACCGGACTACATAGCCATATAAAAAATGTATCAATGTAGTACATATTTTAAAACACAAGCCACAAATACAGTGATGCAGGGAACTACAAGGATGCTCTCACCTCTGTAAATCTCACGAAATTGGTCACCACCCCAACCCGTCACAACTACAAAACAGGCACTGCCTCTCTCCTGGACTGGGTCTTAACCAGCCACCCCACCCCGGATCTCCAATATCTCCGTTCTCCCTGATTCTTTCAGTGACCACTCCCCTGTCATCTGTGAATGGTCCAATAAATTCTAAAAACCACTACCATCCATCACCACCAGCAGAACCATTCCCCGAGGAAAACTGAAACTACTCAAATCTCTCCTCAAGCAACAAGACTGGTCTCCCATTTAAAACGCAACTGATGTGAACTCGGCCCTCGATTTCTTCATCTCCAACTTCAATGCAGTCTGTGACTCATACACCCCCTTAAAAAAGCATAAAGTTAAAGCCCTCTCCAATCCTTGGCTCACTGCCGATCTAATCACACAACTAAAAGCAAGGAACCGCCTCTGGCTCCTGGCTCAAGAGTCCTGCACACAGACCAACATTCAGAACTACAAATGTGCCCATAATGCCTGCACATGATCAATCTGGCTTCACAAAAGCACCTACTACAAAGAAGCGTTCACCAACACATGGGAAAATGGGAAAGCTTTCTGGAAAAATATTAAGGACATATCCGGAAAACAGCCAAAAACCACCCCTACTATGTTACTCACGGATGGGTCTATTACCCTCAATCCTGCCACCATTGCCAATACTTTTAACATGGCCTTCACTGACCTCAGTAACGTTCTCCCCCCTGACTTCTTCAATGAAGATTACTCCCCCTCTCAGCCTACCACCACCACCACACCACCCCTGCCCGCCCGCCTTCTACTTCAAAGCCATCAAAATGCATGAAGCTCAGAAGTACATTGCAAATGCTATCACTAAAACAAGACACAGTGGGGATACTCTTGACTTAAAGCTGCTGTCCCTCACTCTTGATGAAGTGATTAGTCCTCTTACCAAGATCTTCAATCTCTCCCTCAGCCAGTTCCCAGACAAATGGAAATCTGCCACCATTACTCCAGTTCATAAATCAGGTGACCGGACCAACCCTGGTAACTACCGATCAATCTCCATACTGCCGCCACTATCCAAGGCCATCAAGCGCATGGTTACTGACCAGCTCACTGATTACCTGGATAAACACAATATCCTATGCTCACAACAACATGGCTTCAGGAAAGGACACAGCACCACAACAGAACTCTTGGAATTCACCGGAGCCATCCACAGTTCACTGAATAATGGACATCTAACCAGGTCAGTCTTTATAGACCTAACTAAGGCCTTTGATACCGTTCACCACCACCACCTACTCCTGGAACAACTCACAAATGCAGGGCTCTCCCCTGACTCCTCCACCTGGTTCAAAAGTTACCTGGAGAACAGATTGCAAAGAGTGAAATTTACAGATGTCCTCTCTGAAGCATGACCTGTCCGCACTGGAGGCCCCCAAGGTTCCATTCTGGGGCCCCTTTTTTAAGTCTATTTTTAAATAACCTCCCCAATAATGCCAGGAACATCTCATTCTCTATGCTGATGATGCCGTTATCCTTGCCACCCACAAGGACCCGCTATCCCTACAGAACAAACTCCAGCTCGGCTTCACCTCCATGGAGAACTGGTTCAGCAAACACAAACTCATCCTTAACTACAAAAAAACAAATCCATGCTCTTCTGTAACTCCCGCAACAGGAACAGGCAACATCCACTAACCATTACAAACCACCTTGGAGTAACCATTGAAGAGGTTCACTCCTTTAGCTATCTGGGGATCACTCTGAACAATAACCTGGCCTATGGAGCCCATATTGACTACATAGCAAAGGAGGCTAACCTACGACTAGGCCTCCTCTACAGATATAGGGCACACCTTACCCCTGAAGCTCTAAGAATCGCTGTCCAAAGCTCTGTAGTCTCTGTTATCGATTATGGCCTTATTATTTATGGCTCTGCCACCTCAATAGCCTTCAGGCACATCTCAACTGCCCTAAACAAAGCCTGTCATCTTCTAACTGGCACCCACCGCCTAACCCACACCCGTGACTTCTACGTCCAATCTGGCTGGCTACAACTATCAAACCATATAAAATACCAAACCTGCATCATGGCCAAGAAGATAACCTTGGATCTTGCCCCCCCAGGTGTCCTAGACCTCCTCAGTCCATATAGTAACCCCCGCCACACAAGGGGATCTGATTTTCAACTCCTGCTGACCCCCCACTGCAGAACGTCTATGGGTCAGTGCTCATTTGCCTACAGAGCACCAAACTGGTTAAATGATCTCAATAATGACATCTCCTCCATCACCGTGCTTGGCCCTTTCAAATCCAAGCTCCGCCACTCGCTCTCTGCATCTAGTACCTGCGACTGCCACACCTAGCCAGCAACCCTTGCTACTCTCTCCATACTGCCTAACTGCCCAACCTAGCATTTTACCACCCCTGTCCCTGACTTCCTCCTCCCCTCGTCCCCCTCATCCCCTACCTCCCCCCCTTACCACCCCCTGCACTTCTCCATGTTTCTGCGACAATGCCCCTGGCAGCTCATATTCCCCGTCCTACCCTTGTCTTGTAATGTTGTAGCATCCCCCGCCTTTTTTGCCCTAGACCTGTGTTTACTGATATCACCTGGAATCTATTTATCGATGACTTTATCCAGTGTACACCTCCCTTTAATTGTGTATCTGCTGTTTTACCTTGCATAACCATGTATGATGTAGCAAACAAGCCCTTTTTCACCCTTGACCAATGTATACCAATATTGTTTGCCTCTTCCCCTATTCGTTGCTGTAAACGACATTATCCTGTGTATTTTGCCTTCAGATTGTTGTATTTCTGTATTATCTTGCACTGCCTCTATTTGTTGTACTGTTCTCAAACTGACGTGGAACCTTTGTAAAAGAGCCTATGGCTCAAAGGTATTTGTAATCCTAGATCTAAATAAATAAAAAAAAACCAAAAAAAACAAATCATGATGAAACCCAAAATAAACAACTGATGAACAGAACTGCAGAAATTAACTCCTGGTACACAGCATGAAACTTCAGCTCTGTAAGAAAAAATCATATGCCACTTGAACTTCTTCCACAACTAACGTACTGCCACAGTATACAAAATTCGCACAGCACCCACATTTTGCCACAACTTCCCACAATGTCAACTGTTTTAAAACAGTACTGCTATATCTTCTTGTCCCTTCTCACTGAGCCGCCACAAGACAGCTGTGTCCTCAAACCGAAAGTCATGAAGCCGCGCCAACAGTAACAAGAACTGCAATGGACTGCAAACTAAAACAGGCACCCAACAACTCACCTAATACAGATGACACAAAGTACATCTTACAGAATTAGAAAAATGACACCATAAGAATTGGAAAGCAGTTAAATAAACAGAGTTACACAAAAACTCTTCAGGAATACGCCAACCAAACTCCCGCCCACTGCATTCAAAAAGCCAATCACATTACAGAAGCAAACAAATCCCAACCAATCATAGCATACAACCCACAAAACCAACCAATTACAAAACATGCAAACTTCCAATTCGTGCTTCCGACCAATCAGATGACAACAATTACTCCCATTCACAAAATACACCAGAAACCAAAAGGAAAGCATACATTCAGCTAATGAACACCTCAAAACAAAAGAAAACCATTGTCACACAAATAAAAACTACCATAACTCTATCCCCTATTACATCGCACACATGATGGGCAGGAGTGTGATATGTGAAAATATTCACACTCCTGCAGAGTGAGCTCTTGATATCTCACTCATGCCTTTGGCACTCGTGAGATATCCAGAGTTACTCTGCAGGAGTGTGAATATTTTCATATATCACACTCCTGCCCATCATGTATTTTATATATATATGAAACAGTTCTGCATGTTGGCCATAAAAAATGGCAAAGGCTGCTTCAGATTCAGTCTGGGAGAATCTGGACTCCCGTGCTGTAGCCTAAAAGTAATTTTAGTAAAATAGTTTATTTGTTTTACCTTAGTTACTTTTTGCAGATCCAGAAAGCTGTCCTGCCCTCACCAATGCTAGGCCAGTTAGAACAGACTACTCTAAAGGGTCTAACATTGGCAGGGCACAGCCATCTTTACTTCAGGTCTGCAAAAAAAAATAATCAAAAAGCTAATAAGCTTTTTACCAGAGTTATTTATTGAATATATTTTTATCCCTGCTCCAGGCCAGGCAGGGACCTCTTTCCACCTACTGCCAGGCGCTCTTGTCCTGTCCTACTGAGATTCTGTCACCTGTCTTTTCGGGACCGCCAGCCCACCTACCACACACTGCTGTACTACCCCCCAACCCGGGCTAACCCCCCAGGGCTGGGTATGCCTTCAGCTCCTTGTGCATTTCTTCCCTACATCCATCTGGTCACCCAAAGTGGAGGTGAAGACTGGTGGTGTCCCCAGTAGAAGGTGGATCAGATCCAGTTGTGAATATGGTGGGCAGGCACAGGCTTCATTCCTCCAGTCCTGCACCTCAAGTTTCCTGTTTTCTGTTTTGCCCACTCTCTTGAAGCACATACTGTGATTGGCTGTCGGCAAGCCTGATACAGCCAACCCATGAGTTCAGTTAAAGGGTTTCCTTCGTAAGTCACGAGACCCTGCACCACCACTTGTGGTCACCCAGGTGGTGGTAATGCAGTGGGATGCAACACACTCCCTTCCCAGAGGAGGAAAGTGTCCTGTGGGTCACTCGTAACTCTTCCACAACCGGCCCTCCAATGGCCCAGGCTTGTTCCTGAACCCAAGTCGCCAGTGCCACAAGCAGTAGCTCTACTGCTGTGCCAATGGCCCAGCCACCAAAGTTATTTTTAAGTTACAGTAATCTTGATTCAGCGAAGAAGCCTGGACAGTCTCTTACTGAACTGGAAGCAACCAGTGCCATTTTTATACTGCCAACATGAACTGCTGCTTTTAGTAAGGTATTCAGTAATTTTGTACAATTAAATATTCCAAGGGTTCCCCAAAAAAGGACAGTTCATGCCTACAGCACTCTTCCTCTGACTGACCTGCAGAGAAAAGTCATAAACCAAGTGGGTGGCACTCTCAGCTCTGGGTCATACGAGAAAAAGGGCCTTTGACTCAGAGCGTCTACCCAATTAGCAAAATAAAATTAAATAAATAAATAAAGTTCTCTGAGCCAGCACTGGAGATCTCACTTCCATAGGGTGCCTTGGGGACAGATTTTCAAAGCCAAAGTGCTACGACAGCTCAGTGGCATAGAGGGCAGAAGCACCGGGGAGCACTTCACCTCTCCCATGCTGGCGACCCGAGTTCAGGAACACACTCGGGCCACCATGGGTCAGTCAGGGGGAGGGCTGGAAGAGGACTAAGTGGCAGTCAAGCAACTCTTCTCTCCCAGATTGAGGACGTTAGCCATCCCAGCCAGGTGGAGGCTCGGTGGTACTGTTGTGCAAATGGGGGTCTGGCACTAAGCCGGGTGGGTGGAGCAGGGTCTTTACCCATTCTGGCGCACATGCATGACTGCATCTACTGGGACCCTAGGGAGTTAAGAGAAGAACACCGGGAAAAAGACTATGTCCCCCTGTTGCCATATGTGATGGCCCCCAGGATAGCCCCCTGAAGGGGCTCGATGGCAGAAGAAGGTAGTGACAGGTGGGAAAACTGCTATGTAAAAAAAAAAGAAAAGAAAAGTGCTACCATTTCAAGTGTGGCAGAACTGAGATTTTCTTTAGCCACTTTCAGAAAGTGATTTCTTTAGTCCAAGTCGACCATCTGATCTGCTGCTAAGCAATTTGTAGAAAAATAGTCCTGCCATTAGGCAAGAACTCTTGGACCATGGTTTCTGCGGGCCTGGTGGTCAGAGGCTGACTAAGTGCCACTTAACTGGCAAGTTGCTCAGTGGATTGCACACTTGCCTGTGGGGCTGGAAGATCAGAAGATTGTAGGTTCTAGTCCCGCACCAGGAACTTGAGCTAATGCCCAATACTGCCATGGTACTGCAGCACTAAGGGGTGCTGCACTGTTGAAGTGCCTTCCTTCAGATGAGACATTAAACTGAGGTCCCTTCTGCCTTCTGGTATCTGTCCCGGTGAAAGTTAAGGTCCTGTACACATGCAACCCACCTCAAAGATGGCATGAACACCAACCTGCTTCTATGCCCAGGATGGGGGCGAGCATTGTCCAAGGACCTCCCATGTCTAGGGAGATATCTTGTGCACAGGGATCCCCATGCACTCAGTTTTATGGGTTGCTTTAGCTGTTTCTGGATTGGAAGGATTTTTTGGACACCTTCTGTAGCTGCTAGTAGGCATGGGTAACTTCTTAACTCCCCTCCCCCCTGAAGACACTATTACAGTATGCCAGCCACATTTCAGCCTTCTGCTGTAATCCATATTAACCTCATTGTGCTCCCAGTAGTTGATTTATTTATTTATTTATGTCTTTGGTAACCGGGTAGGTGCACTGATCCAGTGGACTGTTTTCAGGCATGACCCGGGCCTCGAAGTGGCAACAACATGGAGAGATGACATTGGTACATACAGAGCATTGGTACACACCCATAAAACATGGGGTGGTAAGGAAAAAAAGAAAATGTACAGCAGATAGGTCAATTATATACAATAGTACTAGGGTTTAGAAACAAGACAAGTAGTGCAAAGTTTTTATATACATATAGTGCAGGTTGAAAACAGGTTATATACAGTTTATATACATACAGTGCAGGTTATATAGCCAACAATGGCAGGGCTAACTAGGAATCGAAGTGTGAGGCTAGAGAAGGGGTTTGTAGATAAAGGGAGGGTAACAGAGGAGTGAACTGGAGGGGCAAGAGGAAAGGAGCGGTGAGACCCATGAAGAGGAAAGTAGGTTACAAGGCTCTAGGTTAGTTTTTGGGTGCAACGACAACTTGCTGTAGTCCGGAGCCAGGTTTTTAGGTTCCCTTTGAGAGCCAGGTGGGAAGATGAGTGGACTGATGGTGGGAGCTTGTTCCATAGGGAGGGAGCTGAGATGGACAAAAGCTCTCATGTTCATGGCAGTGGAGGCTCGGGGGAACGTCTAGTGGAGAGACAGAGGATGCCCTGTGACCTTGAAACCACTCTTTCCCTCAGGAGTTGTGCATAGGGGGACTGGTCAAGGTTCCCGAGTGAGTTATCCATTAGGCAGCCCACAGTATAGTTGAAATGCCCTTGTAGTGGGAGCCACCCTAGGAACTGGTAGAGAAAGCAATGGTGGGTCTGGTAGGGGGCTTGAAGGATGAACCGGCAGATAGAGTTGTATGTCAAAATTAGCCATGAGCGCAGGGTAGCGGATACAAGGGAGCAGTAGTCCAGGAGAGGCAGTAGGTTGCCATGCACAATGGCAAGGCATGCCTCAGAACACAGGAGATTTTTTTAGATGGAAAGCAGTGCCCAATTTTTGGTGGACTGTCTGCATGGTATTGTTGACATGTTGGGTGAAGGAGAGGGATAGGTCAAGGTTGACTCCCAGGTATTTGAAGGACTGAACATTCTCAAGGGGTGGGCCTGTTGGTGTAAGCACTAGGACGGTGGAGTTGTGTTTGGCGACTTTGGCCAAATAGCATGGACTTGATCTTTTTTTCATTTACCAGGAGTTTATGGGAGAGGAAACAGTAGTGGGCATAGCCATAGATTTGTGTGAGAGTGGAGGAGATGGACTCAGCTGATCTATCACTGTGATAAAGGACCAAATCATCTGCATAGAGGAGCACTTGACAACTGAGGGTGTCCCTGGGGAGAGCATTGATGAATATTGAGAAAAGCAGGTGTCCGAGTATGGATCCCTGGGGGACACCAGTGTATACAGGGAGGGAAGCCGAGGATGTTTTGCCAATAGTAACGGACTGTGACCTGTTGGATAGATAGCTGTGGAACCATGCAGCAGTGCCAGCAGAGCAGCTGAAGGAGAGCAGGGTTGAGTGGAGGAGGTGATGGTCAACCAGGTTGAATGCCTTGGATAGGTCCACAAAGACAGCACCTGTAGCTCTGCCCTGGTCCATATTCCTTAGAACATGATCAGAGAATATGGCCAGGGCAGAGGAGGTGCTGTGGCACTTGTAGAAACCATGCTGGAGTGGGCATAGGAGATTGTATTTTTCTAGATGCTTGGAAAACTGGTGGTGAATGATATTTTCAAGCAGTTTACTTAGATGGGGGAGGAGGGAGAGGGGCCTGTAGTTGTCGAGGTTGTGGGGTCACCAGCTTTGAAGATGGGTACCACATTTTCATGTTTCCATAATTCAGGAACTGTGGATGTGGTAAGGGAGAGAGTGAAAATAAAAGTGAGGGGTTTAACGATTGCAGGCTAGATAAGTTTTAGGAAAGCAGGGTATAGGTCATCACTGCCAGGACTTCCAGTGGTCGGCAGAGACCTCAAGAGTTTGGTGGTGACTTTATGCCTGATGACTCTGAAATGGAAGGGTGGTGGTGGTAAAGTTGGAGGCAGGGATGACTGGCTGGGGTTTTAGGGTAGGAGAGGCCAGTGGGGGGAGTTTACACAGATAGGGGGATAAATCTGTGAACTGAGCATTAAAGGTATTGGCAATCACTGCAGGATCAGAAATAGGGCTGGAGGGGAATGAGAGCTGAGAGATCTGCCTGTTGGTTTTGGGATTGAGGGGAGAGATCCAACGGAGGCCCAGAACTTACGTGGATTGCCAAGATTGTTACATTGCTGATTAAGGCAGTATTTGCATTTGAGCATTTTCATGGTCTGTTTGCAGGTATTTGTGGACAGGCATTCCAGAGTTGGGGAGAGGGTGAGGCCTTATAAGCCTTCCATTTCTTGTCCCTGTCTTTCATTATTGCCGGTA
The DNA here is from genome assembly GCA_016271365.2 of Neoceratodus forsteri. Lineage (NCBI taxonomy): Eukaryota > Metazoa > Chordata > Ceratodontiformes > Ceratodontidae > Neoceratodus > Neoceratodus forsteri. Next base: position 62,909,609 of record JADMNL010000032.1, read on the forward strand.
GGTCCCTGAAAAACCAGCAGGAGCAGCCCCCTCTCACCCTTCTGGTTGTGATGGGGAAGTGGGTGTCCTGTAGTTGGGAGAGGGTGGAGGCAAAGAGAGTGACCATATCAGAGAATTTAATAAGACGGTAGAGCGTAGACCAATTTATTGCCCAAACACCCTTGAGGACGGGCTTGGGATCTGTGTGATTAAAGTTTCTAAAAGCAGGAGCCTGTGAGGGGGCAACGTGATTTGGGGGACAGTATGGCATAGGTTGGGGAGTGGTCACTGATAGAGTCAGACATAGTGCCTGCCTGGAGGATCAGGTCAGCCCAGTTCATGGCAACCCAGTCAATTAGGGAGTGGTTGTGTGAGCAAGCATTGTGTCTTGTGGGGGAGGAGATAATTTGTTCCAGGTTGTGCTCTTTCAAGGTGTTAGCATAGTCAGGTGCAGAGGTATCCAGCCAGTTGAGATTGAAGTCACCTAGCATGATTGTATCCCTCAGGGGTGATGTGCTTGTTAGGCCATCTAAGAAGTTTGATAGGCCTGGGACACCTCCCTTTGGTGGGGGGGGGGGGTTGTAACAGCAACCCAGGTAGAGCTTCTTGGACGCACCTATGGTAAGTTCAAGAAGTCATTCGCTCAGGGAGGTGGGAGAGGAGCATTTGATGGTGGTGGCAGTGATCTGCTCTTGCACATAGAGAACCACGCCCCCACCCTTCTTTCTTCCTGGTTGACCCAGGTGTATAAATGAGTAGCCATGTAACTGCAGGGAGTTTCATGAGCTTTTTCCTTTGAATGGTGATATGCCCACAGATGGCCTCTCTGTACATCCTGGACAAATCTGTCTTGGGGTTCCCTATCCCCCTCTGCATGGATTCCTAACTGAGCTTCTTAAACTTAAACTGCAGGCACTTTATTGTGAAGTAGGGCACTGCCTTATAGTGGATATGTTCTATTCTTAGGCAGCATACCAATGAGGCGTCCTATATGGTAGAATGAGCTTCTTTATCAAAGGATGCTATCAGGGCTTAGCACTTCTCCTGCCAAACCCTCAGATTCCCTTCCTGGGTGTTTCTTACAGGTGAACCAGGCCATGGGTGCTACCTCTATAGGGATTCCCTCCTCCCCACGGCTTGGAGAGGAGTCTTCTACCTTATTCTCTAGTTGCTTCTGTCACAGGCTGTGGGTAGATATGGATTGATAAGGCAGTGAAGTGATAGTAGTTCAAAACAAAATCAATATTTATTCTTCACAGCAGAACAATAATAGGTAAAAAGAAGCGAACTTAGGCAACAAAATAAAAGGAGACACATCAAAAATCCAGACTATACTCATTGTGCTAGGTATTTACCCTTTTACATCCTGCTGCTAGCTCTGATCTCTGATCCATCTTATATAGAGCTTTGCACCCATGTGATGACTAGCTCCGCCCATTAGTACTCCTTTTTACTTTAAATTCTTTATTTACAACATATTTTCTATCAAGCAACACATTATACACATTCTTTCATTATAATAAAGGGTCTAGGGCATTCAAACCATAATAATAATTTTGAGCACCAAACAATTTCTTTGTTCTGTGACCCTAGGCACCTCCCCAAGCCATTTCCTGCATAAATCTAGCAAGAAGAAGGCCAGCCTGCTCTATAGAGACATAGGGCTGAGGAGAGGCTGCATCTACAGGCCAGGCTACAGTCTGAGAAACAGCATTTTACAGGTAAACCTTTGCTTTAAATTCCCTGTTTTAACATAACAGCTCAGAATATGTGCCCAAATGCTTTTGTAGGCTGTTTCCTGCCTATTTTGTTACTTTAGAGGAGCTGTGCTCCAAACACTGTTTAAAGAAATGGTGCTTCAAACTGCCACTTTTACACAAAAGGGCTTGAGAAGCTACACCACTGAGGGAAGGTTAAAAACAAACCTCAAGCTCCAGGCAGTTGCTTCTCTTTAGTTTAGAGCCCAGGCTGCTTGCTTGTGCAGAAAATAGGCTTTGTCTGGCTGTTGCTTTGTTTTGTTAGAGGTACCTAAAGCCATTGTTTTACTGCTTACAGGCTTTAGGGTACCTGAGGGAACAAAAGTAGCATTTTGGCATAACAGCCAAAACAAACCGCCAAAAAGGCAGCTGTGCTAACATGCGCACAGTCATGGCCCTGCAGGGCAGAGATTGGGGAATTCTACAGTCTGCAAACAGCAGTATAGCCGAGGAGAAAAGTTAGAAAAAAACAGCTTGTAGCTTTCTCTGGGCGGCAGTACCTTGCTTTTCCAGGACCAGGCTTTTTTTTAAACAGCAACAACATTAAAAATATGGATACTGGTATTTCTTTTATTTACAAGTTTAAAGCCACAGCTTATATCAATGCATCTCAGGGGCAAACCTTTCAAGGGCATTTTAAAATGGGAATTGGGACAGTAACTCCACGCTATGCCTTGGCTTGCACATAAAAGCTGGCTAACAGTGGCAAAACCCAGGGCTGTGAACATAAAACATATAGGAACAAACAGACAAACAACAAAGTGGGTGGCCAGCCCAACAAACAAAACATATAACGCAGTAAAACATACAATACAGGACACTCACAACCGAGGTATGCCAGCATTAACTTCCTTAGCATATTTGCGTTCAAAAAAATGGGTGGGGCACCTGTTCACAGCTTCACCTTGGTACTTATTTTCACCTTCTTCTACAGGTGCTTGATCTTTTAGCATGGGCCGGTCTCTGGGGTACCCCCCCCCCCAAATCAGGACACCCAACAATGACATCAGTGGGAAACTGCCACAGGCCCAAAGAACATTGGGAAGGAGTCCCTTGATTGGGAACCTTCAAGGGTGACTCCCATCTCTGGGCGATGTTCCCAATCCACACCCCAGATCCTAGCTACTCAGGATTAGTCTCGGGTGCCCAAGGTCCCTCCCTGATAGCTACCAGGGTCCCACTCACTGGCATCATGACACCCACAGTGGCACAAGGTGTTCAAGACTTCGTGCCACTCTCGACCCAGAGTGCAGCTAGCAGTTTGCTCCTGGCATGCCTCCAGCAGGGAGTTTACCTTTTGCTGCCTCCTGTGCCCTGAGCCAGAGTCCTGCAATGAACTCTTCAGTGGGCACTGACACATACCCACATCTTTCAGGCACACTGGAGGATACAAAAGCACTAGGAATCCCCTGTTGGCTGTGCCCTGTGCTCCCTCGGCTGGCAACCATGCCCTGGATGGAACAGCTGGGCACCCTGCCTGCACCCTGAGGACACCTGGAACAATGTTCCCTCCCAAACACCTTAGACTGAACTCACTGAACCCCTTCTTTTTGGCACCATGAGGGCACCCTGCTTATATACTGCACTATAGCTCCTCCTGCCACGCTATACACAGAGCAGATGATGCAAGGGCAGCACTCCCCCTCTGGCCAACATCTGAAGTATCACCTCCCTTTATTCCCCCATCAATAAAAGAGGTAAATGATTCTTTTTTAGGATGTTTGCTTTAAAAATGAGTCTTCCTCTCTGGTTATTTCCCTTTGTCTGATCTGGTTGAAGTCCGTTCTACTCTTACTAAGTTAAGATCTGCTAATGGTACTCAGCTAAACAGTTATACACAATAATCAGCGGGGGTTGCGTTCTTTTTCAATCGTGGCACCTTCATTTTGGAATGCATTACCTGAGGCTCTTCAACTCCCTCAATCTTTAGCAGTGTTCAAAATGAAGTTCAAGTCATCCTTGATGCTAAGTTCAAACTGTACTTGTTTTGCTGGGCCTCACAAACTTTGCTCTAAACGACTGCTATGTAACTGCATTTGCACAGCCGAAATGCTTAGCTGTTGTGTCTTGTAAAGCAGACTGTAACATGACTTACTTGTACTTGGATATGTTGTTTTCCTCTGCTCCCCTGCCCCTTGGTCACACCTGGAATCGAGCCTCGGCTCAGTGTGCCTTTCCCGGTTAACAAATGTCTAAATAAAATAAATAAAATAATTAATCTTTGTAATTTGTTTTTTTGTGTTAAACGTTGTTTGTTTTTGTCAATGTCTTCAGGTCAGACCTGAAAAAGGACTCGTCCAGAGTCCCAACCTGGTTAACAAATTTATAAATAAAAAAAAAAAAAAATAACCCCCCCCATGAATGACACACCTGGCAATGTACTGTCACAGCTCAGTGTGTCTTTCCTGGTCAAGATTTTCAAATAATAAATAATGGGCTAAAGGTGAGTCCCTTCTGTTCCAGTTTGGGTTAGTTGAAGCTATGGTAATATACCAGTAATTCTCTGTACGCCAGTTATTTCACACAAAGCTCTTCCTGCAGCAGGTATTATGTGCCTCTAAAAGGAAAATCTTGGTGGGAGTTGGTTGCTAGGACTGTAGGGAAGTCCTGGATCAATGAAACCATGCTGCCCTTTTAACTTAGCGCCAGAGCTCCCATTCAAAAGGTCATTGACCATGCCATGACCCCTGGCTCCTCGAAAATAGTGTAGTAATAGTGTTAGTGTGTGTTCTGGGGTCTGTCAGGGAGGGGGTGATATTTCCACTGATGTCCATGTCTTGGGGGGGGGTGGTATACACACATGAAAAAAAAAACATTGGAAAATCAAACAAAAACGAAAAGAAACAAATGGTGCCTTATTCAAGAGAATGTAATTGTGTCAAGGGGTTCCAGGTGACTGTTTATAAGTGTTAGCAGCACCCAGAGATGAAATAACAAACCCTACAATATTTTCTTTTTTTTTCTGCTTATGTCACCCCAGGCTGGTCCCATCATCAGAGACCAACCCTCCAGTTCTGCCACCCTGACCCCGTATGGATTTACCACCCAGCTCCTGTCTTCTTCATGGTTCCCCCCATGGTGGTTGTGGCCTCCCCTCAGCCATGAAAGGGATTCTCAGATGAGAGGCATGTCATAGAACTGACTGAGGAGCCTGCCAGGGGTCATCCTGTCATGCTGCCCAGGCCCAGCCATATTTTTTTCTTCCTGTTACGTTCTCCAGGGAGGTTGGATATGCGGTGCCACCTAGACGTGCCTTCACAAACTCCCACATGCAGGACAACAGCAACCACCACTTCTCCCACCCCTAGATTGCTGTCCCTGGGTGCCTGACCTCCTACTGCCACTAGGGATCAGTGCTACACCAGGCACAGAAACCCTCCCTCCCTGGAGGAGAGCAGTCCTATGGACGCTCGATCCTTCTCTCCCTGACAAACCAAGTTCGCTGCAAAACCCAGGTCATCGGTAGCTCTAATGCTGAACCAGCGGGCTGGCCCTAACAAGCCCAACTTGATGATTACCCACAATGTTTTGCACTGGGTTCACATCTTTATTGCATATCTGTATGTCTTAGAGTGAGAGATGTCCCGAAACCAAACAGGGCATTTGTTCTCCCCTAAATCCTTTTTAATGACACTCTGCTTCTTGCAAAAAATGTCTGTAATGTATGTTGACTCTGAGTGATAACATATGTCAGAATAAAGCCATTATTCAAGCAATAAGGCTCAACATGGTATGCATTATTAAAGGAATAATGCCAACGGGGTGGGTGTTATGCTGGGATAACATCCCGCCTTGAGTGGTTGGGCCCAAGGCCACCAGTCGAGGGCATCCAACACCCGAGAAGGGATGTTATCCCAACATAACACCCACCCTGGATGGCATTATTCCTATTATACAATGGCTTGTTGTTTTATACAGAATAAAAAAATAAATGTAAAGAATGTTTTTGTTATTGTGTAAAAATATTTTTAATTCTTAAGAGAAAGAAGAATAAACAATGCAACAAATCAGGCATAATATCAGCAGGGATGTTATGCCAAGATAACATCCCTGCTGTGATGCCCAACTGACCAATCAGAAGCCAGGATTCTTTCTTGCTATTGTATAATGTGAGATAACAGCAGCCTCAGGAAGTGAAGCTCAAAGCAATGCAGAGTGCCTTATGTTCCTGAGAAGTGCCAGTATCCTGCAGTTATACACACCCTGGAGTGCCTTATTGTGATTATAAAATGGTTCTTCTAATTTTAATTTCAATAACTGAGTAATGTGGTTCAGAAATGTAAGTATTTCTAACCTGTGCTCTTGTGCTGGAATAACAGTCATGCAATCACATCTGACCAATCACAGGTCTTGGTTTCCCTTAACCATTGTATAATTAAATGTAAATGGGGGAGGAGCATAGCTGGAGTAGCCAGGGAGGAGGAGGTGAAGACTGGAAGTAAGCAGAGCCAGGATGGGGCAAAACTAATGGAACAGCAGTGGTGAACTGTGGGAAAGCAGCGCGATCTAGAAGTAAGAGCTCAGAAGTGTGAAATGGGATAACAGATTTGAATCCCGTCAGTCACTGGCCCATTGGTGGCTAAACGTGAAAGTAATTCTCCAGCCTCATGAAAGACTTTGCATAACATAATATTCCGACACATTTCAGCTTTCATTTCAAACATTCCCTCCGTTGATCTCCCCTCATTCTTTATAAGTGATCCTGTTTTGCATGAAAGCGGAATTCTCTAATGAGCCTGGTATTCTCCTCTTTTCTGCACGGGATGGCTCATTTGTTTAACCAGTAGGAGTATGCAGGTATGTGTGGCATGAGCTAATATTTGACTGTCTGTCCTCTTGGGAGTAGCCTGCTCTTCCTGATTAGACCGCACGGTTCAGAGGACCCTGCATCTGTCAGAGTTGCTGCTGTATTTGATAAGGCCTCATCAGATGCTCACAGGGTGTAGTTACAAAAATAACATGTGCTTACCAGAACCCTGTTTGCCCAATGCATACATAGCCATTTGTTGTCCTGCCCTGCTGTACGCCCCACGTTGCACAGCAAAGTGCATTGTAAGAGCTAGAACATTACAGCAGCACTTAGGTTTTTGCATTTAACATTACACTTAGTTCAAACAGAGCGCAACTAAAGGGGTGCCAACTTTGCCAGGAGGTGCTATTTTAACATCAGTGGGAACAGGGTTTAGGTAGTGGGAGCTACCAAAATCAATGGCCAGGGCCAAGATAGTGCCCCCCCAAATCAAACTATTCGTCATGCAATACCTGACACATGTCTTCATATCTCTCAGCCTTGTGTCCAACAAATCGGGGACAAGGCTTAAAACAATCATGGACTAGGGGCCAAAACCAGGGGACATGTGGTAAAAATGGTAATATTAGAGCTGTTATATGTGGTTTATTCTGTTATAATATGTAGTTTATTGTCAAAGGTATCTTCTGAGGGAGACCTAGACTGTAATATTAATGTCTGATATACTTCTGTGATTCAAATCTGAACTCTTCTCTGACAAAAATGTTAAAATTAGGAAGGACTGAGGGAAATATCTGAGTCAAAATTAGTGACTTCTCTGAAAATCAAAGACAGTTGAAAGGTATGCATGCATTGCTACACCCATGGAATCATCACAGAATCCAGAAAGGCTACACAAGAAGTTACACAAACGTTATGAAGCCCAAGTCACATAGAAAAGGTAATTTTCTCAACACACAGTTGTCTGCTTCAGTTTCTGGCTCTTGAAGCTGCTGAAAAATAAGTTAACCCTCCCTCCAGGAACACTGTATATTTAAAGAACAACAGCTTTGTATGTTCTGGTCTTTCTGGCATTATGTAAGGGACTGCTCAGTGAGGAATGCTGATGCTGGAACAGTGTCGGCTCTTATACCTGGTGAAACCAGAATAAATACATTACACATTCACACACCTACTATATTGTTGGGGGGGGGGCTGTCAGGAGATTTATGGACTTTTTCGATCCCACAGAACCTGAGAGACACCACTCAAGTTGTCTCCTTGTTTTATGCTTTGAGAATCCTCTGATTCTAACATTGGCACGTCCTGATTCTTGTTTTTTTTTTTTTTGCCTTTTTGTATTGTGATTTATTTTATTAATATTGTGTGTATCTCTTTGAGGTAAATTTCTGCCTACTGCAGTTACTCTTGCAAACAGGACGCAGCACATCAATCAGTTTTCAACGTGACAAACAATTTATAAATAAATAAAAATAAATAAATAAATGAATACAGTTTTAGCAAATGAAACATAACAAAGCAAACCTCAGAAGGCAGTGTTGTCTAATGACAAGTGCACTGGACAATGAAACAGCATGTCCCAATTGTTCACTGCTAACTCACTGTGACCTTGAGCAAGGCACTTGACCTTCCTATGTTTCAATCCTTCTTACTTAGCTCCGGGGAGGGGGGGTATCCTATCACCAACATGATGCTAAATGCATCATGCATCCTGCTGTGTGCCAGTGGGTGTCACAGCATGGTGAGAGGACCTGGTACTAGCCCATGTCTGACTGGCCAGACAGGTCTCCCATCAAAGGGTTGTGCCTCAGTTGGGTGGATGGGATGAAAAATTAGTGGAAAACAATAGTGGCACCCAATCGGATCATGCAGTAAACTCACCTCACCCAGTAGTGGTGGTGCCTGGAACTCGGAGTCCCCAACACCCCACAGTTGGAAAAATTTAGGTTTGCTAACCCCACCCACAGGGACAAGTCCAGCACAGTATACAAGGGGAAATGCAGTGAGTATCTGGGAGCCTGTGGTGATCACTCCCGTAGACTTGGGATTCAGAGCTTGTGGATGGGCTGAAGAAAATCCACCAACCCGGTATGGAGGAAAACATAAGAAGAAAGAAAAACTGGGAAGGAGGAGCATGGCTTGGGGCCTGGTCCACAGAGCTGACTGGGGTGCACTTGATTTGAGCATATCCTGGCAGTGGCACTCCGCACCAGCCAGCAACCACTGCCACTGACTGCTGAGCTCCACTAGTGCCAAGCTACAAGTGAGAGCAGGGGTGTCAGGGGGACACAGCTGTGCAGGACTGCAGGTATCTAATCAAATGTCTGTGCTGGTCCATCAATGGATTCCTGATTCTGCATGGAGCAGAGGATGGTGGGCTATGACAGTCCTTCAAGGACTGTCGTATCTCCATGGAAGGATAAACATTTTAGAAACAAGCCGGCACAGCGGTGCACAGGTTAATAATATAATATTTTAATAATATTTTTATTTATATAGCGCAATTCAGACATCAAAGCACTTTACATACAAATCATCATAAAACAATTCAATAAGATCACATAAAAACATCAGCTTCAATTAAAAATCCTCAGAATTCCTAAAACTTCAAATATTAAAAGCCTGTTTGAATAAATACGTTTTTAAACTGGTCTTGAAGCTCTCCACGGTCCCGCACTCTCTAATCTGATGAGGTAGAGAGTTCCACAGGGATGGCGCCACGAACATAAAAGCCCTGGCACCAGATGTCTTCAACCGCACCCTGGGAACCTCTAACAACCCCTCATCAGTTGAACGGAAAAGTTGGCCAGGGCTGTAAGGGACCAGGAACTCTGGCAGGTAACCTGGTCCCAGTTCGTGTAGGGCTGTATAGGTCAGAAGACCGACCTTGAAGGTGGTCCGCCTCTGTATAGGCAGCCAGTGCAGATCACGCAGCACGGGAGTAATATGACTGGTACGTGAAGTCGCAGTCAATAATTGTGCCGCAGCATTCTGCACCAGCTGCAAGTGATGGACATCAACCCCTGGAAGCCCTTGCTATAGGGAGTTGCAGTAGTCAAGGCGCGAGGCCACAAAGGCATAGATCAATGTGGGCAAATCATCAGATGGAACAAGGTGCTTAATTCTGGTGATGTTCCTAAAATGGTAAAAGGAAGATTTGATGACTACCGACACCTGCGCCCTCAGTGTCAGCCCATCATCAAATACCACCCCCAGGTTACACACCTGTTCAGAGGTGGGCAGCTATACACCATCGAGCCAAAGCCTGGAAGGTAATCCCACCACCGACCTCTCTATCCAGTGCCCCGGGTCCACAACCAAGACCTCAGTCTTCCTGGAATTCAATTTGAACCAGCTGGACTTCATCCAGCCATGGATTTCCCTAGACAGCTGGTAAACATCGAGACTGCACTATCCTGGTCAGGTGCAAAAGACAGAACTGTGTGTCATCTGTGTAGCAGTGAAAACTCAGCCCATATCATCTTACAATGTCTCTGAGGGGCAGCAAATACATTGAGAACAACATGGGGGACAGCACCGAGCCCTGAGGTACCCCGAACGGCAGAGTGAATAGTCCAGAAGAAAAAATCCCGATACCACCCTCTGAGACCTGCCGACTAGGAAAGAATGGAACCATCTAAGAACTCGATCAGCCAGTCCACAGATGACCCTCAGACGCTCGACCAGAACCCCATGGTCCACAGTGTCAAATGCTGAGGAGAGATCCAGCAGCACCAAGATGGAATGGCGCTTCTGGTCTCTCGCCATCAGGAGATCATTGAGCGCCTGAACCAAAGTGGTCTCAGTACTATGTCTCTTCAGGAAACCTGACTGGAGAGGATCAAAGACATCATGGATGGTAAGATGGTTCTTCAGTTGCAGCGTAACTACTTTCTCAATCACCTTCCCAATGAAGGGAAGGTTAGAGATAGGTCTGTAGTTTGCACAGATGCTTGGGTCTAAAGAAGCTTTCTTAAGAAGTGGTGTCACCACCGCCTCTTTCAGGGAACTCTCCCAAGTCTAAAGAGCACCAAACAATCTCTGCGAGGACCGGTCCAATGGTCTCCATACACCCTAATAATAGGCGTGTAAGGCCCAGATCCAAACTACAGCAAGTTGGCCACAATTCCTGGACAATCCGCGTGATGTCCCCTATCTCCGGTTGGTTGAAAGATATCCAAGAAGACCGAGGGAAGGTGACCATACATTGACCACCACTAACCCCCATACAGGGTGCTGGACAGATTTCAACCCTGATGTCAGCCACCTTTTCTGCAAAAAATCGAGCAAACTCATCACACTTATCTTGTGAAAATGCTCCTCGAACCTGTAGACAAGCTGGGTTGCACAGCCTGTCCATGGTTCGAAAGAGCTGAGCCGGTCGATTTTGAGCAGCAGCTATCTCACCAGATAGGAACTCTGCCTTCTTATGTGAGACTGCTGATTAATAGTTTTGATAGTGGTCTATCAATCTAAGGTGGTCGGTATCAAAGGTCATTCTCCTCCAGCGATGCTCTAGCCTTTGTCCTACCCGTCTCAGCTCCCTCAAGGTCCCATCAAACCAAGGGGACCGAGGATGGAGAGAGAGGGGGTGAACACGGATTGGGGCGATGGCATCCAGAGCCTCAGTGATGGCCTTATTATAGGCCAAAACTAGATTCTCTGGATCCTCGCCTGCCCTCGGAACTCCCGCTAGGTCTAATACCGCCAAGAGACCCTCTGGGGTTACACCCCTCAATGGGCAGTATCTGGCTATCTCCACAAGGGCAGGCCTATAAGGGGGGGGGTCTGGAAATTGAATCTTACTGTGATCGGACCATACAACTGGCTCCATCACCAGATCGGAGGGCTTGATCCCCAGGAGGAAGACCAGATCAAGTGAGTGACCCTGATTATGAGTAGCAGAGGCAACTACCTGTGTGAACCCCAGTGAAGACATAAGTTGGAGGAAGTCTTGACCAAACTGCGAGAGTTGACCCAGGCATTGAAGTCACCCAGGACCATCAGCCTGGGCGACTCCAATGCCACTTCCTGCAGGAACAATTTCTCACCCTCGGGTGGACGGTAGATGAGAATGATCCTGCAGCCTACACCTGCTACTATGGTAAACTCAAATTATCTGGCCACTGCTACTGGTACACCAGTAAGGCCCAATTCCGATCTAAAACAGATAGCCATCTCCCCCCCCCCCGCAGTTCAATCTCAAGTGGTGTATCACCAAAAACCCAGCTGGGACCACCGCTTCCAAAATGGGGCCCGCGTTGTCATCGAGCCAGGTTTCAGTGATGCAAGCCAGGTCTGCTGTCCCAACAAGATCAGCAATAATTGCTGTCTTGTTTCTAATAGACCTGGCATTGGATAGGACCACTTGAGTCGGATGGGGTTTCGGGGCTGACCAAATTATCTGCCCAGAATTACAGGAGCCCTTGGGTATGGTAACTAGACATGGTAGACCACGATCTAGAGACCATTTTGTCCCAGGGTATCTCCTGGACCATACAACCCTGATACAGCCGCCCCGCTCCCCCCCCCCGGAGTCTGGGACCCCCAGTCCCCCTCTTCTTTCCTCTAGCAATACCTAAAGCCCTACGTCGGTTATAAACCTCTGCAGGCAGAGGAGGAAAATAAAAGGGCCGGAGGTCCTGGAAGTTCAGCAGGGGTGTAGTGCCTGACAGGGAGAGCAACAGGCCAATAAATATTCTATCAACAGTAACCCGTATTGCCCCACCTCATAAAATTCCAACCTTCTCCAAAATTTCCAACTAATGACAGAAATAAATCAAAACTCCAAAAAGACTTTATATAATATATGAAAATAATAAATATTAGGCGAGTATGGTACACTGGAGTCCTCTCACAACTCCAGCTTAATTGTCCAGAAAAGTCATCTCCACTGCCTCCACACAGATGAGAAAGAAAAGTGAAAAACTAGAGTCCTCTCACCACTCCAGTTCAATGTTCAATGAAAATTACCCCCACTACCTCTCGCGCAGTGGGAGGGCAGGGACCAATGGAAAAGAAAATAAAAAATGAAAATTATTTATCACACGGCTGCAAAAAGGAGAAAGGACCACCCCAAAACAATCCACCACTCTGTTTCAGACCCTTCACAGAGCCACAGACCACATTACAAAATCAAGACAAATTCAGCTTCCAAATAGCATAGAATAATCCACTCAATCAGAATAGTCAGGTCTACGCCATAGCAGGACAATCTTCGATAACCAGGGAGAACAAAATTCAGACCAGCACAGCAGTCTTCAGCATGATCAACACATCAGAAAATATAACAGCAGACTGGGGCGTGCAAAACTAACCACTAAGAGAGGGATTCCCCCCTTTCACCAATGCACCCAACTCACAAACTACCCCTTCCTCCCCACAACCTGCAACTACAGTCCCTCAGAGAACAACCCACAAGGGAGCCCCATGGGGGACTTAGGAGAAGCCAAAACAAGTCGCCTGCTCCCCAGTGCTCAAAGGGCGACACCCATTCGGTCACGGAAAGCGAGGGGACCAACGGACCAGGGGCATACAGGGGAGGTCCCCCCTCCCCACACTGTACCCAGAGACACTGATTCTGATGCTAGGCAAGTTCCATGGCTTTGCACACACACAATAGTTCCTACTCACAATATTAAGTGGAGTAGGGACTCCTTCCTTATTCCTCCCGTGAACTCCAACACTCAAGACCAAGATACCCGCACAGAGTCCACTCAGGTAACAGCAAAACACTCCAGAAAGCAGCTGTAACTCCAGCAGTAACAGCTCCAGGCCTCCAATAGAATCCGGCACTAGGCTCCAAACAGGTTCTCCTTGAGAGTGCTTAAAATCCCAGACACAAATTTTAGTTCTGCCGACCGACGAACCAGCCAAACAATTGGCAAAGCTAAATAGTCTTTATGTGGTAGTCAGGAACAAAAAAGCACTCCAACGAACAGCAGTGACTCCAGTAATAGTAGTCCTAGGCCTCCAATAAAAGAATAGCAGTCTGAGGCCTCCGAGAAAAATTCAACGCTCCCAAATGAACACTCCCTCACAAACACTTAAAACAAATGGGAATGCAGTGGGGCAAAACAGTGGCAGTCACTAAATTAGCCTAAACGCACATAAAACGACCTAAAAAAGGAACTAAAATAGGGGAGGCAAAAAACGGGAAAATATTACAAACAAGCAAAATCAAAGAATAGCTCAACACAGAGCTCTTGATGGCTGGCTCAGCCTAGTCACCATTTTGGTAGTAGGGTTGAGGTTCTGGTCACCATACCTCCCACGCCGATGACCGGGTTCAAGAATGAGCCCAGGTTGCTTGGGGTCAGCCAGGGAGAGAGGACTGATCGTCCAAAGCCTGCTGTCCTCTCCTTTCCAGGGGAGGGAGGGTATGCCATGCTGCTCATAGTACTGCCACCGCATGGAGACGTGGTGGCAGAGCAGTATTCACGACTTAGAAGGGGGTTGGCTGGTGGTGCACGTGCACCTCTATATGCATGCACGCTTGCGCCATGGCATGCCGAAAATCAGGAGACCAGATAAAATGGGACCGGAGCATGGCGCTCAGCCTGCTCCCTAACTGGCACTGACACCCAGGACTGCCTTGTCTGGACATGTCCCGGGGGGGAGGCCCTCTCAACCCTGGCCCCACCACTTGGGAGAGTAATCAGTGGTGGATTGTGAGGTAGGTCCTAGAGGAGGCATGTGCCAGTTGGAAGTGGGCTGAGATTGAGGACAGCTAGCCCTGATGAGGAAAAAATATGAGGGAAAAAATTTGGGGGAAACAGTGCTAGCTGGGATAACCACCACCCCACCATGGAGAATCTCATGGCTGGTGGCGGGGACAAACAGCCACCAAGGACTCTACAGTGACCAGGTGAAGAGGAGCACATAGCTGTTAATGCTGCAGCCTCGCTCTGTGCTGCAGAACTCCCTTCAACAATGTGGTACATGGCTGCCTCCTCCCGGGCTCCCACCCCATTCCAGCTGCTTTGGGAGAGTGCAGAGGGAGGACATGATTACAGTTGCCTGGATGCCATGGAGTGCCCCACAGGTGCCTGCACTGTCGTGAAGGGGCACCTGCAGCTTTTCCTGGCCTTCTGCTTATGCAGAAGGGCTGAAAACCGTTGTGGTTCAATCCTTTGTCCTGAAAGCAAGATGCTAGATCTTCATTGGGCTATCATGATGGTCAAAACAATCCACAACGTGGTGGCATGTGGTCATAAAATGACCGGAGGCCAGATGTATGTTTAAATGTGTTTGAAAATGAATAAACTTTATTATGGGGGGGAAAAAATAATCCAGTTGTAAACCTTGCTCACCTAAATAGCCAAATTTGGTATAAACTCTCAGATCTGCCATCAAGTAGTGTTTAATCACACCTGTTAAGTGAAGGAAGAGTGGCAAGCAGACTGCTTCTAATGGACGCCTGGTATCAGTTACCCAGGTACTAAAGCAGGAAATTGATTATTGCAGATTGTTTCTACTCCCATTTACTTCAATGATGCCTGCAGCTGCTACGTCTTACCACTATCTGATGATGTATTGTCAACATGCATTGCAAATATATTGTCTGCTATCTAGTTGGAAACACACCACTGGAGCAGCTGTGTTTCTATTTTCATATCAATATTTTAAAGGCAGCTAGAAATTAATTCAGTACCTCGTATGTTGGTGTATCGTATTAATAAACACTTGCATTGCCTTATTTGTGCAATACACCACTGCTGCTGTATTCTTCCATCCAGGACTCTTGGGAATGTTGCAATCACAGAATGCTTTCCTGATTAAACATTTATGAATAAAACATAAAACAGTTTATGCAAGATGTCTGAGTGCATTTGGTTGGATCTGATTGTCCTGCATCCTCCCTTTGAACCAACCAGGATGTGTCTTGAAATAATTTTTCGGAACAAAGCAGAACATGAAGGAAGGGAGTTTACTGTGTGGCAGTGGCACCTGCCTGATATTATCAGCCCCTGCAGCGCTGCAGTACAAACACCAGAAGCCCTGCAGTAGGCTGGACAGCCACTCAGTGAAGCCTAATTTTCAGCCAGCAGGCTGGGCAGCTGATTCAGCCTAGAGACATGAGAGTGTTAGCTGTGCATGCCTGGCAACTTGGAATCCTCATTTAGCTGAATACTAGTGTACCCTTTTTCTTTCTCTTTTCTGTGCCACTTGCTTTTACTGGGCACTTGCTAGGGCAAGCATTGCCCTGTGAAACACATGTCTAGAGGTCTAGATGGTATGCTCACCAAAGCACTCACGACGATAACACCCACTGTTTCTACACATCCCAGGTTCCTCTGGGGGCGCTGTACAGCATACAGGCCTCTGTTCTTCCAGGAAAGAAGCACTCGACACAATGAATTAAGCACAGTACAATAGAGGCGGTGGGCAGGAGAAATAGCATGCTGGGCGTGTAGGAGAGGATCACCAGCAGCAGAATGGAGTGCTGCTGCCACTGTATAGGTCACCTGCTGGGCCTCACCTGGAGTACTGTATGCGGTTTGTGAGGCCGCATCTAAGGAAGGTGAGCACAGGGTGGAGGCTGTGCAGAGGAGGATAGCCATGATAAATCAGGGGACAATAGGAAAGGACACGTGAGGAGAGGTTAGCAGATCTGAACATGTGCATGCTTTAGGTGACAAGGGATCTAGGGGACAGGGCTGAAACACAGAAATATCTACATAGGTTAAATAAAGTGGGTGTCGGGGAAATTTTTAGACCTAGTGGGAACACAAGCACCAGGGGCAACTCCATGAAGCTGGGGGGAGGGAGGGCAAGCTTAAAAGAGATAGCAGGGAGAACTTTTTCACACAGAGGGTGGAAGAATAGGCTGCAGGAAGAGTTGGTCTGTGCAAAATCAGTGGGGGATTCAAGAGGGGCTGGGGCAGACACAAGGGTTTGGTAAAGACCACACGGAGGGAGGGGGTTAAGGGGGAGTGAGGAGCCTCAAGAGCTCTCTGTCAGCATTCGTTAGGTAGGAACAGGCAGACACGGTGGGTTAATGGGCCTTTTTCTGCCGACAATTTCTGTTTCTATGTAAGTAGTGGTCACGCCTTCCTGAACTTGTTAGCAGTTAGTCTGAAACGGCAGTTCCCAGTTGCTTTCCTTATTGGCACTGTATAAGCAGGTTCGAGCCACACCTTGGGAACAAGTCAAGACCCTTGAAGCCCCTTAGCAAAAAGGTGGCGCCCCAGATTCACATCTGAAGCCACTCAAAATCCTCTATTCCTTTTTACATTTCAGATCCACACACTATTGGGTGAGGCAGTACTTCAGGTCAAAGCCAGATCTACTCTGTGAAATTCATTATTCGCCCCCTGTGCTAAGGCTGTATTATTATGACAGTTACACATACTTTAGCACCATGGCATTTGTTTGAATGGAGCAGGAGGCATCCACTGCTGGAGGGCCAATTCATTCATGACTATAGTTTGCTGGTGTGGCACCCTGGGGTTCCCTGATCCTGAGGGCATACAGTATGTGCTCCATGCCAGGTCATTCTCCCCTCTGCAGCCAGGAGGTCACCCCCTTGGCAGGCACCTCATTTCACTGATCTACTCCCTGGATGCTGCACTGGGCTCAGCATGGCAGCATGAGCTCCAGCATGCCCACTGGCAGCAAACAGCCATTGTTTCAGTCCCTCTGCCATCAGCAGCAACTCTGATACTGATCCCAAGCTTGGGATCTCTTTAAATGTAATGTAGGCATATCTCCTACCTTAGTCAATTATTTTGTCTCTCAACAGGTCTCTCCTATGCAGCAGCTCTGCTGGAAACATATTTCAGGTACAGGACCACAAGCATCCACCCCCAGGTAACCCTCTTTCATCTGGGGGATCCCCCCCTGCACCACAAGGCTGCCAGGCTCTCCCCTGAAGGAAGCCCTCAGGGTCCCCACACCTCCTGGTGGCCCCTCACATGGTTCCTCTTATTGTAAGTGATTTGCTCTAAATGTGTCCAAGATCCCTTCCCCCAGGATCTGCACTGCTGTCCTAGGACTGTCTCTGGAGACTCCTAGGTGGCCAGGTGTCAAGGTGGTCAGGGCTTAGAAATCTGGATCCACCAACAGTTAGTGGATGTGTAGTCCTTACCAACTCCGGGCAAAAGCTCCTTGAGGGCAACTTCCTTTCCATCATGAAGCCCCTCCCACAAGACTATCCAGTGTCAGAGTCACTACTAGAAAGTAGGCTTTGGGTCTGGCAATCAACCCCACACCTACAGGTAGGACAAGGTTATTAGTACTGATTCATTATGTCTTATTCTCTTGGTGCTGATTTGTTGATGTAGTTTTTATATTCTTGGATGTTTAATAATTGTTCTATCCTGTATCTACTCCATTTTTCCCCTCCTCCGGGTCAGACCTGGAAATGAGACTCAGCTCAGTGTGCCTTTCCTGGTCACCAATTTTTAAAATAAATACATTTTAATAGCAAGACAAGGCCTGTTGACATAGTCCAGAATTGGATTTGCTGGTTTCCTTGCCAATGTGAGTTGCACAAAACTTGGCTGTTGCCAACATATCAGGGCCTCAAGTCTGGGAAAAGTGACCCCAGCTGTTCCTTCCGGAGCTATGTCTGCCTTGAGAAAAAAAGTGTTAAGCTCTAGAGATCTCTCACTAGTTGAGGGACAGTATATATATCTGACTGGTTCGTTTACAGAGCTGTGAACCAGGAGAGCCAAGTTTTAATACCACCAGTGCCACTTATGGTTTGAATATCACCAGTGTCACTTACTCACTGTGACCCTGAGCAAATCACTTGACCTCTCTGTGCTTAGGTTTCTCTCTTTCTCTGCTTAACATTTCCAAGCTTTCCATAATTTCATTTACAGTATGTATGAAATGCACTAACTATATAAAACCAAATTCCTTTTCTTCTTCTTCAGGGATGGGCCCAGAAAACAGACCCCCCAGCTCCCACCTATCTCAGGTGTGATGTGTCTTCAAACAGTGCACTCTTGGTGTATGTGCACCTTTCAGGATTTCTGCATCCTCCCCACCATGACAAGAATTACCTGATGCCAGGGCTTCACAATATCATGGACAAGTCTAACATTATGGCTATAATTTAATAAAGTATCCACTATAACGACTTCTCTGAATACCTGCCACTGAAACAGGCTTCATCCTGGTGGCATCTCATTCGTGTTTCTCTCTGCCTTGGGCAACCCAACTTGGGAGCCTGACACTAAACAGTTTGTCATCAATTGGCAAAGCAGCAGGCTACCAAGGATTGGGGATCCATTATTCTAGGGGCCCAGGGCTGCCTGATCTGTGTACAGCTACACATGTTGCTGCAGGAAGCCATCAAGCAGGTGAAAACATGCAGTAAATCTGCTGCCATGATCCACGGTAATCCAAGCCCACCAAGGTGTTGTCCACACTAATAAAGATGTCGGCCAAGGTTGGATAATGCTACGACAGTACTGATCATGAAGGGGAACAGTAGGCGAAAGTAGGTTTGTGGGGTTTGAACTGCATGTGCAAAAGACGAAGACCCTAAATAAATGTTGTTGGTGTTATAAATGTGCCAACAACATGCAGCAACAGTCTTAACATGTTCAGACTGAAAACAGAAGGCTAAGGAGACAAGATCTCAGTTTTCCACTCAAGGATATGAACAAGACCACACAGTTACAAATGTTTGATGTGGTCTGACTCAGTGGCTTGGAGGGCTGAGGTGCTGGATGTTTTACCTCCTGCCACACCAGTTACCAGAGGTTGGGGAACAAGCTCGGGTTGCCGGGGGTCAGTGGTGGTGGTAGAGGATCAAGCATCCAGTAGACAGCTCTCCTCTCGCGGTGAGGGGTGGCATGTTAGTCTGGCCTTAGTCTGCCACCAGGCGGAGTCCTGGCAGCAGTGCAGCTGTGCACAGTATGAAGAAAAGGGCCATCCTGACATGATGTGCATGTGCCTCAACATCACACACAAGCACAGCCAATGGCAGGGGCTGTGGAGAAAAGTGGAAAAATGGGAGTCAGCTGACTCTGTGAAGCCTACCTGCTCTCTCTCGGCTCATGCTTTCACCCAGTCCTGGGCACTTCTGGATTACTGAGTGAGAGGGGAGGATGCCCCCACCCACAATGGGGAGAATACATGGGGACTTAAGCCTGTGGATCAAAGGAGGTGTGCGATGGCTGAGAGTATCAGGAAAGTCACTGAGAGTCTTCCACCAGATCCCAGCAGAACAAAGCATTATGGAAAAAAAAAACATGTTTAATGTGTTGTCCTCCAACAGGACTCAGGGACATGACCTAAAGCTCTTCAGGAGCAATGTGAAGCATGTCTTCTTGCAGAGACAGTGAGCCTATGGGTTGTCCACCAGCAGAGACAGTGGACATAAAGATAGTACAAGCCTTTAGGGTAAGCCTGGACAAATTTCTGCGTACTAAGGAACCACAGAATACCCTGATAAACAGAGTGGTAGGAACCCATTCAAATTAGTACATTTGTACAGCATACTTACCCGTACCTGCTTATGAAGCGGAGGATGGACGTGATGAACCTAGAATTCCTTCTGACCTTTTTGTTACAGCCAATTTAATGGAGGTGTGGCTTGAGCTGCACCACTTCCAAAAGTGCCATTTGTTTTGAGAAATATAAATTGAAGGAAGCATTGTGCTGTTAGTACAGTGTCTTGCCAAGGAAACACTCAGTGTTCTTATGTACACAAAGTGGTTTCCTTCCTGCTGGGATGTGGTATATCATAGATTGGTGCTGGGGGGTGACAGTACCAACATAACTGGGTTTTCCTTTTGGACCCCCCCCCAAAAAAAAAACAGAGAAATGAGTTCAACCTCAAATGGTCTATTTCTGTCATTTATGTAAAAGTTACTTACTCGGAGTCTGCAGCCATCAAGTAAAGATATGCTTTGAGTGAGCTCCAAGAAAATGAGATCTGAACTCTCAAATAACGCACGTATTTGACAAAATAATTAAAACTGTGGATATAAAAGGATGTAATGAGGGAACTGGATATAAAGGCCATGCAGTGGATGTATTGTATTAGACTTCAGCAAGGCCTTTGATTCAGTGCCTTATGGGAAGCTGGGGGGTAGTTGCTATATGTGGGGGCAGGGACAAAGATGGTAAACTGAATTGTGAACTGGCTGAAGGAGAAGCAGCAACGGGTGGTGGTGGGGGCACTCTCTTCCCCAAGGGCGATGACAAGCGGGGTGCCACAGGGCTCAGTCTTGGGTCCGGCGTTGTTTGGGTTATTCATATCAGATATCTCACATGGCATTAGGAGCAAGATCAGTCTGTTTGCAGATGATACCAAGATAGGGACAGTGGAGGACGACATAGAGGGGTGGCAGGGGCTACAGGAGGACCTGATCAAACTAGAGAAGTGGTCGGAAAAGTGGCAATTGAACTTCAGTGCAAAGAAGTGCAAGGTTATGCACTTTGGAGCAAGGAACCCAGGGAGAGCTGCCAGTTGGGAGGGGTTCAGACAGAGGTCACAGAAGAGGAGAAGGACCTGGGGTGATCATGATGGGTAACATGAACAACTCAGCTCAGTGCAGGAAGGTGGCATCTAAGGCCACCAAGATGTTGGAGTGCATTGCGAGAGGCATCTCATCCAGAATAGGGATGTGATCCTGCCACTGTACAGGTCACTAGTCAGGCCACATTTGGAGTATTGCATGCAGTTCTGGCATCCCTTTCTGAAAAAGGATATCAGATTGCTGGAGGGGGTGCAGCATAGGGCAACTAAGATGTTCCAGGGGCTGGAGGGCAAAACCTATGAGGGCAGGCTGACTGAGTTGAATATGTACACCCTGGAGGAGAGGAGGGATCGGGGGATATGATTAAGACCTTCAAATATTTGACGTGGATTAACAAAATAGGCACAGAAGGGATATTTAAGCTGAGGAGAGGAAGGGACACCAGAGGGCATGGTCTCAGGTTGGAGGGTGGAAGATATCGGAGAAAGATGAGGAGGCATTTTTTCACAGAGGGAGGTGGAGAAATGGAACACTCTATCCGAGGAGGTGGTATCCTGTAGCACAGTGGGCAGTTTTAAAAGGGCATGGGACGGAGTGCGAGGGGGGGGTAAAGGTGAGGGAAGGGAGAAGAGGAGGCAGCTGCAATAGAAGGGTGCTAGCTGTGCATTCAATCAGACTAACTTGATAGACCATAAGGCCTGTTTCTGCTGGCAGATTTGTATGTTCATATGTACAACAGAGAATTAGTAGATCTGCCCATTTTCTGGAATATTTGAGTATGGGAAGACCCAGACAGACAGACAGCAACATTAGAGCCTCAGAAATCTAAGGCCCTGTGTACCACAAGCAGCAGTGGACGAAGCAAGAATGAATCAGAAGAGAGCAGAGTGGGTGAGCTGAAACCCACCATCAACTACAGGTGATCTGAGACCACAAGAAGAAAATGGAGGCCATCAACTCTAGAGTCACATTTTTGGAGAGGAACGTAGACACAGCTGCAATAGAAACGAAGGAGGCTACTGGGACTGCAAACATAGCCCTCATGACGACTGCTGGGGTGGTCAAAGAAAATAAAATTGTATGTTCCTGCTTAGAACACATGGAGAACATCTGGAGCTCTATGAACTTAAGACTGATAGGTCTGCCAGAGGGGGAAGAAGGCACAGACCTGGCTACTTTCATTCAGGACATTTGGCAGGCACTGTACTTCTTCGATTTGTTTCCTCAGTCCTGGTGCTACAGGCATATAAAATTACCCTGTGCAAAAACCTAGCAAACCTGTCCAGCCCCACAATCTACTAATTGTCTCTGGTGGAGTACAGGATCGAGACTAACCCTTACAGATTGCATGGGATTTAAGGCAGGTACTGAACACTCACTTCTGGAACAGCAGCATGCCTTTTCCCCCAGATTAAGCAATGTCATGAGAGGGTAGTGAAAAGACTTTGGAGCCATGCAAAATAGGGTTTTTGACAGCTTAAATCTTTCAGAGATCTTTGCCCAGGACTGCAAAATTTGGCATGCAGCTTCCCAGTCCTAGTGCAAAGAAAGTTAGGATTGATACTGCAGGCCATATGTGAAGAACCATGCTTGCGGAGTATGGCTCTGGAATTATAGCTTGAAGCAGCAGAACCATAGGGCACGGCCCCAGACCTGTAGCTTGAAGCAGCAGACCCGTGGTACACCATCCCAGACTTGTAGCTTGCAGCAGCAGACCCGTGGGGTATGGCCCCAGACCTGTAGCTTGAAGCAGCAGACCCATGGTACACCGTCCCAGACTTGTAGCTTGAAGCAGCAGACCCATGGGGCATGGCCCTAGACCCTTAGCTTGGCCTTGAGTGGCAAGGTTAGAGGTTGGAGAAGCGGTGGGCATTAGAGTTAAAACACATATACTAATGCCGCACTTGCCTATATAACTATTATACGGGCATGGTAGTGCCTGTATATTAGGGTTGAGTAAGCACTTTAATGTTAAACCCTAATTTTTGCACCTTAATAATTTTGCCACCGGTCAGCTAATTTACGTGAAATTTGGAAGCACAGAGATGGTGCCAGGATCTCTGGATCCTGAAAAGTTTGTGGCAGTTAGTTCACTGGGGGCAGGGGGCAACACCCCCCAAAAAAATCACCAAAATGAAAAAAAAATTTTCTCCACGATAACTAAAAAAACTAGGATGATTTGAAACATGAAATGTGCAGGTTTCACAGAGTTTGGCCCAGGGTGTGTGCTTTTGTGTTTTTTTTTATCTCATACTGTTAAGTAGTTTTTTTTTTTAATTATTTACATTTTATCTCTTTCCTCCTTAACTGTCCCCTTCTGACCGACCCCCTAGTCCCATCACCTCGGCTCTTCCGGGACTTACCATCACCTGTGCACTTTTGCCAGAGGGCTGCGGTTGTGCCTGACCACCAGTTGCAGAGTCTGCGGGGTGGGGGGTCAGTCGTAATCTAGCCATTGAGTGTTTTTTCCACCATTTTCTCCCTCCCTCCCTGTTGCTGGGGTGCACACGTCAGCATACATGTGTGGAGGCATGCGCATGCTGTGGAAGTCCCACAGCACCCTCCCTTCGTTTAGTATCCCTGACCCATACTACCCTCAGGCCTCCACCTGGGGCCAGTCATGCAGCGGGACTGCCAAACCACTCCCTCCCTGGTCGACCCCTGATGACCCACTCATCGACAACCTCGGTGTTGACAACCCCAAGGCACACCCCACGCCTGTTGTTGCCTTAAGTGTGGGCGTGGAGTGATAGGGTTGGAAACCCTAACACCACATTTCCCTACTTTTGTCACTCTAACCCTAACTAGTGCATTAACAAAGTTTTCTGCTATGAAGTTCTTTACTTTTTAAGATGGTATAATGGTATCCTTATTTGCCTGTGAGACCGCTGGGGCCCCCGGACCCTGCAATCCAATCCCTCCATAATCATATCCTTATTCACATGTGGGAGAGGGTCCTGTGCTTCCATCCATCCATAATTTTTGAGGTAGTGTGAGCGTATCCTTATTTGCCAGGGGGAAGGCAGGGCGGTCCCATCCCTCCATAGATGCGTATACTGTATGTTATAAAAATTGCAAAGTGTTTCTGTGGTGCGCAGTGCCAAAGAAACACCTCAAATTACAATGTCATCCTATGGGAAATTAAGCAAAATTTTAAACCCGTATAACTCCAGACTAAATAAATATGTTTTCACCAAACCAGCAAAAGGCATATCTGTGGGGCAAGCCCTTTGGACCCTGAAATTTTCAAACCAAAATTCCAAACCATTTCTTCACAGGTGTGATAAAAAACAGTTGTATTATAATACTTTTGAATGTTCTTTTTTCGCAGATTTGCAAAACAGGATCCTTGTTCGTGTTGTTTTTTCACAGTTTGCAAAAAAGGATTCCCAAGCATGAAAAACAACATGAAAGAGGATTTCAAAATGTTGAAATAAGACACTTCCAACTAATTTTTCCAAAAACTAACACCAGAATCAGATGAAACAGGTCCTGATTAGCAGAACATGTGCTGGTCTTTACTAAACATATAATTTGTTTGAGTTATTTAATTTTGTTTCCTTTGCTAACTGAAAAACAAAATGGCAGCGACACAAAAAAAGATTTCCCATTTGTAATACAGGATGACCCATTTGCAAAAAAGGATCCTTGTTCGAGTGGCGCATCTGAGAGTGCTACTGAGCATGCTCAGAATCTGAATTTTCAAATCCTTATAACTCTAGACCAGATTAATCTTTTTTCACCAAACTAGCAAAAGGCACATCTGTGAATCAAGCCCATTCTTCTCTGACATTTTCAGACCAAAATTCCAAACCATTTCTGCGCTGTGGAGTAACACAAACACCCAAAACATGGTAAATGACACACGTTTTTACACTCTGTATCTCTGCACCCACGCATCAGACCAGAATGAAACTTGCCACATCAAGAGATCCTGGATCCCTGATGGTGCTTGCACAATTTCATGCAAATCGGTTGAACGGTTGCAGAGTTATTAAAGTGCAAAATTTGGAGTTTAACATAGAAATGTACGTTCAACCCTGACTATAGGGCTGCAAGTGTGGCCCTGTAAGATATATACATACATCTATGTCTATATATATATATATATATATATATATCTATCTCGAGAGACACACACACAACAGGGAATCCATAATAGGGTGTGCAGTCATGCTCTGTTGCATTTAACCACCCAAGGCGTGCGTATATCGTATAGTCACTGCTCCACTCCCTACCTTCAAAAGTTGGATACCTTATACCATAGAGCAATAAGGTTCATTACAGACCTGCCATATAATACCCACCATTGTTCTCTCTATGACGCAATTGGATGGGTTTCCCTTCATGTCAGGAGGAGCAGAAATGCAGCTCTATGGATCTACAGAGCTTTATCAAAAAAACTCCCAAGCTATATCCTGGACTGCTTCAAACTGACCACTCGCAGCTCCTATGCCCTAGGAAGCAACAATATCATCCTGCTCAAATTGCCCAAAGTCAACACCAAAATAGGGAGGGCAGCAATCAGCTACTCTCTAGCCATAGCATGGAACACCCTACAAAAATCCCTAAAACTGTCCATTATCATTCCATTTACATCCTTCAAGCAGCACTGTACAGCCTTCTTCACAGAGAAATGCAGTTGCTACCGCTAGAGATAGAATAGTCATCCCACAAAACCTTATTCCAATCACATATGGCATATTCCTTCCAGCCAGACACCGCCAGTATATGGCACCCAATATTCCCTTCACCATCCTTGTACTCATGTGAGTGACTGTCATGGCCCTCATTGTGATATATATGTATTGTAAATATTGTAGATGTTAGTTTAACTTTCTCTTGCCAAGCTTTAACATGTGAATTCTCTGTATATTATTGTGTTATAAATAACATTTTCTTGTTTCTGTATGTATAACTGTCTCATAAGTATGTGATGTAATTGCTGTGCACCAACTTGAACCTTGACCTTATCAGGTCCATCTTGTAAATGAGCCTTGCTCAATGATGATCGCCTGAATAAATAAAGATTTGATTGATTGATTGATTGATATCAGAGTATGACCACATGCCTTGTAATGGATTATCTGTCTTATACAATGACCAAATTGTTTTTGGGAGGGGGGAGGGGAGTGAAAAATAGAAGTGCAACTGTGCGGTCGTTGTGAGATAATGTGCAGTCACATGATAAGTTTTGTCCAATCAGGAGACATTTCTACAGATTTTTCTAACCCTTTTTGTAAATATATAGATAGATATATAGACTACCTATATATATAAGCATTCTATGAGTGATGAGGCATTCTGCTTTTTTCATTGATCTTCAGTCTCAAATGTTTTTTATCCTGGTTAAAGTGTATTACATGGGAACTGAGCCTAGCCTAACACCCCCCCCACACACACACACACACACACTTTTGACACTTTGGTTTGTGGAAAAGTTCCCTCTCAAATCCAATCGAAAAGAAAGAAAAGTTTTCGTCTGCATACTAACATTAGCAGCCTGTAAGGCTGTTACTAGAAAGCGGTTGATGCTTTACCCCCCACAGAGGATGAGTGGGTAACAACCATTAAACACATCCATAGGTTGAAAACTTTGCAGGCAGAGCTGAGACTGAACAATGAAACATACATGGCCTGCCGGATCCCATTCGTGCACTGGCTGGAGGAGCGAGAGGGAACTACAGCGCTCTCACAGCTGGCCAATCCCTAGCTCTTTAAGGTAGTAGTCATTCAAGGGAAACCTTTCTTTACTGGTGTAAAGTAAGAGATAACATTTTTTATGTATTTATTTATTTAAAATATGTTGACCCGGTAGGATCCAAGACCATTAGATGCCCATTTTCAAGGGGGAACCTGGAGATGTTAACAAAAGCATCAGTACAGAACAGCTAGATAAGAACTTAAATAAGAACAGTTCACAGAGATATTGGGTAAGAGTTTTAATAGAGTTCAACTTTGCTTTTTATTGTTCCATTAACTGATTGGTTATTTTTACAGCTGTACTAGTATGGCTAACAAAATTACAAGGTCAACATGTTTTATTAGACCAGACAGCAATATTACAGTTTTCATTCCTGCTGATTGGTATAGTGTTTTTGTATGACACAACCCAGTGAACTTCTCTGCTAGAATCATGTTTGATACCATGTACAAATAGAACTATGTAAGTTGACATTGTGTTTTTGATGACCTTGAATAAAGAAGAGAGTAGACACAGCTGAAGGGATACCGGACCTTCAGAAAGATCTGGAAAAGCTAGGGAGGTGGTCCAGGATATGGCAGCTTGGCTTCAACGCTAAGAAATGCAAAGTTATGCTTACTGGAGCCAAGAATCATACGGCAGAGTACTACCTGGGTGGAGTCCGAGTATCCACATCAGAGGAGGAGAAGGACCTGGGAGTGATGATCACTAGTGACCTGAAGCACTCCACGCAGTGCAAGAAAGCAGCAGCAAAGGCAAACAAGATGCTGGGATGCATATCTAGGGGGATCAGTAGTAGGAGAGAGGAGTTTATACTGCCCTTGTACAGGTCACTGATAAGGCCGCATCTAGAGTATGGAGTTCAGTACTGGTGCCCACACCTCAAAAAGGACATTAACCTGCTGGAGAAGGTTCAGAGCAGGGCTACAAAGATGACAGCCGGTCAGCAGGGTAAGGCATATGAGGAGAAGTTGAGGGCACTGAACATGTACTCCCTGGAAGACAAAAGAGAGAGAGGGGACACAATTGGGACCTTCAAGTACTTGAAAGGGATAAATAAGGTTGATAAGGAGAGTCTCTTTAAGCTGAGTGGCAACCATAACACGAGGGGGCACAGTCTTAAGCTGGAGGGTGGGAGGTTTAGGAGTGAGGTCGGGAAGCACTTCTTCACAGAGAGGGTGGTGGACACTTGGAATGCACTGCCAGAATCTTGTTGAAGACAGTGGGCAGGTTTAAGAGAGTCTGGGACAGGCATGGGGGAGGTAAGGGTCAGGGGTAGGGAGGATGGGAGGAGTGGGGAGGGAGGGCAGAGACATTAGCTCAAGCTATGTTGACCTTGTAATTTTATTAGCCATACTGAACAAAGAGGAAGGTGGTTGGGCAGAGAGCAACAGTGAAAAAGTAGGGATACTGAACAAATACTTCTGCTCAGTATTCACAATGGAAAAGCAGGGGGAAATACCTAATCCGGTCAATAGAAGCACTCTGGATGGGGGGTTGATATTAGTCCTTTCACAGAACAAAGGGTTCTGAAAGAACTCTAAAACTGAAGGTGAATAAAGCAATGGGGCCTGATGGGATTCACCCCAGAATTTTAAAACAACTAAGGGAAAAACTAGTAACACCACTGACTACCCTTTTTAATAAATCATGGGAGGATGGGTGGTACCTGAGGACTGGAGGAGGGCAGATGTGATTCCCCTTCACAAAAGTGGGAGCAAGACAGAGGCAGGAAACTACAGACCTGTCAGTTTGACCTCAGTGGTAGGGAAAATGATGGAATCACTTCTGAAGGAAAGAATGGTTGAGTACCTAGAGGCCAGTGGGGCACAGGACCTAAGGCAGCATGGATTCACAGCAGGAAGGTCATGTCAGACAAATCTAATTGATTTCTTTGACTGGGTGACCAAAGCAGTAGACCAGTGAGGGGCTGTGGACATTGCCTACCTAGACTTTAGCAAGGCATTTGACACAGTCCCGCACAAAAGATTAATAAACAAATTAGCCAGCCTGGGAGTGGGTCCTAGGGTGGTAGCCTAGGTAAAACACTGGTTGGAAAACAGGACACAGCAGGTAATGGTAAATGGAGTCCACAGTGAAGAAAGGAGGGTTACTAGTGGGGTACAGGGTTCAGTACTGGGGCCAGTCCTTTTTAATGTCTTTATAAGTGACATTTTTATTTATTTATTTTTATTTAGTTTTTGTTGACTGGGTAAGTGCACTAGACAAATCCTGCCTATTTTCAGGCACAACCCAGGGGAAGGGGATACAGATGAATGCCAACTGACCTTGAACCAGATTAAGCTGTTGGTGGCATTTTTAGTGAATGAGGGAAATTTGGCCAGGACACCGGGGAAATTCCCCTACTCTTTTTCGATGAGTGCCATGGGATCTTTAACAACCATCTGAACTACCACCAATCCAGGCAGATGGGACCTCGGTTTAACATCTCATCTGAAAGACGGCACCTCAGAAGTGCAGCACCCCTCTCATGCTGCACTACAGTGTCAGTACTGGGATATTAACGCAAGTGCCAGATGTGGGAACTGAACCCACAGCCCTCTGATCTCCCGCCCTCAGAGGCGAGTGTGCTACTACTGAGCCACTGACACTGCAAAGGGACTGGAAGGGAAAGTATGTCTCTTTGCAGATGACACAAAGATCTGCAACAGGGTTGATACACAAGGTGGGGTGGAAAGGATGAAAAGGGACTTGGCAAGGTTGGATGAATGGTCAAACGTATGGCAGCTTAGATTCAATGCAAAGAAGTGCAAAGTAATGCACCTGGGAAACAAAAACTCTGGGGAAGAGTACACAATGGGAGGTGAGATACTGACAACAACAAAAATGGAAAGGGACCTGGGGGTAGTCATATCAGATGACCTAAAGGTAGGCCAGTAATGTGAGAAGGCAGTAAGGAGGGCTGGAGGGATACTGGGATGCATAGGGAGAGGCATCACCAGTAGAAAACAAGAAGTTGTTGGCCCTCTGTACAGACAGTTGGTAAGACCACATCTGGAGTACTGTGTACAGTTCTGGAGACCCCATCTCCGCAAAGACATAGACTGGATGGAGGCTGTCCAGAGGAGGGCAACCAAAATGATGCAGGGTCTGCATCAGAAGACATATGAAGAAAGACTAAAGGAACTAAAGATGTATAGCCTCGAGGAAAGGAGGGAGAGGGAGGACATGATAGAAACTTTCAAATACCTCAAGGGAATCAACAAAGTCCAAGAGGGTAGCATCTTACAGAAAAAGAGATGTGCAAAAACAAGGGGGCACAATTTGAAGATAGAGGGGGAATGGCTCAGAGATAATGTGAGGAAGTATTTCTTCACAGAGAGGGTTGTGGATACATGGAACAGCCTTCCAGAGGAGGTCGTAGAGTCAAAAACAGTGGGGGAATTCAAGAATGCATGGGACAGACATAAGGCAATTCTAGTGGGGGGTAGGAGGAAGTAGGCTGTTGGTTAACTAGGATCTGCAGCTTATCCGTTAGGTAGGGAAATGGGCAGACTAGGTGGGCCAAGCGGTCCTTATCTGCTGTTAAATTCTATGTTTCTATGGACCCTGCAATACGAGCAGACTTGATAGACCAAATGGCCTTCTTCTGCTGGCTTCTTTGTATGTTCATATGTAAGAAGTTAAAAAAAAAAAAAAAAAAAGTACTACATCGACATGGAATGAGATACATGAATATAAAAGTAATCTGAACTTTTTCCTCTCCATACTAAAGCCTCCATGATGGAAGACGGCCCAACAAGGCCACAGATGGGACAGCTAACCTGGTTTGTGGCTGGTTCACAGGTCCTGGGGCTTGCAATACTTGCCATCACAGGGGTGTGGATGGGACACTACAGAGGGGGCATTACTTGGAGTGGGATGCAGCAGTTCAACGTCCACCCACTCTGCATGGTCATCGGGATGGTGTTCCTGTATGGAGATGGTAAGTACAGCTCAACACCTCAGATGCTTGTTTTTTGTGTGTGTGTGTGTGTGTTTGTTTGTTGTTATTGTAATTATTTCTCTTCCTATCATCAGCTTTCAGGAATGCCAGCCCACAGCCCCCACCCCTTGTCACCAGCTGTCTTCTTCCATGACTTACCTTCCATGGTGGGGTCCTCAGGTCACCCCCCCCCCCCCCCACTCTGAGAAGAAAAAATTACACACCATAGTAATGTTGTTTCTTCTAATGGAGTCTTGCAGTATTCAGACATAATGCAGTTAGCCCCAGCACTTGAACTGCCCCAGAGAGGAAAGAGTTAATTCTATGCAAAAGCATAGAACGTTGAGCTCGAGCTCGGTTGTCAAACCTCTGTCTGTAGTACTTCCCACTGTAACCGTCAGATTCTTATGAGCTAACTAACTAGTAAATAAAGTATGGAAATTGTTCAAATATAGCCAAAGAGCAAAATATATCTTCTTGGGCCCCAAAAGACTCGAGAACCCAAGAAGGAAAGGTAGTGACAATATTTAGTAAAACACCAGAAAAATAATAATAACAGCATCTACCCCACCCAAGAGGGAAGGTACAAGGTACACCCCTAAGGTGCAATACTGTACCTGCCAGCCCACTTCCCAAAACCAGGTTCTGAGAGGGGAGGCGGAGGGGGGGAGGTCTGAATACAGCAAGACTCCATCAGAAGAAACAACATTACTATGGTGAGTAATTCTTTCTTCAAACAACATGAAGTCTTGCTGTATTCAGACATAATGCAGACTACCAAGCAGTTCCCTATGGAGGAAGGAATGCAGAACCTACTTTGGGAAGAGGCTCTGCAGTACTGCTGTACCAAACCTAGCATCACTCCTAGCCTGGCTGTCCAGGGAGTAATGCTTGGTGAAAGTATGTACTGTTTTCCAGGTGGCTGCTTTACAGATCTCTAACAAAGGTATATCTCTGGCTGCAGCTAGAGAAGCAGCTGTACCCCTGGTCAAATGAGCCCTCAGGCCTGAAGGGGGCATCCTACCCAATTTGTCATAACAAAATTGTATACAAGAAACAATCCACCTGGCAATAGTTATCTTAGTGGCAGGCTTACCCTTTCCCACTTAACCATAAGTGAGAAACAATTGAAGACAGTCATTTCTATGTGCCTTAGTATGCTCAATGTAGTAGCTAAGGGCCCTCTTAACGTCCAGACTGTGTAACCTTCTTTCACCTGAAGAAGAATGGTCAGTGAAAAACACAGGAAGAGATATAGACTGGTTCAGATGAAAATCTGAAACCACTTTGGGCAAGAACCTCCTATTGGTTCTGAGGACTACTTTGTCCCTATGGAAGGAGATGAAGTCAGGTTCTACTGACAAGGCTTGTAGCTCACTAATCCACCTGGCAGAAGTAATAGCTACCAGGAACACAGTTTTCCAGGTCAAGTACTTCAATTCGGCCGATGCCAGAGAGGTTCAAAAGGTGGCTGCATTAGCTGAGCTATGCAGACATTAAGAGCCCAAGGCGGAGTGGGCTCCCTAAAAGGAGGGTTAATGTGAACCAGACCTTTGAAAAACTTTTGGAAAACAGGATGAGATGCCAAGGAAGAGCCCTTCCCTGCTGAGAGGAATGCAGAGACAGCTGCCAGATGAACCTTCAGAGTGGCAGGCCTAAGGCCTAAATCATTGAGATGAACTAGATAGTCTAAGGTTGTGGAAATGTCTGCAGAATCGGGCAGGATGCCTTTCTGAGAGCACCAAATACTGAACCTTTTCCATTTGGAGTTGTAAGTTTTTCTAGTGGAAGGT
The DNA here is from genome assembly GCA_016271365.2 of Neoceratodus forsteri. Classification (NCBI taxonomy): domain Eukaryota; kingdom Metazoa; phylum Chordata; order Ceratodontiformes; family Ceratodontidae; genus Neoceratodus; species Neoceratodus forsteri. Next base: position 62,941,979 of record JADMNL010000032.1, read on the forward strand.
TTCCTAGAGACCTTCAGAATATCCAGAACTCCCTGAGAAAGATGTAGAGCTGCATATTCTAACTCTTCAAGAGCCAGGCCTTGAGATGGAGAGACTGGAGATTGGGGTACCAGATCTGTCCCTGGGAGGAGGACAGGAGATTGTATGTCCTGGGCAGAGACAGGGGACATGACACTGACGAGGACAGCAGTAGAGGATACCAAGGTTGTCTGGCCCAGTCTGGAGCCACCAGTATCACTGTGCAGGGTTGAGTCCTGATCTTGATCAGAACTCTGAACAGCAGAGGGAAGAGAGGAAAGACATAGAGAAACCTGTCCTTCCAGTCCAAAAGGAGAGCATCCTGGGGGACTGTCCCCAGGACTGGAGGTCTGCAACAAAACAGTGGAAGCTGATGATTGTCCAGTGCTGCAAAGAGATCTATTTCTGGAGTGCCCCACTTGGAGAAGATGACCTCCAGTATGTGAGGATCCAGAGACCATTCGTGGTGACCCTGAGAAATTCTGCTCAGATCATCTGCTAGTAAGTTGTCCTTCCCTGGAAGGTGAACTGCTACCAGAGAAGTCTGAAGAGAACAGGCCAGAGACCACAGCTTCATGGCCTTTGTGCACAAGGCCAAGGACTGAGTGCCTCCCTGCTTGTTGATGTACCACATTGTGGTGGTGTTGTCCATTCTGACTTGGACCACCTTGCCCTTGACTGAATCCGAGAAGCTCTGCAGGGCTAAGAAAACTGCCCTGACTTCCAGGAGATTGATATGAAGGAGAGACTCCTGTGGAGACCAGAATCCTTGAGCTGTCAGGGCTCCCAGGTGGGCTTCCCACCCTAGGAGAGAAGCATCCGTAGTTAAAACTACTGATGGGACTTGAGGGAGAAATGGAACCCCTTGTCTGAGGTTGTCCTGGTCCAGCCACCACTGGAGACCTTGGACCAGTGTCTGAGTCACTGGAATCAGTTTGGTAAGTGAATCCTTCTTCTGAGACCAAAAAGACCTCAGATGAAACTGAATGTCCCTCATCTGGAACCTTGCTCCCTGCACCACTGCCGTGGAAGCTGCCATGTGGCCCAGGAGCTGGAGGAACTGTCTTGCTGGGCGGGAGACCTAAGGTCGAAAGGAGGAAGCGAGATCCACTAGGGCCTTTACCCTTGCCAGGGAAAGGAAGGCTTTTGCTTGTACAGTGTCCAACTCTATGCCTATAAAGGTGAGAAGTTGAACTGGTTCAAGCACAGACTGGAAGATTGAGAAGAAAGCCCAAGGAGCTGAGTAGGTCCTGGATAGTTTGAAGAGCTGACTTGACCTGTAAATGAGACTGACCCACTAACCGCTAGTCATCTAGATACGGAAAAATGGTGATGCCCTGTCTTCTGAGGTAAGCCACCACTACTGCAAAGCACTTTGTGAACACCCTTAGAGCTGATGTTAGACCGAATGGCATGGCTCTGAATTGTTAATGGCCTGAAGGCAACTTGAACCTGAGGTATTTTCTGTGGGAGCACCTGATAGGAATATGGAAGTAGGCATCCTTGAGTTCCAGAGATGCTAGCCAATCCCATGGCCTTAGAGATGGAAGGGTTATTCCCAGAGTTACCATTTTGAATTTTGGCTTTATAATATGTTTGTTCAAATATCTTAGGTCTAGGATGGGTCACCACTCCCCTGTTTTCTTTGGGGTGAGGAAGTATCTGGAGTACAGTCCTTTTCCCTTGTGCTGAGTAGGAACCTTCTCTATAGCTCTGACAGCTAGAAGAGAGGAAACCTCTGCCTCTAGGGCAAGGGTTTCTGAGATTGATGCAGGTGGAAAAGACTTGGCCCTCTTTTTTGGAAATGTTTTTGAAGCTGAGGGCCAGTCCCTGGCTTACTACTTCTAGGACCCACTTGTCTGAGGTCACAGACTTCCAGGCCTGGACATAGTAAGCCAGTCTGCCTCCTACTGGAAATGGGGAGTCGACCCGGGCTGACACATCAGGGTGTCTGCTTGGCAGGAGCCTTTGACTGAGAGGAGGAGGGAACAGCCCTGCTCATCCCCCTCCTACCCCTCCCTCCGAAGAACCCCTTCTGTGAGAAGGGAGAGGAAGCCTGGGCTTGGTAAAAAGGCCTTTGAAAGGGCCTGCCCCTGCCCCTAGACTGCTGCTTATGTGAAGTGGCTTGCCTTTCCTTGGCCTGTGCACTCCTGTATGTGGTCCTGTATTCATCCATTTTCTTCATGTAAGCCTCTGTCTGCTCCCCAAACAGAGAGCTACCTACTACAGGAAAATCAATAGCCTTAGTCTGGGTATCCTGCGAAAGGCTAGTACATCTGAGCCAAGCATGTCTTCTGAGAGACACAGATGTAGCCATGACTCTAGATGCCACATCATTGGAGTCCACAGCAGCATGAAATTGCATTTTGGATGCCTCAGTTCCATCATCAGCCACCTTCTCCAACTCCTTGGCTAGCTGGGAAGAGGCCTGTTTAGCCAGTTCCAGAACTTTGTCCCATCTGGATTTCTGGTACCTGGCTGTGTAGGCCATATAAGTAGCCTGCCTGAGTCCCAAAGAGGATGCCAAATACTGTTTTTTGGCCATGGCATCCACTTTCCTGGAGTCCTTATCCGGGAGTGTGTGAAGCCAAATGAATGTTAGCCCTGTCACAGGCTGCAGCCTGCACTACCCCAACGTGGCTGCAATGACTATAAAGGAACTCCGCAGCCGAGCCTGACATTGAATACCTCCTGTCCATTCTCTTGTCTACAGGAGGTATTGAATTAGGGATTTGTAAAATTTGGTGTGTCTGTTTCCCCAAAGATTTATGAAGAGGGATAGACAGCTTTTTGGACTCTGGGATGTCCATCATCTCCACAAAATCAGGCTCTTCCTCCTCCTCTGCTGCTTCAACCAAGGGAAGCTGCAGGGTTTGTGCCACCTTTTTGTGGAACAAAAAAGTGTGAAGGGGATTCAGAGAGCCTAGGAGGAAAGACACCTGAGGGCCTGTCTGGGGAGATGTCCGGTTCAATGGGCACATCCAGACCCCCTTCATCGTCATCACCAGGATAGTCCTTATCTCCCTCCCACTCCTCATAATAAATGTCTGGGTCATAATCTGGAGGAGACAGATCCAACCGAACCGACCACGAACCTGCGGTGTTGGTTCAGACGGAACCGGTCTAAGCGATTGGACAATACTAATCGCTTTGGCCATGTCGTCCGTGGTTGGAGAGAGGGATACAGGATCCGAACTGGCAGACTTGCGCTTTTTCTTTGACGGAACTGACCCCTCGGGGTCGGCTCTCCTTTTGGCCGAGGAGGTATCACCTAGGTCAGTAGGCACCTCCTCAGGTTCGGCTGCAACTGAACCGGGCTGGCCATCCAGATCTACGGACTTCTCGGCCTCCCTTTCCTTCAACCTACTCAGTCTTTTATCTAGAGTGGTTTTAGGAAAGTTTTTACAGATTTGGTAGTCTGACTTGAGGTGGTCAAACCCCAGACAATAAACACAGATGAGGTGGGGGTCGGCCTTAGCAAAGGCCTCCCCACACTCAGTACAGTGTTGAAACCCAGTGGGACTGGTTTTCTTCTTGGGTTTCTCAGACATGGCCAACCTAACAATTACCCTATAGCAGCTTTCAAGCCAGATAATAAGCAACCGATCAGTTACAAACCATGTCACAGGCTTTTTAAAAGAACTGGCAAAAGTCCGTTTTTTTTTTTAAACCGATCGGTACTGGAACACCACACTAATCCCAGAAAAAGAGAAAAAATTTAACAGAGTCGTTTCCGAACTGGACCAACTGGAAAGAAACCGAAGAAAGACAATTTCCACTCTTTAGCAAAATAAAACACAGTCACTACATACTACCTGTACTGTAGACAGAGGCTGGAAATCCCAAAATAATAAACGAATGCAGTTAAAACCGAACGCTTTTATTTTCCTTTTACCGAACCAAGCAGAGGAAATCTCCGGAGCGACTTCACTTTTAGGCGGAGTAAAGAACCTGGTGGTTACACTTGGAAGTACCACAGACAGAGGTTTGAAAACTGAGTTCGAGCTCAACGTTCTATGCTTTTGCATAGAGTTAACTCTTTCCCCTCTGGGGCAGTTCAAGTGCTGGGGCTAACTGCATTATGTCTGAATACAGCAAGACTTCATGTTGTTTATAGCACATCTAGTTTGAGTCAGTTGCTATAGGGTGTGGAAAAGGGAGTACTGGGCTATCATTCTGAATCTGGAGGGGGTGTTTTCTTCCCCATCATGCCCTTTGATAGCTTTCACTCCTCCCTGATGCTGTGCCCAGTCAAGTCGGACTTGACAGTGCCAAAGCCTACCCTCTCACATGGAAGCAAGCTCCCTGGTACACCATGAGAGGTCACTGTAGCAGCAAGCTTTGGCTCCTACCCTCTCCAGGCTGAGACACCCTACCATAACAGCACCCCGCCCAGCCCTGCCCAGGTGCAGGTTCCCGAGCTTGCTCATAAATCCAGCTCACCTCGATGGTAATGTCATATGATGTGCTAACTCAGCCCCCCCCATGCTTATTTTAATTGACTTCATACATATGGGAGGCAGTGTGGTGTAGTGATTGGAGCACTGGCATGGGAACCAAGAGATCCAGGTTCAAATCCCACCACAGCCACTTATACACTGTGTGACCTTGAGCAAGCCATTCCATCAGAGATGGATATTTTGTATTAAAGTTGATCAACAGAATATTGGAACTTTTGCAAGGTAATTCAGAGAAGAAGAAACCAGAGCTGTAGTACCCCCTGCAGGAGTTGGGTGTTGGTATGAACAAAGGAGCAACCCTGGAGAGGCAGGTGGGCAGCAAAAAAGTGCCATATCTTCTACAACTTTTATGAGTTTATGGCCAGTTCTCCCAAAAATGTTAAAAAATTAGCAGAGATGGGTTAGTAAAAAAAAAAAAAAATTCTCATTCAAAATTGCTACAAATTATTTTCAACCCCCAGATGTGATGTAAAAAATGTTGCTGTGTTTTTCTTTTGCAGCAGAGTTCAGTATTTGAGTCATGTCTGTGCTCTGTAAATGGAGCTGTTTCTCATACTGAAGTACAGTCACATTCAACCAACCATTTTCAATGGCTTTTTTTCATTTTAATTTGTGATAAGTAGTTAACAGATAAATTAAAACAGCCTGGAGGTCCGATTCATTTTTATTTTGTTTTGTGTTGGGGTTTTTTCCCTACTTAATGCGATTTATAACCAGAGCACGCTGGGAACTGTCTCCCAAATGGCCATTTGAGATAATAATGAGCTGAGCATGTACAGCAGAGGGATATAGGAAATCAGATCAGAGGGTGCCCTGTGGCTAAAGTAGCAAGAAGGTCATTTTGCCAAATTGAATTTGAAAATCAACCCTGAAAGCACTAAACATAGCTGATATTTATCTTTCTAATCTTTCTTTTCTGGCTTGGGGAAGGGGCAGCCAAGGCCAGACATTAATTACCCCGATTTAGTGTTTAATAATGAGCTCAAAAATACACTGATCTAATTTCTGAAGGCCAGTTTCCATTTTATCTCACCCCCCACCCCCAAAACAAATGTGATTGCTGGTCACCCAGAAGCACTGATGTTTTCTAGTTCTCTGCAACCAGCAGTTGTGCCACATCTGTTCTGACCAGCAAGGGGGGGGGGTCTCTTCTGCATTCTGTCCTCTTTCCTCCCACCTCAGAATTTGTGACAGTCTGCTCCCAAAACTGGGCTCTCCCTGATAGCAGTGTGCAAAGCCCCCTGTCCACTTTAGATTTCTTTAGCAAAAAAAAGAAAAAAAGTTCAGAGCACTCAAAAATACACCTATGTCTGTGCACACAGGACAGTGGCACAGGTAAATCAGTGTTGTGCTGATGAATTCTTTCTGTGGTGTCCAGAAATATTTAAAATCCATAGCCACATAATGATTTCTACATGAAATGCCCTAATTAGTAGAGGAGCAGGAATGAAACTTATGATCCTCCAGCAACCAAACCAGCCCTCTACCACTGGGCTCACCTATCCCTGCTAGTTGGCGATTCTGTTGCATGTGCCTGGCTGTGATTATATCATTACACCTCACTTGTTTGTCTCAGGATTTGATAAAATGCTTCCCAGTTTGTTTAAGATCTCAATATATGAGATGGGAGGGCTGTTCTGGGAACTGGTTCAGGGAGGCAGGAGGGAAGTGTCATTCAATATTAAAAAAAAAAAGAGGTAAGCTGGCTCCATGGTGCCAAGTGATAGGGGATTTCTCTGCACACTAGTGACCCAGGTTCATGCCCGCAACCAGGATTGCAGGATCTGAACCAGCGGAGATCCGTTGGATGCTGTCCTCCCTGGGAAGGGGGTGCGGGGGAAGGAATGAGCCTGCACCACTTAACGAAAAGCTCCTGGTGGCCTGTAGTGGCAGCACACTTCGGGATGTGGGTGACCACATGCCACAGGTGCATCTCCCCAGGCCAAGACCGGCAGGAAGGGTTAGGAGCATCCGTTGGATGTGCTTCTCCCTGGGGGGGGGAGTGAGTCTGCACCACTTAACGAGTGGCTTCTGGTGGCCCATAGTGCCAGCACACTTCACTTTGTGGGTGACCATGTGCCATACATGTGTCTCCCCAGGCCACCACCTGCATGCAGGTGGGCAGGTTGAGGGAGAAAACAGAAAGTTGCCTGCCCGGCCAACTGGATGATGGTTGCCAGGTCCCCTCATGCCACACAGCTGTGGTGAATGCCTCCTACAGCTGATCCCCTGCCATATACCTGATGTAGTAGATTCTCAGTCTCCTCTCCCATGGGCTGCGGGAGGGCCCCCCAGTGAAGGGATACATCTGGTTACCTGGGCATGACTCACAAGGGATGGTGAAGATGGCTGAGAGGGACAGCTTGGTGGGCAAAGGGGGTTCCTAGGCAAGCCTGAAGGAGTGGCCAGTTGGGGAGGCACGGGGGAGCATAAAGAAATAAAGCAAAAAAAAAAGATAAGGTAGGGGATAGCGTTACCTTTTTGCTACACCAAAGGTGCCAAATCTTAAAAAAGCCTTTTCTTAGAATTGCTGTGTTCTGATATTTGTCACAAACGCACTCTGCAGGTCAGGCCCTCTGCTCTCACAGTGCCAATCTCAGAGCACAATAGTGTGAACAGGTAACAGACAGGGTAACCCTCCTGTCTACTTTTGGGTCCGAATCACCTTTAGTCTCAAGTTCTGGGGGGATTCAAACTGTGAACCTTATGCTAGTGTACCCGCATGTACAGGCTCAGATAATATTCTCTTCGGTGGATGTAATATATCTTTCGCCTAAGGGCACCTAACTAGGTATCCAAAATGAACCATTAAAACTCTATGAGAGACTTTAGGTATATTCTTACCTCTTTACTCAAGCTCAGTAACACCATCAAGCTGTTGAACAGTTGTCAGACCTAACCATCTATACGTCACATGCAAAAAAAGAACTGGCAGACACCCAGGCAGTCTTTCAAACAAAAGGTACTTTACTAAAAGATGATAAAAAATATGAAAAATGTAAACACAGAACAATATATCAAAGAGCTCACAATCACATAAAAGAACGAGGGAAAAGTACAAAACAAAAACTCCTATCACAATACATTTAGACCTTTGCTGTCTAAGGTATTACCTCTGGAAGTGCTTAAGTTAGATCAGAGAACTCAAAGTCCCAAAATAATATGACATATTCCCCAGTTACAAGAATACATTTCAACCCCATCTCCCCACCCACTTGGTGAGTCATCTAGCACCTCCTTTTTAGAATTAAAAATTCAAAACATGATTTTCTACCAGGAGGCATGTTAAATAATGTCACATCAGAAGGAAAAGCACTTCCCAAATATGACTCCTTAAAGGGACACTGTCAACCTGTTTTTCATCATATTATTTCTAGTTGGAACGCCACATTTTATGATTGCTTACCCTCTCTAAAATTCATTGATGTTGCTGTTTGTTTTGTCTGTAGCTGTGCTTAGTAGAACTGAAATACATGGCAATGTATATTTATAAACAACCTTGTTTTTGTTTACAATCATGGTTCTGTTCTTACTGCATATATCCTGAGCATTAGAAACACACACAGACAGTGCCATCACTCATAAGACAGTAGCCTCCTAATCTCTCAATGCATCATGAGGGTCTAGACTGTTTTGTGGGTGTTTCCAAGTCCAGGAAAGATGCATTTGGAGTTGATCAAGGAATGTAAACAAACCTGTTTTAGTGTGATAACACCAGCATTTTGGGCAGTCTGTTTTTACTTTTTTAAAGAAATTAAGAGTCAGAATCAAGCTACCAGCTACATCAACATTCTTTACAGAATTTTGGCAATCATAAAATATGTTTTTTAAACTAGGGACACTTTGAGACCTAAGGGGGTTGACAGTGTCCCTTTAATTAAAAATGTTCTCTTTGATCTTGTGTGATTCCTGTTCCCAAAGCAGATCAAAGGGTTTTACAACTTTTTAACACCATGTTGGTATCAATGGCCTGTTTCTCTTAAAATGTCATTAAAGTTTACTAGGCTCATCCTCTGGCAGACTCATAAAGTTACATTTGGTTTTCAACTTCAAAGCAACAACAGGCCGTAAAAGATAATAAAATACCCTCTGGAAGGAAGGTAATTAATTAACTGGTTCCTGGTCAGTTTACATATCCTTTAGCTTCACTGGAACTTTGGGGGTGCACCCATGGAAGCATAAGCTGTCTTATGTGAGACAATCACGTACTATATTTTTATTTTACAATACCATACAATAATGCTGGCCAAGCGTCACATTCCTCCCCACCTAGACTGTATTTGGAGGCTCTATCCCTGCATGGGATGAGCTCAGTAAGTCAGTTCATTCCTCATGTAGACACGACAGGCCATCTGTGTTCTGACTGGCTGTTCCAGCCCTATGTAAGATTGTCACATCATACCCTTGCAAGGCAAGACTCCATTTTAATAGTCTACCATTAGTTTTTCCCATTTGTGTCAGCCAAACCAGGGGGTTGTGGTCAGTTTGTACCTCAAAATGCTGTCCATATAAGTAGCTCTAACTTCTTAAGGGCCGACATTATGGCAAGACACTCTTTTTCCACAGTAGAGTAAGCCTGTTCCCTGGGAAGTAACTTTCTACTCAGGTACACTACAGGGTGATCTTTCCCTTGGTTGGATGTCTGACTCAGTACTGCCCCAATACCCCCGTCTGAGGCATCAGTCTGGACTATAAAGGGTCTGCTATAGTCAAGACTTGTCAACACAGGAGCACTGCACAGTGCCTCCTTCAGTCTGGTAAAGGCTTTTTCACAGGCTGGTTCCCAGGTAATGTGCTTAGGCATCTTTTTCTTTACCAGGTCAGATAGGGGATCAGCCAGGGCACTGTAATTAGGTACAAATATCCTATAGTACCCTGCTGTCCCTAGAAAACTTCTGACCTGCCTCTGCATTTCTGGTCTGGGCCATGCCTTGATCACCTCTATTTTTACTTGATTAGGACGGAGCTGTCCCCAGCCTACAACATGCCTGAGGTATGCCACTTCAGCCATGGCCACCTGGCACTTCTCAGCTTTGACAGTGAGCCCGGCCCTCTGTATCCTGCCCAGCACTTCCCTAAGGTGGGACAGGTGTTCCTCCCAGCTGCCACTAAAGATGGCAGTGTCATCCAGGTACACCACGGAGTACTCCTCAGCACCATTTAACACCTGGTTCACCAACCTTTGGAAAGTGGCCGAGGCGTTCTTTATTCCGAAAGGCATTACTTTAAATTCAAATAAGCCTATCGGAGTGATGAAGGCTGATCTCTCCTAAGCTCTGTCAGTTAACTCTACCTGCCAATACCCTTTGTCAGGTCAATAGTTGTGAGGTAAGTCGCCCTCCCAACTTGTCCAGGAGTTCATCCGTCCGGGGCATCGGGTGGGCATCTGACTTCATGACTGCATTCAGTCCACACAAAAATGAGTAGATCCATCTGGCTTGGAAACGAGGACTATGGGTGAGGCCCAGGGGCTCTGGGATTTCTGGATTACCCCCAAATCCAGCATTTCCTCCACCTCCCTCCTAATGTCCTTTTGGACAGCCTCCGACACCCAATATGGTATCCGCTGTATGGGCGTCTGTGTCCCTGTCTCCATATCATACGTCACTAAGGGGGTTAGTCTAGGCTTGGCGCTAAACAGTGGGGCAAAGTCTGCTAAAATCTCCCTTACTTCCTGGATCTTGTCTGGGGTCAGCTGGGGTGACAATTTAACTACCTCCACAGAGGACTCCCACTTGCTTTCTTCCAGCAAGTCCAGAAGGGGGTCTTCTTCATCTGTCCCCTCCCCAGGACTACATACTGCAAACACCATGTCAGCCCTTTTAGCATATGGCTTCATCATGTTGACATGGTACAGTCTTTCTGTACGTCTTCTGTCAGGTAATTCTATGATATAGTTCACATCATTTACCTTTCTGACTACTTTGTACGGTCCTGCCCACTCAGCCTGCAGCTTGTCTTTCTGGACTGGAATAAGGACCATGATTTCCTGACCCACCGTGTATGAGCGAGCTCTGGCTCTGTGGTCGTACCACACTTTTGTTTCTGTTGGGCAGCTGCCAGGTTGCTCTGGGCTGTCCCCATAAGCTCCTTCAGCCTTTCCCTAAACCTAAGGATGTAATCCACTATGGGAGTTCCCTGGGTGGTGTGCTTGCCTTCCCAGTCCTCCCGGATCAAGTCTGGGGCCCACGTACCTGGCGTACATATAAGAGTTCAAAGGGGGAAAACCTTGTCGACTCTTGGGGCACCTCCCTGTATGCAAACAGGTGGGGAAGGTATTTCTCCAAGTCCCTCCCATGCTGTTCAGTAAACGCTTGGAGCATTGACTTCAGGGTACCATTAAATCTTTCCACAAGCCCACTGGCTTGTGGGTGATGTGGTGGTGTGCATTTCTGCACCACCCCACACTTCTCCCACAAACATTTCATCTGGTCTGACATGAAGGAACCTCCTCGATCGGTGATAACCTCCTGTGGAAACCCAACACGGGAGAAAATCCCAAGTAAGGCATCTACCACTTTGTCTGTCCTCAGTGAGTATAGGGCGACTGCCTCTGGATACCAGGTGGCATAATCCACCACAGTCAGGATCAACCTCTTCCCGGAGGAGCTGGGGGTATTTAAAGGCCCCACAATATCCATTCCCACCCTCTGGAATGGCTCCTCCACTATGGGCAATGGAATTAGGGCAACTTGGCTTTCTTACCTGCCTTCCCTATTTCCTGGTACCGGTGACAAGACCTGCAATACTCCTCCACCTGCTAGGTGAAGTTGGGCCAATAGAAATTCTGGGCCAATCGCTGAGTAGTGCTCATGATTCCCAGATGACCAGACAAGGGAATATCATGTGCAATCTTGAGCAACTGCTCACAGTACCCCTGGGGAACTACAAGCTGCCTGCCTATCACCCCTCCCTCTGTCTTCACAGCCTGAGTATACATCAGTACATTTTCCCAATAAACCTTATGTTTACCGTCACCTCCCTGTGCTCCGTCAGAGTCTGCCCAAGCCCTTAGCTTCTCTAGACTAGGGTCACTTTTCTGAGCAGCTGCAAACTCCTTACACATTCCCAAGGCATGGGACAGGTCCCCGTCAGTATCTAAACTAGGGTCCGTAGCTCTAGCATCAGGGCACTCAGGATCACTGTCATCCCTAACCCTCTGACAATGGGTCACCCCTCCTTCTTCAGAATAACCCTCCATAGCTGTTTGGTTAACTGCGACTGGGGAAATTTCTACCCCTTTTTCGTTAGTCTCCATATCAGGAGACACATGCTGGGGAACCAGCCTCCCAGTGGTTTTCACAGTGGCTTCTATGGGGTCCAGGGAACTACAATTTCCCCTTGCCACTTGGCTATGGGTAACTGCATACACCATCCCCTATCTGAGATTGTTGCCAAGGATGACGTCAACTGCTAAAGTTTTGGCTACAGCCACCTGTTGCACAGTTCCCCGTTTCACTCCAGTCTAGGAGAACAGTAGCAAGTGACAATGCTGTCTCCTCCCCAGTGAACCCATGTACAGTTACAAATTTATTGAGCATAAGCTGACCAGGCTCTACCAGATCCCCTTTTACCAACGTCAGAGATTCCCCTGTGTCTGTACACCATTCACTATGACTGGGTGCATGTGTTCCCTCATGTTCACAGGCATGCTTCCAGGGACACACAAACAACCCACTTCTTTCCTAGCCCCATTTTGCATATTGCTCATCCTTTTGGGACACTGTCTGGCAACATGCCCAGTTTCTTTACAAACCCAACGTTCATTTCTTTTCTCAGAGAAATATTTTCTTTGAAACCTGGGGCTAACTGGTTTCGGTGGAGGCAGTGAGGGTTTTAGCTGCCCTGAAGGTGCACTTTTCCCTTTCTGCGCTGCCACGCCCACCCCATTCACTCTCAGACCAGGTCTGCTCTTGGCATAGCGGTCCAAGAGTTCAGCAGCCTCGTGCACTGTTTTGGGATCTCAGTCCTCCAGCCAGGTTTTCAACTCTGCTGGGCATGCCCAAAAAAACTGTTCTAACAATATAGCATTTTCAATTTTATCTACAGAGTTTGCTTCAATTCCTTCCTGCCAATGTTTTAAACACTGACGTTGTTTCATGGCTAGCTCCTCGTAGCTCATGTCAGGGCTTCTCCTGAGCTTACAGAATTTAGCTCTGTATGCTTCTGCAGTTAAATTGAACTTTTTTTAAAGTGCAGCTTTAAGTTTGCTGTCCTCATTGTCCATTTGACCCAATGCATCCCGAGTTTTCCCGGTAAGTAGCGGGGATAGCTGGAAGCTCCAGGACCCTCTAGGAATCTTTGCCTGAATACAAACTTTTTCAAAGGAATTTAAAAAGGCATCCAGATCCTCCCACTCTTTAAATTCAGCTATCAATTTGGAATTTCATTTGTAACCCAGTCCTGTAGTTCCAGTTAAACCCAAGCCACTTACGTGCTCTGGTGCTGGTGGTTGGAGTCGTAGCTTCTCAAGTTCATGTCACCTCTGGCGCTCACACTCTTCACGGTCTGCCTCTCGCTGTTCACATTCAGCTTCTCGCTGTTCTCATTCCCTCTTCTCCTCTATGGCTTGCTGGCACTCACGCTCTTCATGGTCAGCATCTCGCTATTCTCACTCCCTCTTCTCTTCTGCGGCTCATTTCTCTCACTCCGCTTCTCGCCGTTCTTGCTTAGCATCTCTCTGGAACTCCAACTCCATTCTGCTTAACTCAATCTGCAGCCTGATTGCTTCTGGCTCTAGAATGCTGGTGACCTTCCCCTGCTGCTGTGGCCCTTTGTTTGCACTGGCTCTGCTGTCCTCCTCACCAGATCTGGACACTGCACTGGCCCCTCCATGCCCAAAGTTTGGTCCTTTACAGTCACATTCTGTGACTCATTGTTCTGGACATCTGCTGCCATCAGGGCATCCACGAAGTTCTGCTTGGTGGATCTCCCCTCATGCAGGACTCCTCTCTCCTTGCACCACTGCTTCAGGTAGTCTGCAGTGTGCTCACTGTAGTTGGAAGCCATCTTCTTCCCTAACTACGGCTACTCTAACTTGCACTTTAGAAAAAAAAAAAACAGGTAGAACTTTGACTGTAAGCAAAATTATATAGTTCTGTTTTCTCTTTTAAAAATAAATTACTGCCTTATTTTGCAAGTGAGCTGCACAGCATTAAGCTGACACACTGAACAGTTAAAGCTTGTGTTACCAAATTTTTTCACAATGCTGCCAACCAACTCTGTCACAAATGCATTCCGCAGGTCAGGCCCTCTGCCCCACAGTGCCAATCTCAGAGTGCAATAGTGTGAACAGGTAACAGACAGGGTAACCCTCCTGTCTGCTTTTGGGTCTAAATCACCTTTAGTCTCAAGTTCTGGGGGGATTCAAACTGTGAACCTTATGCCAGAGTACCCGCATGTACAGGCTCAGATAATATTCTCTTCGGGGGATGCAATATATCTTTCGTCTAAGGGCACCTAACCAGGTATCCAAAATGAACCCTTTAAACTCTATAAGATACCTTAGGAATATTCTTACCTTTTTACTCAAGCTCAGTAACACCATCAAGCTGTTGAACAATTGTCAGACTTAACCATCTATACGTCACATGCAAAAAAAGAACTGGCAGACACCCAGGCAGTCTTTCAAAGAAAAGGTACTTTACTAAAAGATGATTAAAAAATATGAAAAATGTAAACACTGAACAATGTATCAAAGAACTCACAATCACATAAAAGAACAAGGGAAAAGTACAAAACAAAAACTCCTACCACAATACATTTAGACATTTGCTGTCTAATGTATTACCTCTGTAAGTGCTTAGGTTAGAACAGAGAAATCGGAGTCCCAAAATAATATGACATATTCCCCAGTTACAAAGATACATTTCTACCCCATCTCCCCACCCCCTTGGTGAGTCATCTAGCTCCTCCTTTTTAGAATTAAAAATTCCAAATGTGATTTTCTAGCAGGAGGTATGTTAAATAATGTCACATCAGAAGGAAAAGCACTTTCTAAATACAATTCCTTAATGAAACAATTTCTCTTTGATCTTGTGTGATTCCTGTTTCCAAGGCAGATCAAAGGGTTTTACAACTTTTTAACACCATGTTGGTATCAATGGCCTGTTTCTCTTTAAACGTCAAATATGTTTATTAGACTCATCCTCTGGCAGACTCATAAAGTTACATTTAGTTTTCAACTTCAAAGCAGCAACAGACCTTAAAAGATAATAAAATGCCCTCTGGAAGGAAGATAAATTAACTGGTTCCTGGTCAGTTTACATATCCTGTAGCTTCACTGGAACCGAGGTGGGGGGGCACCCATGGAAAAACAGGCTGTCTTATGTGAGACAATCACATACTATATTTTTATTTTACAAATATCATACAATAATCATAACCAGCTGGCCAAGCATCACACTATTAATCAATGTGATTTATAGGACATCCTTCTATAGCCACTCAGAGCACTGAACATGTTAAAACAAATGCATTAGGAAGAAGAATATAAACAACACAAAAATAATTAATACAATTCATAAAAAGAGGTCTGTAAAATTCTTCCTCCTGACTGGCTGAGACCTAGTTATGCAGGGGTCTGTCACTGTAAACGCTACACCTAGCTAGAGGGATATGTTACCTAGAAAAGAACAAAGAAAACTATAGGTAAAACAAACCAAAACATGTCAGTAGTAGCCAGCTCCATGGTGCTGAGCAGTGGGAGACAACTGTGGCATGCTGGTGACCCAGGTTCACACCCCAAGCCTGGGAAGTCAGGAGCAGAAGCTGGTGGGGGGGGGTTATATAGATATATAGATGTTGGCAGACAAGGGCCTTGTGGCCCATCCAGCCTGCCCTATCCCTCTTTCTAATGCTTAAGGTACTCTAGATGCTACAAGTCCCCTCCCTTTCACCCTAGCTTGATAATTCCCATGTGTCTATCCCACACATTCTTGAATCCCTGAACCGTGGCCACCCCCACCACTTCCTGGGGGAGACTGTTCCATCTCTCCACCACCCTTTCAGTGAAGTTACTGAGCACATGCTTGAGAATGCTCATCTTCTGGGAAGGAATGGGTTGCAATGCTTTTACTTGGCGACACCTAGGGGTAAAACGGAGGTGTCATTGGCTGCCTGACATCCCCGCCCCCTAAGGCAATCACAACTGTGCATGCACAGAAGCCAGGTGGTGGTGGGGAGGGAGGAGTTCAGAGGGGTTAAAACCACCTCTGACTGGCCCAGCATGATGGGCTGATCATTTGCTGTCCACACTCTCAGGCACTCCGAATGCCTGGCCCCCCACCTAACATTGCAGCACCAGAACGACATTCCTGCCTGTCTGACTAGGCTGCGGCCAAGCTGACAGGAATGGAAGTGACTGGCCACAGGGGGATAAATGTGATGTCTAAGGCTCTAGGTCTGTTGGGGATGTAGGTGGTCCAGATCGACCTGGAGTAGTATAGAGCTGGATGCAGGCAGGAGGCCAGGACTAAAGTAAAATCAACAAGAACTAAACTTACAAAAAAAAAAAAAAGGTTTTTGTAATTTCACAAAAAAGACATGAACAGATCCACAATGAATTACCCGATATCAGCAGGTCTATGTGCACAACACCAGGACTCAAAATGTTGCACAATTCACAAAACACCCAACAGAGCTGCTTCTCACAACTTCTCACTCTCAAGCCAGCAAGAAACAGAATGATTTCATCACCCATAGACCACACCCACAGTCACTTGGAAGCAGAATCTTTTAAAAGAACTACTTTTAACAGAGCTACAGAACAAGACTCCACAGCTACAGCATGCTGTAAGTTTTCATTGTACAGTAGTCCATAAAATCAGTAGGGAAAATCCTGCTTCTTGATTAGTGGAGAAGATTCCAAAGCAGTTCTGTTCAGGAATAATTACCACATGCTAAACTTACCTTATTTTTTTTTTTTCCCAGGGTGTGGGTTACTATTCCTAAACTGTACTTCTAGGTGGTTGAAGGCACTCAGTGCAAGTGTCTCATGCCTCACAATGCACCTGGGTGTGCAGTTCAGGAACAGTAACCCCCACCCTGTTGTGTATTTTTACCTACTTATACACTGGTTACAGGTGTACTTACACGGGCTCCAAGAATTAATGTGCAGAGTACAGCATATCCATCAATGTTGAGTTAAGCAATAACACTTCAGTCCCTTGAATTTTAGAAATACCCTGTGGTGATAGGGGGAGGCATACACAGTAGGAGGTCAGCTGAGGTTTTTAGACAACAGGAAATATATAGCAAACTAACTATAGTCATGACTATTGGCAAGGTCCTGCCATGTGGCATGGGGTGGTAGATTGCCTTCAGCACTGTTATTATGCCAGGGGATAAATCAAGAGAGGACCTTGCAGGAACCTTAGTATCCCAGTACATGCGAACATACAAATCTGCCAGCAGAAACAGGCCTTACGGTCTATCAAGTTAGTCTGCTCGAATGTGTAGCTAGCACCCTTATATTGCAGCTGCAGGATACCACCTGCTCAGGTAGTGTTCCATTTCTTTACCACCCTCTCTGTGACAAAATACCTCCTCATCTCTCTCCAATATCTTCCACCTGAACATGAGTCAGACCCTGTAACTAGGGAACGAGGGCCCTACAACCTGGACCAGTAGTCATCTAGTTGGACCAGGTAGATGCATACCCCCCTTCCCATGATACTGCCTAATTTTAGTTACAGTTATCTCCAAAGTGACAGCCTGGATGAGCCTAACCGTCCACACATTATGGAGATTCTATTTAATTCAGAGACAGGTTCTGGAGATCTCCAACTGGCAAGGATATTTTGTTTGGTCTTAACTAAGGCCAGGTATAAAAATCTATACTCTTCAACTGGTAGGGAGTCCCACTATGTAAGATCTTCCAAAAAGATCATGCTACCCGTCAAGTGAATTTGTTGCCCCCCAACCCCAAGCAATATTAACAATGGTGGCTCCCACCTCCTCCAATTAGTTCTGAAGTTTCAGGCAGTGCCAGAAAATACTGAGAGTGTCTGCAGCAGAGGGCTGGCATCTGGGACATGTTCCATCCCCTCCTGGTCAGAGTTTGACCAGCCTCATGAGTGTAATGAGCCTGCTGGATATATAAAAATGTTGTCCTCTTAATGTTGCTGTAAATACGGAGCCTAAATACTACTTCCAGGATATCGGTCCAGGCCTCCTCCATACTTTTTTTTTTCCTTCCTGGTGGGCCTGTGCCCCCATCTGGACCAACCCCCCCAGCCCCATCACATGACATCCTGTGGGTCTACCTTCTTTTCCATGTCTTCCTCCACAGCTAGCTCCCCCCAACACCGTGGCAGAGTGGAGCAGGGCCTCAACTGCCACTACAAGGATGCAGTTCTTGGGGGAAGCCACCATGTCACTGGTGCAGAGCCTGCGAGGGGTTGGTCCATCATTGTGCCACAGGCCCACCACTTTTCTCCTCCATTTCTGCCCTGTCCCTGAGACGCTGGACTGGGGTATGATGCAAGCATGTACGCAGGCATGGTGAGTGTCACGCACCGGCATCTCCCCACCCGCTAAGCTGCTCCGTGGTGCACTGCCACCTGGGGGTCATTCAGGTGGCAGTCTAGCACCGGATCAGGCTGCCCCCCCCTACCCAGAGGACAGTGTCCTCTGGGATGCTTGACTCTCCACCCTCTCCCAGCCCCTGACAGTTTGGGCTCGCTGCCAAGCCCAGGTTGCCATCATCACAAGCGGTAATGCTACTGCTGTGCTGATGGGCTGGCCGCAGCTACAACACACTCTTAATGGTGCTCCAGCACTGGACCTAATACTTAAAATGACAACAGCATCGAAAGTGTCCTTAAATATTCGGATTCATTAAAAAAAAAGAATAACACTCCAGCATTACAAACGTGCTTAAGTGTTGAATGCCTGAGCAAACACAGAATTTGTCCGAAGAAAAGGACCATTTGGTCCACCCAGTCTGCCTCTGCAGACTCTAGCTGGTCTCCAGTAAAATCTCCCCATCCATTTCCTAATATTCCCCTATGTCTATCCTATGCATGCTTGAAGCCCCCTACTGTTTCTGTCTCCACCATTCCCACTGGCAGTCTATTCTGGGTGTCCACCACTCTTTCAGTAAAGTAGTAGTTCTTCATATCCCTCCTAAACTCCCCCCCCCCCAAACTTCATTGCATGCCCTCTGGTTCTGGTGCTCTTCTTCATTTGAAAGACACTCCCCTCCTGCACCCTGTTCACCCCCGTGACATACTTGTAGGTCTCTATCATGTTCCTTCTTACTCTCTCGTCTTCCAGAGTGTACATGTTGAGATCCCTTAGTCTCTCCAAGTAGGACTTTTGTTGCAACCCCTGCATCATTTTAGTTGCCCTCTTCTGCACTGCCTCCACCCTGTCTAAGTTCTTTCTGAGGTACGTCCTCCAGAACTGGACACAGTACTCCAGGTGGCGTCTCACCAGCGAGCAATTATAGTGGCAACACCCTCTCCCTCCTCCTGCCGGAGATACCTCTCCCTATACATCCCACTGGCCCTACCCATTGCTTTGTCGCACTACCCTGCTACTTTGAGGTCATCAGATATGATACCTTAAGATTTTTTTTCTGCTTAGTGACTGACAGTACCTCCCCTCATCCTATACTCAGTTCTTGCTTTCTATGCCATAGGTGCATGATTTTGCACCTTTTGGCACTGAACCACAATTGCCATGCTCTTGACCACTCCTCATGATTCCCAAGATTCCTACACATTCTTTACACCCCTTTCTTGTTTTTCACCCTATTACAGATTTTGGCATCATGTGCAAAAAGGTATACCTTCCCTTCCAGTTCATCTGCAATGTCACTTATGAAGACATAGAAGAGGAACAGTCCCAGTGGTAGCCCTTTCGGCACCCCACTGATCACTTTCCCATCATTAGAGTGAGTGCCATTAACTATCACCCTCTGTCTCCTATCCGTTAACCAGTTTCTAGACCAATTAACCACTCTGGATTCCACACCTAGACTGCTCAATGTCTTAATCAGTCTCCTGTGCGGCACAGTGCTGAAGGTCTTACTAAATTCCAGATAGACCATATCCACTGTACTCCTTGATCTATTGCCCTGCTCACTAATTCAAAGAACTCAGTCAGATTTCATCTGGCATGACACCCTCCCACCCCACCCCCACCCGGTCTCAGAGCCCACTGGATTCAAGATACTCTACCAACCTTTCCTTTAACAGTGTTTCCATTAATATCCCCATCACTGAGGTGAGGCTGACCGGCCTAGTTACTAGCCTCTTTCCTACTGCCACCCTTATGTAGAGGGACCATGTGTGCTGTCCTACAGTCCTCCAGAATCATGCCTGATTCCAATAAGCTGTTGAGTAAGGCTGTCAGCAGGGCAGTCAACACCTCCCTGAGTTCTTTCTTAGGTGTACCCCATCCAGTCCCATAACATTGTTCACTTTCAGAGCTGCAATTCCCTTCAGGACTCTTTCCTCTGAAACTGTACGAGTCCACATTCCCTCCCCCTTTGTTTCTGCTGATCACTGGTGGTCTCTCCCCTGTCACTCCACTGTAAAGACTGAGTGGAAGTACCTGTTCAAAATGTCTTTTTCTTGCTCCTCTTCTGTGCAGTCACCCTCTGTCACCCTCCTTATCCTCACCATCCCTACCCTTGCTTTTCTCGTCTAGCTTATATACCTGAAGAAAGTCTTATCCTTTCATTTACTACCCCTTTGGCTATCCTTTCATCAGTCTGTGCCTTTGCTTCCCTAACTGCCTTTCCTGCTTCCCTTTGCTTTACTTGATACAGCTCCCCGTCTTCTTCCCTCTGCATTTCCCTACATCTCCTGAATGCCACCCTTTTTTCCTTTCACCACAATGGCCACTTCCCTAGCATAAAGGTCTCTTTTTTTTTTCCCTTTTACTCACTTCCCTGATGAAAAGGCTGGTTGTTTTAATTATGTCTTCCCTTATTTTTCCCCACTGTTCCCCTACCCCTCCCTGGCATTCCCCCCTACTAGGCAGTTCCTGAGGCAGTGTCCCATTTCCTTAAAGCCCATTCTCCTAAAATCAAGAACGCTCATCCATGTGTGGTTTGCCTCTGCTCCTGTCAATGTTAAACCACACTGTACAGTGATCACTGTTACCTGGGGGACTGCCCACTGTGACATCTGCAGTGCTATCCTTCTTTGTAAGCACCAGGTCCAGCACTGCTCTGTTTCTAGTGGGTTTGTCACTAGCTGCCTGAGAAAGGCCCCATGTAGGGAGTCAAGGATAGCCCTGCTTCTTGCTGAAGCAGCAGCTGGAAGACTCCAATCCATATCTGGCATATTGAAGTCACCAACTAGCAGCTCCTCTTCCGTATTTGCTATCCTGATGATGTCCTCCCCATGTGCCTTATCTAACTTCTTTCTTCATGCTGGAGGTCTGTATACCATCCCTGTACAGATAGAGGCCGCATCACCTGTCTCCAGGAGCACCCACAGCACCTCCAGTCCTTCCTTTTCCTCCAGGTGCCTCTGCACTTCCATAGCCTTGATTCCCTCCCTCCCTCATATATAGTACAATGCCTCCTCCCATCTCTGTCTCTCCTGATTAGAGAGTAGTCTGGTATGGCCACATCACAGTGATGGTTGTCAGTGCCCAACTCTGTTATGGCCAAGAAATCCAGGCTAGCCTTCTCCATTATGGCCTCCAGGTCTGGAATTTTATTTTCCAAACTCCTTGCATTGGAGCACATGACTCTCCTTACTCCCTCCCCTGCCTGCCTCCCTGCTTTCTCTCCTCCTCCTGCCTATGCCATTTCCTGAAGCTCCCTGACCCTCTCTTCCATTGTTACCCTCTCCATTACCTGTCTTCTTCTCCTCTCCTCTTTTCTTACTATCCTGATTTATACCACCCTTGTCCTCTGCCTTGTCCCCACCGATGTCTTCCTGCACCCCTGCCCAGTGGGAGCTTCCTGCCCTCGTAACCTCCCTCCTTGCTGCTTCATCTTCTGGGGAGAGGCAGTCGATGCCTCCTTTGGTATTACAGCCCTCCCCAGCTAGTTTAAATGCTCATCCATGTAGCATGTAAACCTCCCATTAATGACTGTGGCCCCCTCCTTGAAGGATGCAGGCTGTCTCTCCTATAGAGGCCTATATCTTCCCAGGCTGGTCCTAAAATTCCCAGTGTAGCCATAGCCCTCCTCCATGCACCATAACTTCAACCAATTGTTAAAAGTTATGGTATGGATCACCCTTTCCTCTCCTTGGCCATACACAGATAACAACTTGGCAAACACCACTGTATGTGCTACCTGCTTCAGGACCTTCCACAGCTCCCTGAAATTACCCTGCACTATCCCTACCCTATCCCTTGCTAGGTCATTTGTTCCTAGGTGGACACTTGACATCTAGCAACCCCCATCTCCTGCTGCCCTAGTGTCTCTAGATCCACTCTCCATCCATCCAAGTCGAAGCACCAGGGAGGTACTTCACCTCTCTTTCCTGTCCTCCCCCCACTCCCAAGTCTATTCCTCTAATGACAGAACCCCCACCAGCAGCTGCTTCCTCCTCAGCTGGGGGTCTTTTCCTCCTTTCCTCAGGGTCTCCCCTTCTAAGGACCCCCACTTCTCCCTTCCCATTTCTGTGGGTGCCTCCTCGCCATCCTGTCAAGTCAGTATGGTGACGCAATTGTGCAGTGGTACAGGCTTAGGAGTGTGCTCCCTTCCCACCACTCCCACTTTCCTGGAGCTTATCCTCTGGGGAAGTAGTGGCGGACTTTGTGGCCCCTGGGTGGGGCAAAAGGTTCTCTGCATTCTTGCTAGTTTGGTCTGGAGTACAGCAACCTCTGCCCTCAACCTAGAGATATGAGTGCAAATGGGGCAGCATCTCAGGAATGTGTCCCCAAAAGACTGTGGCTTCACACCCATTGCACTGCAACACTTAGCTTTAGAGCACCTTTGAGCCATTTCACCACTGGCATTTTTTAATGCAACCTGGAAGGGTGTTCCACTTCCTTAATGCAGCCACAGCAAATGACCAATCTCCTATATAATTAGTAAAAAAAAAAAAAATTAGCTTACAACAGAAATATTTTTCAATTCTGGTTTTTATTAATGAGACTTTTCCTTTATTCCCAGCCATCCTTGTACATCGAGTTTTCCGAAATGAAACCAAACGCACGACAAAGATCCTACATGGGGTCCTTCATGGGATGGCCTTCATCATCGCCCTCGTAGGTAAGACCTGTGATGCACTGCAGGTTATTTTACAAATCCATATTTTTGTTCTTTGCTCTCCCTCTCTGTGGGTTTGGTGCGCATTCTTTATTTCTACGCACATTTTCATGAAAAGATGATAATCAGTTCTCAGGCTATACCTGCTTCTTGCTGCACATTCCCCAGTGGAAGTCATAATCCTCTGCTGGTGACATCACAGTCTATTGCTTTGGAGATTACTTGATATGGTATTGTAAATGAAAGCCCAGCTGTTGTTGACTTCAGCTATGGGCTCGGGAAATAGGTGGCAGCACTTGAAAAGCAGTAATCTCAGCCAGAATATAGTGTGGGATGTTAACTTTAGTTTCAGAAGGTACTTCCTCAATTTCAGTAAAATCATCGATCAGAATAGTTCCTCGTGTGCTAGGGTGGGAATATGTGTTGAAATTTGCCATGCTTCTATTGATTTTTAATAACAGCTGTTTTATTTACTTTTTACCAAGAAAAATGGGGAATAATAAAAACTGCCATCACAGAGGTAACAGGCCTTTGTGTGAAGCAAATAAACAAAACAAAATGATGTAAGAAACCACTATGGTTCTCAAAGGAGGTGGCAGTGAAGGTTCAAGAGAAAAAGAAAGCATTCAGAAAGTACAAGGAATCACAGAAGGAGCAGGACAGAGAATTGTATCGGTTAAAGCAAAAGGAAGCTGGGAAGGCAGTCAGAACAGAAAAGGCTCAAACCGAGGAAAAGATAGCCAACTCAGTTAAGAAGGGGGATAAAACCTTTTATAGGTACATCAGGGAGCAAAGGAAGACCAAGGGAGGGATAGTGAGGCTTAATAAAGGGGAGGGGTGGGCAGAGGGTGACTGTGAAAAGGCAGCGATACTAAACAAATATTTTTGCTCAGTATTTACAAATGAAGAGGGGGAGGTACCTAAAACAAACAATAGAAACACTCTGGATACAGAAGTTGATACCAGCCCATTTACAGAAGAAAGGGTTCTGAAAGAACTCTTAAAACTGAAGGTGGACAAAGCAATGGGGTCTGATGGGATTCATCCCAGAATTCTAAAAGAACTAAGGGTAGAACTAGTGACACCACTGACTACCCTCTTTAACAAAGCATGGGAGGATGGCGTGGTACCTGAGGACTGGAGAAGGGCAGATGTGATTCCCCTTCACAAAAGTGGGAGCAGGGCAGAAGCAGGAAACTACAGACCTGTTAGTTTAACCTCAGTGATAGGGAAAATGATGGAATCACTTCTGAAGGAAAGAATTGTCGAGTACCTAGAGGCCAGAGGGGCACAGGACCCAAGACAGCACGGATTCACAGCGGGAAGGTCATGCCAGATGAATCTAATAGATTTCTTTGACTGGTGACCAAAGTAGTAGATCAGGGACGGGCTGTGGACATGGCCTACCTAGACTTTAGCAAGGCATTTGACTCAGTCCCACACAAAAGATTAATATACAAGTTAGCCAGCCTGGGAGGGTCCCAAGATGATAGCCTGGGTAAAGAATTGGCAGGAGAATAGGACACAGAGAGTAATAGTAAATGGAGTCCACTCTGAAGAAAGGGGGATTACTAGTGGGGTGCCGCAGGGTTCAGTATTAGGACCGGTCCTCTTCAATGTCTTTGTAAGCGACATTGCAGAGGGACTGGAAGGAAAAGTATGTCTCTTTGCAGATGACACAAAGATCTGCAACAGAGTTGATGCACAAAGTGGGTGAAAAGGAGAAGGGATTTGGCAAGGTTGGAGGAATGGTCAAATGTATGGCAGCTTAGATTTAATGCTAAGAAGTGCAAGGTAATGCACCTGGGAAACAAAAACCCAGGGGAAGAGTACACAATGGGGGGTGAGATACTAACAACAACAAAAATGGAAAGGGACCTGGGGGAAGTCATATCAGATGACTTAAAGGTGGGCAAGCAATGTAAGAGGGTAGTAAGGAGGGCTGGGGGGGGTACTGGGATGCATAGGGAGAGGCATCACCAGTAGAAAACAGGAAGTTGTTATCCCTCTGTACAGACAGCTGGTGAGACCCTATCTGGAGTACTGTGTGCAGTTCTGGAGACCCAATCTCCACAAGGACGTAGACAAGATGGAAGCTGTCCAGAAGAGGGCAACTAAAATGGTGCAGGGTCTGCACCGGAAGACATATGAAGAGAGACTAAAGGAGCTTAATATGTATAGCCTCGAGGAAAGGAGGGAGAGGGGGGACATGATAGAAACTTCCAAGTACCTCAAGGGAATCAACAAAGTCCAAGAGGGTAGCATCTTTCAAAAAAAGAGGTGTGCAAGAACAAAGGCACAATTTGAAGATGGGGGGGGGCAGCTCAGAGATAATATAAGGAAGTATTTTTTCACAGAGAGGGTTGTGGATGCATGGAACGGTCTTCCGGAGGAAGTTGTGGAGTCAAAAACAGTGGTTGAATTCAAGCATGCATGGGACAGCCATAAGGCAATTCGGGGTAGAAAGAAGTAGGCTGCTGGTTAACTAGGATCTGCAGCTTATCCATTAGGTAGGGAAATGGGCAGACTGGGTGGGCCAAGTGGTCCTTATCTGCCATCAAATTCTATGTTTCTATGGTTTATGCAAGAACATTCTGTGTTGTGATCTGTACATGTGTGGGACATGTGATTGGGTTGGCTGGGACTTAAAAACTGTGAAATTTGTGTACATTATGAGATTAACACACTGGTAAAGCCCCAGACTGACCAATTAGCATGTGGGGATTTTATGTTTATTTTATAATATAAGAACTACAACAGAGAATGTGTTACAGGACAGAACTGGGTCCAATTGGGTTAGCTAATAGTACATTGCATTTTTCTTGGCAGAGCAGTTGACTCTGGGCACTTTGTTTCATTTTGTTTGTACAGGTTTAGTAGCAGTGTTTGAGTTTCATAAGAAGATGGGCATTACGGATATGTACTCCCTGCACAGCTGGTGTGGTATTGTCACGTTTGGACTGTTCTTTATCCAGGTGAGGAATTACTAATGAAGCCATGATGACACAGTGTGTGGACAGGGAGTGGCCATTGACTCATTACCTTTGTTTTTTAAAATAATGACTCATGGTACCTACTGCTCTATCAAAAAAGCAAGTCTTCACAAATATTTTTGTTTATTTTGGTGTGGCTTATTTTTCGGTGGGGGAGGGAGGAACAAGCGATTCTGCCCTGCCTCCACCACCAATCCTCTACAGCCCTTTAAGGCCTTTGGAACTAGGCTTGCAGTAGATTTAAAGCTGGTCATACCCCCCGCTAGCCCCCTTTGCTTGCTGCTGTTAAGGCAAGTTGTGCCCACTCACAAACTCAATTGCTCTGTGAATTGGCAATAAGTTATGTAGTTTTTAATCCCTCAGTCACAGATTTGAATCCAACCCAGGTCAGTAGTGTATGAAAACCATTATCACCTGCTGGCTGCTCTGAGGCCATCTGTGAAACAAGTTGTGGTCAGTCTCAGTCTAGCTGTTGGCAGCCGGGTGTCCACATCACCAAATCCACATTTACAACTGGCACCCTTACTGGGGCAGCTGGCTCTGAAGTAATACTGCTACCTGTGTGACCACAGGTGGCACTGCACATGGAGTGGCTGACAGGGCAGAAGGAGGATGGCTGGCAATGCGCTACACATGCTTCAGTGCGAGAGCTTGTGTTCCTTAGCATGCTGGCATCCCAAGGGGATAGGAGAAAAGCAGTAAATCTCTAGGCAGCTGCAGAAGAAAAGTCCAACCTCCTGTTGACCCTACGCCAGTGAGGTGGCCTTCCTCTAAGTTTGGATCCTAGACATGTGTTAGGAATTGTGGAGTCCTGCCACTCCCACCATGGAGGGAAAGCCATGGGGGACCAGAGTCACCTATGATATGTCCATGAGAAGCCGCATGACAGGGCTGAGGCAGCTAGAACAGGAGAGTGTATGGCCAGTGTCAAAGGGACATAAATAAGTATTTAAAAAGAAATGCCTCACTTTCTGAAACTCATTCTAAAACAAAAAATTAGGGAAGCCAGGTATACCTCCAGCCGATTACCTTAACAGTTGATTTATGTTTATGTCTTAAGTATCTGGTTGGATGTAGGGATCCGTTTCTGTATCAGAATGGGGTGGGGGCACAAAAAATATCAACTGCAGACAATGCTTTTTCTGTTGTAAAATATTCCTTTATTTTAAATTCGGCCCACAGCCTCGACATTTCACCTACAAGGTAGGCTTCATCAGGAGAGGTACTGTAGCTTTTATCAAATTCACTGCAGAGGGCTTTCTCAGCTTTCTTTACACCACTATAGGGTTGTTCAAGTCTGTCTGCTCTCTCAAATGCTACGATAAGCCACCGAAGCTATAGTACCTTTTAAAGGCTTGGATGAAAATTGAGATCCAATATAGAAGAATAAAGAACTATGTGGATTCAAATAAGTAATGAAGAGCAAATATAGTATGCACCATGTTAAGCATAAAAGGCATCTCCTGATGAAGACTACCTTGTAGGTGAAACGTCGAGGTTGTGGGCCGAGAAGCAGCAATTGATAAACAAGAAGAGGCTCATTTCCCGTGGACTTTCTGGTTGTTTTACCGGAGACCTGTTTGTTTGGATGTAGGGACTGTCATATCAAATACTTATGAGGAATTATGTCAGCCTTTTGTAAGAAATGTGTCACTAAATTGTGGTTAACCTTTTGAAACCCTGGATTGAGACCTGGTGGAACACAGTTACTTGAATTTACAAAATGGAAATGATTACATTCTCATTAAATGACAGGGCAGAGGCCACCCTGATGGCCGCAGCACTGCTGACAATCCAGGCTCGGAAGTGAGTCCGGGGAGGCATGTCAGGCAGCAGGCCATGATCATGACAGCTGCCACCCAGCAGTTCATCTTGGCTGGGGAGGGTTGACAGCAGGTTTCAACCACCATAGTGACCCATGTGGCTGGGCCAGGGAGCTTCCTTCTGCGGTAGGGGAATCTGTATTTGTGCACGAGGCCCATGCAGGTTTCACCTATAGCACAGGGTGAGGATGGGAAGAAAACCCCGGCAGCCATCTGTATTATAGCTGGGGATCCCTTTGCCTGATTAAGGTATATCCCTGAGAACAGAATATATCCCTGAAGTCTGACAAGCTACCAGTCGAGAAGAAAATGTATAAGGGGAAAAATACAGATAGAGAGATAAAACTTTATATAGCGCCTTCCAGAGCTCATGGTGCTTCACAATAAAACAATGAAATATCACAATAATATACATCTCAGACCAGTTATAATCAGCACTATTAAACTTCCATTACCTATCAGTCACCAGAGAAAGCATTTCTAAACAGCCAGGTCTTCAGTTTAGATTTAACACTTTCAAATTAAGGGGAAGAATTTATCAAACTTGGGGAGGTATTCCATAATCTTGGGGCCACAACAGAGAATGCTTGATCCCCAGCAGACTTCAATCTCGCTGAGAGGACCATTAAAAGTCTTTGGGATTCCAGGCGAAGGACTCTGCTGTCGTGAGAATTGTCCTGGTAGGTTGGCAGCAGCTCATGGATGTAAGTAGGCCTAGTTTGTTTATGGCCTTATAAACTGGCAACAAAATAATTTTTTTAATTTTTATATTTTCTTTTTATTCAAGGATGTGACATATACACGAAATGCAGTCTTTATCGTATATCTAAAACACAGAGTTGTCCAATTTAATACAATGTGCCAAGGACAATAAAATAAATGTGTTTTAACCTTTGTCTTTGTATTTCATTCTGTAAGGACTGAAATTATCAGCTTAAAAGATGATTCACCCAATATAAAATCTTTAAGGATTTGGTTACTTAAAAAAAAAATTCTAAAAATTTAAGGGTCAACCCGATGTGAAGGTGACACTCTAGAACCTCTGTTGGTTCTTAATCTCCTTTAATATAATGTGAACAGTTGTGATGTGGAGAGGCTCAAGGGACAAAGCCTGGGTCTTGATTGGACAAGTGCATCACCCATGGTCTCCAAAGGGTTTCGAATGTCTGATGTTTATTATGGAGTTTGGCAGTAAGTGATTCCATATAATAAATATCTAATACCACCCCCCTCCAGTCCCCCACGGACAGAATAACAGTGGTTCTCCAGCATCTGGTAATAGCTTTTTTCGCTGCCAAACTATATATAGGCAGCAAAGTATGGTACCATGAGGGCCTGTGAGGGGGAAATATAGATAAAAGAATCAATTCGGCCGAAAATTCGACCGATTCGCCTAGACACTCTGAAACCTCCTGTTGGAGTGCACACCAAAATGGAGTTAAATGGGGGCATGTCCAGAAAATATGGCTCTGGTCAGCCTGTGTACAAGTACAATTCCTCCAGCATTTGCTGTAACTAGAGGGTAAATATTTCACTAGGATAGCAGGTGAATTAAAAAAACTGCTGTGGCATTTCCAGGCAAACTCTCACCATTTCGTGGAGTGTGTTACTTTACATGCTAAAGGAGATGCCCGTAACCAATCTTGGTCTAGTATATCTTTGGCAAAATCTCTTTGCCAACTACTTAAAATAGTAAGTGAAGAATTACCCATTCCCTGTCTAAGAATTTTATAGAAATGTCCTACTTGATGTCCCTATAAATGTCCATTTACAAGTTCTTCTATATATGTCCACGCCATGGGGAAGGGGTCAGGTAACTTTGCTACCACCTCTCTCTGTCTTAAAATATAATTTTTAACCTGGGTATACCTATAAATATCGGTCTCAGTTAGATCATATATAGTTTTTAGAGTTTCAAAAGTAATAATGCCCGCATGACATATAAATTGTCTAAAAAACTGTAGACCCACTCTTCTCCAGTTGGCAAAATTGTGATCTGATGTGGATGGGAGAAACCTATCGTCTCCCGAAATCTGCGTGTAAAAGAAGAAAAGTGCTTTGAAGCCTTTATGTGTTTTTAATTTGAACCATAATTTCAAAATCGGTGCTGTAAAGGGAGTATAGTCTTTTAAAGCGGCTATTTTTGGCACCGTGGAAAATATTACCTTAGTTATGTCGTAAAGGTCATTAATGACAAATTCTAACTCTTTCTGGGGAGCTTCATATGTCGAGGGTATCCAAAAAGCTAATATTCTGAAAAAAGCAGCCAGGGCATAAAATTTCAAGTTTGGAAGGTTAGCTCCGCCCTGAGAGTGTGGGAGTTGCAATAGTGACATCCTGATTCTGGGGCGTTGGCCATTCCAAATAAAATTAGAAATCATTTTATCCCATGATTGGAAATAGAATTTGGAGGGAAAAGTAGGGACATTCTAGAATAAATACAAAAGTATGGGTAATATAATCATGCGAATTGTTTCAATTCTTTGAAAAAAGCTTAATGGTATTTTAGACCAACGGGACAGTTCAGATTGAATTTTGATTAATAATGGTTCGTAATTTAATAGTTCCAAGTTTTCTACATTTTTTGGTATATTAATTCCCAAATGTTTAATTTTAGTTTGATACCATTTTAAGGGATATTTCTTTTTAAGTGCCAGGGAAGGGGTAAAGTATAGTGAAAGAAGGTCAGTTTTGGCTATGTTTGGTTGAAATCCTGAGATTGTTCCAAAAAAATCTAAAGTTTCCTAGAGCGCTGGGAGGGAGGTTTCCGGCGCTAAGACCGAAATTAAAGTGTCATCAGCAAACAGGAGTACCGTTTGTTCTCGTTGACCCACTGGGATGCCCTCAATTGGAGCATTATTCCAAATTGCCTCAGCCAGGGGTACAATGTAAAGGGCAAAAAGTAACGGTGATAAAGGGCAGCCCTGTCTCATACCCCTTTGTATCGTGATTGGTTGTGACAAGGAGCCGTTGACTCGTATATAGGCTTTGGGGTGGGAGTAAATATTTTTCATGTAGGAAAGAAAAATGTTAGGAAAAGCAAATTTGGATAAAGTGGCCCATAAATACTCCCAATTAACCTTGTTGAATGCCTTGTCCGCATCTAAACTTATTGTTGTAGAGGGAATCTTCCTAGTATGTATAAATTCCATTAATAACATAATTCGGTGAAAATTATCAAAAGTATTCCATGATTTTATAAAGCCAGATTGGTCTTTATGTATAAGGTATGTCAGCATAGGTTCTAGGTGCCTTGCCCATATGGCCATGAATATTTTCTAGTCCACATTTAAAATAGAAATGGGACAATATCACTGTGGGAGAGTGGGGTCTTTATCGGGCTTTAACAAAGGGGAGAGGACTGCATAGTTCCAGGAGGGTGGCAGGGTCTCGCCCTCAGACACCACAGGAAGAAAGCTAGAAAGTAGCTGCGGTATAAAGGCCTTGTACCATTCCAGGCTGAAGCCGTCTGGGCCCGGGCATTTCAATGGCTTCAACTCTTTGACTTGTAATAAAATTTCCTCTGGTCTGATTGGACACTCCAATTGTTTGATATGTTGCTCAGATAACTTAGGTAATGAAAGTTTATCCAAAAAAAAACGACATCGCCTCTAGGTGGTTTTGGGGCTGGTGGGGTGCTTTATATAAGGTTTCATAAAAAAGTTGAAAAGCATTTCTGATTTCGTTTTCTTTACAAGTGTTTCTTTTTTTTTTTTTAACTTTGTGTTTTTCCCTATCTCCTCTTGGTGCCCACTCCTTCCGTCCGCTCATTTCCACCATCCCACCTTCTTGGGATCTGCCCCTAGAGTGCCTCCTTTCTCTTACCTCCTGCACAGCGGGGTCTGTCCCTTCTCGGTGGTCTTGGATGGAACCAGAGCGGCTTTCATCTAGGGCTGCCGAGAGGTGTTTTTCCATTTTTCTCCCTAGTACTCCCTTACCCTCTGAGACGTCCGGTGCGTGGGACATACGTCCCGAGGGGTGGAGTGCTGACGCATGCCTTTTACCTCTCATGCACTGTCCAACGTCTCCCCTCCCCGACTCTGCAGAGCCACCTCCATCCCTTACTACTGTCAGTGCTTCCACTAGCTTGAAGGGATGCAGAACGCCAGTGTGTTCCTGGTCTCCCACCCCTGAGGGAGGAGAGCATCCACTGGGATGCTCAATCCTCCCTCTTCCCTGCCAACCCCCGGCCACCCGAGTCCGTTCCCAAACCCAGGTCGCCGGTGTAGCACGAAGTGTGGCATCCAGCACCTCAACCCTCAGTGCCACTGGGCCGGCGCTTTATAAGTGGTTTTATTAGAGGCGTTGGTTTTTATTTTTAAAATGGTTGAGGCTCGTTTGTTTGCTCTGAGTTTTCTAGCCAAAACCCTTGCTCCCCTAGATCCTCCCTTGTAGTTTTAAATTTTTAGATAATTTAGGCTCTGGAGAGTTCTGAAATCTATTATTTGTTGAATCTCCTGTTTTAGACTTCTTATTCTATGTTGTAGGGTCAAATCCCCCTCTCTGTACAAAAGTTGATACGACTCTAAAAGATCTGTCAAGAATTTAAATCTCGCGTTCGTTTTTTTTGTTTGCGGGAGGTATATTCCAACAACTCTCCTCGGAGAATGGCTTTCAAAGCATCCCATTGTATAGAACAAGAGGTTTCTGGAGATGCATTTTCTTGGATTGCTTGAGGGATACGTTTCATAAGGAGATCCTGAAACCCTTGGTCTCGGAGAAGGGAGGCGTCAAACTGCCAGAGCCTGAACTTCTTTTGTTTACCTAAATCTATTTTTAGAATTAAGGGGTTGTGATCTGAAAACACCCTGGAGTCCAGTATTATGTCCTGAATTAGCGTGAGATGTTCTACTGTTATAAAAAATAATCTAGCCTGGAATAGGTGCCATGTCTAGCTGAAAAATATGTGTAGCCTGGATCAGATGGAAATAGTCTCTGCCAGGCATCTTCAATGCCCAAGCGGGCAAAATTCCCCTTTAAATACTTGGCAGTTCCAGAAAGTCTGGTTAGGTTGTGATTAGAGGAATGGAGATGTGGATGAAAAGGGGTATTAAAATCACCACCCATAATCAATATTCCCTTGAGCCTCTGCATCACCTTTTGTACAAACATTCGTACCACTGGGAGTGACGTCTGTGGAGGGAGATAGGTGTTAACCAGGGTCATAGTTTGTGAATAAAATGAGCCTACTAGAATCACATATCTTTCCTGAGGATCTAAATAAGAATCCTGTATCTCAAATGGGGTAGTAGAAGGAACCAGAATTGCAGTACCCCTTTTGCATCCCCTAGGATAGGAGGATGCAAACACTGAGTATCTACCTCCCCAATGTAATTTGGAATGTTCCAATACTGAGAGGTGAGACTCCTGTAAAAAATATAAGTCTGCCCTCTGTTTCCCTAAGTGTTGCATGATTCTGTAATGTTTAATGGGAGAGTGTAAGCCATTCACATTCTGGGAGAAAATTTTTACTGGAATATTAACCATAGTCCCCTAAAGAAAAAGGCACGGTGTTAAAGGATGAAGTTGTTAGAACCGGCACAGGGGAGAACTTAAAAAAGATTATTTGTTGTGTATTCCACTCACACTCCAGTGGTCTTGTAAGACCTAACCCAGCAGTGCCGGAGTGAGTGGGTTCCTTAAAAGTATCCGCCCTGTCAGGAGCAACCCATCCATCCAGAATCTGGGAACCAATAGCATTAAATAAAGGGCTGCCATCATCCATTTTTAAAGACAACCATAAAAATGTAACTAAAAAATATATACAAACTAACATATAAACAACAACCTTTAGGGTCAACAACTTCCCCAAGGAAAGAACTACGTACAAGTGATCTTCCACAGTAGTCCATCTCCTACCCGTGTCCTGGGGAGAAGAATACCTCTACCCAGGTGAGTGGGAAACGATCCACAGAATGTGGGTCTCCGCCCACTTGAGAGGGAAATTCCCTCTCAAGGAATTAGGTTCTATAGGAGCCTATTCCTGAATTGGTGAAGCATAACTTCTAGGGTATCATCAAACCATATGGCAACTCTCCATAATAAATGAGGAGCGCTCCCCAGGCATCGAGCTAATAAATCTAGCCTCTTTAAAAGAAAAGGAAAAACCAAACAATTCTAAATTAAGAGGACTGATTATTTATAGGCCTTAGATGTAATTATGTACATCTATGAGAACTGCATAAAATGCCCTCGAATATTTATATCCAAAACTTGGCCCGACTCTAGGAATCAATATCTACTGGGTTAATCGCAGGGGAGGGATAGCATGAAGTGAAAACAAAACAAACAAAAACAAAAAGAAGGGGGGTATATAATCTAAGGCCTAGTCAGTTGTACACTGTTCAGGAATCTAGATACATAGGGCTAACCTCGTCCTACATTCTTTTTATTAACTAACTTAATTTAATTAAAAACTGCCATTAGTGCCAAATAATGTTTAGCCCCTAATCAACTGCAGTGTCTTATGACCAAAGTTCCAGTCCGACCTTCTTGTATACAATTTATGCAAAGTCATGTATTGAGGCATTGTAACTTAAGGGGTCGTGGATAAAATGAAATAAAAAAAAAAAGGGGGAGAGGAAGAAGGAAGGGAAAAAACCCCAAAAAGAAACATATATATATACATGCCCCTTCTTGAAATCAATCCATTCTCCATCCAACCAATTCCCAGTGTTAAAGGAGACCTCTGAACATGAAGCGAAGGAAGTGGGAAGAAATCCCATGGAAAAGGGGGCCAGATCCGAGAGCAAAGCACCATAAGGAGAAGGAAGGGGGAGCTAACAGAACACCCCACAACTGATGAAGGGAAAGCCAAGCGTTCCATAGGGCATATATAGTTGCCTTATATATAGTATAGGTACTATTTAGTACTTTGATATTACCCTTAGTGGAACTGTACATGATCTCAACCCTCATGCATATATGTGAGGGCAAATGGTCAGCATCCCACCCCCCCAGGTCCATCCCCTAATGCAGTAATCTCGTATCTCTCATAATGTACTTAGCTTTCAGGCAGGGTATAAAGTTGGATTTCTGAGAGCTTTCACTTTATTAAGTAGTAGCTGGATTCTTTGGTCCCCTGTATTTGCCTGATCTAGGGCATGAGGTTCGTGTCCTATAAGCGGACGCCCAGCCTTTGACATTGCTTTCAGATCCTTGTCCAGTATTATTCCCTTTTGAAGTAGATCCGTTTTGGCCTCCAATGACAAATTATATGTGACTGGGCCATCAGGAAAAAGAACAACCAGTTTCACCAGGTAAGGGGTGTGAAATTTCAAATTTTTAACTCTTAAAAAAGGAAACAGGGGAGAATACTCCCTTCTAGACCGCTGGGTTGCTGGAGCGTAGTCATTATCAAATAAAATGCGATGTTCACCCAGTAGGACCTTCTGTTTACGCCATGCTTTGGTTAAGATTTGGTCTTTTTGTGAAAAACTGCCAAGTCTGATTACAAAAGATCTCGGCATGGAGTTGGGTTTAGAGGGGCGAGGCCCGAGCGCACGATGTGCCCTCTCGATGTCAATTTGGAATTCAGGGCCCAGATCCAGGACTAAGCATAGAAAATAGTCTGCGAAAGCGTTGGGGTCATTGCCCTCCTCTCCCTCCAGTAGTCCGTAGAGTCTGATATTTTTGTGGCATCCCCTGTTTTCCGCATCCTCTTGTCTCAATGATAAATTTAACTGTTCTTCAGCTAAAGAATAGACCACTCATTCCAGGTCTGTGATTTTAGAAGTATTATCTGTAATCTGAGCATCAGCCTCGGCTACCTTCATTTGCAGTTCCCCTAAATTAGTGCGAATGTCCCGCAAAGTTTCTCGCATTTCGGATCTAAATTCCAAAATAGCTGAAAGAATGGTGTCTGATGGTAAATTTTCCATTATGGAAGCTCTTTTTTTTTGCTCCTCTTTCCCCATTTTCTGTCCGTCTGAGAGGTTGAGTGCGAAGAGGTATCACTGCTGTGCAGGCCGCCGTCTTTGTTCTCGGGTAAGTTCAACAGGGTTTGGAATCGATTTCTTTCCTGGCGAGCCATAACCTCTGAGGCTAGTTTTCTTATATGTAATGTCTCTCCCTGTTATTTAGCAATAAAAGAGCTTTTTTCCAAACAGTTTTCGTCCGTAAGTGGGGAGAGATAATTTGTTTTAAACCAATGCCATGGGGGAGGCTCGTTCTCGATGTGCTCACACCGCCATTGCTCCACCGGAAGTCACAAAAAAAAATGTTTTAACTGTTTTTAAACTCAGAGTGCCATCTTACTGTGAGCCAGTGTAAGCCTTGTAAAGCGGGATTACTATGGTCAAATCTCAATGTTCCCGTTAACAACCTGACTGACTGACAAACTTTGAAGCAGTGGGAGTCTGCAATACTGGGTAGCAGGCAGGCCAAAATAAGGCACATTGCAGTAGTCAGTTTGTGAGGTAATAAAAGCTTGCACTAGTGTGCGCCAGTCACTCTGGTCAAGAAAAAGACTCACTCTAGCTACATTCTTTAAGCGATAAAAACCACTGTGAGTGACTGCAGAAATTAGAGAAGTTATAGTAAATACAAACTGGAAAAGTGCGCACAAGGATCAGTGGTGCTCACGAAGACGATCAGTTAGTTACTCACACATTTGGACACTCACCACCTCCAATAAACAGATGCCACACAGCTTTACTATTGAAACATTAAAAAGTAATTTTATTTGGACTTCCGGTTGAGACATGGCGGCGTAAGCACGGAGGGAACTGGGCTCCCCCTCGCTTCACTCAGAACAGCATCTCTCTCTCGCGTTGCAACTCCGGGAAAATATGAAAATGCTAGACTCACACATAGTGAGGGAGACACTGCAAACAATAAAACTACCTCATCAAGGACATGGCCCATCAGGACAAAAATCACTACCAGCCCCTGCGCGACCTTCCAGAGGCCGAGGACAGCAGCCTAACAGATTATGAAGTGCCCCATCTCACCCGCCTCCCTGTCAGAAACTAAACGGGGAGAAAGGAGAAAGACATTACTGGAGAGTTCATCCACAGAAGCTATCCTGGCAGCAATACAAGAGTTTCGATCGGAAATGAGAGAGGCTTTGAAGGAGATACGGTACTGATTTGGGAGACTTGCAGACAAGGGTTGACGAGATAGAAACGCAGACAACTGAAAATACAAATAAAATGGAAATTTTGGAGAAGGCTGTATATTCAATGGCTGAGGAACAATTACTAATCTCTATGAGACAAGAAGATATAGAAAATAGGGAGAGACGTAAGAACATCAGGCAATATGGGATACCAGAGGGAGAGGAGGGGATTGATTCTACAGCCTTCATAGGCTTATTTTTTACGATTGGCTCTGGATCTGGGCCCGGAATTCCAACTCAATATCGAGAGGGCACACCGCGCACTAGGGCCTCGCCCCACTAAACCAGATGCCAGACCCAGATTGTTTGTAGTCCAATTCAACAGCTACTACCAAAAAGAGCAAATACTATCCAAGGCCTGGCGTAAACAGAAAGTTATGTTTGGAAATAGACTAATTATATTTGATAATGACTATGCACCGGCAACGCAGCGTTTAAGAAGGGAGTACTCTCCTTTATTCCCCCTCCTACAAGCTCAGAACACAAAATTCCGAACCCGTGACCCAGCAAAGCTGTCGGTCCAGCTTCCAAGTGGTCCTGTTATGTACAACACAGCAGCTGAGGCAAAATCTGACTTAATCCAGTGAGGAATATTGTCAAAAACAGACCCTAAATTGCAGCCAAAGAACTGGCAATCACCTACTGGGCCTACCTCACAGGATTCTGGATGGATAGACGTTAGAGATCAGAGATTGCAGAAGTTTCTGAATAAAACAGGATCCTTTAGATGTCCCACTATACAGCCAAACTGAGAGGTTTAAACCTAAAGAAAGGTATGGCTTTCTTTTTGGGGAGTGGAGGTGGTTGGGAGAAAAT
Source organism: Neoceratodus forsteri (assembly GCA_016271365.2). NCBI lineage: Eukaryota > Metazoa > Chordata > Ceratodontiformes > Ceratodontidae > Neoceratodus > Neoceratodus forsteri. Next base: position 62,979,394 of record JADMNL010000032.1, read on the forward strand.
GGTCACGGACCTGCGGGTGGGGGTTGAGAGTGAACCTTAGCTCACTAAAGGCGTATAAAAACAATTACTAAAAGGCCTACAAGCAATAGAAATCCTTCTAAAGAACGCAAGTGAGTGCTCGTCTTTCCTCTCAGCCATAGCGGAGTGACAATATGGTTCCCCTCTCCTCCCTTCTTCAGACTTACCTCCCCCAAGGGAAGAATTTCCCTAGAAAGTCCTCAGAGGGGATGAGATCCCTGAGAAGCTGGATTAACCTAATCGGATTTTACCAGTGTGAAATCTTCGGTCTTAAAGCTACCCTATCCAGTCTCTGGCCCATGAACAATAGTGCTAGGACATGTTCGAGAACAGAGAACAATCATCGAGGGAAAAACATGAACTGTGAAGCGTTTGCTTGGTCAGCACTGTTATTCCATTGAAATATACAATAAGCCATGAGCTGAAACTATCTCACAACAGTTACCCCTGATCTTTGTTAAGGGAGAGACTGACTGAACATAAGTGTTATAGACACATCTCATTTTGCTCTTTGGCAAAGCTTCACAGAGATGACTATTTGTGAATTTAAGTAACAGTGTTGGGGGGGAGAGCTAGGTGATCACTGAAAGCTTCAGGACACTAGAGGGCGCCATAATCAAATCTTGTCTATACTTGATATAAATGGGAAAGGGGCTACAAATCATATCTAGCTTAGCGGGGTAACCAAATAGGTTCCTCTTCCCCTGCTCCCACGAGACGGGCCAGATTTTGTTTAGATTGTAAAGCTAACAATGAGGTAATTTTTTTTTTTTAGCTAGCGATGAGAGGAGCCCTTCCCTAGACCTAGAAGAACAAACATGGTCTGTTTGGGCTTCACTCAATGACTCACCACATTAGGACTAGCAACAAGTAAGAGCTAGTCCTTGGAGAGGGAGTTCCCTCTTAAGTGGGCTTAAATTCACACTCAGTGGATTAACCCCCGCTTACCTAGGTGTAAGACTTTCCTTCCTTGGGACCTGGGTAGGAGATGCAAGAATCTCCCCCACTAGTGGAAGACTATTTGTACACAGTTTTTTCCTCGGGGAGATTCAGGGTTAAATGTTATGGGTTGTTGTTGTTGTTGTTGTTATTATTTTATTCTTTAGAACCTGTTTTCATAATTATAAAAAATTATAGTGACAAACTAAGTAAACTAAGGCAGAAGCTCCCATTATTGGTAAAGGATGCAGAGATTAGGGGAAGTAGAGGAAACAAGCTTAATACTACACCCAGGTATGCTGGAACAGGTCCTATGTGACCCCTGGATGAGAAGGGTGATTATTCCCCTTCAAAGTACATTCGACTTCTTCCCTGGAGCCTCAGACGCTTTGCCAAAACTGTAAAAGGGATTAACTCTCCATGGGAATATGGATAATATACCAGTAAAATAATTTTCACACAATGTGAATGGCCTACATTCCCCAATTAAAAGATATACAATTATGCAACTTTTAGGCAAATAGAAGGCTGATATATATTTTTTACAGGAGTCTCATCTGTCCCCACTGGAACACTCAAAACTACAATGGGGTGGACGTTACAGGGTCTATGCCTCCTCTCATTCAAGTGGCCATAAAAGGGGAACAGCAATTTTAATTCCCTCTGTTACCCCATTGGAAATCCAGGACACCCTGGTAGATTCTCCGGGTAGATATGTGATCATATCAGGCATACTTTATTCACAGCCAGTGACCCTGGTGAACACATACCTTCCTCCACAAACCCCACTCCCAGTTATCAGAACTTTTTTTACAACGGGTAATGGAAAAGCTTAAGGGAGTTTTGATAATGGGAGGGGACTTTAATCTGTCACTTTACCCCCACCTTGATTCTTCAAATCCTAAACCACAGAGGCTCTCTAGGGCAGCTAAATATCTGAAGCAGAATCTCTCCTTTTTGGGAATAGAGGACGTACGGAGAAGAATTTTTTCTTCCGACCCAGGCTATACCTTTCTCTCAGGGAGGCATAATACTCACTTAGATTGTTTTTTTATAACAGGAGAACACCTTACCCTAGTACAAGATATAATAATTGAACCCCGCATTTTATTGGATCACAATCCTTTGGTTCTTAAGATTAATTTAGGCAAATAAAAGAAAATTTAACTTTGAAGATTTAACAATTCTTTATTACAATATCAAAAATTCCTGGAACATTTTAGAGAACACATCCCACAGATAATACAGGTCAACTCGTCTACTGAGATCTGTCATACAATACAGTGGAACACATTGAAGGTGGTGATCTGGGGCGAGGTGCTGTCGTACTTGTCCTATAAACAGAAAAAAACACAAGCACGATTAAATTTCTTGACAGACATGTTGTCATCTCACCAATTATTATACAGAGAGGGAGACAGGGAACTTATGATTCGGATAAGAGCTCTAAAGCAACATATTCAAGAAATAATGGACTATAAGACTCTACACAGCTTAAACTATCTCCGCTAATATTCTTATGAAGGGGGCGCCATAGGAGTTAGGGCACTGTCAAGGAAACTGAGAGCAAAGAATAAGACCTCTATTTTAAAAATGAAATCATTCACTACATATTCTATTTCATACAAAGACCACCATATAAAACAGGCATTTAAACAATTTTATGAAGCTCTATATACAGCCCCCTTCCCATGTCAGGATCAGGGAAAAACTTACAGCAGCCTCTTTTGAAAGCCTAAAGTTACCCACGCTAACGGACTCCCAGAAAAGATTATTAGAGCAACCAAAAAGTGGCGTTGAGATTCTCATCCAGGTTAAACAATTAAAACCTCTAAAATGTCCAGGCCCAGATGGATTTAGCCCGGAATGGTACAAGACATTTATTTCTCAGCTTCTCCCAGGGCTATTACCTGCTTGCCAGGAGGTTAAGGAAGGAAAGGTTCCACCCCCCTCTTGGAACTATGCGGTCTTGTCCCCTCTGCTTAAACCAGACAAAGACCCTTCCCTCCCACAATCATATCGCCCTATCTCAATATTAAATATGGATTATAAAATAATTGAGGCCATATGGGCCAAAAGACTAGAAACAATTCTTACTACTCTAATACTTTAAGATCAGTCAGGCTTTATAAAACAAAGAAATACAATTGATCTTGTGCCATCTGATGCTTATTGTTGAACACATTCTAGAAAAATCCCCTCTTTAACTATAAGTTTAGATGCTGACAAAGCTTTTGATAGGGTAAGTTGAGAATATCTATGGAAGACTTTGCAAAACTTTTCCTTCCTGGAAACTTTCATCACATGTATAAAAAATCTGTACCAGCAATCAAAAGCCTATATCTGGGTCAATGGCTCATTGACTCATCGAGTCCAAATTCAAAGGGGTACAAGACAGGGATGCCCTCTGTATAGAGCCGCTAGCAGAAATGATCAGGAAAGACACGGAGATAGAGGGGGTCTCTGTGGGACAAAGGGAGTACAAGATCGCGCTATTCGCTGATGATATCCTGATAACTGCCCTTTCTCAGGCTTCAAATTAAATATAACAAACAGATATGTTCCCCTGTTTTTTGTCCCTCCTCAGGACTTAAAAAACAAATATCCAATTAAGTGGCATAAAACCAAATTTAAATACCTCAGTATAATAATCCCCAAAAAATCTAGAAATACTAGAATTACTAAACTACAAACCCCTATCTAACCAAATTCAAAAAGATCTGTCCCCCTGGTATCACATGCCCTTAACCTTTTTCCAGAGAATCAAGACTATTCGGATGATAATTCTTCCTAAATTATTGTATGTATTCCAGAATATCCCTACCTTCCCATCTGGCTTTTACTTTAAATCATGGGATAAACTTATATCCAATTTTATTTGGAATGGCCAGAAACCTAGACTCGGGCAATCTCTTCTACAACTCCCACTTTCAGCAGGAGGGGCTAACCTTCCAAACTTAAAACTATATTCACTAGCATCCTTTTTAAGAATTATATTCTTATGGCTTACCTCAACCTACCACACACCTTGGAAGGACCTGGAGTTCGCCATGAATTACTAATATGATATAACTAAGATAACATTGTCCTCCGTTACTCTTTTCCGAAACTTTATCAATTATACAGCTCATGTATTAAAAACATGGCATAGGTTAAAACAACATAGGGCCTTTAGAGATCTCTTTTTCTTCTATACCTTGATATCTGAAGATGACAGATTTCTCCCAGCATCTTTAGACCATATTTTTTCCAGATGGAGACATGTAGGACTCCATTTCTTTAAACAATTTCTCACCCCTTCTGGGATAATCCCATTTGGAACACTTCAAACTAACTTCGATTTATCAGACAATGATCTATTTAGATACACTGAGGTCAAAAACTACCTGTTATGGCAAAGGGATTTGGTTGCTAAGCTCCCAGACCCTCTACCTTTGGCCTGCAAATATATAGAAGATGTAGTTAATGGCCATTTATGGGCCCACCAGATAGGCGTCCTTTATAAAATTCTGAGAGAAGGAATGGGAGATTCTTCTATTTCTATTTTAAATAGCTGGAACAGAGATCTTGCTCTAGATATATAGGATCAGGAATGGCATAGAGCATCTTTATATGCATACAAAGTTACTCATGCCACTAGATGGCGCGAATTTGCCTGGAAGTGTAGGAGCTGTTTTTTTTGTACCCCAGCCATACTAACAAAATATTTCCCTCAATCATTTGGGGAATTCTGGAGATGATGTTCATGTAAATTAGCAGATCAAGGCCACATTTTTTGGTCCTGCCCTCTATTGATGCCATTCTGGTGTTCTTTACAACAGGAGATCTCAGACTGCATTGGTGAAGTGGTTGAACTCACCGCAGAGATGACACTCCTATCAGTCTTCCCTCAACACAGCCCACCGTGGCATCGAACCTTATTACCCATTTTCATAGTAGCAGCCAAAAAGGCTATAACCAAAAGATGGCACTCTTCAATTACCCCAACGATCCATGAGTGGAGGAGACAGGTAGCAGATATTTACCATATGGAATTATTAACGGCTAAACTCCATAATAAACAATCCATATTGCAGCCTTTGTGGAGATCGTGGGTTGTGTATTACTCAAGGTGTGAAGCCGACTTTGTACCCTGAGCTTATTCAAGGATACTATGCAGGAATTAGTGAGTGGACAGGTGGGAGACAGGATAAAAACCCAGGTGACATATTGTAAGGAATATGGGCAGTTTCATAACAAAGGCTATGTATCCCATGGAGAGAAATTGATACAAACAATAAAATGGGAAGTACCTTGCCTAATCAGACAGTTATATTTCCTTAAATAACTATTAAATTATCAACTCTAAACAGAAGAATTACCCTGTATAAAGATTATCTTTATGTATGGATCATTGAAAAACTAAAGAATGTAACTGTAATACAATAATATAAGGTATGTCACCTATTACTAATAAAAAGAAATAAAAAAAAAAAAGTAATTTTATTTGACGTAGACCAGGAGTGCTTAAATCACCCCAACACACATCCCGCCTGATGCGTTTCAGGCAGAGACTGTCCTTTATCATTTGATAAAGGACAGTCTCTGTCTGAAAAGTGTCAGGTGGGACATGTGTAGGGGTGGTTTATACACTCCTGGTCTATGTCAAATAAAATGACACTTTAATGTTTCAACAGTAAAGCTGTGTGGCATCCATTTATCAGAGGTGGTGAGTGTCCAAATGTGTGAGCACCAGAAGTGTGAGAAATTAAAGCCAACTGGCTGTCTAAAATCACACTGAGATTGCAAACCTCCTCCTTTATCTGCAGCACAGTCCCCCTGATTACTGGGAGAATAAGATTATTCTCTGCTGCAGATACCAGGTGGTGTAGGCCAACGAGAAACAACTTGGTTTTGCTGGGACTTTTGTTAACTGGCACTAATCCAGTCCCTGGTGATCTGACATAGCATTCTCAGCCACGGATATTGGACTACCCTGTTCGGGTCTAAACAAAAGGTAAAGCTGAGTGTCATCTGTGTAGCAGTGAAAACTCATGCTGTACCTTCAGATCCTATCTCCCTGCAGAAGCATATAAACTGTGAACAACAATTAAGACAGTATCAAGCCCTGAGGCACGGCGCACAAGGCCGAGGGATCAGACTGGCAATTTCCCAGCACCCCCATCTGGTGGAAGGTTTCCAGGTAAGACCCGAACCAGTTGAAAACTGCCCCAGATAAACCAGAGAAACTCCTCAGATGCTTGACCAACTCCCCGTGATCCACAGTATCAAATGCAGATGACAGATGAAGGAGAACCAAAACTGATAACTCTCCCCGATCCTTTTGCCACGAGCAGATCATTCATGATCCGGACTAGGGCAGTTTCCATGCTGTGGCAAGACCAGAAACCCAGTTTTACCAGTTATGTTGAGACAGGGCAGAACACTGTAATAATAGAGGGAACAATTAGGTAATTTATGTAATGACATGGGTTCCAACTTTTGTGCCTAGATCTTTAAGTATGGAAGGGTCCATTCTTGCCTTTCTGCTGTGTCTTCTCTCCCATCCCCTGCACATATACATGCCACCCTAAAGGACAGCATATTGGTATAGTGCTGCTACTATACTTCTCCTCCTTTACTTTGTAATTGTTAAGTGAATGGTTACAAAATGTACTCATTGTAACTACAGCCCCATTGTATGTACATTTATGTTTTGCATTCTTATCTGAAAATAAAAATTATATTAAACAAAAAAAAGGAAAGCTGTTTTATAATCACAATAAGGCATTCCAGAGAATACATAATTGTGGGATAATGGCACTTCTCAGGTGGGTAGGGCACTCTGCTTCACCTCATGCCTCTCTTCCAGGGGCACGCTGTCATCCCACAATAACATACACCCAGTTATGCCTTATTGCTTAATTAAAAATCATCTGTGCTGATTCAGCCAATCAGCACTAAAGATTTACCTCCAAGTGAGGACCTCTTGTAATCATAACAGGGCCTCATGCTCAGCATTTGATAACATAGGAAGTTCCACTTCTTGAAGGGGGGCATCCATCTCTTTTTGTAACAAAAACAAAACATTTTTTGTACTTTAAACATGTCATTAAAAATTCTTTTGTTCTCTCATGTCTCTCCCTCTCTCTCTCCTTACCACAGTGGATAATGGGATTCACCTTCTTCCTGTTTCCAGGAGTGACATTCTCTTTGAGCAGCTACTACAAACCAGTACATGGCTTCTTTGGCCTCGCCCTGTTCGCCCTCGCAATTGGGACCTGCCTGCTGGGAATCCTTGAGAAAATCCTCTTCAGCATCTCGTAAGAAACTGAAATCATATCCTGCAGTTGTACCCTGCTGAGATTATATTCTGGGGCCTAGACAAACTTATAAAAACCAGGGGGCCAGTTCATTGGTACAGCAGTAGGGTTACCACTCACGCCCGTGACCCAGGTTTGGGAATGCACCAGGGTCCTCAGGGGCCAGCCAGGGGAGAAGGATCAAGCATCCCAGAGGATGCGGGAGGGAGGATACCATCCACAGCTGTCATACTGCCACCTGCATGACCACAGGTGGTAATATGGTCAGAGGGCTGACAGGAGGGTGGGATGCTGGTGCGCCAGCACACATTGCATGTGCATCTTTGATGTCCTTGCATGTGATATCCCATTGGGAGGGGTAAAACAAGAAAAATGGCACTAATGCCCGCTATGACAGATCCCAGTACACCCTGGCCTGGCTTCACAGATATGGTGCCTCCTGAAGAGACAAAGAAGACTTGGTGGTGAATCCCCTCACCCTGTCCCCACCAGGGGTGGGGGAACCACGGCTCTATGGAGGATGATGACCATAAGTGAGTGGTGCTGGAGGTTGGGACGTACCTTGGGAGCTCCTGAGGGAGACAGGAACTTCAGACAGGAAGGGGCATAACAAAAGACCAAGGGGTACTTTAATGTACTTTGTGTATTCCTTCCCAATAGCTATATCTAGAATACCTGTTGTGGTTCGGGTCTCTGCTGCCAGTCTGTCTAATGCTAATGCTTCCCCATTCAGTTTGAACAAAAAATGTTATTATTAGCTAGGTTGCTGTTGTGAGCCATTTGATATTACAGTTACTGAGATCAGGTAATGTGATGCTAGCTGGGTATTTATTTTAATGGGGACATGTAACATGGTTCCCATTGGGTAATGCAATTACTGAGGACAAATAACGAGGTGTCTATTCAATACTGCAGTTACTGGGGATATGACATGGGCCCTGATAGGTACTGCTGTTATTGGTGACATGTGAAATAGAGCCCAGAGCCAAACATGGCCATATTTCATCTTTTATTTTTGTGGGAGAGTCAGAACTGTAACTAGTGTCACTAATACCACGAAATTGCTGTCACTACCACTCTGGACAAGGTATGAAGCCACTTGGGAAACGCTAAAGTGTGAACAAACAGTGACAAGCATGGGGGACTACTTTTTCAGGTGTATATATTGCAGTTGCTGGAGTCATGCAACATGGTGCTCAATGGGTATTGTCATTACCTGCCACATATAATATGGTGCACGTTGAGTATTGCAGTTACTGAGGACATGTAATGTGGTGCCTGTTGGGTACTGTCATTACCTGCCACATATAATATGGTGTATTTTGAGTATTGCAGTTACTGGGGATGTGTAATGTGGTGCCTTTTGGGTATTGTCATTGCCTGCCATATATAATATGGTGTATGTTGAGTATTGCAATTACTGGGGACATGTAATATGGTGCCTGTTGGGTACTGTCATTACCTGCCACATATAATATGGTGTATTTTGAGTATTGCAGTTACTGGGGATGTGTAATGTGGTGCCTTTTGGGTATTGTCATTGCCTGCCATATATAATATGGTGTATGTTGAATATTGCAATTACTGGGGACATGTAATATGGTGCCTGTTGGGTATTGTCAATACCTGCCACATATAATATGGGTATGTTGAGTACTGCAATTACTGGGGATGTGTAATGTGGTGCCTGTTGGGTATTGCCACATATAATATGGTGTATGTTGAGTACTGCAATTACTGGGGACATGTAATGTGGTGCCTGTTGGGTATTGTTATTACTTCAGAATTGGGATACGTAAGGTGCTGCCCATTTAGTATTGCGATTACTGGGGACATAGCATGGGGCCCATTGGGTATTGCTGCTGCTGAGGATATGCAGCACAACACCCATCAGGTAGGTGTCCATTTGGAGCTGCAGTTACTGGGCACATGAAATGAGGTGCCTGCTAGGTACTGCAGTTACTAGGACCATGTAACAAAGTATACATCCAGTATTGCAATTACTTGGGTCTGTAATGTGGCACCCATTGGGTACTGCAGTTACCGTGGATTTGTTAAATAGTGTTCATTCAGTATTGCAATTACAGGGGGTGTGTAAGCAGTTGTTTGATGGACACTGCAGTGACTGAAGAGGTATGTAATTGTATACTCTTGCAATCCCTGTACTCCAACCCTGACATCCCTACAGGAATACAGGATATTGACAAGTGTAGAATAAGGGGTGCTAGCTGCACATTCGAGCAGACTTGCTAGACCTCTAGGCCTTTATCTGCTGGCAAATTTCGTATGTTCGTAACTGTGACCCCATCGCAAAGTGGCGAAGCCACAAGTAACATTACAGAGGTCACAGTTCACGAGTAAACTATCAGGCCTAATTTTATTAGGCCCCCTGCCACATTTGATTTATGCAACGGCATGGGTTTGTGTAGTAAAACTACTGTATTTGCTACTGCCTCAAGTAAGTTACAGTCGGAGTTCTATTAGCAGAACCTTCTGATTACAATCAAGTCACAGAATGAAATGGTATCAATCTTCTGTTCTGAAGGACCTACACTGAAATTATCATCTGTCATCCACCTAGAGTAATAATTTCATAATATTCACACTGTAGGTCCATGGCAAGTGAAATTAACAAGGTTGTTTGGTGTTTATTTTCACAGGCATTGCATAAATGCATTGTGTTGATGATATACCATACTTATTATCAAAGTAACGCCACAATATGTTACTTATGTCTAAAAACATTTTCTGTCCCAGCATCGAGGGTAGCAGTTAAGGACAAAACTGTATAGGAAACATTAAGAACCATGGGTCTGATGCTGAGGTGTTTTTGTTGTGTCCCTGGCAGGACTACCTACGCCAGGTTTGAACCCGAGGGAATCTTGGTCAACGTTCTTGGCTTGCTGCTGGTGGCATTTGGCATTGTGATTGGTTATATCGTGACAAAAGAGGAGTGGAGGCGGCCACCCTTGCCAGAAGAGCAGGCCCTTTCTATGGATTTTAAAACACTCACTGAGGGGGACAGCCCAAGTGATTCCTGATGTTGGCAGAGCTGTAGATCCAAGGAGTCACTGGTATTACAGAATCTGTGTCAAATATTTACTTGGTGTACAGTCCTTTTAATTAAGAATGTAAACTGTGTTATTTATCCTGCACTTTGAAATGCTACATTTAAAACTATATTTAAAAGTTGCTTAAGGGTGGGTGAGTGGGGGGAGGCAGGTACAGGAGAGTCCTGCCAATGCATGGGTACCACCGTGTTGGAAGCCAGAGTAAAATGTTCTTCTTTTTCAGTTTTACATTCATTGGATGTGTGTCTGTGAAAGGAGAGGGTATGACGGCAAAGGAAACCGGAGCCTTCAAGCAGTATGACCACACCCCATCAGAGGAGGACACTGTGTTAATTCTGTACACTGCACCTCTGCATTGCACAGCATTGTCTGCCAGTCATCTGTTTGAGAGGGTGATGCAGTCTCCATACCATTTTAAGCTGAGGGGGGTATCATTTTGATCTCTGTTTGCTGAAGAAATCAAACCCCTCCCATTTGTGGTTGGTCTACAAACCCCAGTGGTGAAAGCCTGGTACATTTTTTTTTTTACTACTGCACACTTCATGACCCCCCTTCACTGAATGATGTTTTCAAAGCTACAGGAGATGACATCAGCCCCTGACTGTTATCAGACACTCCTGGATGAGGTTTGACTTCTTTTCTTTTGTGTTCTGGAAGTAACATATTTAACCTAGTCCAGTAGGGCAAGGCTGACATCTGCCAAGGTGTAAGTAAGTCACCTTAGTGTCAAGCACTCCCTTGGCATTAGAACACATTGGTAACAATGCTTAAACAATTCCAACATTTAGGCCACCCTGATAGCCCAGTGTGCTGCTGTTCTGGCAACCTGGTTCAGTAGTGAACTCGGGACGTTGTACTGGGAGGCAGGCTGTGATGGGAACAGCTGCCAAGGGCAGTGCACCTCCATCTGGGAGTGGTGGTAGTGGATTCTGGTGCCACAGTGACCCCTACGGAGGACCAGTGAGTTTACTCCCCTGCAGGGCTGCACTGTGTGTGCACAAGGCTAACAATGACTATGTGGGAGGTCTCATTGGAGAAAATGGGGGGCCAAAACCTCGAGCTTGCATCAGGATAACTGCCAGTATACCTGGGCCCCATGCTATGCACCCCCAACACCAGATCCTTAGTTGGACCAAACACAGCACAGTCCTCATGTGGAACCACAACCACCATAGAGGGAAAGTAATGAGAGATCACAGAAGTGGTGGAGTCAGTTATTGATGTACCAAGGTGGTTGCTGGTGACAGCCAGAATAAAATGCCTGCCAGAAGGGGAGCAAAACCTCTAAGGGGAAAAAAAATCCCAGCAATTGCCACAAACATTCATTTTAAAAGCCAAATTCACCCTAGTCTAACACATTATTCAACATTATATGCAGTACAGTTTGTAGGGGTACACACCAAGTCATAAAATGTGACACCATTGTATGCTAAAATCAGAATTTATTTCAATGTAGTTTTTGTTTTACTTTGCATATAATGTTGTATGAATAGATCATGTGACCTCCAGCTGTGTGGTACGATGTATAACTTGCGAAATGCTGTCCAGTCACTCCTCTGGTATGGGGGTGTTTCACTTGTTCTATAAACATGGTATCATGCCTCTGTCTGCCGAGCATCTCATTGAAGAGTAGGTATCCATATCCACTTCAGTAGATCATAAACATACTCTATTCAGAGTTAGAACATGGTTTAAGATGGCCACCACAAATACTACTCTCTGACTGGATGAACCAGTTCACCTGCTGTGCCTATACGTACTCATAAATACATTGTACTGCATTTTCTTAGCCAACATTTTTAATACCAAGACCTTTTATAAGTACGGTAGCACACAAAAGGGTGCTGCATTCACTGGGAAACACAAACACTCCCGCGTGTGCTAAAAACACCTAACCTTCAGCCTCACACCTCAGCAAACACCAGAAGAGCCAATATTTCATAATTAATTCACTCCCTGTCATGTAACGGCCTACATAAAATTAACTAGAGAACATTACTTTTTTTGTAATTTTGCTTGACTTTCCACAGTTCTGCAGTACATTTTGCCTGCTTATCCAGTATACCTGTATAAAAGGTGCACAATTTTCTGACTTGAAGGGGTACTTATGTCATCATACTACCAAGACAACAGACTGTGATGTCACAAACACCTCAGCTCTGATGTCAGTTGGGGACAGCAGAGGCATGTGCAGAGTCCATACACAAGGGGGGGCAGTAACATAATGGGTACAGTCTGTAGTGTGGGGGGAGGGGTCTGGGGACCCATTTCCCCAGGAAATGTATTTTTAAAAAAAGCACTGTAAATTGTGCATTTTCATGCTCCAATAATGTTTCCAGCCTCTCCTTTAAAGAAAAAATGTTTATTTTTTTTTACCTTTCAATAAAGCCCCTTAACTTTAAACAGTTTGATTTTTCACCTTAAAAAAAAAAGATAAACCATTTATCCAGCTCATACCAAAAAATTCCCACACAGAGCAAGAGCATCAGTCTGCTTACCACTGCATCACTTTCACACTGCCAGCTAACTACCCCCTTCAGCTAGCCAAGCGCTATTAGGAGAGGTGCTAGTTAGGTGTTCATGTTGCCTTCAGAAACTGAGCGAGGATTGCCTCCGCATTTGCACCAGTGCTGCTCAGCTGCCAACTCCATCTGCCTTGTCTGATCACATGAATATGATCTTCTGCACAAGATTACATGAATATATGATCTTGTGCAAATTTTATTTTATTTTTGTTTTACCAAGAAAGGAGGAATGGGCCTCAAAGTCCCACTTTCAGCCTCACTGCCAGTGTTTGCACTGTAACAGAGATCTCATGGGTTGTAAGAGAATACAAAGAGTCCCAAAATGCACGGTACCAGCGTCACTCCCCTCCATGATCTAGATGTGAGCCGCTCTGTCAACTTCGAATTGTGATCACTGACACTGGGGTAGGTCACCCCATATTAGTGAACTGGAAACACTGGACATCAGGCACTGAACAGAGAGGCCATGGCCAAGTCCCCCTGTATACCTATGGGGACAGTCAGATATTTTTGAAACAGTGGAGAGAAAAAAAAAAGTATTTGTTAAAAATAAATAATTAAAAAAATCTGACTGTGGGGAAAAAGCTGAAAATACTGAAAACATTAAAGTTAAATCCAGTTTATCATGTCTTGTGGAATTGTATACATTATAAACTAAGTATGGACTGTGTGTATATATATATATATATATATATATAGAGAGAGAGAGAGAGTCTGGCAATGTTTCTTTGTAACTAAACTAGTCCTCTGTACTGCAACTGTCCAGTCCAGTGCTTCATTGTATTCACACCTGTCCAAGCTACTGTATGTGAATTATCTCTGTAATTAATCCCGGGTCACCCCTGAAAAAGGGCCTCCTGCAGGCCCAGTGGGCTTACTTGATGAACAAAATTCAAATAAATAAATATATTGGTTTAATACATTTATTTTAGTATATACCTGCTCTTTTAGCAGCATTCCAGGCAGTTCTCTATCGCACAGCAGTCTTGTTTGCAGTGCTATAACTGTCAACTGTCCCTGCTTTTGTTTCAAACATTCCCTTGATCCCTCCTAAATTTGGCAACTCTGTAATTACAGAACAGGGCTTTGGATCATGAGTTAATGCAGGACATTAGTGTTGCAATCTAGTTCCTCTTCCAAAAATGTTTTACCTTTCAGCCAAATGTAACAGCTTCTTGAGCTGAATATTACCATTTTGTAACCTAAAGAAGCGGCCTTGATTTTGATAATTTTTTCAGCCCTGTTCCCGATTTGTGAGGCAGGAGACTGAGAGCTATGAGCGGCACAAACTGCTTGCAAGATCTGCACCTTCGAGCACTTTGATTGATGTTTGTTTATGTAAACAAATGCACTTTGTATTTCCAGGAAGTCTGTTAAACTGCACGTAGGGACACCTGTGACCAAACAGAGTCCAGGGTGTAGTAATAGGCAAGAAAAATAGGGTAGACTCGATGGGCCCACTGGTCCTTTTCTGCCAACACATTCTATGTTTCTATATTTATACGGTTGCCCGTTTCCTATCCAAAATCCATTTTTGTAAGCAATGTTTGTGCCTTCCCTGAAACTTCACAGCCCACCCTTCCAACAGAGACTTGTATACTGCTACCCATGATGCTCTCCCTAAGTTTAGGGCATTAGTATGTGCCAGAGGTTTGGAGGGAAACTGAAAAACCAAACACATTTCTCATTGATGATACTCATTTCAGTGGCACTGACAATGTTGCTTAAGCAACTTCCTGGTGTGTACAAAAGCAAGGATTTAAGGGGAAACTGAAAACAGCCCCTACTCTGATGAAAAGCCCCTGGGCTTTAACACAAAGGTTTGCTGCCTGTCCTGCTCTGCTTAGGGCAGTCCTGTTTGGTTTTTGTTTTTTTAAATTCTAGCCTGATCAAAAACTGTTGAAATGGAAGATGTCATAATCTTACACAACTACTTATTTTCATTGAAAACAGTTCTCCCTTTCATATTTTGCTACTGTTCTTTATGGAAATAAAGACTGCTATACTTCTTATTTTTTCAAGGAAGATTCCTAAATGTAAGGTGCCAGAGACAATCCTCACTGTGCTACTTAATTCTCTTATTTGTTTTATCTTAAAGCAATGTAACTATGTTACTCAGCAAAAAATGTTATCATATAGCTGTGTTTGTTTTATTTAGCAATGTGTTTCTAATATCCTTAGATTCATAATTAGTGTATTTTTTATTCTCTCAGATAACTGTGTAATTAATGACTAAAGTCAATAAAGATGGCTGCTGTTCCATCCGTCCCCTTTCTTTTTGGGAGTTGCACCTTAGACCCTTGCTGGGAACTGAGCCTGGGACCCAGCATTCCAAAGGTAGCCATTCAGCTAAACAGCAATCCCCCTAAACTGTGAAGTTAATGTACTTCTTTATTCTGTACTTGCTACACCATAGACCACTAGATGGCTGTATTGCTTTTGACTGTTATTCACAGCTTTCACTACTAGTTAGCACTCCTTTGTATAGACAGCCTTTTCTCCTATAGAACACTACTCCTCTCCTCATTTTTTTTTTATTTAAACAGTGAAGCACCCCATTTCCTCATTACTACTGTTGTGTCTGCCTTTTCTACTTTGGATAGATGCCCCCTTAACCCTTGCTGGGAATTGAACCTGGGACCCAGCGTTTCAAAGGTAGCAACTCTAACCATTCAGCTAAAGAGTAAACCCCCTTAAACTAGGAAGTTAATATGCTTCTTTATCCTGTACTTTCTACACCATAGACCACTAGATGACTGTATTGCTTTTGACTGTTATTCACAGCTTTCACTACTAGTTAGCACTCCTTTGTACAGACAGTCATTTCTCCTATACAACAACGCTACTCCTCTACCCCCATTTTTTTTTTTTTTTTGGAGGATGAAGCACCCCATTTCCTCATTGCTACTGTTATGTCTGTCCTTTCTACTTTGGATAGATACCCCCTTAGCCCTTGCTGGGTTTAAACCAGGGTCTCTGAGTCACAAACGCAGCAACTTTAACCATTCAGCAAAAGGTAAAGTCTCCTGAGCTGTGAAGTTAGAAAGCTCCCTTACTGTATGTTAATACTGCCACCGAGACCACCCTTACAGTTGTAAGGGTGGTCTCATAGGAATTCTTGGAGTATGAGAACCACGAACTGAAGATGAGCAGTTCTGATACCCTAAGAATGTAAGTGAGACAACTCTTAGAACCATAAGAATGGCCTCGGCAGCAGTATTAATATATTATTGATCAAGACTGATCAATAATATATTAAAGTTTAAAAAAAATACCTCTAACATGCCCATTTCCTCAGTAACTGCGTGTGAGACTCTCTTCATGAATAAGAGTGTTTCACACACAGAGCAAATGAGTGCTCCGATTGGCCAGGAGCATTCCAAGTCATACTTGCCATCCCTTAGGCCATCACCAGATAGCTGTGTTGTTTTAGACTGTTATTCACAGCTTTTACCTCTAGATGGCACTGCTTTAAACAAAATGTCTATGCTCATATACAACTGGTGTCGCTAACAATTAAAAAAAATCCTTTTTGTTTAGTTTTCTTTGTATATACTGGATTCATGCTGGGAATATCTAAGCAGGGTGCTAGCACACGTTTTCCAATAGTAAGTAGCACAGCACCTCACCAAGATGTTTAATTGTTTTCATAGTGGGCATGGCAAATACTTTCAAAATTTTAAGACCACATGTCTCAGTTTAGGAATGAAATAAAACGTAAAGAAAAATGGGTACATTGATGTGTTTGTCAGAAACCGATTACTCTACTAAAAACTATATGATAACGTTTTTTGCTGGCTAACAAATGCTACTGCTGAAGGTAAGTAATGAGTAGAAAACAAGAAAAATACCACTCATCTCAAGTTGGAGCCCACTTCCCCCCTTCAATGACTGCATAATACTCCCCCCTCCCTTTGGGAATTGTGTGCTTTATTGGTTGTCTGTGCGACCCTCATGAACTGCAGTGCCAGAACAATGGGTATAATAGCAGTGGTGCTGCAGTACTGAAGGCTCATGTCTGGATTTTCATCCATTATGCTGCAGGCACTGGTCCCAATTTTGGGCTTCACATACAGCATCATAAATGAGGCATAACATCTAAATATTATTTTGGCCACATTTATGAAAGTTCCAAGTGGTTGGCTCCAGTTTCACTGCAAGTACTGATGTACATGACACTTAGATTGCCTTTTAGGGTAGTCTAAGGTATGGATGGAAGTGTCAAGGATGTGGTCTGATCATGCTACAAGTTTCCGATGCTCGTACGCAACTCCAGTGCAAAAGACAAACTTCTGTGGGCCCAATCTTCTGTTGGTGCTCCAGTGTTTGGTGCCCTGGTGGTGCCAGCATTGAGAGTTGAGGTGAAGAAACCACAGTCACTGCCAGTGGGACTGTCACACACCCAAATTCACTGTTCCCCCTTCTGGACTCACAGGGTTTCCTGTGATAAAATATAGTGTCAAGGGGGAGCACTTCTAGCCCAAGGTTATTCCACAGTTACCTTCTTGTTCAAAAGTGCCAATAAAAACAAGCATTTGTCAATGCCGAATTGTTTGCTGGCATTGGCATTGGTAGTGCAGGAGTTACAGAGCTGCATAATAGGAATGGCAGTGAAGTATTGAACTGAAGCCAACCCCACCACCACCCTGCAGAGACTGACAGGCATTGGGGTGTGTCTTTGGGTCGTCAGGCAAGACGGCCATGCCATTTCACCTCACCCTACCCTGCAGACACCGACAAGTGTCAAGGTGTGCCTTGGGGTCTTTGGCCCTTATGCGCACCCCATTCCATCAGGAAATACGGTGAGATGGGTGCGGTATAGGAGAATGGGGTGAACTTTGGGGGCTGAAGAGTCCAAGGCACATCTCGATGCTTCTAACTGGTTGCAGGGTGTGGAATGGTATGAGCATTACAGGCGAGAATCCCAAGTCACACCCCTGATGCCTGTCATTCTCTACAGGGTGGGGTGTTATGGTCAGAAACCCTAACGCCTCAGGCATTCTTTGGTATTTTCACTCCAAATTTTCAACATGTTTTTTTGTGACCCCCACCTCATGAACAGTGGCAATATCAGTTTGTTAGCCGAAAGCTGCTTTTACACAGCAACTACGGCATTTAGCACCACAGATGCAAAAACACATTCCGAACAGGATGTGAAAAATGACAGTTGTACTGTTCATGGGGAAGTGTAAATGGCAATGTTGAAAATCTGCAGTGAAAATATAAAAAAAAAAGCTGGTGAAGTCTCGAGCGTGTGTAGAAATTGTACAACGCACACCCATAATGTAATTAGTTTGGGGATTTTTTTTTTTTTTTACAGCAGATTGTCAACACAGGCATTTTGGGACCTCCGATCATGAACAGTGTCACTGTGATTTTCTTTATCTGTCCCGAACAATGATTTCCCACAGCGATCATGCATTTCTGCACTGAAAGTGTGAAAACACATTTCGGCCATGTTGTGAAAAATGACAGCTGTACTGTTCATAAGGAAGTGTGGAAAAATGCCACTGGTGAAAATCTGGACTGAAAATATCACAAATTCATGAACTTACGAGGGTGCGTGGAAACTGCACAATGCTCACTCATAACACAATCATTTTATGGACTTTTGTCACCAAATTTTCAACGCAGCCATTTTAAGACTGCTGCTCGTGAACAATGTCACTGTGATTTTCTTAATCTGTCCCAAACATTGCTTTTGCACACCAACTGCACCATTGTGCGCTACATGTGTGGAAACACATTTTGGGTGAGATGTGAAAACTGGCAGCTGCACTGCTCATAAGGAAGTGTAACAAAATAGCAATGTTGAAAATCTGGCATGCAAATATTAAAAATGCGCAAACTTGCAAGCGTGCGTAGGAACTGTGCAACGTGCACTCCTAAAACAGTCATTTTTGGGAATTTGTTTACCAAATTTTCAACATAGCCATTTTAAAACATCTGCTTATGAACAGTGTTACTGTGATTTTCTTAATCTGTCCCAAACAATGATTGCGCACACTGACTTCACCATTGTGCGCTACATGCAGGGAAATGCATTTTGGGCGACATGTGAAAGATGACCGCTATACTGCTCATAAGAAGGTGTGGTAAAATGGCAATGTTGAAAATCTGGAGTGCAAATATTAAAAATTTGTGAACTTATGAGTGTGCATAGGAACTGCGCAATGCACACTCGTAAAACTCATTTTTAGGAATTTTTTCACCAAATTTTCAACATAGCCATTTTAAGACCTCTGCTCATGAACAGTGTCACTGTGATTTTCTTAATGTGTCCCACACATTGATTTATTTTGAACTACCATTATTAAGCCATCTTGCCAGAAACACATTTTGAGCGAGATGTGAAAAATGACAGCTGTACTGCTCATAAGGAGGTATGGTAAAATGGCAGTGTTGAAAATTCAGAGTGCAAATATTAAAAGTTTGCAAACTTATGAGCATGTGTAGTAACGGTGCAATGCACGCTCGTGAAACAGTCATTTTTAGGAATTATTTCACCAAATTTGCAACATAGGTTTTTTGAGGGCCCACCTTACGAACACTGGCACTGTCATTTCATTAATCGGTCCCAAAAGGTGATTTCACGCAGTGACTGCAAAATCTCCCTTTGGGCCCGATTAACACCATGACAGTGAGAGAATTCATGAGGAGGGGTCCCAAAAACCCCATGTTGAAAATTTGGTGCAAAAATTCCAACAAATGCCCGAGATACGCATTAAAGTTGGAAAAACCCTATTTATTGCATTATACAGCTTATCGGCATTTCCTCAGTTCGCAGTCGGCTTTGAAGAGTGCAGACGTGTTCCCGGTCCACCAAAGATCATTGCGCCGAGCTCTAGAGGTGAAATATGGGGTGAGGTGGGCGTGTAGGAGTAGGGTGCACAGAGGGTGGGCGCGGTGGGCAGGCGACTACCGAGGGAATAATTTTTTCTTTATTTATTGGACGACATGGAATGTTTGCCACCCTGGGGTGGGCTCCCAGCATGGCAGCTGGAAGGCTGTTTGGGGGAGGCCTGGAGCCAGTGGGGGATTAGGCACCCCCGTCAGCCATAACTATTTTTGCCATGCTGGGGTGGGCTCCCAGCGTGGCACCTGGAAAGCTGACGACGCGGGACGTTTGCCACGCTGGGGTGGGCTCCCAATGTGGCAGCTGTAAGGCTGTTTTGGGGGGGGCCTGGAGCCGACGTGAGTTAGGCAACCCCTGTCGGCTATAAAGTGGGGGTGGGGGGAGCACGCATTGCGCGCAAGGCAGGTGTGTGGGGGAGCTCTGCTCACTGAAGCGGAGCTCTCCCTTTCAACTGTAAGGCACTGCATTTTCAACTGCTGTCACAGACAGCTGCAGCATTGATTGGAGAACTGCAACAGCACCTGCAAACACACTGACTGAATTGGAAGACCGGTGAGACACCTCTGAAAACTCCGATGATGGCAATATGTAAGCAAACATAAAAAACTTTAGCTAGGAAGCAGGTTCAGTCGCTGATTCTACAGCTAAAGACAATACTGCTCCTTGGTCAGGCAGCCCACATTTTTCTCTCGGACAGCTGAGCACCTTACCTATGTGACATGCTTAGACCCCAGGTGGCCTGTGTGGGATTCCTGGGCTTGAACAGAAAACTCAGTCTCACAGGATGCAATCACTGCACCACTGGGCCAACTGCCCCCCGCATGCCCCCTCCCCCCCAAACTACCATGTCACTGGGTCAGTACCAGCCCAAGAACAGGCCTTTTAGAATAGTTTGAGTACTAATTAAAAATGCAAACAGTTCACCCAGCCATTACTCAGCAGCACCTCAGGCAGCTGGTCCACTGGGGACCATCAATAGTTTTTCAATATAAAACAAAGCATAAACCAGGCAGTAATGGCTAACACCATAATACTGAAAAGCAGATCTTGCATTGTCTGCTATCCTTTAGCCACTCATCAAAAAAACAACAGATGCGTAGTATGTGTTTGAACATAATAACTGAAATGATTTGATAATCCCATAACAAGACTTGTACTGCAATGTTTTTCTTCAACATGCAACATAAGAAGTGTATTGTTAAATCCCCCCCCGGCCCATATTCTTTCACACCCCTCAATTTCCACTTTACAGGCTAGAAATCCAAAGGGTTATGTTTTCAGCTCATAATGTTATGAGAGTCAACCCTTACAGGCTTACCCTTAACCAGTGGGTGAGCAGCATGAATAATGCCTGATGACATCACAGTGGCCTCTGCTGCACTCAGAGCACGGGCATCAAACAGAAACAATTACATCTTTATAAAAAGAATTAATTTAAAGAGGACAGGAAATTATTTCTAAGAGGTAGCTGTTTATAATGTTCCCATTTATAGAATATATACATAAGCCTACATGATCCATATGTAACTGTACCTGAATAAAAAGTGATATGAAAAACTGTATTTTGCATTGTTTTGTTTTTAAGGGCAGTATTTTGTTACAGTTCTCTTTATGGAACCAGTGACCTGGAGTTTTAACTATGTCACGGTTTGAGCACAGAACTCTAAGCATGGTTCTGATAGGACAATAGCTCATGTTTAGCAGTCTATACACAAACTGTGACATAGTAAAAACTCCAAATCACTGGTTCCATGAAGAGAACTGTGCAGAATGTTGTCCATAAAAAGAAAACAATTGAAAACAGTTTGTCACATCCATGTTTAGTGAGGTAAAGTACAAAGTGGCTCATTTTTTCATTTCTCTTACTAGGAACATTACTAACTACTGCCAATTGGCAAATAAACTGTATAACTTAGACACACAATGGCTTGGCTCAGATATGCCACTTATCACAGGGTACTTTTTAGCCACTGAAGCATTCCAAATCTCCTTCTTAGCCATCTATTTCCACTTTAGACAGGTCACAAGGGAACTCTTACCAAATAGGAGGGCAGCGTGAACAATGTCTGATGATATCACAGTAGCCTCTAATTGCACTCTAAACTGCAGTGACATCAAACAAAACTAGGGGCAGGAGAACCAGAAAAGGTTCTGAAAAGTTCTGGTAAGTCATAAATGGTTCTGACAGTTATCTGAGCCTCATCAGAACTTTTTAGTTACAAAAACTATTTTAACTATCATTGTTCACCCTTAAGCTAGGGTCAGGAAAGGGAAAAAAATCTTAAAGCAACTTGAAGTGGTGCTACACTACTTCCAGACAGCCTCCATTTGGGTCTTTTTACCACTACTACCAGCCTTCTTACTAGATAGAGACATAATGAGAGAGTATTTTAAGCTCCAAGATCAATGTTTAAACAAATATCAGAACCTTATCAGAAACAGAAAAAGGGTTCCAATAAGATTCTTTTACAGAAAACTGCATGGTTCCTGAACTTATCTAAACCAGTTCTCACATACGTAACAGAAACAGTTACATTCCTACAAAAAGAACCATTTTAAAAGATTTACAAATTAAAATACCTGGTATAAATTGGACACACACTGGTCTGGCTTAGAATAGGCCACCTATCATCACTTGCAAGGGTGAAGGACTTCCATTACTCTTTCTTGACACTGCCATTCATGAGTTATGATCCTGGCCCATCGTTCAGGAAGATAAATGGCATATTTAGAGCCAGGCCCTTGCGTAGCCCACATATATACAGTATGTGTATTCCTGAGGGTGATACTGAATGGGCATCTTATAAAAAAGTCCTGATAGAGCATGAGTGGCGATGGGTGACATAATGGTTCTAGCTGCCCTAGTCTGTGACAGACCATAAGGGGCCATGATTCTCACAACACTTTTGCCTAGGGCCTGAAATGCAAAATGTTCTGGGAAAATGTCAGTTGTTATGTGACCTCTGTGGTATGCAAAGCAGATGAAATATTTATTTTGCATAGCGAGAAGTTCTGTACTAGGAAGTTCTCTGTCCAGAATGTAAGAGTAGTCAATGAGTAAGGAAGCTCTGTTGCCTCTAGCTTTTTTTTTTTTTTTTTAACAATTTATGTACCCAGTAGAGTCCTGCTTTTACTTATTTCTGCAGCTGTCTAGACTGGAGCACTGGAAGGTTAAATGATTTGCCCAAGGCCACATTGTAATATATGACTCCAGTAGGGTTATTCAGTCATTATGCCCCCCTCCCAAAAAGCCTTTAACAGAGATTTAAAAAAAAAATGCTGTTTTATCTACATAAAGGTTTCTATATAATTTTCCATATACATTGTTTATCCCCATCAACCCACATGGAGGTTCCTTACTTCAGGAGCAGGGCTTGTATGTACTGGGATGACCTTCTGAGGGCAGTTTAGGGTATTCATCCTGATTTTTTTCTAGTTTCCTCCCTCCACCTTTTAGAGAGTCCCAGCAGCCCAACATTGGCTTTGGACACCACAAGACACCTGGAGGGAGCAAATCCCCAGCCTGCCATATGAGTCACTGCAAAGCCAGAAATGCACCATCTACCTCCCCTTGTTGGGAAGCTCTGCTTTCACCAGCACTGCCGTCTTGCCCTGGCCAACCATGCGAGCATCCCAGGTCTTTTCCCAAACCCATGTCACTGGCAAGGGCAGACTCCTGGAATGCATATATTTATTTATTTTTCCCATGGAACCTTTTCTCTCCAGCTATGCTTATCTCAAGGATATAACCTGGTCCAAGGGATATACCCACTCAGGTTTGTTGCCCCCACTGGGTCCAGCACTACCCTGACTTCTCCTATGGCTTCCTTGCCATGGCAGGGGCTTCTGGGGAGGGCCACTCTCTACAGGCAGCCCACTGTGTGAACTAAGACCAGGCCCTCATATAGACGTTGCATGGATTTTTCTCCCCAGTATCCTCCCTCCTCCCCTGATGTGAGCGCTGCAATCTTCGTGGGCTCACACAGGCACTGTGCATCCTTGTGGCAGAAACAAGTTTCCTGGCCCAGCTGCAGTGGCCACTGTGGAGCAAAACTCACTGCCAACCCTCCCTGCCTATGGCACACTTTTGCATGGCAGCTACCCCAGCTTGGGCCTGCCTCCTGACATAGAAACCATGGTTGGCTCCCGAACCTGAGATACCTTACCTTGGGGATGGGAATAAACCTGAGTCATCGGAAGCCAGCCTAGGAGAGGAGGACCAAGTGTCCCAGAAGAGGAAGGGTAGTGTGCCCTGCTTCTCTGCTACCCCCTGGATGACTACAGGTAGCAGTGCAAGCAGGAGCCACTCAGGGGTGGGAGGGACACTGCTTGATGTCGGTGGGGGCATGCTTAGCCTGTGTATGTAAAATGCTGTCTTAACCAGTGACATTGCTGGGGGCTGGCAGAAACAGTGGAAAAACTTTGTCTGTCGCAGGATGAAGTCTGCTCCCCTGCAGGCCTCACACTGCCAAGTGTAGCTTCCCCATTAAGCATGAAGTTCAAAGGAGCTTTGGGGGCCTGAATGGCCCAGTCATGGAGGCAAGCCATGAGGGTACAGAAGTATGGGGAAAGTACTGGAGGAAGGTAGGTGATGAGGCTGGGAAGGGTGCTGACAGAATGTTCCACTATGCCGGTTCGACAGCAAACCTATCGACCAGCTTTTAGGTGACAGCACAAATGCTGACCATGATCGTGGTTCACATTGTGCTGTTGGGAATACTACTGTGTTTTCTGTGGGGCTGCGCCCCCTGTACCCCCAAATCTTACTATAATCACTCCACAGTGGAGGTGTTTCAGGGAGGGGACGCAACACCCAGAGAAGCTGTGCCGGGTGTCCCGCTGCTGTAGCGTGACCATTACAGTGACCTGTCATTTTGTTGCTGTAAACAACTGGTCGCTGTAGTATTTTCACTGTAGCAATGGTATATCCCGACAGAAGGGGGCATGCTGGTAGCAAAGGGGCTAAACAGAATATTAAAACAAAATTAAATACACAACTTATTGATTTGTAAGTTTTGATCAGGAAAGGCACACTGATCGGTTGCGGTTGGTTTCCTGGTGCATCGGGTTACATGAACCTGTTTCATTAACGGGGGAATGTAGGCCAGTACACAGAAGAAAATCCCCTCTATGGGATCTTTAACTTCCACCTAGACAACCACCAGCCATGGCCAGAAGGGATCTTGGTTTAGTCTCATCCAAAGGATGTACTCTCAACAGTGCAGCGCCAGCACCCCCTAGTGTTGCACTACAGTGTTAGTATTGGGTATTAGCCCACTATCCTGCTGTGGGACTAGAACCCATTTTCTTCTGGCCTTAGAGGTGAGTGTTCAACCTGCTGAGTCACTGATAACCTGACAGCCATGAACTGACTGAATGATACTATGCGCACATATGAACAACTGCACAACCGTGCTACTGGGTTTCGTAACTGAGTGGTATATAAAAGCTGTATTTTAAAACGCAGCAGGTGACAACTCCCTTTTGCTTCTCTACCTTTCTTGTAGCTTTTTGGAATGGTTCAGCACTGCTGGTCATCCCAAGCATCACTCCTGAGCAAGGTGGAGTCATAAGTATTTTTAATGTGCCTTACTACTATTTGTTTGTATATTTTTCCACCAATTTTCCTCAAAGAAACCCATATC
The DNA here is from genome assembly GCA_016271365.2 of Neoceratodus forsteri. Classification (NCBI taxonomy): domain Eukaryota; kingdom Metazoa; phylum Chordata; order Ceratodontiformes; family Ceratodontidae; genus Neoceratodus; species Neoceratodus forsteri. Next base: position 63,004,750 of record JADMNL010000032.1, read on the forward strand.
TCTCTTTTTGATAAAGAAGATGATTCAAAATGTCAAACCTTCTGGCTGGATTAAGTTACAGTTTCCATGTCGCATTGCTGTCGCAAAATTTAAAGCTTGACATGCTGCTGTAAGACCATTATCTGACAATAACAAAGTGCAACGAGAATTTAATGTGCCAAAATATACATGTCTGTCCTGTCAATGGAGCTAATAACACAACGTTGTTTCCTTACGCTAAATGTTGAATAAAATGCATCGTAAATGTTATGGTTTCCTTGATAAATATGTTATTGTACTGTATTTATTTGTTGTGAATCTGTAAAACTTTTGTGAGATATTTTAATAAATGTTTGCAGCAAAATATAAGAGTTTTAGTTTCAGATTTTCTTCTGCACCCATTTGTTTCTTTTATAATTTTTCCAATGACTGCCTTACTATAGCACTGGGTCAGTTAATCCTAAAGCCATTCAATTTGATGGAAAATAGTACCGTACATCCCTGCTGGTGGTAATGCAAAATGTCAGAGTTTTAATGTTGGAAAATGTAAGCTTATGCATCTTGGGGGGAAAAAAATACTGTTTAAATGGTATGGAAATGAACCTGGCCAATGGCCATGTGACAGCATGTTGCACTGTTTATTTATTGAAGGTTTTGGAATTACAAACCTTTGAGTCAGACTCATTTCCAGAGGCTCCACGTCAAGAAACAAAAGCATAATACACTGGATATAACATTGAGGCAGGGTACAGAGGGTGGAAAGCACAGTTACATAGATACAATACAGTATAGAACATTACAGAGAAGTCTTTTTTTTTTTTAGTTGTTTTAACCAGGAGTAGCACACTAAGCTGAAAGCTTTTTTACAGGAGTGACCTGGGAGCATAGGGAAGTTAAGTGACTTGCTCAGGGTCACACAGTATGCAAGTGGAAGCTGTGGGATTCAAACCCAGGTCTGGTCTGTTGGATGTCACCAGATGTGCAGCTCAGAGCCATAAACCACTGCACTATACTGCCTCCCTATGTGGTCCATACATGTTGTTAGCTAAGCCGGTCCCTGTAACATAGGGACTAGTTATTGTCAAAAGGTAATAATGCAGTCTGGGAATTTAGACTTTGTCAGGCATATCAAACATATAGTTAAAAAATATTGACAGGACTTCATCAACCATAATGGAAGATTAATTTAGAGCTCCGTGGTGGTGTGAAAATCCATTGGAATCTGGTGCTATCAGTTGTCAGAGTGCACGTACTGCTGAAAATACAACAAGAGGAATGAGTCAGCTAACTAAATCGAGGGGTAGGAGTTCAAACAAACCCTCCACAAGATGCAGATCATAGCCGGACCACAGCCCGAGTGTCCCGCTGTCCAGGGCCTCGGAGTCAGCTGCAGGCTCTGGCAGGGAGGAGAAGGAGACCGCTTCACGAGGGAGCTCCCTCGACGGCCAAGCAACGGTCCATATAGTTAAAATGCTCTAGAGGATTGATAGTAATGTGAAAGTTATAAAACAAGACCTGAAGCACCTTGAGAGGAGAACAGAAGATCTGGAAACAGGCCTGGACGGGCTCCGTGAGGATTCTATGTGGCTCAGTAGGGCGGTGATTTACTTGGCAAGAAGGGAGAGGGAACTTACAGCAAGGGCCGAAGACGCTGAATCCAGAGGAAGAAGAAAAACAATTCGTATTTTTGGTTTTCCAGAGGGTGCAGAGCAAGATGACCTAGCAGAATTTATCAGGACCTGGCTTAGGCAGGAATTGGAAATTCCTAATACAGAACCCCTGGAGCTCGAAAGAGTTCATCGAGCCTTGGGCCCGAAACAAAAAAAGCGCCCCCGTTCAATCCTAGCCAAATTCACCCATTACCCCGTGAAAGAAATGGTGTTACGGAAAGCTTGGGGTAAAAGAGACTTGAATCTAGATGGGAAGCGAGTATTTGTTGACCATGACTTCCTGCCTACTACCATGTTGAGAAGGAAGTGAGTTCTGGCAGTCATTAAGCAGCTGAAGGGGCAGCAAATTAAAGCCTACCTCCACTACTCAGCAAAACTGCTGGTGCACTGGCCCACGGCCAGCAAGTTGTATGATTCCCTGTTGCATGCCAGCAAACCACTTCAAAAGGCTGGGATTACGCTCCCCGACCTTCAGTCGGACCTCTCAGAGCAAACTCTGCTGCAACTTCGCTGGACAACAGCGGGGAAAGGGCCCATGAGAAGTGGTGTCTCAAAAGGGGTAGGCCCCAATGAACAGCTGTGCAAAGACCTGATACAGCTTGGTAAAGGACTGCAGACCCTACAGCAGAAGTGAAGCCCGCCATGAGGGACATTGTGGTTTGACTTTCCTTTTGTATTTTTCTCCTCTTTGGGGACTGTCTCCTAACTGTGGTTCTGACCATAATGTACAGAAAGCTGACCATGAGAAGGCCGCCCAGGCACTTGGGGAAGGCCTTTGTTCTGACTGCTGTTATGTGGTGGTTCGGAATCACGGGGGGGGGTCGAAGGGAAATGTGACTAGAGCTGAACTATGAATAGAATCACAACACTCTTGTGCGGTGCTTTGGGAGGCAGAATGCTCACGGGCCTCAGAGCCAAATCTGTGGTAAACTTTGGTTTACGGTCAGAGTTGAATTGTATGCTTAGGATTCCTCTAGTGGCGAAAAGCTGCTGGGGTTCGTTTGTGTAACCTGAAGTTTAAATATCCAATTTTAGCTCTCCTGACCTCTGTTGGGATATGGTATAAGCCAAAACAGGCTGCACTGTAGGCCATCTTCAGCATGCAGGAGATTTGGGTCCTGTTATGGGCATAGGAAAGGTTACCCAAAATGGACCAGACAGATGTATTCAAAGCACCTTGTATTGCATAAAGGCCTGAATTTACATTAATACAAGCACCAGCATGGTTAAGATTTTCACGAGGTGGGTGAGTCGCTCATTCCTCTCTCCCTTACCCGCCTTGTTTATGCCACAACCACTTGAACCGGAGGTCCACTCAGGGGATAGGTCGCCCATCGGAGGTCAGCCAGTCTTTTCCTTTCTTCTGTCCTGACGGTGCTGCCCCCGGAAAGAGATTTTACCTTCCCGCTGATAGTTCACCCTAGAAGACTGCCTTCCAGGGTACTTCCAACTGGGAGTGTCGGGGGCGTGGGGCTAGTTAGCAGCCCATGCTCCTGGGTGGAGGGAGTTTCCCTCCGATTAAAGCCTTGTTTGGCCTATTTGTAAATAGTTTGGTATTGAGAGGAAGGCTTTTTTTTTTTAAGACTACATATGTAGCTGGTTATTTCAGGGGGGGTTATGGGTTTGAGGTTATTGGGGGGTTTGAGGGATATGGGGGGGTGGTGAAGTGTGGTGGTTCTGGTGGGCTGGGACTCATTCTGTGTGCCATCCTCCAAGGAAGTGGGGACTCGAGAGGCTGGATATCATGCAAGAAGTATGAAGGGAGACAAGACTGAGAAAATTTAAGAACAGTGTACTATGGGGACATTGAAATTGGTCTCATTCAACGTTAAAGGGCTGGGGTCGCCTGTAAAGAGGCACAATATTTTAAGAGATTTGGCTAGGGTCCACTGTGATATCGGTCTCCTGCAGGAAATCCACCTTTCAGTAACAGAGCACAAAAAATTATGTCGCATGTGGGTTGGGGAGGTGTTTGCCTCATCCCACAAAAAGACAAAAAAAAGCTGGGGTGGCTATCCTGGTACAGAAAGGCCTAGGTTTCATTCAGCTGGACTCTTTCAGATGAGGAGGGCAGACTGGTGGTCCTTTCCGGAAGGGTCGTGGATAGGGTAATTCACATTGTGCACATCTACGCTCCCACCCCTGTTAACCCCGAATTCTATAGGTATGCCTTTGGTGTGATAGTCTCACTCCCTGAGGGCCAAATTATCATAGGGGGAGATTGGAACTGCGTAGGGGACACAAGATGGGACAGATCTGGAGGGAAGGGGAACCGGGAAATAGAGGTTGGCTCCAAGACTCTTTTCCTCCTGCGCACTGAGGCTGATTTGGTGGATACTTGGAGGGATAAATATCCTTCCAATAGGGGCTTCACCTTTTATTCACATCCACAGGATTCATACTCACGGATAGACAGATTTTACACCCAAAAAGCGTGGGCAAGTTCGATAGTGGACCAGCAGATTTACCCTATATGTTTGTCAGACCATGCAAAAATCAGTCTCACTAACAACCTTGGGCCACGACATAAACAGTCCCTGTGGCACCTAAATGCTGGGGTCCTTAAAGATGAAGTTTTTGTTTCTAAAATCAAAGAGGTGATAGATAATTACATTAAAGAGAATATGGTGAAGTTCCTCTGGGATGGATTAAAAGCAGTGGTAAGGGGTAAAGCAATTTCGTATGTAGCTCAACAAAAGCGGGTCAGGCAGCAGAAGCAAGACAGCCTAGAACAAAAAATCAAGGAGCTAGAAGATATACATAAAAAAGGGGGCCCCCGTAATATACTAAGGGAGTTGAAGCTGGCAAGGGAGCAGCTACAGCAGCTTCTCTCGATAGAAACCGAGAACACCCTTAGGTTCAGAGCACAAAAGTACTACACGGGGGGGGGGTAACAGAGTGGGTAGGCTGTTAGCATTTAGATTACGAAAACAAGAAGCCGACAGGCATATCTCTGGGATCCTTGACCCAAGAGTGCTGGGGGGGCTGATCACAGGCGCTCTTCAGATAGCAGAATGTTTTAAAAAGTTCTACAAGGACGTTTATAAGTCGGAGGCCTGTGCCAGTCAACCAGACATGATTAAAAAATTCATTTCCGGATTAAAGCTGCCTAGACTCTCTAGTGCTCTTGAAAAAGAACTAGACCAGCCTTTTTCACAGTCAGAGTTGGCGGAGGTAATTAAGAAGCTCAAACATAATAAAGCCCCAGGACCTGATGGCTACATAACAGAATACTACCAAACGTTCCAAGATAAGCTGTCTCCGCTGTTGTTACAAGTGTGCAATAGAGCCCACATACCCTCCGAAGCTCCGGATACCTGGGCACAAGCCCTGATTTTGGTCATTCCAAAACAAGACAAAGACACTACCCTTTGTGGTAGTTACCGCCCTATTTCATTGTTAAATTTGGATGTTAACATTTTGGCTAGGATGATAGCAAATAGGCTTCAAGATGTAGTGACCCAACTGATTCACCCAGATCAATCTGACTTTATGCCGGGGAGACACCTTCACGATAATGCCAGGAGACTGCTCACGGTGATGGCACACTCTCAATTTAGAGGGAAGTGGGACCCTTCAATGGTGATCACACTTGATGCCAAAAAGGCCTTCGATCGCCTTGAGTGGGGGTACTTAGGGGAGGTCCTCAAGAGATTTGGGTTTGGCGTCAGGTTCCAAGCATGGGTAGATGCCCTCTATACCAACCCTTCAGTAAGGGTAAGACTGAGTGGGGTGTTCTCCCAACCATTTTCCATCAGAAGAGGGACAAGACAAGGCTGCCCCCTCTCGCCCCTACTATTTGCCCTAAGTATGGAACCTCGGGTGGAGGCATTCCGGTCACACGAAAATATTTCAGGGATCACAGTTGGGGGGGGGGGTGGATAATCATATTTCCCTATACGCCGACGACACCCTACTTTACTTAAAAAAAAAATCTTATCCTTACCAACCACCATGAATATTCTTAGAGAATCTGGTTCTATTTCAGGGTTTAAAATTAATGAATCTAAATCAGAAATAATTTAATTGGGTGCACCGGTTCCCTCATCGGTGAAATCCTTGACTAACCTAAGGTGGAATACCAGCACCATTAGACACTTGAGGATCCAGGTCCCGAAGGATCTTGGCAAGTTATTCCAAGCAAATTATGTGACATTGTTAAACGTGTGAGAGAGGATTGTGCTAGATGGGCCGCTTTACCTCTTACAATGACTGGTAGTGTCGAATCGGTGAGAATAAACATTCTCCCGAGGATGCTCTTTTTGTTCGATGCAATTCCTCTGTGCCCCCCAAAGAAGTTTTGGTTGGAAATTCAAAAGTTAATAAGCAAATTCATATGGGCAGGGAAGAAACCTAGGCTTGGCTGGGCTCTCTTGAAACTGCTTAAGGGGAAGGGTGGTTTGGGAGTCCCTGATTTCAGGAGGTATCACAGAGCGGCTCAGCTACAATACCTGGCAGCTTATGCTTCTTCAGAGGTGGTGCAAAGCTGGGTTAAAATGGACCTGCCACTGCTAAAACCACATACCCTTACATCAATCATATTCAATAAGATCAGCCCTAGGGTAATACAAGGACTACCTAGTCCTTGGTTTAAGGCACTGATTACAATATGGGCACACACTGTGAAGGACCCGAGACTACAACCCTGGCAGTTAAGACAGGGAAGGATCCTTCAGAGAGTGGATTTCCTGCCGGGGAGGGAAAACCCGATGTTTATACGTTGGCATAGGCTAGGACTCTAGAAGTTCTCACAGTTCTTTATTGGAGACACCATAAAAAGTTTCACCCAAGTTCAGCAGGAGTTCAACATCCCAGTTTCAGATTTCTATGGCTATTTACAGATTAGGCATTACCTCCAGGTGGAGGAGCGGAGTAGCGCAGCACAGAGGCCGGTTCTTTTCAGCCCACTCCTGGATCTGCTTCTGGAATTACTTAATGGGTCACTACCCAAGACCCATTTGATTTCTAAGTTATATTCGGCAGGAGAGCCAGATAGTGTGGACTCCAGATCCCGAATTCAGACCCTCTGGGAAAGAGAACTGGGTCTGCGGGAGGGAGCACCTAGATGGGAGGTGATAATGGAGGATGGCGCACAGAACCACAGCCTCGCCCACATGGAGGGAGTTCAGATGGCAAGTGCTCACAAGATTTTTCAAAACACCAGTGCTAACCAAACACTACGGTCAAACTTGTTCAGATAAATGTTGGAGGGGCTGCGGGCAGGTTGGGTCGCACGAACATATTTTTTTGAGCTGTCCCAAACTCAGGAGCTACTGGAACCTAGTAAACCAGGGGCTGAGCCGGATTTTACCGACAACAATATCAGAACAGCCTCTGTACCTTCTGCTAGGGCAGCCCCCTCAAGGTTTGAAAGGCTCAAAAGCTTTTCCCAATCTTGGTGGCCGCAGCCCAAAAGGCAATTACAAGGCTGTGGATGATGGAGACACCCCCAGGAGAGGAACATTGGCTGTCATGTTGTAACCAAATCAAAATAATGGAAAGGCTCACAGCCAACCTGAGTTTAAGGCTTGAATTATACAAGTCTCGCTGGTTTCCCTTCTTTGAGTTCCTTGGCACCAAAGAGGGAGTCTCAACTCTGGAGATCTTGGCCAGAGAGGTCCTAGATTATTAGCAAGATACGGCTGGAATTCCAGCATCCCATAGTGCTCAGCTAACCAGACTTCACCCACATATGTCATGTTATAAATGTGACTGTTACAGACTCACCACGCGCTAAGGGAGGGGGGGTGCAACGTTTAGTTAAGTTGCTGTTATGTAATGTACTACTTCTTTGTTTTCTCACAATCTTCTACCCCTTTGCTGCTTTCAATAGCAATTAACTAAGGGTTACAGACTTAAAGTATGAAAGTAATTGAGGTGCGAAGTGCACAATCCAGCCTAGGACTTTGTTAGTTTAGTAGCTTACTCTATCAATTGTATGTGGCTGGTCATTTAATTTAATTTATAATCAATACTGTACAAACTAAGCTTGTATAGGACCTATCATCTGTCAAGGATAATGTATTGTCTTTCCTATATTTTTCTTTTTCTGTGACCTGTCATTATTTGAAAAATGAAAGAATAAAAAAACTGCAATTTAAAAAAAAAATAATATATATATTGACAGTGCGCTGTGGCTTAGGCACAGGCTGGTAGACAGTAGAAAGTCTGGTGATGGGCAGATGCAGGAGCGTTGAGAAAGACTGAAGAGTAATGGCCCCAGGATGGAGCCCTGGGGAACTCCTGAGTGTATTGGGTGGGAGAGGGATAGTATGTTACTGATCCTAACACACTGCAACCGTGATGACAGGTAGCTGGAGAACCGGTTGAGGGGCCCTTGGGAGAAACCCATTTGAAAGAGAGTGTCCAGCAGGAGGGGGTGGTTGACCATGTCAAAGGCCTTGGATAGGTCTATAAACACAGCTCCTGCTAGCTGTCCCTTATCAAGTGCGGAGTGGTTATAGGTTGAAAATTCCAGGAGGGCCGTGGTGGTACTGTGCCCAGAGCGGAAACCATGCTATTGATTGCAGAACAGGTTAGGAGTGTCTAGGTAGGCTGTTAGCTGCTCAGCCACCACCTTTTCTAGGGCTTTACAGAGAGGGGAAGGATTAAAATTGGTCAGTACTTACCCAGGGATAGGTGGTCCCCACCTTTGTGGATGGGCGTCACTACTGCATTTTTCCACTTTTTGGGAAAGTGACAGGCAGAGTGAGTGATTCAAGAGGCCAGTAAGGGGGAGAAGCAGTATGTCCACTGCCAGGCAGAGAAGTTTTGTGTCCAGCTGGTTGTTTAGGGGTCTGGAACCTTTCAGGGCCTTGGCTAGGTATGGCTCTGCTTCCTGAGGGGTCATTGTCCTTGGGTAGAAAGGTGGGTGTGAGATCGGGGGGGGGTCTGAGGTGGGAATGGGGTTGAAGAAGTTATGGGGAAGTACTGAGCTCAGCTCAGTGAAGCTGGTGTTGAGGGTGTTGGCTATTTTCTTCAGGTCTGTAGTGACTGAGGTGTTTATAGTAATCTGCGAGGGGGGTGGGGACTGCTATTTGCCATTCAGTGTTTTTTATGTTATTCCAAAATTTTCAGGAGGAGGTAAGCTGGGCCCTAAAGTGTTCAGCTTTGGCTTGGTGGATGGCCCAAGTGCATTTATTCTGTTCCACTCGACAGGCCTGTCTGTTGGCAGGCTTTGTGGAGTCCCTTGCTCTATGCCACAGATTGTCTCTGTGCTTTAGTTGCTGGATGAGGGAGGGAGTTATCCAGGGTGCGTTTTGCTGCTTGCAGTGGGTCTTTTTTTGAGGAGCAAACGTATCACAGGCTAGGGTAAAGGAGCTGTGGAAGTAGTCTACAGCAGAGTCCACGCTGGTGGCCTGATATATCAGAGACCAATCCCAGTGGGCAAGGTGTTCCTTGAATTTGGCGAGGTTCCCCGAACGGAGGATGTGCCGGAGCGTAGTAGTTGGAGCGGGGGCAGGTCGCTTGCCCGACCAAGTGCAGACGACTGGGGAGTGGTCACTTAGGGAGTCTGGAAGTACAGTTATGTCCTTTATTCTATGGGGCCAATTGGAGATTATGATGATGTCCAGTATGGTGTGTTTGCCTGTGGTGAGGTTGTGTCTAGTGGGCTGAGTCACCAGCTTGTGGAGGTCTAGTGCTGTGAGTGCATCCTTGGAGGTGGTAGTTGTGCAGGCAACCTGCATACAAGAATGAACCTGAGTCGCTGCACTGAGAGGCAGGCATAGCAAAAACAGCTGCCATGTGGCAGTGTGCCTCAGCTGAGAAGGGTGGATGGTGAGCTCTAGCACCCCAGCCATACCTCTCAAAACTGCTATGAATTCTGTATAGATACATAGACGGCGTCAGCAGATAAGGGCCTACGTCCCACCCAGTCTGCCCATTTGAGCTTGTAAGTTCACTTTGTTTTCCTAGAAGTCTGTTGCCCCTCACCACTGACCTCCAGAATTCCTTTATGTCTATCCCGTGATTGTTTCAGCCCCCACCACTTACTCTGGCAGGGTGTTCCACTTGTCCAACACCCGTTCTGTGAAGAAATTCTTCCTCACATTTCCTCTGAATCATCCTCCCTCCAACTTCATCCCATGCCCTCTAGTTCTGGAACATAATTTTTGCTTAACAATAGTGTATTCCTGCACCCTGTTTCTCCCTGTAAGATACTTGTATGTCTCTATCATACCCCTCTCCTCCAGGGAGTACATATTCAAGTCCTTCAACCTGTCCTCATAGGACTTTTTTTTTACCAATTATTTTACCAGGTGAGACACACTAAGCTGAAAGCTTGTTTGCAGGTGCAACCTGGGAGCACGAGGAAGTTAAGTGACTTGCTCAGGGTCACACAGTATGCACCTAGGGGGCTGTGGGATTCAAACCCAGGTCTCTAGATTTGCAGCTCAGAGCCTTAACCCACTGCGCCATACTGCCTCTTACTTGCCTGGACTTGTGATGCAATCCATGTGCCATCTTTATTGCCCTTCTCTACCCTATGTCCTTATGTAGGTAAGGTCTCCAGAACTCTACACTGTACTCCAGGTAAGGCCTCACTAGTGTCTTGTATAGTGGAATTATGACCTCCCTTTTCCTGCTGGTGATGCCCCTGCCCATGCATCCTATTTGCTTTACCTGCTGCCTTGTCACACTGTTTCCCTACCTTGAGGTCATCAGAGATGATAACTCCAAGATCTCTTTCCTGCTTGGTGCATGCTATATCCTCACCCCCCAACTGATATATTGTGCCAGGGTTTTTGTGCCCCATATGCATTCTCTTGCATTTCTTTGCACTGAATTTCGACTGCCAAACCCCTGACCATTCTTCAAGTTTCTGCAGGTCCCTTCTCATTCTGTCTACACCCTCTGGTGTGCCCACTCTGTTACAGAGCTTTGTGTCATCAGTGAACAGGGAAATTCTGCCTTCTAGGTCCTGTGCAATGTCACTGATGAAGATGTTGAATAGGACCGGTCCCAGCACTGATCCCTGTGGTACCCCACTGGTCACTCTTCCCTCTGTGGAGTGACAGCCATTTACCACCACCTTCTGTGTTCTGCCGCCCAGCCAGTTACCTACCCACCACACTACTGTCCTGCCCACACCCATATTCCCTAGTTTGTGTAATAGCCTTCTATGTGGCACAGTGTCAAAGGCCTTGCTGAAGTCCAGATAGGCCATGTCCACTGCCCTCCCCTGATCCACCTCCCTAGTCACCCAGTCAAAAAATTCAATGAGGTTAGTCTGACACCCTGGGGTGCACCTCATCTGGCCCCATTGCTTTATCAACTCTTATTCCTTTCAGTTCCTTCTGGACCCTTTCTCTTGTAAAGGGACTTATGCCCATTTCTACATCATTCCCCTTGTACTCCCTTCAGGCCCATTACCTTCCTCTTCCTCAGTAAAGATGAGTGAAATACCTGTTCAATATGTCAGCTTTACTGTTGTCATCCTCCACGCGACCCCCATCCTCCCCCTTCAGTCTCATACTATCCCTCCCTTTGCCTTTCTTTTTTCGCTTATGTACCTGTAAAAGGTTTTGATCCCTCTACCCACTGATCTTGCAATGTGCTCTTCTGTCTGAGCTTTGGCTTCCCTCATGGACCCAGGGGCGTCATTTCAGCAAAATCATAGGGGTAGCAAGGTGGGGGGGCGAGGTGGAGGGGCCAGTGTGGGCGGCCAGAGAGGTGGCATTTGTCAATGTGACATAGAGCTAGTTACCAAGTAATTTAAAATGGGTGTGAACTGGATAGTAAAGTTTGAATATAAATCTGAAATGGGTCATTACAGATGTTGATTCAAATTAAATGGCTAGTTTTCCTCAAATTATGGAATCAGTATAGTGAAAGTCCCATTCCTCAACTGTACAAATATTAGACAATATTATAATGTATGAATAGCCCTTATTATCCATTGAAATCAAACAGATTACAACCTTGTAATCCCACTGTTGTGATGTCAGAACCTTATAAACCCCGCTCACCTATGTCATAGCAGTGGGTTTACAAAACGAATACCAGTGTTATTCAGTATTCACACCAGAATGTGATTGTTAGTCTCAATACAGTATTCAAATAACATTCCAGTTGTCACAGTTTACTGTTACTGAGTCTAGCAATCACTATGTCTGATAGAGATTTTAACTCTGGTGCTATTCTGGCCCGCTGTCATTCAGTCCGTGTATCCTAATAATGTAGAAATGCCTGGCAGGTCAGAGGAAAGAGAATATTTGGGTCAGACAAATGACAGAAATGTGAATCAACGTATTTGGAAGGACACATATTGGGAAGGCAAAGATGACTAAAACAAAGGTTACCTGTTAAGGCACAGAACAAAAGTCAGGAAAATAAAGTAATTTCTGTTCTGATATAAGCAGCCCTGTGCTGGGGAGAATTATTGCCTAAAATACACTAAACTGCCACCATTAACTCCTACATTTTCAAACTTTTATGGGGAGCATGCCCTGGACCTCCTAGAAATATTTGGAATCCCCAATAAATCCTGGCTATGTCCATGGTTTAACCTCATGCAGTTAACACTTGCATCTCTTGGGCTTATTGCCAGTGAGAAAAAACAGACAGAATGATAGAAGATGCAGGAAACTTTATTTATAAAAAGCAAAATGATTGAAGTTTTGAGACCTGCCTTTAAGGGTTTGTGCCACTTTCAAAATATATGAAATTTAGATATAATCTACAGAAGCATGAGAGCAATTTCTATTACAATTTATATTTTTGAACAGCTTTTAGAAAACCACCATTAAAATTAAATTAGCTAATTCTGGCCTCACACAAACATGTACAGTATATAATACCAGCCTTTGAAGATATGTCCCCTAGAATACAAAATTGAATTATGTTTCACTGATCAAAATATTTATTTACTGGAATCTCAGATAACACCTTTGAGCTAAAAGCTCATTTACAAAGGTTCCACGTTGTTAAGCAATAGACAAGGTACGTAGACATTACAAAACAGATAGGGGTATATACAGCAGGCAAGTACATTATGGTACATACAGATACAGATTCAAGTAAGTACAGTTAAAATACATCAGGTAGGAGAGGTCAACTTTATTGCAACAGTACTAAGAGCATACCTAAGGTGGACAAGCAATTTATAGTGGTAGCTGAGCTTTAGAGAATGCAGGTAGAGTTATGGAGGGTCAGAAGTGGTGGTGACCAAAGGAGGGGGAGGACAGAATAGATGAGAGCAGGGAGAGGGTGGGGGCAAAGACAAAGGGGGACAGGATAAGGGGTTGAGTAGTCAGAGGGTGGGATTGGATAGGAATCTACTCAGGGTTATATAAGTAGGGTGATAGGGCATGGCCGGGTAATGTTGGGGGAGAGGGATAAGGGAAGGGTTTTAAAGTGGGAGGTGAGGTGAGAAACGAGGCGGTGAATATTGGGGGATTAATATTTGTGAAGAGAAAGCAGGAAGGAGGGGGATAAAGAGGGGACATGGGGGTAAGTGCTCAGTGGGGTCACACCAGGCAGGGGAGGAAGTGGGGGGGAGATGGATGCTATGCAGGACAGATAAGCTATCAATAACAGTAGGATTAGGCACAGGTGATGCAGTCGAGCTACTAAATATGGCGATTATTACATGAGAATTTGATGGGACAATGGGCCTTGAAATTGGTAACTACTTAATAAGATAAAATGGTGGGGTTTGTTGATAAAATTAATTAAAAGTGCTTCTGCTGGGGCTCAGCAATAATTAAAGACAATTGAAGCAACTTCTAAAGTTATTTAGAGTAAAGATGGGAGAATCACAAAGGTTTTGAGGTTCCAATAGGTTCTGATAAGCCATGAGATGTTTTTATAGTAATCAGAGCCTTATTTGAACTTTCTAAACATTTTAGTTTAAAATACAAAAGTATTAACCATCATTGTCCACCCATAAGCTATTGTCAGTGTAGGCAAATGTATCCACTGTAAAAGCAAACTGGAGTGGTACACAGTAAATATAATTTGTGCCATACAGCTAGTTAGTACCCTTGTGTAACACCACTGTGAATATGACCATTTAATACAGACCTGGCCCACTGGTTCCTTTCTACACCTCCTGCCTTAATTATGGGTAATTTGCCCCACCACCAGCCTTCTTTCTAGATCAAGACCGCTTTGCGGAGGGGAGATATTAAGCTCCAAAGCTATGTTTCAGAAATGATCAGAACCTGAAAAAGTGCTGATATGAATATTTTACAGAAACTAGCACAGGTTCCTCTGGAAGGTTCTGATCATACCTGAACTGGTTCTTCCATCCTTAATTTAGACACATCTGGATGCTCTCTCTTTTTAGGCCGATTATGTTTGGACTATTTTGAGAAAGCAATGGTGTAATTAAGGACAGCAGAATGATCAGGATTTCTGGTGGAGCAAATGCTGTCTGGAGTGGATATAATTGGCTTAAGCTGAATATGATCACTTCAAAAATTGTTATTTTTCCTGCCAAGAGAAACTAATCAAGTTGAACAAGACTGGTGGGGTGCCACCATATACCATCAGTACACCACCACCTTTACAATGCTGTGTCAGTAGAGCACCAGATTTCGGTGAATATCATTTATGGCAACCTCTCTGTGCCCCCTTCCTGAGGTCTGCACCACTGGAGTTGGTATATTTAGTATGGGGAAGTGTTGGGGGCACAGCCACCCTCAAGGGTGGGGGGAAGGGCACAGTCACCCATAAACAGAGAGGTAACCATTAGTGACAGTTGCTGAAATCTGGCACTGTATTGACACGGTGCTGAGATGCAGTGGAACCAGGTGCCACTGAGCACAGAAGCAGCCTTACTCCCTCTGTTGATGATCTTGCTATGTACAAAAAAGAAAAAAGGTCCTGACACTCCCAAAACTCTTATCAGATCCTGTCCTGGTATTAATCTTTTTTTTTTTTTTTCAAAAGTGCTGCCCCCCACACAAACCCTTGAGCCCAAGTAGGACTGGCTGAAATAATCTTGGAATTTCAATTTTTTTTACCATTTTGATCTAGGCACCAAACATTTAAATGATATGATAAAATAATTCTTAATGATCAGCTCTTAAAAATACTGTATTTGCCCTCTCTTTATTAACAATAACATTTTTACACGTCGAGATGACTCTGTTTTCCACTTGATAAAATATCTGACTGCTCTCTAAAGCAACAGCATTGATTGATTTAAGAAGGGGTGAATAGGGTCAGATGTTTAATCACCAAGGAGAGGATTTGTGATCTACAGACAAATTTACTGTAGCAAGGGAAATACAATACAGCTGGGAATAAGATGAAGATACAGGCAGACTCAGTTAATGTTCTTTAATTGGGACTAAGAAGATAAATAGACTCTTGCTGGCAGACTCAGTGGAGACTACAAATGGTAGCAAAGAGGAGGAGCTGACAAAGTCAGCTGAGGCATCACTACAATGAATAAGAAGAGGTGGAGGAGGGCTGAGTTACACTGGCAGACTAAGTAGGTGCACCTTAAATAAATGAAAGTGAAGGACTGAAGTTAAGTCCCATTGGCTGACTCATGACTGTGAAAAACAAGTGAGAAAAATGTCTAGCCTGCCAGCAGGCAGCTGCTTACCTTTGCTGGGCGATGTGGGCTGGCTGTGCTGAGCGCTCTCCTCTGCTACTGCAGCTACCCACCTCACTCCCGCTCCTCTGAGGCTCCTGCTGGCTGCTCTGCTGCCTGATGCGGTGCCGTGCCGCCGCCCGGACTGAAGAGGACACTTACATGCCACCATGCCACTTGGAGAGTCCGGCTACGTAGGCCTCAGCCTGCCTGCCTAATAAACCAACCTCCCTCCCTCCAGACCCTAACCCCACCAGAGTGCTCGAATCACTGCCCAGCCCAGTCCACTCGCTCTACCTAACTCCCCCCGGTCGTCTTCCTCTACAGCAGCACCGCTAGTCTGTCTGCTGCTCAGCCTGGCGGTGTGTGTATCCCGACGAACTCCCGACTCATACTACGACAGTCAACAGACAACACGATGAAACCGCTCAGTGTCCTCGCCTAGCCTGATTCCCGAATCCCGCCAATCCTCACTCACGGAATTGCCCAGAGTTGACGCATGCGTATCGCGCCTAATAAGCTCTCCCCTCCCAGCCAATCACAGTGGTGCAAGTGGTACTTGCGAACCCCAACCAACCAGTCAGAATGATTTGGGGGGGGGGTTGCAAACCAAGCGGACGGAAGGCGCCATCTGTGATCTGTGCCAATTTTAACTAATGTGATGGCAGCACAGACAGAATACTTCCTGAAACCTCCTCACAGCACAAGTGCACGGGCACATAACGCTGCTGGGGAAGCAAAAAAGAAGTTGTTTTTTTTTTTTAATTCAGCTGGCCAGCGGCGGCCAAGTGCTTCCATTTTAATTAAGCCTTGGCAGGGTAGGCAGGGGTCGCAGGGGTTCACAGGGTCGCGAATGCACCCCGGCACCCCTAAATGACGCCCCTGCATGGACCTCCCTTTGCTTTTTCTGGTACTTCTCCCTATCCCCTTCTGCCTGTGTCTTTTTGTATTGCCTGAATGCAATATTTTTGGCTTTCACTTTCTCCACTACCTCCCTGGAAAACCATAATGGCATTCTCTTCCTTTTCCCCTTGCTAATCTGCTTAATGCATAATTCGGTTGCTCTTGTAATTCCCATTTTAAATACTGCCCACTGTTCCTCAACCCAGTTCCCACCCCATTCCTCTTAATGCCTCTTTCAAGCATCTCCCCATTTTCCCAAAGTCTTCCCCCCAAAATCTAGGATTCGTGTTTTTTGTGTGGTTTGGTTCTGCTCCTTCTGTGATTTCAAACCACAATGACTGGTGGTCACTGTTACCCCCATCACATTGTCCCTATTTGTGAGCACGAGGTCCAGTATTGCCTTCTGCCGAGTTGGTTCCATGACCAGATGCTTGAGGAAGGCACCTTGAAGGGAGTTCAGGATAAATCTGCTCCTGGTTGATGCTGCTGCTGGGATGCTTCAGTCCACGTCTGGAATATTGAGGTCTCCAACCAGCACTACCTCACCCTTGTCTGCCATCCATTGAATGGCTAGCATCAGCTCCCGATCTGTTTCTTCCTCCTGGGCTGGTGGTCTATAGACCACACCTGTGCAGATGGCTGGCCCCATTTTCCTTTCCAGCTTAACCCACAGTATCTCTCCCCTATTTTGTTCCTCCAGGATCTCTGTGGCCTTTACATCGTCATCACATAAAGTGCCACTCCTCCTCCTCCCTTCTTACCTGCCCTGTCTCTTCTGAATATGCTGTAGCCAGGTATGACCATCTCCCAGTTGTGGTTATCATTACACCAGGTGTCTGTGATGGCAACAATGTCCAGGTCCGACTGCACCATGACAGCCTCCAGATCCTCCATCTTGTTGCTAAGGCTCCTGGCATTGGCACACATGGCTTTCCATGATTTGAACTCCCTAGACTGTTTAACTGTTCTACTCCAGCCCCTTCCCTGGTTGTCCTTTATCCCTGCTGTCTGCCCTTCTGTTGAATTTTGCCCCTTTTCTGACTAGCCACCTCTTGAACACTTATCTCCATATTTTGCACACTGCTTTGTAGAGATATCCACTCCTCCTGTTCACTTGTTCCACTGCTAGCAGTGGTGGGGTGGGCAATTAGGTACCCTCCTTGATGGCCTGCCACCCCCCCCTTGGCTAGTTTAAATGCTTGTCCATGTAGCATTTAAACTTATTGAGTGCTTGGATTCCCCTCCAGGATGGATGCAGGCTGTCAGGCTTGAACAAGCCTCCATCCCTCCAGGTGGGTCCCCAGTCACCAATGAATCTAAACCCTTCCTCACAGCACCAGTTCTTCAACCATGAGTTAAAGTTCCTGGTGCATGCACTGCCCCTATGCTATAACATGCCTCTTGCATATCGCTATGATTTTCACACTCAGATTTACCACCCTTGCTCCTTGCAGGTTTACTGACATTTCTCATAATGGGGCCAGTGCTTGAAGGTGCGGAGTGGCTCCATGCTGCGTATGCGAGGCACGGAGACACTTCACACCCATTGCGCCCCCCATGTGGGATGCACTAGGGGGGTGCGCAGCCCCCACACAACCAATCTCCCACCCACTTGGACAGCAATGTCCAGGGGGTGGGTGGGTCTGTGTGTGTGCCAGCACTACACGGCATGCACATAGCCACATAGAGCTGCACACCGGGGCACGCTGGAGGGTAGCCGGTATGCCAGGGTAAACCCTGCCATAAGTCCCGTATGTGCCTCACACGTCTGTCCCACACCAAAGGGACCACTGCTTCCACAGCCACTGGCCGCTTTGGGTCAGCAACCCTAACACTTGGCTGAGCCCCCACCATCCCTGTGTGCCAACACCCCCCATACACACACACACTCATGTGGGCACCGGCCCCTGGACTACATACTTCCCCCCACCTGCCTCTGGGGCTCCATTCAGATGGTGTGGTGGGCTGTTACAACCCCCCACACACACACACACTCTCATCCTGGCACCCCACCCCCACACCTCCCCATCCAATGGGGGCATGACATACCTGGCGGCACATCACACTTTTCACCTCCACAACTGCTAGCCATGAAGACATCCATGGGGGAGTGCAGCAGACGTGCCCCCCATCACATAAGGGATCTGGGATGGGCATCCTATTGGATGCCTGCCCAGGTGTGCAACTCCACCCCATGCGGACTTGTGTGTACCCGTGCGCCGGGGGGGGTGTGCAGGACCATGGACAGGTGGCCAGCAATCATGATTGCGGAGATCCATAGGCAGGATAAGAGCCTTTGGCGCATAATTCCTTCTCGTTAGAGCATAGGCACCAATGTTTGAGCTATTTCTGGACACATACATTTTTTTTTTCAAACTCTATTTCTAGCACCGGAGGACCAGGGCATCTCTCAGGTGTACCCACACAGCCTTAGACTCTACTCCCAGTCTGAAACCCCCTCCCCCCGGGAGTGCAATGGCTGAGCACCCCCTTTCCAGAACCAAAACTCGTCCAGCCCCTCCGGTTTCACCCTGGGGGAGGGTCTGCCTCACCTACCTGGCAGCCTATCTGGGATTAGAGGGACGGTCCTGTGGTGAGTTGAGGGGCTTGGGAGAGCTGGTGGGAGGGTGGTCCAACAGTGGGATGTGGGCGTTGGCTCCCAGGGTCACCGTCGCCTCCCTGGGTCCTCCGGGGATTTTCTAGCATTGTTTTCCCCTTGGGACGTGGTGTGCAATGATTCTTGTGTGGCTCCACCAATCCTCTGCCACTGGAGTCTGCCGTCATCCTGTCCCTACGTCATCCCTTGCTCTTGTGCTTCCTCCAGTCTCCACCAGAGGCTGCTATAGAGCTAGGAACTCCCTGCAATCCACCCCAAGAGAGGAGAGCAGTCCTCCGGACACTCAATCCTCTCCCTCCCCTACCAGCCCAGGTCCATTGCTGAACCTGGGTCACCACCGTGGCACAAGATGTGGTGTCTAGTGCCTCAACCCTCAGTGTCACTGGGCCAGTGGACACACAAATTAGTAAAGCATTGAACTAACTTGACAGAAACATTCCTTAACACTAGAACATATGGATCCCATCATTCTTAGAC
Organism: Neoceratodus forsteri; assembly: GCA_016271365.2. Lineage (NCBI taxonomy): Eukaryota > Metazoa > Chordata > Ceratodontiformes > Ceratodontidae > Neoceratodus > Neoceratodus forsteri. Next base: position 63,023,945 of record JADMNL010000032.1, read on the forward strand.
ATACAGTACTATTCTTTAAAATAAGAAAGTGCTACACATTCTGTCAATTTGCTCAGAATTTTGAAGGCTGGTGTTATGCATTAATTCTGAGAAGTTGAGAGGTATGACCACAGCAACCTCTGTGGCTGGGCCAGGAAGCTTGCCTCTGCCCTAGAGAATGTGCTGTGCAGGGGTGCAAGGCCACTAAGAAGGCAAGGCTCACATTGGAGGAGGTCAGAGGGACCTAGAAAAGAGAAAAACCCATGCCTGTCTAGGCCTCTGGGAATTTCCTGGGTCCTAGTAACTGCTGACACTGCATCCTAGAGTCTTGCATGGGGGGGGGCAGAGCCCCTGCCATGTAGTGGAAACCATGCGGGTAACCGGTAGGTTGTTAGAGCTAAGGGGATTGGAGTATGCACACCTAAATGGTACATCCCTTGGATCAGGGTATATCCCTGGCGTGACAAAGGTGGTTGGGGAGAAAAACCTCTTATAGATAAATAAATGGAATAGAAATTACAACTAGTCACCCAAGAAAAAGATGCAATCACTATAAATAGCCAATTAAAATGGAGGCCACAATGTAGAGCTGCGGCAAATAAAGTAAATCAAACACTGTCTGCTTTAACCATAAGCGCAACACAGTAACTAAATGAAAACATCCATAAGCAATCTCCCTCTCCTCCTACCTTTCCGTACAGTGATGTCAAGTCACAGTCCTATGCTTGTGACATTACAGTTGGTTGACATGGAAATGATTTTAGTGCCACACACAAACATAGAATCTGACAACAGAGAAGGGCCGCTTGGCCCACCCATGTCTGCCCATTTTGTTTATTTATTGACAGATCGATTTATACATACCTTCACTTTTGCTGTAGACTCACTTGATCTATGGTGCTGTCCCTTCCCCTTCCTTATCCCTACACTTCCATTCTTTAATGCCTCCACTGTTTTTTTCCTCCACCACCTCAGCTGGGAGGCTGTTCCATGAATCCTCCATTCTTTCTGTGACTATTTCCTCATATCTCTCCTGATCCTTCCCCCCTCCGGCTTCATAGCATGTCCTCTTTCTTCTAGAGTATCTTTTTTCTGAAAAATACTCCATACAACCAGAGGATTATGATATCACTGAAAAGAAACAAGGTAGGGGTCTGTTTAGCCCTGACAGGTGGAAGATGCACATCTGTATCATATGCTCTGGTCATGCCCCTCCATTAAAGATATTTGGGGCAAGGTCCATAAAGTTTTTGAATGTGCATTTGGGACAACGATCCCTTTTAATCCTAAATTTCTTGTTCTAGGAGGAAGAGATTGAGGTGGGAGTTTGAATAGGCATCAGAATTCTGTAACATGGTCAGCTGCTTTAACGCTCAAGAGGATTCTACTCTCATAATGGAAATCTCCTTCCTATGTGGAACGGGCATCTAGAATAAGTGGAGTCGTCAATAATGAAAGACTAGCACACCAGATTGTGAATAAGAAAGACCTGTTTGAAAAATTGTAGGGTCCCTTTCTCAGTTATCTAGATACTTCAAGTATTTACTCATCTAAAAAGTAACAGGTTTTATTAACACACTCACCTTAGGATGTATTTTATTTATCAGTGTTAATAGCTCAGTTGTGTATGTAAGAGAAATTTTCTGAAGTTGTAATATGTTTTCATTCTTGTGCTCTTCCTGATGTAATTTGTCTTACTGAAATCTAATAACAGTTCTTTAAAGTAAAAAAAAAGCCCTGACAGTCATCTAAGAGAGAGAGAGAAAGAGCATGTCTTTACATGAATCATAAAAAACTAGTAATAATTAAGTTAAACAGCAGTGCAATGAAAAATGATTTTCCAAAACAAGCTAGTTTCAGCTACATTTAATAATAAAAATATCATACCTATCAAATCTGTTTTTCTAGGTACCTCCTATGCAGAGCACCATGAGTTATTTTCATTTTCTTGATCTTAACCCGTATCTGGTTTACAATAGCAATTCTAAGCCAAATGTGGTGCCCATCTTTTTTTTTTCTTGAGAAAAATCTAAATTCCAACATTTCTACTCACATTTTGGTGGAACTATAAAATTTAACCACCAAGTAAAACTGGAAGATGCCTGGAATCTTTTATAGTGAAAAAATGGTTGGGTCAAATTTTTTGCACAATTGTGCTGTGCTGCTGCTTTAAACAACACATGAATACCCAGGCTTGGGATGTCTGCAGCTGACCAGTGAGGCAGGACAAAGGCAGGCATCTGTCTCAGACGCCTCCTGCCTCTGGAATGAGGGCAGCCCCTCTAAGCAAAAGAGAGATAAACATACCCTCAAGTGAATGATGCCATATATATGGCCAAAACTGGAAAGTTTAATGCCAAAAACTGTGACATAAACTTGTCTGCATGCACAGAGGGCACAGAACCCCAATGATCCTTGTCACACTGACTTCAGAATGGGGAGGTGCTGGACTCTCTCCTGCATTTTAATGTAAAAGCAGCAAAAAATGTTCAACACATAACCCAGGAACTGTAAGTATTCATTATATGATAGTGAGCCTGGGATAAAACAGAATTTCAGAATATTGTTTCACAGAAAAAGCTGTATATTTAACAACACGCTTCCATCTAAGGTTACATCAGCTGAAAGCATTCACCTTTCAATAGAGCTGCAAGTTCAGATGGACCCATTGTTCAACGCCTCACCGACCTAATCAAACTTTAGGCTATGAGTAGTAGTGGACAGCTCGCAAACTGTTGAGCAGTACAATGTCTACAAGGGTATGGAGAGGAAGTGCCGTACCAGCAAAGTGAGCAGCATTCGGGACACCAATATGACTTGATCCCATCATCCTCAACAGATGTCAGGCACTGCTACCCTTTGATGTCCTCTACAGCCCAACCTCTGGCTGATGTAAGCCTTAGGGGCCTCTGCAATATTATTTACACTAAGCTGAGGGGGGAAGGGTGCAGGTTAAACTGATGATAAACTGAAAGTGAAAAATAAGTGACAAAGCAAACATATTTAAAGGCCTGCTGATTGGGACCTCCAAGTTCTATTACATTTCTTACAGATTAATGGGCATTCCTATTTAATTAGGTGAGGTGTGCCAGTTTTGCACACTTGTGCCCAGTAGCGGTTGGGATTTGCCAGTCAACTGCATAAAGTATTTAAACAATCTTAAGGGGCCATTTTTCTGAGGGCCTGTGCCAGATTTACCTGTCCCTGTCCAGTGTTAGTGAAGCATTTATCAATTGCAAAATGCAGTTAAATAATCTTATTAGCCATTTTGCTTTGATTAGGTGAGGGGAGCAGTTCCAGTTTTGTACACCCATGCACAATGTTAATAGGGCTTTGCCAGTGCGCTGCAGAGTATTTAAATAATCTTATTCTCCATGATGCTGAGCAGCAGGGAACTGCTCTGGCAACCTGAGTTCATGTTACAGGTCCAGGATGCCTGGAGTGGAGGCCGGCAGGGAGTGCGACAGTGTCCGAGGAAGGAGACTTGCACCACTCAGACCATGACACCTGGAGGTAGTGTGAAGGCATTGCTGGCAAGAGTGACTACACGCTGGCAAGCCCTACTCCCATGCGCCATTATGGTGCACCCTCCGGGGGGGAATGCATGGGAAGAACAAAGGAAAATGCCTGGCTAAGGCAGCCTTGGGTCATGGTCTCAATGTGTGTTCCCTTATGCCACATGACCCTTATCACCGACACATCCACTATTCAGGTGCCCGGTAATGGCTTCCATGGTGGACTTCTCCTTCTCCTCTTATGCCTGCTTCAGTGAGGAGGGGGCCCTCTGGGAGAGATGGAACTCATCCAGGTACCAGAGATACATACTGGGAACTGGGGGTGGACAATGCCAATGAGAGTTAGTCCTACAGGCAGAGGAATACCACGATGTGGGGCCCAAAGGAGTTATGATCTTGGAGGCATGGAAAGTGGCAAAAAATCAAAACACATTAGCCATTCTGCTGGGGACCAGTGCCAGTTTTGGCATTTCATTATTTTTTATTATTTATATTTCTGCTCCTCTGGTCGGCTGCCCCATTCTGACCAACCTCTGGCCGATCACGAATAGCCGGTGCCTACACTTATGCCTGGCCGGGAGGCGGAGCCCTCTTAGGTCGGTCATCATCCTGCTGCCACCAGTGTTTTCTGCCTCGGTTATCACCCAGGAGTAGGAGGCGCATGTGCGTGGGCGCGCGCCACACGGCTCCGGTTACAGTTCCTTTCCCCCACTCCATGGCCTCATGCCTGGCCCCCTTTAAGCCCGTGCCACTCCTAGACTCCACTAGGAGTCCCCATCGGCCGAGAGGTGCCACATCCCCTCCCCAGAGAGGAAAGCCTGCCTGCCGGTGGCTCAATCCAGCTCCGCCCTCCCCCCCCGCTGCTGACCTCCAGCGACCCTAGCTCGTTCCCGAATCCGGGTTGCTGGCGTGCCATGAGGTAAGGCGTCCAACGCCTCAGCCCTCAGCACCACCAGGACGGCTGTTTGTCATTTCATTATTTAGAACTATCATCATCATCAAACACCTTTTTTGTATCATATATTTCTGCTCCTAGGCTGCCCTAACCAGATCCCTACAGATGGCATCCCCCAACCCCGTCATGAACCTTCTCCAAGACTTACCCCTAAGTGGCGGCTGGGTGCCTACGGGAACACCATCACCATGTTGCTAGCTGGGGATGCTTTCCTCCCATTTTCTTCTTCCCCAAGGTCTGCATACATGCACTGATACACGTGCACATGCTTGTGCGTAGCACACTATTGGCATCTGCATTGGGGCCTTCTGTGTGTGTGTCTACTGCTGTATCACCCAGCCTCCACTAGGTAGTGATCATGCAGTGGTACATGCTACTTCCCCCTCCCTGAAGAAGGAAAACCAACCACAGGCACTTAATCCACCTACCCCTGGCCAGCCCTAGAGCAAAGTGAATCTGTTTCAAACCTGGATCACTAGTGTAGCAAAAGGTAGCACTACCACTGTTCTGCGGGGCTAGCACCATTATCAAATATCTTTTCATTATTACAGTAGTCATTGGTATTATTTAAAACAGTACAATTAATATTGATTATGTTGCTACAGTTATATTATTTATCATCATTACCCCATCCTGCAGTCATTAATTTATCACAATATCATTATAGTATTAAAATATTTATTAACACAAATTTTCATCATCATAATCAAAGTACTGTAGTCATTATAGTAGCCATTTGTATGCAATAATATTTTAATACATGGATTGCAAAAAATGGAAATTATGTACCTACCATAATTCTTGATCTTCTTGGACGAAGTCTCCACCACTCGTTCACACTAATGGGAGTACACTGGAGGTGCTAGGACCTAGTAAGAGGAAAACTTTTTCAGGAGGGCCGGCACCAAGATGGAGCTGTGAGGGAGTGGCACCGTGAGCCAGGCTCGCGCGGTATAGACTATCTTAGCGTCGACCCTCCAACCGCTTCAGTACCTTTTTTTCCGAGGAGGTGAATCGTAACTAACAGAGAGGACTATCCTAAAAATCGGACATAAGATAGTCCGAATGACCCGTGTAAGAAGGGCCAAATAACCAAGTCTGCACAGCCCAAAGATTGAAGGAGTGAAGTCCATAAACAGAGAAGTGATCTCGGGGGATGGCGGGTGGGAGTGTGAATGAGTGGTGGAAACTTTGTCCAAGAAGATCAAGAATTACAGTAGGTATGTCATTTTCATATCTTCCTGGATATAAAGTCTCCGACACTCATTTACACTAGTGGGAGAATACCGCGCTAACATAATCCCGAGATGGGTGGCAGGAGAGAGAGAGAGAGAGAGAGAGAGAGGAGCTCACTTTTTAGGACAGAAGTCCATTAAGAATTGTCCTGCCAAAGGACTGATGCTGTCTGGCATGGATGTCCAAGGCATAGTGTTTAATAAAAGGGTGCATGGAGCACCAGGTAGCTGCATTGCAAATGTCTGCAATGGGTACATTACAAATTTCTGCCAGGGAGGCAGTATAGCACAGGGGAGGAGGTATAGTGCAGTGGTTTAAGGCTCTGAGCTGCAAATCTGGTGATATCCAGCAGACCAGACCTAGGTTTGAATCCCACAGCTTCCACATGCATACTGTGTGACCCTGAGCAAGTCACTTAACTTCCTTGTGCTTCCAGGTCACTCCTGTAAAAAAGCTTTCAGCTTAGTGTGCTACTCCTGGTTAAACAACTAAACAAAAAAAATAAAAATAAAAATAAATAAATAAAAGAGATGCAGCGACTGGTCTGGTAGAGTAAGCATACACTCTGCCTTCCAACTTGACCTGTGCGCCATGCAGCAACAGTGGCGAAGGCATGCCACCAATCACGCTGAAATGCACCTGATAGCAACAGGCTGACCCAGCTGGGCTGTGTTGAAGAAGACAAACAGTTGCTGAGCCTCAGATAGAACTACAAAGCTCTCTTTACATCCAGAGAATGAAGGGTACACTCTCCCTCATTCTGGAAGTTAGCAAAGTAGGTAGGAAGGACTAAAGGTTGATTCAGATGAAATTCTGAGACAATTTTAGAAAGGAACTTAGGATGAGTCCTAAGAACTACTTTGTCCTTGTGAAAAACAGTATATGTGGGGGGGAGGGGGTGTCTGTGACCAAGGCATGTATTTCTGATACCCTATGAGCAGAAGTAATGACCACCAGGAAGGGTCATCTTCCAAGTGAGGAATTTCAACTCGTAAGTAGCTAGAGGCTCGAAAGATTTACGAGTGAGCATGTCTAGCACAAGGTTAATGTCCCAGGCTGCACTTGGATGTCTAATAGGAGGTCTGGTATGCAGAATGCCCTTAAGAAACCTCTTAACTACAGGTAGCTGAGCCAGAGACATGGAAAGTACTGGCTCATGATATGCTGAAATTGCACAAAGATGAACTTTGACTGTGGAGTACTGCAGACCAGTGTTTGAGAAGTCTAAGAGATACTCCAGGACTTTATTCAGTGTGCAAGAAAAAGGATTCCAAGAGGATTTTGCACACCAGATAGAGAAATGCTTCCATTTAGCTGTGTAGGTTTTTCTGGTAGCCAGCTTGCATGCAGCTAAAAGAATATCTGAAACTCTATGAGAAACATTAAACCTGTTCACCTCCATCTCCTCAGGAGCCAGGCATGGAGATGAAGAGACCTCAAGTTGGGATGAACTACCGGGCCCTGGTTCAGAAGGTTCATCTGAAGGGTAAGCAGTTTTGGAGAGGTTTCCAATAGCCTATTGATTAGAGGAAACCAAATCTGATGAGGCCAGAACGGGGCAATGAGAATCATTCTGCCCCCCCCCCCCCGTGCCTCCAATTTGAGTAGTACTCTCTCAACTAGGGGAAGAGGAGGAAATGTGTACAGAAAGTGTTTTGTCCACTGCAGCCTGAATGCATCCTGACAAAAAACGCCAGGTCCTGGATTTGTGGATCAGAAGAGAGGCAGTTTTGCATTGTGTGGGGATGCAAAAAGGTCCAGGTCTGACGTTCCCTATTCTTTGAAGAGTGACGGAATGATGGTTAAATCAAGAGACTACTCATGAGGATCTGCCTCCGTTCTGCTGAGATGGTCCGCCAGTTCATTTTGTACTCCTGCAAGATAGACCAGCTGAATCAGAGCCTTGTGCTCCAGGCACCATTCCCACACTCTCATAGCCTCCCTGCATAATGGGTAAGAGTGTGCACTGCCCTGTTTGTTGATGTAATACATCACTGCCTTGTTGTCAGTTTGAAGGAGAATGGTCTTGTGACAGAGTATGTCCTTCAAAGCCTGGACTGCATAGAGGACGGCCATCATTTCCAGAATGTTTATGTGGAGTTGACACTCGTCCTGAGTCCACATTCCCTGGGTATGGAGATCCTGGCAGTGAGCTCTGCAACCCATCAGGGATGCATCCGTGGTAATGGAGATCTGATGATCCAGAGGGATGAAGGGATATCCTTCTAGAAAGTTGTCCTCCTGAGACCACCAGGTGAGGGACCTCTTCAGAAGTTCTGTCACCTTGATGAGAAAGGACTGAGGATGAGTGGTTGGGGACAACTGAGTATTGAGCATCCACTGAGTGGTTCTCATGTGGAGATGAGCCAAAGGTACAGTGAACACCGAGGATGCCACGAGACCCAGCATCTACTGCATCGAAAGAGCTTGAACTGAACTGTGTTCTCTGATGAAGCGGACCATCTATAGGATATTGCTCCTTCTGTCCTCTGGAAGAAAAGCTTTCATGCAGGAAGTGTCCAGAAGGGTTCCTATGAAGAGGAGCTTCTGGGAGGGCTGTAACTGTGACTTTTTGAGGTTCAGCAGGACTCCCATGGACGAGGAAGTCTGCAGCCGTGGCCACGGCTTCCAGAGTCTCTTGCCTGGAGGGGCTTGCTAGAAGCCAGTCATCCAGATATGGGAATACTTGGATTCTGATTTTCCTTAGATGTACCACAAGAACTGCACAGCACTTTGTAAAAACTCAAGGTGCCGAGGACAGCCCAAAGGGCAGGACTCTGAATTGATAGTGTTGACCCAACGCCATGAACCTTAGGTATTTGTGGTGTTTTGGGTGTATGAGAATGTGTTGGTAAGCATCCTGCATGTCCAGGGAGGCTAGCCAATCGTGTTGATGAAGCAAAGGTAGCAGGGTACCGAGTGATATCATCTTGAACTTTTCCTTGTGGAGGAATTTGTTTAAACTTTCTGAGATCGAGAATAGGGTGTATGCCGACAGTTTTCTTTGGAACCAGAAAGTAATAGGAATAGAAACTTGTGTTTCGTTGATCCAGCAGAACACTTCTACTGCCCTGTTGTTCAGAAGGCCTTGTACCTCGGAAGCAAGAAGGTCTGACTGTGCCACAGGCAGCCTGCACTGCCGTTTGAGAGGATGATCCGGAGGGGTTTCCAACAGATTGAGAGAGTACCCCTCATGGATTATCCTGAGGACCCATTTGTCTGATGTTATGGATTTCCACTTGTCATAGAACTGAGTCAGATGTCCTCCTACTGCCGAGGAAGAGTCCCCCTCGGACAGCTGAGGTGGGGCCTGGGCTGGAAATTCAGAAGGTGGCACTGGGCACTTTTGGGCCCTGTGCTTTCCGGTGTGTTTTCTTTTGCAGCTGAGGAGTTTGGTTTCTATTAAAACCTCCTCTGCCACGAAAGAAATGGAAATTACGTACCTACCGTAATTCTTGATCTTCTTGGATGGAGTCTCCACCACTCATCAACATTAATGGGAGTTCCCTGGAGCTGCTAGGATCCAGCAGGAGCAAACCTTTCAGGAGGGCTGGCACCGAGATGGAGCCATGAGGAGTGGCACCACAAGCCCAGCACATGCAGTAATGATTATCTCGGTGTCAACCTCCAACTGCCTCAGTACCTTTTTTCCGAGGAGGTGCAGCGTAATTAACCTAGAAGGACTAGCCTAAAAATCAGACATAAGATAGTCTGAATGACCTGTGTAAGAAGGGTCAATAAGAAAGTCTTCACAGCCCAACCATTGAGGGAGTGAAGACCAAAAACAGAGAAGTGAGCTCGGGGAATAGTGGGCGGACGTGTGAATGAGTGGTGGAGACTTCATCCAAGAAGATCAAGAATTACGGTAGGTACGTAATTTCCATATCTTCCTGGACATAAATTCTCCACCACTCATTCACACTAATGGGAGAGTACCGAGCTAAATAATCCCTGAGACGGGCGGCAGGAGATAAAGAGCTCAAGTGCTTAGGACAGAAGTCCATTGAGAATGGTCCTGCCAAATGACAGATGTCTTCTGGCATGGACATCCAAGGCTTAGTGCTTAACAAAAGCATGCACAGAGCTCCAGGTAGCCACATTGCAAATATCTGCAATGGGCACGTTACAGATTTCCACCAGAGATGCCGCGACTGCTCTGGCAGAGTGAGCGTACACTATGCCTTCCAGCTTGACCTGTGCCATAGAATAGCAGTGGCAAAGGCATGCCACCAGCCACGCTGAAATGCATCTAATAGCAACAGGTTGACCCAGTCAGGACTCGCTGAAGGAGACAAATAGTTGTTGAGCCTTGCGAATTTCTTTTGTTCAATCTAGATAGAACTGCAATGCTCTCTTAACATCAGTGAATGAAGGGTGCACTCTCCTTCATTCTGGAAGTTTGCAAAGTAGGTAGGAAGGACTAAAGGTTGGTTTAGATGGAATTCTGAGACAACTTTAGGGAGAAACTTAGGATGAGTCCTAAGAACTACCTTGTCTTTATGAAATACTGTGTATGGGGGGGGTCTGTGACCAGTACATGTATTTCAGAAACTCTACAAACCGAAGTAATGGCCACCAGGAAGGCCGTTTTCCAAGTGAGGAACTTCAACTCGCAAGTAGCTAGAGGCTCAAAAGGTTTATGGGTGAGCATGTTTAGCACAAGATTAATGTCCTAGGCTGCGACTGTACGTCTAATAATAGGTCTAGTATGCAGAATACCCTTAAGAAACCTCTTAACTACAGGCAACTGAGCTAGTGACATGGAAAGTACCGGCTCACGATATGCCGAAATGGCACAAAGATGAACTTTGATTGTGCAGTATTGCAGACCTGAGTTTGAGAGATCTAAGAGATACTCCAAAACTTTATTTGGTGGGCAGGAAAAAGGGTTCCAAGAGGATTTTGCACACCAGATAGAGAAACGCTTCCATTTAGCTGTGTAGGTTTTTTTAGTGGCTGGCTTTCGTGCAGCCAGAAGAATATCTTAAACTCTACAAGAAACATTGAACCTATTCACCTCTATCTCTTCAGAAGCCAAGCGTGAAGGTGAAGTGACCTCAGTTTGGGATGGACCACAGGACCCTGAGTCAGAAGATTCATCTGAAGGGGAAGCATCTTCGGGGGTTTCCGATGGTCTGCCGAGTAGCAGGAACCATATCTGTCCAGGCCAGAAGGGGGCAATGAGAATCATTCTGCCACCCTGAAACTCCAATTTGAGTAGTACCCTCTGAATTAAGGGAAGAGGAGGAATAGCATATGGAAAACGTTTTATCCACCGCAGCCTGAAGCATCCTGACAGAAAACGCCAGGTCCTGGATTTCTGGAGCAGAAGACAGGCAGTTCTGCGTTGAGTGGGGATGCAAAAAGGTCCAGGTTTGGAGCTCCCCACTCTTTGAAGAGTGACTGAATGACGGTTAAGTCGAGAGACCACTTGTGAGGACCCGCCTCTGTTCTGCTGAGACGGTCTGCCAGCTCGTTTTATACTGCTGGCAGATAAAGACTACCTGAATCAGAGCCTTGTGTTCCAGGCACCACTCCCACACTCTCATTTCCTCTCTGCAAAATGGGTAAGGGCGTGCACCACCCTGTTTGTTAATGTAGTACATCACTGCCTTGTCCAATTGAAGGAGAATGTTCTTGTGACAGAGTAAGTCCTTCAAGACTCAGACTGCATAGAGGACAGCTCTCATCTCCAGGATGTTTGTGTGAAGCTGGGACTTGTCCTGAGTCCACATACCCTGGGTGTGGAGATACTGGCAGTGAACTCCACAACCCATCAAGGACGCGTCTGTGGTAATGGAGATCTGATGATCCAGAGGAGCAAAGGGATATCTTTCCAAAAGATTGTCCTCCTGCGATCACCAGGTGAGCGACCTCTTCAGCGGTTCAGTCACCTTGATGGAAAAGGACTGAGGGTGAGTGGTTGGGGACCACTGAGTACTGAGCATCCACTGAGAGGTTCTCATGTGGCAATGAGCTAAGGGTACAGTGAACACCGAGGATGCCATGAGGCCCAGCATCCGTTGCATTGAGATAGCTCGAACCGAGCTGTATTCTCTGATGCATCGGGCCATCTGTAAGATATCACTCCTTCTGTCCTCTGGAAGAAAAGCTTCCATGCAAGAGGTGTCCGGAAGAGTTCCTATGAAGAGGAGCCTCTGGGAGGGCTGCAACTGCAATTTGTTGAGGTTCAGCAGGACTACCATGGACATGAGGAAGTCTAAGGCCGTGGCTACGGCCCCCAGAGTCTCTTGCCTGGAGGGACTTGCTAGAAGCCAGTCGTCCAGATATGGGAACACTTGTATTCTGATTTTCCTGAGGTGCTCCGTGAAAATTGCATAACACTTTGTGAAAACTCGAGGCACCGAGGACAGCCCAAAGGGCAGGACTCTGAACTGATAGTGCTGACCCAATGCCATGAACCTTAGGTATTTTGTGGTGTTTTGGGTATATGAGAATGTGCTGGTAGGCATCCTGCATGTCCAGGGAGGCTAGCCAATTGTGTTGATGAAGCAAAGGTAGTAGGGTACCTATTGCTATCATCTCAAACTTTTCCTTATGAAGGAACTTGTTTAACTTTCTGAGATCCAGAATGGGGCGCATGCCACGGATTTTCTTCGTGACCAGAAAGTAATGGGAGTAGAAACCTGAGTTTCATTGATCCAGCGGAACTATTTCTACTGCCCTGTTGTTTAGAAGGCCTTGTACCTCGGAAGCAAGAAGGTCTGACTGTACTGCCGACAGCCTGGGTGGTTTGGGAGGATTATCCGGAGGGGTTTCCCAAAGATTGAGCGAGCACCCCTTGCGGATTACCTGGAGGACCCATTTGTCTGATGTTACAGATTTCCACTGGTTGTAGAACTGAGTCAGACATCCTCCCACCACTGAGGAGGAGCCCCCCTTGGACAACTGAGTTGGGACCTGGGCCAGAAACTCAGAATCTGGCACTGGGCACTTTAGGCCCTTATGCCTTCTGCTGCGCTTTATTTTGTGGCTGAGGGTTATGGTTTTTGTTAAAACCCCCTCTGCCCTGAAAGGACTGATGGTTATGAAACTGACGCTTGTTTACACCCCCTCTGGAGGGGGTGGGTGCCGGTCTAGCCATTTTAATGGCAGACCTAGTCTTCTGCGTGGCCTCTAGTGTTTGCTCCACCTGAGGCCCAAACAGATACATACTGTCAAAAGGTAAGGCCATGACCTGCTGCTGGGCATCGTTCATGAAGCCCGAAGTATGTAGCCAGGAGTGACGGCGGGTGCAGATGCCAGCCGCCGCTGCCTGGGAGGCAGTATCGAAGGCATCCATAGCAGCTTTAACTTGCTGGTTACTGGACTCAATACCCCTAGTTATGGTTTGAAGTAGCTCTGAGTTAACGACTGAATTGGGCAGAGCTTCTACCATTTCCTTGAGCGAATGCCAAAGGACATACTCATATTGAGAAAAATAGCCCTGGTAGCTGGCAATGCGCAAACCCAGGGTTGAGGCAGCAAAGACTCTCTTACTTAAGGTGTCTATTTTGCGAGATTCTTTGTTCATAGGTCGGGCTGTAGATCCCTAAGAAAGAACAGCCTTATTCTCTGCCAAGACTACAATGGCATCAGCAAAGGCTTGTGAGGCCAAAATGGGGTGATCCTTGGGAGAGGCATACTTCCTATCTATGTACTTGGCCACAGAGGGAATGAGAGCCAGATTCTTCCACACCATCTGTGAAAGGGTCTCGAAAGAGGGCTGTACCAGAGGAGTTAAATCCATAGGGATCTCCGGGACATGAAGATATTGGAGTTGCAAAAGCCTCCCAGAATCGATTTCTGTAGTCTGGAGAGAAAAAATAGAATTCAAATTTTTGAGCAGAGACTTAAAGGAAAGGTCTTCAACCACAGGCTCTGCAGAAGGATTCATCCCTGCTCCCAGGGCAGAGTCATCAACATCCTCACCTAGGCGAAGATATGGATCAGGCTCAAAATCATCTCTTGACAGTCCAGGGGGACTGCATAGACAGGAAAGGAGTGAAAATCAGGAGAAAGAACAGAAGAAGAAAATCGGAGTTGAGAATCCCTGCAGACCAGTCAGTGCCATACCAATCCCCAGCACAGTAGAGGAAAATGGCGCAGAGAACAAGGAGTGAGGAGCAGATGATGCCGAGAGAGCTCATGGTGTCGCGGATGGTGCCGACAGAGCGCACGGTGCTGACAGAGCCCCCGGCATCGCGGACGGCTCTGACAGAGCTTGCAGCACTGTGCATGGCACTGAAAGATCCCACAGCACCATACACGGCGCTGACAGAGCCCGAGGCACCATGGACGGTGATGAGAGTGTCACCAGGGTCTGAAGACTGTGATTTGAGATAAAAGGGAAAAATGGCAGGAGATAAAGGCATCATGTGGACCCCTGCACCGCAGCCATGTGAGGGGGATAAACACCAGAGCGTGGAGTCGATGGCACTGAAGAAGGCGCCACTTGACTAGGAAGGCCCAGCCGCCCTACCCATCCCTCAGAAACCGAATGGCCTGAAGGCCCTGGCATCAGACTGACTGGCTCGGGCAACTGGACCAACCTTGGAGCCCACTGCTCCATAAGAGCAGCCCACTGGTGAAACTGCTCATCGGAAGCTCCTCTAATAGGCGGAGAGGAGCTCCGAAGGGGTTGGCCATCAGAGACAGAAACCGGTGACTCCAACAGAGGTGGAGACCGGCACCTGGCCCCAATAACCAACCATCTACGCGCAGACATACCACAGGGTAACCTCAAGTGATGCCGTTGACCTGTGTGTTGAAGAAGAACTCAAGGCCAAACGGCGCCAAGAATGGGACAGTTTCATTTTATGCTTCCGAGGGGACTGCCCTTCCCCCTGAGCATTGGACCGTCCATTGTCAGACCCCCCCTCCGGGGAGAGCAGCGGACCAGACCTGGCCTGGGTGACTGAACAGGTTTCATACGAAGTCTCCCTACCGTCACCTGACCTGCCCATTGTCGACTCCGTCAATGAAGGGCAGAAGACTTCACTTGAACAGTTAGTAATAATATCAGTACTTGTTCAAAATAATTCTACAAAACAATAAACTGAGCTATTGCTGCTAGTGAAGTTTAACTCACGGTGAGCGAGCGACGTCATCACTGAAGCGCACTCGATGGCGGGAAAAAAGGAACTGAGGTGGTTGGAGGGTCGACGCCGAGACAGTCATTGCCGCATGAGCTGGGGCTCACGGTGCCACTCCTTGAGGCTCCATCTCGGTGCCGGCCCTCCTGAAAAGTTTGCTCCCGCTGGGTCGTAGCACCTCTAGCAAACTCCCATTAGTGTGAATGAGTGGTGCAGACTTTATGTACAGGAAGATCTGACGATTGTGAAACTGACGCTTATTCCCACCTCCTCGAGAGGGAGCAGGCAGGGGTCTAGCTGTCTTAATGGCAGACCTAGTCTTCTGAGTGGCCTCTAGTCCTTGCTCCACCTGAGGCCCAAACAGATACATACCGTTGAAGGGAAAAGCCATGACTTTTTGTTGGGTGTCAATCGTAAAGCCTGAAGTACACAGCCAGAAATGGCAACGGGTGCAAATACCAGCCGCCATAGCCCTGGAAGCAGTATCAAAAGTGCCCATTGCAGTTTTAATTTGTTGATTATTGGACTCGATACCTCTAGTTATGGTCTGTAGTAGCTCTGAGTTAACCTCCGACTTGGGCAGAGCTTCTACTGTTGCTTTGAGTGAATACAAAAGAACATACTCGTATTGAGAAAAATAACTCTGGCAGCTAGCAATACACATGCCCAGGGTTGAGGCAGCAAAGACTCTTTTACCCAAGGTGTCGATCTTGCGAGATTTCTTGCTTATAGGATGGGCTGTGGATTCCTGAGGGAGGACAGCCTTATCATTCTCTGCCAGGACCACTACGGCATCAGCAAAGGATTGTGAAGCCAAGATGGGGCGATCCTTGGGAGGGGCATATTTCCTATCTATGGACTTGGCCACAGAGGGAATAAGAGCCGGATTCTTCTACACCATCTGGGAAAGAGTCTTGAAAGAGGGCTGTACCGGAGGGGTTAAATCCATAGAGATTTCTGGAACATGTAGATACTGGCGGCGTAGAAGCTTCCCAGGATCGATTTCCATGGTCTGGAGGGAGAGAAAGAGTAAGGAAAGGTCTTCGACCACAGGCTATGCAGGAGGAGGATTGATCCCTGCCTCCAGGACAGAGTCGGCATCAAAATCATCACCCGCCCGAAGATCAGGCTCAGGCTCAATATCATCTCCTGACAGTCCAGGGGGGACTGTATAGACAGGAAAGGAGTGAAAATCAGGGGGAAGAAGAGGAAGAGACAGAATCTGTGTCGAGAACCTCTGGAAACTATGCGGTGCTGCCAACACCCCCGGTGCCACCAAAGAGAGTGGCGCCGAGTACAGAAGTGGCACGGACACTGAAAGTGGCACTGCACATGGCGCGGACATCACCCCCGGCACTGCACGCAGCGCCGAAAGTGGATGCAGCACCACACATGGCAATGCAAAAGACCCCAGCGCCAGAGAAGCCAGCACCATAGGCTGCAGCACCGCCACAGAAGTCTGTGAACTATGATTTGAAGGAAAAGAATAAAAAATGGCAGGAGATAGAGGCATTGGTGTGGACCCCTGTGCCGCAGCCATGTGAGGGGGGACAGACACTGGAGCGTGGAGTTGATGGCACTGAAGGATGTGCTGCATGACTAGGAAGCCCTATCTGCCCAGTCTGCCGATCTAAAACTGACATGCCCAAAGGCCCCGGCGACGGACTGGCCAGTTCGGGCAGCTGGGACAACCTCCAAGCCCACTGCTCCAAAAGAGCGGCCCAATGGTGAAACTGTTCACTGGAAGCCCCACCAATAGGCAGAGAGGGGCTCTGGTGTCGAAGAAGCTGGCCGCCAAAGACAGAAACCGGTCATTCTGGAAGAGGTGGAGACTGGCCTCTGACCCCGACAACCGACCATCTATGTGCAGACGTACCAGAGGGCAACCTCAAGTGATGAGGACGAACGGTGCTGTGAATGGGACAGTTTCTTTTCATGCTTTCAGGGGGACCACCCATCCCCTTGAGCACTGGACCGTCTGTTGTCAGACCCCCCTCCAGAGAGGGCAGCGGACCAAACCCAGGTTGGCTGACTGAACAGCTTTCATGAGAAGTCTCCCTACCATCAACTGCCCCACTCATGGTCGACTCTGTCAATAGGGGGCTGAAAACTTCTTTCTTGTACAAGTAAGTATATTTTATTAAGATGTACTCACTGCTTTGTCTCTCTGGGTGGGCAGAAATGAAAATTACGTACCTACTGTAATTCCTGATCTTTCTGTGTATCTTCACCATTCATCACCTTTGGGTAATGTGGCCAGAGGTCACAACCCCACAGGAGCTTTTTTGGTTTTTGATGGGCAGAGTCGACGCACCATCGGCACCGCCCTCGAGGCCAACGCACTGCGTGGCGCTTGCAGGTTGGCCGTTAGGCGTCATCAACCCGGCCTCCACCACTTCTAAGTCGCCGAGTGTGATGAAAGGGTTGGGAGGGAGGGACAAAGGAGTCAAGGGACAGATAAAGGAAAAGATATACAAACTAAGAGGAGAAATAAACGACTGAGAGGACAGAAAGAGTTAGAAATCTAAGGGGATTGGGAAGGAGCCCCAATCTCTGGAAGTAGAAGGGGAGGGAGGAGGGAGGAAGAATTAGAAACAAGGATGGGGGAACATACCCTGAACCCTTGACCTGTCTCCAGATTGTATACGAACTGCGAAGGAGTAGCCAGAAGGCTACACTGTCAGAATTCAAGGCACAGGATCACTGGCAATAAACTCCAACATAAGCAAAAGCGGCTATTCAGGAAGAAAAGACAGGATACAAGGCTGTACCCCCCCGCCGAAATCAAATTTGGAGGTAAGAAACAAGTTTCTTAAATTAATTTGAGGATTGAGTCCCCAAGGACAAGAACAAGGGAGAAGAGCGGAGAGAGAGAGAGAGAAAAGAAGAGAGGGCAACCGCCAACCCCCACCACACAGGGGTGGAGCCAAGGCACTGAGGAAAGAAGTGCCCTCTCCCCCGATTCCTCTCCCCGACAGAATGTAAAAATCACCCTGGGTGCCCAAGGTCACCCCGCTCCTGACCAGCAGAAAGGATGGGGGGCACACAGAGGGAGCGGGATCCAGAGACTGAGGCCCCAGGGGGATGGAGGGTGGGATTGTGATGAATGGTGAAGATACACAGAAAGATCAGGAATTACGGTAGGTACGTAAATTTTCATATCTTATATGTGTTAATCTTCACCATTCATCACCTTGGGGTGAGTACTGAGCCCCCAAAGGGGGCGCTAGACCCTAAAGACTAAGTTCCTTAGCTCTCAGTGGGTGGCACACTGGGAGGGAGAACCTTCATGGGTCTGGATAGGCCCAAGATTGGGGAGAGTGAGACGGGAACCCCCCAGAAGGGACAGGAGGTTGCTCCGACAGACGCCGCCTTACCCTACGGGAGAAAAGATGGGTTCTCTGGTATGCGGAGGAAATCACCCTACGCCGGGTCAAGGGTGACAACTGGGAGAGATGCAACCATGCCATCCGCCTAGTGCAGATCGCTGTCCCCATGACCCTGGAAGCTACCTCGTTGGCATCATAAGATGCCCTTGCTTGGTGCCTTGCTAGCTCCAGGCCACGTGTAGAGAGTGCAATGGCTTGTCTGGTTACCTCCAAATCAGGCATAGAGGCTAAGAGTTGGCCCAGCCTGGACCACAGGAACCTATCATAGGTAGCGTAGTGAACCTGATGTGCAGAAATTGAAAGAAGCAACCATGCCGAATAGAAAGTCCTCCTCCCCCAGAAGTCAAAATCCATGGAATCTGCATCTGGGGGCTGGTCACAGTGGAGGGTGCGAAGTCCATTGGGAGTGTCCAGTTGTATCAGTCCTGACTGAGGATGAGGCAAACAACCAGGAGACTCCAGAGGGGCACAATACCTCTGGTGCAGATCCCTAGGGGCTGGGACTCCGGAAAAGGGTCTTTACCAGAAACGCAATGATGTCTCCTGGAAGGGAGCAGGCCAGGGGGGCACCACAAGGGTGTCCGCACTGAAATCACCTAGGAAGGCGCCCGTCAAATGCTCCGGATTGTGCTGAGTGGGTGAGGTGATATGCAGGTCCTCCAACATTCTCACGAGGAAACGCTGATACTCCGCAAGATCAGCAGCAGGGGAGATGTGGACAGAGGGCTTCTCTCCTCCTGAAGAGGAGGATGAGGAAGTGGAGAACCTCACAGATTCAGTGGCTGGTTGCTCAGGGGAAGGCTGGAACACCTGCATGTCCATGGCCCTGACATATGAAGGGAAATGAGCAGCCACTGCCCTGAATTGCTCCAAGGACAGAGGTCCACTAGGGCCAAGAATGCCTGGGAGAGCAGCAGAAGGTGACAGAGGAGTGGGGGCAGAGCCGAAAACAGGAAACGACTGTCCTCTCTCTGGGAAAAAGAGTGCACCTGGAGCCCCAAGGGAAGAGGGAGCTCCGGAAAACTCAACAGCCGACAGCTGATCGACCATACTGGAACTGCCTAGGTTGCGCCCTGAAGATTCCCCCTGTGAGGTGACTGGGGCCATGGAACTCCAAAAGGATGGTCCCCTACCTCCAAAAAACAGGGCCCTCTTGAGGAGACCGAGAAGGAAGGGTGGAGGTCCGCACTACGACTCCTTCCCGAACCCGGGTGGGTCCCAGAAAAGGGTCACCACGTCGAACCCCTACCCCTCGGAATCCAAAAGAGCCCTCCTCCTTGCAAACACCAGCCTAGGCAGCTGACAACTCTGGTCAGTCCCTGAAGGGACTACCCAAGGAGTAGCACCCTTCCCTCCTGTAGGTGCTCAGATCGGCCCTAAAGTTGGGTGATCCAGGCACACCAACTGAGGGGGTACCACCACTAAGGGGGCAGAAAACCCTCCGAGGCCAGGCTGCAGAGCAATAGTGGCTTGCACCACTGCCTGCTGGTCAGCACCCCGACCATGGACACAGGGGCAACTGTGCGCTCCTCAGAGGGAGGGCTGGTTCTGGTCAGTCGAGGAAACTACCAGGGTGTCCACGTGAGCGGCCAACTCCAAAGAGTCAGACAGACAGCTTGTCCGACTCAGAGTCTGACTCCGCCTCTGAGGAGTTGGAGACTGAAGTCTAATGCCAGACAGTATGCGGACACCCGCTACCATCCCAACCGAAGGGGGTATCAGGCTGGGTGAGTGCACCAGAGCTGGCGCCGACGCCCCCAACCGTACTGAGCATGGTGTGCGAAGAAGACATGGTGCTGAGGGTGGCAGCAGCATCGGAGCTGTTGCCTGCCAAGGCGCCATCCCGACCCACGGCACCGCAAGTGGCACCGAGGTCAGGGACAACGCCAACGATGGCACCGACAGCTCCCTCGGCACCGAGAGCAACACTCCCCATGGCACCGTGTCCCTGCTCGGCACCACAAGCTTCACCAGAGCTAGACACGGCACCAAGGTGAGAAACAGTCGAGGACAGCACCGTAGAATCTCCCACAGCACCGGCAGCACCATCGGCACCACAAACAGCGTTGGCAGCGGAGACGGTGCCGAGCGATGGACTGGTGCTGACCACGGCGCCATCAGGGCCCATGGCACCGCTAATGGCACCGAGGCCCAAGACTGCACTGACGGACGGCGTTGACTCAGGCTTCCCAGCCCGAGGAGATGACACTGGGGGAGCATTCACCCTTGAAAGAGTGATTTCCAATGCAGTGCCTCCCGCCTGCCCCCAGGGAGGATGGGCTGGGTCTCCTGCACCACGGAAGGGGCTTCTGCAATGGCAAGACTACTAGGAGCAGAAGCTCCCTCCTCCACAGTCCACACAGAACTGGGAGGGGACCTGGAGGAAAGGCCGAGAGACCGCAGCTTGGCCCGACGAGTGCTCGCCGGTCCCCCAAAAGTCGGCAGAGCTCATCCAACTTTCCACATGCGTTGCTCGATGACACGACAGTCCATGGAGAAGCAGGCATCACACAAATCCATGTCGTGAAGCAGGCCAAGACATGCAAGGCAACTGTCATGCTGGTCGGTGATAAGAGTACTTGCAACCACATGGGCACCGTCGCACAGGGGGCCAACCCATCTTTAACAATTTCTTGCCCCCCAACTGAGACATGACCCACGGCAAAACATGCTAAACAAAAGACTTGACGTCGCAAATAAAGAAAAGGAGCAGTCTTACCAGTGGCGTCGAGTGGTGGCGCGAATGGAACTGGCAGGATACAAGGATGGCGTCGAAGGGTTTTCAGTTGAACTAGGCATCTAGTGCAGCAGCTCCACATGAGGTGCAACCTTTATGGTGGGAGATGAAGAACTGGTGAGAAGGCGGGGTCAATGAGGCCCAACGGCCAACCCGCGAGCGCCACGCAGTGCGTCAGCCTGAGGCGGGCGCCGATGGTGCGCCGACTCGCAGATCAAAAAACGCCTTCTATCGGGTCGTGACCTTCAGCCACATTACACAAAGGTGATGAATGGTGAAGACTGACACAGATAAGATCAGTCTCACAAACATGGTGGCCATGTCTCGCTTAGTGAGACTGCCTCGTGTTGTCTGACATTTGCATTTTTTTCTTTCTTTAACTCTTAAGAAATTGAATTATCTAGTTGATCCAGCATTCCCAAACAAAACAAAAGGTAGGACTACCTATTAAACTAAAAGGAAACATTATATCGCAGCATAGACTGCGGGGGTGGGGAGTGATCAGAGTACTGGAGGAGCGAGACACTGTGGTGCCAGGACCAACAGACTTTTCATCACAAAAAGACAAAAAAAAAAAAAAAAAAAAAGGATCCATGTATTAAAAAAAAAAAATGTATAGGTTCCGGTGCATTACCGGCGAGTGATACCATCTCAAGGTTCTGGACACGTAGGAACTTCGAGGGTGACAGTGGCATAGCAAACTCCCAGAGGGCCTCGGTGCAAGGGTATGTTATAGGGCCACCCTCAGTTCTGAAATAGCCCCCCCCCATTTTGAAATATAAGAGTTTGCTTATCTTAACCAGTTTGGAAAATGAACAAAAATTTCTGTTTCCGAGCCTTTTGATCAGCAGAGATGTCAATTGACATTTGCACTGGCTAAAAAACAGATGCAGCACTGAGCACTTTGTTGTGAGGGTCAAACCCTCTTTTCTAATGAAATAAACAATTCTGAAAACGTTATTTTGTCTCTTATTCTGGTAGCAGCTATAGGACCTTACAAAAATAAACTGTTCTTATGCACTAAAAACTACAGGAGTCAAAGTCATGATTGAATTTAAAGAAATAAAGCCGAGGTCAATTACTCCCAGTCCAATGAGTTGTTGAGTGGGTCATTATCATACTATGCTCTCTGACATGACCTTGACCCTATCAACCAGTCACCAAAACTAATTTAAATTAATTAATTGACAGACTATTCTGCTGCAGACTACAGTGTGACTACATCGCCCCCCTCCCACCTGCTGACACCTGCCATACAACAGCAATACAAATGTAGCTCAGTTGGGCCTGTCTTAGTAGTTCTGTACTATTTTTGCTTGCTGCTAAGCTGGCTTTCTACTGTAACTAAAATATTAATATAGTAAAAAGTACAATTAACTTAGTCTTCAATTCAAGCACAAGGAAGTGCATAAGTCACGTCACCGAGTCCATCACAGTGACACATACACCCTGACCCAAACCCACCTAATCCAGAGACTAGGCAGAATTTAATTAAATTAATACACAGTTCTTCACCTCTTGGTGCTGCTGCAGCTGCTTCGCAGCTCTGTTGTTCCAACCACCTGGTGAACTAAACTTTTAATTTTTTAAGTGAAGTCTGTTGTCAGGCTGGACAAACGATTATTTGTTGCCAACAATATAGGACGTGGGCCTGGGGGATGACGGGGTCGGTTGCACACAACAAGATCAGAGACAGAACAAAACAGATTCAGAACAACAACATCGGACTCGGACTGAACATTCTTGGCACGGCCATGGCAGTCTTAGAGTCACTCTTCTCCTCTTCTCACACACATGACCAATTGCTAGACATCAGAGAAGAACTGGAGAAAGGTGCGATTTTCCTGTTGACATGTGCACTTGTACAGTACCTTACCACATGACTCTTTCGATGTGCTGCAGAAAGAGTCATGTAGAATAAGGGCACACACTGCAAATGGCAGCTCTGTAGCCCCCCCCCCACTGTCACACAGTACCACTCACTCTGTTTCTGGATGGATTTGAAGGAATCCTCCGCTCTGTTGCACAACAATGCTGTCACTGTGTGTAGTCAGTTAGCTGCAGCTCAGATCGGAAAGAAAAAGGCTAGGTAAAGCTGTGGCTGTTTCCAGAACCAGGGAATAAACTTCAGTTGATTATTACTACGATGATTTTGGGCCCCTAAAACCTTGTGGGCCCAGGTGTGACTGCACCCCCTGCACCCTTATAGCTACGCCCCTGGAGGGTGAAGCTCAATCTCTCAACGGTATTACTTGCCAGTAATGCACCAAAACCTATATATTATTCTCTTTTTATTTTGCTGAAAATAAACTATGAATTGGCATTATTGCTCTGTAGTTTCCATATCATCATCATCATCATCGTTCTAGTGGCAGTTCTGATCTGAAATCTCCAAGTACCTCGGGTGTAAGCTGTCCGGTCCCAGTGCCCTATCTTTCTTAAACGCTGCAAGCCCCTTCTTCACCCTGTTGACCATGGCCGTTACCAGCTCCATATCTTGTAACCCCTTGTGGACACCTTTATAGTGCTTTCCAGGAATTACCTATGACCCTCCACCATGAACACTGAGCAGAAGTGATTGCTCAGAAATGAAAATTACATACCTACCGTAATTCTTGATCTTTCTGTGTATCTTCACCATTCATCACTAGTGGGGCTACAGCACCGAAGCTAGGACCCCGCGGGAGACTTTTTTTTCTTTTTCTCCGTCATGGGCAAAGTCGACGCAGAGCAGGGCGCCGCCCTCGAGGCCGACAATGGGTGGTGCTCAAGGGTTGGCTGTTAGCTGCTGTCGACTCCACCCCAGTCCCAGTTCTGACATGCCAGAGAGTGTAAGGAAGGGAGGGTGGGTTGAGGCAAGAGAGCTTAAGGGATAGATAAAAGGAAAGGAATAATAAACTACAAGGAGAAATAAATGACTGAGAGGACAGAAGGAGAGATTAAAACAGGAAACTGGGAAGAAGGGGCCCCAATCTCTTCAAGGAGAAGAAAGAGGAGGAGAGGTAAGGAGAGGGAGTGGGGAAAAAAGAGTAGCACACCCCCAGAGTGAAATGCACTCTGACATATTTAGAAGACTATAGTCCAGCCTTAGACTATAGAACTCAGCTGCAGGAGGCAAGCAGGAGTTGCAAGCAGCCTAGGTCTAGAAGACCAGAGAATAGAAGGTGCATGCTGAGGGTCTCTCTCAAGCTCTCCCCCACTCCCTTCCAAAATGAGAAACTTAAAACAGCCAAAGGCATAAAGGGGAAAGAGCTCAAAATATGGGACTCTAAATAATAGACACTTGAGTAAGGGGGGGAGGAGAGGAGGGGGCCCCCTCGCTAACCCCTCCCTGAAAAGGGAAGAGAAAGGGGCCCCCACCCAAAATCTCCATAAACCCCAAAGTTTCACCAGAGTCCCACAGTCCCTCCCACCTAATCGCAAGGGAGAGGACAGCGAAGAAACAGAAGATACACAGGGGGTAGGGAGGAGGAAGTCCAGAGACTGAGGCCCACAGGGGGAAGGAGGATGGGATTTAGTGATGAATGGTGAAGATACACAGAAAGGGCAAGAATTACAGTAAGTACGTAATTTTCATATCTTATCTGTGTCAATCTTCACCATTCATCACTAGTGGGTGAGTGTCGAGCCCCCCCCCCAAAGGGGGACCTGAAGTACCCTAAGGGACTAGGTCCCTTAGCCTCCAGTGAGTGAGACACCGAAGGGGAGGACCCTTACAGGCCTGGGACTGGTCTGGGCGAGATGGGGATCCCCCAGTGGGGGAAGGAGGGTGCCCCGAAAGCCTCTGTCTCACCCTTCAGGAGAAAAGATGGGTTCTCCAGTATGCGGAGTAAATCACCCTACACCGGGCCAGGGGTGATAACCGGGATAGGCGAAGCCATGCCATCCACCGAAGGCAGATCGCTGTCCCTACCACTCTGGATGCCACCTCACTGGCGTCATGTGATGCCCTTGCTTGGTGCCTTGCTAGCTCCAGGTCCTGCACAGAGAGGGCAATGGCTTGCCTGGTTTCCTCAAAGTCAGGCATTGAGGCTAGGAGCTGACATAGCCTAGACCACAAGAACCTGTTATAGGCTGCAAATTGGGCCTGATGTGCTGTGATAGAGAGAGCCATGCCGAGTAGAACACTCGTCTCCCCCAGAAGTCGAAATCCACAGAGTCTGAGTCCGGGGGGTGGTCACAGTAAGGGGTGCAAGGCCCAGAGGGGGTGTCCAGGGAGGTCAAACTTGAAGGGGGATGAGACAGAGAACCTGCAGACCCAGGGGAAGTGCAATACCACTGGCGTAAGTCCCTTGGGGCTGTAATGATGGAGAAGGGACGAAGCCAGAGCCGATGTGACACCTCTTGAAAAGGAATAGGCCAGGTGGGAGCCACCAGGTGGGCCGCACTGTACTCACCTAGGAAGGTGCACGTCACATGCTTGGGATTGCTGACTGGGACAGGGGTAAGGTGAAGCTTGTCTAACATCCTCACAAGGAAGCGCTGATAGGAGGACAGATCAGACACTGGGGAGATGTGGACCGAAGATTCCTCTCCCTCCATAGAGGGAGAAAAGGATGAAGACAAGCTCCCAGGTTCAGGGTCCGGCTGCACGGGAGCGTGGTGAAACACCTGATGGTCCAGAGCATGGAGATAGGTGAGAAAATATGCAGCAGAACCTCTGAACTGTTCTCAGGTAAGAGGTCCACGAGGACCAGGAATACCTGGGACCACCGGGGATGGAGACAGAGGCTTGGGGGACAGGCTCCTGGCAACAGGAGAACAGTCTCTGTCAGGGCAGGGGGACCAACAGGAAACCCTTTGCAGGGAAGGGGACCCGAAGGCCACCGCAGCTAACAGCCGTTCAATCGAGTTGGAATGGTCAGAGCTGTGCCCAACGAAAGAAATCCCCCCATGAGGTAACCGGGACCGTGTGAGTCCAGAAGGCCGGCCCCTGACCTCAGAAATTAAAGTCCCTCTCGGGGACTCCTCCAGGGGAAAGGCGAGGGCCTGGATTTCAGCTCCTCCCAGAACCCGGCTGGGCTCTGGTGAGGGGGCGCCGTGCCACACCTCTACCTCTCAACCCTTTGGAATCAGAGGGGGACCTCATCCTCGCAGCCACCAGCCTAGGTAGCTGGCAACTCCGGGCAGCCTCCGAGGAGTCCATCCAGGGAACCGTACCCTCCCCCTCCTGGTACGCCCTGGGCTGACCCAAACTTGGGCTGTCCAACCACACCAAGGGGGGGGGTGCACCAAGTGGAGGAACAGCAACATCAGCGACCCCAGGTTGCACAGCAGTAGTCACAGGGACCACTGCTGGCTGGTCAGACCCCCTTGATCCTAAGGTCCACTGGCAACAACTGACCCCCAGATGGAGGCTGAGTGGGGGCCGAGGTGCTGGAAACAGAGGGGTCAGAAGATTCTGAAGAACCTGGGAGCCAGTCTGGATCAGACACAGAGTCCGCCTCCAAAGAGGTAGGCTCCAAGGTCCGGTGCTAGACAACTCCCCGAGCCCCTCCAGTTCCTGGACCCTGAAGTGGGGCACCCTGAGATTCCTGATGGCCGACTACTCGGGGAGAGGGACCTTTCCCGCTCCCAGGAGCATCGACGGAGGGACTTACCCTTGTCTTTCTTTTTGGACTGAGAAGGTCCAGCAGACGTTGGGCCCTCTCCCTTGGTGGAGAGGGACAGACAGAGCTCCTTGAAGGAGGCAGAATAAGAGGAACCCAGGGAGAGCGGAATAAAAGCCGCGGCCGAGGAAGGAGCGGCACGAGCCGCCTCCTCTTCGAGGGCGATCATCTGCTCAAGCTGATCCGCCGAGCCCACCGCCGGGGAAACCGCCAACCGGGCCTCTTTTGACTTCACCGGAGGAAAACGCTTCTTGGAACGCTTAAGTTGTAAACGGGCAGCACGGTCTTCGAGAATGTAGGTCGAGAAGGAAGAGCACAGGTCGCAGGCCTGCGGGTCGTGCTCAAGGCCTACAGTAGACGCATCGTGAGTGCGGATCCGCTTCGAGACATCTTCTGCCCACAAGGGCATCTCCGAAAACCGGGAGTCGATTTGTCCATCGCAGCCGCGAGGGATAGACCGAAATCTAAAGTTGAAAAACTTAAATTCGCAAAACCGAAGAATTAGGAACCAGTCTTATACGCAGAGCGTTAAGGAGGGAACCTGAGCTTCCAAGCAGTAAGGAAGATCTGACGTCATGGGGCGGAGCCGAGAGTTTTACCACCCGGGTGGGTGGGAGGAGCCAGCTTGAAGACCTTCCGGCAAGATTTAAAGCGGCAAGGATACCTGCCAATAAGTGTGGATGAACAACATATCCATGTCCCTAGAAACTGCTTTTTTTAGCAGCCAATATGTATATCCAAAGCAGGGACCTACTGGGTAAATGCTGATGTGTGTGTGTGTGGGGGGGCTGACATCAAAATAAATTCAGGAGTCACCATAATGGATCAGGCAGTCAGGAGCTGTATCCAGAGTCAGCACTGACTGCCAAAAAGGGTGTAGAATGGGGCAAAAATAAAACAAATATAAGCTTGGTCAACTGGATTACATCCACAGCACCACCAATAATCCCCACAATGATGTGGAAGAAAGTGCTGAAGAATAGCAGGGGTACAGAAGTACCAAGAGCGGCATTTCCATGCAAATTCACGCCAGAGGGGAGATGAGGTAATTTTGTAGGCTGCAATAGCTGAGCTTCCCCATTGGATGTAGTCAATAGAAATTTGAAGTTCTTGATTCCATTTGTCCAAGACCAGCTGGGTTGATTCAGTATTAAATTCGTGGAGTCCCTTATATACGTTCCCTATCACATGTCCCCAGGGGCGGTCATTCTGAAAATCAATTATTAAGGCTAATAATATAGGAAGTACTGTGGGAAGTTTAGTATATTCTTTACATTTGGGTAATAGGTATGTGCAGACCTGCAAGTACTGGTAATGTTCTCTGTTGGTAAGACCATATTGCTGTTGGAAGTTTTTCAAAATAGACCACCCCATGAGTGTCCAAAAACTGATATAGGTGTGAGAGACCACTACTTCTACATCTACGAAAAGTGGGATTCATAGCAGAGGGGAGAAATTCCTCATACATAGCCAAAATTTAACAAAAATAAAAAATCAGGGGAAAAGAAGGGTGATGTTTAATACTAAACTAGACCTTTGGAGTTTGGGCAGTAAAGACGGTAAAAGGAGTAAGAGAGGAAGTGAGGGTCTGGGTGGAAAAATGAAGAGGACCCAAATCAAACAGATTGCTTATGATCTGTTCTATATTTTTCCAGGCAGGTGTAGCCTGTGGGAGAAGCCAGGAAAAGATAATATTTGAATGAGCAGCCTTTGCATAAAAGAGGAGATTCAGAAGATTCAGACCTCCTTTCATCAGAGGTAGTTGAAGGATAGAGTAGTGGAGCCTGCGGCAAGAACCCCTCCAAATAAATCTGGAAATCTGTTTATTCCAAAAAGCGAAATAGTACGGTTCAGGGAGAAGTGGGAAAGTTTGAAAGAAATATAGAAAACTGGGATGAATATTCATATGGATAATGTCTACTTGAGAGGAAAAAGGAAGAATTAATCTGTCCCAAGTGTCTAAATCTTCTTTTATCTGTTCCGTAAGGAGTTTATAACTTAAAAGGCCGAAATTTCACAAATCTAAAGGAACTGTAATCCTGAGATATTTAAGTTTAGTCTTCCGCCAATTCCAAGGAAAAGACGCACTGACCTGGGGGGGGGGAATGGGAATAATTTTCAGTAACGTTTCCGTCTTGTGAAGGTTAAGCTTAAAACCTGAAAGGGCCTCAAAAGTTTGGATCAGAGTCCATGTAGTTGGGATACAGTGATCTGGGTCCATTAAGGTGAGAAGAATGTAGTCTGTGTAGAACACAATTTTATATATCATATCCCCCAGTGGGACACCTTCAACCTGTTCATTGATACGTATGGCCAGACTAGTAGAAGCACAGACTGCGCAGCTGCACGCTATACTGATGGTGTTCAGTAGTAGCAGGATCAATGACAAGCTTTTTACTTCTTAAAAACAGGTAAACCACTGTTGCCTGAATGACTTGTCTGGCAGAGGGCAGACTGCAAACTCGGGTCAAGAAGTCTGTCATCGTTCTTTCCGGGCTAACTTGTGTTGCTGATTTGCTACCTGACTTTTTTGTTCTGCTCCTTGTTATTTTCTGGCCCTTGGAGTCCAGCAGTGGAGGAGCTGGAGCAGGGACCTAGCCACGAGAGTGACCACGAGGGTCATGGACCAAAGTTTAGGCAGTTTTATAAAAGAGATTGTATTCTCCTTTATGTCAGTTGCAGTCAGCAGTAACTGTAGCTTTTAGTACATTTTACTATACTTTTAGCTAAAAAAGCAATTGTTTGTAGTATCAAACTTGCTTTGCTTCTTTTATCTGTTTGTATACAGGAGACTCATTTTAGAGAGAATATATTTAGCTGGATACTTAGTGCTTAGGTTTATGTGCTACATGGGTATATTTTACGGGTTTGAGTCCTTTATATTAGTCTTCTTTTTACTAGTGTGTATTGATATGTGCTTGGTTGTAGCAGTTCGACAGAGGTGGGTTCAGAATATTTTATTAAGTTGATGTTACACACTGTGAACCACAAGACCTGTTCAAAAAGGGGATAAACCTTAGATAATTACTGTAACTAAAACCCTGATATTTGGCATAATCCACAACTTAATCTGTTTGCATTACAGAGCTAAAGTGGTTAAGGAATAAACTGAGTTACTAGCAGAGTTATGTGGTGGATTTGACTACTAGCAATAAAGAAATTAAAATAAAAAACACTGACCAAGTTGTTGTATTTAAGCGGATACTTATACATTTTTTATATATTAAGCCTGAGATTTTGACAATTGATTTATTAGTTGTGCGTATGTGGCCAAGGGAAATCAATTAACAGAGGGGCTTTATGTAATGGCTCTTTTTCTGACTGAGCATGTGCAAGTGACATTAGTAAAAGAGACCGGGGAGACACCAAGGCAGAACTGAGCTGAAAAATTACTGATGCAAACTTGGGGGTGTCTTTTATCTAAAATAACTTACGTTCTCTTTATAATATAGAGAAGCTAGGGCAATAGCTACTGGAGTAAGGGCTCCGTTTAATTGTTAAAGTTGGAGCCATCTGTAACTGTATATTTTGAAATGCTAAATCTTCAATGCTTGCTTCTCTACAGGGTTATTTGGAACTGCCAGCAAGCTACTGAAGTCTGGGTCACATTTTTAGTCATTTTTGCTGCTCTCTTTTTGGACCAACCTCTGCATATTAGCTACAGGTATGAGTACTGTGCTCTTTTAATTCTGAATATATTTGTATATATTGGTTATTTATTCACTTTTGTGGTTATATTTGAAATTAAATGAAAAAGTGAAGTAAAGTGACTGATATTTTTCAATACTCTTGCTGAATAAAATAGGTATTCTATTGTATAGTTAGGAATGGGGTTTGGGGGGCCTATTATTATTTATTGAGGTCACCGCTTGTATTTCTCTCACTTTAACCCACAGTCGGACCTCAGAGCAGAACTCTTTGTGATTCCAGTTGAGAAACTGGGGAGTCCTGGGAACTTTGGAAATCCCAAGAGGCCAGATGCTGAGCCATTTGATGGACTGCTGATCTTATTTTGCTGCCCAGCTTATTGGAGGACCCCCTATAGAGACTGGTTACTGGAAAATCCCAAATATTGTAAAGAAGAGAAACAAGGAAGAAAAGGACTTTGTTGAAACGGTCTTACGTCGCGCCTTTTTATCATACAGACTGATCTTTACCACTTTTTATTGCTTTTTTTTTATTATAGCTGATTACTGCTGTTCTTTTTGCCTGTTGTATTATATACTGTAACTGTCTAAACATAAAAACAAGAAGTAAAAACATTGTAGGGAAGATGTAACTATTCTTAATTGTTCAGATAATGACAACATGAAAATCAGAAAAGGGGCAAGGATAAAACAAAAATGTATCACAAAAGCAACACTTAGTAGAAACGAAAAGGAAGGCTACTAAGATGGCTGAAGTAGATAAAAAATTGATACTATTAGAAAGATTGGAACAGGACAAACAATAACAGAACATGTTAGAAAAGTAATAAAACATGAGAATATGTCCAACCCTAATACAGAGGACAAAGTACAAATGGATCATGGGTCCTCGGAGTTAACCCCTAAATTTGATTGGGAGAAAACTCTTAATTCAGATATAAAGGGACAGGAAGACTTATTGCTAGAGAAATCACAGACTTCACTTACTGTAATAGAGGACTCTGATGATAAGCAGGAAAATCAAAGTGTAGCTGAGGAAAATGTGAATATAAAGAGAAAAATGATTCTGACTCATCTCAACTAATAGCAGGAATGCAAGAAACAATGTTAGGACTTGAAGAGCTAGCTGAAAGTGATAGTAAAACAAAAAAGGGGCAAACATATTACGTATACTCCATTTATGGACCCTAATTTAATTGAAGCTTTACAGGACCCTCATGTAGCGAGTGTAGACTGGATGGGCCTTGCGGTCCTTATCTGTGGTCAACTTCTATGTTTCTATAATGGAACAACTGATTATTTTGAGAAGTGATACTAATCAGCTGAAGATCGATGTAGCTGCTAATGCCGCTTGACTAGAGGAAATTATAGCTGCTCATTTTGATAAACAAGGCAAACAGGTGATTGAAGATACTAATCAACTACAGAAAAAGGGCTCAAATTTAACTATTCCACAATATGCAAGGGATGATATAACAACTAGCACTGGTACAAAGGAGGGGAAAAACTAGTACTCAGGAGAATAAAAACCAGAGTGCTGGTAATGATTCTGAGGCACTTAGTGAAATTAAGCCTGATAACATCAAAGTAAAAAAAGAGGGGAAAAGAAATAAGAAAAAAATGCCCAAGAAAAACAAAAATAAAATAATGATGACAAAAAAGACATCTAAGGCTGATAATTTGAAGAAAAATAAACAGAGCCTAATAAAAACAAGCATTTGTCAATGCTGAATGTTGTTTGCTTGTATGTGCTTTTAGGTATTTGGAAGTGATAGTTTCATGCCTTCCTCCCAAGTCATCCACTGTGTTTTTTCCACTCAGTATTCACAGAAGAGTGGAAGGGGCAAGGGCCACAGCAGTACAGCAGTTGCCAAGGGGGTGAAGAGGTGCAAAATAGTCCATTCAAAGGCAAAAGAGTCCTGCAGGAGCTCACTAAATTGAAGGTGGACAAAGCGATGGAACCAGGTGGTATACGCCCAAGGATATTAAGAGAACTGCGAAGGGAGATAGCAGTACCTCTGGCAGCCATGTTCATTGAGTCATTCAACATGAGTGAATTGGAGGAGGGCACATGTAGTCCCTCTACACAAATGCAGCAGCAGGGAGGAGGCAGGGAACAATAGGCCGTTCAGCCTCACCTCAGTAGTAAAGAAGATCATGGAGGCATTGCTTAAAGAAAGGATAGTGAGGCATCTAGAAACCATTGGAGCCCAGGACCATAGACAACATGGATTCACAGTGGGGACATCATGTCAGACAAATCTGGTTGATTTCTTTGGGTGACAAAGGAAGTGAACCAGGGTGGGGCAGTGGACAATGCTTACCTTGATTTCAGCAAAGCCTTTGACACCATCCCACATAGGAGGCTGATAAACTAGCTGGGCAGGCTGGGCATGGGGGAAAGGGTAGTATACTGGGTTAGAAACTGGCTAACAGACAGGAGGCAGAGAGTGGTGGTAAATGGGGTGCAGTCTAGGGAGAGGGGGTGACCACTGGGGTGCTGCAGAACGGCTGAAGGGAATTTTTTCACCAAATTTTCAACATAGCCATTTTAAGGCCTCTGCTCATGAACAGTGTCACTGTGATTTTCTTAATCTGTCCCAAACATTGATTGCGCACACAGACTGCGCCATTGTGCGCTGCATGCAAAGAAACACATTTTGGGTGACATGTGAAAATTGACAGCTGTACTGCTCATAAGGAGGTGTGGTAAAATGGCAATGTTGAAAATCTGAGTGCAAATATTAAAATTTGCGAGACTTCTGAAGGTAGGTGTGGAACTGTCCAAACACAGCTGCTAAACAGTCATTTTTAGGAATGTCACCAAATTTTCAACATAGCCATTTTAAGACCTCTGCTCATGAACAGTGTCACTGTGATTTTCTTAATGTGTCCCATACATTGATTATGCACATCGACTGCGCCATTGTGCGCTACATGGGCGGAAACATGTTTTGGGTGAGATGTGAAAAATGACAGCTGTACTGCTCAAAAGGAGGTGTGGTAAACTAGTAATGTTGAAAATCTGGAGTGAAAATATTGAAAATTCGTGAACTTATGAGCGTGTGTAGGAACTGCACAACGCACGCTCGTAAAACAGTCATTTTTAGGAATTTTTCACCAAATTTTCAACATAGCCATTTTAAGACCTCTGCTCATGAACAATGTCACTGTGATTTTCTTAATGTGTCCCATACATTGATTTCAAGACACCGACTGCGCCCATTGTGCGCTACATGGGCAGAAATGACGCTTTATCTAGATGTGAAAAATGACAGCTGTACTGCTCATAAGGAGTGTGTGGTAAAATGGCAATGTTGAAACTCTGGAGTGAAAATTGTTTCTGATAAATTTTGCCACACAGGGTAGGCTCCCAGCGTGGCACCTGGACAGCTTTTGTTGGGGCGTGAGCTGACGGGGACTGGACACCTCACGGCGCCATTAGAGCGCGTGCATGGGGAGGGAGCGCATCAGCACGCAGTATGCATGCTTGCATGTGTGTGTGTGTGTGGGGGGGAGCTCTGCTCACTGAAGCAGAGCTCTCCCTTTCAACTGTACAACCATTGCATTTTCAACTGCTGTCATAGACAGCTGCAGCAGTGATTGGGGAACTGGAGCCGCACCTGCAAACACACTGACTGAATTGGAAGACGGGTGCCACACCCCCGAAAACTCGGATGATGGCACTATGTTTCTTGCACATGCGTGCAAGCAACATAATGAGATTGTGGACCTCGATAGAGGGAAACAATTCATAGTAACTGTGGTAAAAATGAAAATAATAAAAGTGAAGAGATTTCTCTACTCAAAGTAATCAGGTAGACAATACAAAACTGGATGAGGAGCCTTTAGAAAAGGATCAGTCACTAATTATTCTGAGAGGTATGGATGTGGAATTAAATGAAAGTAAAACAGTGTTGAGAATTTTGGGACAAATGATTTGTACAGACTTGTATCTGGATGTTCAGTAAGAGGATATTGTTGATGCAAGTAGTGTTTTGGATGAAAATTTAAGTAATCTCCTGCTCTTGTATTTTAAACAGCCAAGAGTAGCACAATATGTCTGGAGAAACTCTGACAATTTGAGAGAGTTTAAACTCTACATGGAAACTCCCATTTTAACTAACAGAGTTACTGATTTAGAAATTTTGACAAAGGCTGATTAAGCCACTCAAATAGGCCAAAAAGGTATTATCGATGAGCTGATAGGGAAAAATGGGAATCATAGTCATCTACAGACATAATATTGTCCATTGTTGGCATGACATATGTAGGAATTAATTCCAGATCAAAAATAAGATTGATGGTCACCCATCTAATAAGTAACGTACTGGGGTTGACTTTTATGATGATGACATTGTACAAGTACAGAGAGTGCATAAATTTTGGACACAGGGTGACCAAACTGATCTAACCTTGAATAATTATAACTTGGCCTTAAATATTTTGGAGGACAGTACTAAATTGGATAAACTGGGGATTTTAATAGTAGACCTCACAGCTATACCAGACCATACTGTATGTCTTGGTGAACAACCAGATACAGTGGAACAGTCCTTGTGTCTAACATCTGACAATCGGCTACTTGTATATAATGTGGATACTTTTAATAGATTTCAATCACTGCAAGATGTGCAGCAGTGACTTGAGAAGGATACAACAAAAAAAAATGCAGAGGAATATCAGATTGAAATACGATGTATGGACACGAGTATTAATGATTTTATGAATAGGAACAAAAATACTAATATGGGAATTCTGACATGGAACATTGCTGGATTACAAAGTAAACTTGTTGACCCAGAATTTAAGGAATTTTTAGAGAGGATGGATATTATCATATTTCAGGAAACATGGCATACTAATGAGCAGAGTGGTAACATAATGTTTAATGGTTATACTTTGGTACATACACCAGCTATAAAATAAAAATGGGCAGGTATATGGGTGGATTGACCATATATATTAAAATAAATTATTATATAAAGCTTATAGAACAAAGAATCAAGCAAAATTATATATTGGTAAAAATGAGGATAGAAAATAAAACACATATTGGTTAATGTTTATAACCCCCATATTAAATCTTCACTGTATGACAAGACTCTATTTTGTAAAATTATTTAGGACATAAACGCTCATCAGAAAATTAATGAACCAATGGCGATATTAATTATGGGGGATTTAAACATCAGAGATGGGAAAAGTTCTGTCACAGATTCAAATATCACGCTATTACAGGGCTTGAAAATCCCACTGAGATACTCTAAAGATAGGAAGAATACTGATACTCATAAACAATTGGAATATTTACTAGAAATACTGCAATTGATAATATTTAATGGTAGGTTCCCATTGGATAGTGATGGAAATATGACATGTATTTATGCAAGAGGATCTTCAATAACTGATTATGCTCTGGCATCAATATTTGATTATCATAATTATAGTGATTTAAAAGTTATCCATAGAACTGAAAATGATCATTTCTCAATAGTTCTACTTGAGAGGAAAACATTTGCAACTATTCCTGATATTAATGAGGACACAGAGATTGTTAATAAAAGAATCAGATGGGATCCAACAAAAAATAGTAATGCAATAAATATAAGTGATACTATAATAAGAACTTTAAGTCAGAATATTAAAAACTTATTGGACCCTGAAGATATTTATAACCAGATTATTATAACTTTTCAAATATATACTACAGAGCAATCATGGAAAAAGACTAAGCAGAGTGCACGGTATGATGGGTGGTTTCATAAGAATTGTAGAGTAAAAAAAGGAAATTGCCTATGTTAGTAAGGAAAACAAAAAAGATCCAACAAAATGAAATATAAAAGAACTCAATTTAGCAAGGAAGCAATATAAAAATTATGTGAATTTTTATTGTATGCAGTACCAAAAAGAGTTATGGAATTTAATGATTGACTCTATTACAGAGAGGGATAATAAAACATGTTAGATTTTGGCTGCTAAAGGAACCTGTACTTACAAATCACAAATTGATACGTATATAGCCCCAGATGTATGGGAAAAATACTTCACGAATATATTTCACAAATAAAATATTAATTATTCAGTAGACTTGGGAGAACTTAAGTATTTCAGTTTATTTACCTCACTGGAGATTAAGGTAATTACTGAATCATTTAAAAATAATAAAGCACCTGGGCTGGATAATATCTCTGTTGATTTTCCTAAACTTGGTATAAACTAGTGGTCTGACACTCTTGCAAACTTTTTTAATAAAACAGCATGCATGCCTTTATCCCTTATTCTTGGTTGGGTAGTTTTATAATTCCTACTTAAAAGAAAGGTTCTTGGTCAGACCCGGCAAACTATAGGCCTATTAGCCTGCTGGATGCCATGGCTAAAATTTTTACAAAGCTACTTCTAAATAGGTTATTGGTAATAGAAAAATAGAATTTGACAGCAGATAAGGACCACTTGGTCCACCTAGTCTGCCCATTTTCCTATCTGATGGATAAGCTGCAGATCCTACTTAACCAACAGCCTACTTCCTCCTACCCCCTACTAGGACTGCCTTATGTCTGTCCCATGCATTCTTGAATTCACCCACTGTTCTTGACTCCACAACCTCCTCAGGAAGGCTATTCCATGCATCCACAACCCATTCTGTGAAAAAATACTTCCTCGCATTACCTCTGAGCCGTCCCCCCTCGATCTTCAAATTGTGCCCCCTTGTTCTTGCACATCTATTTTTCTGAAAGATACTACCCTCTTGGACATTGTTGATTCCCTTGAGGTACTTGAAAGTTTCTATCATGTCCCCCCTCTCCCTTCTTTCCTCAAGGGTATACATATTAAGCTCCTTTAGTCTCTCTTCATATGTCTTCTGGTGCAGACCCTGCACCATTTTGGTTGCCCTCCTCTGGACAGCCTCCACTCTATGTCTTTGCGGAGATGGGGTCTCCAGAACAGCACACAGTACTACAGATGGGGTCTCACCAACTGTCTGTACAGAGGGATAACAACTTCCTGTTTTCTACTGTTGATGTCTGTCCCTATGCATCCCAGTATCTCCCAGCCTTCCCACATTGCTTGCCCATCTTTAGGTCATCTGATATAATTACCCCCCAGGTCCCTTTCCATTTTTGTTGTTGTCAGTATCTCACCCACCATTGTGTACTCTTCCCCTGGGTTTTTGCTTCCCAGGTGCATTACCTTGCACTTCTTTGTGTTGAATCTAAGCTGCCATACTTTTGACCATTACTCCAACCTTGCCAAGTCCCTTCTCGTCCTTTCCACACCATCTTGTGCATCAACTCTGTTGCAGATCTTTGTCTCGTCTGCAAAGAGACATACTTTTCCTTCCAGTTCCTCTGCAATGTCACTTATAAAGACACTAAAAAGGACCGGCCCCAATACTGAACCCTGCGGTACCCCACTAGTAACCCCCCTTCTTCACTGTGGACTCCGTTTACTACTACCCTTTTGCATTTTGTTGTCCAGCCAATTTTTTATCCAGGCTACCACCTTGGAACCCACTCCAAGGCTGGTTAACTTGTATATTAATCTTTTGTGTGGGACAGTATCAAATACCTTGCTAAAATCTAGGTAGGCCTTGTCCACAGCCCCTCCCCGGTCTACTACATTGGTCACCCAGTCAAAGAAATCTATTAGATTCTTCTGACACAACCTTCCCACTGTGAATCCATGCTGCCTGATGTCCTGTGCCCCACTGGCTTCTAGGTACTCAACAATTCTTTCCTTCAGAAGTGATTCCATCATTTTCCCTACCACTGAGGTCAAACGGTTCTGTATTTTCCTGCCTCTGCCCTGCTCCCACCTTTGTGAAGAGGAATCACATCCGCCCTCCTCCAGTCCTCATGTACCACCCCATCCTCCCATGATTTGTTAAAGAAAGTAGTCAGTGGTGTCACTAGTTCTACCCTTAGTTCTTTTAGAATTCTTGGATGTATCCAATTAAGCCCCATTGCTTTGTCCACCTTCAGTTTTACTAGTTCTTTCATAACCCTTTCTTCTGTTACTGGACTGGCATTAACCCCCGTATTCAGGGTGTTTCTCTTGTTTGGTTTAGGTACCTCTCCCTCCTCTTACTTTGTGAATACTGAGCAGAAATATTCGTTTAGTACCCCTGCTTTTTCACTGTCACACTCTGCCCACATTCCCTTCCCTTTATTAAGCCTCAGTATCCCTCCCTCCCTTGCTCTTTCTTCGCTCCCTAATGTACCTATAAAAGGTCTTATCCCTCTTCTTAACAGAGCTGGCTATTCCTTCCTCAGTTTGGGCCTTTGCTATTCTGACTACCTTCCCTGCCTCTTTCTGCTTTATCTGATAAAGTTGTCTGTCCTGTTCCTTCTGTTTCCTTATATTTCCTGAATGTTATCCTTTTCTCCTTAACCTTCCCTGCCACCTCTTTTGACAGCCATAGTGGTTTTTTCCTTTGTTGTGTTTTGTTGACTTGCTTCACACAAAGGCTTGTTGCCTCTGTGATGGCCGTTTTGATTACTCCCCATTGTTCCTCCACCCTCCTTCTTGGCTGTTTGCTAGTGCTTTTCTGAGGCACTCTCTCATTTTCCCCAAAGTCAGCCCCCTAAATTCCAATACTCTTGCTTTTGT
The DNA here is from genome assembly GCA_016271365.2 of Neoceratodus forsteri. Lineage (NCBI taxonomy): Eukaryota > Metazoa > Chordata > Ceratodontiformes > Ceratodontidae > Neoceratodus > Neoceratodus forsteri. Next base: position 63,062,717 of record JADMNL010000032.1, read on the forward strand.
ATGGCTTGACTCTATGGCTGTGTTTATCGTGAACCACACTGTTTGGTGGTCGCGTGTTCCCAGATGGCTACCCACTTCTAAATCCGAGATTCTTTCTCTGGCCCCGTTTGAGAGTACCAGGTCTAAAATTGCTCCCTCCCGAGTGGGTTAAAATACTAGCTGTCTGAGGCATGCACCTTCTAGGGCTTCAAGAATGTCCCTGCTCTTGGATGTGCCTGCAAAGGTGCTCCAATTAACATTTGGCATATTCAGGACCCCCATCATCAACAATATCTCCCCTTTTTCTGCCATTCTAAGGATGCCTTCTATCATTTCCTTGTCCATTCCCTCCCCCTGAGATGGGGGTCTGTATACAACCCCATGTGGATTGTGGTGCCATTTCCTGTCTCCAGGGTGACCCAGAGTGCCTCATTTGCTCCCTGTTTACTCTTTAGTTCTGTTTCTTTGATCCATTCCTTTACATAGAGAGCTACTCCTCCTCCTCTTTTACCTTCCCTGTCCGTCCCGTAGATCATGTATCCTGATATGTTGACATCCCAGTCATGGTTCTCTGTGTACCATGTTTCTGTGACTGCCACAATATCCAGCCATCCCTCTTCCATCAAGGCCACTAGTTCAGGGAGCTTGTTACACAGACTATGGGCATTGGTACTAATCACCCTCCATTTTGTGATGACCTTAACCCTTTTAGACCCACCCCTGTCCTTATTGCCTTTGCCTTTTTTTGCATTTACCTCCATCCTGCTCCTTAATGACTTCTCTACCTTGGTGTTTACCTCGCTAATTACTGTGTTTTGTGGGGGAGGCTGGGATTTCCCTGTTCCTTTTCAGTGCCTCATCCTTGGCTAGTTTAAATGCTTGCCAATGAAGCATTTAAACCTGTCACCTAGGATCCTGGTTCCCCCCCGGACAGATGCAGACCATCGCGCCAGTATAGGCCTGCATCCCTCCATGTGGCTCCCCAGTCCCCAATGAAGCCAAAACTGTGAGCTCCACACCAGTTTTTCAACCATTCATTGAATTCAATGGTGTGGAGTACCCTAGCATCACACTTGCCATAAACAGGCAGCACCTCCGAGAAGGTTACCGTATGTGCTACTTGTCTAAGGCTCCTCCCCAACTCTACAAAATCCTCTTATACTGCTCTGATCCCATTCCTAGCTGGGTCATCTGTCCCTAGGTGGACAATGACATCCAGCTCCCTCCCTCGTGCAGCTGCTCCCACAATCCTGAGGATTCATTTTCTGTCCCTCCAAGCCATGGCGTCAGACAGGCACCTTACCACCCTCTGCCCTTCCTCCCCCACTTCTACCCCCAATGATCGAGTCCTCCACCAGGAGTTCTTTCCTTCCCCTGTGGGGTCCTGTGCCACCCTCCTGTGGGTTTCCTTTGTGGAGGTTCCCAGCCTCCTCCTTGGTCTCCACTGCGGTTGCCTCCATAGAGGAACCACTATCCACCAGAACAGCATATGAATTGTGGAGAGGTACAGCTGGAGGGATTCACCTCTGTTCCACCACTCTCTTCCTCCCTGAGTCCACCTTGGTCCAGTCACTCCTCTTTCTTAGCAACCTTTGAGGTAGCGGTGGTGGCCCTGGGTGGGGGAGGAGGTTTCATAAATCCTAGCCAGGTCAGCCTAGAGACGAGCAACCTCGTCCCTCAGACCAGAGAGGTGCCTGTAAATAGGGCAGCATCGCAGCCTCCAGAATGTCTCCCGGAACACTGCCGCCGCACAGCCACTGCACTGCACCACTCCCATCATGTCCTATTTTGTGTCCCCTCTTTTGTTGCTTTGTATGCTTACTCTCTCCTATCCTTACAACTCTCAATAATATTCAATCAAAATAATATTATATCAGAATATCAAGCAGGATTTTAAAAATATACCGGTACAAGTATCCAGGTCTTCCATCTCACTCATATAATTGAAAAATACTGTAAAGTAAAAAAGCAAAGACTATTTGTGGCCTTTGTTGATTTTTTATCAGCGTTCGATACTATACTGAGACCCCCACTTTGGGAGATAATGGAAGATATGGGTATTGATCATAATCTCATTGTACTAATAAAAAAGTTATATACAAAAACCTGGTCCAAAGTAAAATATTCTAAATTGGGTGCACTAACACAAAAGATTAAAACTGGAGTAGGTGTTAGGCAAGGCTGTGTCCTCGCACTAACAATATTTAATTTATATATTAATGGAATTCTCGAACATCTGAATAATACTACAGATCACTGTCCAACGATACTAGAGAAAAGAGTACCAATTCTTGTGTATGCTGAAGATCTGGCAATATTATCAACTACAAGACTTGGCCTGCAGCGAGCTTTAGACAGGTTAGATGTTCTCTGTACAGAACACAATCTTAAACCAAATACTGTACTAGTAAAACTAAGATCATGGTTTTTGGATCAACAAAAAAATATAGGAGTTTAATACTGGCACAAAAAAAAAATTCATACACGAATTTCCGTATTTGGGAGTTCTTTTTACTAGTAATAGTAGATGGACAAAACATGTAAGCTGGACAAAAAATAAGTAAGAGCATTTGGTTAGAGCTTTAAAAATGTTTAATAATATATATGGTGGTCTGACTCTGATCCATGTTTAAGGCAATAAATGGGAAAATAATTAGTCAGGCATTATATCTTGCAGAAATCTAAGGAATAGAAAGACTTACTAAAATTAAATTGTTTTTAACTAAAAAATAAACAAATCTTAAGACTACCTTTGAGTACACCCAATTCATTAGTGAGAGCAGAAATAGGACAAATAAAATCTGAACATATGGTACATATGAGGAGGAGGATAAATTTTTGGGTGAAACAAACAGCAGAAAATAAAGAATCTCTTCTTGGGAAGGCTTTAAAAGAAAAAGAAAAACTGCTTCCATTAAGCAAGAAAGGGTGGCTATTCTCTAGCTATGCATTGTTAGAAAAATATCATCTTAAGCGATTAAAATCATGGGTGGCTAATAAGAACAGGTTACTCACCTGTAACAGTAGTTCTAGGAGTGGTATATGTTGTTCATCCACACTGTCTGGCATTGTCCCTTTCCCCTTTAAATCTTGCCGGAAGTCTTCAAGCTGGCTCTTCCACCACCCGGGTGGTAAATACCTCGGCTCCGCCCCATGACACCAGATCTAGCCCGCTGGAAGCCAGGTTGTGCGCCTAAAGCCGGGGAGGTCGGGTGTGTGTGTGTGGATGAACAACATATACCACTCCTAGAACTACTGTTACAGGTAAGTAACCTGTTCTTCTAGGAGCGTGGATATGTTGTTCATCCACACTGTCTGGCAGACTCCTAGCAGTTCTCTGGGAGGAGGGAGGCAAGGCGCACACCCCCTACTTAGGAAACAGAGATTGGAGAACCGAGGCCCCAAAACCAGCATCACGTCATGACTCAAGGTCGATGTGGTAATGGGTAATGAAGGTGTTGCTGACTTCCAGGTAGCAGCCCGACAGATTTCCTGGATAGGGATGTCCCTGGAAGCAGCCACCGAAGCAGCAGTATGGCAGGTAGAATGAGCTCTTATCCCCTTGGGAGGCTCCTTGTCCGCCAATTCATAACACAGACTTACGCATGATGTAATCCATCTTGCAATAGTCCGCTTAGCTGCAGGTCTGCCAGAAGCGGCTTCAGCGTAGGTGACAAACAGCTGGCGAACCTCTCCACGAATTTCCGCCGTCCTCTCCTTATAGTAGGAGAGAGCACGCCTGAGGTCCAGAGTATGGAGCCTGTACTCGGCATTCGAGGTGTAGTTAGGGTAATATACTGGCAGAGTCAACACCTGGTTGAGGTGAAACTCTGACACCACCTTCGAAAGGAATTTCGGGTGGGGGCGCAGGACAACTTTGTCCCTGTGAAAGACCAGATAAGGGGAGTCCACCGAAAGCGCCTGGAGCTCCCCTGTCCTTCTGGCTGACGTGATAGCCACCAGGAAGGCAGTCTTCCACAACAAGTGCGAGAGCTCACACTTGTGCATGGGTTCGAATGGCTTGCCCATGAGCTTCGCCAAAACCAGCAAAGATCCCACGGAGGTGGAGGTTCACGCACCGGAGGGGATATGTGATCCAGGCCTTTGAAAAAGCGCCTGATCACCATCTCCTGAGCCAACGTCGGCTGACCGGCCTGCGCCCGGTAAGCAGAGATGGCTGCGAGGTGCACCCTAAGGGTCGATGACCCCCTTTGGAGAGAGACCAAAGGTAGTCTAGAATGTTAGCCACAGAGCAGGATAAGGGGTCCAGGCTTTTTCCCTGACACCAAATGGAAAATCTTTTCCATTTGAAGGCATAACATTTCCTGGTCAATTCTTTTCGAGATGCTTCCACCACGGTGTAAACATCCTCAGAAAGACCCAAAGCCTGGAACTCTAGCCGCTCAGGAACCAGGCTGTGAGGTGCAGGGATTGAAGGTCCGAGTGAAAGACCTTCCCCTGGTTCAGTGATATCAGGTCCGGGCGTGTACATAGCCGCTCCGGGGCCCTGCAGCTGAGGCTGAGGAGATCTGGATACCAGAACTGGCGTGGCCAATCTGGGGCTACCAGAATCACCTTCGCCTTGTCCCTCCTCGCCTTGAGTAAAACCTTGTGGATCGAGGGAAATGGAGGGAAAGCGTAAAAGAGGCCTGGGGTCCACGGCCTCGAGAAGGCATCCCCCTGCAGCGAGCCCTGCTGAGGGGGGCGGGCATGGTACAGCCTCAGCTTGGTGTTCTCCCTGGAGGCAAACAGGTCCACCAACGGTTTGCCCCAATGGGAGAACAGGTCGTAAGCTACCTCTAGATGGAGAGACCACTCGTGGGATGTCTGGCCTATGCAGCTGAGAGCATCCGCCAGTTGGTTCGCGACTCCTGCCACATGGATGGCTAGGAGATCCGCCTCCAGCCGGCTGACGAAGGTCCAGATCCAGAGCGCCTCCTTGTACAGCAGACGGGAGTGCGTGCCGCCCTGTTTGTTGAGGTAGTACATGGTCGTGGTATTGTCCATCTGGACTTGAACCACTTGACCCCGGAGCTGAGGAGCGACAGCTGACAGTGCCAGTCTGACTGCTCTGAGCTCCAACAGGTTGATGTGGCATCGGGACTCCTCAGGGGTCCAGAACCTGTGGGCTCTGTTGTCCCCTATGTGGGCTCCCCAGCCCATGAGAGAGGCGTCGGTCATAAGGACGACCATCGGCTCGGGGCGGACAAACGGAACCCCTTCTTGCAAGTGACTCGGGACGGTCCACCATTGGAGAGCATCCCACATCCTCTGGGTGACTGTGATCAGCTGGTCGAAGAGACCTTGACGCTGAGACCACTGGGCAGCCAGCTCCCATTGAAGGGGGCGCATGTGCAGTCTGGCCCAGCAGACCACTGAGGTGCACGCCGCCATGTAACCCAAGAGGCGCAGGAAGTCCCGGGCAGGGCACAAGTGCCCAACCAGAAATGATTGGGCAAAGGAGGAGAGAACCTCTGCCCTGTCTGCCGGGAGCCGAGCTCTGGCTTGACAAGAGTCGAGCTCTGCCCCGATGAAGCCCATCACCTGAGAAGGTACGAGTTCTGATTTGGCCTCGTTGATCAGAAGGCCCAAGTGAGAGCAGGTGCGGAGGGTCAGGTCCCTGGACCTCTCCACCTCCTGAAGGGAGGAACCCGCCAGGAGCCAGTCATCAAGATAGGGGTAAATACGAACCCCCGATGCTGTAGATGGCTGCCACCATCATGATGAGAATTTGGTAGACCCTTGGGGCCGAAGGACAGGCCGAACGGCATGGCTCTGAACTGCATAGGGTCCCTTCGACCCTGAAATGGAGAAACTGCTGGTGGGACGAACGGATTGGGACGTGGTAAAAAGCGTCCTGAAGATCCAGTGTACAGAACCACATGTTTCGCTCCAGGGATGGTATGACCTGGTTCAGAGTTACCATCCGGAAGGTGTGAGACCTGAGATACTGATTCAGGTCGTGGAGATCTAGAATGGGGCGCCAACCCCCCATCCGCTTGGGCACCAGGAAATACCTGGAGACGAAACCTGGGTCTGAAGGAGGATCCGGCACCGAGGCCACCGCCTCCTTGAGGAGGAGTAGCGCAATGTCGTCCTGAAGGGCAGACTGGGTGCCAACTGTGATCCTTTCCTCCCGTGGGGCACGGGCTCGGCTGGGAGGGTACTGCTCGAACTCTAGGGGCAGACCCTGCCCGACCACTTCCAGAACCCACCGGTCCGAAGTGATACCAGACCAGGCAGAAAGGAAGTGGCAGAGCCGGCCCCCCATGGAGGACCCAGAATGGCGTGACGGGTGCGGGGGAGGCCACCTCCGACCCATCACTGTGCAGGCTTCGAGGAGAAGGAGGCACCTGGACCAGCACCTCGGCCTCCTTTGCGGGGCTGCTGGGGACCTTGCTTGGGCCTAGGGCGCCAAGCTTGAGCCTGCTGCTGTTGTTGCCCTCCCTGGAAGGAGGGCTGTCTGACCGCAGGGGAGAATGCCGAAAGGGCTTCTTCTTGCACTTCTGCTGGTTCTGCCTGAAGAACCCTTAGTAGAGGTGGCATCTAAGGTGGCATTAGACTGCTCATCGCGCTTGGAGATGACCTGCCACTCCCGGACCGAAGAGGTCGGGTGCCGAGGAAGGGCACGCCAGCTGGCTTGTGCTGAGTATCCACGGGAAAGGAGGATAACCTCAGCCAAGCCCTGCGGCGAGAGGCTACTGCTGCCGCTAGTGAACGGGCACAGGAATCACCAGTGTCCAGAGCTGTCTGGAGCTGTTGTTTGGCAACAGCCCGGCCCTGGTCCCGGACCTGCTTGACTGTGGTCTGCATGTCTGCTGGGAGGTGAGGAAGAACTTCATCCAATGACCCCAAAAGGGCATGAGAGAAGTGTGCCCTGATCACTGCTGAGCTTGCCTGACGAAGGCCCAGGGATGATGCTGCGTAGACCTTCCGGGCCGAGTGGTCCATAAGTTTGGACTCCTTGTCCAGAGGGCGGTCAGTATCCACAGAGCTGCCCGTTCGCCTGAATACTGAGGCAGTCACAAGGCTTTCCACCGAGGGGTGCTCAGTAAACCCCATCAAGGACCCTGTGGGCACCGCAGACTGCGGCCATGCGGGCGATGAGCCGGCGTGAGGCTGACGCCAGAGTTCCAGAGCCGGGCCAACTATGGCTTCGGCCACTGGAAAGGCCTCCGCCGGGTATCCCTCTCTTAAGAATATCCGTGAGGGATATTCTGCCTTCTTCTGAATAGGCTGCAGAGACATTCCTGTGGACTCTGAAATGAGTCTAAGGATGCCCTGGAAGGAAGAGGCCCTTCTTCCAAGCCTGACACCGACAGCTCATCATGAGAATAGGCGGTATTATCCGAATCAGAGGAGTCCAGATACAAAAGGTTTCCACCTAAATCTCCCTCACACGCTTAGGGTGATCAGGGTGATCGTAATTGACAGTCTGTGAGGAAGACCTGAAGAGCTGTCGGTCCCCTGAGGAACCCTCCCAGGGCGGTTTAGATGGAAGTTCCACCAAACTTGGTGGGAGCTGTATCTGGCCGAGCGGAATGCAGCGGGGCCCCCCCGGCCACCGGAGCCTTAGAAGCCAAGAAGTCGGGTAAGTCGTCAAGAGGTTGAGGCCAAGTGGATAGCCGAACCGCCGCTTTGGCCTGTTAGAGTTGCTGCCACATAAGATCCTTCATAGCATCAACGGAGCTCGCCGAAGTTCTCCTCATCAGAGGAGGATGAGGAACAGTGGCGCGATCTTCCTGGGAGTGTTTGAACCTTCTGGTCTACCAACCGGAAGAGGACTTCTACTCGATCGAGACTGACGGCGGCCGGTTTGTCGGTCAGGGCATCGCTGGACTGGTGGAAACCAGTGATCCGCCCCTTGCCCTCGATCGGGATACCCGCGGGGCCGGGTTCCTCACCGGGGAAAGAGAGAATAGGCATTCTCTCCAGAGAGTCGTCGACAGGCATCGGCGACAACGACTTGATCGAGTCGAGAGAAATCTCCGCCGAGTTCAGCCGCGGTTCCTCGACTTCCGCGTTTTGTCCAGACGGAAGGTCTGGAAACCGGCAGTCGAGTTTCATCTCGCATCAGTCGAGACCCCTTGCTCCTGGAAGTTGGACCGCCTCCCGCTTCCCAGAATCGCTCTTCTTTCGGCTAGAAGAAGACGGTTTCTGATCCTTCTAATTTGGATCGAGGAGTGCGAGCCCGAGGGCGCCACCCTTAGTAGGAAGAGACTGGCACAACTCCGAAAGGATCCTGTGAAGGTGGAGCCTGCTGAGTGGCACGAAGAAGCTTCGCTGGTCAAGCTTGCAGCTTTTCCTCTCAAGGTCACCATCTGCTCGAGCTGCTGGCAGATCCCGCAGCCGAGGAAACTGCCCACCTGGCCTCCTTAGATTTCACCGGTGGATTGAAAAGCTCCGGTCTCCCCAGCTTCAGGTGCACCTGACGATCCTCCAGAATGGTGAGATGGAAGGCAGAGCAAATAGTGCATTGCGAGGTATCATGCACGGTACCGAGACAATAAACGCACGAGAGGTGGGGGTCGGTGCGCAACATTTTTTGTCCACAAGGACACCGCTTAAAACCCGGGACGACTTGTCATCCATGTCCCAAAAAGTTTGATCCGAGTCGTATACTTCACGAAGTTTGCAGGAGAAGATGCGGTGAAAACTGTCGATTAGACTCCAGGGCCTCAATCGCTGCAAAAAAGCATGAGGGAACCTGTATCTTCCAGCGGAAAGGAAGATCTGGCGTCATGGGGCGGAGCCGAGGTATTTACCACCCGGGTGGGTGGGAGGAGCCAGCTTGAAGACTTCCAGCAAGATTTAAAGGGGAAAGGGACAATGCCAGACAGTGTGTATGAACAACATATCCACGCTCCTAGAATATACAATTAAGTATGACTTACTGTAACATAGAAACAGAGAATTTGATGGCAGATAAGGATCGCTTAGCCCACCTAGTCTGCCCATTTCCCTACCTGATGGATAAGATGCAGATTCTAGTTATCAACAGTTTACTTCCTCCTACCCCCCAGTAGAATTGCCTTATGCCTGTCCCATGCATTCTTGAATTCTCCCACTGTTCATGACTCCACAACCTCCTCAGGAAGGCTGTTCCATGCATCCGCAACCCTCTCTGTGAAAAAACTAACATTACCTCTGAGCCGTCCCCCTCTATCTTCAAATTGTGCCCCCTTGTTCTTGCACATCTCTTCTTCTGAAAGATACTACCCTCTTGTACTTTAATTCCCTTGAGATAGTTGAAAGTTTTTGTCATGTCCCCCCTCTCCCGCCTTTCCTCAAGGGTATACACATTAAGCTGCTTTAGTCCCTCCTCGTATGTCTTCTCGTACAGACCCTGCACCATTTTGGCTGCCCTCCTCTGAACAGCCTCCACTCTATGACTTTGCGGAGATGGGGTCTCCAGAATTGCACGCAGTATTCTAGATGGGGGTCTCACAAACTGTCTGTACAGAGGGATAACAACTTACTGTTTTCTACTGTTGATGCCTCTTCTTATGTATCCCAGTATCCCCCTAGCCCTCCTTACTGCCTTCTGACATTGCTTGCCCACCTTTAGGTCATCTGATATAATTACTCCTAGGTCTCTTTCAATTTTTGTTGTTGTTAACTCACCCCCATTGTGTACTCTTCCCCTGGGTTTTGGTTTCCCAGATGCATTACCTTGCACTTCTTTGTACTGAATCTGAGCTGCCACATATTTGACCATTCCTCCAACCAAAGTCCCTTTTCATTCTTTCCATCCCATCTTGTGTACCAACCCTGTTGCAGATCTTTGTGTCATCTGCAAAGATACATACCTTTCCTTCCAGGTGCTCTCCAATGCCACTTAAAAAGACATTAAAGAGGACCGGTCCCAGTACCGAACCCTGCGGTACCCTGCTAGTTACTCTTTCTTCACTGTGGACTCCGTTTACTATTACCCTTTGCGTCCTGTTGTCCAGCCAGTTTTTTATCCAGGCTACCACCCTGGGACCCACTCCAAGGCTGGCTAACTTGTATATTAATCTTTAGTGAGACTGTGTCAAATGCCTTGCTAAAATCTAGGTAGGCCATATCCACAGCCCCTCCCTGGTCTACTACTTTGGTTACCCTGTCAAAGAAATCTATTAGGTCCGTCTGACATGACCTTTCTGCTGTGAAGCCATGCTGCCTTGGGTCCTCTGCCCCACTCGCCTCTAGGTATTCAACAATTCTTTCCTTCAGAAGTGATTCCATCATTTTCCCTACCACTGAAGTGAAACTAACTGGTCTGTAGTTTCCTGCCTCTGCCCTGCTCCCACTTTTGTGAAGTGGAATCACATTTGCCCTCCTCCAGTCCTCAGGTACCACCCCATCCTCTCATGATTTGTTAAAGAGAGTAGTCAGTGGTGTTACCAGTTCTACCCTTAGTTCTTTTAGAATTCTTGGGTGAATCCCATCAGGCCCCATTGCTTTGTCCACCCTCAGTTTCAAGAGTTCTTTCAAAACCCTTTCTTCTATGAATGGACTGGTATCGGCCCCCCTATTCAGAGTTTCTCCCTTGTTTGGTTTATGTACCTCCACCTCCTCTTCTGTTGTGAATACTGAGCAGAAATATTCATTCAGTATCCCTGCTTTTTCCACTGTCACCCTCTGCCCACATTCCCTCCCCTTTATTAAGTCTCTGTATCCCTCCCTTGGTCTTTCTTCGCTCCCCAATGTACCTATAAATGGTTTTATCCCCCTTCTTGACAGAGTTGGCTATCTTTTCCTCAGTTTGTGCCTTTGCTATTCTGACTGCCTTCCCTGCCTCCTTCTGCTTTAACTGATAAAGTTCTCTGTCCAGCTCCTTCTATGTTTCCTTATATTTCCTGAATGCTATCCTTTTCTCCTTAACCAGCCCTGCCACCTCTTTTGAGAACCGTGTTTTTTTCCTTCGTTTGTTTTGTTGATTTGCTTCACACAAAGGCTTGTTGCCTCTGCGATGGCTGTTGTGATTATTCCCCATTGTTCCTCCACCCCTCCTTCTTGCCCGTTTGCTAGTGCTTTTCTGATGCACTCTCTCATTTTCCCAAAGTTAGCCTTCCTAAAGTCCAATACTCTTGTTTTTGTATGGCTTGACTCTATGGCTGTGTTTATTGTGAACCACACTGTTTGGTGGTCACTTGTTCCCAGATGGCTACCCACTTCTAAATCTGAGATCTTTTCTCCTTCCCCATTTGAGAGTAACAAGTTTAAGATTGCACCCTCGAGAGAGGGTTCCAACACTAGCTGTCTGACGCATGCCCCCTGTAGGGCATCAAGAATGACCCTGCTCTTGGATGTGCCTGCAGCAAAGGTACTCCAGTTAACATCTGGCATATTCAGGTCCCCCATAAACAATATCTCCCCTTTTTCTGCTATTTCAAGGATGCCTTCTATCATTTCCTTGTCCATTTCCTTCCCGAGATGGGGGTCTGTACACAACCCCCATGCAGATTGTGGTGCCATTTCCGTTCTCCAGGGTGACCCATAGTGACTCATCAACTTCCTGTTTACTGTTTAGTTCTGTTGCTTTAATCCCTTCCCTTATATAGAGAGCTACTCCTCCTCCTCCTCTTTTACTCACCCTGTCCCTCCTGTAGACTGTGTATCCTGGTAGGTTGACATCCCAGTCATGGTTCTCTGTGTACCATGTTTCAGTGATTGCCACAATATCCAGGCATCCCTCTTCCATCAAGGCCACTAGTTCAGGGAGCTTGTTGCACAGACTGCGGGCATTGGTACTGATCACCTTCCATTTATTTTTTATGGTCATAGAAACATAGAATGTGACGGCAGATAAGGACCGCTTGGCCCACCTAGTCTGCCCATTTTCCTAACAGATGAGCTGCAGATCCTAGTTAACAAACAGCTTACTTCCTACCCCCCACTAGGACTGCCTTATGTCTGTCCCATGCATTCTTGAATTCCCCCACTGTTCTTGACTTCACAACCTCCTCAGGGAGGCTGTTCCATGCATCCACAACCCTCTCTGTGAAAAAATACTTCCTCACATTACCTCTGAGCTGTCCCCCCTCTATCTTCAAATTGAGTCCCTTTGTTCTTGCACATCTAATTTTCTGAAAGATGCTACCCTCTTGGACTTTGTTGATTCCTTGAGGTACTTGAACGCTTTCTATCATCTCCCCTCTCCCTTCTTTCCTCAAGGGTATACAACTTAGCTCCTTTAGTCTTTCTTCGTATGTCTTCTGGTGCAGACCCTGCACCATTTTGGTTGGCCTCCTCTGGACAGCCTCCACTCTATGTCTTTGCGGAGATGAAGTCTCCAGAACTGCACACAGTACTCCAGATGGGGTCTCACCAGCTGTCTGTACAGAGGGATAACAACTTCCTGTTTTCAACTATTGTTGCCTCTCCCTATGCATCCCAGTATCCCCCCAGCCTTCTTTACTGCCTTCTCACATTGCTTGCCCACCTTTAGGTCATCTGATATAACTATCCCCAGGTCCCTTTCCATTTTTACTGTTGTATCTCACCCCCCATTGTGTACTCTTCCCCTGGGTTTTTGTTTCCCAGGTGCACTACCTTGCACTTCTTTGCATTGAATCTGAGCTGCCATATATTAGACCATTCCTCCAACCTTGCCAAGTCCCTTCTCATCCTTTCCACTCCATCTTGTGTATCAACCCTGTTGCAAATCTTTGTGTCGTCTGCAAGAGACATACCTTTCCTTCCAGTTTCTCTGCAATGTCACTTATAAAGACATTAAAAAGGACCAGTCCTAGTACTGAACCCTGCGGTACCCCACTAGTAACCCTTCTCTCTTCACTGTGGACTCCATTTACTACTACAATTTGCGTCCTGTTGCCTAGCCAATTTTTTATCCAGGCTACCACCCTGGGACCCACTCCAAGGCTGGCTAACTTGTGTATTAATCTTTTGTGTGGGACTGTATCAAATGCCTTGCTAAAATCCAGGTAGGCCATGTCCACAGCCCCTCCCTGGTCTACTGCTTTGGTCACGCAGTCAAAGAAATCGATTAGATTTGTCTGACACAACCTTCCCATCGTGAATCCATGCTGCCTTGGGTCCTGTGCCCCACCGGCCTCTAGGTACTTAACAATTCTTTCCTTCAGAAGTGATTCCATCATTTTCCCTACCACTGAGGTCAAACTAACTGGTCTGTAGTTTCCTGCCTCTGTCCTGCTCCCACTTTTATGAAGAGGAATCACATCCGCCCTCCTCCAGTCCTCAGGTACCACCCCATCCTCTCATGATTTGTTAAAGAGAGTAGTCAGCGGTGTCACTAGTTCTACCCTTAGTTCCTTTAGAATTCTTGGGTGAATCCCATCAGGCCCCATTGCTTTGTCCACCTTCAATTTTATTAGTTGTTTCAGAACACTTTCTTCTGTAAATGGACTGGTATAGACCACCGTCTTCAGAGTGTTTCTCTTGTTTGGTTTAGGTACCTCTCCCTCCTCTTTCTTTGTGAATACTGAGCAGAAATATTCATTCAGTATCCCTGCTTTTTCACTGTCACCCTCTACCCATATTCCCTTCCCTTTATTAAGCCTCAGTATCCCTCCTTTGGTCTTTCTTCGCTCCCTAATGTACCTATAAAAGGCCTTATCCCCCTTCTTAACAGAGTTGGCTATCCTTTCCTCGGTTTGGACCGTTGCTATTCTGACTGCCTTCCCAGCCTCTTTCTGCTTTAACTGATAAAGTTCTCTGCCCTGCTCCTTCTGTGTTTCCTTTTATTTCCTGAATGCTATCCTTTTCTCCTTAACCTTCCCTGCCACCTCTTTTGAGAACCATAGCATTTTTTTCCTTCGTTGTGTTTTGTTGATTTGCTTTATACAAAAGCTTGTTGCCTCTGTGATGGCTGTTTTGATTACTCCCCATTGTTCCTCCACCCCTCTTTCTTGCCTGTTTGCTAGTGCTTCTCTGAGGCACTTTCTCATTTTCCCAAAGTCAGCCCTCCTAAAGTCCAGTACTCTTGCTTTTGTATGGCTTGGTTGTATGGCTGTGTTTATCGTGAACCACACTGTTTGGTGGTCGCTTGTTCCCCAGATGGCTACCCACTTCTAAATCTGAGATTCTTTTCTCCATCCCCATTTGAGAGTACCAGGTCTAAGATTGCTCCCTCCCGAGTGGGTTCCAATACTAGCTGTCTGATGCATGCCCCTGTAGGAATCAAGAATGATCATGCTCTTGGATGTGCCTGCAGCAAGGTGCTCAGTTAACATCTGCATATTCATTCCCCATCAACAATATCTCCCCTTTTTCTGCCATTCTAAGGAAGCCTTCTATCTTTTCCTTGTACCATTCCCTCCCTGAGAGGGGGTCTGTATGCAAACCCCCATGCGAATTGTGGTGCCATTTTCTGTCTCCAGGGTGACCCAGAGTGCCTCATCTGCTCCCTGTTTACTCTTTAGTTCTGTTGCTTTGATCCCTTCCTTTACATAGAGAGCTACTCCTCCTCATTTACCCTCCCTGTCCCTCTTGTAGATTGTGTATCCTGGTATGTTGACATCCCAGTCATGGTTCTCTGTGTACCATGTTTCTGTGACTGCCACAATATCCAGGCAACCCTCTTCCATCAAGGCCACTACTTCAGGGAGCTTGTTACACAGACTACGGGCATTGGTACTCATCACCCTCCACTTCTTGATGGCCTTACCCCTTTTAGCCCTATTCCTATCCTTACTGCCTTTGCCTTTTTTTTTACATTTACCTCTGTCCTTCTCCCTAATGACGTCTCTACCTTGGTGTTTACCTAATTACTGTGTTTTGTGGGGGGAGGCTGAGATTTCCCAGCTCATTTTCAGTGCCTCCCCCTTGGCTAGTTTAAATGCTTGCCAATGAAGCATTTAAACCTCTCACCTAGGATCCTGGCCCCCCCCCGGGACAGATGCAGACCATCACACCAGTATAGGTCTGCATCCCTAAAGGTGGTTTCCCAGTCCCCAATGAAGCCAAAACCCTGAGCTCCACACCAGTTTTTCAACCATTTATTGAATTCCCTGGTGAGGAGTACCCTAGCATCACCTTTGCCATAGACAGGCAGCACCTCCAGAAGGTTACCGTATGTGTTACTTGTCTAAGGCCCCTCCCCAACTCCTCTTGCACTGCTCTGATCCAATTCCTAGCCAGGTCATTTGTCCCTAGGTGGACAATGATATCCAGCTCCCTCCCTCATACAGTTCCTCCCACGATCCTGAGGATTCGCTTCCTGTCCCTCCAAGCCATGGTGCCAGGCAGGCACCTTACCTCCCTCTCCCTTTCCTCCCCCATTTCTACCCCCTAATGACTGAGTCCCCCACCAGGAGTTGTTTCCTTCCCCTGTGGGATCCCATGCCACCCTCCTGTGGGTCTCCTTTGTGAAGATTCCCAGCATCCTCCTTGGTCTCCACTGCAGGTGCCTCCATAGAGGAACCACTATCCACCAGAAGAGTGAATGAATTGTGGAGAGGTACAGCTGGAGGGATGCAACTTTGTTCCACCACCCTCTCCCTCCCTAAACCCACCCTGGTCCAGCCTCTCCTCTTTCTTGGGAACCTCTGAGATAGTGGCATTGGCCCTGGTGGTCCCTGGGTGGGGGAGGAGGTTTCACGAATCCTAGCCAGGTCAGCCTGGAGATGGGCAACCTCCTCCCTCAGACCAGAGAGTTGCCTGCAAATAGGGCAGCATCGCAGCCTCCAGAATGTCTTCCGGAACACTGCTGCCCCACAGCCATTGCACTGCACCACTCCTATCATGTCTTATTTTGTGTCCCCTCTCCTGTTTCTCTGTATATTTACTCTCTCCTCTCTTTACAACTCTCACCCTTCCTGTTCTGGGACAGCAACTTCCTATATTCTTCAGTAGCCTCCTTCTTCTTTGCTCAGTGTCAGACCACCACCAGCTTGGGGGGTGAGCTACTATTTTCCTTTAGGGTTGACAAAACCAATGTTTCTCTATGATCCTTCCCTTCCTACTGCCAAACAGGAAGTTCCTGTTGACAGTCAAATCCAGTGGCTATAAAAGTAGAACTGGCTTAGAGTGGGTGGGTGGGGGTGGGATGGAGAGCAATTAGTAGGAAAAAAGGCTAGCAACAGGAAGTTGTAATTTGAGTCACCTGCTTTTATAGTGTCTAAGCCCCCAATTAAGCTCTCTCTCCTCCTACTGGTTTAGCAAAGAAAGTTGATACAATACCCTTCACAGCACAGAACACACACTGATTTTCTTTCTTTTCTTTTTAACCCTAAATAAGACCCCTTCTACTTCTAATAAAGTATCTGTCTTGCTTAATCTCAACAGACACTGACTCCTGCTGAGATATAAGTGTTAAATTAATAAGAAAATGTAGCTTCTTTTAGTTAGTTGCTTTCTGCTCTACAAGCAAGGCTAGCAACAGGAAGTTGTAATTTGAGCCACCTACTTTTATAGTGTCTAAGCCACTCCCCCAATTAAGCTCTCTCTCCTATTGGTTTATCAAAGTAAGTTGATACAGTACCCTTCACAGCACAGAACACACACTGACTTTCTTTCTTTTCTTTTTAACCCTAAAGAAGACCCCTTCTACTTCTAATAAAGTATATGTCTTGCTAAATCTCAACAGACACCGACTCCTGCTGATAAGTGTTAAATTAATAAGAAAATGTAGCTTCTTTTAGTTAGCTGCTTTCTGCTCTACAAGCAACGCTAGCAACAGAGGTCTTACCCCTTTTAGCCCCATCCCTGTCCTTACCACCTTTTCTGCATGTATCCCTGTCCTGCTCCCGACTGACTTCTCTACCTTGGTGTTTACCTGACTACTGTGTTTTGTGGGGAAGGATGGGATTTCCTTGCTCCATTTCAGTGCCTCCCCCCATGGCTAGTTTAAATGCTGGCCAATGAAGCATTTGAACCTGTCACCTAGGATCCTGGTTCACCCCCGGACAGATGCAGACCATTGCGCCAGTATAAGCCTGCATCCCTCCAGGTGGCTCCCCAGTCCCCAATGAAGCTAAAACCCTGAGCTCCACACCAGTTTTTCAACCATTCATTGAATCCCATGGTGCGGAATACCCTAGCATCATCCTTGCCATAGACAGGCAGCACCGCCGAGAAGGTTACCATACATGCTACTTGTCTAAGGCCCCTCTGCAACTCCACAAACTCCTTTTGCACTGCTCTGATACCATTCACAGCCAGGTCATTTGTCCCTAGGTGGACAATGACATCCAGCTCCCTCCCTCGTTCAGCTGCTCCCACGATCCTAAGGATTCACTTCCTGTCCCTCTGAGCTGTGGCGCCAGGCAGACACCTTACCTCCCTATCCCCTTCCTCCATCACTTCTACCCCCCAATGATCGAGTCCCCTACCAGGAGTTGTTTCCTTCCCCTGTGGGGTCTCGTGCCACCCTCCTGTGGGTCTCCTTTGTGGAGGTTTATTTATTTAGATTTTGTTTACCAGGTAAACCCACTGAGACCAAAGGTCCCTTTTTCAGGGGCGACCCGGGGTGAATACACCACCAACTTTACATTAGGTACAGTATACAGCTTCGAAAATATATTTACAATTTGTATATAAGGTACAGCATACAGATATAAAAAAAAATAATATATATACAGTTCATACAGGAGGTTGCGTAACTGTAAGGCAGAGACAGAGAGCATGTAGCAAGTACTAGCATTCAGAGAAAAATTGCATTGCCCAGGGAAAAAACAAAAGTCCAAGGGTCATTCAAAGAGAAGAACATAACACAGTTTGTAAAGAGTATACAGTTAATAGAGGTTAATTGGTACCAGGGGCGCCAAGGAGTCGTAGATAGCCACATAAGGTCATGAGGGGTAGGGAGTTTATCTAGCGGTTACAGCATCCTCCTTGGTCTTCACTGCAGGTGTCTCCGTAGAGGAACCACTCTTTGCCAGAACATCATATGAATTGTGGAGAGGTACAACTGGAGGGATGCACCTCTGTTCCACCATCTTCTCCCTCCCTGAGCCAACCTTGGTCCAACCACTCCTCTTTCTTTGAAACCTCTTAGGTAACGGTGGTGGCCCTGGTGGTCCCTGGGTTGGGGAAGAGGATTCACGAATCCTAGCCAGGTCAGCCTGGAGACGGGCAACCTCCTCCCTCAGACCAGAGAGGTGCCTGCAAACAGGGCAGCATCACAGCCTCCAGAAAGTCTCCTGGAACACTGCTGCCCCACAGCCATTGCACTGCACCATTCCCATCTTGACTTATTTTGTGTCCCCTGTCCTGTTGCTTTGTATGCTTACTGTCTCCTCCCTCTGTGTATTTTTACACATACTTTCCTACTGCTATGTGCCCTTACAACTCTCACCCTTCCTGTTCTGGGACAGGAACTTCCTGTAGTCTTCAGTAGTCTCCTTCTTCCATGCTTGGATTCAGACCTCCAGCAGCCAGGGGGAAGAAAGTTATTTTTTTAGGTGCCTTCAAGGTTGGTGAAACTAATGTGTCTCAGTGATCCTTCCCTTCCTACGGTCTAACAGGAAGTTCCTGTTGTCAGTCAAATCCAGTGGCTATAAAAGTAGAACTGGCTTTGGGTAGGAGGGTGGCGGGGTGGGAAGGATGGCAATTAGTAAAAAATCTGTAGTTCTAGACTGCTGTTTCTTTCTCTGAAACCAAAGTTCTCTTCTGTCAAAAACAGCAGGAAGCTGTAATTGGAGACAGCTGCTTTTGTACTCCTAAATTGCTAAGCCACACCCCCAATTAGAGTCACCCTCTGCTCTGACTCAGTAAATTAAGCTGATACAGCCCCCTTCCTCAGAGAAATACAGTGACTTTCTTCTTTTTTTACTTAAATGAGACCCCCTTCTTCCAATAAAGTATCTGTTTGTTTAATCCAAACAGGTACTGACTCCTGCTGAGATAGAAGTGATTTACCAGTAAAAAATCTGTAGTTCTAGACTGCTGTTTCTTGCTCTGAAACCAAAGTTCTCTTATGTCAAAAACAGCAGGAAGCTGTAATTGGAGACGGCTGCTTTTGTACTCCTAAGCTGGTAAGCCACATCCCCAATCAGATTCACCCTCTGCTCTGACTCAGTAAATTAAGCAGATACACCCCCCTTCCTCAGAGAAACACACAGTGACTTTCTTTTTTTTTTTACTTAAATGAAAAATGTAAATGTAAAATGATCTTGAGACATGTTCAGAATATCTCAAAGGGAACAGATGTGGATGAAATCCCTAAATTAAAAGTTGCTCCCTGGCTTGCAAAACATTTTAGGGAACATTCTTTAAAATATTATTTGACCTCTATTCACTTTCCAGAATATATTTACACTAACTAAATTCAGATTTGAGGTATTCATCAGTAACATATTGCAGATGAGATATAATAAAGAAAATGCAAATAGGACTGTATGCTATTGTTCCTTGAATGAGATTGAAGATCTTGCACATCACACTTCATTGCCCTTGGTACTCTGACTCTAGAGGTAGACATATAGGTTAATACCTAAAGGGCATAATTTATATATAAATATATATAAACTGTGTTTTTTATTGAACAAATTTTGTACTGATTGTAAGGACTGTATTTAAATCCTTTTGTGTGTAATGACAATTGTAGAACAATACATCTAAATCTGCTGATACGTATGGCCAGAGCTAATGGTTCTAAAAATAGAGCAAATAACAGAGACATCGGACACCCTTGCCGAGTGCCCTGTTGTAAGACAATAGGAGAAGAATAGGCTCTGTTAATGCGGATGTAGGCAGAAGGGCAAGAATAAAAGTGCTGAAGCCAAAGCAAAAAGGAGCCAGGAAAGGCAAAAGCTGACAGGGTACCCCAATGAAAACCCCAGGAGACCCTGCCAAATGCCTACTTGGCATCTAAACTAAGTAAAGCCATAGGAATTTGACAGGTGACCTGTTCAATAAAGAGAAGAGTGTGGCAAATATTATCTAGAGCAGGGCTGTCCAACCCATGGCTCGCGAGCAACATGTGGCTCGCCAAGTACTTCTGTGTTGCTTGCGAAGGCACTTTCAAAAATCAATGTTATTGTGCCTTTAAGAGACCTCCATGTTGAGGTCCGAACGCATAAATATTTTTAGCCCTCATTTCATTGTCACGTCACTATAGGAACCCGACTGGGTGATAATGGCTAGCATCAAAGATCAAGACATCTAATTGACTGCCTGATCCGCGATTACTCATTCCATTATAACTGCCATCCGACTAGCTGTGCTAAATACTTCCTAATGCGGCTCCATTTTCCTCGCATTCCTGCACAGATAAAACTGAATGTAATGAATGAATGCTGCCCGTTTAAATACATAAAGCTGCCACTTTTTTTTCAAAGTGCCTCTGTTGCTAGACCAACTTTTGGGAGGCGCACCAGGATAGCAGTCTGTCCGCGCTTTCTATGTGCAGTATTTTTATTTTAATGAATGAAAGCTGACCGTTTAAAAAAATAAAGTGGATGCTTTTTAAAGGTACTTCTGCCGCTAAAACAACTTACCAGAGGTGCACCGGGATGGCAGGCTGTCTTTTCTGACCCTCTGTGCTACAGTGCTGCTTCGAAGTAAGTTAACAAAAGTCACTGCTGCTAATGATGAGCTGAATGAATGTCAGGCTGCTATGAATGTTATGAATGAGCCAATGCCGAGTTTTGTACTGTGTTAAGGGCACATGTCAAATGTTACACATATTATAAATGAGCACATTTCACAAATAATATTCTGTTGCTGCTAATGCTGATCTGATACAAATGAGGACATGCTTAGTTTAGTTTAGCACTGCTTTCATAAATGGTACATTTGAAATACTGCAATGTCAGGATGTTATAAATGAGAACATGGTGAGAAAGCTGGCTCATCGGCGCAGTGGTTGGATTTCCGCTCATGACACCAGCAACCTGGGTTCGGGAACAAGCCCGGGAGCTGGAGGGCTGGTTGGATTTCTGCTCATGACACCAGCAACCTGGGTTCGGGAACAAGCCCAGGAGCTGGAGGGCCGGCCAGGGAGAGGAGGCTTGAGCGTCCCACGGACAGCTCACCTCCTCTGGAGGGAGGGGGTACCTGCAATTGGCACTTGAGCGATCCCAGGAGGAGACCCGAGGCTCCACAAGCCCGAATGCCGAAATTGGAAAGACACGCTGGACGTCGGCACCCTGATGTCAGGGCGCACAGCATGCCTTCAAGAACACTGGAAAAACACCACTCGGCACTCCCAGTAGACGGAGCACCATGGCCCTGATCCCCAATGCCCCTACTGGTACCAGAGACGACATCCCAACAAAATACAGACATGTTGGGGTGTAAAGGGCCCTCACCCCGTACCCGCCTGGGGGTACAACTACGGCTCCATCGGGGTTGGATTGCTCTGATCGCCAGGTAGGTGAGCAGGGACGGAGCAGGCTGCAGATGCCTCCCAAACAGAGGGAGTGCTGGGGGAGGAGGGAAAAAAAAAAAAGAACATGGTGAGAACATGCTGAGCTGAGTGAAGTTGGATTTTGGCTGATAATATGCAGTGCCAGAGCTCACACTAAATAAAGAGTTTTTCAAATGAAATCTATTTTGTAAAAATACTTAATATTGACTTTTATAAATCAATACTGACTACTGCTGTCATTATTCTAACTGTAGATCTTATTAAAACAGTGCACATATGTTTTAATATGAGTAAGTATTGATAAATATGGGCATTGTAATCAGCTGGCACGGAGAGTGGCATATGGCGCATGCTGTTGTTGCTCTTTGCTCGTTCTTAAATTACAAATGTTGCTCCCAGGCTAAAAAAGGTTGGACACCTCTGATCCAGGGTGTGTCTTTTACAAATAAATCCGGCTTGGTCCGGGTGAATAATGGTTGGTAGAATTCTTTCCAGTTGTTTGGCCCATATGACCATGTAAAGTTTATAATCTGTATTCAAAACTTAAATGTGCCTATAGAATGCGGGGTTAGAAGGATTCTTACCAGGTTTAGGAATGGGGCTAATAGTAGTGAGCAGCCAAGAAGGCGGAGGGGCTTCCGCCTCCGTAACCACCTGAAAAAAACGAAGTAAGGGCAAAGAGTCAGAAAAGGTTTTATACCACTCGTTGGTATAACCATCAGGGCCTGGACATATTCTTGATTTCAAAGGTTTTAGCTGGGTGAGAAGTTCTTCAGCAGTAATAGGAGTTGTGAGACACTCCTGTTGAGCAGTAGTCAATTTACAAAGGGGAAGAGTGTTTAAATAGTGTCTAATACTGTCTGGATCTATCTTTTTTTTATTAAGCGGACTGGATGCCCAATTACGGCACCGCTTCTTTGTCCCCCCTCCTCTCCAGGTGGCCCGCCCTTTCCAATGTTTATGTTTCATTCTTTTTAATGAAATCGAACCCTGGTGCCCAGTACCGCTTCTATGGACCCCCCCTCTCCTGCAGGTCATCCGCCCCCGCTACTGTCAGCTGCTAAATTGAAATAAAGAAAAACGTCCCTCAATGTTTTGTTTGTTTGTTTTTTAACCTGCAGAAAACAATCCCTTGCTGATCTGCCCACCACCCGACCTCCCACCCCCCACAACCCTCACTCACCTGAACATGTCCCATGGTGAAGATCAACTCTCTAAAGATTGGTGGAACATCTGGTTGCCAACGGACTACAGGACCCAAGGCAGCATGGTTTCACCAGCGGGAGGTCATGTCAGACCAACCTCACTGAATTTTTCAACTGGGTGACAAGGGAGGTGGATCAGGGAAGGGCAGTGGACGTGGCCTATCTGGACTTCAGCAAGGCCTTTGACACTGTGCCACACAGAAGGCTATAAAACAAACTGGGGAATATGGGAGTGGGCAGGACAGTAGTGCGGTGGGTAGGTAACTGGCTGGGCGGCAGGACACAGAGAGTGGTGGTAAATGGCTGTCACTCCACAAAGGGAAGAGTGACAAGTGGGGTATCACAGGGATCAGTGCTGGGACCGGTCCTATTCAACATCTTCATCAGTGACATTGCACAGGACCTAGAAGGCAGAATTTCCCTGTTCACTGATGACACAAAGCTCTGTAACAGAGTGGACATGCCAGAGGGTGTAGACAGAATGAGGAGGGACCTGCAGAAACTTGAAGAATGGTCAGGGGTTTGACAGTTGAAATTCAATGCAAAGAAGTGCAAGATAATGCATATGGGGCACAAAAACCCTGGAACAACATATCAGCTGGGAGTGAGGATATAGCATGCACCAAGCAGGAAAGGGATCTTGGGGTTATCATCTCTGATGACCTCAAGGTAGGGAAACAGTGCGACAAGGCAGCAGGTAAAGCAAATAGGATACTGGGATGCACAGGCAGGGGCATCACCAGCAGGAAAAGAGAGAGATCATAATTCCACTATATAAGACACTAGTAAGGCCCCACCTGAAGTACAGTGTACAGTTCTGGAGACCTTATCTACCTAAGGACATAGACAGGGTACAGAAGGTTCAGAGGAGGGCAACAAAGATGGTACATGGATTGCATCAGAAGTCCTACGAAGACAAGTTGAAGGACTTGAATATGTACTCCCTGGAGGAGAGGAGGGAGATAGGGGATATGATAGAGACATACAAGTATCTTACAGGGAGGAACAGGGTGCAGGAAGAAAAAATTACTCACCATAGTAATGTTGTTTCTTCTAATGGAGTCTTGCTGTATTCTGACTTAATGCAGTTAGCCCCAGCACTTGAACTGCCCCAGAGAGTATAGAGTTAAACTCTATGCAGGAGCATAGAATGTTGAGCTTGAGCTCGGTTTTCAAACCTCTGTCTGTGGTACTTCCCAGTGTAACCATCAGCTTCTTACGAGCCACTAACTAGCTGAGTCTAATATCTAATATATATAGAATGTAAGTGTATGTGGAATTTTAGTATAAGCCAAAAGGCGACAATTTGGGCCCAGAAGACTCAAGTCGAGAACCCAAGAAGAAAAAAGGGGTAGTGACACCAAACAGATTCATAACACAAACAGAACTAACAATGACCCGCCCAAGATGGGGGGGGGGGATGAAGGTACACCCCTGAGGTGCAACACTGTACCTGCCAGCCCACTTCCCAAAAACTAGGTTCTGAGAGGGGAGGCAGGGGGAGGTCAGAATACAGCAAGACTCCATTAGAAGAAACAACATTACTATGGTAATTTTTTCTTCAAACAACATGACGTCTTGCTGTATTCTGACTTAATGCAGACTACCAAACAGTTCCCTATGGAGGAGGGAATGCAGAACCTACTTTGGGAACAGGTTCTGCAGTACTGCTGTGCCAAACCTAGCATCACTCCTAGCCTGGATGTCCAGGGAGTAATGCTTGGTGAATGTATGTACTGTTTTCCAAGTGGCTGCTTTGCAGATCTCTAACAAGGGTATATGTCTGGCCACAGCCAGAGTAGCAGCTGTACCCCTAATGGAGTGAGCCCTCAGGCCTGAAGGAGGTGTTTTCCCCAATTTGTCATAGCAGAATTGTATACAAGAAACAATCCACCTGGCAATGGTTCTTTTCATGGCAGGCTTACCTTTCCCCACCTCAACATAGGTGAGAAACAACTGAAGACAGGTATTCCTGTGAGCCTTAGTGTGCTCTATGTAATAGCCAAGAGCTCTTTTAACATCCAAGCTGTGTAGCCTTCTTTCACCTGAAGGGGAGTGGTCAGTGAAAAACACAGGAAGAGACATAGACTGGTTCAGATGAAAATCTGATACCACTTTGGGTAAGAACCTTCTATTGGTTCTTAGGACCACTTTATCCCTATGGAAGGATATGAAGTCAGGTTCCACTGACAAGGCCTGTAATTCACTAATCCTCCTGGCCGAAGTAATGGCTACCAGGAACACAGTTTTCCAGGTCAAGTATTTCAGTTCAGCTGAAGCCATGGGTTCAAGGGGGGCTGCATGGGCTGTGTAATGCAGATATTAAGATCCCAAGCTGTGGTTGGTTCTCTAAATGGAGGGTTTGTATTAACCAGACCCTTGAAGAACTTTTTAAACACATGATGAGAGGCCAGGGAAGAGCCCTTCCGTGCTGAAAGGAAAGCAGAAACTGCTGCTATGTGAACCTTTAGAGTTGCAGGCCTAAGGCCTAGGCCATTGAGGTGAACCAGATAATCTAAGGCTGTGGAGATGCCTGCAGAATCAGGGACAATGCCTTTCTGAGAACACCAAATGGCAAACCTCTTCCATTTGGAATCACAAGTCTTTCTAGTAGATGGTTTCCTAGAAACCTTCAGGATATCCATGACTGCCTGAGAAAGATGCAGGTCTGCATATTGTAGCTCTTCAAGAGCCAGGCCTTGAAATTGAGAGACTGGAGATCGGGATACCAGATCCTTCACTGGGAAAAGGACAGAAGAATGTGTCTCTTGGGAAGGGACAGAGGACGAGACACTGTCAGGGATAGGAGCAGAGGGTACCAAGGCTGCCTGGCCCAGTCTGGAGCCACTAGGATCACTGTGCAAGGCTGAGTTCTGATATTTATCAGAACTCTGAACAGTAGAGGGAATGGAAGGAAGGCATAGAGAAACCTGCCCTTCCAATCCAAAATCAGGGCATGCAGGGGCGCAGACCCCAGGAGTGGAGGTCTGCAACAGAACAGAGGGAGTTGATGATTGTCCGGGGCTGCAAAGAGATCCACCTCTGGAGTGCCCCATCGGGAGAAGATGATCTGCAGTATGAGGGGATTCAGGGACCATTCGTGATGTCCCTGGGATATTCTGCTCAGAGCATCTGCCAGTACATTGTCCTTCCCTAGAAGGTGAACTGCTACTAGGGAAGTCTGAAGAGAATAGGCCAGAGACCACAGTTTCATGGCTTACGTGCACAAGGCCAAGGACCGAGCGCCTCGTTTGTTGATATACTACATTGTGGTCGTTTTGTCTGTTCTGACTTGAACCACCTTGCCCTTGACCAAGCCTGAGAAGCACTGAAGGGCCAGGAACACTGCTCTGAGTTCCATAAGGTTGATGTGAAGGAGAAACTCCTGTGAAGACCAGACCCCTTGGGCTGTCAGGGCCCCCCAACCTAGGAGAGAAGCATCCGTAGTCAGAACTACAGAAGGAATTTGCGGGAGAAATGGGACTTCTTGTCTGAGATTGTCCTGATCCAGCCACCACAGGAGAGCTTGGACCAGAGTCTGAGTCACTGGAATCAGTTTGGTAAGAGAATCCCTTTTCTGAGACCAGAAGGACCTTAGATGAAACTGAATGCCCCTCATCTGGAATCTTGCTCCCTGCACCACTGCAGTGGAAGCTGCCATATGGCCCAGAAGCTGGAGGAAGTGTCTTGCTGGGCGAGAGACCTGAGGTCAAAAAGATGAAGCAAGATCCACTATGGCCTTCACCCTTGCCAGGGGAAGGAAAGCTTTTGCTTGTACAGTGTCCAAATCTATTCCTATAAAGGTGAGAAGTTGAACTGGTTCAAGGACAGACTTTGGAAGATTGAGAAGAAAACCAAGGGAACTGGGTAGGTCCTGGGTAGTTTGCATCTTTCAGGGAGCTGACTTGACCTGTGGAGATGACTGACCCACAATGAGCCAGTCATCCAGATATGGGAAGATGGTGATACCCTGTCTTCTGAGGTAGGCCACCACTACTGCAAGGCACTTTGTGAACACCCTTGGAGCTGATGTTAGGCCGAATGGCATGGCTCTGAATTGGTAATGGCCTGAAGGCAACACGAACCTGACGTATTTTCTGTGCGAGCATCTGATAGGGATATGGAAATAGGCATCCTTGAGGTCCAGAGATGCTAACCAATCTCCTGGTCTTAGAGAGGGAAGGATTATTCCCAGAGTTACCATTTTGAATTTGGGCTTTGAAATGTGCTTGTTCAAATACCTTAGGTCTAGGATGGGTCACCACTCCCCTGTTTTCTTTGGGGTAAGGAAGTACCTGGAGTATAGTCCTTTTCCCTTGTGCTGAGTAGGAAACTTCTCTATAGCTGTGAGAGCTAGAAGAGAGGAAACCTCTGCCTCCCTATTGGGAATAGTGCCTACTGCATAAAAGGAATGTGGGGGGAGCTTGTGTGATACCTCATTGTCTCCTAGCCGACGCCTGTAGTCGTCAGTAAGAAAACACTGGTGTGTCCTGAGTACGTCTGCAGAAGTCGGCTACTGACTCCCAGTGTGCCCAAGCAACGTCTGGAGAAGTCACTTATATATTTTACTATATAGTGTAACAGAATATAATATATATTTGACTGCATAGCACCGTTGGAAAGGTAATGTTATGCTGAACAACTTTGTCACTGATATTTTGTGCACATCATGCATACTTTAGGAGTTATTTGCATTTGTTTATGGTATGGTGTGTATGGCTTATGTTGCCTGTTTTAGTGAAAAAATATTTTTTTTGCTGTTTCAACCAGTTTAAAAATAACAAAACAAAATTACATATTATTATTTGCACACCACCACCATTGGGAAGGTAATGTTCTGCTGAACAGCTTTGCCACTGATATTTTGGGTATATCATGTATACTTTTGGAGTTATTCACATTTGTTTATGGTATGGTGTGTATGGCTGACATGTTTTCCATCAAGATTCACCTAAGCAGCTTGAATAAAATTCACTTTTTTGGCACTCCAACAGGTATAAAATAAAAACCGTATTGATTACAACTGGTTGCATAGCACCATTGGAAAGGCATTTTTGTGCTAACCAACTTTCATGCTGATACTTTGTGTGTATCATGTATACTTTTGGAGTTATACGCATTTGTTTATGATATGGTGTGTGTGGTTGAGATTCAGCCCTCAAATCTCGCCAAAGCACCTTGACTAAAATGGGGAAAAATTACGTTTTATAGTAAAAAGATATCTTTTTTTAACTAACATAATATTAAAACACCACCTAATGTCTATATGCTTAATTTGGTGTTGATATTTTACATAGTTTCCAACAAAAAATGGCTTATGTTGCACTTTTTTAGTGAAAAAAATATTTAGTTTGCTCTTTCGACCAGCATAGAAAAAAAACTAAATTACTTATTATTACATGCATGCCACCATTGGAAAGGCAATTTTGTGCTGAATAACTCTACCACTCATACTTTGTGTCTAGCATATACAGTTATTGAGCTATTAGCATTTGTTTGCAACATGCTGACTATGGCTTGATTTTGCTTAGAAAGGCCCAGGATTCACTGTTAAAAGTATACAGGAGATTCAGGAGACAAGTGGTGTAATCTCAGAGTGAGCCTGTGGAGGCAATGAGATACCCGATTTATCTATACTCATGCTGTTTGACCTCAGGCACCTCACTTGAGGCTTACGCCACTCATGAGGTTACCCAAGGTTAAACTGCACTCATATAGATAAATCAGGTTTTACAGAACTTCCCCCTGCTTAGGTAAGAAAAATCTGTGAAAATCCAGTCTCGTGATTGGATGAAACACACCATATGACCGTGCAATATTCCACAACGACTGCATGCCTGCCCTTCTTCTCATCCCTTAGAACCTTCTGGACATTTTATAAGGCAAATAATCCACTACTGGGCATGTGGTCATGCTCTGATATATGCACGCCTAGGTTGGGTGAACACACTTGGCCTGCAGCCTTGTACCTCACAACACACCCAAGGCATGCGTATATCAGAGCACGATTAAATGCCCTGTAGTGGATTATTTATTCTCTCTCTCTCTATATATATATATATATATATATATATATATATAGTGTATGGTGTGGGCTTGTCATGGACAGAAATCCATCCTAGCTGAAATGTTGCTGTACCTCTGTTCAAAGGTAATAGAACATGATAATACCACACAGTGCACAACAACATTTCAGCTAGTTTTAAAAGCGCATGAGCCACATAGTTAAAACAGCTGTGACAACAGAAATGGCAGATTAACCATACAGTAACTTGCGGTGGCAGCACGATCACTCGAACTGCCCGAGACTCAAAGAAAACACACACATGCAGGATCAAGCAGATATTAACACTTGTACTAAAATAAAAACATATAAACCGCAGGAGCAATCAGATATTTTAAATTACTTACAACAGCAAACATGATTCCTTGCAGTAAATCCTCTCACTTAATGAGAATTATGGCAGCCATGGTTTTTCTTTTGAAAAACCCTCACACACACAACTGGCAACCAATGAAAGCCCGAGCTACACACGTAGGGATGTCTGCTCCCTAACAACCACACCACTGATGCTAGCAACCAGTCTTAAATCACAGAAATAAGACGCAGAACAAATTTATTTTTCTATAACAAAAAAAGATCACACTTTTTAAAAATTATGTTTAGAGACACCATACACTATAAAAAATACTGGATGTGCAACTCTATGCACAACCAGTGTATTCTGCCACCTCAGGGTTATGATTCCCATGGACCTCTTGCTCTTCGCTCTTGAGGTCAGAGGGAATCAGAACCCCTCTGTGGCAGAATACACTGGTTGTGTATAGTTGCCCATTCAGTATTTTCTCTCTCTCTCTCATATATATATATATATACATATATATATACATATATACACACACACACACACACACATATGACCCTTGCAGGGGACTTGTGGTACTCCGGTAAAACAAGCTGAGCCATAGCTGACCTACTGTAAGTACTGGAAAAAAGTGGGTAACATGGCAGCAGACCCAGGGCAGTGCTAGTCTAGGCTCTGGCTAGGTTTATGAAGTTGTAGTACAATAATGGTCTCAGGCCCTGAAGTGGGCTGGGCAAGCAGCATGCCACTGTGTGCAGAAGGCTAGGTTATTTTTCCCCCATTGAGGCCCTTCAACTAACCTGACTGGAGGTCACTGATGGTGCCTCTACTGAAGGTGCTGCAAGAGCAGGAAAGGCTACTTATTCCTCTCTGGGGAAGTTGGGTCGAGGATTGAGCCAGAGTCCTTCTGCAAACATAAACCAGTGGTTCATGTTAAATTATTCATTTTTATCCAGGCCAATCCCCAGGACCAACTTCAGCCCCGCAAGTGCCACCTCCTGTCCACTGAGGCCCTGCTACTGGACATTCTGGGACTCCTTGGACTACCAGTGAAACACTGCTGCACTAGTTCCTCGGACTGAGCCCCTGAGGTGGAGTCTGCCTTTCAGCTTCTGCAGCAGCGTCACCCCCTTATATCCAGCTGCCCACTGTGGAGGTGAAGCCCAGGAGCAGATTAGGAGGAAGGAGAAAATGCAAGACAATGGACATAGGAGGCAAACAGGGTGTCATGTGCCCAGCCAGTGGCAAATTTTAACCATGTTTTGTCCCTTGGGATGGGACATGGCGATGGTAAGATGCATAGGGCGTACTCTTCCCCATATGCGGTTCATGCCAGAGTGAACTGCAGCTCAACCCTCCCTCAATCTGCTGACACAGTCACCCAGCCTTCGCTAGGTAGCAGTCAGATGGCAGGTCATGCGAGCCCCCCAATCCCCAAAGGAGAGCACTCCATTGGTTGCTCCATCCTCCTTCCCCCGTCCTGCCCCATACAATTTAAACTCATTCCCTGACTCTGGTCACGGGCATCCCGAGCGGTAGCGCTACCACTACACTGATAATCCAGCTGCAATAGCTGATCTTGACCTCAACTGATTTTGTTTCCAAAATTATTTATATGGTGCAGCCGCATTTCATTTTATGTGCACGATGTTAGAGCCTAGGTTTTATGGTCTGCAGTTAGCCTTGATATCCTCGGTGTCCCATAAGGTCAGGAGAGCAGTTCTGTTCAAAGACAGGTCATCTCTGTCACAAGAAAAATAATGTTTAACTATGGATGTTCAGACATAGCTAAGAATCTTATTAAATGACGCTCGCAATTAATTATTTCGACTTTAAAAAAAAATTCAAAAGCAGATTCGGAATGGGAAAAAAAGACTAGAGAGAAGGGGTGATCTAAAACAGCATAAAAAGGTACAGGGACAAAATGTTCGCCTTAACACGAAATGCTGCATTAAATGGAAAAGTGGATTTATGGCCAGTACTACGTACCTGAGTTTTTTTATTTACTTCACTGGCATGTGTCCTCAGTCAAGTGTACCACATCCTTGCAGACGTTCTGAAAACAATTATAAAATACCAGACTATGCCTTTGTTTTGTTTTTTTGAAGTGGTAACCATTTATAAATAAGTAATTCTCTTTTTCATACATACAGTCCATTGTACAGATTACAACCTGTATACAGAAGGGAGAAAAAAAAAACGCATTCTTTTGAACTTTTTCACATCTATCTCACAGCTCACATGTACAGACAGTAAAACGCTTCTCAAGCAAGCGGATACAGCAAATGAAAAATAAATATATATATATATATTTATACATCTCCAATGTCTCCTTTCCATATACACACAAAATAAAAAAGGAGGCCTGGGAGAAGCCTCAGCCTGGCAAGGAGTTCCCCGGTGTACAATATCACAACTGCATCGGTAAATATATCGGTAAAGTGAACAAAACATGCATTGGGTATAATATACTGTACAGAGGAAAAAAAAATCCTTTACATTAGCGTTATAGAAAACCTAAAGGAAATTCGGAGTGTTTCTTAAAGATTTCTCCAGCAAATGTCTCCTAGGATGTCGAATTAGGAAGTGACTATGTATCTTTTAAATGCTGCCAGTTGGAAATCTCGGTTTGTACTATAGATTGTTACTGTATTATTGTAATGAAGTTAACAGCACTCTTGCCCTTTCCTGCTATGAACCTCCAGTATACCAGGTGATTCTGATTTGTGCTGCAGAACAGCGTCAGAGCCATAGTGCACTCCCCTTCCCCTCTGCAGTGGTTCTCTGCCGACAGTAAACAGCGACACTCACTGGTGACTTGGAGCTTCGTCACACATGTCCTCGCAGCATCATCCTACCAGCCTAAAACTAAGTGGCATATTAAGGGTTAGCAATCATGAACCATGACCATCATAGATTGCAAGTCCATGAAACACTTTCTTTATATAATAGCAACAGTGTTTATTAGAGTTTTTTCATGTTATGACACACGGTTACTTCACATAGTACAGAAAGAATAAGTTGATGCAAACGGAAAGTGACAAAGAACAATGTAAAAACAATGAAAGACTCTTTTAAATTAGGTATTGGGCTTACCAGTAGCTGACAGAAGTCCAGAGATATCGACAACTATGTGTGACTCATATTAATACTACATTGCCACAATTTTTAGAACCATGTGATGTCACTGATGTTCAAGCAATTGCTACCGCACTGTAGTCAAGCACAGCGTTATCGTTGGTGACATCACTAGGTTCTAATATGGTGGCAGTGTAGTATCAGTATGGGGCAGACTTAATCATCAATATTGCTGGACTGCTGCTAGCTACAGAGGAGCTCAATACCTCATTTAAAAGAGCTATTCATGGAGTTTCAACCTATAATGGGTACAGTGCATGAGTGTTCCCCTTTAATAAAAGCTCTGTTGTATCAGCATTCTAAGTAATTCACTCACAATGACCTAGACATCACAGTTTTTGAACTGCACTGCAGGAGATGATCTGATAGCTTGACACTGACATCTTGGGTATTCGAAAGTCAAGCAAACATAGAAAAGCAATGGACAGCCAGCACACAAAACAGTTAAAGGTGCAGCAACATGATGGGTATGAAATGCATTAGGTAACTAGATGGGACTCCTGTTTGTTCACTGCTGTCCATTCAGCTTTTACACAATAAAGAGGAGCTACAAGGTAAATCCTGCCTGTTTCGTGTGTGTGCTATCAGTCCCAAGTGCCGATTTTTTTGTGTTTCAAGTGTTGGTCAGTGAGCTGTGAAACAGGGATCTCTCCAGACATTTTAGTTTTGTGTTCAAGAGTCAGCCTGGTCACTGTATTTTAGCAAAAATGTATAGCCTCCATTTTAAAAGGATACTAGTATCTTCTTGGGACTAGTTTGCCCATTTCTGTTCTCTCCACCAGAGACAGCACAACATGGAGATGTACGAGTAAGAGGCAATTACAGCTACTCCCACACAGCAACTCAGCATGGTCTTCAGAATCAGCATGGTTCTGTGAGAAGGGCAAGTAGCATCAAATGAACTTGACTGACTTTTTCAACTCATTGACACAGATAATGGACAAAGGTCAGGCAGTCAATGTTCTGTACCTGAACTTTAGCAAGACCTTTAATTCAGTGCCATATACAGTAGGAGGTGTGGGTTGGAGGGAGTAGGACTAGGGAAGGACTAGCCAGGTGGCTTGTTAACAGGTTGTCATATAGGACAGAGAGTGTTCCTAATTGGTAAATTTTCTGTCAGAAAAATCATAAGTGAAGTGTTACAAGGCTTTGTCCTGGGGCCAGGCATGTACATCGGTGATGCTGAGGTGGGGTTACAGGGTAAAATCAGTTTGTTTGCCAACTACACAAAACTCTGCGGAGGGCAGATATACAAGAGGGGATCATTAGCATGAAAAATGGGTGTAGAAAAGCTGGAGCTATGGTCTACCATATGGCAACCAAAATTCAATGATAAAATATGTGAAGTAATGCGCACGGGAAACAAAAATCAACAGATGGAATATTGCTTCAGTGGGGTCAAAGAATTTCACTCAAAGGAGGAAAGAGACCTAGAGGTTACAAACAGTGGTTAAACTGGAAATGTTCACGTGAGGGAACACTCGCATCTAGATTTCTAGGAAGTGAAACTGTCTTTTCTAGATGGTGGAATTCTCTTATAGTAGTCAATGCGGAAAGATGAGAGAGGTGGTGGAACTGTCATACAAGTTTTTAAGAGGTGGTGGATTGGAGTTCCTGTGGGCTCCTGCCCAATTTAACCTCCTGTTATAACGAACAGTTTGAAAGCTTCTTCCCAATGCAATACAGTATATGGAACAGTTAGGATGCTGTGATGTATCCAGCAGTTTACTGGTCACAACAAAGAGGTGATATTGCTGCTGTGCAGGTCATTAGCCCACACCTAAAGCATTGCATGCAGTTTTGGAACTTGCATCTGAAAAATGGCAGATAGCGATTACAGACTATTCAGCAGAGAACTACAAAAATGCAGGGGCAGCAAGGTAAGACCTATCAGGAAAGACTAAGCCATCTTCACATGTACTTGTTGGAAGGAGAAAAAGGGGGAAATTATAGAAACCTATAGTACAAATACATGCTGGGACATAATATGGTGGTCTCTGCAGAGTTATTTAAGGTAAGGCACAACACAGCCACAGGCACTATAAACTTGAACTACAGTAGTATGGGGAAATTCAGGAAGGATGTCAGGAAATATTTCTTCACTGAGAGAGTGGTGGATGGGTAGAACAATCTATCCAGCAATGTGATTAATGCTACCCTGGGCTTCAAAACCCAATTGAATTGTTTCAAGTAGATAATTAGAAACAAAAGGCAGGAAAGCTCCAAAAGGTCCGAGTAATGCTATGTAGGAACAACACGGCAAAGTGGAAACACTATGGGTCTTTTTCAGCCTTTTGCCATCTGTGGATCTATGTATGCATATTAAAGGGGAACATTCAGCACCAAGGGACCAACACTCAATTGAGGCTGATCCCAATGTGCACTTTGTGTGTAAATACATGTTGGTTTGCTTACTGTTTACTGTAGTATAGTAGATTGTATCAGACCAATTTTGTTTACTCCTAGACTGACATTTTCTGTTACTACAAATCCCAGAATCCCCTGCAGCTGACATCAGAGCAGTACTGCAGCAGTGGGAGATTCAATACCCTCCAGTGCATGTCAAGAGTTTATATAAGCTCTGATCTTTTATTTGCTGGTCCCGCTGTCCTCCCTGGGCCAAGTACAGTCGCAAGAGGACTGCATTTAACCCCTGGAGAAAAGCAGACCTGGAAAACATCTGATCAGAGATTATAAAAGCTCTAATATGCACTGCAGCCTATTGAATCCCCACTGCTGCCTATTGCTCTGATGGTAGCTGCAGGGGATTCTAGGATTTATAGTAACAGACGATAGCCTAGAATTAAGCAAAATTAGTCCAATATACGCTACCATACTACAGTGAACAGTTAATAAACCAAAATGTTTTTGCATACAAACTGCACATTGGGACCAGACCACCACTTGAATGTGGGGCCCTTGGTGCTGACTGTTCCCCTTTCATAGACCATGGTTCCTGAATGCATGCTGCAAAGCTGGAGCGATATCAGTTCTAAGAAAAGGGCACCTTCTCCCCAACCTGATAACAACATCAAACCTTTCTGCACATAGACAGTACAAATGCATGGTAATAATTAACAGCCAACAGATTACAATGGGATTTATGCTTTTGGAGGTGAAGGTGAGGTCACGGTCCATTAGAGGACAGTAAGGCTTCACATGAAAGGGGATGATCCCTTTTAGAAAACATTTAATTATTTTGATGGAATCCCATACCAAGGCTGACTGGGGGGAGGGGGTTGTCACAGAAATGAGGGGCTTGGCTGCTGGGAGAGGAGGGTATGGGCTACCTACCACTTGTGCGCCCCTGCTGGCTGAACAGGGAGCAGCACTGGATGTGAACGCATCTACGTGTCCATGCTCCTGGACAGATAAAACGGTGTAGCCATGGTGGGCCCCAAACATCAGACTGGGGACAGGTGTGATGTTGGGGGGGGGGGAGAAAATGTGCCATTTTATATAGGTTATTCCAAAGTTTATACTGTATAAAGTGCAGCACTACCTGGAGACCTGACTTTATTAATTCATTAGAAAATCTGACAACAGGTGAAAGTGCAGTTAGATGTGGAAAGCTGTTTGGTTCAGAGCTCAAGGTAATTAATGTTCTAAAATTTCCATGCCAGCTGGCATCTACTATGACGTGGCAACTGCTGGAGAACAAACTGATGGTCAGCTCTGACCTCTAGTTGTACAATATTATGAAAAACCCTCCATTGCCGAGCCCTGTGCACTAACGGCAGGTCATCTGACATAATATATTCCAACTGAATGTGTCACTGGCTAAACCCACGATAAATAAGACTCCTCCTAGGGTGCCATTTTACTTATGATTGAGATGTGGCCATTCAGGTTGACGACTGTTCAACTAAATCTAAGACACTGAGTCCATTAACAGCCAAATCATTTTAGAACTGTGGTGTTATGAGGTTTCTACACACTTCAATCATGTGGTAATTTTTTTTTTTTTTGTTTGTTTACTCATTGGCCAGATCCTACTGTACCTTGGAAAATAAAATATTTCTCAAGCTCTATTTCAATCTAACATGATGAAATGATGTAGTGATTGCTCCCCAAGCACCCTAGCTGAGTAGCTCACAGCAGCAGACAACCACTGGAAACTATTACACAAACCAGCTGCTTCTGTTTCATTTCCCAGGTCTAAACACGTTCCTGTACTTGATCCAAAACACTGCTGAACCATGTCTGTGTGGATCACCAACCCTGTAGGCATACAATGGTGATAGAAAAAGCTATTCTGTTAGTGCAAAATTATCTCTTCTATAAGGGAATGTCTACCCTGCCAGACAGACACTTATGTCTTCCCATGATTCGCATTTGTTTTTAAATATGGTTGATTCTACCAGCCCCTCACAATCCTCTGAGTGTATACAAAGCCAAAGCTACTCAGCAGTATCCTGCAATACCCTGTAGCTGACGTCATAACTGGGGATCAGCCACAGGAGATTCAGTGGGCTTTAATTAAACTTGGAGCGTTAAAAAACTCTTACGTCAGTTGCTGGTCCTGCTCTACTCCCAAGGCTATGTATGTGTCACATGATCTGTACATAGCCTCGGGAGTATAGCAGGAATGGCAACTGGTACAACAGAGCTTTTCAAAGCTCTGAGTCTCACTGCATCCCGATGAATCTTCTGTAGTTGATCCCCAGCCTTGATCTCAGCCATGGGGGACTGTGGAATGCCACTGAGAGGATCACAGTGATGGAAGAATCGGATAAATATAACTCTTGAAGTAAAAGGGTAAATTGGGCCCATTAGTCCAGCGGTAAGGTAAACTTTATTTTTATTCACTTTGAAATGAACGAGCCAAAGCATTATAATCGATGATGGGTTCAGGAATGAGAACAAGATGTTGGGGACGGCTGGAGGGAGGAGTGTGCATCTGAGGGGATGCCCTCCTCCCAGGAGGGAGCGTAGCAGGCTCTGCTACACCACCACCACCTGGGGGAACACATGTAGTGGTGCAGATGAAGAGTCTAGTGGGAGGGTGATGTAGCCTGGCTCTGGTATGTGGCCATGCAATGTGCACAGATGCCATGGAGCTCTAGCTGACTGTGTCCTGAGGGCAGGGTAAAACAAAAGCAGAAAATACCCTGAAGTTGGTACTCTCAGGGCCCCACCACTCCCGCATGCCCACAGGTCACACCACACATTAGATGAGCCCGACGAGAGAGGTCATGGCCGACAACACTCCCAAAGTAACCCACCACTGAGGACATGCCCTCTGGTGTGGTACAGCCTTCTCAGGACCCCATGAAGAACCAGGTAAGTGACAGAGAAAGGTGGCAGATAGGGCTGGGAGGTGGGAAGCATTGCACCTGGGGGGAAAAGAATATATAATATACAAATAAAGTGCAAACTGGTGGCAGCTGGGCTAGCTAGGTGTATGTTCCCTTTTAAGCCTCAGAAAATATGGGTGAGCAGAGGAAGGGCTAGAGCCAGTGAGGGCAGCACATTTTTAAGGATGGATTTAAAAGATTATAAAACAAAAAGGCCCCTTTCTGTGGGTCCCCTTTATTGGTTACTTGGAAGAGAAGGAAAGAGTCCTGATAACAGACAGCCTTCTGGTAACTAGAGGTGAGCGTTAGGAGGTTCTCAATGGGGGGTAACTAGGATGACAAAAATACTCTGTGTGGTCCTCCTAATAGCAAGGGCCCCTAACACCTGGAAACAGATCCATGGAATAAGGAAATCTCTTTATAGGCCCTACAAGTCAGATGATGAGTTCTCAAGGCTACAAGGAACAGAAGTAGGGGCTGTGAGGTGGGCAGACCCCAGGCTACACCTGAACAGCAATGAATTAGGTATTTACAAGACCTGGACGGAAAGACAATATGAAGCTGTCGGATATAGAAACAGGTGTGCTGGATGGGTTTACCTTTTCCTACTATACCGTCTCATGATTTTTGTTTCTGAACAATCAAGTTGTTAAGAGACAAAATGAAGAGTTGACACCTATGATTCTATGTATTATTTGCAACATAAATAGTAAGTGAAGGGCTGAATACAAACAATCTTCAAAAGAAATGGATGTAAGATGATGCAAGTTGATGGCACTGTCCTTTCTATCTGTTTGGTACGTAACACTTGGTTATGCATGCATAAAACCAAACTTCAAGTAAAAAAAAAAAAAAGAAAGTCCCTTCCCACCCCACAGTCTGTTTAGTTTTACAGTTTGCAACCAAAATAAAATTCCTCTAACTAAACAGTTTGAATGGTCTAAAATGCAAATGATTAATCAGCTGATGACTAGCATACAAACAAATACAAACAAATACAAGTTTGGAAAGGTTCAAATCCATATTATCAAATGACAAGCACACGGCACTATCATACATTCCCTGAGAAAAATGCTGGAGAAGACCTTTAAGCTACTGGCAATTCTTTGATTTTTTTTTTTTGTAAAAAAAAAAAAAAAAATAAGACAATCTCTTGATGCTTATTTACAGCTGATAATCTTTGTGCTATAAATGTCATAATCCATTGCTTGTCATAGAATTTTCTTCCTTTTTTTTCTTTTATTTGTTTTTTTTTTGCAAAATACACCCAAGGACAAGAGCTGTATGCTACTTCTAATAATGAGGACACTATTTCACGATTAAATATCCAGTATTCATCAGAAGAACAAAAAAATTTAACTGATAAAGTGCACCTATTTGACAGAGACAGACTGCAAGTTTTTTTTTTAGTGCAGGAATCCTGTGAAAATTCAACTTGTCAGTGGGCTGAGAGTGTGAAAAACTGACAGTTAAAAATCGATGTGTGTGTGTTTTAACTTTCTACTTGTGTTAAAGTGAGCTGCTTTTAAAACATCTTCATAAACTCAGTATTGTAGTTGGCAAGTGCTCTCGGGACATTTCTAAAGTACAGTTCTGGATCAGCAAGGCAGTGAGAAAGACAGCAGCAAAAGCAATGTGCACACATTATTCAGTTCCCGCTGATATCAGCGTGTTGATGTTTGCTTTCCTCCACTTAGTAGCTTTTATTAGAACCCAAATTGTGGAAGATGTCCATGTTAAACCGTCTAACACAGAACTGACTGACGTTCACCTATAAGGGTCCTATCACCCAGAATGTGGTGCAGATATAGAAATACAGGAAGGAAATTAAAAAGAAAATGTATCAGGTCAGCCTGAGTTTAGCCAGTCACTTTCCTGCAGGAAAGCAAATCTTGTTTGGCCCTTTGATTGGAGCAGGCGGGGACACTTTTTGGTTGCCGGTCTCTTCTTACAAACTGCAACACACAGTAGAGTTGACTTTAAAAGTGGCTACCTGGATGCAGACATATTGCAACCCTGCTGATTGCTGTTTTCATCTCCCCCCTCCCCTTTTAGTACTTTAAACCAGGAAGGTACCAGATTATTACAGCGACTCATTTCACATTGCGCCCTGGCTAGGGCAATGGCAGTGACTGTTTCAAACTATATATAAAGGAAGAAAAGACCTTACAAATAGCCAAAACATTTATGGAGTGTTAATTTCTCATTTTTTAAACTCGTGCTATCCTATTTTGTTTCACGTAGTCCTATGCTTGACTAATAAAAAGGGTAGGGTGGCCTACTAGTGCAGCAGTAGAGCTATCGCTTGCGATGCTGGTGACCCAGTTCAGGAACAAGCCTGGGTCATCGGGAGGCCAGTTGGGGGGGGGGACTGAGCATCCCAGAGGACGCTCTCCCTCCCTGGTGAGGTAGGGTCCTGTCTGCTGTTGCCATACTTCCTCCTGAATGCAGGAGAAGGTAGGGCCTGACCGGACCAGGGGTGGGAAAACTTGTGCTGGCTGCAGGTGATGTTGCATTAGCGTATGTGCACCCATGCATTCCTAGTACATGTGGCTTCTGTGGGCTCCCTGGGCCTGATGATGATGGCCCTCTGGCTCACTGCACGATCTCCCTGCCTTGGCCTCCAAGACAGCCACTCCAATAAAACTGGAAATGCTCGATGCTGTAGCCTTCACTTCGTCCCTGCCGAAGAGTGGGGGAGTGAACCATGGCTCTATGGGGGACAGCACCTTCAGAAGGCCAGGTAAGGGGTGTCAGAAGGTTCGCCTTGGGGAAGCCCTAAGAAAATCAGGCACAGAGAGCAGGGGGCATAAAGAGAAACTGGAAGAGAAGAAAAGAAAAAAAAAAGGGTAGCCTTAAGTTTTCACAAGCGTCTGTGTGATATAAGCAAATGGATTATGTGAGGTGCAGGAAGAGGACCAGGAACCATACACTTCAGTCTGTGGAGTTCTCTAATAAAGCAAATGTTTCAGCAGTCAATAAGATTTTTTTTTTTTTTGCAGTATAACTAGCATTAAGAGGCTAGTTGGCATTAGCCCTTATTTTCAAACAGAAACATAATGATGTTTGATATTTAAGGATCAACCAAGTCCCACCAATCCAGGATTTTGGGGAGTGGGGGGGACAGGAGGGGAAGCAATTTAGTGTAACACGTTTAGTATTTTGAAAACTCAAAAGACTGCTTTGTTTGAGAAGACTGATCTGCCTCGCTCTCTTGGCCTTCAAACACAAGTCAGGTACATAAACTGCTGTATGTATAATAAATTAAAAAAAAAAATAAATAAAAAAGGTAACAATCATTAGAAAAAAACCTATAATTTTTTTTAACTCTCTTCATTTGGAAATGTCCCCCTTTTCACACCAATTCAACACAGGTTGCATCAGATAGAACAAAAAAAATCTCCTTATAGATTACATAAATTAATTATAAATAAATTTTCTTTTCTTTTTAAACTACAGGTCCATAGAGAGTAAAACTTCATGTATAACATTTACAGTATGGAACAAAGCAATCTCTTACAGTATTTTCATAAAGAGGCTCTTGCGTCTATACACAAACACACACTTTTTTTCCTAGCACAGGTAGGGGGAGAACTCAGACCCCATAATTACCACACACTTCATAGGGCATGGGGCATCAAGAGACAGCAACATTAACATGGTTTAGACAGAAAAATAAAATGGACTTCCTACATAATTTTTTTTGCTTATTGTCGACAGTACAGTTCACCCACACTTGCAGAAAAGCCACCATTCTACCTCATCAAAAACTACTCCCAAAACAGGAGGACTTGCATTTTAAGTTGGATTTTGAACTTGTTTTATTCTTTTTGGCCCTGAAAATGTGATACAGCAATTTGTACGCCAGAGGACAGTCAAGTATGTACCTGCCCTTCTCTGTTAGAACAGTAATTAAAAATATATATTTATCGTAGCACTCAACTAGATTTTGACACAGGTTGTGTAGCTAGTGATTGCTTCATGTGGGGGCTTCTCAGAAGTGTTACTCCTTGGGGTGGCGGTGTCACTCTGCTTTTTTCTTCTCCCTTTATAGTTAAACTGCATCTTGTAAGTATCGTTATAGTGCTACAATACCCCTTGTGTGCTTTTCTAACAGGACACAGTAAGTGAAATAAACTAAAACATATTAACACTTTAAAGCTGATGACTTGAATTAGCCATGGCTGGAGGCCCTCAATGGGTGGGGTGCTCCGATGGATGCAGGGACTCAGGGTGTCAAAGGTCAGCTACATATACAGGTGGTCCATGTCTTGTCCATTCAGCCAGCATCAAGCATAGGGCCCAGACAATGGTTTGTCCACACAGTTGCCCCTAAGATATCTCTCTCCACTCCAGATCTGCAGGGGAGGGGGAGTCCGCCTTACAGAGTTACAGGTGATAAAAATATGAACTTCTTGAGAGACTTCAGCAGCAGAGGTAAGGGGGGGCTAAAAATGGAATAAAAATAAACAGAATAAAAAAATCCAAGAGATTCATGAATTTTAATGGCCGCCATTATGTGAATCCAATTCCAACAGCCAGTGTGCCATTAATCTTTTTGACTAGGAAACTCTTTACAGCATGAAGGAACATTCTGGACATAAAGGAAGCACTCCCTTCCCCTGCACAAGACATCTGTACTCTGTAAACCGTGTCTTCCAAGCAGCTTCTCTGGATATGGAAATGCTCGGGGAGGTTTTTTAAATGTTTAATATATTACTAGCCAACCTCGTCCAAGTCATACATTAATATGGACACTGAAACCACTGTTAGGGCTGGTCTTGCTTGCATTCTTTGGGTATCAGCTCAACTCACCTTGGCTTTGTAGTTCTCGTACCCTAAGGATGCATGTGAGACCACTCTTACAACCCTAAGAATGGTCTCAGTGGCCATATTAACATACCTAAAAGGCCCAGAAGTCATCACAAAAACATCTATGACAGAACCTGTGGCCCTTTAAGAGTACCCTGCCAGCAAAGCACGCAATGCATTAGTGATGCTCGGACAGTGCCTTTGTGGATCAGATTGTGATCCGTCAGACAGTGGCAGTATTCAACCTGGGATCTGACCAAGTCGGAGGTCAGATCCCAGGTCGGATCCCGCACTATCCAATGACGGATCCAGGGCTCCACGGTCAGACAGCGCCATTATCCAACCAGATCCACTATCCAACAAAAAGACTGGTATCCAGTGGTATCCTAATTGATAGGATACTATCCGAGCAACACTATAATGCATGCTTCCATCAATCAGGCATCAGTCATGAGGGATTTTTGTTTTGTTCCATCTAAACACAGACACCAAACACTCCTCCCCCCAACAAACATACAAAAAAGAACTATAAATATCTTGATCTTATGTCAAACCACTTAGAGCTCCTGCGCCAAAGGGCAGATACTGTAAGTAGCTAGTGCTCTATAGGCACAGAAATAGCGCTGTCACATTTTTTGGGCCTAAAAGACCAGAACAATACCACATTACCTCTTAAAATAGAAACCATTTTTTTTTTTTTTGTACAGTCAAACCAGTAAAAGGCTATGGGCATATAGTAAAGAGAAAAAGTAATTTGGAACAAGGTAATTGAAATATTCATGGGTTGCGTGAGCTACAATCCCCACAAAAGACTGTCTGCAGTTTAGCCATGTGCATCGTACAATCAGATATTTTAACATATCTTAGTTCAGGAATGAAAGAAAATAAAAATGTATATACTGATGTTTTTGCCAGAATAGCATTATTGTTGGAAACGAGTACACGGTGACTAACAAATAGTACTGCTTTAACATGTGAGGTTGCATGATGCGAGCCCAGGAGTTAAAGAGTTGCCATTCTTCTGTTCTGCTACGGAGGCATAAAATGTATGTTGGCTTGCCTTTTTTTAATTTTTTAAACCCTAACAAAAAGTATAAAACCGACATTTTGTTAATTTAATATTAGCTACTGATAAAGTGCTTTTTAAAATCAATTTAAAGCACTTTTTAAGTATCTAGGAAAACTTTTTAAAATATGATGGTCAGACCTGTTTCAGCGTATATTTCCTGAATTTTCAGCATTTAAGTCCCTTTTTTATTACTGAGAACATTTACATGAAAACATGATCCATGTATCCCAGACTTCTTCTCATCCTCCCGCCCCTTCCCCTGCCTGCTGATGTCATTATTCTCCATTTGTGAACCTGCTGCCATGGAAACGACTATAATTTCAGAAACAGTGGATTAGTCCTTCTGAGGGAGGAATGCCAAGAAGAAGAGATGAAGTCTGAGACACAAAGATCCTGTTTTCATGCAAATGTCCTTTAAAGAATGAGGGGACAGAACTAAAGAACATTATTTAAATATAAGCTGAACTGTGTTCAAGTACTGTATTTTAAAATGTTTTCCTTGATAATGCAAAGTGCTTTAACAAGTTTGTCAGATGGAGCTTATCATTTCTTACTCACTGGACAACAACCATTTATGATAAATGTCCACTATGGAAAACAATTTTCCTTTTCCAGTTTTCTAAACCACCTCCTGATCCACCATTGGTGACCTCCTTCAGCTACCACCTATCATCTTCTCCTGGCTAGAGATCTCCCTTGGGACCCTGGGGCTCTTATGACACACCTTGGCTTTCCCACGGGGGGGGGGGTGTCCTGCTGCCCTCAAGCTCCATGGCAGTCTTCTACGTGGTCCAGCTACCCACAAGAGGCAAAAGTACAATGTCCACAACATAAGAAAGGGAACATACAGTAACTAGTCACCTCCAGTTGGAGGCGAAGTGACCAACAGATTCTGGAGTTATCTGTCCCAACCGGCATACAGTTTTCCTTTTTATAACTCGCTCACTATCCTGCTTGTGAATGGGCCTGTTGGAAAGAATATTAATTTACAAGTCATCAAGTGTGTATGTAAAAGTTTTACTAACACAACAGCAACCAATCAGATATAACAGCACAAAATATTGATTGCCAAGATAATTTTGTTAATGAGATGAGCAGATTAACATTTGTGTGTTTGTGTTAATTTTCTGAAATACAGTAATTATCAGGCCAGAAATTCTCTCCCCAAAAATGATGAGGAAGGCAGGGTAGCTGGAGGACCACTTTGCAGTAACTCATGAAAGTAAGTGTTGGAACGGGGTGGGGATGGGGTTCTTAACCTTTCATGGTGCGTGTCATACCTCCAGCATCTCTCCTAGCACTGATGCCTAATTTTACCCCAGACACCTACTG
This sequence comes from Neoceratodus forsteri, assembly GCA_016271365.2. Classification (NCBI taxonomy): domain Eukaryota; kingdom Metazoa; phylum Chordata; order Ceratodontiformes; family Ceratodontidae; genus Neoceratodus; species Neoceratodus forsteri. The sequence continues at coordinate 63,107,191 of JADMNL010000032.1, forward strand.
TCAGATGTGTGCGGGTCTTCAAGTTGCACACCCATTACTCTAGGGTCAGTTGCGGGTGGTAACAGTTGTAGTGGGAAGTGTAGCTGCCTCCCCTCCCCTGAGCTTGAGCTCATCAGATGCAAGAAGTTCTGCTGCTAGATTGCTAAATGTCTGCCTGCACCTTGCCTATGCATGGACTTAATGAGCGCCTGACATCCCTGGAGAAACGTTAGAAAACATAATCTGTAGACACGTTTCGGTTTCTGTCTCCCATAATCTATGTAGCTAGCTTCCCTCTTTTCCTAACATCTATAAAAAAACATGAAAGCAGAATGACTGCCCTCCTTCTAGACATCGTCTGCCCTGGTTACTTTTCTACATCTAACTTTGCAATGCTCTGCTTGTGACATCATAACTGCTTCCACAGCAACAGAGATGTCACAAGCAGTTTGTGATGTCAGGTGCAGACAAGTAAACTGAACACATGAAATCTGAGGGATAGTGATCCTGTTTTTATAGTAATGTGTTGAATAATGGCACGCTAGTTAAATACAAAAAATACATGAACTGTAAGCTTAACAGTGGATAACGATGATTAGTTTTCTGAGATACTCCAGCAACGTCAGGTTGCTCTTTAAATTGGTACCACTAGGTGAAAGGAGAATAATATTCAGAGGGATCACAACTGGGCTCACTTTCACAGTTTGCTCTTTTTTTTTTTTTTTAACATGCCAGGATTCTTTATCATGCCATCAGATGTAATCTTTCTTATTTGGTAGAAGCCAGAAGCTAAGTCCAACACCAAGGCATTCAGGGAAGATGGTGGTTGGCTTAATTTGAAGTTTGAAGCACAATATTAGGCTACTGCAATAGTGGGTGAATCCTGAACTGGACCTTAGAGACTATAGTTGAACAGTCTGTGGATATTGTGTAACTTAATAATAACTCAAGAACTTAATACTCATTACCACTGTAACCCATGATCAAATTAAAACAATGTCACAAAAAGGCTGGAAAAGTGTGCTGGTAATAAGGGGCCTTACTCCAATAGATGCCTTAACTTTACACATTAGACTCCACAAATGGTCTCTTTGGTTTGATAGGTGATGTCTGCCCTTGTCGGGAGTCCCTTGAGAGTTGCCTGTAAATGTTTTCCTGGTATGCCTGTGCAACAGGCAGCGTTCTGACCACCTTAACATCCTGGTATGAGGGGGCCTGGCTGACTCTCTCTAAAATATCCCCTCGAGACCCATTGGCTAGCATCCCATGGGTTCCGTAATAGTCATCCTCAAGAAGGTGGCCATTCTGAGCATTGTTGGTTTTGTTATAAAAGGCGATGTTGCTGATAGAGGAAGGCGGACTGTATGATCCAGCTTGAGGGAGATTTCCTGGAGATGTAGGACTAGTTATAACGGTATCCACTGAAGAAATAGCCCAGGTCCGGCTCTGCTGGTGGAGATGAGGATACTGCTGAGTCCGTGCTGTTTTATCTATAATTCCCATAAAAGGGGTGGTCCTGGAGCGGGCTGGCTCACTAGGATAACCCCCCTGAGTTGGAGACACCGGCGAAAGCTCATCACATGACCTGTCATAGGCCGGTTTCAGCGGGATTTCCATTTGCTGTATTGATGATGAAGGGCGAAAAGAAGGAGTTAGGCTGGAACCCGAAGAAATGCTGTTGCTTGATGGCGAGAATCGGAGGCCAACACTTTGGGAATGGAGAAGCGGTCTTGGTGTTGGTGGGTGGGGCTTAATCTCATTAGGATTCACTGTAAGGGCCCTCCTTATCAAGTGAGAAACATCAGGAGAACCCATCTGACTAGAAGGCAAGGAGGACCGTTCCATTTCAAGCTTGGAATGAGAAACTGGGTAGTAGGAAGCAGACTGGCTGCGTCCAATTTGGGGAGTATGACTGTACCGCATTCCACCTCTGTAGGCAGAGGAAGGCCTTGGTGGGAGATCTTCTTTAGTAAGTCCGGATCCTCCATGTTGGCAGATAGCCCCGGCACTTAGGCTGGCTTGGACATGCTGCACTGGTCTGCTGTCTGCCAGTATTCCACTCAGAGATGTCTGATAGACCAGTCTGCTCTGACTTACTCCCATCTCTCCTGATGACTGGTATTTGCTGCTCATAGAGTGGGCAACCTGTCCATAAGGTCCACTTGGTATCACCGCACTAGAATGCACTGCAGAACTAGGTTGGTTGGTTCTGACAATCTGAGCCTTGGCAGGCTGGAGTCTGAGTCCTTGCTGAGGGACAGCAGAAGGAAGCTGAGACATCTGGTAAGGTCTCTGTGCCATCTTAGATAAAGGAGACTTTGGTCTACCAGGTAGTTGGCTGACACTGGGTTCCTGCTGATAACGTACTGGGGAGCCTGACTGTGGTCTGTAGACACTCATACTTTCTGCAGGTGGGCTAGCTCTGTACTGAGGAGCTCTACGAAGGGGTGAAGGTGGAGGGCTTTGGTACTCCTTTCCTTGTCCTCCCATTGGGGGTGGGCTAAAGCGGTATGAAGAACTCTGGTGGGCCGGAGATGTATGTGGTGGACTAGGTCTATAAGAATTCTGGTGAGTTGGAGACAGAGCAGGAGAAGTGGACTGGTAACTCTGTCTTGTTGGAGACCCCACTGTTGAATTAGATCTAAAGTCAAAAACCTGGTGGGACCCAAGAGGAGAGCCAGACATATAGGCAGAATCTCGGTGTGCCGGTGATGGGGGCGGACTCTGGATAATTGGCAGCCCTTGACTAGGCCCTGTTTCAGTCTGTGGGCTGATTGAGACGTCTATATCTTGCTCGAGGTATTCTTCATCGAATATGTCCTGTGCTGGGTCCAGCTCCTCATTCTGAGGCTCAGTTTCTGTTTCCATTGGTGGCGGCTGCTGCTGCTGCATCTGTCTGCACTCCTCTTCAACTCTCAGTAGCAGTCGCTGGATCTCTCTGTTATTCGGGCAAAGCTTGATGGCCTCGTTCAGGTCCTCCAGGGCTGCTGTAAATTGCCTGCATAAGCAAAGAAAGGAGAGGCATTATTTTCCTAAAAGTGACCTCATCTGCAATTCCCTTCTACAGTTAAAATGTTTGAAATTATTATTTTTGTTATCCATCTTTTTCTTGTTTCACTTTCTCTAAGAAAATTGGTCAGCCGGGCCATCGCTGCACTGCCTTTTGTGACCTAGGTCTGGGAACAAGCCTGGCAAATCAAAAGGCTGGCAGAGGAGGCCACTTGAGTGTCCAGGGAATACTCATTTCCTCCAGGGACAGAGGACTCTCAATTACTCCGTGTGATCTCATTTGGGTAACTACAAGTGGTAATGCAAGTGGAAGTAGTGGGGACACTGGTTGGTTCCACTGCACATCCCCTGGACCCCTTCATGCAGACGTGCCATGTGGGGGGAAGGGCCAGAAAAAATGGTTGGATTTACGAGTGAAGTAGTGATACTCTCAATCCTTGTGCTGTCTGTCACTGGAGGGGTGTGGGGAGCACCACCACAGGGGTAAGCCATGGAAGTCCGTGTGGGTAATGATGGTGCCAGGGCTGGAATGTTGTCAAAGGCTGATGGGATGGTTCAGGAGTAAAGAGCACTGAGAGTAAAAAAAAAAAGAAAGCTCTCTGCAGGGAAAGAGCTCCATATGTATGCTAACATGTGGAAACCCAAAGCAAAGTTATGTGTTTACACTGCACCTACCAGTGCCAGAATGTAAACTACTGACTCAGGAGGCCTCAGTCCTAGTGCAGTAAAGTGGTCTCTTGACCTTGCTATTACTTAGCAAATTTATTTAAATTGTATTTACTCACTTTGTCTCTCTGGTCCCCTGTCCCTTACTATGACACTAGGGTAACCAGGATGGCACCTTTCCTCTGGCCAAAAAACTGGATGAGCAGCTGCCACAGCATCGGACACCAATGAAACTCTAGGCTTGGCCATCAGGAGGTGAGTGAATACCGGGTGCCCCCCCTCACCCTTCCTGGGAGCCGAGTGTCTCACTTCTATGACACACCCAATACTTAATAAAGGCAATGCAGCCTGGTTTTGTACAGCCAGTCTTTTTTTTATTACAGTATTGCTTTTTGGCCCCCCCGGCTGTCACCCACTCCTGCCGACTGGGTCTTGTTGTGCATGGTCTGTGATCTCTGTCATGTCAGCTGCTCCCCCCACATCCAGCTGTTGGGGATCTGCATGGAGCAAAGCCTGAGGGTACTGACGACTGTCACGTAGATTGCTCAGTGCACCTACTTTTGGCCCCAATTCCCCACCCCCCACCCCATGGTGTGAGCAGTGCATATGTCGACCTCGCATGTCACATCATCAATATGGTGAGAGGCAAGCTCCTTGGCCCATCTGCAGAGGGTCACTGTAATGCCGTAACTTGCTGACAACCTTCCCCGACTGAGGCATACTGCAGACCAGCAGCTACCTCAGGCTGGCTGTCCCCTGATGCCGCAACCCAAGCCTGCTCTTGAACTTGGGTCACCTGCTTAGTGGTGCGACATGCAGTGGCTGAACTATCAGGGTGGCCAAGCACAGTCTTAAAATCTGAATAACACTGGGGGTGGGGACTGTACTAAGAGTTTCATTTTCCTAAACAGTAACAACCTCACTTTCAAACAGAAGTGTCTGGACCTCTTTGTTTTGCTCCACATTTTAACTCTGTTTATGCTCCTTTTCTTGGCAGGGGGGCCTTCCTTCAGCTATTTGCATTACTCAGATCCTCTCCCACTGCAAGTGCCTGAACACAGTCCCAGTACTATACTACTAACCACCAGCCTCCTAGTATTTACTCCTTTCCCCCTTACCCTGCCCACCTAAAGGGTGCACCACATAATATCCAAATCACTGGTGGGAGGTCCGTATGGTTCTAGGCTGACCAACAAAGGTCAAAGACAGGGCCATCTTCCACTGGTCTCCCCTATTTTCCTTTTTCACCCAATCCCACCCACTTGGAGGCTGAGTTAGGAGGGGTGACATCAACCGGTGCACTTGATTCAATCCACCTGATCCCCCACCCCCACCCCTTTTTTGTATTTAGTATACTCTGTCCCATTCACTCCTGACTGTCTTCTACATCAGCCAACTGCTCCGCCCAGTACTGTCACCCATCATCTCCAGGATTTACCTCACTCCAGTTCCCCCACTCCAAGGATACTCCTTTCCCGGGAACGGCTGCTGAAGGTTGGGCCTATCCCCCAACAGAGGTTTAGTGTCAGTGTCTGAGCCCCATCAGCAGTGTGGAGCCTACGACAGGTGGTGGCAATACTGTGCATGGTCAGGGGATTCTCCACCTTACAGTCCTCATCCCTCAGGAGGCTCATGCTCCGATGCGAGCATACAAGTGTGCTGTCTGCGACAGAGCCTCGATGTCTCCCTCCCTGAGTACTGGCTCTGGCTTGTACTGCCACCTGTGGTCACCCAGGTGGTAGTGTTATGGCAGAGACCAGAAGCCCTCCCACACTGAGGAGGCGAACATCCACTGGGATGCTCAATCATCCTCCCCTATCTGGCCCTCTGACAACCCAAGGCATGTTCTCGAACCCAGGTCGCCAGCGTCATAAGTGGTAGCGCTACTGCTCTGCCGATGGACTCTTTTGCTACTGTTGCCTCTTCTTTTAGACAAAGGAGTAGAGCCATTATGGGGAAAGCCACTCTCTTATTTTAAGAGAGATGCAAGGAAGTACCTTTTCATGGAGAGGGTGGTGGAGGGCTACAATAGGCTGCAGGAGGAGGTGGTCTGTATGAAATCAGTGGGGACATTCAAATGAGGGTGGGACAGCAATGACCGCACCAGAAAGGGAGAGGGAAGGGGAGAGTGAAGAGTCTCGAGAGTTCTTTCATTCAACATTAGTAAGGTAGCAATAGGCAGACACAATGAGCCAATGGGCCTTTTTTCTGCCAACAGGTTTGATGTTTTCATCCCACAGGACAATAAAAAGTAGACGCATCAATAATCCTGCTAGCTTCCCAAGTCACTGCGCTGTCAAGCAGGCCTCGAAGTTTACTATATATTTTTTTCAGTTCTCCTTTTTTCCCTAACCAGGGTTTGTTACCCTCCTCCAGTCCTCTGGCAACTGCAGAGCCCCAAACGCCCATAATGGCACCACTTCTGCCACCTCCATGATTCCTCTCTCCATGACAGGGGTCTCTGGTAGGGGATACTCATCACCACCTGACAACTAAGTCAGAATCCATGGCAGGTGGTGGGTTGCATGGGGTTAAGCTGTAGTTTACCAGTATGTGGCCATCACTCAGATGGAGCCTGGCTGTTTCCCCCCTTGTAATGCTGCCCTCCCACCACTCCATGGTGCCTGCTAGCCGCTGTGAGCCTCACCAACAAATAGCCTCTGTTGCGGCTGGAAAATGAACCTTTCAGGGCAGGGGTTGCTGATACTGTGGAAGTGCTGTGCCATGCCACTCCACCTGATCAAGGATGCATTGTGACAGCCAGCACTCCTTTATCACAGGTGGTCACCCCCACAACCATGGCCGGCATCTCTGGCCCATCCCTGAGCCGAGGTCGCCAGCATGACTCATTACTCACTGGGCCATCAGGCACCCCAGTTTCACAACACTTGAAAGAAATCATAAAGTTAAAAATGATTTTTAAAAAGTCAATAAAATCTGAGTGTAGGATTTCTGGCATACCTACTCCACAACATTCATTTCATGTCATCTGCATCTCCACAGTTTCTAAATTAGGTTATAAACTTTAATTTTGAAAGTATTTTCTAACTCTCAATCTCATTAAATAGAAAAATAAGCTCTGAAAGTGCAGCAAATGACTGCATCCCTTATGCTGCAGCACTTCTTCAATAATGAAAATTCCTCATTTTTTTTTATTAACTTTTTGTTTGTTGCATGCAGTATTACCCTGCCTTCTATTGGACCTCTCCTTTCATGCCCTAAGATCCCCTACCACGTCCCTCCCCTCAGCGTAAAGCCTAACTGGTGGGAGTTACTGGTTGAGTAGCAAAATGCTCATGTGAAGTCCCTGAGAAACAGAAGTGAGCCAGAGGCAGGGCTTCATGGCAGCAGCCAGTATCTTCCAATCATCATTCCTGTTTTCAGGATTTTTCTGATGCATAGTCTGGCCTCTGGACATATGAGACGCTGGATTCAAAAGCAATCACGCAATGCACAATGTGAGCCCATTCAGCAAATGCACCCCCACACACACACACACACAGTGTGTGATGTAACACATGCCTGGGCCATGGGTGTACTTCCAACAGCTGCATCCCTTCCTCCCTTGGAGCAGAAAGCACACTTGGGCCGGTTCAGAAAATTCCCATTCAAGGGGGCTAGCAATAAAAATGTAAAAAATCATACATTGCATCACTTACTCCAAAATTACACCTTCAGGGAGTAAGATAAACCAGACAGAGAGGGGGTAATGGGCAGATTAGATGGGCCAAGGGGTCCTTTTCTGCCAGCAAAATTATATGTTTCTATGTTTCCATTTCACTGTTATATTTTTTTCTAATGGTTTCTAAATTTAAAAATGTAGTACTTTATATATTTTTCATACATATAAAAGAGTGTGTGTGTATAGAAATCGTACACACTGCATTTCAATATGCTGTCATTAGAGGGCAGGTGTTGACACCACAACCGCAGAGTTGCAAGTACGGTGGTAGTGAAGGCATATGCAGCTTCCTGCTGGGGACAGAGCAGAATGTGGTTTAATGCTGCAGTTTCACTACATGTGAAAATACATAATAATGCATCATCAGCAGTATTTAAAAGGTAGCCAACGGACTAAAGATTAAATAAAAAGGTCATTTTGGAACAGTCAGTGAAAATAAGGTTTTCATTTAAATAACTTAGAAGTCTTGTTACATTACCTACATATATGAGGTACAATTACCTTAATTTTCATAGTATTCATTGCTGGGTGGTTTACGACAGGCCTTAATTGGCCTAAAACATTGACCGCATAATTTTTAAAAGGAAAACCCTGTTTTTTTTCTTTTATTTGTGTTTGAAACAGAAAAGACAGCTAGTTTAACCTAGAATAACAACGCTGGCCCATACATACCACCCATACACACCAATTAGCAACACAGCAAGCTTGTTTATGGTCATGAAACTGCTGTAACAAGACTCTACACAAGTGTTTAGAAAAACAAAGTTAACTACTCAAACAATTTCACCTAAAGAGAACACTGAGGGACGTGATCACAGTGTTCTGCCTGACTAATGTACGGAACAGGCAGGTTGGAATATACACAGATTCCTGAGCTGGTGCTAGCTGAAAAGGATGTGCACTCAAACGTGCTGGGGGGGGGCAGGCTAAGGGGAAACACTGAAAACATCACCTCACACTGAGGATGGTTAACGTGGAACAGCCTACCCAATAAAGTTATGGAAGCTAGCACTGTTCAGGCCTTCAGAGCAGGACTAGACATCCCTGAGGCCAGAAGAATAGTATTGAGGGTTACATAGCATAAACAGTGGTAGCATTCAAACTGATAACTTTGGATACATGTCCATAGTTAAACTGGGTACAGGCATGCAGTAGGGCAAGAGGGGAAGACAAGATGCACTTTCTTTACTTTGTTGTTTTTTGTGCTCCATTTTCAACTCATTAAGTACTGCAAGCCCCCAAAACTGTTAGATGATTCTAATCTGCCAGGAGAGAGGACCATTAAAAAAAAACTGGTGAGTTAGCAGCACAATGGAAAACTCTCCGCACTCAGAGCACATTTACAGAGATTCCTGTACTTTACAGGAAAATGGTGTCATCTACAGGGAAATTGTTAACATAAACTTGTATTGTTTCAATGAGGAAAAAAAAACAAAAAACAGTTGCTCAAGTTACATGGAAAATCCCGAAATGTACAGCAAAATCACCCTCGAGACATGGGGAAACGGTCAAACTGCTCTAAGAGCCCTTTAACTAGCTGCACACAATAAAAAATGTTTAAGAGTCTGCAGTGCCAGAAAATAGCAGGCAGAAAATTACAGTAATTTTTAAAAGCAGCCCCTTATTACTTTTTATTTAAGTGTTTTCCTTTTTCTCTGTGCTCATTAGATGGTTTTCTACCTGATAGCACTGTGATGCAAAAAGTAGTGCTTTACCTGGACGAAGACAGGTTCTATTCCTCCGACTATATCATCAGCATGCGACCTCCCTCACTTTTACATCTCAAGCCTTGCTGCTTGATGGGTAATGTGTCACAAATTATCAGTCAAACTGACCGGGCTCAGTGGCGCTGAGGGCTGAGGCACTGGTCGCCACACCTCATACCATGCCGGTGACTGGTGTTCGGGACGAGCATGGGTCGCTGGGAGTTGGCAGGGGAGGAGAAGGATTGAGCATCCAATGGACTGCTCTCTTTCTCTGGGGAGGGGAGGTCCACGACAATCTGCACAGGATTGCCTCCTGGCGGAGGCTGGGGGACAAGATGCTCCACTGTGCACAAGGGAGAAGCTGGGGGCAGATGTTAGGAGGAAGCACGTATGGACGCGTGCACGCTCCCCTCCATCGGCGTCATTGCACGCCCTTGGCTCTGGGGAAGAAGCCAAGAAAAAGGGATGGCGCCTGTTTCGAGCGGCTTGATGGCCGTCCGTGAGTTTCGCCGCAGCCAATGTGTGGCACCCATCTGGATCTGTGTTCTGTGGGGAGTTGGGGGCTCCCTGCCACCCTGCTGCGGGGGTTAAGCCACAGGAGTAGGGTGCCAGGCTGGTTGCAGTAGAGGCGGACGGCCGGCTGGAATCCCCAGAGAGGATGCGAGGACAGGGAAGCAGAGCAGGTGGCCAGGGGAGGTAAAAAGAGATAACATACACCAAATGATCAGTCAAGCAGCAAGAGAGTGGTTCTTCTTCGTTAATAATGATGACACAGTCAGTGAGGTCACAATACTGATGTATAGGAAGGAACAGAACCGACTGTGTCAGCCTCCAGGTAGAGTGCTGTCCCACACATTTGCTGTCCCCCAACATTACACCTAATACTGTCAGGTAAAAAAATCTTCTAATTAGAAAAAAGCAGAAAATAATAACATATTTCAAATATAAGAAGTGATTACAGACTACTTTGAAAGTTATTACCAGGCAGTACATTAGCTCTGAAAATCCTCAACCAAAACTTCTTGCTTATGTTTCTCTGATGAATGGATTCAAGCTGCCTTAGTTGTGGACAGATTGTGTGATGGACTACCGAAAGCTGTTAAAACATGGTTTAGTAGTGTAGCTGTGCTTGCTCCCCTTGCTGGTAGAGTTCAAGAAGAGCACTGTGCAAGAAACACAAACAGTGCCAACTTCTGCTGCTCAAACTAGCTAGCCAGCATGCCTGAAAACAATACATGATGTGTGTTGCTTGGAAGCCATCATTTCCATGTGCCAGTAAACCAATAATTTTTTTTCAGTGGCCAATAGGTAGCCAAAACGTTTAGTGTCTCTAAAAATACATTTTGTGGAATAATGCCACTTGGGGTCAAAACTTTGACTTGAGCCTTACATAGTTTTCCTACTATGAAGACAACAACAAAATATTCCTGTACATAACAAGCTTTAGATTCCTTAAACAAATGATATGCATTTGATAATTCTTAGTATTGCTACTTTAATATTATTAAGCTGCTTGGAAAGTAGTATCTAATAAATTAAAGCAGTAGTATTTGCTAGTCGGCAAAAAAATTAATCATATAGTTTTTTTGCATTAATATAATTCTGACAACTAGATATATCATTAGCGTATTTTTTTTTTCAGATGTCTTACAAAATTAAAGTTACATACTCACTGTAATTCCTGATCTTCTAGGAACATCTTCACCATTGATTCACACTAGAGGGTCTTAACCAGAGGCACTAGGATCCTGTGGGAACCAGAACTTTTCAGGAGGGCAGGTGCCAAGGCAAGCTGCGCACATCTGCGGCGTTGCAAGACTGGTTCACACCACATGGCTTACCCTCAGCACCAGCCCTCAACCACCTCAGTACCTTTTTTTTTTACCGAGGAGCAGTAGCATAACTTAACAAGTACATATGCACTTAACCTAAGGGAATGAGATAGCCCTGATAACACATGTAAGAAGGGTCAGTAAACCAGTAACACAGTGACTTCACAGCCCAAACCAAGTACAAGGAGTGAAGACCAATAAAACATACTGGAGTTAGCCCAGGGGACAGTGAATAGAAGATCAGGAATTACAGTGACTACATAATTTTCATATCTTCCAGGAATCAGTCTTCCCACTGATTCACACTAGTGGGTCAGAGTACCAAGTTCAGATAAGATCCTCTAGACTAGTGTGGCAGGAGCCAAGGGCTATCTCAGGACTGAAGTCCACTCAGGATTGTCTTGCCAAAGATGGAATGCTGCCTGGCATGGACATCTAGGGCACAGTGCCTAACAAAAATGTGCACTGTGCTCCAATCTGCAGCTCTGCAGACGTCACTTTTAGGTACAGAGCGAATCTCTGCCAGGGGTGTGGCAACTGCACTAGTGGAGTGGACACGTGCCAGGCCTTCAAACGTAACCTGAGCCATAGAAGAGCTGTGGCACAGGCAGATCATGATCCAGCCAGAAATGCACCTGATGGTAGCAGGATGTCTCTTCTGATTATGATCGAAGGAGACAAAGAGCTGTTGGGATGCCTGAAATCCTTCATTCTGTTCAGGTCAAACCTAAGGACTTCCTTAAAGAGCAGCTGACACGTTCTTATGATTCAGACAGGCAACTCATTTATTTAGCTTATCAGACAGGCAACTCCCTGGAATGAGTTGCCTGTCCGGACCATGTCAGCTGCTCTTTAACATCCAGAGAATCGAAAGTGCACTCTCATTCATTCTGGAAGTTGGCAAAGTAGGCAGGCAGCACCAGCGGCTGATTCAGATGGAACTCTGACACCACTCAGGGGCGTAGGAATGGAGTGTGCAGGTGGGTGCACCTGCACTGGGGATCATGAACTAGAAGGGCCCAATGATCTGACTCGTCTCTACACAATTTTGAAATGGTAAAGAAAAAAAAAATATTTAGAAGAGCTGCACATTCATTTCCTTCCAGCAGGGGGAGTGACAGTGCCCCTCGACCCAGGCAGACCCCCACGTGACAGTCTAGATGTACACCCCATGGTGGGGAGTCGGAGTTGGACAGACAGCCTGGGCTTGCGAGCAGCTGCCATGGGTGAAAAGGAGGAGGACGGTATCGCTGGCGCTGCCTATTTGTCTGTCATGATGATTGGCAGATTAGGTGGTGATCTGGCGAACTAGTGCTGTGCTGAACTGCTATCTGGTGACAAATCGGGAGGCTGTTGGGGTGGGCAGAAGGTGGAGAGAGAGCAGGACATCATCACGTCAGCAGCAGCCGTTCTCTAAAGCTGCAGTCAGAGAAGCGTGCAATCTGCCATTTTCTTCTATCCCTGACTGCAGCAGACATGTTGGTATCGATCGTGTCTCTTGCCGGGCCGGACTCTGCAGTGTTGGCTGGTGGGGACAGAGAAGAATCAGGGATTCTTGTTGTTCTTCTCGACTCTGCCTAACACTCCCTCTCTAAACTAGAGCTTTCTCTGATAGTCGGCCTTACTATTTAGGTGGCTGCCTGCTGAAAAAGAACATTTGATTTTTATTTTTTACTCCCGAGTCTGACTGAAACCCACAAGGTCCACCACTGACTGTGTCTGGCAGGTGGCGACATTAGCTGCTGTGGGTGGTGGCTTGGCTGGGCCTCGGCTGCTAGTGGGCCCGGGACTGGACTCAGGGAGAATGAGAGAATTTATTTAGGGCAGGAGGCTGACTCATATTAAATAGTCATACGAGGGTAGGGAGGAGTCTCAGTCTGGAAGACTAGAAGTCAGGAGGAGGACGAGAACACATGACACAACAGAAGTTTGATAAAATCAAAACAATATTACTGTATGACAGGGGACTATCTGGGCCAGACTGAAAAAGAGAATAAAACAATGAAACTTAGAGCCGGGGAGTGTAGACTACTACTAACTAAGCTCAGTTAAGGAGAGAGAAGAGATTAGATTGTAGAAGATAAGTGTACAAAAAACAAGAAAATAAATATAAATTAAAAAGGTTTAGAGTAGACCGTCAGAGACAGAACATCTGCCTTCACACAGAAGCAAGAACTGCTGCAGCTGCTGGCTGCTTTCAGTGCTTTGACCAAAATCAAATAATCAGCAACAGAACAGAACAGAAGTTGGCATGCACTGGTCCTCCTGGAACTCTACAGAAAGTTTGATTAAACTAAAAATAATACTTAAAGACAGAGATGGGGACTGTCTGGGCCAGACTGACAGAGAATAATAACGAAAGGGGACTGAGCTCAGTTAAGGACAGATATAAGATTGGAGGAAAAAGACTAAGTAGAAGTACAAGTAACAAGTACTATACAATAAAAGGTTCAAAGAAAAAGCAGGAAAGTGCTGTTGGCTGGCTGCTTTGAGCAAATAAGCACTCTGCACTAGAAGCTTGCAGTGGTAGTCCTGGAAGGAACTGTACATAAAGACAAGTTAGTTTTATGATTAAAATACAAAAAAAAAAAAAAAATAAGGAGGAAAGACAGGGCCGGGTGACTGTCTGGCTGGGGGAGTTTGACTGAAAGGAGGTGGAACATAATAGTAAGTACAGTTAGCAAAGCCCTCATCCCAGAAAGGTAAAGCAAAGAAAGGCAGAACATTTTTGCAAAAAAAATTAAATACTCTACTGGGGTCACAAAACAAAAGGCCATGGCCATGATTAGTTAGGGAACAACAAAAACAGCTGCTGCTGCCTGCTGCATGACATAAGCAACAGGTTGCACAAGTTATAACATACACTTGTGGGAGCACTGCACGTCTGACTGAGACCCATTTTAACCATTCACGGTGGGGGCATCTTCATTCCTTGCACCAGGGCCCATGCCAACCATGCTACGCCTCTCACACCACTTTCAGTAGGAACCTACGGTGTGTGCAGAGAACTACCCTGTCCTTGTGGAAAACAGTATACAGATCTGTGACCAAGGCATGGATTTCAGATATTCTGTGAGCAGAAGTGATGGCCGCTAGAAATGCTGCTTTCCAAGTTAAAAACTTCAACTCGCATGTCACAAGTGGCTCAAAAGACTTGTGAGTTGAGAATATACAACACAAGGTCGATATCCCAGGCAGCCACTGGATTCCTGATGGAAGGCCTCGTGTGTAAGATGCCCTTAAGGAACCTCTTGAACAGTGGCAGCTGTGCCATGTAGAGGGTACTGACAGACTCACGGTATGCAGAATAGCACACAAGCGGACCTTAACTGTGTAATACTGCAGGCCAGCATCAGAAAGGTCCAGCAAGTACTCCAGAACCTTGTCAGGTGGGCACCCAAAGAGGTCCATACAGGTTTTGGAGCACCAGACGGAAAACCCTTTCCATTTAGCTCTTATGGGCAGCTAAAAATATTTCAGAGACCCTCTGAGATACCTTGTACCTGTTCACTTCTATCTCTTCAGGAGCCAGGCCTGAAGGTAAAAAGAGCACAGGTTGGGATGGATCAGGTGACCCTGAGTCAGTAAGTCTGTCCTGAGTGAAAGAATCCTCAGTTTGTTGACTTACAGTCTGTTTCACAGAGGAAACCATATCTGCTGAAGCCAGCATGGGGTGATTAGCATCATCTTACCCCTGTGCGCCTCCAGTTTGAGCAACACCCTCTGCACTAGGGGGATTGGAGAGAATACATACAGAAATAGATTTTGCCATTGCAGTCTGAATGCATCCTGACAGAAAATGCCATGTCCTGGATTTCTGCAGCAGAGTCGAGGAGTTTGGCAATGAGTGGTGATGCAAAATGGTCCAGATCTGGGGGCGCTCCACTTGTCGAACAGTGATCTCATGACATCTGGGGCTACTGACCACTCGTGAGAATCGGCCTTTCTTCAGCTGAGCTCATCTGTCAGAAAGTTCTGGACCTCCTGGCAGATAAATGGCTTGGAACAGAAACCCCTGCTCCAGGCTCCATTCCCACACTCTCATCCCCTCCCTGCAGAGAAGGCATGAGTATGCTCCTCCTTGTTTGTTGAATTAATACATCACAGATGAGTTGTCCATCTGAAGAAAGATGGTTTTGTGACTGGCAAGATCCACTAGGGCTCACAGGCCATAAAAAACAGTTCGCATCTCCAGCACACTGATGTGGAGACGAGTCTCTGATGGGTCACAGACACCTTGTGTTTGAAGGCCCTGACAGTGGGCCCCCCACCCCAACAAAGCAGCATCCATGGTGAGAATCACCTGACGCTCCA
This sequence comes from Neoceratodus forsteri, assembly GCA_016271365.2. Classification (NCBI taxonomy): domain Eukaryota; kingdom Metazoa; phylum Chordata; order Ceratodontiformes; family Ceratodontidae; genus Neoceratodus; species Neoceratodus forsteri. The sequence continues at coordinate 63,122,379 of JADMNL010000032.1, forward strand.
TTTGGGAAGGAAAAGCGCTGGTGGAGATTGTCCTCCATTGACCACCATGTGAGTGACTGAACCGCAGGCTTGGTCACCTGAATGGGGTAGGTCTGATGATGTGATGCACTGAGCATCCACGGAGGCGTTCTCATGTGCAATTGTGCCAGAGGCACTGTGAACTCTGAGGAGGCTACTGTATCATGCATGCGCTGCATGGAGTGGGCTTGAATAGATTTGCGCTCCATTATGTAGCATGCCATTTGCAGCATCACCTGCATTCTGCTCTCTGGAAGGAAGGCCCGGGCCATGGTCATATCCAGAAAATCTCCTATGAATAGCAGCTGCTAGGAGGGTTGCAGCTGAGACTTCTCTGGATTCAGCAGAACCCCCATGGAGGTAAGGAACTGAGAAGATGTGGCCACTGCCTGTTCTGTCTCCTGCCTGGATGGACTGGCTATCAGCCAATCATCCAGGTAAGGGTAAACCTGGAGTCCCAGTTTTCTCAGGTGCATTGTGAGTACTGCAGTGAACTTTGTAAAGACTTGAGGCACCAAGACAGCCCAAAAAGTAGGACTCTGAACTGGTAATGCTGTCCCAACACAATGAATCAGAAGTATCTGTGGTGGCTTGGGTGCACCAGTATGTGCTGATATGCATCCTGCATATCTAGGGAAGCAAACCAATCCTGAGGTTTCAGGAAGGGGAGCAAAGACCCTAGAGAAATAATTTTGAATTTTTCTCAATCCATGAACTTATTCAGGTTTCTGACATCGATAATGGGGTGCAAGGCCCCTGATTTCTTTAGTACTAGAAAATAGTGGGAGTAGAAGCCTGGGTTTTGTTCTGATTCTGACACTATTTCCATGGCCCTGTTGCCCAGAAGGCCTGCAACCTCCTGCATCAGAAGCTCTGACATATGGACTGATAAGAGTTGCCTTCTAGGTGGATAGTCTGGCAGGAGTTCTGTGAAGTTCAGAGAGTATCCCTCCTGGATGATCCTGAGGACCTACTTGTCTGTTGTAATAGGCTCACACTGAAGGTAAAACTGGGGAAGAAATGTCTGCCTCGGGCAGTTGTGGCTGGACCAGGGCTGGAGCTTCAGAGGGTGGCACCGGGTGCTTTCAGTGTCTGTGCCTTCAGCTGTGCCTTCTTCTGAGGATGGGGAAGCTGAGATTTGATTTGGGCTTCTCTGCAAAAGGACTGCCAGTTCTGAAAGAAACCATGCCCTTTCCCCTTCTGAAGGTTAGCCAGAACTGGCCTGGGAGTCTTAAGGGTCGTTCTGATTTTCTAAGATGCCGCAACAGACTTCTCCACCTGCTGTCCAGCAGGTAAGTACCATCCAAGGGAATGCTCATTACCCGTTGTCAGAAATCCTAGGAAAAACCACCAGTAAGCAGCCAGGTATGCCTTCTGATACTGATGCCTTCTGCAGCAGAGTGGGAGGCAGTATCAAAGGCATCTATAGCGGCTTTAAGCCAATGTATGTTAGACTCAGTTCCACGTGTAGCATTCTACAGAATCTTTTATTTAGTTTCAGAATTTGGCAGGGACTCTGACAGACACTGAAGCAAGCATTAAAGGGCATACTCATATTTGGAGAAATGTCTTTGGTAGCTAGCAATCCGCATGCTAAGGGTAGCTGCTGCAAAAGTGCGCTTGCCCAAAGTGTCAATCTTGCACCACTCTTTGTTAACAGGGTGTGCAATGACCTCTTGGGGAAGAATGGTTTTATTATTCTCAGTGAGAATAGCAACGGCATCAGCTATAGGTTGAGAAATATACACTGGTCTGTCCTTAGAGGCACTGTATTTCCTGTCTATCTGCTTGCAGACAGCAGAGATAGAGGCAGTTCTATTCCATATCGCATCCAACAAGGTTCCAAATGCAGGCAGAATAGGAGGAACTAAACTGACCAGCCAAGTAGAAATGTTTAACCACTGCAAAGAGAGTTGTTTACCTGGATCAATGGCTGAAGGCTCAAAATCAAGTGCAGAATGCATATTCCTGAGCAAAGCCTGGAAAGTTAGATCCTTGTCTGGAACAGAACAAGGGCCTGGGTCCGAAGAGTCCAGGCTAAAGAAAGAGTCTCCATCTCTGCCCTCAGAAATGATGAAGTCGGGATCAGACTTGTCCCCCTCCACATCCTCCCCAAAAGGAGGGTCACAGAGTGGGTTGGATCATAGGCCTTCCAATCCAGAACACAGCCTTGGCAACACCAGCCCAAGGGACAAGGAGCTGGTGCGAGAGGCGGCGCCTTAATCAAAATGGAACTTGGCACCGGGGAGATCCCCAGCACCAAGGATGGCACCAGAACTGGTCCCAGAGCTCAGCCAGGCCTAGAAGGGCATAAACCAGATGCCAACAGTGGTGCCGATCCCGGTACCGATGACCCAGCCAGCACCGAAGTCACCGGCAATGGTACCATGGCTGGTCCTATCATAATGACACTGACTGGGGGTGTGGTCAGTGGGACGGGAGTCAGCAGTGCAGTGACTGGGAAGAGCCCAGGGGCTGTTGCTGGAGCCAAACACGTAGCCATCTTGAGGGCCCTGCCTGCGGCTCCAGTTCCACCAGCCCTGAAGGATCAGAGATTGGCTCCGCAGGCAGAGGCTAACAAGCCAGATGCTGCACCCAATGCTCCATAACAGCTGTTCAATGGAGCAACTGCCTACCGGAGTCCCTACTTACAAACAGAGGGGGCTCCGGGCCCCAGATGTTGACCTTCTAGAACCAGATGCCCCCAGTGATGTCCACAGTGAGGGCCTCCGACTCCAAGGGAGTGTGATCTTGCGACAGATCTTACAGAGGGCAACCTCGAGAGGTACCGCTTCTTCCCCTTTGGACGGGAAGAGAAAGAACTTTAGGCCGAGTGGTGCCGAGAAATTGACCAGGATCAGGAATGGGCCCGTTTCTTTTTGTGCTTCTGAGAGGACTGCCCTTCCTCCTGGGCACAGGATCACCCGTCGTTAGAACCCCTACCCGACGAGGAAAGTGGACTGAACAAAGCCCCTCTGCCAGAGCAGCCTGACTGACAGAACTGAACGCTGCTGTCATATAGACAAAGTTTTGACTCCTGGCAGGTGAGGTGACATCGTCACTGATGTGCACGTGACGGCTGATGCAGAGGTAAGCCATGTGGTGTGAGCCAGTCTCTCGGTGCCGCACATGCACACAGCTTCCTTCAACACCAGCCCTCCTGAAAAGTTCTGGCTCCCTCAAGATTTTAGCGCCTCCATCTAAGACCCACTAGTGTGAATCAATGGTGAAGACTGATTCCTGGAAGATTAGCTTTTACTGTTAGTTTTGTAATAATGACTTGAGACACTAAAGATCCTTTCCCTTAAGGTTACTTTTTGACTTTATATACTGGCTTGATACTGTGGATGCATTAGGAGGGTGCTAGTACACATTTGTGATGGCAAACAGCACAGCACCACAGCAAAATGGTTCATAGTGGGCGTGGCCAGAGAACAGGTACTTTTGAAAACTTAGAAACACCTTATCTCAGTTAAGGGGAATACAATGAGAAGAAAAATGGCTGTATTGATGTTTTTTGCCAGAAATATATTATTACTAAGACAATTATACCATGAAATATTTTTCCGCTAACAAACAGCGCTGCTTTAAACTGAACTACTATTAACCTCTGTATATTAATTATTTCACCTTCTGCTTATGCTGTACTCCAACCCGGCCTCTATGAAATGATAGCCACTGCTGAACTTGGATGTGGATGACTGGTCTTTGAAAGCAGGAATGTGAAGCAATACGTGAAGGGCAGGGGATTCTAAAGATCCTTCAAAGGGGATTCACAGTTTACTATTTCTGCTGAAAACTCATTTAGAAACTGTGATTTAAATTAAGGTTTATACATGGCAACAAATAGTCCCATAACAATGGGATGCTTTTCTATTGGACTGAAATCGCTGGTCAGTCCTTTTATTTTAGAAAATGGTCATGTTACTCACGGGCTTTTAGTACAGCAAATGTTGTATGAATGGATAAGTAGTTAACCCCTCGTATTATGTACCATTATATGGAAAATGCAAGTGTTAACCTTTAATTAAGGGACTTAGTTCCCAGAAGTGAGATTATGCATGGTCTGTTTACTGTATGTGAATTGTATAGTCATGTAAATGATGAAAAAAAAAATTAAGTTAAAAAAAGGGGGGATTCACAGATTAGGGTACCTCCTTGCGTCTAAGGATGTAAGTAACTAGACCTGAAAAAGCCCAGGGAGGGTCCACAATCTAACAGAGGTGACTCAGAGTGATTTTGTTGCTCTTTGCAAGACATGGCAATGGATTCTATAAAACAGGTGTATATAACACAGCTCCAAGACACACCCGGAAATGAGCTGACACAGCTCGGTGTGTTTTTTCCTCTTCAAAAATGACAAATAAAATAAGTAAATCTAGCCATTTTCCTTCGCTAAAAGTAAAAATGCTTTATCTAGGTGCTTTGAGGAATTCACCACACTAAGGATCCTCACCATTTTGCTCAGTTTGCTATCCTATAGAAAATGCGATTTAGTGAGGCTGTTTTTGTCAACAGGAAATAAGACTATGGGAATCTGTTATACTAATTATTTTAATTCACGTTATCTGTATTTTCCTGTGCATTCATAAAGATGACTGTTTGTTTATATAGATCTGCTATATGCAATGGCTAAGTGCTGATGCATTAATAAAGACTGTGTGATTGATTTTATATCTAACATTACACATTTTTAACCACAGTAAGGCAATACCTGGAGGCGACTAATTAGCTGTGTTTCTTTTTGCCTCCTAGAGATTGCTGCTGTTAACCCTTATTTATCCAACTACAAAAAGAACCCACCAAGTTTACAATCTCTTAGTTCTGCCAAAGAAAAGGGGGGGTCATGGCCAAAATGTGACCTTACAATCTATTAAGGATATAAAGGTCAGAATATATAATAATCGTGCATTACACCTTGGTAGCCAACCTGGCAGCCTGAGGTTCAAGCGCAAACCCTAGATTAGCACTCTGATGCTGGCTGGGGGGTAGGGGTGGGCAAGAGCGTCACAGAGGTCCGGTGCTTGGTTCTTGGGAAGGCAGGGTGTGGGCTGTCCAGTATTCCTGCACCCCCTGCCAGCTAACCAAAGAGTGGCATTGGCATCAGCTGTGAAGGCTTACCCGCTCTCCCAGTCAGGGCATGGGGTTCAGCATGGTGACCCCAACCATTCAGGTGGATGACGGGGAAACAATGGGGTGGGGGGAAGAATAATAATAAGTAGCCCACACGCTCACCTGCTGCTGCGTTTTGCCCTTGCTCTTGCATAGTAAGCTTCATAAGATTTCGGCTTCAACTCCAGTGCTTTGGTAGCGAATTCCTCAGCCATCCCAAAATCCTGTCACGGGCAACAGGTGCATTAGGAAAAGAACACACTTAAAATAGTGCAAACAAAAAATAACTAAAACAACAAAAATGGAAATATAGACTTAAAAACTACAGCAACAAATAGCATAACCACAGGTGAGCAACAGGTGGCAGACTGGAGATGTGGAGGCTTGCCGAATATTGGTTGTTCTAGCCTGCCCATGTTAGATATGTTTATATTATTGCAATGCTAGTTTTCTGCCACGTGAGTCTGAATGAGTGAGGAAGAATGCCTGTCAACCTGAATGATGAAATAAACTTTTTATTTAAAATCCCATTTAAAAAAAAATTAAAATGAAAAATAATTAGCAAAACAGAAGTAACAATTCTTAATGAGGGCGCATGTACTGTGAGAGACCATGCTTCAGTTTCACCTGATACTATATTTTAATCTACCATGAACGGAAAGGAATCTGGTTTTATATAGTGCCTTCCATACACTCTACCCCAAAGCACTTTACAAGCCATAGACAATGGAATGAGTTAGGAATAATCCATGTTTGGGTATGCAGCAATATTGCACTAACCACACATCCTGGATGGTTTCTGAGGCACAAGGTGCAGGCAAAGGCCTTCAACCACCCGGAAAGTGTGGTTGCTGCAGTTCTGCTGCGCACCCAGAGAAAATTATTCTCCTTATAACTTTCAGAAAATAGTCAAAAGTGTTATAAGGGAGTTTAAGTGAGACTGAGGGAGGCTCAGGAAAATAATGTACAGAGAAAGAGAAAGGGGACATTATGCACCAATTAGTTAAAGGGACCCTGTCAAAACCCTTGGGCCTCAAACTGTCCCTAGTTTAAAAAGACACAGTTTATGACTGCTCACATTCTGTAAAGATTGCTGATGTCACTGGTTGTTTGATCCCGATTCCTTTTTTCTTTTTAAAAATGAAAAACAGACTGACCACCCTACTGGTGTTACCACATAAAATGTCTGTTTACATTCCTTGATCATCTTCCACTGCATCGTTTCTGGACTTGGCAACATCACCAACACAGTCTTGACACTCACACGGCAGTGAGAGAAAAGGAGACCACTGCATCCGAGGGCTGCACTGTTTGGGGGTGTTCGTAATGTTTAGGAAGTATGTAATGAGAATTGCTCAAGTATTGGAAACAAAGCAAGGTAGGGTATAATTACACCATACCATGCATTTTAGTTGTACTAAGAAAGGAAGGAGGCAAAACAAACAGCAACGTAAATGAATTCTAGAGAAGGCAAACAATCATAAAATGTGGGGTTTCAGCTAGAAACAATATGATGCAAAAAGGGTTGACAGTATTCTTTTAAATAGTAAGCATACGGCAGGTGATGGGATTCAAACCTGGATCTCCAGGTTCACAGCTCTGCACAACTGGTTGGCCAAGTGTCGCACAGTTATGCACTTTGCAGAGTTTTTCAATTTGCAAAGTGTCCCCTTTGCGTGAACACTTTCCACAAAGGGAATAAAGGCCAGAAGCTGTGGAACTTTGTGAAAATCTACACTGTGGCTTTTTCTCAGTGAAATGCCCCGTAGTGCTCACTTTGAGAAAACTACGCTGGTGCAAGCAAGGTTTAGACTCGCCAGAATCCTGGAATACACATTTGAACGTGGCACAGCATGGTACTGTGACATACTCAATGCACCATGTTGGTGCCAGGTACATATGTCCTTATTCCTAGCATTTCCTGGTGTCCTGTGGTTCCCTTCACAGATCCTATTTCCAAGTAGTCCCTGGCATTAAATGGTCCCCCTCCAGCCCCAACCCAATACTAGCACTGCCCTGGTGCTCAGAGGTTGCCCTTCCACTCTCAAACTCCTTCCTTCCCACTGGACTGCACTGCTGAGACCCCTCCCCATTAACTCAGCAAGTTGCAGCAAGCCTGCATCCTGTGGTGTAGAGGGCTGCAGTGTACGATGAATAGCCACCAGGTCATCTGCATAGTGGCTCCAATCTCTTTCCCAAACACCCGCAAAAGTTTTTATGGGTACGTAAGAGGGATCAATAAGGCTCGGTCAGTGCTCTGAGGTCTCTGGTTAATGCTGACCTTTGTATGTGTGAACTGGGCCCATGTTCCCTTATGTAAAGACAGATGGGAGGCAAAACTGGCACCAAACTGTTGACTGACTGGGCCACTAGATGGGTTTAATTTCAATTATAAAATTGCAAGAAAAAGTCATGGGCTCTGGCTGGTCAGTGCTGATCTTCAACAGTGTTGTTATCCCAGCACACCATCACGCTTATTCAAAAAGCAAATAAAAATGTTCTTTTTCACTTTTTTTTTTTTTTTTTTTACACGCAAGCCACTGTATTTTTAACAATCAAGCCATTGTATAACAGCAACAATGCATACCAGAGCATGCGTTGTGGCGAAAACATCACTTTTCAGGAGTTGGATGCACTCCGCCTACGGCCTCATACCCAACCATCTGAGGCGTGACATTATCCCAGCAGGACACATGCCCTGTCATGCATTATTGCCTAATTCTATTTTATTCAAGATAAAAACCATTGAGCAGAGCTGGTTTACAATGGTGTCCTGTTAAAGAAAAATTACTTATGACAAGTGAACGTGTTAAAGAGCTATTGACACCTCGAGAAGAACTTTTGCTTCTTCCCAACCTGATGTCACAGTACTCTGATATCATAACAGTGCTTTATAATTTCAAGTAGGGAATAAGTTATAGAGGCAGATGAACTCCAAGGGATAAAGATCTTATTTTGGTTGGTATTTCTTCAATAATAAATAATGGAGAGGAGGAATATATGCAAGAGACATGAAGTGCAAGTTGAATTGTGTCTTTTACCCCTGGAACACACGACACCGTAGAAGTGATTAACAACGGTCTGGCTGAGATCAACGACTGGACGTCCTCCAGCTGGCTGCGACTGAACCCTGACAAGACGGAGGTACTGGTGATTAAGCCAGGTCGTGGGCATGATGGGAGTGCTTCTGGAGTGGTTACAGGATTGTTTCTGGGATCTGTTTCATTGATGGCTTCCCCTAGGGTGCGGGATCTTGGCATTGTTCTGGACAGTAGATCGACACTTGAAGCTCAGGTGTCATCTGTGGTTAAAAGTGTTTTTTACCACTTGAGAAATATCACCAAGATTAAGCCCCTAGTTCCGACCGAAGACCTACTGTCACCGGTGCATGCCTTTGTGACTTCAAGGCTTGATTACTGTAATGTTCTACACTTCGGGGTCATTGGAAGGATTCCCCACCGGCTGCAGCTTGTGCAGAATGCAGCAGCTCGGTTGCTGATGAGCCTGGCAAGGTCCAGTCATGTGACCCCAGTCCAGTGGGCTCTGCATTGGCTGTCTGTCAGGTGAAGGATCCTCTTCAAGGTGGGCTTGCTTACCTACAAGGCCCTAGACGGGCTGGACCCAGGCTATCTGGCTGATCTTCTTACATCTACCTCCTTGGTCCAGTCCCTCCGCTCCTCAACTCGGGGCTTCCTTGATGTTTCCAGGGTCAGGCTTAAAACATCTGGCAACTGTGCCTTTAGTGTCACTGGGCCGACCCTGTGGAACACTTTGCCAGATGTTGTCAGGGAGGCCCCAACAGTCGAGCTGTTTAAAAAGGGGCTAAAGGCTTATTTATTTTGTATAACCTTCCCCGATGAAGACGACTGACCAGCACTAATTTTAAGAAGTTATTTTATTCATGCTGAGCTTTATTTATTGTTTTATATCTTTTATTGTGCGTTGTGTTGCATTAACCTTACCTATTTTAATGTAAGGCACCCAGAGCCCCAGGGATTGGGTGCCAGATAAATAAAATTTGCCTTGCCTAAATATTATGTTTTCTAAAGTTTTCCCCAAAGGTGTCAGCTGCTCTTTAATGAGTGAGTCTGCCAGCACCAAGCTGCTATGATGGTAGCTGCGAAAGTGTTGCATTTGCAATGGAGACCTTAAAAATGCTGCATGTTAGATGTGGCATCACTATCTGGGGGTGGGTCCAGTCACTGGGGGTCAGTTTTTGTTTAAAGTTAAAGAAGGCAGGTCTTTTTTTGACATGTAACATTTATTTCATCTGAATTTTGTGATTTTTTTTTAATGTTTTCTAGTCAGTTTGCTGCTTAAGAGCTTGATACAGAAAAATGGCCTGCCATGGATTTCCTGCCTGGACTCCACCGCACTGAGTATCCACAGACCACGGCATTCATGCACCACACGTGAAAAGTTTAGGGGGTGGTTTAGGAGCAGAATGGGAATGGACACAGGGCATCAAAGAAAAAAATGCCTGGGTGGGTGCACGGGTAGATCCCCTGCTCCATGAGGAATAGAAGACTATGGGATATGCCAGTCCTCCAAGGACTGCCATACTCCTGTACAGTACATCACTGTTTTATATTGGAGGGTTGGGGGCAACAGGTGGGCCTGCCATGCCTGGAGAGTGAGCACATACTACTGCCGAGTCCCCCAGGCGTAGCGTTGGTGCCCTCTGCCCTGCCAGTGTGGCACAGAAAGGTTGCTGTGTGTCGCACTGAGTGTGACCACGCCAGTCCCTGCTTCTCAGGTAGACTGCTGTTGTGGGTGCCACTGGGTACTCCATATGCTTGGAGGGAGCTATCTGCAGCTATTGCCATCCTTCCACATCTGTAAAAGGGGTCTGAAACCCTTTGTGGATTGGGACCTTAGTTTCTGCAATTCTTTTTCAGTTTGTTGCAAATAAGGATGAGCTGTACAGTGATAAAGTAGCAGACAAAGCCAGGTGTGTTGTTGAAGAGCCGATATAGTCTTCTATTGTAAATGGGTGCAGGGATGGATGGATGGGGGAGGAGAAAAAAAATGCATTACTAGACATTCTGCAGCTGCTGCAATGACATAGACTTGTGCGAGTGCAAGTCTTTAAAAATGGCAAGCAGATTCATGCATTGTGAAGCTACGACTGACCAATAACCTAAAATGCAGTTCAGGGACATTATCACCATTTATACAATCAGTAGGATAAACTGAACAATCTGACTGCCCGACAGCTGTGGCAATTTCCCACAGCCAGAATGCTCAAAAATATTATTTTATCACTTATTATTACAACTATTTTACAAACACAATTAACATCCTCCAGCTTAAGCAGACATTTTATACGCACTTCTAGCCAGGCTGTGCTTAAATGCGCTTGGCTTTGGCTTATTCCTGACAGTACGTGTATTGCATGTGTGTACTGTATAAGAGCACAGAAACTGTCATGCATGATTCCCAACAAACATATTATGGCAATAATTCTGTGACAAGTGTGTCCCTCTTTAATATTTGCAGCCAAAGATGGTCATGAGGGCACGAAATGAATAGATAAGGGTGTTCAGGGGCTGAGTTAAAATTTGTGCTTTCTAAGAGCTGCACAGATGGCCCAGTGACAGCACGATGCACTTCTGCACAGGTGACCCAGATTCCGCAGTGGAGTTGGGTTGCTGCATTGGGGCTGATTGAGGTAGCTGCCATTTGGCAGTGCGCCTCAACTGAGGAGGGGGCGATGGAAAGTTCCTCCACCACAATGACCCCTACGGCTGAGCCAGGGAGCTTGCCTCTTGCCGTGGGGACACTGTGACATCAAGGCAGACAGAGGCACTGCTCACGTCACTGGGGTTGAGGAAGGAACGGGGGAGAAATCTGAGCAAAAATACCCCCTGCCATCTCACAAAGCCTGATATATCCCTGATTACAGGAGGAAAAACAATACATTGCAAAAAAGCTTTGGCTTTCAGTAACATTCAGCCACCAAAGCAACATTTTTAGGGGCACAAAAAAACAATTTTTTGACTTGTCACTAAAAAAGCCCTGGATTTAGTGGCACATCGAATGTCACAGAAAAAAACAAACGCATCTGTTTTGGGTGTTTTTCGCACACTTAAACACTTGGGCTGGGATATTCAAAGGGCAGCCAAGCGCAGTGCAAATCCCGATGCGCCAGGTTGCAATGTAATTGCAGGCGCGGCGAGATGTGGGTGCCCTGCATATGGCGATCCCCATATTCAGCCCAGGGATGTGTGTGGCACATATGCTGTGCAACCCTGCAGTGCACCGCACAGGAGGGCTCAAAGTTGAGCCCGTGAGGAGTAGGAACAACACCCGGCCACTCACAGGCGGGCCACTGTATTGCAGGACGCAACAAAGCAGTCGCCAGCCATGGGTGGCCACCTGCCCACTCAGAATACCATCCACAAGCACACATATATCCCTGGTAGTCCAGTGGACCCCCCTCCCGAGTCCCCGATGCCCCAGAACTGTAATGTTAGATGTTCCCTGGTAGTCTAGTGGCCCCCCTCCCATGTCCCCGATCGCTGGAATAAGGCCGTTATTTAAGTCCCTGGTAGTCTAGTGGTACCCCCCCGCCTGTTGCCATGGTAGAGCGCCATATCATAATTCCCTGGTGATCCAGTGGCATCTCCCCACCCTCCAACCCACAGCACCCCTGCTCCCCCATCCATGTGGGAGGGTTCCGCCCGGCCTCCCGCTGAATGACAGATACAGTATGAGCTGTAAGCCCACTGGTCCACAGTGTGGACCAATGGGCTTGCAGAGCATACTATACAAGACAGTCCCAAATATGTGAATGACTTCATTCACATATTTGGGACTGTCTAGTACAGTATGCCCTGCAAGCCCATACTGTAGCGGTCATTCGGCCGGGCAGTATGCATCAGGGTTGCAGCCACCTGCTGATGACGGGGGAGAGGTGGGCAAGGAGTGCTGTGTGGTGGAGGGGGGTGCCACTGGATCACCAGGGAATTATGATAAGCGCTGTACGCGATCGCGGCAACAGGCGGAAGGTACCACTAGACTACCAGGAACATAAATGACGGTCTTATTCTGGCAATCGGGGACACGGGATGGAGGGGGGCCACTAGACTACCACGGACTGTCTAACATTCCATTCATCGGGGAATCAGGGGGGGTCACTAGACTACTAGGGCTATCTTTAGTAACTTATACAGCGTGATCACGGCTACAGGGCGGGGTATGCCCCAGGATCCCCACAGCACACGTCATGCTGTGCAGGGCGCCAGGTGCATGTCGCCGGCCTGCTCTGCACAAGGCAAGCAAATGGGGCCATAATGACATGCAAATGGCCCCATTTGCACCTTGCATATTTTATGGCCTCATTTGCTTACCCCCTGCTGAATATCGCAGGTGATGCGCCTAGCACAACTGCACATGCGCTGGCGCATCCCCATGCGCCCTATCTGTGGCTTGCGCTGGTGCAGTATGTGTGCCGACCTTGCCATATGGACATAGCGCATCACCGTTGATTATCGCCTGGTCCTGGCCCCGGTGCATCCCAGTTGCGCTGCGCCCAGGCTTGTGCCACTACCAGGTGCAGTCTCAATATCTGGGCCTTGAAGTTTACACATGGACCTAATCTTACAGCTACGAAATCAAACTAGAGCCTATGCAGTTTTACAGGTTACATGCACTGGACCCCAGACAATATGTTTTTTTTTTTTTTTTTAAATCTGTACTTTTTCCATCCAGATTCCTACTCCCCATCTGCCTGGGACGGGGCTAGATCGAGACAGGCCCCCCCCAATCGGAGCACCTAAGGGTAGTGAAGGGTATAGTGGGTTACGCAGGAGACAACTGTACATGCTGGCCTGCATCCACTAATTGTAAGCCCTCCACCCACCCGTTTGGGGCAGCACAACCCTTTAGGAAATCTGGTGTCATGCTGTAGGTAAGGGAACTGTATTCCCTTTTGTTCCTCCCTTACGGATGTCTGCATGCTAGGGCTCCAGTGCATATGCGTAGCTTGCATGTTGCTACGTGAAGCCATCGGGGATCTGCCCTCCTTTCCAGCTCTGCCTACACTTCCACCTGTGATCACCTAGTTGACAGTGCTATATCAAAGCCTGGCTTCAACCCTCCCCAGAAAGTGTGCTTTCTGGGATGCTTGACCCCCCAAGCTGGCCCTCACACAATCCAGGCTCGGGTTGTGAACCCGGTCATCAACAGTGCTTGAGTCAACCTTGCCATTGCACCAATGGGCCAGCTCAGACAAATGGAAATCTTCCGTCAAACTGTCATGTCCCTATTTTAATCTATGGATGAATGAACTTCCTATGAACCTCTTGGCCACCAATTGTCTGGCACAATTCAAAACTGACCTCAAACACCACCTAATAACACTCTCTAAGTGCACTTGCCCCTGAGTCCAGCCAACCTGCTCTCTCTGCCCCCCAGCAAGCACTAGGCAGGCCTCAGGTACCCCATCCCTCTGTCCCATCTCATGACTTGCCCCAGCAATCAGTTTGCATCATGCTCCTTCGGCACCTGCTACCCCCTTCCCCAATTCAAAGCCCCATGAGTTTCCCAAACAGTCACTACTAATGCTGGCTGCCTGACCATGCCCCCTCACACCCCACCATTTTACTCTAACATGTTGTCTCCGCTCAGCCTCCTCTCACCCCACCATTTCTCCCTATACCTTATCGTCCCTCTTCCCCCCACCCGCTCACCTCCACTGAAGTACTTACCTCTCTCTCTCTCTCTCGTACCTCCCTTCTTCACCCCTCTGCCAGTTATCCCTGTCTCTCTGAACTACTGACAAGGCACTTTGTGGCTGCTTATTCCTCCTCACCCTCATAAAGTGTTTTTTCTTGTTATTTAACTTGTACCTATGTGTTGAGTTATTCTGTAAGTTCTGAATACAAGCTGCATCATTCCTTGTAATGTACCTTTGCTTTCTCCTACTGTTCTTTGTTTTGCAATCTATGACGTGGAACCTTTGTAAAAGAGCCTTGTGCTCAAGGGTTTTTTCCGAATAACTAAATAAATAAAAATAAATAAATAAAATAAACACTGGTGTGCCAGATCCTACCTGTCCTCAGAAGTCTGTTGCTGTTTCCTCACATGAACCTCAAGCAACAGAGCCAAAATCCACACAGTCTAGCACTCAGAAAACATACAGTGTGCTCAGCTCCAGGGGCACCACATTCAGGCTCGCGTGAACAGGCTGTGGCACCTCAACAGTCTGAAACTTTAATAAGTAAACTTGCAGTCCTAACTTAAATGTACTTCAAACCAGACCATTTTTATTTGGAATGCTCATCACTGATGACATCCCAAAAACAGCCTAAAGTAGACTCCTGTTTGGTTAGTCTATATTCCTATGGTTTTACAAAAATCTTACGACTTTGAGGTTAATCAAGCAGGAAGCGAACGGATGAGTATGTGGCAGGGGGGTGCATACATGCACGTCACACATAACAAATATCTTGTCTGATATCACACGGTTTGACAAAGTTGGGAACATAGAATAAAAACTATCTGCTCAGAAGAACATTTAAAATGAAGTTTTTGGCCTACTCGTTAAAAGTTTCAGACTGGGGCTGGGCAGTCAGTACAGTGCTAGGGTTACTGCTTGTGACACTGGTGTCATGCGTTTAAGAACAAGCCCAGGATCCAAGGCGCTGGCTCTGGGGGATCCAGAGTCCCAGAGGGCACTCTTCTCCTCTGGGTAGGGATGGCAATCAACTCTGCAACATAGAAACATAGACTTTGCCACCAGATAAGGACTGCTTGGCCCACCTAATCTACCCATTCTTCCCTACCTGTAGTATTACTGCAGATCCTACTTGATCTCCGGCCCATTCATCCACCCACCCACTTCCCTTTCCGTAAGATTTCCTTAAGCCTATCACATGTGTTCCTGTCCCCCACCACCTCTGCTGGAAGACTGTTCCAGGAATCCACCACTCTTTATGTGAAGAAGTACTTTTTCACATTGCTCCTGAATCTACCCCCCTCCAGGTTCTTATCATGCATCCTTGTCCTTGAGCACCCTTTTTCTGAAAAAGATTTCCCTTCTGTACCTTATTTACCCCCGTGAGGTATTTAAAGGTTTCTAGCATATCCCTTTTCTCTCTTCTCTCTTCCAGGGTGTACATATTTAAGTCCTTAAGTCTATCCTCCTAGGGCTTCTGATGCAGACCCTGAACCATTTTAGTTGCCCTCCTCTGGACCGCCTCTACTCTGTCTATGACCTTCCAGGGGTATGGTCTCCAGAACTGGACAAGGTGTTCTCAGGTGGCAGTGCAGCTAGAGTCACACGAACACAGAGGTGGCGCCACCTGCTATTAGTACGCAAGCACGAGTAGCATGCCCACGCATGCCATGATGTCCTTTACAGCTACATCACAGGGAATGAAGAGAAATGGAGGAAAAACCCCTCCGACTGACACAGGATGAAGGCCATCCCCCCCACAACTTATCAAGCACCCATGTCCTCCCCTGGATCCAGACTCACAGGATGAGGTTAGTACATGGAGAAGGCAGGGGACAGAGATGGCTATATGGGGGCAGGTCGGTATAAGGAGGATAAACACATAAAGGGGGGAAAAGTTTCAGATTTCTGCAAGTGCTGCTCTGTTTTTTCTCATGTAAGCCCCCCCTCCCAAGGAATCACACGTAAAACAGTATCACAGAAGTTTTATTTGTTTTGTTTTAACTTTCATACTTTACTCCCCTTTAGTCCTCTACTCTCTCACGTTTTCTCAGAGGACTTCCTAGGCACCTGAAAGCAATCCCTACACCTCTGTGTACTCAGGATAGCCCAACTGAGATACCCTCGACACTACATCAATTGCCAATGTCTTTGAATGCCTGTCCTTAAAAATCGAAATATCTACATCAATGGCCCTCCATGTTATAGTATGTTATAGACCCCGTCCTCGGGTCACAGCTCCTGTCCCACCTATCATCTACTATGAGTACCGACACAATGGAAACAATTATACTAGGGGACCTTAACTACGACTGGCTGTCAAGCGCATCTCTTCCACTTAAATCCTTCTGTGACTCTCATGGGCTCACTCTATTTATTAATGAACCTACTCATATCAATAAGAAAAACCCTACGAAAAGTACACTATTAGATGTACTGCTAGTAAGCAAACCCCATTTCTTCTCCTATGCTGGGATCTTTTCTGCCGATGTTAGTGACCATTGCTTTATTGCTGGCATAAGAGCAGTCCCTAAACCAACAGCCTCAGCAAAGTTCTCTACCAAAAGACCAAAACGGAATTTTGACCCGCTTGCATATATCAATGACCTGAAAGCCTCCCTGCTTTGGCAGACCTTTTATTTAGCCAAATCAGTAGAAACAGCTTATGCCATTTTCCACTAAATTGTATCCAGCGCTTTTAACACCGGCTAGCACCCTAGTCAAAACCACATAAAGGCTAGAAAGTTACGTTGGTTTACAGCGAACATCAAGGCATCACTATTAAAAGGCAGAGCTCTGGAAGCTAGCACGTAAATCCCATAAAGTCAAGACTGGCATCTTTTCAGAACAGCCAGAAACCACCATACAAAGCTAATCTAGGAAACCAAGTCCAACTTCTATCGCTTCTGAACTCGACACTGCCTCCAACTGCCTACCAAGTTCTGGTCCACAATAAAAGAACTTTCTGGTAATACCACAGGAAACACTCTCCCCTCAAAAATTATTTCTGACAATGTAACTATCAACAACAATAAAGAGATACTACAAGCCTTCAACAATCACTTTGCTACTGCAGGGCTAGCTTTTGATAACTCAACTACACGCAACCTACGCTCCCAGCTTACCACGCAACCTTCAGAATCTAGTCCCTCAGATGCAGTCTTTTCATTCTCTCCTGCCTCACTAAAAGAGTGCTGGTGCTGACACCTTCGATCCATACTAACTAAGGATTGCCTATCATGTCTTGGTCGTACCTATTATGCATCTATTTAACTTGTCCCTTTCTCAAGGGACCCTCCCCAAACTGTGGAAGACCGCACGTTATTTCGTTGCTTAAATACGGAGACCCCTGTGATCTAAACAACTACAGGCCCACCTCCCTTCTCCCGGTACTATCAAAACTTCTGGAAAAAATCGTGAATGCCCAGCTGAAATCTTTCATAGATGATACTAACCTGCTAAACCCAATGCAATCTGGTTTCAGAACTGAACATAGTACAATCACGGCCCTGGCCAAGGTGACAAATGACTGGCAGCGCGAGCTAGAGAACAAAAAATTTGTCTGTGCCATTTTTCTAGACCTAAGTAAGACCTTCGACACTGTCGACCACAGCCTCCTTCTTCCTTCAATAAAAGCTACTGGTCTAGATTCTACCTCCTTGCATTGGTTCCACAACTACCTTTCTGATAGGCACTAACAGGTCAAGGCCGAAGGTGAACTCTCCCCCTCAAATCAGTTAAAAAGAGGCGTCTCGCAGGGATCCATCCTGGGGCCACTCCTATTTGCCATCTACATCAACAATATAGACTCAGGCATCAATGAGGCGAAAATTCACCTGTTAGCAGATGATACAGTGATCTCGTAAGCCGTACAACTCCTGAAACTGCCTGTAGCGACCTGCAAGCTGACTTCAACATACTTCAATACCAGCTCCTTAGTAAAAAATTGTTACTTAATGCCAAAAAGACAAAGGCAATGCTATTTTCACCTATTAACCATGCAGCCTACCCTGCTCTACCCCCCATCACCACCCTCCTAGGAGAAACCCTGGAATTTGTGCCGAAATTCAAATACCTGGGGGTCTGGCTAGACTTCAAGTTCTCCTTTGCAGACCACCTGGAAGATTTGTTAAAAAAACTGAGGCAGAGACTAGGTCTCTTCTTCAGGTTAAGCCGCCTCTAACTACAGAGGCCCATAGACAGCTAGTTCAGTCTACGTTCCTTTCCCTAACTGATTACCCCGACTTTATATACAGCCAATGTGCTACTTTATAATTGGACATACTTTACCACACAGCCCTGCGCTTCATCACTGCTCTTTATATGCGGCTGTAGGTTGGACCTCCCTACACTACAAATAAAAATGCAGCTCTCTGAACATGCAGAGCTATCATTGGCAAACTTCCACAGTACATTGTTGACTACCTGACTCTCAATATGCTTGGAACCTATGCCCTAAGAAGCTGTTCACTGATTTCTCTGAAAGTGCCCAAAGCCCTTACGCATTTTGGGAGAGCTGCCATAGGATTCGTTCTACCGTCACTTTGGAATGTGCTACAGAAATCACTGAAACTGAGGACTCCTGTTAGTATTACTGTGTTTAAGTCCTTATACTCAAAATACACTACAGAAGCCTGCAACTGCTTCCACCGATCCTAGCTCTGGAATGTGCTACAGAAATCACTGAAACTGAGGACTCCTGTTAGTCTCACTGTGTTTAAGACCTTATACTCAAAATACATTACAGAAGACTGCAACTGATTCCAATGATCCCTTCCTTCTTGTATCAGTGCATAACTTGTCCCTCAGCCATCTACTTATCTACCGCCCTAAATCTCTCCCTCCCTCACCCACCTGTTCCTTGTATACCCACAGCATCTCATTCCTTCACTCCTAGTATTATCCCAGTTCCAGACCCCCACTGGCTGCCCACTTCTCCCACACATGTCGCCCCCTTGATACGCCTGGGTCTTTTTAAACTGACTATGTATGTCTCTTCGCTTGTAGCATCCACTTCCAACTAATCTCTTCGCTGGACTATAATGCCTTTACCTTACAGGAATACTAAACCATGTATGTTGCTGCATCTGGTATAAATTTTTACTGACTTGCTACCCTATTGTTATGTATACCCTTACCGACTGTCTTTTACCTGAACCCAAATGTATTTTTACTTATCCTGTCTATTGCAGGCCTACCTGTACTGTTATACTCTTGCATCTACTGTCTATTTGTCTGTATATAAAAGCATTGTTACTTGACTTGTGTAATGCAGGTCCACCTTGTAAATGAGCTTGCTCAATGGTGTTCGCCTGGATAAATAAAGAATTTGATTGACTGATTGATTGAGTATCTCATTTTCAGTGAGATCCTACTTTCACCTAACAGCCGGAAGAGAGTAAAGAAGAAGGAGGTTAGGTGACTTGATGAGGATCACACAGCATTTAAGAGGCTGTAGTGGGATTTGGACCTGACCCTTAAGCCTGTACTAAACCCACTATACAATGCAGCCTTCTTGAAAACTAATTAAAAAGAACTTGAGTTTTTAAACACAGAATGTAATTCTGATTATTATACTACCATCCTCCACTTTTAGTAGAGGGCCAAAGCTATGCCTTTATCTTTGATCCATACATGTACTGTTCTTGACTCACCATAACCCTAATTTTTTTTACTGAATCACTTTGTACGACAGTACCACAGCCAAAAGGCTTGCCAGGGTAAACAGAAGTGGGTGCAATCTCACCCATTATAAACGTGAGGGATTAAAATATAAACCGGCTAATGCCAATATGGTCTGGCACCTCATGGCAACAATGATATACCAGTGTTGTCATAACTTATTTTAACGCACCTGAACTTGAGCTGGCATGGCAGCGCAGTGGTTGTGCTACTGCTCGCAACACTGATGACCCAGATTAGGGAATGAGCCTGATTCACCTGAGGGAAGACTAGGGAGGAGGAATGAGCATCCCACAGCATGCTCTCCTCCTCCTCCGTGAAGAAAGGGGGATCCCTGTTGTCACGCAACCGCCACCTGGGTGATCATGGGTGGTGGTGGTGGTGCAGGCAAAGTGTAGTACTGGGGTTGGGGACAGCCAACTGGCTAGATGGACACACACCCAGCTGTCGTAGAGGCATAGGTCAGGACATAGGCAAACCAAGGGCAGTTATAAAATTCGCAAGTAGCATTTTATTATTTTCAATAACAATAAAATAAAAAAAATAAAACTGTTCAGGATAGCTACTTACAAAGGCAGTACAAACAAAGAAAACAAAGTCCGTCATCTGAGGGTATCTCCAATTCAAAAATTCAGTCTCTCTAACAAACACTGCTACTCTTTTCACAAGAAGTGTTTGCCTAGCAAATAATTCCTGAGCTCGTTAAGAGACATCCTGTTTCTCACACAATGTATCAGAACTTTGACAATTTATTTCCATGCAAGAGCAACCAAATAGTAGAACATGGTGTCCCAGAACGAATCTCCTGTTGACAACTCTGCAGGTTAGCTTGTGGAGGTCAAACTGCATCTCAATCCTCTGTATTCCAAACAGCTTTTTGCAATCGTTCCAACAATATGACTATACACATTGGCAAACATAGGGATCCCAGTTAAGATCATATACATTTTATAACCACAAATAAGCAAGGGGGAAGAAAAGATAGAAACAGCAAGAAACAGGAAGTAAAGCCAGGGAGATAGTGGGGGGGAGGAATCACAAGACCATCAGAGTGATCAGTTCTTAGGTCTCCCAAGAAAATGTGCTTGCACAACCAGACAGACAAGAGACAGAAAGGAGATGACAGAACAGATCCTTGCTTTCAACTGTTTCTGCATAACAAATGGGACAGGGTCTTATTCAACCTGTCACACCAGCATAAGCACATCCATCAACCAGTGTCCAGGGGGGAGGGGGAACGGAAAAATGCACAGCCATGCTCCATGATGGCTCCAGGACATCCTGCCAACCCAGCTCACTCCGGCAGCACTACCAGCAGCTTCTCTGAGTGACTTGATCCAGCCCAAGAACCTCCACTGTGAGGAGGGGATGCCAAGGGGCTCCTCTCCTGGAGACAGGTAAACCCTGGGAGATGGTGGGGTTGAAGGGGTTGGGGCTGTTCGGAGCTCCAAGAAGGACTGCCACTGGTTGAGGGGGAGGATAAACAGAAAGTTAGATAAATAAATAAATAATGTCACTGAACTTACTTCAAATGATTGAATTTAGCTCATCACTGTAACCCTGGGGTCAGAACACAGAACTGTGAACCTGGAGACCCAGGCTTGAATCTTATCACCAATTACTTACTGAACAACCTTGAGCAAGTTATCACATGGTGTGGTTCAATTTGGCCACTAGAACTAAATCATCCCATTCCAAGGCAAAAATATGGGACTTCAGAGGAGCTGACTTTGCTAAGATGGCCAACAGAATTAAGCTAGCTGTCGCAAAATGAAATACAGGTGAGGGGGTACAGGCAAAGTGGGCAAGCATTAAGGATGCAATACTTGAAGCAACATCCCATTGTGTTAGAGAGAAAAGGAAGTGCAAAAGAAGAAGGAAACCACTTCTCAAAAACAGTAGCAGAAAAGGTCAGAGCCAAAAGGCTGGCCTTTAGGAAATAAAAGGGAATGCAGCAGGATGAAGATAGGGAGGCATACAAAACTTCCCTAAGGGAAGCAGGGAAGGCAGTAAGGCAGGCAAAGGCCCAAACCGAGGAAACACTAGCACAAACAGTAAAAGAAGGTGACAAGACTTTCTATAGATACATTAGTGAAAGGAAAAAGTCCAGAGGGGGTATTGCTAAGATCAAAGGGGATAAGGGGGCATGTGATGAGGACCACCATGTAAAAACATCTATCCTAAATAGATACTTCTGCTCAGTATTTATTGAAGAGAAGGTAGGGCAGGGCCCACAGCTCAGCACCATGGACACAGGGGGGAGGGAGGTATGCACCAGTTCCTTCACAAAAGAAACAGTCCTACAAGAGCTTGATAAGTTCAGGGTGGACAAGGCAATGGGACCAGATGGCATGCATCCCAGGGTACTAAAGTAGCTAAGGGTGGAACTAGCAGAGCCATTATCAGAACTGTTTAGTGAGTCTTTGAGCACAGGATAGGTCCCAGAAGACTGGAGAAGGGCTCATGTGATCCTGGTCCACAAGAGTGGTAGCAGGGAGGAGGCAGGAAACTACAGACCAGTCATAGTCTTACCTCAGTAGTGGGCAAGACTATGGAGGCACTCCTTAAGGAAATGATAGTGCAACACCTGGAACCCATAGGAGCACAGGATCCAAGACAGCATGGGAATACAAAAGGAAGGTCCTGTCAAACTAATCTCATAGATTTCTTTGACTGGGTAACCAGAGTGGGGACCAAGGGGGAGCAGTTAATGTTGCCTACTTTGACTTCAGCAAAGCTTTCAATACTGTTCCACATAGAAGATTGATTAATAAGCTGGGTAGCAAACTGGTTGATGAGCAAAAAACAGAGTGTGGTGGTAAACGGTATCAATCAATCAATCAATCTTTATTTTACCAGGTGGAACACTGTTGCGCAAGCTAATTTCCAAGGTGGTCCTGGTCGGTCATACAGAAATGCCAACAGAGAAATAACACATATACAGGTACAGCATAGCTACTCCTATTATAGAGCAGCACAAATGTAAGAACAAATAATGCATACAAAGCTACATCATGAGAAGGATAATCAAGCAGGATATATAATATTCACACATGTAATGACTATAATGACCATGACGTTATACAGTCAGAAGAGATGCAAGTCACAAGTGGGGTACCTCAGGGATCAGTCCTGGGGCCAGTCCTCTTCAATATCTTCATCAGTGACATTGCAGATGGACTGAAGGGTAAGGTTTGTCTGTTTGCAGATGACACCAAGATCTGCAACAGAGTGGATGATCCAGATGGGGTGGGCAGAATGAGAAGCAATCTGGATAAACTAGCAAAATGGTTGGAAGAGTGGCAACTGGGGTTTAACGCAAAGAAGTGCAAGATTAAGCACATAGGGAAGAGAACCCCTGAAACCACCTATAGGCTGGGAGGGGAGTTGCTGGTAGTCACAAGGGAAGAAAGAGACTTGGGCATCATCATCACTGATGACCTGAAATCATCCAGGCAGACCACTAAAGCAGTAGGTAAGGCTAGGGGGATGTTGGGGTGTATTAGTAGGGGTATCACAAATTGGAAGAGGGAAGTAATAATCCCTCTTTACAAGACACTGGTTAGGGCCCATCTGGAGTGCTGCGTGCAGTACTGGAGGCCACACCTTCACAAGGACATTAACCAAATTGAGGCAGTCCAGAGAAGGGCAACCAAAATGGTGCAGGGACTGCATCAGAAAACATAGGACAGATTAATGGAGCTCAATATGTATACCCTAGAGCAAAGGAGGGAGAGAGGTGATATGATCGAAACATTCAAACACCTTAAGGGCATTAACAAGGTGAAAAAAAAATAGCAGGACAAGAGGACACAGCATGAGATTAGAGGGAGGCCGATTAAGGGGTAATGTGAGGAAGTTCTTTTTCACAGAAAGGGTGGTAGATGCATGGAACTGCCTACCTCAGGAAGTGGTGGATATGAACACAGTGCATGGCTTCAAACAGGCATGGGACAGGCATAAGGGGGCAATACAGATGAGTATGAACAGATAGGCCATTGACAGAGTAAAGGCAGATGGCACATTCATAAGGTACAAAAAGAAATGGGCAGACTGGATGGGCCTTGCAGTTCTTATCTGCCGTCTACTTCTATGTTTCTATGTTAAATCTCCCCATAGTTAACATCTCCTTGTGCTTCCCTTAACAGTTAGCCTCTCTGCATCCATCACTCACTTGGACACAGCAGCTGAGATTTTCAAACTGCATTCAACTGTAACAATAAGATACAGTTTACAACAGTATGCATCCACAACTGCTTTTCACAGACTAAGTCGGTCTAGACCGTAAATGTATCCTGTAGAATGATGCATACATTTCTGAGGCAGTGGTACAGGCTTGAGGTGGGGGTAGAGAGAAGAGGCAATTGTAACTCCCCAAAAGCATTTCCACAGTTTCCCAGATTCCCAGAACAACATCGGACCACCAACAGACCATCCCAGAACTGCTGCAGACCCCCTATCATCTGCAGGGGCCCACAGACAGGGCGCACACTTGCTACAAACGTAAATGCTTTGGCCGATGGCACAGTCCTGCCTGCACTGCATCTTTAGATGGACACAGGACACAAATTTTATCTTCCTCTCCCATACCCCTAGCACTTACCAGTATTCTCTATCTACCCAGTGTTTTAATCTCCTTCCTAACTTGGCCTATGTGCTTAGCACTGAATCTCTCTCCAAGACCACAGTACTACCTGGCCCCTCACCCAGATCAGTTATTTGCTCCGAAAACCTAATCTTCTGAACCAGCACTTTAGGTTTCACATATTCCTCTCCCATCGGGTACTCCCTCCTGGCTCTTTCTCAAAAGACAAACAAAAAAAAAGTTATAGTGCCCACCTCCACCAGTCTCTATCCTATCATTCAATGTTGCACCATCCTCCCTCCTCTGTTAGCTTTAGGGTTGCATGCTTAAGCTGCAGCACAGCTATCTAAACCAGCACACTGACTCTGAAATGTCCATACACGGAAAATGTTATGTCTAGTCCCACTGAATGTATCATCTAGCCTAGCATTGACCAATGTAATGTTTATACACAGTAAATATTATGTCTAGTCCTGCTGATTGCACCATTCAGCCTGGCTTTGACCAATGAAATGTTCATATGCTGCAAATATCTTGTCTACTCCCACTGAATGTATCACTTAATCTCTAAAATCCTATACTATGTTACTCATTGCTTTTAGCCAATGTAAATTGTGTCTTTACATTCTGCCCAGGTCCATCTTGAAAATGAGCACTGCTCAATGATGTTCACCTGGTAAAATAAAGATTTTGATCGATTGATTGATTGAAATGTTCATACTGACCTGCATCTCTCCCCCTACCATTTGGGCCAACACAACCCTTTCAAAATCTTCCACCCCCCAGTAGTTAATGGCTGCTGCAATTCTGGGAAACAGTGCCCTTGTGATTGCTTTACGTTCAGTAACTTTCAGCAAATCCAACCAGTTTCTCAGATAACGAATTCTGTATTCACTGCTGCCACAGGGTACACCTTCCCAGTCTTTATTGGGCCCATTAAGTACCAGGAGACTATTCTGCTCCTTTCCAGCCCACTTCAAGTCCTGGAGTACAAAGGAGAACAATTCCAGCTGCCATCACTTGTGTTCTTCCCATGCAGATCACAGGCAGAGAATTTGGGGATCAAAGATTACAGTCACAGAAGCTTCTGTCATGTTCTTCTGCACGTGATCAAATTTACTTTAATTTTTGTATTTTGCTTTTGTAAGTCCTCATCATTTGCATGTTGTCTGTCTGTTATTCAACTGTTTGTTGTACTGTGATGCCACCTGTCTGTCTTGTGCCAGAAAATAAGCATTTAATTGCCTAGGAGACTTACCTGGTTACCAAAAACTAACTAACGATGACCGACTAAATAAATAAAGGAACTTAGAGAGCAACTCTGCAGTTCAGCTATGCTTTCATAAATAAATAGTTTCAGCTGTTACAATTTACTATAGAATACATTTTTTTTTTCATTTTCAAAGTTTCTTTCCAAGAGTTACAGCACACCTTGGTAGCCCATCTTAAAAAATCTGCAAAGAAAACATTTGCCTCTCCCTGGTTAACCTCACAGTGCTTTTATGACATCATAGTGCTCACCAGAACACAGATTGTGATGTCACAAACAGCAAATATATGGTTAGCAGGGGAGAGTCAGATACATTCTTAAAGAGTTAGTGAAATAATTGCTGCATTATCTACAATACTTAGTAGACCAGCAGCAGGGGAAAGTAAAAACAATAACAAATAACTAACAATAAAGTTACAGCATAATTGGTGTAAATCTAGTGTTTTTTAAGGTTTATATGATAAAGAGTTGCTCTTTAAAAAAAACAGTTTCCATGTGCATCAAACTCCTGGTCACCTTAAATGTTATTTTTAGCCAGCCCATCAGTGCAGCGGTAGAGTTTGCGCTCATGATGCTGGTGACCAGACTTCAGTAATGAACTCAGATCATCAGAGAGCTGGCCAGGGAGAGGGATCGAGCTTCCCATGGACTGCTCTCCTCCTCGAGGAGGAGGGTGGGAAGCTGCTGGAGTTGGCAGGCCCCTAGTGGAGCCCAGGGGTCTGAAGGCGCTAGGCAGTGCTGGGAGATGTGCCAGACGTGCAGCATATGCACCATCACGACACACCTCCCTGGAGTACAAAAAGTTGAAAAACGATCTGACCATGCTCCTTGACTTCCATCCCACACCGCAGGCCCTGTGCCGCTGACCATAAATCCTTGCTCCTATGTACCGAATGAGTCTCCTTTGGGGGCACCGGAGAGAGCCAGGGTACTTGGGAGTCGAGGTAGGTTGGGGTGTTTGGGGGGGGGGGCTGTTATGCCGGTCAGATGGAGCCAGAAAAAGCAAATAAAAAAAAAAATCATTGTTAGTTCACTGAAAATTTTCACCATACATACAGTACTCCTTCAGCATGCTAAAGGTTATTTACTTAACGGACCCTAAAGTTGAGATTTAAAGAGACAATTCTGCGGAATCCCACAACACTCCTGCATTACCTCCGACTGATGCAGCAGCAGCAACAGGAAAATGGAATCCTGCAGGCCATGGTGCTGCTCTCCACAGAAAGCAGCCTCTCTGGTTTGAAATACTCCCACCAGGAATGAAAATTATGTACTTACCGTAATTTTTGATCTTCTAGGAACATCTTCACCATTGATTCACACTAATGGGTTCTGAGTCAGAGGCACTAGGACCCTGCAGGAGCCAGGACTTTTCAGGACTACGGCACCAAGGTAAACTGCATGCATGCATGGCACCGTGAGACTGGCTCATGCTGCCTGACTTACCTTGGCACCAGCTCTCAACTGCCTCAGTACCTTTATGGCCGACGAGGTGCAGCATAACCTAACTAGCACTTATGCACCATCAGTAAAGGCATAAGAAAGCCCTGATGACCTGTGTAAGAAAGGTCAACAAACCAGTAACACAGTGTCTTTACAGCCCAAACTCAGGACAAGGGGTGAAGACCAACAACGGACTGGAGTGAGCCTGGGGGTTGGGGTGGGTGAGCGTGTGACTCAATCAATGGTGAAGCTATTTCTAGAAGACCAAGAATTACGTTGAGAACATAATTTTCATATCTTCCAGGAATCAATCCTCACCACTGATTCACGCTAATGAGTCAGAGTATGAAACTCAGACAAAATCTCATGGACTAGGGCGGTAGAAGCTGAGGGCTCACTCAAGACACAAGTCCATTCACGACAGTCCTGCCAAAGGAGGCATTCTGCCTAGTATGGATGTCCATCGCACAGTAACAAAAGTATGCACTGTGCTCCCAATTGCAGTGCTGCAAATATCACTGATAGGCACACAGTGAATCTCTGCCACGGACTTGACAACTGATCTGGTGCAGTGGGCACACACCTGACCTTCCAGCCTGACTGTGCCATGGCATAGCAATGGTGGAGACAGCTCACAATCTAGGTAGAAATGCACTTGACTGTAAGTAACTAGCTGTCCCTTCCAAATGGGACTGAAGGAGACAAAGAGCTATCTGGATTGCATGAAGTCCTTAGTTTTGCCCAGGTAAAATGTAAGGACTCTCTTAAAATTCAGAGAATGGAAAGTGCATTCTCCATCATTCAGGAAGTAAGCAAAGTAGGTAAGCAGCACAAGTGGTTGGTTCAGATGGAACTCCAAAACCACTCTGGGAGGGAACTTAGGGTGTGTACGGAGAAAGTAGTTTCGTACTTACCGTAATGGTAGATCTTCGAAATGACCTCTTGCAGCAGGTCATACACTTGGATGTCCACCAGAGGGCATTCTCGTCAACGGTAACTAACACCAGCAGTGTTGAATGGGGGCCACCCACAGTGATGTCACGCATATGTATAAATTTATGTGGGCGGCCCCTAGCGGCCACAGTTCCCGGCTGGCGACCAGCTCGCGGAGCAGGACACCAAGGGGAACCAAGAAGACCAGAGGTATCGCCCAGTAGGATGATTAGAAGCAAAAGGCAGCTCTCCCAGAGAAGGAGGGGAAAGGAGGGCAGGAATATGACTTGTTGCAAGAGATCCTCTCGAAGATCTACTGTTACGGTAAGTACAAAACTGTACTATCTTCTTCGAGGGACTCTCTTGCAGCAGGTCATACACTTGGGATGGATGATTCCCAAGCAGACAAACAGAAAGGGCAGTTAGGACAAGATCTGTGACCAAGGCATGAATTTCAGATACTCTGTGAGCAGAAGTGACGGCCATTAGAAAAGCTGCTTTCTAAGTTAAAAACTTTAACTCACATGTCACAAGAGGCTCAAAGGACCTGCAGGTGAGCATGTCCAGCACAAGGCTGATATCCCAGGCAGCCACCAGCTTCTTGATGGGAGGCCTTGTATGTAAAAATGCCCTCAAGAAACCTCCTGAAGAGTTGCAGCTGAGCCAGGTAGAGGGTACCGATGGGCCTGTGGTATGCAGAAATAGCACACAAATGGACCTCAGCTGTGGAATACTACAGGCCAGCATCAGAAAGGTCTAGCAAATACTCCAGAATCTTGTCAGGTGGGCACCGATAGGGATCCACGTTGGTTTTGGACCCCAGATTTCTTCCACTTGGCTGTGTAAGTCTTCACAGTAGAAGGTTTATGAGCAGCCAAAAGTATTTCAGAGACCCTCTGAGATACTGTCTACCCATTCACTTCTATTTCTTCATCAGCCAGACCTGAAGGTGAAGGAAGCGCAGGTTGGGATGGACCAAGTGACCATGAGTCAGTAAATCCATCCTGAGTGGAAGAACTCTTGGTGTGCTGACTGACAGTCTGTTCAACAGAGGAAAAGTAAAGTTACTCAAGAACTTACCGTAACAGTAGATCTTCGAGAACAGCCCTTACAGCAGGTTACACCATAGGGACTGAAGCTGGCAGGCAGCAGAACCTCACAGAAAACTTCTAGCTAGCTACATACAGCGGGGGACTGCCCCCGACGCCCCATATGTCATAAAAGGGGCGGTCCTTCAGCATCCCTCAGTTCTCCCGCTGGAGACTCCAGCATAACAAAAATAATTCTGAAGAGAGACCGAGGATGTATATTGCCAATGCAGATAACACTCCTGAGGGGAAGGTGGGTGGGAAAGCACCTGCTGCAAGAGCTGTTCTCGAAGATCTACTGTTATGGTAAGTTCTTACGTAACCGTACTTACTATCTTACTTCGAGATACAGCTCTTGCAGTAGGTTACACCATAAGGACTGAGTCCCAAGCAATATGTGATAGCCCAGAAAATGGGAGGAGGTCTGGAGAAAGGGAACCCCTCATGACAGAAGCCCAAATCCTGCTCTGTGCCTGGAGGCAATGTCCAGACTGTAATGTCTGATGAATGTGTGCACAGTACTCCAGGTAGCTGCTGCACAAATGTTGGAAGCCAACACTTTTCTTAGAAAAGTGAATGAGGTTGCCACCCCCCTAGTGGAATGACCCTTTACCGGTCCCGGTAAAGGTTTGCTGTGCTTCTGGTAACAGAACACAATGCAGTTCACCTGCCATTTTGAAAGTGTCTGCTTGGATACAGGTTCCTATAGTATCCTGGAGGCAAAAGAAACAAATAACTGATCTGACTTTCTGTGATGCCTTGTTCTAGTCAGATAATACCCGAGTATGCTGTGCATGTCCAAAGTGTGCAGGAGAGCCTCTCCTCTATTGGAGTACTCTGGGTAATAAACAGGAAGGTTAATCTCTTGGTTGAGAGTAAGCTCTGACACTACTTTGGGTAAAAACTTGGGATTAGTTCTTAAGGACACCCTGTCCCTATGAAAAATCAAATACGGCTCTTTGCACACAAGTGCCTGGAGCTCTGAAATCCTTCGGGCAGAAGTAACTGCAACTAAACATAACGCCTTCCAAGAGAGAAGGCGTAGCTCACAATCTGTGGCTCGTTGAAAAGGGGGTGGTGTGAGCTGTTCCAAAATAAAAAGAAGGTCCCAAGGAGGGGATCGGGTCCCTAATGGGTGGTTTCAGATGGAGAATGCCACGCAGGAAGGTGCGTGACAGATCCAACTGGGCCAAGGATTTGTCCCCAAATGGTGCATGATATGCTGACAATGCTGAGAGAGGCACCTTTATAGAGAAATAACTTAGCCCTGTATCTGATAGGGAGAGAAGGTACTCTAGGACAGAGTTCACTGAGCAGATCAGGCCCAAATACAGAAGTCTTGCCATTTCATGGTGTACGTGGCTCTAGTAGAGGGTTTCCTCATGGCCACGAGAATGTCTGCCACTCAATCTGAGACCCCAAGGTGAGAAATCGCTAAGTCTTCAGGAGCCAGGTGTGCAGGTGTAAGGATCGAAAGTTCAGGTGGACTAGGGATCCGTTGCCCTGTGACAGTAAGTGCGAGCTCAGAGGTAGAGGGAATGGAGGATCACTCGCTATATGTTGAAGTAAAGGGAACCATATCTGTCGGGGCCAAAGGGGGGCCACCAGAATCATGTCTGCTCCCTCTGCTTGCAATTTGAGCAGAACTCTCTGGATCAGAGGGAAGGGGGGGAAGGCATAAAGTAATCTGCATGTCCAGGAGAGGGACAATGCATCTCGCCAGAAAACACCAGGCCCTGGATCTAGCAAGCAGAAATCGGGCAGTTCTGTGTTCTATGGGGAGGCGAATAGATCTAGCTCTGGAGTTTCCTATTTGGTGAACAGGGCTTCTGCTACATGTTGCAGAAGTTCCCACTCGTGTGCGCTGGATCTGGATTGGCTGAGCATATCCACAAGTGTGTTCTGTATTCCTGGGACATGAACTGCAGACAGGGTGACATTGTGGTCTGTTGCCCAATACCATACTCTCACTGCCTCCTGGCAGAGTTGGTATGAATAAGTGCCACTTTGTTGATGTAGAACACTACTGACATGTTGTCTCTTAGAATCAGTAGATGTCCCAGGAGTAAATCAGTCTGCAAGGATTGCAGGGCATACAGGACTGCCCTCATCTCTAGGATATTTATATGCAGGGCTCCTTCTGGGACGGACCATAAAAACAGGTTTCTCACCTGTAACAGTAGTTCTAGGAATGGTACATGTTGTTCATTCGCACTTGTTGGCGTGTCCCTTTCCCCTTTAAATCTTTCTGGAAGGTCTTCAAGCTGGCTCCTCCCACCCACCCGGGTGGTATAACCCTCGGCTCCGCCCCATGACGCCACATCTTAGCCCGCTGGAAGCCAGGTTGTGCGTCGCAGCCGGGGAGGTCAGGTGGGTCAGTGTGGATGAACATATACCAATCCTAGAACTACTATTACAGGTGAGTAATCTGTTCTTCTATGGATGTGGATATGTTTTTCTTATCCACACCTGTTGGCAGACTCCTAGCAGTTCTCTGGGAGGAGGGAGGCAAGGCGCACACCCCCTACTTTGGGAACAGAGACCCCAAAACCAGCATCCTGGCGTGACTCAAGGTCGATGTGGTAATGGGTGATGAAGGTGTTTGCTGTCTTCCAGGTAGCAGCCCTGCAGATTTCCTGGATAGGGATGTCTCTGGAAGCAGCCACTGACGTAGCGGTATGGCGGGTGGAATGAGCCCGTAGCTCTACGGGAGGCCCCCTACCCGCCATCCTATAGCAGAGATCAATGCATGATGTAATCCATCTGCCAATCATCTGCTTTGCAGCAGGCCTGCCAGGTGCGGCTTCAGCGTAGGTGACAAACAGCTGGCGAACCTCTCCCTGAACTTCTGCCATCCTCTCCTTATAGTAGGAGAGAGCCCGTCTCAGGTCCAAAGTATGGAGCCTGTACTCGGCATCTGGGGTGTAGTTCGGATAGAACACAGGCAGAGTCAACACCTGATTAAGGTGAAACTCTGACAACACCTTCGGGAGGAATTTTGGGGGAGGGGGGCACAGGACAACCTTGTTCTTGTGGAAGATCAGATAAGGAGTCTCCACCGACAGCGCCTGGAGCTCCCCAGTCCTTCTGGCAGACATGATAGCCACCAGGAAGGAAGTTTTCCATGACAAGTGTGATATCTCACATTTGTGCATTGGTTCGAATGGCTTGCTCATGAGCTTTGCCAAAACCAGCAGTAAATTCCACAGAGGTGGAGGTTCACACACCAGAGGGGATTTGTGATTGAGGTCTTTGAAAAAGCGCCAGACCACCTTCTCCTGTGCCACAGTCTGCTGACCGGCCCACGCCCAGTAAGCAGAGATGGCTGCCAGGTGCACCTTAAGGATCAAAGCCCCCCTCTGGACAGAGACCAAAGGTAGTCTAGAATGCTTACCACAGGACAGGACAAAGGGTCCAGGCCCTTGTCCTGACACCAAAAGGAAAACCTTTTCCATTTGAAGGCGTAGCACTTTCTGGTCGACTCCTTCCTGGATGCTTCCACTACTGTGAGTACATCCTCAGAGAGACCCAAAGCCTGGAACTCTAGCCGCTCAGGTACCAGGTTGTCAGGTGCAGGGATTGAAGGTCTGGATGGAATACCTTCCCCCTGACTTGACAGATATCAGGTCCAGGCGTGCTGGAAGATGCCTCGGGAGCCTGCTGCTGAGGTTGAGGAGATCTGGATCCCAGAACTGGCGGGGCCAGTCTGGGGCTACCAAGATCACCTGCGCCTTGACCCTCCTCACCTTGAGAAGCATCCTGTGGATCAAGGGAAATGGAGGGAAGGTGTAGAAGAGGCCTGGGGTCCATGGCCTCGAGAAGACATCCCCCTGGAGTGATCCCTGGTGAGGGGGGCAGGCGTGAAACAGCCTTAGCTTGGTGTTTTCCCTGGAGGCAAACAGGCCCACCGTCGGTTTGCCCCAGTGGGAGAACAGGCTGTAAGCTACCTCTGGATGGAGAGACCACTTGTGGGATGTCTCGCCTATGCCACTGAAAGCATCTGCCAGTTGATTGGAGGCTCCTGCCACATGGATGGCTAGGAGATCTGCCTCCAGTCGACTCACGAGTGTCCAGATGTGGAGCACTTCCCTGTACAGCAGCCACGAGTGCA
The DNA here is from genome assembly GCA_016271365.2 of Neoceratodus forsteri. Taxonomy (NCBI): domain Eukaryota; kingdom Metazoa; phylum Chordata; order Ceratodontiformes; family Ceratodontidae; genus Neoceratodus; species Neoceratodus forsteri. The sequence goes on from JADMNL010000032.1 coordinate 63,155,301, forward strand.
TGCCGCCCTGCTTGAGGCAGTACATGGTCGTGGTATTGTCCGTCTGGACTTGAACCACTTGACCCCGAAGTTGCTGAGCGAATGCTGACAATGCTAGTCTGACCGCTCAGAGCTTCAACAGGTTGATGTAGTATTGGGATTCCTCAGGGGTCCAGAACCTGTGGGCCCTGTTGTTCTCCATGTGGGCTCCCCAGCCCATGATAGAGGCACTGGTCGTGAGGACGACCATCGGCTTGGGTGGACAAACGGGATCCCTTCCCGCAACTGGTCTAGGACGGTCCACCACTGGACAGCATCCCACATCTTCTGGGTCACAGTGATCAGCTAGTCAAAATGACCTAGGCGCTGAGTCCACTGGGCAACGAAGCTCCCACTGAAGGAGGCGCATATGCCACCGGGCCCAATGGACCACGGTGGTGCAAGCCGCCATGTAGCCCAGAAGGTGCAGAAAGTCCTGGGCAGGGCGCAAGTACCCAACCAGAAATGACTGGGCAAAGGAGGACAGAACCTCTGCTCTGTCCACCAGGAGCCATGCTCTGGCTCGGCAGGAGTTCAGCTTTGCCCCAATGAAGCATATCACCTGAGAAGGCATGAGCTCCGACTTGGCCTCGTTGATCAGGAGGCCAAGTTGAGAGCAGGTCTGGAGGGCCAGGTCCTTGGACCTCTCCACCTCTTGCTGGGTGGAACCTGCCAAGAGCCAATCGTCGAGGTAAGGGTACACGCTGACCCCTCGACACCTGAGATGGGCTGCGACCACTGCAATACATTTGGTGAAGACCTGTGGGGCTGATGACAGGTCGAACGGCATCCCTCTGCTCTGAAGCGGATGAACCGCTAGTGGAATGGACAGATTGGGACGTGAAAGAACGTGTTCTGGAGATCCAGTGAGCAGAACCACATGTTTTGCTCCAGGGATGGTATGATCTGGGACAGAGTTATCATCCTGAAGGTGCATGGCCTGAGATACTAATTTAGGTCGTGTAGATCTAGAATGGGGTACCAGCTCCCCCCATCCACTTCCGGACCAGGAAGTACCTGGAAATGAACCCTGGGTTGACTGGAGCATCTGCCACTCGAACCTCTGCTTCCTTGAGGAGGAGCTAGGCTATGTCATCTCTCAGAGCCGACTGAGTGTGGGCTGATACTCTCTCCTCCCATGGGGCTTGGCTAGGCTGGGAGGGTACTCTTCAAATTCCAGAGGCAGACCCTGGCCAACCACTTCTAAGACCCACCTGTTCATGGTAACAGCAGACTAGGCGGAAAGAAAGTGGCGGAGCTGACCCCCCAAGGGAGGACCCAGAGCTGGTGTGACAGGGATAGGGGTGGCAACTCCTATCCCATCACTGACCAGGCTTGGAGGAAGAGGGACCACGACCTGAACCCCGACCTCCCTGTCTGTGGGCCGGTGGAGGCCTGGACTTGGGCCGAGGGCACCAAGCCTGTGTCTGCTGCTTCTGCCTGCCATGCAAGGAGGGCTGCTGGGCCGCAGGAGCAAGGTGCCGAAAAGGCTTTTTCTTTTTCTGCTGCTTCTTGGTGCCAGGGGCGCTTTGAGCAGAATTGGCTGAGTCCAAGGTGGCATTGGACTGCTCGATTCGCTGAAGGTGACCATCCATACCTGGGCCAAAGAGATCGGTACCCAAGAAAGAAACATCAGTGAGTTTGTGCTGGGTATCCGCTGTAAAGGCTGAAAGCCTCAGCCAAGCCCTGCGGCGTGAGGCAACCGTGGCTGCCACCGAATGGGCACAAGAGTCAAGGTCCAAAGCTGTCTGAAGCTGCTGCTTGACAATGGCACGGCCCTGGTCCCGGACCTGCTTGACCGTAGTCTGAAGGTCTGTGGGGGAGGTGCGGGAGAACTTCATCTAAGGAGCCCAACAGGGCATGAGAGAAGTGCGCCATGATGACGGCCGAGCTCGCCTGACAGAGGCCTAGAGAGGAGGCTGCATAGACCTTCCTGGCCGTGTGGTCCAGTTTTTTTGACTCCTTGTCCGGAGGTCTATCAGTGTCAGCAGAGCTACCTGTGCGTATGAACACTGAGGCAGTCACCAACCCCTCGGCCAAGGGGTGTTCAGTGAACTCTGACAGGGACCCAATGGGTACCACATACTTGTGGGCAATCCGGGCAGATGGCGCTGGGCAGGAGGCTGGATGCTGTCAGAGCTCCAAGGCCGGGCCAACAATGGCTTCGGCCACAGGAAAGGCTTCCGTAAGTGTATCCCCTTTTTAAGAATATCTGTAAGAGGGTACTCCACCCTTTTCTGGACAGGCTCCAAGGTCATCCCCTTGGATTTGGAGATAAGGCGGAGAATCCCCTGAAATGACAAAGGGCCCTCCTCTGTCGACAGACTACCGACAGAATCATCTTCCTGAGGGTGAGAGTGTAAGTCAGTGTCTTCCGTATACGAAGAATCCGGATAGATCAGATGGGGACCAGGGTCCCTTTCAACACGCCTGGGGCGATCAGGCATAAGGGTTACCGACAACTTATGTGGGAGTCCCAGAACCATCCTAGAATCCTTCATAGGAGCCCCTCCCGAAGGCTGTTTAGGCGATGACTCCACCACAATCGGCAGAGATACCGATTCTGGCCAAACCGGAGTGGGTTTAGCCATCTCCACAGGCGGGGGAACCGAGTTGACCAGTTCCAAGGGACTCGGCTTTGGCCTAGGAGGCGAAAGTCAAGTAATGGCTGGAGTAGAAACAATGGCCGGCTTCAGTCTGGACAGAATCAGCTGCTGCCACATTAAAGCATCATAGCGTCGACGGAGTTTCCGCCAAAGCCTCTCCTCATTCAAGGAGGATGAGGATGACCGGTGGTGTCGCCTCCTTTTGAAGCGCTTATGAACCTTCCTCGGCCTGTCAGTTAAGGGGGTCCTAGATCTCGACCTCGATCAGACCGGCCAATTCGGTCGCTCAGGAGACACTGGGGAAACCAGTGACTTGCCCGGATCTGGGACCAGTTCCTCCATGGGAGTCCCAGCTGGCTGGGTCTCCTCATCAGAAAGAGGCAGGACCGGAATCCTAGTCAAAGAGTTGTCAGCCTCGTCAGGCAACAATGGGTTGAAGGGATCGAGAATGATCTCAATCTCATCGATCGAGACCTTGGTCGACTGGCCAGATGGCAGGGCCGAGAAGCCAGTGGCCGAGGAAGCAATTTCGACTGAAGTCGATACTGCCGGCTCCTGGGACCGAGATCACTCATGATCCCAAGAGCGTCTTTGCCGAGACGAAGAGTGTTTCGGATCCTTTTCCTTCTTACGGGACCGAGAGGAATGCGAGACCACTAGTCCCTCACCTTTAGTGGGGAGGGATTGACACAGCTCTCGGAAGGAACCTGAAAACATGGAGCCCAGGTTAAGGGGAACAAAAATTGACCGAGAAGATGATTCTGCAGCCTGTGCTGCTGCTTCTTCTTCGAAGGCCTGCATCTGTTCCAGCTGCTCGGCGGACTCTGCAGCCACACAGACTGTCCACCAGGCCTCTTTGGATTTCACTGGAGGATTCCGTTTTTCGGGCCTGCCCAACTTAAGGCGTGCGAGATGATCGACGAGGACATTCGGGTGAAATGCAAGGCACATCTTGCAAGTCTGGGTGTCATGGCTGACAACCAGGCAGTATATGCACGTGGAATGCAGATCTGTGCGCAACATTTTTTGGCCGCAAGGGCGCTGGCAAAATCCGGGGAAAGATTTGTCTTCCATGACTGAGTAGCAAAGAGCGCAGTCGCTAGCTCGAATGAGCCGAATTTTAGGAATAACCAAAGGGTCAGAAATCAGGGCCTAGAAATAGCGATAGCAAAGAGGAGGCAACCTGAATCTTCCAGCGGAAAGGAAGATCTGGCATCAGGGGGCGGAGCCGAGGGTTAAACCACCCAGGTGGGTGGGAGGAGCCAGCTTCAAGACCTTCTGGCAAGATTTAAAGGGGAAAGGGACATGCCATCAAGTGTGGATAAGAACAACATATCCACATCCCTAAAATCCCTGTGTCCTTCTGTCCCCTAGAAGGGCGCTCCAACCCAACCCTGAATCATCTCTGATCAGGATCTGTGAAGATGGGGTCGACAGGAAGGAGACTTGTGGCCACGTGCTCTGGAACTAGCCACCACTGAATGATTCGGTTATATCGAGACGGGGACCAGGACCAGCTGATCGAGGTCATCCTAGCATTGCTCCCACTGGACTTGGGAGTGTCCACTGGATGGTTCTCATGTGTAGACATGATTGGGGAACCATGGCTATGGCAGCTGCCATGTGGCCTAAGAGACGCAGCATGGTCCACGCTGTGACCTGTTTCTGCCCCAGGATGTGCCGGGTTAACCCCCTTAGGCGATCTGCCCTATCCTCCGGTAAGAAAGCCTTCCCTCTGGTCGTGTCCAGGACTGCTCCTATGAACTGTAGTCTTTGGCATGGGGTTAAAAATGATTTTGGCAGATTGATGGTGACACCCACTTCTTTGAAGATGGAAAAGGTGTCTTGTAATGCTTGGTTTAGCCCCATCCTGGACGAAGCTGTGAGGAGCCAGTTGTCCAGGTAAGGGAAGACATAGTGGCCCATCCTCCTGAGGGCCGCGACTACTACTGCCAGGCATTTGGTAAAGACCCTGGGTGCTGATGACAGTCCGAATGGCAGTGCCTGAAATTGGTAATGTTGTCCTCTGAATTCGAACCGCAGAAACCTCCTGTGGTGTTTTGCGATGTGAATGTGGAGATACGCATCTTGCATATCTAGCGATGTGAGCCAAGTGTTCGGGCGAAGCATCGGGATCAATCCAGGAAAGGTGACCATTCTGAAGCGTTTGTATGCCACAAAGGTGTTGAGATCACTGAGGTCGAGGATGGGACGTAGATCCCCTGTCTTTTTTGGTACTAGGAAAAAATGGGAGTAGTACCCTTTTACTCTTTGAATCCCGGGTACAGGCTCCATGGCCTCTTTCTCTACAAGGGCCTGGATCAGTGTTCTCATTTACCCTGTACTTGATACAAGTACAAATTATGAAATTCAAGTACATTTTTGTGTGAAGGGGGTACACTGTACCCCCATAATTCTGTCTGAAGTAGTTGTACCCCACAAAAATGTTGTACAAATGGTACAATGAACCTGTATAATTTATTTTGTACCCCTGAAAATTTTTGGAGAGGGTGCAGTGCACCCCCAGATCTGCAGCCTTAATGGGAACACTGGCCTGGATCTCTTCCTGTATCAGTATGGCATGATGATGGGAATACTGGCAGAGCAGGGGTGGCCTGGACAGGGGCCTCCCAGTGATCTAGACAGAGTGATCTTTGCGAACTAACTGAAGAACCCACTGGTTGAAGGTAATTCACTGCCACTCTTCTAGATGTTTTGGAAAGCGACCCCTGACTGCCTCTTCCACCTGGGCAGGTGGGAGAGGAGGGCTCTGCAAAGAGTCAGGCTGTGGAGGGGGAGGGGAGGTTTGCCTTGGAGGGCTTGGCATTTCTTGTGCCTGTGCCTCCTGTTGCCAGAGAGGGGCCTTTGTGGGTAAAGCTGACTCTCTGTTGTTGGCCGTACCTTGACTGTTGTCCTTGTTTTCCTCGAAAACGCTGCTGTTACCTCAGAAATGGTTTCGACTTTGGTTTATACATGGCCTGCATGGAACAGGCAGCTTTGCCTGCGTCCTGTAGTTTGGTTATAATCTTTTCGCGGAGTCTTCCCTGAAAAGTACCATCCCCTTGAAGGGACGTCCAGAATACCTGTCTGGATGTTGGGCGTGAAGCCTGAAACCCTCAGCCAGGAGTGTCTTTCTAAGGCACACGCCCGCTGCTGCCTCTCTGGCAGCTGAATCCGCGGAGTCATATGCCGCTGTAAACACCTGGGTGCCCACGTCAGAATCCATCTGTAAGAGCTCAACTAGTTCTTCCTTCTGATCCCCCTCAGGGAGGTTTCTGACCATATCCAATCCTTGCTCCCACAGGGCATTTTGAAACTGAACCTTGTGGGCTAGGAAGTTCAGAGAGTGGATAGAGCAAGTGGAAGATGCATGCATTTTTCTGCCCAAAGAATCAAATTGTTTCGATTCTCGGTCAGGAGGCTGCGTGCTCACGTGTTTTGGCTTCTGGGACCTGTCGTGTGTTGGTGATTACTACGGAATCCGCTACAGGTTGCTCTCCCAGTTAGAGCTCTTCTAACAGTGCCCTGTATAGGTGGTCAGCTTTTTGGGTGACTGCAGAAGAAGAATATGGACGCTTCCAGGCCGCCCTGGTCATGTCCTAGAATACGTCCACCAGTGGTGGAACCACCATGAGCTTAGGCTCCTTCTGGTGCAAATTATTTTGCCAGACAGCACCGCTCGGGATCCAAATCCTCTGTGTCCCACCCCATATTATCTTGGATATGCCTCATGATATCCATGAAAGCAGGATCATCTGGAGGGGACCTTGGCAAATCCTTTGGATCCAGGGAAGGAATGCTGAACAATGAGCAAGATCTTGAGGATGAGTTAGAGGAAGAGCATGCCTCTTCTGAGGAGGAAGACTCCGACCTCCAATGGTGACAATTCCTTTTGTGCCCTTTTGGGGAACGGGTCCTGGAAGGGGACCTCGGCTGCTTCTTCTCTTCAGAACGGCCCCTGTCTGGGACAGGGCTTGTCTGCTTAGGTGGAGGGCTAGGAGACCTCGGTGGTGGCTGGTCTCTGGGAGGTGCCTTAGTGGGGACTGTGTCCTTACGGATTATCTCCCACCAAAAGAAGAACAGATCCTTGACTTCTGACATCTGGAGATCCACGGTTGGGCCCTTCACCGGCTCAGACGCCTGGCCGTCTCCCATGCCCGTTGGTTGGTGGTCCGACGCACCAGTCAGGTCATTGGGTGTGCTTGGTTCTTGAGTGAGGTCGGTGTCCTCTATGCCAACCGATGTCGGGTCGTCACTCAGACACTCGACCCCTGCGTCGGTGTCCTCAGTGTAGGTCCATTGGAATGTGTCAACCTCAGGTATCGTGGAGGCATTGTCATCCCGTTGGTGGGTGCAGACTGCGGCCAGTGGCCTTTGTTCCTCTTAGTGGATGTCTGGTCTGTGGTCCGTTTAGCAGATGTTGCCAAGGACGTGAGGCTGACCTAGACTGGTAGGGGCCTGCTACTGAGGTTGACTTCGAGGGCGATTTTGCCGGGCGATCTGTAGAGGAAGATCGGCCGGCTGAGCCAGAAAACCGGCTGGTGGAATGCACGAGGAGCTGGACCTTCAAGGGCTGAAGTGTAGTTCCCGTACCGGAACCGCCTGATGTCTGGGCCTTGGCCGGTGGGTTCTGGGCCTTAGACCGAGATGGAGAGCGTGTAGATCGGCTGGCTAAGTCTGAACTCCCCCTGGAGTAGGACATCTAAGACTTGGATGGGGAGCACTCATTCTCCCTTTCCCTCTTTTTCTCTTTATGTTTCCCTGACTTGTGAGAGGAGTCTTCCCTAGAGGAGGTACTTTTCCGCATGGCTACCAATTTTTGTTTGAGGAGGAAGGTCTCCAACACCTTTTGGCGGCGAATCCTCGTTCGACTATTGAACTTTTGGCAAAAAGGACAGGCCTTGGTGTCATGCTCTGGGCCCAGGCACCGCACGCAGGCAGAGCTGCCGTCCTTGAATGGGATCTGCTTGCCGCAGGCACACTTAGAAGAGTGTCTTTCTATGGAGGATGTCGAGGAAGACAACATGCAGGAAAGAATGAGCAAAACAAAACGATCTTTTCCAGAAAATAAAGAAATAAAATACTTAAGTGTGGTGTTGATCGATTGTTGAAGGCATCCGTAGAGCCGAAGCTTGCAAGTCGATGGCGGGAAAAGAACTGAGGGATGCTGGGAGACCGCCCCTCTTATGATGTATGGGATGTCGGAAGCGGGGCAGACGTTGGGATGGTCCCCCACTGTATGTAGCCAGCTACAAGTTTCCTGCAGGGTCCTGCCGCCTGCCAGCTTCCGTCCTTATGGTGTAACCTGCTGCAAGAGCTGTGTCTCGAAGTAAGATCAATATCTGTTGAGACCAACAGATGGTGATCAGAATCATCATGCTCCCATGTGCCTCCAGTTTGAGTAGTACCTTCTGTACTAAAGAGACTGCAGAAAATGCAAACAGAAAAAGATTTGGCCACTGCACTATGAATGCATCCTGACATAAAATGCCATGCCCTGGATATCTGGAGCAGAATAGAGGCAGTCTGGTTGAGTGGGGATGCAAAAATGTTCAAATATAGGGTTTCCCACTCGCTGAATTGTGATCTCACAACATTTGGAGTTAGCGACCACTCATAAAGTTTGGCCTCTGTTCGGCTGAGCACGTCTACCAGAGAGTTTTGCACTCCTGGCACGTAAATTGCTTGCAGCAGGATCCCCTGCTCCAGACACCATTTCCCACACTCTCATCACTTCCCTGCAGAGAGGGTAGGAGTTTGCTCCTTCTTGCTTGATGATGTAATACATCATGAATTTGTCCATCTGGAAGAGGACTGATTTGTGGCTGACAAGATCCACTAGGCTTGCACGCTGTATAACACAGCTCTCGTTTCTGACACATTGATGCAGAGATGAGTCTTTGAGGGGTCCCAGACACCTTGTATTTAGAGGCCCTGACAGTGGGTGCCCCACCCCAACACGGAGACATTTGTGGTGAGAGTCAACTCGTTCTGACTCTAGCACTACTTCTACTGCTCTGCTGCTTAGAAGGCCTGCAATCTCCTGCTCAGGAAGCTCTGACATGGGCTGCTAAGAAGGGTTGCCTTTTGGGTGGACAGTTTGGAGGGATGTCTGTGAAGTCTAGGGAGTATCCCTCTCAGATGGTCCTGAGGAACCACTTATCCATCGTGATGGACTCTCACTGACGGTAAAACTGGGCCAGGCATCCCCCCACTGGAGAGGAGAGGTCTGTCTCGGGCAGCTGAGGCAGGACCGGGACCAGAGCTTCAGAGGGTGGCACTGGGTGCTTTCTGCATCTGTGCCTTCTTTTGACGCTGGGGAGGCTCAACATTTTTGGGGGCTTCCCTACCTTTTCCTAGAAAGAACTGCCTGTTCTGAAAGAAACCTCATCTTCCCCCCAAGGGTGAACCGGAACTGATCTGGAAGTCTTAAGGGTCAATCTCATTTTCTGCTGTTCAAAGAGATAAGGAGGCAGTATAGTGCAGCGGTTTAAGGCTCTGAGCTGCAAATCTGGTGACATCCAGCAGACCAGACCTGGGTTTGAATCCCACAGTTTCCACTTGCATACTGTGTGACCCTGAGCAAGTCACTTAACTTCCCTGTGCTCCTAGGTCACTTCTGTAAAAAAGCTTTCAGCTTAGTGCGCTACTCCTGGTTAAACAACTAAATAAAAAAAGATAAATAAAATAAGTACCACCAAATGGAATGTTCATCACCTGTTGCTGGACATGTTGAGAGAAGCCAGAAGTATGAAGCTAGGAGTGCCTTCTGATACAAATGCCCATCGCAGCAAAGTAAGAGGCAGTATCGAAGGCATCCATCACCACTTCAGGCTGATGACTGTTAAATTCAATGCCATGAGTAACGGTCTGCAGGATCTTATGTTTAGTCTCAGAGTCAGGCAAGGATTCTGCGAGAGAATTAAGTGAGGTCCAAAGGATTACTTGTACTTAGAAAAATGCTCTGGGTAGCTAGCATTCGTATGCCAAGGGCGGCAGCAATGAAAGCTCATTTGCCCATAGTGTCAGTCTGGCATGGCTCCTTGTTAATAGGGTGTGCAGTTACTTCCTAAGGTAGAATGACTGTCATTCTCAGCAAGAAGGCACCAACCATAGGCTGAGAAACATACACTGGTCTGTCCTTAGGAGCACTGTATTTTCTATCCATCTGCCTACAGACAGAAGGGATAGAAGCAGGCCTCTTCCAGACTGCATCCTACAATGTTTCAAATTCTGGAGGAATAGGGGGAACCAAGCTGACCGGCATGGTAGAAATGTTTAACCACTGTAGACCAAGACATTTACCTGGGTCAGTTGCTGAAGGCTCAAAATCAAGTGCAGAATGTATACTCTCTAGCAAAGCTTGGAAAGATAAATCCTGCTGAGGAACAGGAGAATGGCCTGGGTCCTAACAGTCTGGGCTATAAAAAGAGCCATCATCGCTGCCCTCAGAAATGATGAGTTCGGGGTCAGACTCGCCCCCCCCCCCCCGAGGAAGGATCAAAGGGGAGTGGATTGCAGGCCCTCCAATCCAGAACGAGGTCTTGGCAACACTGGCCCCATTCTACAGGGAGCCGGCATCAAAGGCGGTGCCGTGACCAGAACAGAACCTGAAGCCGGTAGGGCACCTGGCACTGAGGGTGGCGCCAGGACAGGCTCTGAGAGGCCTAAGCCCAACGCCGACCCCATCATCACCAATCCAACAGGCACTGAAGCAACCAGCAAAGGTACTGCAACTGGTCCCATCGCAGTACCACTGAATGGGGGTGCAGCCAGTGGGACAGGAGTCAGCAGCACAGTCACCGGCAGGGACCCTGGGGCTGTTGCCACAGCCAAACGCTCTACCCGGCTGGAAGGTCCCACCTGCGACTCTAGTTCCACTGACTCCAAAGAACCAGGGACAGGCTCCGCAGGCAGAGGCATACAAGCCAGACTCTGCACCCACTGCTCCACAAGAGCTGCCTAGTGGCAGACATGCCCACCGAAAGTGCCCACTAAGAGACAGAGAGGGACTCCCCCAAGACCTTGATGTCCCATGAGCAGAACCTCAACCTCCCATGAGCAGAAGCCCCCGGTGATGCTGACGGTGCCAGTGAGGGTCTGCGGCTCCGGGAGACAGAGGATCTTGCAGCAGACTTTACAGAGACTGACCTTGAGCGGTACCACTTCTCCCCCCCCCTTTTTTTCGTTTTGATATATTTATTTATGCCCCTTCCATTCTCCTGTGCTCACACTCCTTCAGGAGTCACCAAGGCACCCTAGTTGCTATTGTCCCTCCTACCTTGCACACTGGCATTCAGGCCAAGCCCCCATCGAGCCGTGAATTCCCCCCCAGGCAGGGACTGGGTAGGGGGCAGACCCCCGAAGTCTAGCGTGTGTTGGACGGCCTGCGCGGCATGACAGATCCGGAGTAGTGCCAGGTGCTCTGTCATCCGTGAGTGCAGGGGTCACTTTCCTCATTTTTCTGAGGACATCGGCACGCAGAGGAGAACTCAAGGGAGCATGTGCATGCACAGGCTGCTGCTCCCAGAACCTGGCCAACGTCTGTCCCTTCCCCAGATGTCCCAGACTGCACTTCCGAGGTGGCAGTATCGCAGAGGGGACGGCAACCCTCCCTCCCCGGAGGAGGACAGCATCCTACGGGATGCTCAATCCTCCTCCCCCGGCTGCCCCCCCCCCCATGACCCAGAGCTTGCTCCCGAACTCGGGTCTCCAGTGTCGCGAGTGGTAGCTACCGCTGCGCCGACAGGTCAGCTATTCTTCCCCTTCCTATGGGAAGAAGAAGGACTTGAGGCCAAGCGGTGCCACGAACCCAACCAGGATCGGGAATAGGCCCGCTTCTTTTTGTGCTTCCTGTAGGACTGTCCTTCCTGCCGGACACAGATCTGCCCACTGTCAGAAAACTTCTCTGATGGAGAAAGTGGACTAAACACAGCCCCGCTGCCAGAGCAGACTGCCTGAGGAGGCTCCCCTACTGTCATCATCCATGGCTGTAGACCATTGACTTGGTAGTGCTGTGAGAGACTAACACTAAACTGATGTAAAAATAACAAACTTTAAACACCAAAACTGAGACAAACTGAGCATTGTTGTCATATAGATGTGAAGTTCTGACTCCTGGTGGGTGAGTGACGTCATCACTGAAGCACACTTGACGGCGGAGAAAAAAGGAACAGAGATAGTTGAGGACTTGTGCCAAGGTAGGCCATGCAGCATAAGCCAGTCTTGCAGTACTGCGCATATGTGCAGCTTACCTCAGTGTCAGCCTTCCTAAAAATTTCTGGCTCCTCCAGGGTCCTAGCACCTCTGGATGACAACCCACTGGTGTGAATCAATGGTGAAGATTGATTCCTCGAAGATCCCATGGACATTTATCTGCAGCCAAACTTTTTGCATGGAGATCAGAAAATGTTACCCATTCTCCATGTGTTCCTACCTTTCTTGAAACATGTATGGAATACATGATAGGCCACTGAGAATTACAAGGCTGTAACTTCATAAAGGGGTTTTGATGACGCCATAAACCAAGCAGTCAGTAAATGACAAAGTGGAGACCTTCCCAGACTTGCAAGCATACATCCTATGATGCCTTATCCCCACCGGGCGTCGTTGAGGTGTTTCTCCTGAACACCATCTGTTTACTGTTGCTGTGTGCTGGCTTGTCCCTGGTGGGGGCCTCACTGCGACCTGGAGGAGGTGAGGGCTCTACTGGATGCAGCTGAGGGGTTCATATGCTACTGTGATGAGGAGGAGGGGTCTGAGGCACGTGGGTGAGAGACCACGGGGCCATCAACTGGGGTATTGGTGCGGCATTTCTGCCTTTTCATCACATCCTTTTTCTGATCTCCTGCATGGCATGGCTTGCTGGGAGGGGTGGGTGCCTGACAGCATGTGGTCACCAAGACTATCACAGCACCACCATTAACCAACATCAGCAGCTGCTACAGAGTGGTACAGTGATACCTTCCCCCACCCGAGGAAAGTGTTCAAAGGACACTCAATGCTCTAATGGCCTCTGCTCCTGATGTCTGAGCTTGAAGCACGAACCCAGGTCACCAGCATGCCACAGCAATCACCTCATGCCTTGGCACCACAAAGTCAGCCTATTACTGGATTTCTGATGTCATACCTTTGAGTTATGAGTGCTGTTTTGTACAGGCTATCTGTGAACTATTTGCTTTACCCACATACTATGTGTCTATTTTTGGTGGCTGCAGATATCTGAAAATACTGAGCCAATACACTGTAGTACTAATATAGCACTGACTGTACTATAGCAGTGTACTGTAGTGCTGCAGTACCATTTGCCTTCTCACAGAGAGGGACCGGTACAAATGGTTTAAAAAAAATAAATAAAAGTACTTAGAACCCATCCAGTTCTGAAACTGAAAAGTGGAAACAACCCTCCCTGAAAAGCAAAACAAAAAAATCTGAGAGATGTGAAAGGTAAATTAGTAATTAACACATACTGTGCTAACGGTTGCAAATTACTCAATTTAAAAAGAGGCTAGAAAACACAACGCCCTTTTGGAGTCTAATTACAATTTAAAAAAAAAGTTATCCATCCCTTACTACCTGTTACACAAAATACAGGAGGAAGTCTACTGAAGAGCCCCTAAGAAACTGCTGTAAACTTGGTCCAACACATTATCAAGAGGTCATAGAAAGTCAAAGAAGGAGAAAGAAAGTACAGTAACAATGATGTAAATTTGATGCACCGTAATACACTGTGGTACAAGATTGCACTGGATCCGTAACTGCAAGCACTGAAGAAGAGGCTTGTCCCTGAAATGTTGGCTTATAAAGTGCTTTACTTGATATCCATGTGGTGTCAAAATAAAAAGATACATTTGAATTATTCAGACTCGGTTGGGAGTGCGTCTTTGTCCAATAACTGACAGCACTACCAACATATTACCTGCTAGTCTTATCTAGTGCCAGAGGCACACATGAAAGTACATTTTGGAAACAAGGAAAAAAGTACAACATATGGAATGGCACTCACAGCAAGAAAGTAAGGGATATACATATGATGTAGAAGCTAATCACTGTTGATGTAATGTATAAACGGGCTACTCACCCATAACTGTAGTACTAGGATTGGTATATCGTTCACATGCACACTCCGGCACTTCCACAGGAACAGTCCAATTGGTCGCATGTCTTTAAGTTAAGCTTCTCCCACCACTCAGATAGTATATCCCCCGACTCCACCCCGTGACATCAGATCATTCACGCTGGAAGCAGGGATCCTTGTGCCACTTGCCAGGGGAGGCCGGGTGGTTTGTGTGGATGCGAACCACATACCACTCCTAGAACTACAGTTACAGGTGAATAACCTATTTTTCTAGGGGAGTGGATATGGTTCACTATCTACACTCTAGAAGACTCTCTAGCAGTTCTCTGGGAGGAAGGGGAAAGGCACACAGCCTACTTGGTCGAACAAAGATTGGAGAACCAAGGTCCCAAACTCTACATCCCAGTGTGACTCAGGGTCGATGCGGTAGTGTGAAATGAAGGTGTGAGCTGACTTCCAGTTAGCAGCCCCTCAGATCTCCTGGATAAGGACATCCCTGAAAGCAGCCACCTAGGTAGCGGTATTTCTGGTGGAATGAGCTCTAAGCTCTACAGGAAGCTCCCTACCAGCCAACCTATAGCAGAAGTCGATGGCCGATGTGGTATGTGATCCATCTGCCAACTGTCTGCTTTGCTGCTAGTCTGGCAGGTGAGTCCTCAGCGTAAGTGACAAACAGCTGCCAAGCCCCTCCCCAAACTCAAGCCATGCATGCTACATAATAAGACAGCACCCTCAGCAGGTGCAGGGTATGGAGCCTGCGACTGACCTCTAAAGATGGGTTAGTAAAGTATACCAGTAAGTTAATCACCTGGGTAAGGTCAAACTCTGATACAACCTTCAGGAGGAACTTCGGGTTGGGGCGAAGGATGACTCTGTCCCTGTGGAAAACCAGGTAAGAAGACTACAACAAAAGCACCTGGAGCTCACTAATCCTTCTGGCTGATGTGATGACCACCAGGAAGTCCATCTTCCATGACAGGTGTGGCATCTCACACTTGTACATAGGCTCGGAAGGCTTGCCCATGAGCATAGCCAACACCAGCAGTAAGTCCCACGGTGGAGGTGGTACACGCATCGAAAGGGACAGGTGGTCCAGGCCTTTCAAAAAGCACCCAATCATTTCCTCCTGGGCCACTGTTGGCTTATAAGTCCATGCCCGGTAAGCAGAGATGGCTGCTAGGTGTACCTTAAGGATATCGACTGCATTCCCAACTGAGAGAGAGAGAGAGGTAATCCAGGATGCTAACCACAGGGCAACGGGATCAAGCTCCTTGACCCGACACCAAACAGAAACTCTCCTCCATTTAAAGGCATAGCATCTGCAAGTCGACTCTTTTCAGGAGACCTCCACAATGTGAAGAACATCATCTGAAATACCCAAGACCTGGAACTCTAGCCACTCAGGAACCAGGCTGTCAGGTAAAAGGACTGCAGGTTTGGCTGCATGACAGTTCCCTGAAATCTGGTTGGCAGAGAAGCAGTTGCCATGGAGGTCTGCTGCTCAGGCTGAGGAGATCCGAGTATCAGAAATGCCTCGGCCTATCTGGAGCTATCAGGATCATGCACATTTTGTCCATCCAGGTCTTGACCACTACCTTGTGGATTAAGGGGAAGGGAAGGAAGGCGTTGAGGCCTAGGGTCCATGGCCTTGTGACGGTATCTACCAACAGTGTCCTGGACTGTGGGGAGCAGGCACAAAACAACCTCAGTTCTGCATTCTCCTGGGAGGCAAAAAGGTCAACCAGAGCAGTGTACCATTGGGAGAACATGTGGTTCACCACCTCCTGATTCAAGACCCACCAATGTCTCTCCTACCTGGCTGAGAGTGTTCACCAGCTGATTGTTTTCTCCTGTGACATGAACCGCCATGAGATCTGCACCCAGGCTTTGCACGAGGGTCCAAGGGTGGAGGGCCTCCAGACAAAAGGGAAGGGAGTGAGTTCCGTCCTGCCTGTTCAGGCAGAACATGGTTGTGATGTTGTCTGTCTGGACCTGCATGACCTGACCCCTGACTAGAGGAGTAAAATCCATTAGCATCAGACATGCTGCAGGGAGCTCCAGCATGTTTATGTAGTAATGGGACTCCCAGGGTGACCAGAACCCGTGGGCTCTGTTGTCTCCGAGGTGCTCTCCCTACCCCACCAGAGATGTGTCTCTCATGAGTGTGACGATAGTTTCTGGTTGGACAAAAGGAATTCCTTCCTCCAGGTGTTCTGGGATCAGCCACCACAGGATGGCATCCCACATTGACCGGCTGGTCTCCCAGTGGCCTAAGTGCTGGGACCACCGATGGCCCAACTCCAAATGGAGGTGGCACATCCTCCAGTGGGTCCAATGGACCATGCTGTTACAGGACGCCATATACACAGCAGCCCCAGGAAATCCTGGGCAGGGTTCAAGAGCCCAACCTGAAATGATACAGCAAAGAAGGTCAGATCCAGTGCCCAGTCCACAGGGAGGCAGGCCTTGGCTTGCAGGGAGTCTAGTTCAGCCCTGATAAACTTGATCACATGCATGGGTACCAGTTCAGATTTGTCCAGGTTGACCAACAAGCCCAAGTGTCAACAAGTCTGTACAGCCAGATATCTGGACCTCTCCACGGTCTTTCCAGAGGGACCAGCTAACAGCCAGTCATCCAGGCAGTGGTACTCCCTGACCCCTGTGGCACCATAGTAGACTGTCACCACTGTCATGCACTTGGTGAAGACCCTGGGTGCTGAGAAGAGGCCAAAGGGCATGACCTGGAACTGGTACATGACCCCTTCCATTCAGAAACAGAGGTACCAGTTGTCAGACTGACAGACAGGGATGTGGACAAACGCATCCTGGAGGTCTAGGGAGAAGAACCACAAATTCTGCTCCAGCAATGGAATGATCTGATTCAGAGTGACCATCCGGAACTTATGTTTCCGCATGAACTGGTTCAAATCACGCAGATCCAGTAGGGGGCACCAGCCTCACGTCTGTCTGGGGACCAGGAAGTACCCAGACACATAATCCTGACTGGCTAGGGCATCCGGAATATGGGCTATTGCCCATTTTGCAAGGAGCTGATCAATGTCCTCCCAAAAGGTGGACAGCATGTCCTGTGGCACCCTGGACTCCCGAGACAAGTGGAGGTGGTAAGGCAGCAAAGCCTTGAAGTCCAGAAGCAATCCTCTGTCCACTATGTCCAACATCCACTTGTCGGTTGTGATAGTGGACTAACATGGCAAGAAGTGATGTAGCTGACCTCTGACAGGGAGTGCAAACAGGGACAGGACAGGTGGAGGGAAGACACCCCTGACCCGTCACCGGGCATATTTGGCGCGGGGGGCACCAGTAGCTGTATTCGGAGGGGCACCACTACCCCTGCTCCCCCTTCTTAGGACTGTGGTCCTTGAACTTGGGTTTGGGGCAACAGGCCTGGTCCTGCCCCTGCTGGCTGCTGAGGAAGCTGTAGCTGAAAGGACCTCTACTGGAAAGCCTGTTTCTTAAGCTTCTTTTTTGGGTCCTTCTGGGGTGACGTCGCAGAATCCGAGGCGGCACTGGACTTCTCAACATGGGTGCGATATCCTTCCACCCTAGGGCCAAACAGGTCAGTGCCTAAGAAAGGAACATTGGCCAGATTGTGCTGGGTTTCCAATGTGAAGATGGACAGACACAGCCAGGCCCTGCAACGCATGGAGATGGCTGATGCCATGCCCAAGGATGTCTGGAGCTGTTGTTTAACAAGAGATTTACCCTGGTCTCTGATGATCAACAGCACCAATTTTTGATCAGCAGGAGGTTTAGGGAGAATTGTACTGAAGACTTCCATCAGGGAGTGACTGAAGATGGTAATCATGATGGCACAACTAGCCTGACAGAGATCCAAGTCTGCCTTTTTAGTGGCATGGTCAATTTTACAGGACTCCTTGTCTGGAGGCTTGTCCACATCCTTCCTAGTGTCTGCACTTGCTGAACACCGAATCCGTGACCAGCCCCTACGCAGAGGGGTGATCTAAGAAACCAGAAAGAGACCCAGTAGGGACTGCATACTTGTGGACTATACTGACAGAGGGTTCTGGCAGGATGCTTGATGCTGTCAAAGCTTCAGGACCAGTCCCAAAAGGACTTCGGCCACATGAAAGGCAACTGCTGAGGAATTATCCCAATCCAAAATGTCCATGAAAGAGTACTTAACCCTTTTCTGGACTGGCTCTACCGGGACCAACATGGACTGAAGCATCCCGAAGGATACCGGGCCATGCTCGATGGACAGCTCCTAGACCAGTCCCTAGTCGAGGAGAGTAATCCCAGAGGAGGCCATGTACCCATGGTTCAAGTTGTCTGAGGACTCCTTGAAAACAGTCCTTGACCATTTCTCGCCATGAACCACTTGGGTATCCTCCCCCAGTAACCTGCACTAGCAACCAGCCTGGCAATTTGGTGGCCGAATGGGTGTCCTTAGTTGGAGCGCTACCTTCAGCTGTGCTGGTGGCGGCTCCACCCGCAGAGGTGAAGAAGCAGTTGCGAGAAGCACTTGTGAAGCATGGACTGGCATGGGCACCACTGGCGACTGCCAGGGGACTGGAGGTCCAGAAGGTAGAGCCTACCCTGCCCCGCAATGGCCCACTGTTGCCAGAGGAGCTCCTCAAAGCACTGGCACAGTTTGTGAAGGTGCCTCTCTTCACCCAAGGGTGAGAATGTTGAGAAGAATCTATGGCAATGCCTCCCTGTCGAGTGAGATCGAGAGTGAGAATGCCGCAACCGAGAGCTTGACTGCGACCTCGACTGTCAACATGACAATCTATGGTGAGGGGACCCTTCCGGCTGATTGTGGTATACCACATGCCTGCCCACATTAAGCAGCATGGGCGTGGAAGGCTCGACCACAGGTGGAGGTGGCTCTCACAGAGGACAGCATGGGGACACCGACCAGATCATGTTCCCCTGAGTGAGGACTGGGAGCACGGGGGTCTGCAAGATCAAATCCTCGCCCTTGTCTGACAACTGGTTGACAGGCTCAAGGAAAATTTCTGTGGCCTGCTTGATTGGAACCGATGTCCACTGGCTCAATGGGGAACCACAGAGCCTTCGACCTACCTGATCTGTCTCTCGACCAAGGGGCGCTTAACTGCTGTCAAGTGGTAAGGTGAGTTGAGAGACTAGGAGGACCACGGTCTCTGCTGTTCTTGTGGAGCTTGTGCTCAGTGCCACTGTGGACAGGGCTCCCCCCCAAGGTCTGGAGGAACAAACACATGTCCTGGAAGCCTCTGGCGAAAGACACTGATGGTAGTCCCAGCTGGGGGCAGCACTGGATCAAGGAGGTGCCCCCTGTGGCAGCCACCACTTCAGCCACAAGGGCCGCAAGATGTTGGGCAGACCCGCAGCTGAGGCCTTCTTGCAACCCTTAGGGCGGTCCTTTGGATCCCATTCAGAAGGTTGACCTGGCAAGAGCCAGAGGTTCCTGTCCTTGAGGGTCTTGGAAAGCATGCTGAAATATGACCACACCTGGCCACATTGCGTTGCCCACCTGGCAGTACACACATGTATCATGCAGGTCGGTGGTTGATATCTTCTGCCAGCACCGAATGCAAAACTTAAACCCCGGTTTCCACTGCTCCACTGAAGATCAATGAGGGGAGTTGAAGGAAAATACAGGTTACTCACCTGTAACAGGAGTTCTAGGAGTGGTATATGTTGTTCATCCACACTTACTGGCAGGTTCCTTGCCGCTTTATATCTTGCCAGAAGGTCTTCAAGCTGGCTCCTCCCACCCACCTGGGTGGTAAAACTCTCTGCTTCGCCCCATGATGCCAGATCTAGCACGCTGAAAGCCAGGTTGTGCGTCGAAGCCGGAAAGGTCGGGTGGGTTGTGTGGATGAACAACATATACCACTCCTAGAAAGTACAGTTACGTAAGAACTTACCGTAACAGTAGATCTTCGAGAGAGGCTCTTGCAGTAGGTAATTACATATAGGACTGACGCCGGCCGGCGGCAGGACCCCACTGAAAAATTTCTAGCTAGCAGTCCTTGGCAAGGGACCGCCCCCACATCAGGTGACCGGCGTCATATGACATCGGTATAAAGGGGTGGTCCCGGACGCCCGCCTTCCAGTTCTTTCCCGCCACAGGCCGAAAGAGGCCGGACGAGAGAGGAGAGGATATTTTCCTAAATGGAAAAGGAGCTGAAAAAGCCTAGGGGGATGGAGGGTGGGAAGGTATTACCTACTGCAAGAGCCTCTCTCGAAGATCTACTGTTACGGTAAGTTCTTACGTAACTGTACTATCTTACTTCGAGAAGGCTCTTGCAGTAGGTAATTACATATAGGACAGAATCCCAAGCAGTCTGGAACAAGGTAGGCACCGGGAGGAGGAAAACTACTCCAATAAGTAACTTTAGCCATGCAAGCCTCAAGACAGGAGGCCTTGCAAAACAGCTAGCCCGATGCCTGCTCTACAGCGAGAGGCAATGTCCAAACTGTAGTGTTTCGTAAAGGTGTGGACAGAAGTCCAGGTGGCAGCAGCGCAGATGTCTGCTGCGGAAACATTCTTGAAAGAAGCCGCTGAGGCCGCTACTCCTCTCGTGGAGTGGCCTCTGACTTGACCCGGAAGGGTCTTGTTGTACTTGTCATAATAGAAAGTGATGCAATGAGCCAACCACTTAGACAGGCATTGCTTGGAAACAGCATTGCCTTCCCTTTTGTGAGCAAAAGAGACGAACAACTGGTCAGTTTTTCTGAGATCCTTCATCCTGTTGGTGTAGTATCTCAGAATCCGGGTGAACATCCATAGTATGGAGTAAGTACTCCCCCTGGTTAGAGTGCTGCGTAAAAAAGGCAGGTAGCTCTATGGACTGATTCAAGGTAGACTCTGCTACTACTTTAGGTAGAAACTTAGGATTCGTGCGAAGAGCAACTCGTTCTTTGTGGAAAATCAAGTAGGGAATTTTGCACATCAGTGCCTGAAGCTCGGAAATTCTACTAGCCGAGGTAATGGTCACCAAGAA
The DNA here is from genome assembly GCA_016271365.2 of Neoceratodus forsteri. NCBI lineage: Eukaryota > Metazoa > Chordata > Ceratodontiformes > Ceratodontidae > Neoceratodus > Neoceratodus forsteri. Next base: position 63,175,976 of record JADMNL010000032.1, read on the forward strand.
GAGCATCTTCCACGAAAGAAATTTCAAATCTGCAGAAGTTGCAGGTTTGAAGGGAGGAAGAGTAAGTTTCACGAGGACAAAATTCAGGACCCAAGGGGGAGCAGGAGTACGAATGGGGGGCCTCAGATGGAGGACCCCTCTGAGAAAGGTCTTGGAGACCTCTAGTTGAGCGAAAGCTTTACCTGCGAAGGGGACATGGTAGGCTGAGATAGCCGCCATGTGAACCTTCAAGGATGAATGGCTGAGACCCAGGTCGAATAAATGACGCCAGGTACTCCAGCAGAAAAGCCACTGAACAGGAGAAAGGCTCCACGTTCTTAGAGGCTGCCCAAATAGAAAATCTCTTCCATTTCATAGCATAAATAGACCTGGTGGATGGCTTTCTAGCCTCCACCAAAATTTCCGCCACTTTGGGAGAGACTCCAAAACGAGACTGGGCTAGGTCTGCAGGAGCCATGCATGGAGTTGAAGGGAATTGAGTCCTGGATGAACCAGGGTCCCCTGGTCCTGGGTCAGCAACCCCCGAGATAGAGGAAGAGGAAGAGGAAGAGGAAGAGGAGGATCCTCTGAATATTGTTGTAGAAGAGAGAACCAAATTTGCCTGGGCCAGAAAGGAGCGATCAGAATCATTCTGGCTCCTTCTGTGGCTAGTTTCTGCAATACTCGTGGATCAGAGGAATTGGGGAAAAGCATAGACAAATCTGTCCTTCCAGTCTAGAGACAGAGCGCTGCTCCAGAAAGCGCCTGCTCTGGAACGAGCGAGCAAAAGGTGGGACGCTTTAGTGCTTTGGGAAGTAAACAGGTCCACTCATGGAGTCCCCAAAGCTGAAAGATGTTGTCTAGTACCCTCGATCCAGTTCCCACTCGTGAGCTAGGGCAGAGGAGCGGCTGAGCTTGTCTGCCAGAGTGTTGTCGACTCCTGGGACGTGAATCGCCGTTAGGTGAAGGTCGTGCTGTGTCGCCCAATCCTAAACCCTCATTGCCTCCCTGCAAAGAGGGTAGGACCGAGTTCCTCCCTGTTTGTTGATATACCACACTACGCACGTTGTCCCTCTGAACGGCTAGGTGGCCAGGAAGAATGTATTAGTAAAGGGCTTGGAGAGCGTACAACACAGCCCGAAGCTCTAACACATTGATGTGGAGAGCTTGTTCCAATTTGGACCAGGAGCCCTGGGTCCGATGAGGTCCTAAATGGGCTCCCCAACCTTCGCCTGACGCGTCCGTAGTCAGAGTCTGGGAGGGGGGAGGATGAAAGAAGGGGACCCCCTGAAACAGGTTCTCTCAGACCATCCACCATTTCAAGTCTCGTACCATTGGCGATGAGATCAGGACTAACTGATCTAGGTCGTCCGTAAGTTGATCCCATTGAGAGCGAAGAGTCTACTGGGAGATCCTCATGTGGAGTCGAGCTCAGATGATCGTCGGGATGGCGGCACCATAAGCGCCAGAAGACGGAGGACCCGATCTACGAGATTCGCCTCCAATAGCAGGGAATCTGGATTGAAGAGAGGCTGCCCTGTCCGGAGGCAGGAAAGCCTTGCTGACAGTCCGTATCAGGATGGCCCCGATGAACTGTAGTCTCTGGGAAGGATCCAGATGAGACTTGGAATGGTTGATGGTAATGCAGGCAGGTAAATGCCTGCTGGGTAAGAAGAAAACGTGGAGTTCCTCTCCCTGGGACGAGGCCGAGGAGCCAGTCGTCCAGGTAAGGAAACACCTAACTCCCATTGTACGCAGATGGACCGCTACCACAGACAGGCATTTGTAACATCAAATGAGGCGGATAGACCAAAAGGGAGCGCCTTGAATTGGTAGTGGTCCCCCTGAAACGCAAAGCGAAGATACTTGCAGTGAGAAAGGCGAATGGGGATGTGCAGATAGGCATCCTGCATATCCATTGCATAAAGCCATTGACCCGGCCGAAGGAGGGGCAGAAGGCACTGCAGAGAGGGCATCCTGAACCTTTTGTATTCGACATAAAGATTCAGGGAACTGAGATCTAGAATTGGTCTGAGATCTCCCGTCTTCTTCGGGACCAGGAAGAAATGTGAATAGTAACCTGTTCCCTGAAGATGCAGGGGGACGGGTTCTATCACTTGCTTCGAAAGAAGAGCCAAAATTTCTTCCCGGACCAGAGGAAGATGTTCCCTTGAATAGGTCGACTTCAGAGGTGGGTGGCGGGGTGGTTTCTGAAGAAACTCTATGGAGTGCCCTTCCGCTATGAGCTGGAGCACCCAAGAATCCAGTAGTTATCCTCTCCCATCCCGGAAGGTGGAGGAGAACCTCCTCTACCGGTTCCTCTGGAAAGTCCAGAGCGGTGGGAGAGGAAGGAATCAGGTGGAGTGGGGCGCCTGCAGCAAAGGCACCCGCTTTTTGGGCGGGCGCTTGGCGGCTGCGGGGCCCGGCGTCTAGTGCCCGCCTTCCCTGAGGTTTCGCTTTTGGCCGAATCCGTCTGCGAAAGGGACAGCGCTGCTGTTGATGGGGATGGTACATGGAATCCACATTTCAGAGCCGTCCCCTTCTCCTGCAAATCGGTGATGATGTCCTTGACATCACCCCCGAAAAGCATTGACCCCCAAAAAGGTGCTTCCTGAATAGCAGATTGCACTTCCGGGACCAAACCTGACACACGGAGCCAGGCATGACGCCGTAGTCCCACGGCGAAAGTGGAGCTCCGTCCGGCAGTGTCCACTGCATCATATGACGTCCGCAAAATGTAGCGACTGGCCAAACGAGCAGAATGGACGAGGTCGGCTAACTCCTGTTTGACCTGGGAGTCAGGCAAGGAGTCCAGCTTGGATTCCACCTGGGTAAGGATAGCCTTCTGGTAATCCCCCATGTGGGCGACGTAATTCAAGGCCTGAATTCCCAGTGTGGAAGAGGCGTAAATCTTTCTTCCATACTGGTCCAGAAGGCGAGATTCCTTATCCAGAAGAGACGAGCTCAGATGCGTTGGATGTGCCGACCGGCCATGAGCGGCGCTAATCACGACAGTCGGCACGAGGGTGAGAATCGAGGTAATCTACACCCTCGGGAGCCTGGTATAGCCTATTAGACTTCCTGGGAAGTGGGGCTAATGCCAACGGCTGTTTCCAAATCGTGGAGACAAGGTGGGCTTGAGGCTCTATCCAGGGTGGCACTAGGGTTGGAGCTGTCACGGGCAGGTCTAGATGCTCGGCGAGTTTAACTCGCTGAGGGTCTGATTCCAAAGAGCGCCGCTGGTGAACTTGCTGGATTTTTCTAAGCAACTCCGTGAAGGATGGGTCCTCCGGAGGAGACTTCGGAGGGGTTCTCGGCAGGGGCTCAGACGGAGAATGGGCTCGTCGTCTTTCTCAGAGCATCCGTCGGAAGAGTCCGAGGAGTCTAAGAAGGAAGAAGCAGCAGAAGAAGAAAAAGACTCCCTAACACGACTAGGAGGAGGAATGGGTTCCTTGGGTGGTACCGGGCGCGTGTCTTGCCCTCTCGGGATCAGAGGGAAGAACCTGGAATCTGGAGGTGGTGAGGGAGTGCCCGGATGTATGGGGCTAGTGCACCATCTTCATAAAGTGGCTCTCTACCTCCTTGGTGAGTTGAGCCTTGGCCTCGGCCCACCAAGAGGCCAGAGTCTCCTGCAGATCCACCGGCGGCCGTGGGGGCGGTGGAGATGGAGGAGGAGGGGGAAAGGCGTACGGGTTGCACCCATAAGGCGAGTATCCAAAATCCGGCTGCGGGAAACCCAGCGTCGGGTATTGTGGCGTCGGGAGAACCGGCGTCGGGTACGGCGGCGCTGGATACTGCAGTCCCGGTATGACGAAGCGCCGGATAGGACGCAAGTGGTACTCGGGAGCTGCTGGAGCAGAAGACCCGTCGGGCGGCCTCACGGTGGGTCCATATTAAGGGCCCAGAGGGCTGAGGCCCGACGGAAGGGGATATCCCTGCCGGGCGCCGGAGGGACCGGCGCCAGCGGTGCAGGCGCCGGGTGTACTGGGCGCCCGACATCAGATCCGGTTCCAGCGGAGGGTCTGATGGAGAGAAGATCCCGCATCACCGGGGATGGAGGAGGGTCCCGGGGTCAGGCTGGGGTGACTCAAGGCTCCCAGGCGGCAGCCAGCTGCGAGGGCAGGCAAATGCGGCCGGGCGTGAGGGGTCCGTGCAGTTGGTTCTATCTTAGCGCTTGTCGGAGGAGCCCAACGTGCGGCAGGAACCCGGTTCAGCGGGCTCTCGGCGTCCAACATGGGATCCCTCTCGAGGTGGGCCAAGGAAGGATCGGTCTGGTCCAGGGAGGTAAGTGGTCGCGCCGCCCCAACGGTCGGGCGTCTTATCGACCCTCTCCATGCAGACGTCCGGAGGAGCCACGTCCGACTCTCTAGTGGTCGCCCACACCAGTAGAGCCACAAGCCTGTGGCGAACCGAGACGGAGGCCTCCTTCAGCCTGGAGGCGCCCGAAGGCCCGAGCGCGAGCCAGACAGGCGGGCCGATGCTCCTCCAAACCCTTGAGGCTGCCGTCGAATGGTCCCCAGAGGCGTTACCTCGAGTCACATCTCCGGCGGAGAGGCGGTAGAGGAGGACTTCTCCCGGTGCCTCTCCTTGTCCTTCTTTTTCCGATGTCCCTGGGGAAGCGCCTGCCTCAACTTTTCTCAACTCTTTCTCCATCGAAGACATCTTTTCTTGAAGAGATGGGCTTCAAGGGACTGTTGGCGCCCGTTCACGGAGTAGCAGCGTTGAAGCTGAGGCAATGCTGGCACTGTTGGCAGGGTGATTGGGGCCTAGTCAGAAGAGGCACTGGGAATGGCCGTCCTTAGCGTGGCAGTTGGGCGCCCGACGCAGTCGCATTGCTTTTTGTGCTTCGGAGGGTGTAGGGACAATATACACTTGACGCTTTGAAAAAGAATAACTATTTATCGGTAAAAACCGTGAAAGGAGGGCTGACCAAGCACGAACTTTCGCGGAGCTGCAGACTAGCGTGAGAAAGAACTGGAAGGCGGGCGTCCGGGACCGCCCCTTTATACCGACGTCGTATGACACCGGTCACCTGACGTGGGGGCGGTCCTCGCCAGGGACTGCTAGCTAGAAATTTTTCCGTGGGGTCCTGCCGCCGGCTGGCGTCAATCCTATATGTAATTACCTACTGCAAGGGCCCTCTCGAAGTAAGATCTCCTGTTACAGGTGAGTAACCTGTATTGCTAGGGACGTGGATATGTTGTTCAATCCACACTTACTGGAAGACTCCTAGCAGTTTTCCGGGAGAAGGGAGGCAAGGCGCGCACCCCCTACTTGGGAAATAAGGACTGGAGAACCGAGGTCTAAAACCAGCATCCTGGTGTGACCCAAGGTCGATGTGGTAGTGGGTAATGAAGGTGTGTGCTGACTTCTAGGTAGCAGCCCTGCAGATTTCCTGGATAGGGACGTCCCTGGAAGCAGCCACTGAAGCAGCGGTATGGCGGGTAGAATGAACTCTTATCTCTTTGGGAGGCTCCATGCTTGCCAACCTATAGCAGAGATCTATGCAGGATGTGACCCACCTGCCTATCGTCTGCTTGGCTGCAGGTCTGCCAGGTGCGGCTTCAGCACAGGTGACAAACAACTGGCGAACCTCTCCCCGAACTTCAGCCGTCCGCTCCTTATAATAAATGAGAGCTCTTCTAGGGTCCAGAGTATAGAGCCTATATTCAGCCTCTGAGGTGTGACTGGGATAGAACACCAGCAGAGTCAACACCTGGTTAAGGTGAAACTCCGACACCACCTTTGGAAAGAATTTCGGGTGGGGGCACAGGACAACCTTGTCCCTATGGAAGACCAGATAAGAGACTCGATGGAAAGCACCTGGGCCTCCCATCCTTCTGGCTGACGTGATAGCCACCAAGAAGGCGGTCTTCCATGACAGGTGAGAGACGTCACACCTGTGCATCGGTTCGAATGGCATGCCCATGAGCTTAGCCAATATTAGCAGTAGATCCCACGGAGGTGGAGGTTCTCGCACTGGAGGGGATATGTAATCAAGGCCTTTGAAAAAGCGCCCGACCACCTTTTCCTGTGCCATCGACTACTTTCTGGCCTGTGCCAGGTAGGCAGAGATGGTTGCCAGGTGCACCTTAAGGGTCGTCAACCGAAGCCCTAGCTGAGAAAGGAACCACAGGTAGTCCAGAATGCTAGCCAAAGAACAGGAGGAAGGGTCCAACCCCTTATCCTGACACCATATGGAGAATCTCTTCCATTTGAAGGCATAGCATTTTCTGGTCGACTCCTTACTGAATGCCTCAACAATGCTGAGGACCTAGTCGGAAAGACCCAAGGCCGTCAAGTGCAGGGATTGAAGGTCCGGGTGGAGTACCTTCCCCTTGTTGACTGAGATCAGGTCCGGGCGGGCAGGAAGCCTCCTCGGGAGCCTGGAGCTGAGGCTGAGGAGATCTGGATACCAGAACTGACGGGGCCAGTCTGGGGCTACCAGAATCACCTGTGCCTTGTCCCCCTCGCCTTGAGAAGCACCTTGTGGATCAAGGGAAATGGAGGGAAGGTGTAGAAGAGGCCCAGGTCCACGGCCTCGAGAAGGCATCCTGCAGCGAGCCCTGCTGGGGGTGGGCATGAAACAGCCTCAACCAGCATTCTCCCTGGAAGCAAACAGGTCCACCTGAGGTGCCCCAGTGGGAGGACAGATCTTGTACTACCTCCGGCAGGAGAGACCACTCGTGGATGCATCACCTATCGGCTGAGGGCACCGGCCCAGAGTGTTGGAGGCCCTACCACATGGATGGCTGGGAGATCTGCCCCAGGTTGATCACGAGAGACCAGGTCTGGAGAGCCTCCTTGGACAGAGAGCAAGAAGTCGCCCGCCTGACCAGTTTAGGTAGTACATAGTCAAAGTGTTGTCTGTCTGATCAAGACCACATGACCCCGTACAAAATGGGGCCGAAGGCGGTGAGGACTAGTCGGACTGCTCAAGCTCCAGCAGGTTGATGTATCAGACTCCTGGGGACCAGAGACCATAAGCTCTGTGCTCCCCAGATGGGCACCCCAACCATCAGGAAGGCGCCGGTGCGTAGCAGACCATTGGTTCAGAGTGGACAAACTGGATGACCTCCTGCAGATGAGCTGACGAGCCACTACTGGGGCGTTCCACATCTCCTGGGTCACTGTCATTGGCTGGTCCAGAGGACCGGAGTGCTGTGACCATTGGTGGGCCAGCCCTCATTGCAGGGGACGCATATGCCAGCGGGCCCAACAGACCACGCTGGTGCAGGCCGCCATGAGGCCCAGGAAGTCCCGGCCAGGGCGCAATTGCTCAACCAGAAATGATTGGGCAAAGGAGGAAAGGACCTCGGCCCTGTCCGCTGGGAGCCAGGCTCTGGCTTGAAGAGAGTCGAGCTCTGCCCCGATGAACTGAATCACCTGCGATGGCACGAGTTCTGATTTGGCCTCGTTGATGAGGCCAATCTGAGAGCAGACCTGGAGGGCCAGATCCCTGGACTGCTCCACCTCCAACCTGGAATGGGCTGCAATCAGCCAGTCATACAGGTAAGGGTACACCCGACCCTCGGCACCGCAGGAATGCTGTCACCACTGCCATGCATTTGGTGAAGACTCTGGGAGCTGGAGAAAGGCCGAAGGGCATGGCCCAGAACTCGTAAAGTGATCCCTCTGCTCTGAAGCGGAGAAATCGCTGATGAGACGGACGGATTGGGACGTGAAAAAAATGCATACTGAAGGTCCAGAGAACAGAACCACATGCCTCGTTCCAAGGATGGAATGATCTGAGCCAGAGTGACCATCCTGAAGGTGCAAGACCTTAGGAACTTGTTTAGGTCGTGTAAGTCGAGAATGGGGCGCCAGCCCCCGTCTGTTCTGGGACCAGGAAGTACCTTGACATAAACCCTGGGTCTGGAGGAGGGTCCACCACCTTCTTGATCACCTCCTTCTGGAGGAGCAGGGCAATGTCGGCTCAACGAGACGACAGAGAGGCTGCGGAACCCATAGCCCCCCATGGGGCGACAGCTCGATAGGGTGGGGACTGCTCGAATTCCAGAAGCAGACCCCTGCCTACCATTTCCAACACCCAGCAGTCCGTGGTGATAACGGACCAGGCGGAAAGGAAGTGGCGGACCCGTCCCCCCACGGGGAACCGAGGAGGAGTGACGAGGTTGGGGGCGACACCCCTCAACCCGTCACTGGGCAGGCTTGGAGGAAGGGCCAGCCGAGGAGCCACATGGACTTTCCCTCCTGGCTTCCTGCTGGAGGAAGCAGCAGGCTTGGCTTTGGAGTGCAAGTGCGAGCCTGCTGGCCCTGAAGCTGGTGTTGCAGGGCCGGACATGCCACAGGGGCTGAAGAACGAAAGGGCTTACGCTGCTGCTGGCGGCCTTTGTCCTTCTGGGCAGGCGTGACCGAGTCCGGATGGTATTGGACTTCTCGATCCGTGGAAGTGACCCTCCACCGCAGGGACAGTGCAGGTCAGTACCCAGGAAGGGACGTCTCCAGCTTGTGCTGGGTATCCGCTGTAAAGGTGGAGCTCCGCAGCCAAGCTCTGCGGCGCATGGCCACTGCAGCCACTACTGACCGGGCACATGAGTCAGCGATGTCCAAGGAAGTTTGGAGCTGCTGTTTGGCTACCGCCCTTCCCTTATCCCACACCTGCTTGACCGTCGTTTGAATGTCAGCCGGGAGATGAGGAATTACCTCCTCCAGGCAGCCCAAAAGGGCGTGTGAAAAGTGTGCCATCAGGACGGCCGAGCTAGCCTGACGAATGCCTAGGGAGGAAGCAGCATAGACTTTCTGCCCAGAGTAGTCCAATTTCTTGGACTCCTTATCGGCTAGCTTGTCCACATCCTGAGTGTTCCTGGAACGCCGGAAAACACTGTTGGTCACTAACCTCTCCGTAGCGGGGTGCTCCGAGAAACCGGAGAGTGAACCAGTAGGAGCAGCATACTTCCAAGCCATCCTGGCTGAAGGTGCAGGACAAGAAGCTGGCCACTGCCACAGCTCCAGGGCCAGGCCAACAATGGCTTTGGCCACCGGGAAGGCCATCATAGGGGAATCCCCTCGGTCCAGTATCTCCGTGAGGGGATACTTGGCCCATTTTGAAACGGGTTTGAGCTTCATCCCAGTGGACTCTGAGATGAGTTGAAGTATTCCAAGGAACGAGGATGGGCTCTCGTCCACTGACTGACCCCCAGTGGACTCCAAGTCAAGCGGCCTGGAGAACAAGGAGGAGTCGTTGTTAGACTCCGAAGAGTCTGCGAACAGCTGCTGAGTGCCTGAGCCACCCTCCACCTGCCGAGGTAGATCGGGAGTGAGGGTGACAGACAACCTATGGGGCAAACCCTGACCCGACCGAGAATCCTTGGTCGGGGCCCCAGTCTTCGGTTGTGGAGGCGGAGGTTCCACCACAATGGGTGGCGCAGCCGGTTTCAGCTGAACAACAGGTGCCAGCTTCGGCTCCTCAACCACTATGAGGGGTTGTTTCGGCCGCTCCGGTGACAGCCACTTAATGGCCGGGGAAGGCGACCGAGTCGGCTTATTCCCAGACAATAAGAACTGCTGCCACATTAAATCCTCATAGCGCCGACACAACTTGCGCTGGAGCCTATCCTCCAAAGAGGACGATGAGGATGAGCAGCGCCGTCGCTTTCCTTGGTGCCGAGACCGAGACCACTGACATCGGCGGGACCAGCTGGACTTGGAAGAGGTCAGAGACCGAGACCTTCGGGGATTCTGAGGGTGGGTCAGAGAGGAGGCGGGGGAAACCGGCTCCTCCCTCGGTTCAGGGACCTTAATCGGGGACTCCGGCACAGGAAAGTCCTCAGTTTCCACTGGGGGAACCGGTGAAGAAGGCCTGTCGGCTTCTCCAGTCAACAAACTGTCTGACGGGTTGAGAAAAATCTCGACTGCATCGACGGTTGTCTTGGCTGGCTGACCTGACGGGGACGCCGTGAAGCCAGCGGCCTTAGCCACAACCTCGACCGAAGTCGAGTGTCGACCATCCGGGGAAGGGGACCTCTCCCGCTCCCACGAATGTCGACGGTGGGACTTACCTTTGCAGTCCTTCTTTTTGGACCGAGAGGAATGTCCCGATGGCCCTTCTCCCTTGGTGGAGAGGGATTGGCAAAGCTCCTTAAAAGAAGCTGTATAGGAAGAGCCCAAGGAGAGCGGGATAAATGCCGCGACCGAGGATGATGATGATGCGGCCTGGGCCGTCTCCTCCTCGAGGGCAATCATCTGCTCTAGCTGTTCTGCCGAGCCCGCCGCTGCGGATACCGCCCAATGGGCCTCCTTCGACTTGACCGGAGGATAACATTTTTCAGGTCACCCCAAGAGCAATCAGGCAACACGGTCCTCCAAGACCGAAGCCAAAAAGGGTTTGCATAAGTCACAAGCCTGTGAGTCATGGCCGAATTCAAGGCAATAAACGCACGTGGAGTGCGGATCGGTCCGGGACATCTTCTGTCCACAGGGGCACAGACGAAATCTGGGAGTCAATTTGTCCATTGCAGCCGCGAGGGAAAAGGAAGACCGAAGTCTTTTAAACTTTAGAATGAGTTTCGGTTTGACCGAAGAGTGTGGATCCAGGCCTAAAACGCAGAGCGCTAAGGAGGGAACCTGAGTTTCCAAGCGGTGAGGAAGATCTGGTGTCATGGGGCAGAGCCAAGAGTTTCACCACCCGGGTGGGTGGGAGGAGCCAGCTTGAAGACCTTCTGGCAAGATTTAAAGCGGCAAGGAACCTGCCAGTAAGTGTGGATTGAACAACATATCCACGTCCCTAGAAGTACAGTTACGCAAGAACTTACCGTAACAGTAGATCTTCGAGAGGAGCTCTTGCAGCAGGCTATAACAGTTAGGACTATGCAGCAGGCACTAGGACCCTCCGGAAAACTTCTCAGGCAGCAGCACCAAGCAGGGACCGCCCCCGATGTCGGCCCCACCCCGACGTCAGCCCTGGTACAAAAAGGGGCGGACCCAGCTCCACCTCAGTTCCTCCGCCAAGGCCCGCGAACAAGCCCTGACAAGAGAAGGAGACGAAGCACTAGATGAAGATACAGATGAAGATCTGCACACCTCGAGGGGGAAGGCGGGTGGGAAAGTTACGCCTGCTGCAAGAGCTCCTCTCGAAGATCTACTGTTACGGTAAGTTCTTACGTAACTGTACTATCTTATTTCGAGTGGGAGCTCTTGCAGCAGGCTATAACAGTTAGGACTGAATACCAAGCAGTCCCATGCCAAAGAGGTAGTCGATCCCGGGAGGTGGAATATACCGACTCCAGAGGCCTAGGACAAAAATCCCTGCAAAACAGCCAGTCCAAAACCGGCACAGTGTCTGGAGACGATATCCAAGCTGTAATGTCTGATAAAGGCATGCACCGAGTTCCAGTTAGCGGCCGCACATATGTCCCTTATGGAGACATTTCTCAGGGTGGCAAAAGAAGCAGGCACTCCCCTAGTGGAGTGACCCCTGACCGGGCCCGGTAGGGGTTTATTGTGCTTCTCATAGCAGAAGGATATGCAGTGGACGATCCACTTTGAAATTGTCTGCTTGGTCACCGGTTTGCCCAAGCATTGTGATGCAAAGGCCACAAAGAGCTGCTCCGACTGACGGTGCACAGCCGTCCTTTTGAGGTAATACCTCAAAGTCCTGTGGACGTCCAATGTGTGAAGGAGAGCTTCCCCTCCATTTGATGGGGAAGGAAAATAGACTGGAAGGTCAACCGACTGGTTGAGGGTCAACTCTGAGACCACTTTCGGAAGAAACTTAGGATTTGTTCTAAGGGAAACCCTTTCCCTGTGGAAAACCAAATACGGCTCTTTACACATCAGAGCCTGAAGCTCAGAAACTCTTTGAGCTGAGGTAATAGCAACCAAGAAACATACCTTCCAGGAAGAAACGCAGCTCACAATCTGCTGCCGGCTCAAAAGGAGGGAGGGTAAGCTTCTCCAACACAAAAAGGAGGTCCCAGGGTGAGATAGGATCCCTAATGGGAGGTCTCATATGCAAAATACCTCTCAGAAAGGTGCGGACTACATCCAACTGTGCTAACGCCTTGTCTCCAATCAGAGCATTATAGGCAGAGACAGCCCACATGTGTACCTTAACAGAGGAGTAACTCAGCCCATATTGGTACAAGGAGAGGAGGTACTGTAACGCTGAGTTCACTGGACAGGTGACGGGGTCCAAATGCTGTGACGAGGCCCATAAACAGAACCGCTTCCATTTCATAGCATAGGCGGAGCGGGTGGAGGGTTTCCTCGCCGACACTAGGACTGCCGCTACCTCCTGGGAAACCCTGTATCTCTGTTGAGCTACGTCTGAAGGAGCCAAATGCAGATGTAAGGAACGGAGATCCGGATGGACCAGCAATCCCTGTTCCTGGAATAGCAACTGCGAGCATATGGGTAGTGGAGTTGGAGGTTCCGTGGATAACCGCTGCAGGAGTGGGAACCAAATCTGCCGAGGCCATCGGGGGCTACTAGAATCATTCGAGCCCCTTCTGCTTGCAAATTCAGCAGAACTCCCTGAATGAGAAGGAAGGGTGGGAAGGCGTAGAGAAATCTCCCTGCCCAGCAAAGAGATAATGCGTCTTGCCAGAAAACTCCAGGGGCGTGCTCTCGTGAGCAAAAAATTGGCAGTTTGGCGTTGCGTGGTGACGCAAAGAGGTCCAGCTCTGGGTGGCCCCACTTGTTGCAGAGCTGATCTGCTAGGGACTGTAACAGCTCCCACTCGTGCACTCTGGATCGAGACCTGCTTAAACTAACAGCCAGATTGTTCAGGACACCTGGAACGTGCACCGGGGACAGCAGAATGTGCCGTTCCAGCGCCCAGTACCAGACTCTCATCGCCTCCCTGCAAAGGGGATATGAATGAGTGCCCCCTTGCTTGTTGATGTAGAAGACGACCGCCATATTGTCTGTTTGAATTAGAAGACAGCCCGGCACCAGGTCCTCTTGAAATGCCTGTAAGGCATAGAGAACTGCTCGCATCTCCAGTACATTGATATGGAGAGATCACTCCTCGGGTGCCCAAACCCCTTGCGTCTGATGAGTACCCAGGTGCGCTCCCCATCCCAGATCTGATGCATCTGTCGTAAGGGTCTGACCTGGTGGCTCCGGATGAAACCTGACCTCTTTCTCCAAATTCCAGGGGTCCAACCACCAAAGCAAAGTTCTCCTGACTGGCTCGGTGATCCTGACTAGAAAGTCTAGATTATCGTAGCCCTGGTCCCACTGCATCCTGAGCAACCACTGTGGGACCTGTATGTGGAGGTGGGCCAGAGGAGTGACTGGAATGGCCGCCACCATGTGCCCCAGTAGCCTGAGGAAGTTTCTCACTGGAACCTGAGGAGTTACTGAGATCCATCTGGCAATCTCTTGCAGGTGATCACCCCTGTCTGGGGGTAGGAAAGCCATGCCCTGGACAGAATCCAGGACCACTCCAATGAAGACGAGTCTTTGACTGGGCTCGGGGGGCGATTTCTGAAGGTTCAGGGTGATCCCCAGTTCTCAGAACAGAGTATAGGTGTCTCCGAGGACGTGAAGCAAGCTTGACCTGGACGGGGCTGTAAGCAGCCAATCGTTGAGGTAAGGGAAAACGTAATGCCCCTGACGCCTTAGAGCCGCAGCCACCACTGCCAAGCATTTTATAAAGACTTGAGGCACGGAGGAGAGGCCGAACGGAAGAATTCGGAATTGGTAGTGCTCCCCTTGGAAGTGGAACCTCAGAAACTTCCAGTGGGGAAGGAAGACCCTGATATGCATATATGCATCTTGCATGTCTAGGGAGCAGAGCCAGTCTCCTTGGTGCAGCAGGGGAAGTAGACCTGGAAGGGTCACCATCCTGAACCTTTTGTACTCTATAAAGAGACTGAGAGAGCTGAGGTCCAGAATGGGACGAAGATCCTGCGTCTTTTTTGGGACCAGGAAGAAGTGGGAATAAAACCTCTTTCCCCGCTGATGCAAGGGGACTACCTCTATTGCCTTTTTTTGCAACAGGGTCCGAATTTCTCCTTCTATAAGTGGGATGTGAGGAGGAGGATATTGGGAGTACTTTGGTGGAGTACTTGAAGGGAACTCCGTGAACTCTAGTGTGTGTCCTCTCCTGATAATATCCAGTACCCACTGGTCCGCAGTTATCGATCTCCACCCTTCGAGATGAAGGGAGAAGTGGCCCGACCGTCTACCCGGAGTCTTCCTTTGGAGGGGAGGGGGCGGAAGGGAGTCATTGGGCTGAGCCGGGTGTAGGCAGAGTGGCCTGGGAGGACTTGGGCCCACGGTTAGGAGTGCCTCCAGGTTGCTGGTTACCGGCCCTCCTATGAAAGCCGCTTCTCTGACCCTGCTGATTACCACAGACTTGTCCACCTTGACCACCTGAGGGCTTGCAAAATGGACGTTCCCGTTGCTGGTCACCACGGTACATTTGGCAGATCGACCAGATAGACTTGCCCGACTCCTGGAGACATGAAATCAAAGCTTCCGTCTCCTGGCCAAACAGCACGGTACCCTGGAATGGCAGATTACTGATACCGGACTGCAGATCCTAGTGAAAGCCCGAAACTCTTAACCAGGCATGGCGCCGAAGACACACCCCAGAAGCGGCTGCCCTGGCTGCCGTATCTGCAGTGTCGTACGAGGCTCTCAGGACATAAGAACCTACGTCGGAGCCTGATTTAAGAATGTCAAGAAGTTCCGTCTTTTGCTCGGAATCTGGCATGGCTCTCAGTAGCTCTTGTCCCCTCTCCCACAGAGCATTCTGGTATTATCCATATGCGTCAGGAAGGGACCGGATGGAGCAGGTGGAGGCAGAGTAAACCTTCTTGCCCACCTGGTCCAAATACTGAGACTCCGGATCGGGAGGCTGCGAGCTAAGGTGCTTCGGCTGCCTGGACTTGTCATGGGCAGCTGTGATGACCGAAGAGTCCGCCAGAGGGTTCTCTGCTAAAAAGGCTTCTGCCCTCGGGGCCTTATACAACCTGTCCGATTTTTTGGGAACAGCCGGAATGGAGGCCAGATGCTTCCACGTAGTCCGAGTCAGGTCCTGGAAAGTGTCCAACAAAGGAGGGACCACCAATGGTTTCGGCTCCTTTGGCCTCAGGTATTTGGCCAACCTTCAGCGTTCCGGATCCAGGTCCTCCGTTTCCCACTCATTGGAGGCCTGGATATGCCTCATGACATCCATAAAGGTCGGATCGTCTGGAGGCGAGCAAGGCTGGTCCTTCTCTCCCAGGGACCACCCGATGTCAGGAGAGGAAGAGGATGCCGATGAAGAAGAGGAAGATCGACTATTAGGTCTGGAATAGTCAGATCTCTCCTTGTGACCAGACCCCCTCTGTCGTCGGTAGCTGAGGGACCGATGTTGGTCCGAAGACTGGCTCCGGTCCTGAGACCGGCGACGGAGCATAGAACGATGTCCGTCAAAGGACCGATGTCGGGAGCGCTCTCACTCAGGGGAATGAGAAGGGCTGTGAGTGTGAGACCTGGACCGGCGACGGTCTCCAGAATCCCTGGAGTGTCGGCGGTGGTCTTTGGACTGGGCGCAGGAACAAGCCCTGGGTGGAGGTGGAAGCAGTCGGTCGGGGAACTTCCTCGGGAAAGGCTCACCTCTAGGTTGTGGTTTGCCCGCCGGGTCCAGTACTGGTGTCTGGGCTGGCGACAGCGGGGGCCCCGCTTCTGGACCTGCCCCCACCAAAAGGAGAACAACTCCTGCAGCTTGTCCTTCGAGAAAACTTTGGCCGTTCGGCCTGGAAAGGGAGTATCCGGGACGTCAGCTTGAGAAGGGGAGCCCTCTTGGGAGACCAGAGGGGAGGAGGACTTGGGGGACGGGGATGTCGGCTGATCCGCGGTCTCGCCCGAACCCTTTGCCCCTACAACCGGCGTTGGAGGAGGGACCGACGACAGGGTGTCTCGGGGGGGGGGGCGCCGGAGAGTCCTTCGGCTCTGGAGGCGTGCCTTTAGCAGGCGGCGCCGGTGCCTTGAGAGGTGGGGCTGAAGTTTTCACCTCCAAGGTATTAGTGGTAACCCTTAGCGGGGTTACCTCGGCTTGGCCAGCTTCTCTCCTGATGGACTGACCTTGGCCTGAGACGACTTCCGGACGCTCACCTGAGCCCAGGACACACGGGCCTTCTTGGGAGAGGGCCATGAGTGAGAACGGGACCGGTGTCAGGACCTACTGCTGTCTTTCCCATGGCGCTTGGTCTTCTCCTTGCGCTTCCCCTCCAAAGTGTGCAGATCCATCTTTTTCTCTAGCAAAAATGCCTTTAGGGCCTTGAGACGTTGGATCTGGGTCCGGCTGGTGAACGCCTAGCAGGCTGAGCAGGCCGCGGTATCGTGGTCCGGCCCGAGGCAGAAGACGCAGCGCTTGTGCCCGTCTTTGGCGGAGATCTGCCATCCACAGTCGCACTTATTTTGGTGAATCTCCAGAGAGACCGACGACGGCAAAGACATCTGTCGAAACATTAGAAAAAAAACGCCGAAAAATTACAAAACGGTTGGAAAAAGGCAGATTCGCTGTTCCTGGCAAGCTGAGGAAGGAGGCTTTTCTCATGTGCAAGGACGCTGCAGGAAAAAGAACTGGAGGTGGAGCTGGGTCCGCCTTTGTACCACAGGCTGATGTCGGGGCGGTCCCTGCTTGGTACTGCTGGCTGAGAAGTTTTTCGGAGGGTCCTACTGCCTCGGCATAGTCCTAACTAGTTACAGCCTGCTGCAAGAGCTTCCACTCTCAGTAAGATCTCAGGAAATAACTTGAATAAGTTTAAAAACTCAAAGACAGATTTCACTGATGGTGCACAAAATACTAAGCAGAAGCAGCAAAGAAGGTGACCTATTCTTCCAGTGGAAAGAATGATCTGACATTACAGGGTGGAAGTCTTAAAGGTCTTAAACTCGTTCACCTCAACATCTGTAGCATCCTGAACAAATTACAGCCCTTCAACCAACAGTAATGTCCTCCGCCCAGATGTAAGGATACTCACTGAGACCTGGCTAAAACCCCACAACTTGGACTCAAAGTATCTATACCGCTACTCGCTCATTCGTCAAGATCGCCTCGGCAAGAAAAAAGGGGGAGGCGTAGCTATGTTCATCTCCTCAATGCTCCAATTCACCCCGGTACAGCTCTCCATGTCCACTCAGTCCATCAATTCCCTCCTAATCAAACTCTCCCTTCCACACTCCACCCCACCATATATTGCTGGGTCCTACTGCACCTCGGATATCTCCCAGCTAACGTGCTGGACTATCTGAGCACCCTAAAAGCTAATTCCTTGGGGCAAGTTACATTCTAGGGATTTCAATTTCAACTGCTCCAAACAAAACTCTAAACTTCAGAGCCAAATCACTGCCCTAAACCTCACCCAACAGATTTCTGAACCCACTCGTCTAAATCACAAATCTCAGAACCACTCCCTCTTGGATTGGGCCCTTACCACCCCCATCGGATCGTCAAAGCTGGACTCCTCCCTGACTCCCTAAAGCATCACCACATAATCTACGCTGTAAGAAAAATCTTCAGACTCAATGTCCCGGCACCAAGGACTTTGTTAACTAGGTCATACAAAGCTCTCAATCTAGAGGTGCTTCTAAGTGACCTGGCACAGGCCAACTGAACTTTCATCTCCCAGGCTTCCTCCCTTGATTCAGCCCTAAAATTCATTAAGGATACCTTCCTAGCTGTATGGAATACCTCTACTCTCCAACAAGAGTTTAATGCGGTACAGCATTGGTTTTGGTCAAAACAACTCTTTCTAAACACCCAAAAAACAGTCTCACTAACTTTCGGGACAAGGCAAAGGCTCTCCAGACTCCCTTCTATTCCCACTTTTTTCACCACTGAGGGGACCCCTCTTGAGACCTGCACCTCCTTCAATTACCTCGGGGTCTGGCTTGTTCAGCACCTCGACTTTTCCACTCACATCGACTCGATCCACAAAAAGCTGCACCTAAAACTAGGAGCCTTATACTGGAACAAGAGTAGCTTACCCCTGGCAGCCCGCAGGGAAATAGTCCAAAAAATTATCCTCCCAATTCTGGACTACAGGACACAGTATACTGTGCTGCCCCCAAGTCTGCCCTAGCCAGCCTTGACCCTCTTTTCCACTCTTTCTGTCGCTTTGCCCTTGACTGCCCCACTATGACTCATCACTGCGACCTCTACAGCTCCCTCGATCTAACATCGCTCCACACTCGCAGACATATCCACAGCATCAGGACCACTGCGAAATTCTGGGCACAGTCCCTTCCCCCCTACCTTGCATCTGCCCTCACAGTTCCATCACAGCTCACCTACTCCCTTAGGAGTGGTAACTCCTGGCTCTTATATGTTCCACGCATGGCCACATCAAGGGGCCAAACAGCGTTCAGTTATCTCATGCCTAAACTTTGGAATGCTCTCCCAGAAGACATTTGTAACTTCACTAACCCGGCTCACCTAAACAACCTCAAGGCCCACTTCTCCCCTACATGCGCCTGCACATTGGGCCATCCAAAGGGCTGGTACCTCAAGTCCACTAAGCCTTCTTGACGTGCTCATAGTACACCATCCCTGCGTAGTTTACACGTTTGTTGAGCAAACTGTTAGGGGTCGCAGGAGCAGTCCTTTCTTAGAACTGTGTATAAACTCTTGCTTCGTACTTGTTTCACGCTAATTATACCTATTTCTTGATTGTCACATGCACTATTTATCCTACTGTTTGTAATATGTAAGCTGCACACATGTGCTTCCACTTCATGGCTATTACTTGTATGCTCCTGTCCTCCCCTGAGTTCTCATAACAACTTCCTGCATAGTGTACTGTTCAAAATGTACAATCTTCCTCTACTGTATGTAAATGTAACTGCATTTCTTGTACACTCTTCTTATGATGCATGTTCCACATGTCCCTATCCCCCAGGACGCATCTGGAATCGAGCGGTAACCCGCTCAGTATGTTTTCCTGCTAAAACTCTTAAATAAATAAAATAAATAAGTGGGGGGGATATACCATCAGCGTCGTGGGAGGAGCTTAGCTTAAAAGCATCTGGCCAATCAGACTGTTCCACTGGAACTGCCAGAGTGTGTAGTGTGAACCATATCCATTCCCCTAGAACACCACGTTTTACTTTTTCTTAATTCAGCTTTTTACTCCCTCTCACTACTGTTGATTTCCCATCATGCCCTGGGCACTGACCTACCAGTCCCAATAACTGCAGCTCAACTGCTGTGGTGCCACAGGACCTGAGAATAACCGTGGACATCATGGAGATGGTGGTGGTGGGGGCTCATCCCACTTTATCCCGCCTACAGCCTAGTGTACGGTGTTCTGCAGGACATCAAACCAGCTGCAGCCACCACTGAGTAGATGGACCAGCTCCTTCGCCCAATGGCTTGCTGCACTAGTGGATGGAGGGGAATTCCCCTCCCCGGCTGAGAAGGACTGCAAACAGCTGCAGGCCAGACCATGGGGTGACATGACTGCAAGACATGGGCTTGCATCCAAAGCTGGGTCACCTACATGGGATTGTGACATGCTACTGTTGGGCCACTGGGATGGCGCCATAATGTCTACTTTTTGTGTCATTCTGTTTTACTGGTCTTTGCTGTCCAGCACTCAGCAATACTGACATCCCAGCACATCCCGTTACTCCGCGGCTTGCTCTCCACAGTGGGGTCCCTGGGGCTAAGGGGAAGCTCTCTCTTCAGTCTAGCAGAATCTTGTTAGGCAGCTCGGTGAGTCAGGGCTTGAGAGTGCCAGCCAGGCCCTAATCCAGACAACTGAGTGGTATTTCAATGTGCCCCTGTGCCGAGTGTGAGAAGTGTTATGTTTCCTCCATTGTCCTTTGACCCTCCCACCTTCTCTGCTGCGCATGCAGTGATGGCTCAATGCCTACCCCTCGCAAAGCAGCTAGCTCCCCACCCCACTGCTAAAGGGTGCTGTGGCACCAGACTGCAGTACCAATCCTCCTCGAGCTGATTTACAATATTCATTTTGACCCAGACTCCTGGCTGCAGGGACTCTGGTCCACCTGCCACATTGGCGACATGGGTTTGGAAACTGAACTGGGTGAGGGAGGATTGAGTGCTCTAAGAACTGCTCTCTCCCTTGTGGAAGGGGATCTTGTGTCCTGCTACATGACTGCCACCTGGTGGCAGCCGGTTGTAACAATGATGAGAGCAGACAGACATGGGGGATGTTGGCAGAAGTGCGCTCGGCCATCACACTGACATCTCTGGGGAAAATCTGAAGGGAAAGCTCCAGACTGCTTGGCTTTTCCCACGGGCCCTGCACAACCCTAAGTGACAGATCACCCTTAGGAACTGAATAACCAGTAAGGCTGCTGGATGGGTCAGTGACTGGGTGGGGGGAGCTGCCAGGATCAAGAGACAAGGTGCAGAAAGCGTAGAGGGGAAAAAAAAGTAATGCAAAAGCACTACAGAATGCAAGGCAACACCTGCCCCCCCCCCCCACTTAGAATATTGGTCGTTATAAAGCTTGAAAAGAGCTAAGTGATATGCCATGAGGAGTAACTAATAAAAAAAGACAGATGCTCAGAGCTATCAGAAAGGCAGTACTTACATTCATTTTCCTGCGACAGCGAGAAAGGTTGAGGAGAAGGGACACTTTCAGTTCACGGAATGTCTTCAGATCCTCTCCAAATCCTTCACGTGGGAATTTTTTCAAGGCGTACTGGTACCGTTGTGCTGCTTCTTTCACCTTACCTTTCTAACATGGGACAGGAAAAGCACAGAATCATAGAAAGCTGTCGGCACAAAAGGACTCGTAGTCCATTATGTTTGCACATTCTGCTACCTGAACCATACCAACCTACTCTTTGCCAGCTTCTGAAAAAAGTTAAGCCATCTACACATGACAACCAAAGTAATGTAACATTATGCTTACAATGGTATTCAAAATGCTGCCATCCATTTTTTTTTTTGTCATTCAAGGTGTCCCTTAAACAAGGAAAATGACTGCCCTGTACTGCACCATGTATTTTTTATAAGTGTCCACCTCCTGAGGGATATTTTAAACTTTTTCTGGGACTTAACAGGAAAATCTTTCTCTTGAAGCATTTAGAGAGCAAACTAGAGTCAAATCTTTCTTTTGATGCTTTTGGAGTTCATTATAAGTAGATATCTTTTCTATTCATTGCTCATACATTGATTTAATCTTTCAAAATTCTGATACCGATCCAAAACAAATTTATGGGATATTGTTCATTAAATGCAAATTCAGTCAAAGAGCCTAAACAATTAACTGAGAATTTGTTTTCAGATAGGTTTTTATCCTCCTTGGCAGGACAGGTGGCTATTCAGCCCTGTTCCCGTGTACTGCAGCCATCTCTTATTTCCTCCTAGTTGGAGGTCCCATCCCCTGTGGCAGGGTCAGGAAGGTAGGGCCGTCTATCCCCCTCCCCAGATATATATCCAGATCTGTCCTGGACCGGAGCAGCAGAGCGGGCTACAGCGCAACAGTCAAGCCTTCACGAACCCCTCCATGTTTTCCTCCTCTTTTCTCCCTGGACCCATGGACATGCAATGAACGTGATGTGCATGTTCTGCCCCTGCAGAGATGCCCCCAGCGCTCTGAACATGGGATCCCTTCCCACGCAGTGTGACCCGCTTGCGTTGCTGGCCAGATTCCTCCAGGTGGCAGTCAACAGTGAGTTAGTACGACACTCATCCCTGCAGGAGGAAAGCAGTCCTACGAATGCCCAATCCTCCCTCCTGTGGCCACAGCCTAAGCGACCCGCATCTATTGCTGAACCTGGGTCACTGATGGAGTAGAAGTAGAGTACCCAGCACCTCAGCCCTCCACGCACTAGGCTGCCTTGCATTTTTTGCCCAAAACTATGTGGTTCAGTGAACTGTGAGGAAGATGCTTAAGATACAGAGTATAGCTTGAATGAGGGACTCTTATACTATTGAAACCTTGTATCAGTATGTAAACCAAACTCCTACTGTCACAAGATGTCTTTCATTTCCCATTAATGACTGACTTCTTTGACTCTGTCACTAAGACAGTAGACAGGGGCCAAGCAGTAGACATCCTCTATCTTGTTTTCAGCAAGGCCTTTGACTCTGTGCCCATAAAAGGTTGATCAGGAAATTGGTGATCTCGGAGTTGAGGAAAAGATGGCCAGATGGGTGGCAAACTAGCTGAGGACAGGAACCCAGAGGGTGGTTGTGGGGAAGAGTTATCCGCACCAGAGAGGTAACCAGTGGTACCGCAGGGCTCCGCGTGCTGGGGCTGGTGTTGTTCAGTGTCTTCATCAATGACACTGGGGATGGCATTAAGGGTAAAAAGTGCCTATTTGCAGATGACACCAAGCTCTGCGGGAGAGTGGACACAGCTGAAGGGATACATCATCTACAGGATGATCTGTAAAAGCTAGGGAGGTGGTCCAGGATCTGGCAGCTTGGCTTCAATGCCAAGAAATGCAAAGTTATGCATATTGGAGCCAAGAATCCCAGGACAGAGTACTACCTGGGAGGAGTTCGAATATCTGCATCAGAAGAGGAGAAGGACCTGGGAGTGATGATCACTAGTGACCGGACACACTCCACGCAGTGCAAGAAAGCAGTAGCAAAGGCAAACAAGATGCTGGGATGCATATCTAGGGGGATCTGTAGTAAGAGAGAGGAGGTTATACTGCCCTTGTACAGGTCCCTGGTAAGGCCTTATCTAGAGTATGGAGTTCAGTACTGGTTCCCACACCTCAAAAAGGACATTAACCTGCTGGAGAAGATCCAGAGGAGGGCTACAAAGATGATAGCAGGTTGGCAGGGTAAGGCATATGAGGAGAGGCTGAGGGCACTGAACATGTACTCCTGTGGCTGGCCCGGTGGCACTGAGGGTTGAGGCACTGGGCCAGCCCTGCGTTGCCACGCTGGCGACCCGGGTTGGAAGGGAGCCCGGGTGTCAGGTGTCGGTGGGGAGGGATAGGATTGAGCGTCCGGAGGACTGCTCTCCTATCCTGGGGTGGGATCCAGTGTGCCACCACTCTGCAGCGTCCTCTGGTGATGACCAGGAGTACTGCTAGAGATGGTGCAGCAAGTATGGAGTGTGGCAGGCGTAGGCACATAACGTGCCAGACGTCACTGCATGCTTGCACTCCTTGGGCGAAAACATGGAAAATGGCAGCACAGACCGTGGCAGCTTGATGGCCACTATTCCATCAACTGACGATGCCTGAGCAGTCGTGTGCCGGTACTGGATCCTTGCCTGGCGTGGGGGCAATGGGGGGGGTGCCCCTCTCGAAGGTATAGCTGCATATGCCAGCTGGGCATGCAACTCTGGGGTTGGTGGTGGAGGTGGAGCGGTGGCTGGAAATATACGGCAGGTCAGTGGCTGCAGGCAGAAAAATAGTGATAAGATAAAAAAAAGAACATGTACTCCCTGGAAGACAGGGGAGGGGGAGAGAGAAAGAGAGGGGGACATGACTGGGACCTTCAGGTACCTGAAAGAGATAAATAAGGTGGATAAGGAGAGTCTCCTTAAGCTGAGTGGCAATCATAACATGATGGGGCACAGTCTGAAGCTGGAGGTGGGAGGTTTAGGAGGGAGGTCAGGAAGCACTTCTTCACAAAGAGGGTGGTGGACACTTAGAATGCACTGCTGGAAGAGGTGATCTCATTGAAGACAGTGAGCAGCTTTAAGTGAGGCTGGGATAGGCATGGGGAAGGTAAGGATCATGGGTAGGGAGGATGGGAGGTGTGTGGAGGGAGGGCAGGGACAGTAACTCAAGCTGTGTACCCTGCAATACGAGCTGACTAGACAGACAAAATGGCCTTCTTCTGCTGGCTTCTTCATATGTTCATATAATTACTGATGGTATCTGTATAATGACAAGCACCTTTTCCTTCAGTGCCCACTAACTTTGATGGCTTGACCACGTTGTGAAGTCACAAGTCAGATCTGTGACATCATAATGGCAACCCACTGTGATGTCATAAATACAGTATTATGATATCACTGCATGCTAAAGCTGTAGCAGTAAAGGAACAGTTAGGAATGCCAGACCATCAGTGTTGCTGCTTGCGACCCGGGTTCGGGAACGAGCCCAGGATACTGGTGGGGGGAGACTGTTCACCTTCTCAGTGTGAGATGATGACTGATTCCTGATGCAGGAGCACCACCTAGGGGAGCACAGATGGAGAAATACAGTCAGGAAAGGCATGGGGCAGGGAGACAGAGGCTCAAGTGTGCCACACATGCTGTGTGCAATGTATGCATGCATGTTTACAGACGGGCATTTAGGGAGGCAAGAACAGAGGAGGAAATGCTTCCCAGTAGGCAGGATGGCATCTTGGCAGGCTTGCGCCACTTGTTTGCTCAGCAACAAAAGGAAAGGCATGGGGAACAGACTCTGAAGGCCCTACCACAGGGGGTAAACTGCAGGTCAGGGGGACAGTGGGACAGAGGCTAGGGACAGGGCTGGGTGTCTGTCATACGAGGCAGATGGTAGCCTTGGCTGAGGAAGGAAATAATTAAAAAAAAAAAAAAAGCAGCAAGTAAGAAGGGTAATGTTTAAACATATATTTTATTAATCACCAATATCAGAAAACAGAATGTAGAAGGACAACATAAGACTTTTGTTAACACATTACAGTTTTGTAAGTCTGCCTGGGTGTAAAAGTGTCTCTGACAAGTCACCTGCTTCTGAGCTAATGCTGAAATTGTGAAAGTAATGTACAATGGATTTTTTTTTTTAATTTATTGTTTATGCCCCCAATTCTCGGGGTCAGTCCTCCAGCTAGGAACCACAGGGCCATCCTCAGTCCCACACCTGACCCACAGCAGCCTACACCCACACAGCCTCGGTTTACCCTCTGGGCAGGGGTAGGGGGTGGCTGGCAACACCCCTAGTCGCGCACTTTGTCAGGTGGCTGGACAGTGGTTGTGAGGACTGCCCCAGACTACTGGGGTCCTACCAGAAGCCAGCATCAGGGTCAAGCTTTTTTGTTCCTGGTGCCCATGATCCCTGGGCAATGTAGCCATGCACATGGAGACCACGCTGCAAGCTTAGCCCTGACCATGACAATCTCTCCTTGGTAAGGCATTCT
Source organism: Neoceratodus forsteri (assembly GCA_016271365.2). Classification (NCBI taxonomy): domain Eukaryota; kingdom Metazoa; phylum Chordata; order Ceratodontiformes; family Ceratodontidae; genus Neoceratodus; species Neoceratodus forsteri. The sequence goes on from JADMNL010000032.1 coordinate 63,200,967, forward strand.
CGGCTACACTACCACCTGTGATCATTGAGGTGGTGGTACTGCAGTGCGAATGGCAACCCTCCCTCCCTGGAGAAGGAGAGCAGTCCACGGACTCTCAATTATCCCCGGTCAGCCCTCCAACAGCCCAGGTTTGTTCCTGAACCTGGGTCGTCGGCCTATGCAGGCAGCTCTACCGCTGTGCCGGTGGGCCAGCCTGTACATTGGATGTCAAGTGACCAGAGACTGCTCAAAGGTCTCCCCTCAGTCTGTAACAGGGAACAAACCTTACTGGCCTCTTTAACCTGTGATCCTAATACTGCAGTCAGTGGCTATAGTGGATGAAATTTACTTGCACTGCTGACATTTTTAAAAAATGCCATCAGAACAAAGCCCATATATTTCCTGTAGATGAGCTATTTACCCCAGTGTACCTACCTGGTTAACAAATAAATAGAATTACATTATGGCCACATAACGCCCTAATAATAGACAGGAATCCATTTCCTAAGTAGAATGGCGAGATTTAAAATAGCTTATAGAAGTAAATGGGGAGGGGGGGGGGCAGTGGCTTGGGAACCAGCAGATCACAGGTTCAAACCTCATCAATGCCAAATATTCACTGTGTGACTTGGGCAAGTCAAGGAGCAGCTGACGCCTTTGGGAAAACTCTGGAAAAACACAATATTTTGACACAGTTCAGCATGTATTTCATGCATCTTCTATACATTTCTCCTCTCCATTATTTATTACTGAAGAAATGCCCACAAAAAAAGGTCTTTATCCCTCACAGTTCATCTGCCTCTATAGCTTATTGCCTACTTGAAATTATAATGCTCTGTTGTGCCATTCACTGTCTGTTGCTATGGGAATAACTGTGATGTCACTAGCAGGTTATTACATCAGGATGAGAAGAAGCAATAGGGGCTGATAAACCCTAAGGAACAATTACCCTGTTTTCATGCATAACACCTCAGTAATAAATAATAGGGATAAGATATACACAGCTAATGAGAAATATAAAGCTGCTTTGTGTAAAAATACTATGTTTTTCAACATTATTCTCGAGGCGTCAGTGACTCTTGAGCCTCCCAGTGCTCCAGTTCACTGAGCTGCATAAATGGGTAGAAGCAGGAACATGAGGGGTCATGAGATGTTGCATCTCAGCTGGGCTAACCTGGGAAAATAAATCGTAAAATGAATAAAAATTCATGACAAAATTATGCTGAGATTTCAGAGTTTAATTTAGTTCATAATAAAGATGCAGCTGACCCAATTGTGAGGACAACTTCATCGCTTTCGTCTTCTTTAAATCGGGAACTGTGACTACGACACAATCACATCACTGCACTTCAGCTGCAAGATAGTCACTGTGAAGTTTATCTTTAAAAGACTAATTCACTAGTAAGTACACATAAAACCCCAGGTCTGGCTATTAAATATGACTGTTAAGCTCAAGTGATGGCATCATTTTCAATCCCCTTCAATATCTTCCTGATTCAATCTCTTAGCAATGAGAACAATGATTACAACACACCGCACTGCTATGCTTTAAAGAGCCACTTCAGAAGTTATTTGAAGAAAATAATTCACCAGAATGTAATAAAAGTCTCTGACTCAGTTCAGCGCTGCAAGACTAACAGAAAAACTTTTTTATTTTGCCATAAAAAAACTGCATTTAAAAAAGGTTAGCAGTTTTTGGTCATATCAATATTGCAACCACGTTCACATGAGCATAACCCTTTTGGACTGTGTTCAGATAAGGAGATTCAATTTTACACTCTGACTATAAAGACGCTCTTTGAAATAATGCCAGTTTAGAGACTGAATGTAGATATCTTTGAACTATAACAAATTCTTCTTACTACACTACCTATAAAACTGGAAGCAAAATTTCAGCTGACAACAGAATATGATACTGGTGTTGCTTTGTCTGCTGAAAACAATAGTGTTGCTGCTAACCGAACAGCTTGCTCGAGTCCAGTTTGCTAATACCCTGCATGAATTTTTTTCTACATAGGTTTTTCTGTCTCCTTTGTCTGGAGGGTGGCTGCATCAGCCTAATCTCCAGCCCCCCCCCCCCAGGTTGGCTGACCACCTCTCTCTGCTGTGTGATCGGTCGGGTTTTCTCCCCAAGAGTTACCCTCTCTTGCCAGTGCCGGAGGAGGAGGAGGACCGTCTTCTCCCCCCAAATCGAGGCGGACTGAAGATATTGCACAGAGTGGCGGTGCGGGTGTGGAAATGGGTGGGCTTCATGAAGCGCCCCCCAACATTCCTTATTCCATTTTTTGGTCCCTCGTGACTGTGGAGTGCTGGACTGGGTGTGTGGGCGTACCGTCCGGACGTAACCCACAGACCCTCCCTTCGCTGCCTCCCTGATCTGGTTTCACCTCTGGGCCTCCACTTGGGGGAAGCCTAGGCCAGGATGACAAGCCTCCCCACCCCAGGAGAGGAGAGCTGTCTGGATGGTAGATTCTCTCCCTCCCCGGCCATCCCGACGACCTGAGTCCTTTCCTGAACCTGAGCCACCAGCGTGGCAGAGGTAAGGTGCTAAGTGCCTCATCCCTCTCTGCCACCGGGCCCGCCACCTTGCATGAATTTATAGGTTTTGATCATGTCCCCCCTCTCCTGTCTAATCTCCAGTGAGTGCATGTTGAGGTTCTGCAGTCTTTAATCTTACCTTGCTGACTCTGTATCATCTTGCTCGCCCTCTTCTACACTGTCTCCAGCCTGTTTAAGTCTTTTAGATGTGGTTTCCAAAATTGTGAACGGTACTACTGAATCGGCCTCACCAAGGTTCTGTATAGGAGCAAGATGACCTCTTTCTCCTGCTGCTGAACCCCCTAAAAATGCATCCAAGCATTCTGTTTGCCTTCTCTACTTTATGGCATTCTGCTAATGTTTTGAGGTTGTCTGAGATCACATTCCTTTCCTCTTCGGTTGGTCACCCCCTTCCCCAACCTATACTCTACCCCTAGATTTTTGCTTCCCACGTTCATGACTTTGCCCTTTTTTTTGCATTGAAATCCAGCCGTCATGACTTAGACCACCTCTCAAGCCTCTCCAAGTCCTCCCACAAATCACAGATTCCCTCCTCACAATTAAACCTGCCACAGAGCTTGGTGCCATCCATAAATAGGCAGATTTTCCCTTTGATACCTTCCCCAGTGTCGCTAACAAAGATGTTAAAGAGTGTGTGCCTGAGAACTGACCCCTGTGGATCCCACTAGTAACCTCTCTCACACCTAAGAATTCCATTAATCACTACCCTCAATGTCCTTCCTAAACCCAGCTCCTCACCCACCTCGTCAGTCTGTTCACCATCCCGAGGTTCCCCAGTTTTTTTAACTAGCCTCTTGTGAAGAACATAGCTGAATGTCTTGATAAAGTCCACATAAAGTATTTCAGTTGTCTGACTGTAACAACAGTCCTCATTACCCTACCCAGTCAAAAAAGTCCATCAAATTTGTGTGAAACGACCTTCCTGCCACAAACCCAACATTCCATCTTGTAGCCCATTTACCACCAGGAACTCCACCAGTCTTTGCTGGATTATGGTTTCCAGTAGTCTGCCAACTGCTGATGTCAAACCGACTGGCCTGTAGTTCCCTGGCTCATCCTTTCCTCCACTTTTCTGTGGGGTACCTCATCCACTGTCAGTCATTTGGCACCCCTCCAGTCTCTAATGGGCAGTTGAAAAGGTCTGCCGGGGTGCAGCCAGCATCTGCGCCATTTTTCTCAGCACTATAAAGTGCAGTTTGTCTGGTCCTGTAGATTAATTTACTTTGAGTCCTGAGCCCCTTGAGCACCCTTTCCATGGCTACTGGTTCTATGCAAATTTTTGGCTCCCCTTCTGGTTTTGTACCAACTTTTGCCTGTGGTAGTGGCCCATCCTTCTCCTTTGTAAATACTGAAAAAAGTAACCATTCAGTATTTCTGCCTTTCCCTTATTATCCTCCATTCACCCTTCACCCTGTTTGACAATGCCTTCCTTCGTTTGTTTTTCCCCTCTTGTAGTAATGCAGTGAAAGAAGGCCTTTTCCAGCTCCTTAACTTCTCTCGCTATCCTTGGCTCTGTCCACTTTAGCCTTTCACACTGCCCTGTTGACCCCTCTCAGTTTATAAGATTGAAGTCCCTGCCCCCCACTTCTGAATCCCTTTCTATTTCTTAAACGTGTCTCTTTTTTTCTCTCACTGTAGCTGTCACCTCCCTTGTGACCAGTCCAAACCAGATCAGTTTTCTGTACCACTTTCTCTTCCCCATCTGCCTCAAGCAGGGCTAGTAACCTTCTGAATGCTCTTCTTAACGATGACTCACTTCCTTCCACCCTTCCTGATCCCTTGATTCCTTCAACCTGATTTAAGCTTCTTCCTTATTTCCTTCAATTGACCCTTCTGAAATCTAGGACTCAAGTTTTGGAGTCAGTGCATTTTCCTTGCATAGCTATACAGCAAACCACACTGATAGCTGGTTGTTTGTACCCAATGGGCCTATTCTGATGTCCCTGACAAAGTCTCTTTTTTAGCAGAAAGTCCAAGGTCACATCTTCCTCATAAGCTTCCTAACCCTCTGGGACCAAGAAGCCATCCTGGAATGCATCCAGGCTTGGCTGATTACTGCTGCTGCATGCCCCTGGGACGTCCCAGTCTACATCAGGAAGATGGACGTCTCCTGTGATCACCAAATTCCCATGTGCTGCTACCCCTTCTGATTTTTTTTTCCTTTCAAGCTCCCTGTGTATCGCTTCTTTTTTATTTGGGGGCCTACAGACCACTCCCTTACCTTCCTGCCCTTTTACCCACACTGTCTCTGCATCCACATTTTCACTTATCTCCTCGAGGCCTTGATGCCCGCCTTCATTTACCCTTCTGCCTTTTTCTTGAGCATGTATCACAAGGGGTTTCCATTCCTCCTTTTCACACGCCAATGACAGGCTCTCCATCCCCACATCTCGTCATTTTAACTGCGATATGGCAGGCAGGGTTCAGGAACAAGGTGGTGGAGGTTCATAACTGGCCTGCAGTGTGCTACTTGTGCACCACTACTGTAACAGTTGCTAAGCATGGAAACAGCAAACACAGATGTCCAGAAAGAACGGACAAGGTGCACGAGAGAATAAGAAAATGTACTAGCACCACCTCACCATAATCTATGCTTATTTGTATCAAGGCTCCATCTACATTGCTCCACAGGCATGAAATCTCACCATGGATACAGCTGAAATAACAGTTATTATCCTCAGCATTACTATACCACAAACTGGTGACTTCATCCCCATACCTCTTCGAATGTTATTTCAATAACTGTATGCATATACTGAACTTTGTACTATCATCTAGAGATTATCTGACTGGCAGTGCAGTCTAGAGGTTAGAGTAATGAGCTAATAGTGGCTTGGGGCATTCAGCAGACCTGATTTGATTCCCACAAACTCCACTTGCATACTGTGCACCCCTAAGCAAGTCACTTAACTGCCCTGTGCTCCCAGGACACACTTCAAAATGATCCACTGGAAACCACTGTAAATGTGTCACTGACTTAGTGGTGTATCCATTTCTCATGAATAAAAATTAACTATTACAATAATTTTTTTTAATTTAGCTTATCCACTGGCATTTTAAATGCTTTTGTTTCTAATACTGAATTATCCTTGCCCACTGGTCTCACTATGAACACCTCCAGGTAACAAATGTTAATTCGCAGCTAAGTCTGGCAAATGCTATGTGAGGAGAAATTGCAGTAGGTAGTGTCCAGGGAGCACGACAAATAAAAATTACGTACTCACTGTAGGAATATCTTCACCATTGATTCACGCTACTGGGTCTGAGCTGGAGGCATTAGGACCCCACGGGAGCCAGAGCTTTACAGGAGGGCTGACGCCAACGCAAGCTGCATACATGCATGGCGCCACGGGAGGGGGGCTCTTAGCACAACAGTGACCTCAGCACCAGCCCTCAATTGCCTCAGTATCTTTTTTTTTTTTTTAACTGAGAAGCTGCAGCATAACCTAAGAAATACTTAAGCTTTTAACCAGGGCATAAGATAGCCCTGGTGACCCATGTTATGAAAGGTAAACGAACCAGTAATACAGTGTCTTCACATCCCAAACCATGAAAAACAGGTGAAAAACAATAAAACATACTGGAATGAGCCAGGGGGGTGGCGGATGGGTGTGTGAATCAGCAGTGAAGATATTCCTAGAAGACCAAGAATTACGATAAGTACATCATTTTCATATATTCCAGGAATCAATCTTCACTCCTGATTCACACTAATGGGTCAGAGTACCAAGCTCAGACAAAAAAGCCAATGGACTAGGGCAGTACGAGCCAAGGGCTCAGTCAGGGCAGGAGTTCATTCAGGACTGTCCTGCCAAAGGTGGCATGTTGCCTGGCATGGACATCCAGGGCATGGTGCTTGACAAAAGTGTGCACTGTGCTCCAAGTTGCAGCTCTGTAGATATCACACATAAGTACAGAGTTAATCTCTACCTGCAATGTGGCAACTGCTCTAGTGGAGTGGGAAAGTACAGTTCGTAAGAACTTACCGTAACAGTAGATCTTCAAGAACAGCTCTTGCAGCAGGTTACACCATTTGGACTGAAACCAACAGGCGCCAGGACCCCACGGAAAAATTCTAGCTAGCAGTATCCCCAGCATCCCCAATTCTCCCGCCGGAGACTCCCGGCTCAAGTGTGACATCTGAAGGGGAGACCGAGGATCCGCTTCCAAAGGAAGGTTAGAAAAAAGGCATCAAAGGACGCTGTAGCCTAAAAACTAGGTAAGAAGACTCAACCTCCAGAGGGGAAGGTGGGAGGAAAACTACCTGCTGCAAGAGCTGTTCTCGAAGATCTACTGTTACGGTAAGTTCTTACGTAACTGTACTATCTTACCGAGAAACAGCTGTTGCAACAGATTACACCATTAGGACTGATTCCCAAGCAGAAAGGGAACAATTTGCTACCGGGAGGAGGGTAGGAGAGATGACTCAGACTTCAGGACAAGAGTCCTTGAAGGACCGCCAAGCCGAATCCAGCTCTATGCCTAGAGGCAATGTCCAAACTGTAGTGTCTGATGAAAGTGTGCACAGTGCTCCAAGTCGCTGCTGCACAGATGGCTGAAGTGGAGAAATTTTTGAGTGCAGCAAAAGAGGTAGCCACCTCCCCTTGTAGAATGACCCTTCACTGGTCCCGGTCAGGGTTTATTGCGCTTCTGATAACAGAACATAATGCACTTGACCAACCATCTGGAAAGCGACAGTTTGAAACAGGAGCACCGAGCAACGCTGTCGTAACAAACAAACAACTTGGTCCGACTACGATGGGCTTTGGTTTTGGTCAGATAATGTCTGAGACATCTATGCACATCTAGAGTGTGCAACACGGCCTCCCGATGTTACCGTTAATTCAGGTAATACACGGCAGGTCTATATCCTGGTTGAGTGTGACCTCTGAGACCACTTTGGGAAGGAATTTAGGAATTTTCTTAAGGACACCCTGTCCTTCTGAAAACCAAATAAGGATCCTTGCACCGAGTGCATGAAGCTCAGGAACTCTTCTGGCAGAAGTAACAGCAACTAAAGGGGCGTCTTCCAAGTGAGGAGACGCAGTTCGCAATCCGCGGCTGGTTCAAAAGGAGGTAGAGTAAGCTGCTCTAAAACAAAGTGGAGATCCCAAGGTGGAACCTGGTCTCTGATAGGAGGTCTCAGGTGCAGGATGCCATGCAAAAAAGCGTGTGAAGTCTCTAGTTGAGCTAGATAGCTATGACCGATCAGTGAATAATATGCCGAAATGGCGCACAGGTGAACCTTAATGGAAGAGTAGGCAAGGCCTGCCTCATACAGGGTTAGAAGGTAGTCTAACACTGACCTCTCTGAACAATCCAATGGGGTCAATCCGCGAGCTTGAGCCCAGATGCAAAATCTGCGCCACTTCATGGCGTAAGTGGTGTGAGTGGAGGGTTTTCTGGCTGCCGCCAGAATGTCCGCAACTTCCCGAGAGACCCCATATCTCAGGACTGCTATGTCTTTAGGAGCCAGGCATGCAGGTTCAGCGACCGAAGATCCGGATGGACTAAGGAGCCTGCCTTCTGGGGCAGAAGTTGAGAGCTGAATGGCAGAGGCACTGGAGGTTCCTGGGTCAGCTGGTGTAATAGAGGGAACCAAATTTGCCTGGGCCAAAAGGGCGCTACCAGAATCAGTGATGCCCGCTGTTGTCGGAGCTTCAGTAAAACCCTCTGGATCAAAGGGAAGGGCAGGAAAGTGTAGAGGAATCTGCCCGTCCAAGAGAGGGACAACGCATCTCGCCAGAAAACACCAGGCCCTGGATCTAGCAAGCAAATATTGGGCAGTTTTGCATTGTATGGGGACGCGAAAAGGTCCAATTCTGGTGTCTCCCATCTGTGAAACAGATCCTCTGCGACTTCCTGAAGCAGTTCCCATTCGTGGACTCTGGCCTGTGATCGGCTGAGACTGTCCACGATTGTGTTGTCCACTCCGGGAACGTGCACTGCAATAATATCTGCGCCGTGTTGCAGTACCCAATTCCAGACCTTTTGAGCCTCCCAGCAAAGGGGGTAGGAATGAGTGCCTCCTTGTTTGTTGAGATAGCACATCACTGCAGTATTGTCTGTTTGAATCAGAAGAGTACCCGGTGGAATGTCCGTCTGGAATGCTTGTAGGGCATAGAGGATGGCTTTCATCTCCAGAATATTTATGTGCAGATGGGACTCTAGAGATGACCATGAGCCTTGGAGTCCTGACCCCGCTGAGGTGTGCTCCCCATCTGGATCCCGAGGCATCCGTGGAGAGTGTCACTAAAGGAGATGGCGCCATGAAGGGGACTCCTTTCGAGAGACGGTCCAGGACGAGCCACCACTGCCAGTCTCGGATGACAGCATTCGTGATCCAGACTGGACACTGCATATGAACTTGCTTCTGGTCCCACTGAGCCCGCAACATCCACTGGGTAACCCACATATGGAGTTGGGCTAGGGAAACCGTCGCAATGGCAGCCGCCATATGTCCGAGCAGGCAAAGAATGGTCCTGGCGGGCACCGTTGTCTTTGTCATTGTGTCCCGTATGAGGGATTTGATGTGTTCCGCCTTGTCCAAAGGAAGAAATGCTCTCCCTTGAATGGTGTCCAGAACTGCTCCAATAAATTGCAGAGTCTGAGATGGGACAAGGTGAGACTTCTCCTGGTTGATGATGATGCTCAATGATTGGAAAAGAGAACAAGTATCCTGAATCGCGGACATCAGGGCTTCCCGAGAGGGTGCCATGAAGAGCCAGTCGTCTAGGTACGGAAAAACATAGTGGCCCTGCCTCCTGAGAGTTACTGCCATGCACTTCATAAACACCCGAAGTGCGGAAGACAGTCTGAACAGGTGGGCTCGGAACTGGTAGTGGCACCCCAGAAACTCGAAGCGCAGAAACCTTTGATGCGTTCGAGTGATCGGGAGATGTAGGTAAGCATCCTGCATGTCAACGGCTAATATCGCCTTCTTTGAGCATGGGGATGAGACCCGGTAGGGTCACCATGCGGAAGCGTTTGTATAACACAAATGTGTTGAGATCGCTGAGATCTAAGATCGGGCGCAAGTCCCCTATTTTCTTTGGGACCAGGAAGAAGTGGGAATAATAACCTTTTCCTTTTTGGTCAGGTGGAACGTACTGTATGGCCTCCTTGTCCAGGAGGGCCAAGATCTCCTGCTGGATGAGCAGAGCATGCTGACCCGAGTAACGGGAGAGCAGGAGAGGTCTGGACAGTGGGTGGCCGAGGAACTCTATAGAGTGTCCTCGCTGTACCAACTGTAACACCCACCGGTTGGAGGTGATCCTCTGCCATCCCAGAAGGTAATGAGAGATGAGACCCCCGACCTTTATCCATTGATCTAGAGTAGAGGGGCGAGGGCCGGGAAGGAGTCACACTGTGGTGGCACTGGGTCCGTGGGCGGGCTGCCTTGGGATGCTTTGAGCCCTGGCCCATGGGGAATCTGGTTTGACCTTTGTGACCAAAATTGCCCTGGGGTTGCTGGCCAGAACGTGGCTGTTGCCATTGCTGCCTGCTCGAAATGGTTCTGGTTCCTCCGAAAGGAACCAGATTTGGGCCTGTACATAGCCTGTACAGTCCAAACTGCCTTTCCAGCATCCTGTAGCTTGGTGATGACCTTCTAGGATTCCTCACCGAACAGGACAGCTCCGTTATAAGGGATGTCCAGGATATTCTTCTGAATGTCCGGGGTGAAACCGGAGACTCTCAACCAAGAGTGTCTCTGAAGACTAACTCCAGTAGCTGCTCCCCTGGCGGCCGAGTCCACTGAATTGTAAGCGGCTCGAAGAACCTGGGTCCCCATGTCCGACCCAGTATGAAGGAGGCTGAGCAGCTCCTCTTTCTTTTCGCCATCCGAAAAGTCCTTCAAAAGGTCTTGGCCCTGCTCCCAGAGGGCGTTTTGAAATTGCACCACGTGCGTGAGGTAATTCAAAGACCTTATCGAGCATGTAGCAGCCACATACATGCGTCTTCCCATACAATCTAATTGCTTAGATTCTTGGTCCGGAGGCTGGGTACTCAAGTGTTGAGGTCGTTGAGACCGATCATGAGACGCTGTAATGACCAGTGAGTCTGCCAGGGGTTGTTGTGCTAGATACAGGTCCTCCATAGGAGCTCTGTAGAGGCGGTCAGCCTTCTTAGGAAGAGCCGGTGTCGAGTGCGGATGCTTCCAAGCCACCTTGGTGACATCCGTGAAGGTGTCCACTAGAGGTGGGACCACCACAGGCTTTGGGTCCTTTTGCCGAAGTTAACGGGCAAGGCGTTGTCTCTCGGGGTCCAAGTCTTCAGTCTCCCATCCCATATTCTCCTGGATGTGCCTCATGATCTCAGAGAAAGAGGGATCATCCAGGGGTGACCTTGGCTGGTCTCGTGGGTCTGGTGATGGGGGACTATAGGGGGATGGAGACCTGGAGGTATCGGACGTGTCTGGAGTCATCCCCCGGTGGGTGTCGTCTGTCCCTGGCTCGTTTAGGGCTTGGAGACCCAGAGGGAGACCATGATGGGTGTCTTTTTCTCTCTCTAGATCTGCCCCTAGGAGGCTGAGTTGGCTCTGTAGGGGTCGGGGGTCTTGAGCCTTCACCCTCCAGAGGAGGGGGTGTAGGTGGAAGACGCTTACTGGGGACCATATCCTTTCTGATGGTCTCCCACCAGAAGGTGAACAATTCCTTCACCTCCTGAATGTTCATACTGACAGCGGGCCTGGCGTCAGTGTGGGTCTGCCGTCGGGTCCTGGGGCTCCACGGATCCGTCGATGGCTCCCGGGCGGGCGGCATCCTCCGTGCCGCCAGTCTGGTTGTCCGGCAGTGCGGCAGCCTCCTCTCCTGAAGACCCCTGATATCTGGTGTCACCCGGAGTCGGTACAACTGCTGTCGGGTCGGGAGTCCATTTTTCGGGCGTCGGGTCAGGCACCTTTTTACTCTGTGACGTCCGCTTAAGAGGCGTCAGATCCTTGGTCTTCCTTTCCGGGGCCTTGGGAGGCTGGGAGACGGACCTGAGGTCGGTGTCCCACATCGGCCTGACGCCCCGCTAGATTTTGAGGAAGACTTCCTATGTTTTTCTGAAGAATCAGGCCTGGAAGAAGACTTGGGCACCTGGAGGGTCTTAAGCGGGTGCAAGGAGGCTGAAGAACCCCCTGAAGACCTTACCTTAACTGGGGAGGTTGGGAGCGGGCCCGGGAAGGAGAACAGTCGGACTGTGTAGAGCTGGAGCTGGCCCTGGATTCAGAGGCCCTGCTGGGGGATCCCGACCTACCTGAGTCCCGGTGCTTCCCGGTCTTATGGGAAGAATCCCCTTTGGAGGAAGGTCTTTTTTCCATTTTGTGAAGTTTCTCTTCCAGAAGGAACAGCTGAAGGGCCTTTTGGTGGCAGATCCTGGTCCTGCTATTAAATTGTTGGCAGATGGAGCAGGCCTAGTTGTCATGCTCCGGGCCCAGGCACCTCACACAAGCCGAATGATGGTTGGCAAAGGGGATTTGCTTGCTGCAGGTGCACTTTGAGGGGTGTCCTTCGAGAGAAGGAGTTGGAGAAGTAGACATGGGTTTTGTAAAGATTTAGTGCGTTGTATCGTTGATGCAGATGTCCGTGAGGTCGATGCTGGGAAGTCAACGGTGGGAAAAGAACTGGGGATGCTGGGAGACCGCCCCCTTTTATGTGATGCCTGATGTTGTGGAGGGGCTGACGTCGGGGGTGGTCCCCCGCTGGATACTGCTAGCTAGAATTTTTCTGTGGGGTCCTGGCGCCTGCCGGCTTCAGTCCAAATGGTGTGACCTGCTGCAAGAGCTGTTTCTCGAAGTAAAATCGTACATGACCCTCTAGCTTGACCAAGCCAAGGCATAGCAATGGCACACGTAGCTCACAATTCAAGCAAAATGTACTTGACTGTAACAGGCTGTCCTTTCTGATTATGGTCAAAGGAGACAAAGAGCTGTTTGGATTGCCTGAAGTCCTTTAGCTCTGTCCAGGTAAAACACAAGGACTCTCTTAACATTCAGGGAATAGAGAGTGCACTCTCCTTCATTCTTGAATTTGGCAAAGTAGGTAGGCAGCATTAGTGGCTGGTTCAGATTGAACTCTGACACCATCTCAGGTAGAAACGTAGGGTGTGTATGAAGAACTACTGTGTCTTTGTGGAAAACAGTATATGGAGGATCTGTGACCAAAGCAAGGATTTTGACACTCTGCGAGCAGAGGTGATGGCCACTAGAAATGCTGCTTTCCAAGTTAAGAAGTTTAGCTCACAAGCCGCAGGAGGCTCAAGAGTTTGCATGTGAGCATATCCAGCTAAAGGTTTATATTCCAGGCAGCAATCAGTTTCCTGATGGGAGGCTTGTGTATAAGATGCCCTAAGGAACCTCCTCAACAGTGGCAGCTGTACCAGGCAAAGTGTACTGATGGGCTTGTGGTATACAGATTGAGCACACAGTTGGACCTTGATTGTAGAATAAAGCAGACCAGTATCAGAAAGGTCCAGCAAGTACTCCAGAACCTTGTCCAGTGGGCAACAAAAGGGGTCCATGTGGGCACCAAATGGAAAATCTTTTCAACTTGGCTGTGTAAGTTTTCTTAGTGGAAGGTTTATAAGCAACCAAAAGTATTTCAGAGACCCTGTGAGATACCTTGTGCCCGTTTACGTCTCTCTTCAGGAGCCAGGCCTGAAGATGAAGGGAGTGCAGGTTAGGATGAAGGAGGTGAACCCTGAGTCAGCAAGTCCATTCTGAGTGAAAGAATCCTTGGTTTGGTGACTGACAGTCTGTTCAACAGAGGAAACCATGTATGCCGAGGCCAGCAGGGGCAACTAGAATCATCTTGTCTCCATGCGTCCCCAGTCTGAGCAATACCCTCTGCACCAGAGGGATTGGTCGGAATACAGAAAGAAATAGAGTTTGCCAATGCAGTCTGAATGCATCCTTACAGAAGATGCCAGGTCCTGGATTTCTGGAGCAGAATCGATGCAGTTTGGCATTGAGTGGAGCTGCAGAGAGGTCCACAACTGGGGTATCTCATTTGTTGAACAGCAATCTCATGACATTTGGAGCTAGTGATCACTCGTGACGATTGGCCTCTGTTCCGCTGAGCTCATCTGCCAGAGAGTTTTGCACTCCTGGCAGATAAATGGCTTGCAGCAGTATCCCCTGCTCCAGGCACCATACCCACACTTTCATTGCCTCCCTACAGAGAGGGTAACAGTGTGATCCTCCCTGTTTGTTGTTTGAGTACATCACAGACTTACTGTCTGTCTGTCTGTCTAGAGAAGGACTGTTCTGTGGCTGACGAGATCCACTAGGCTCGCAGGCCGTATAACACAGCTCTCATTTCCAACACACTGATGTAGAGATGAGTTCCAGACACCTTGTGTTTGCAGGCCCTGACAGTGGGCTCCCACCCCAACAGGGAGGCATCCATGGTGAGAGTCACCTGAAACTCTGGCTGGGAGAAGGGAAAGTCCTAGAGAAGCCTATTCTCCACTGACCACCATGTTAGTGACTGAACCAGGGGCTTGGTCACCTGGATGGGGTAGGTCTGAGTACGTGATGCTTGTGACCACTGTGCACTTGGCATCCACTGAGCCGTTCTCATGTGCAACTTTGCCAGGGGAACTGTGAACACTGAGAGGCTATCAGACCTAGCATGTGTTGCATGGTGTGGGCTTGTAAACAGTTTTGTGCGCCATGATGTAGCATGCCATTTGCAGTATCTCCTACACTCTGCTCTTTGGTAGAAAGGCTCAAGCCTTGGTCATATCCAAAAGAGTTCCCATGAACAGCAGCTGCTGTGAGGGCTGGAGCTTATACTTCTCTAGATTCAGAAGAACCCCCATGGACGTGAGGAACTGAGAGGTCGTGGCTATCTCCTGTCTGAATGGACTGGCTTATGACAGGGTAGAATAGGACCCTGTCCCATTTGTTGTGGAGAATGTGTTTAAATGCAAGGATCTGTCCTTTTCTGTCCCTTCTCTGTCTGGTTGCGCAACCAAATTTTCCTGTGAGACCTCGGACTTGATCAGCCCGAACAGTCTCACAATTCTTTGCCTCTCTCTGTCTCTAAGTTTTCTCTTGCTATCTGTTTTTCCTCTCTTGCATATCTATAACAGCTAATATAAAACTATGTGCAAATCAACATACGGAATGAAACTGATAATGGTATCACATTTGTTTGAAAACTATGGTGTTACTGTTGAAATATATATATATATTTATAATTTGAGATGACTATAGAAAGCAAGAGGTTATTTGGGTGCAAATGTCTGAGCCTTTTGCAAGGGCTGTAGGGGCCTCAGGAAACATATTCTGTTCTAGCAGCTCCTGATATTTACGAGAACAGAACATTCTGCAAAAACAGGATGCTTGCTAAGGATGGGGGTTGAAAAGACTTATAAAAGAACAGCTGAACTGCAAAAAGGAGTATTACAAGAAAAAGGGACACAAAGACTGAAGAAAGATTTTATTTTTTCCCTCTGTACATAGTTATTCTAAACAAGTTTTTTTTTATGCTACTGCAACTGCCAATAAATAGTTTTGTTGAACTCTACAACTGCTCCTGGTTTTCCCTATGCTTCCTGACCTGCGCCTCGATGACATGGCTATCAATCGGTTATCCAAGTAAGGGTTAGATCTGGTGTACCATCTTCCACTTCCTCTGGTGTGCTCCGAGTATTGCAAAGCACTTTGTAAACAGTTGAGGTGTCAAGGAAAGCCCAAAGGGCAGGACACTGAACTGATAATGCTGTCCCAGCACAAGGAAAGTACAGTTACGTAAGAACTTACCGTAACAGTAGATCTTCGAGAACAGCTCTTGCAGCACGTTACACCATTAGGACTGAAGCCGGCAGGCGCAAGGACCCCACAGAAATTTTCTAGCTAGCAGTATCCAGCAGGGACTGCCCCCGACGTCAGGCACCATATAAAAGGGGGCGGTCCCCCAGAATCCCCAGTTCTCCCGCCGGAGACTCCCAGCCGCTAGATGACATCAGAAGTGGAGACTGAGGATCCACCATGAAAAGGTATTCAGAGCGGTGTTAGAAACACCTAATTCTAGAAAAGAGACATCGGAACAACTCTACCTCCAGAGGGGATGGTGGGAAGGAAACTACCTGCTACAAGAGCTGTTCTCGAAGATCTACTGTTACGGTAAGTTCTTACGTAACTGTACTATCTTACTTTGAGAAACAGCTCTTGCAGCAGGTTACACCATTAGGACTGATTCCCAAGCAATACTGGAAATCCCTCACAGGTGGGAGGAGGCTAGGTAGAGATCGCGAGTTGGACCAAAGCCTAGGATAGGAGTCCTTGAAGGCCTGCTAGACCAAACCTAGCTCTTCGCCGTGATGCAACATCCAGGCTATAATGCCTGATAAACGTGTGCACGCTGCTCCAAGTAGCTGCTGCACAGATGGCTGACGTGGACACGTTCTTCATGGCCGCAAAGGAGGTAGCCACCCCCCTTGTGGAATGACCCTTAACCACGCCCAGAAAAGGTTTGTTACGTTTCTGGTAACAGAACGTGATACAATGGATGAGCCACCCGGACAGCAACTGTTTAGAAACCGGAGCTCCCATCATCCTATGGGTGAAGGAGACGAAAAGCTGATCAGATTTACAGTGGTGTCTGGTTCTGGTCAGGTAGTATCTTAGACACCTATACACATCTAGAGTGTGCAACAGGGCCTCGCCTCTATTAGAGTATTTAGGGAAATACACTGGTAAGTCAATGTCCTGATTGAGGGCCAGAGCTGAAACCACCTTAGGTAGAAACTTTGGATTTGTCCTTAGGGACACCCTGTCCTGGTGAAAAACCAAATAAGGTTCTTTGCACATCAGTGCGTGAAGTTCAGAAATCCTTCTGGTCCAAGTAACGGCAACTAAAAGTAACGTCTTCCATGTCAGGAGACGTAAGTCGCAATCCGCGGCTGGTTCAAAAGGTGGCAGCGTGAGCTGCTCCAGGACAAAGGGTAAATCCCATGGAGAAATAGGATCCTTAATCGGAGGTCTAAGGTGGAGAACACCTCTCAGGAAGCCTCGTGCTGTGTCCAACTGAGTTATGGGACGTCGGCCTATAGGTGTATGATATGCTGAGATGGCACAAAGGTGTACTTTAATAGAGGAGTAGGCCAAGCCTGCCTGGAAGAGAGACAGGAGGTAGTCCAAGACCGACCTTTCCGGACAATCCATCGGGGAAAGTCCTTGTGCTTGAGCCCAGAGGCAAAATCGGCGCCATTTCATGGCGTATGTGGCATGAGTGGCCAGTTTTCTAGCAGCCGCTAGAACATCTGCTACCTCTTGCAAGACCCCGTACTGCATGATAGCTATGTCTCTAGGAGCCAGGCATGCAGGTTCAGAGAGCGACGGTCTGGATGGACCAAAGAACCTGCCTCCTGGGGCAATAAGTGAGAGCCGATTGGCAGAGGCACCGGAGGTTCCTGGGACAGCTGGTGTAGCAGAGGGAACCAAATCTGTCTGGGCCAAAAGGCGCGATAAATATCAGCATCACCTGCTCTCTCCGGAGTTTCAAAAAGACCCTCTGGATCAACGGGAAGGGAGGAAACGCACAGAGGAATCTGCCCGTCCAGGAGAGGGACAACGCGTCTCGCCAGAAAACACCAGGCCCTGGATCTAGCGAGCAGAAATTGGGCAGTTTTGCGTTGGATGGGGACGTGAAAAGGTCTAACTCTGGTGTGCCCCATCTGTGAAACAGGTCCTCTACTACCTCCTGGAGTAGTTCCCACTCATGGACTCTAGCCTGAGAGCGGCTCAGGCTGTCTGTGATGACACTGTCCACTCCTGGGACATGAACAGCAATGAGGTTTGCGCCGTGTTATAGAACCCAATCCCATACCCTCATGGCCTCCCTGCAAAGCGGGTAGGAATGGGTGCCTCCTTGTTTGTTGAGGTAATACATCACCGTGGTATTGTCTGTTTGTAAAAGGAGAGTACCCGGTGGGATCTCCAACTGGAAGGCCTGCAGGGCACAAAGAACTGCTCTCATTTCCAAAATATTTATACGGAGATGAGCTTCCTGGGATGTCCACGAGCCCTGAGACCTGACCCCGTCGAGGTGTGCTCCCCAACCAAACCCTGAGGCGTCCGTGGAGAGCGTCACAATCGGAGACGGTGCAATGAACGGGAACCCTGTCAACAGGTTCTTTAAATCTAGCCACCATTGCCAATCCCGGATTACGGTATTTGTGATCTGAATTGGAAGCTGCAAATGGTCTTGCTTCTGATCCCATTGAACCCGTAACATCCAGTAGGCCACCCGCATATGGAGACGGGCTAGCGGGACTGTTGCAATGGCCGCAGCCATGTGTTCGAGCAGGCGAAGGACCAGTCTGGTTGGGACTGTCTTCTTTGCCAGGATGTCCCTGATGAGAGATCTGATGTGTTCTGCTCGGTCCTGGGGCAGAAAAGCTCTCCCCTGGACGGTGTCCAGAACTGCACCTATGAACTGCAGATTCTGTGATGGAACCAGGTGTGGTTTCTCTTGATTGTTAACGATGCCCAACGTCCCAAACAGGGACTGAGTACAGTGAATTGCGGACATCAGAGCCTCCCGAGAGGGTGCCATGAGGAGCCAGTCGTCCAGGTAGGGGAACACATAGTGGCCTTGTCTCCTTAGAGCCACTCCTGTCTGCCATGCACTTCGGAAACACCCAAGGTGCCAATGACAATCCGATAGGGAGGGCTTGGAACTGATAATGGCAACCTAAAAATTCGAAGTGTAAGAACTTCCTGTGCGCTTGAGCAATGGGTGTGTGCAGGTAGGCATCCTGCATGTCCAGGGACACTAGGAAGGCACCCTTCTTGAACATGGCTATCAAGCCAGGAAGGGTCACCATGCGGCAGTGTTTGTAAAGGACCGAAGCATTGAGATCGCTGAGATCCAGTATTGGACGGAAGTCCGCTGTCTTTTTTGGAACCAGAAAGAAGTGGGAATAGTAACCTGCACCTCTCTGGTTCCTCGGTACATACTCAATAGCTTCCTTTCCCAGAAGCACGAGCATCTCCTGCTGTATGAGCAGTGTGTGCTGACCGAATAACACGAAAGCAGGGGAGGTCTTGACGGTGGGTGGTCAAGGAATTCTATAAAGTGACCTCTCTTGGCCAGTTGAAGGACCCACCGGTCGGCGGTAATCGACTGCCACCCTGATAAGTGGCAAGCGCTGCGACTCCCAACCTTTTCTGCCCGTTGATCCAGAGGAGGGGCAGGGGCAGGGAAGGAGTCATGCTGTGGCGGCATTACCCCCTGCAGGCTGGGCCAGTTTGGTATACTGCTGACCTTGGCCTGGGGAAGACTTAGGTTGGGCCTTACGGTGGAAGGTGCCCCTTTACTGCTGGCTGGAACATGGCTGCTGTCGTTGTTGTCAGCCGCAAAAACGGTTCTGGTTCCTACAAAAGGAACCAGATTTGGGTCTGTACAGTCCTTACTGCCTTCCCGGCATCCTGAAGCTTGGGGATGACCTTTTCAGAGAGTTCACCAAACAGGACCTCTCCGTTATAAGGGATGTCCAGGATACTCTTCTGTATGTCTGGGGTAAATCCGGAGACACGGAGCCAGGAGCGTCTCTGGAGACAGATGCCTGAAGCTGCATCCCTGGCAGACAAGTCCGCAGAATCATATGCGGCTCTTAATACTTGGGTCCCCACGTCTGACCCTGTGCGGAGGAGGTTCAAGAGCTCTGCCTTCTGCTCACCATCCGGTAGTTTGTCAACCAGGTCCTGACCCTGTTCCCACAGGGCATTCTGATACTGAACCATATGAGTCAGATAGTTCAGTGACCTGATGAAGCATGTTGCAGCCGCATATATGCGCCTCCCCAGGGCATCCAACTGCTTGGATTCCTGGTCCGGTGGCTGTGTACTCAGATGCTGTGGTCGTTGAGACCGATCATGGGAGGCCGTAATGACCAGGGAATCAGTTAAGGGTTGTTGTGCCAAGTATGGGTCCTCTGCAGGGGCCCTGTACAGGCGGTCAGCTTTCTTCGGCACCGCGGGGGTGGAGTGCGGACGCTTCCACATAGCCTTGGTGATGTCCGCGAAGGTGTCCATCAAGGGTGGCACCACCACAGGCTTAGGGTCCATCTGCCGAAGGTAACGAGCTAGGCGCTGTCTCTCGGGGTTGAGATCTTCCGAATCCCATACCATGTTCTCCTGGATGTGCCTCATGATTTCGGAAAAAGAGAGATCATCCGAAGGTGACCTGGGCAGGTCTCGTGGGTCAGATGATGGGATGCTGATTGGAGAAGGAGATCTAGAGGTATCTGAGGTGTCAGGTCTAGAATCATCTCCCTGAGGAGTGGACCGTCGGCGTCTGGGTCACTTAGGACTGGGAGACCCTGAGGGAGATCTTGAAGGGGGTCTTCTCCGTTCTTTGGATCTTCCCTTAGGAGGTGAAGTAGTTTCCCTGTGGGTCTGTGGTCTTCCTGCTGGCCCCTGCGGTGGAGTAGGAGGTGAAGGAGTAGGAGGAGGTTTTACTGGGATCACATCCTTCTTTATTGTGTCCCACCAAAAGGTGAAGAGATCTTTGACCTCCTGAATATTCATACTGGACGACGGACCTAGCGTCAGTGGTCTGTCGCCAGTATCGGGTCCAAGGACGTCACCGGGTTTGGCGAAGGCTCCTGTGGAAGCCCGGCATCCTCACTGTCACCTGCCTGGTCATCAGGCAATGTTGGGTCCTCCTCTGTAGAGTCCCAGCGACTAGTGTCCACCGGTAACGGGAAGGCAGTCTTCGGCTCCGGTGAACATCTCACTGACGTCTGGTGCTTAGCAGATGTCTGGTCTGACGGGCGTTTAACCGATGAAGGGTTGGTAGCCCGCTTCGGGTCCGTTGTCAGTTTTAGGGATGTCAGGTCCTTAGTCTTCCTGGGAGGGGGATCTGGACCCCTAGGAGGCCAATCTGGCGTCGGAGTCCCGGTGTCTCTCTGAGGAAGTTTTGAAGAGGACTTGGACCGGTGATGGTCTGAAGACTTCAAGGAGGCCCAGGAGGGTGTTGAGGAAGCCGAAGGCCTGGAAGTCTTGATGGGATGCAGAGAAGCCGAAGTGCTGCCTGAAGACTTAACCTTTACTGGAGGGGGCTGAGAGTGAGCCCTGGAGGGAGAGCAGTCTGAGCGTGTGGAGCCTGAGCTGGTGCGTGAGTCCAAGGCCCGGTTAGGGGATCTGGACCAGGCCTTCTCCCGATGTTTGTCCCGGTGCTTATGGGACTTAGAGGTAGATTCACCTCTGGAGGCAGGGTCTTTGTCCATGCTTTTCAACTTTTCTTCCAAGAGGAACCCCTGAAGTGCCTTATGGCGGTGCATCCGGGTGCGACTATTGAACTGCTGGCAAAAGGAGCAGGCCTTGGTGTCGTGTTCTGCGCCTAAGCACCGCAGACAGGATGAATGTAGATCCTTGAAAGGGATCTGTTTGCCACAGGCATACTTGAAGGGACGTCCTTCTGAGGAAGGAGTTGGAGATGCCGACATTTAGAAGAAAACTTTGAAGGTTCTAGGCGTCGTTTGCTAGAGTGGGACCGTGAGGCCGATGCTGGCGCGTCGACGGCAGGAAAAGAACTGGGGATTCTGGGGGACCGCCCCCTTTTATATGATGTATGACGTCAGGGGCGGGGCTGACGTCCGGGGTGGTCCCCGCTGGATACTGCTAGCTAGAAAATTTCCGTAGAGTCCTGGCGCCTGCCGGCTTCAGTCCCAATGGTGTAACCTGCTGCAAGAGCTGTTTCTCGAAGTAAGATATTAAAGGTATCTCTGGTGGCTGGGATGCACCAGAATGTCATGGTATGCATCCTGCATATCCAGCGAGGCTAACCAATCCTGAGATTTGAGAAGGGAAAGCAGAAACCCTCGAGAAATCTCTTCAAACTTTTCTCGATCCATGAATCTATTCACATTTCTAAGGTCGAGAATGGGATGCAAGCTCCCTGATTTCTTTGGTACTAGAAAGTAGTGGGAGTAGAAGCTTGTGTTTCCCTCGGACTCTGGCACTATTTCCACTGCCCTGTTGTTCAGAAGGCCCACAATCTCCTGCGCAAGAAGATCTGAGATACTGTATGAACTGATAAGAAGGGCTGCCTTCTGGGTGGATAGTCTGGTGGGATTGCTGTGAAGTCTAGTGAGTATCCCTCCTGAATGATCCTGAGGACCCACTTGTCCATGGTAATGGACTCCTATTGATGGTAAAACTGGGTCAGGTGCCCTCCCTCAATGGTAGGAGAGGTCTGCCTCAGGAAGCTGAGGCAGGACTGTGGCTGGAGCTTCAGAGGGCGGCACTAGATGCTTACGGCATCTGTACCTTTGGCTGTGCCTTTTTCCGAGGCTGGGATTTGTTGTGGGCTGCCCTGAGTGTTCCACAAAAGGACTGCCTGCTCTGAAAGAAGGTATGTCCTTCCCCCTCTGAGGATTAGCAGCGACTGACCTAGAAGTCTTGAGACTAGTCCTAGTTCCATGGGACACCTTGACAGACTTCTCTACCTGGTGTTCAAACAGATAAGTTCCATCAAAAGAGACATTCATAAACCTGTTGCTGGATGTCTTGAGAAAAGCCAGCAGTGCGTAGCCAGGAATGCCTTCGGATGCAGATGTCTTACAGTGGCACAATGGGAGGAAGTGGCAAAAGCATCCGCGGCAGCTTTGAGCTCATGACTGTTGGACTCAGTTCCATACGTGGCACTCAGCAGAATCTTTTGCTTAGTCTTTCTGTGAAAGACTTAAGTGATCAACAAAGGGTATATTCATATTTGGAAAAGTGCTCTCGGTAGCTAGCAATCCAGATACCTAGGGTAGCTGCTGCAAAAAGCCCACTTGCCCACAGTATCAATCTTGCATGACTTCTTATTAAGGCCTCTTGGGGAAGAATGGTTTTGTCATTCTCAGTGAGAATAACAAAGGCATCAGCTATAGGTTAAGAAACATACAATACACTGCTCTATGCTTGTGGCAATGTATTTTCTGTCTATTTGCTTGCACACAGGTGGAATAGAAGCAGGCCTACTCCAGACCATATCAGACAGGGTTTCAAATGTGTCTGGAATAGGAGGAAAGTACAGTTACGTAAGAACTTATTTAACAGTAGATCTTTGAGAGGAGCTCTTGCAGCAGGCTATTACCATTAGGACTATGCCGCAGGCACTAGGACCCACCGGAAAACTCTTAGCTAGCAGTGTCAGCGGGGCCACCCCGATGTCGGCTCCACCCTGACGTCAGCCAATGGTACAAAGGGGCAGTCCCAGCCCACCTTAGTTCGCCCACCAGAGACCCGTGAACAGGTCCCGGCAGGCATACCAGGTGGAAGCTTGCCAAAAAAGGATGTGATGCTGCTCACCAGGGGGAAGGAGGGGAGGAAAGCAACGCCTGCTGTAAGAGCTCCTCTTGAAGATCTACTGTTACAGTAAGTTCTTACGTAACTATACTTCAAGTGGGAGCACTTGCAGTAGGCTATTACCATTAGGATTGAGTCCCAAGCAGTCCCGCGAAAAGGAGCAAAAGGAGATAAGGGAGGCGACTGAACGCAGCAGTGCTGACTAGGCACTCTAAGAAAGAAGGCCCTGAAAGGACAGCTAGGCCGAACCCGGCCCTACACCTAAAGGCAATGTCCAAACTGTAGTGCCTAACGAAAGTATGCACTGAACTCCAAGTAGCCGATGTGTAGATGTCCCCACTGGAGACATTATGTAAAGATGCAAAAAAAGTGGCCACTTCCCTGGTAGAATGACCTCTGACTGAACCGGGAAGGGTCTGCTTGTACTTGTAACAGTAAACAATACAATTAACCAGCCATTTAGAAATAGTCTGTTTTGACACCAATCTGCCTAGGCAGCAGGGCGCAAAAGCAACAAAGAGCTGCTCCGTCTTGCGGTGAGTAGCAGTGCACATGAGATAATACTTCAACACCCTGTGGACATCCAGAGTATGCAGGAGAGCTTCCCCTCGATTCGAATGCTCTGGGTAATGCATCAGAAGGTTGACATCTTGGTTCAGTGTCAACTCTGAAACCACTTTAGGAAGAAACTTAGGATTTGTCCTTAGGGAGACTCTACCCCTATGAAAAACTAAATAAGGCTCCATATACATCAGGGCCTGAAGCTCGGAAACCCTTCAAACGGAAGTGACTGCAACTACAAAGGACACTTTCCAGGAAAGGAAGCGTAACTCGTAATCTGCGGCAGGCTCAGAAGGGGAAGGGGAAGCTTCACCAGCATAAAGAGGAGATCCCAGGGGAGTACTGGATCTCAGATGGAAGGCTTAATGTGCAAAATACCCTGTAAAAAAGTACGGCACATGTCCACTTGGGCTAATGTTTTACCTTCCACCAGCATATGCTATGCTGAAACCACTGATAAATGTGCCTTAATGGAGGAGTAGCTCAAGCCTTGGTTCAATAAGGAGAGGAAATACTGAAGAACTGAGTTCACCGGACAGGAAAGGGGTTCTAAGTGATGGGATGACGCGCAGACACAAAAGCGTTTCCACTTCATAGAGTAAGTGGATTGAGCTGAAAAAGTTTTCCGGGCCTTTTTAAGCACCAAAACTGAGAGAACTGAATGCTATTGTTCTATAGACATGAAATTGTAACTCCCGGTGGACAAGTCACATTGTCACTGATGCGCACTCGATGGTGGGAAAAAAGGAACTGATGTGGTTGAGGGCTACTGCACAGGTAAGTCTTGAAAACGCACACAAATTACTGTGCACTACATGGATGCAGTCATGGTGTGCTGCTGTGACCAAAGGCAAAAATACAAGCACACACAAATGAAACAGCGCTCCCCACAAGCAATGCAGGTTACCAGTATCACTTTAAGATATTAAAACAGTAAAAATGGACACTGTGGCATCTAAGTTCTGCCCCCTGATGAAGAAGCAGTGCACCCTCGAAGCGCCAGGGTTACTGGCTGTTGGGTGATTGTTTAATAAATTCTGGTAACCTGCATTGCTTGTGGAGTGCGTTGTTTTGTCGCCTAGGTAAGCCTTGTGCCATGAGCTCCCCCTTAGCGTGCCTTGCATGTGCGCAACTTGCCTCGCGCCAGCCCTCCTGAAAAGTTCCTGGCTCTACTACGGGGTCCTACGCCTTGCTCAGACCCACTAGTGTGAATTGATGGTGAAGATTGCTTCCTGGAAGATCACACTACTGTAACTCCATAAAACAGAACAACGGTGATATTGTGTCTGAAGTTCATAAGCTAATTAACTGAGCTCTGGAAAGTATGTCTTTGCAAAAGAGATAACAATCCCCACATGACAGCAGCTAATGTATCATCTTTTAAATGCCTCACCTTGTAGAACATGTCCCCTCTTCCATCAGCTTGCTCAGGAGGATGACCATAATGTCGGGTTTGAAGTAGCCATCGCCCATGTGGCAGGACCTGCAGTGTACAGGATGCATGATGGGTAAAAACTCATACAATGCCAGGGAGGTAGGAAGTTATGTGAGAAAATATCTCCTGGGGAATTTCTGCTGGAGAGAACAACCTGACAGGCTACTGAACTGGAGAATCATGCTACTCACACAATGCTCCTGACGTTTCAGAAATAACTTATGTAGTTCAATTGCAATGTATTTCAAACCATCGCAATGCCCTCATTTGTAATCCAGTGATCCTGTAAACAAACTGCACCACTCCTCATTACTGTTGTCACAGTAGTAATCAAATGTGTTTTTCTCAAAACAGATGAGTTTCTAGGAGGATTCTGGAATTTTTTTTTTTTTTTTTTTACAAGGACAGATGAAAGGTCGAGGTTTTAAAAGTACCTGAGGCAGACTAGAGAGGAGGTGCATGTACTTCTTTGATAGCTCTTAATATGGAGTTCAGACAGTCATGCTATGGAAATTTCTTTTTTTTTGTTAATCAAGCTTCTTCTCTCATCCTGGCAAGTCATGTCCCCCACCCCACACTAGCAACTGCCTCCCCGGAATCTCTCTTGTACCTCTGCTGATTTCCCCATAGTGGAGCCTAAAAAAGGAGGTCTGTCCTTCCCACCCATGCAGCACAATCAGCAGGTGGTCTCATGGTAGCATATGAGTAGGGTGTGAAACCTGGCTTCATTTGTTGTACCAGGCTTTTTCCTTTTAGTTTCCACCATGTCCGGCAGGGTGCAATAATACAAGAGCATGTGTGTGATGAAAGTCACGCGCGTGCTGGCACTGGATGTCCCTCCCGAGACGCATATGCCCTGCTACCACACTTCCAGGTGGTAGCAATCTGGAAGTGGCGGTGGCGCATCATGACCCCCCACCTGACCCTGGCGGCCTGAGCTCGCTCCCAAACTCAGGTCACCAGTGTGACATTAAGTAAGGCCAGGTGCCTCTGCCCTCCATACCACCAGGTCAGTACTACGTGATTTCCTGACCTTCCAATTACCACTACCATGAAACCAAGAATAAATGCACTTTTTAAACGATTGCTAATCTGTTCAATATACAAAATCCTAAACCCCCTTCTGCCATAATACTGATGATTTTGTACCATTAGGTAGAATTGTGAAAGAGTTCAGAATGATGTTTTCACTTCACAAACCAAATGTAAAGGAAGACCTGATCACGCATTGCTTTCTTCCATTAGTAGCTTTGTAGCCATTATAAAAAAAATAAATATTTTCACACTTCTAATCTGCTTCTTCCACGTCAAAATTCAATGTACTACCTGCAGCCTCTACATTTAATCAAACATTTACACTGACAGATTTAGGGGGCTGGTCTTTTAGATGTAGAAATACTTTAGTACTTAATATGCAGCTGTGCTACCTACGACCCAATTCAGTTATTGTCGTTCTGAGAAATAATATGATACAACTATAACACTGGTAGTGAATGCCACCAGGTACTGTAACTTGTAAGGGTACTCTCTTCTTTTCTTACTTTTGCTAAACAACGTTCATTTGCCAATTATTTCGATACACACAGCTGATAAAACTGGGATACGTGGCTGGATAGCTAAATAATTTTCCTTGAATAATGTAAAAAATATAGAGCAACATCCATGGTAAAGCTAAGCATTAACAGTTTTTTACAAGAACAACTTAAGCAGTGATGCAATGAATGCAGGTTGCTGGTATTAGAATAAAAGGTTTAAGGTCACAATATGTCGACCTTCATCACAAGTTTATGCTAGTATTTTTTTTATTTGAGTTAGAAATTCAAGTTGTTCTCTGCAACAGTCATTCTAATAAACATTTTGTTCCAAAGTGGAATTAATGGAAAAGGAAAGACCTGGGGGATCGGCATGACTTGAGGGTGGGAAGGGTGACAGGATCAGGAGGATCATCATGCTAAATCAAATAAGGAGAAAGCAAAGCTGAAGAGGCCATCAGATCAGAGGCGATGCTGACAGCTGTGAAATATACCTCGAGGGCGACTTGGTAATGTTTGACAACCTTCAAGAGAAGAGAAAAATAAAAAAAAATTGGAGGACAGGAGAGAAATGGATGAAGGTGAAAAGAGCAGAAAGGGAAAAAAGCAGCAGTGAGAAGCAGGCAGCTAAAGAAAAGCCTGTGCACCAGCAAAAAAACATTTCACACGAGAAAAGTAACTTATGAGCAACTGTGTCCAGCATGACAGACATAAACATCTGAAAGCAGCTATGCAGCAAAAAAAAAAAAAAAAGCAGCAGCCCAGGAAATAAAAGATTCCATTAGTTGTGGCGGGACGAACCTTTGGGCAAAACCATTATTTGAAAGGGGTGGGGGTGAGGGGTGGCACTTCATTTTTGAGAGGACCATCTAAACACCTCTCACAGCCCGCAATCATTTTCAACTCAACTTGTAGGGTGATGAGGAATGGGAGCGGTCTATGCACCTTACAGTGAGTTAGAAAAATCAATCACATGCACTCATGTACCTTTGCAATCATGCTTTTTTTGTTTCAGGAGTACTGCCAGGGTATTTACTACTGGATTCATAATTTATGATAAAAAATAAATGACAAAATGGATTCCTTCTTGCCTACAGAGCAATCCTTTGAGATATCACTGTAACATTGTTGGTAAGTACCCTGGCTGCATTCTTCGACATACAGAATGTCTAATTATTACATAAATATTATGTGATAAACATACATCATGATGAATCTAGAAAAGCAGCAAACACATTTGAATCCATATACCATATTGCATAAATAATTTGCACACAGCCTAGTTTAAACACTCAGTGATACTGTATCATGTCATTTAGCACATCCATGCTCAGCAAACACTGTAAATCAGTTTAGTCTATGAACAGGTAATTAAAACAGTCAATCTATGGCAAAACTCAATTATCAGGTTTTATTTTGCTTCCATAAGAGAAAAATAATCTATTTATAACAATAAATTGTTACATCTGAAAACCTAAATGTACTGATACTGTAAATCGGTGGTTGAGTAGTTTTCAAGGTTAAAAAACACTTGTATTTCACTGAAATCAAGGAAAAGCGTAAGACCCTCAATTACTAACCCCTCCCCAAATTTACAAGTGAAATAAACTACATGAAAGCTAACAATCTGAGGTGCGACTTTAAAAGCACCATTTTAGTCATTTCCATCAAGCCCCCAAACTGGACTTACAAAGTCTATATCTGGACTTACAAAGTCCACATCTTCCAATTTTCTGAGCTGTAAAAGATGAAGGGATGGTAATTCTTGGCTCAGAGGAGCTGGACGACAGATCCCTTCCCCTTCCTGGTACCGCTAGCTGAAAGCTCTACCCCCGTGATGCTCCACTGCTCCAATGTTTTGTGATGTAGTTGTTTGTAGAGCGTGGGTGTGAACCACATTGAAATGAATGGGGGCAAATTTATGCTTTTTGCCATATTTTAGAAGTCCACTGGGGTTAGTTCAAAGCCACCGCTCAACTAACAAGGCTCTCATTAGTTGAGCGGTGGCTCTGAAATGACTCCAGTGGTCTTCTAAAATATGTCAAAATGCATTTTAAAACTTTGTCCCAATCCATTTCAATGTAGCATGCCCCCATGCTCTACAAACAACTACATCACAAATCAGAGCACGGGGAGGCATGGGGCAGAGTTTTCGGCCAGCAGTACCAGGAAGGGAAAGGGATCTGGCAGCTGGTTCCTTTGGGCCAAGAATTACAATTCCTTCCACTTCATCTTCTACAGCTCAGAAAATTGCAAGATATGGACTGTATAAGTCCAGGTGAGGTATGGCACCAGTGGGGGCTATGGGACCTTTTTTTAAAATGAGCACAGCTGTTGCTCTTAAAGGGTCATCTCTCCTATTTTTCTCCAGCCTCATTCTAGACAACAGGTCACATGGTATGGTAGGGTAAAACAGGGGAGACCGGATGGACCAATGGTCTTTTTCTGCTGACAGTGTTTATGTTTTAAGCAATACCGACCAAGAAGACAGTCATTTCCTAGTAATTAATGGCTGGTTAGAGGGACAATTCTCTCCAGACAGTTGTTAATCCAAGGAAATGACTGGCTCCAAGGTCATTATTGAGATTATAAAGCTAACTGCAAAGGCAGCTTTCAATTTTACAGTTAATTTTACTTACCTTTGCTTTTATAGCAGTGTGGCATGAGCCACGTGGCAAAAGTATGCTGAATTTGCGTGCTGCACAGGGTCAGCTGGCAGCGGGATTGGTCATTTCTAAGACGTTAATGACTGATCCAGTAGCCAATTGCTAGGCTCATGAATATTTAATTAGATTTATAATCTATGTTTTATTCTGACAACAGGGTAGTCACAGCTGAAATATTATTACTTAATATTATTGTTGTAGTTCTAAATAGAGCTAATGTTATTATATTATTTTCTGCTATATTAATCCAAGTATTTTAGATATCTAAGTAAGGTAATTAATGCCAGGCCAGTGGCGCTGCAGGTTGAGGCTGGTGGTTACACCTCATGCCATGCCGGCGACCGGGTTCAGGAGGCGGCCTGGGCCACGGATGTCGGCAGGGGTGAGAGGATCAGCGTCAGAGGACTGCTCTCCTCTCTCGGGAGGGAGGATTGTTTGTCCTGCTACAGCTGTGCCCTCTGCAGTGGCTGGAGGGCAATCTACCGGGTTGGGAGGGCCATGGTGATGCCTTACGCGTGGGGAGGGATGGGAGAAAAGGAGAAAGGAGCTGCAGACTTATGATGACAGCACCAGCACCCTGACTGGCCCCGATGTCTGATTTCGCTCTGGGGGTGAGGGTAAAGCCGATGTCCCTTCACCCCAGCCCTGCCATGGGGGACCCATGGGAAAAATTAGGGGTGTCAGGTCAGGGAACGGTTCAGCAGGAGACCAAGTCCCTCCGAGGAGGGACCGAGCTCTACGGGGCCCGAGGCCATAAAAAGCTATTTGGAAAAAAGTAAGATAATTAATATTAGTAAATATTAATCTTTTCTTGTCGCTGTTGATAATGAAATGTCATATATTTGATTGGCTATGTGATGTATAATTGTGATCATTTGTTTGAAAACTTCAATAAAAATTTTAAATACAACCCCCCTCCCCCCAAAACCTGGCCGCATGTAGGGAACACTTTTGCTGGCGCTGTCCCTCTAGCAACAGCTGTGGAACTTTTGGGGTCTTACAGGGTCTAGGTGGGTTGACAGTGTCCCTTGATACAGCTAGGCATTAAGAAAGCAGAATGGAAAAAAGATCATATATATTCCACCACCAGTCTCTCATGATGAAGGGTAAAGTATGACCTGCAAACTAGTAAGGGTCTGCACTAGAGGTCGGTGGACAAAAAACAACAATGATGCGTATCTTTAACTGATCTGTACCCTATCCACTGCTATGCACCTAATCCATTTTAGACTGGATAGAGAACTGACAGAGCCAATGAACAAAATGCTGCCCAGTGGTATGTGATGGCTTAAGTATGGAATATGTCCATCTTTTGTTTGTACACTGTAATAAAATGGTTCATAATTGACCATGGTAACAATACAGTTGCTCAGAAAAACAGGTTACTCACCTGTAACAGTAGTTCTAGGAGTGATATATGTTGTTCATCCACACTTCTTGGCATGTCCCTTTCCCCTTTAATTCTTGCCAGAAGGTCTTAAAGCAGGCTCCTCCCACCCACCTGGGTGGTATAACCCTCGGCTCTGCCCCATGATGCCAGATCTTAGCCCGCTGGAAACCAGGTTGTGCGTTGCAGCCAGGGAGGTCTGGTGGGTCAGTGTGGATGAACAACATACACCACTCCTAGAACTACTGTTATAGGTGAGTAACCGGTTTTGCTAGGGACAAGAATGTGTTGTTCATCCACACTTCATGGCAGACTCCTAGCAGTTCTCCGGAGTGGGGAGGCAAGGCGCACACCCCCTACTTAGGGAACAGAGACTGGAGAACTGAGGCCCCAAAACCAGCATCCCATGTGACTCAGGGTCACTGTGGTAGTGAGTGAGAAGGTGTTTGCTGTCTTCCAGGTAGCAGCCCTGCAGATTTCCTGGATAGGGATGTCCCTGGGAGCAGCCACTGATACAGCGGTATGGCGGGTGGAATGAGCCCTTAGCCCTAAGGGATGCTCCCTACCTGCCAACCTATAGCAGAGATCAATGCAGGAAGTGATCCACCTGTCAATCATCTGCTTTGCTGCAGCTCTGCCAGGTGCAGCTTCAGCATAGGTGACAAACAGCTGGCGAACCTCTCACGGTTTCCGTCATTCTCTCCATGTAATAGGAGAGAGAGCTCATCTCAGGTCTAGAGTATGGAGCCTGTGCAGCATCCAAGGGTAGTTTGGGTAGAACACAGGCAGAGTCATCATCTAGTTGAGATGGTACTCTGACACCACCTCCAGGAGGAATTTTGGGTGGCGGCGTAGGACAACCTTGTCCCTGTAGAAGACCAGTTAAGACTCCACCAAAAGTGCCTGGAGCTCCCCAGTCCTTCTGGCTGATGTGATAGCCACCAGGAAGGTGGTCTTCCACAACAAGTGTGACATCTCACACTTGTGCACTGATTTGAATGGCTTGTCCATGAGTTTTGCCAAAACCAGCAGTATTCATGCACTGGAGGGATATGTGATTTAGGCCGGCTGAAAAAGGCACCATCACCTTCTCCTGTGCCACCTTTCTGCTGACCAGCCCATGCCCGTACAGAGATGGCTGCCAAGTGCATCTTAAGGGTCACAGACAAGACCCCTTTGGACAGAGACCAAAGGTAGTCTAAGATGCTAGCCACTGGACAGGACAGAGGGTCCAGGCGCTTTGCTCTGACACCAAATGGAAAACTTTTTCCATTTGAAGGCATAGCACCTTCTGGTTAACTCCTTTCTGGATGCTTCCACTACTGTGAGTACATCTTAAGACAGACCCAAAGCCTGGAACTCTAGCCGCTCAGGTATCAGGCTGTCAGGTGCAGGGACTGAAAGTCCAGATGGAATACCTTCCCTGACTGACTCACATCAGGTCCAGGCATGCTGGAAGGCGCCTCAGAGCCTGTTCCTGAGGCTGAAGAGATTTGGGTGCCAGAACTGGCTGGGCCAGTCTGGGGCTATCAGGATCACCTGCATCTTGTCCCTCCTCACCTTGAGAAGCACCGTGGATCAAGGGAAATGAAGGGAAGGTATAGAAGAGGCCTGGGGTCCACGGCCTCGAGAAGGCATCCCCCTGCAATGAGCCCGTGGCAGGCATGAAACAGCCTCAGCTTGGTGTTTTCCCTGGAGACAAACAGGTCCACCATTGGTTTGCCCCAGTGGAAGAACAGGCTATGAGCTACCTCTGGATGGAAAGCTCACTCGTGGGAATGTCTCACCTATGCAGCTGAGGGCATCCGCCAGTTGATTTGAGGCTCCTGCCACATGGATGGCTAGGAGATCTGCCTCCAGTCAGCTCACGAGTGTCCAGATGTGGAGCGCTTCCCTGCACAGCAGCCGGGAGTGCATGCCACCCTGTCTGTTGAGGTAGTACATGGTCGTGGTATTGCCCGTCTTGACTTGAACCACTTGACCTTGAAGCTGCTTAGCAAATGTTGACAATGCCAGTCTGACCGCTCTGAGCTCCAGCAGGTTGATATGGTATCGGGATTCCTCGGGGGGTCCAGAACCTGTGGGCCCGTTGTTCCCCATGTGCACTCCCCAGCCCATGAGAGAGGCATCGGTCATGAGGATGACTGTCGGCTCGGGCAGACAAATGGGATCCCTTTCTGCAGATGATCCAGGATGGTCCACCACTGGACAGTGTCCCACATCTTCTGGGTCACAGTGATCAGCTGATCGAAATGACCTTAGCTGGAGTCCACTGGGTGCCAGCTCCCATTGAAGAGGCGCATGCCACTGGGCCCCATTGGACCCACAGTGGTGCAGGCCGCCATGTACCCCAGAAGGTGCAGAAAGCCGGGCAGGGCGCAAGTGCCCAACCAGAAATGATTGGGCAAAGTAGGAGAGAACCTCTGCCCTGTCCGCAGGGAGCCGGGCTCTGGCTCAGCAGGAGTAGAGCTTTGCCCCAGTGAAGCACATCACCTGCAAAGGCACGAGCTCTGACTTGGCCTTGTTGATCAGGACACCAAGCTGAGTGCACGTCTGGAGGGCAAAATTCCTGGACCTCTCCACCTCTTGCTGGGTGGAACCCACTAAGAGCCAATCACTGAGGTAGGGGTAGACTGCATTTGGTGAAGACCCATGGGGCCAATGACAGGCTGAATGGCATGGCTCAGAACTCATATAGGGGGTCCTTCTGCTCTGAAGAAGAGGAATTGCTGGTGAGACAGATGGATTGGGACATCAAAAAACGCATCCTGGAGATCCAGTGAGCAGAACCACATGTTCTGCTCCAGGGATGGTATAATCTGGGACAGAGTTACCATCCTGAAGGTGTGTGGCCTGAGAAACTGGTTCAGCTCATGCAGATTTAGAATGGGCTGCCAGCCCCCTGTCCACTTCAGGACCAGGAAGTACCTGGAAACGAACCCTGGGTTGACTAGAGGATCTGTCACTTGGGCCACTACCTCCATGAGGAGGAGTTGGGCTATGTCATCTTTCAGAGCCGACCAAGTGGACTGATATCCTTTCCTCCCATGGGGCGCTGGCTCGGCTGGGAGAGTACTGCTCGAACTCTAGAGGCAGACCCTGGCTGACCACTTCTAAGACAGATCTGTCCCTGGTAACAGTGGACCAGGCAGAAAGAAAGTGTCGGAGCCGGCCCCCCACGGGAGAAACCCAAAGCTGGAGTGACAGGAATAGGGGTGGCAGCCACTATCCCGTCACTGGGCAGGCTTGGAGGAAGAGGGTCCAGATTGGATGCCACCTGAACCTCGACCTCCTCTACGGACCGCTGGAGGCCCGGACTTGGGCAGGGCATGCCCAGCCAGTCCTGCTGTTGCTGCCCACCCAGGAAGGAGGGCTGCTTGGCTGCAGGAGCAGGGTGCTGAAAGAGCTTCTTCTTCTGCTGTTTTGTTGGTGCCAGGGATGTCTTTCTGAGTAGAAGTAGCTGAGTCCAAGGTGGCACTGGACTGCTCGATTCGCTGAAGGCGACCATCAACACCTGGGCCGAAGAGATCGGTGCCCAGGAAAGGAACATCAGCGAGATTGTGCTGGGTATCTGCCATGAAGGTGGAAAGTCTCAGCCAAGCCTTGCGGCGCATGGCAACTGTGGCTGCCACCAAACGGGCGCACGAGTCCCCGAGGTCCAGGGCCGTCTGAAGTTGCTGCTTGGCAACGAGCCGGCCCTGATCCCAGACCTGCATGACCGTAATCTGAAGATCCATGGGGAGGTGCAGGAGAACTTCATCCAAGGAGCCCAGCAGGACATGAGAAAAGTGCGCCATGATGATGGCTGAGCTTGCCTGATGGAGGCCTAGTGAGGAGGTGGCATAAACCTTCCTGGCAGAGTGGTCCAATTTTTTGACTCTTTGTCTGGAGGTCTTTCAGTATCGGCAGAACTGCCTGTGCGTCTGAACAAAGAAGCAGTCAAAACTCCACCATCAAGGGGTGTTCTGTGAACCCGGAGGTACCCAATGGGCACCGTGTACTTGCGGGCCATCCAGGCAGATGGCGCTGGGCGGAGGGTACTGCCAAAGCTCCAAAGCGGACCAATAATGGCCTCAGCTACTGGAAGGCTTCCAAAGGGGTCTCCTCTCTTGAGAATGTCTGTAAGAGGTACTCTGCCCATTTTGGACAGACTCCAGGGCATCCAGTGGACTGAGAATCCCCAAAAGGATGATGGACCTTCCTCCATTGACAGACTGCTCACCAACTCATCATCAAGCGGACAAAAGTGTAGGTCGGAGTCATCAGAATCTGAAGTATCCAGATAAATCAGCTGGCCACCAAGGTCCCCTTCCACACACCTGGGGCAGTAAGGCGTGAGGGTGACAGAAATCCTGCGGGGAAGACCTGGAACA
The DNA here is from genome assembly GCA_016271365.2 of Neoceratodus forsteri. NCBI lineage: Eukaryota > Metazoa > Chordata > Ceratodontiformes > Ceratodontidae > Neoceratodus > Neoceratodus forsteri. The sequence goes on from JADMNL010000032.1 coordinate 63,235,752, forward strand.
GTCCGAGCTTTCTTCGAAAAAGCCCCTCCCATGGGCTGTTTAGGTGGTGGCTCCACCACTATCGCTGGAGGGGTCGATTTTGGCCGAACCGGGGTGGGTTCTACCGGATCCGCAGGCAGAGGAACCAAGATGACTGATTAGGATGGAGCCGGCTTCGGCCTAGAAGGCGAAAGCCAAATAATGGCCAGTGTGGAAACCGAAGCCGGTTTCTGGCTGAACAAGATCAGCTGTTGCCACGAGATCTTCATAGTGTAGATGGAGTTTCTGACAAAGCCTCTCCTCATCCAAGGAGGACAAAGATGAATGTCGGCACCGCCTTTTCTTTGAGCACTTATGCGCCTTCCTCGGCCTATCGGTCAGGGGGGTTCGAGACCTCGACCTGGCTGGCCAACCGGGCCGCTCGGGAGACACTGGGGGGGACCGGTGATTTTCCTGGATCAGGGACGGTTTCCTCAATGGGATTATTAGCGGGCTGGGTCTCCTCAATGGGAAGAGGCAGGACTGGAGTCTTGGTGAGATGTCGGCCTCGTCGGGCGACAAAAGATCGACAGGGTCGAGAGTAATCTCCACTGCATCGTCAATTGAGACTTTGACCGGCTGACCAGGTGGCAAAGCCGAGAAGCCGGCGGCCAAAGTAGCAGTCTCAACCGAAGTCGAGACTGGAGATCCCTGGAACCAGATTGCACTGATCTCAAGAACATCTTCACGCGAGACGCAAGAATCTCTGTTCCTAGTCCTTTACAGGACCGGGAGACATACGCGCCCTAAGGTCCCTTGCCCTTAGTGGGGGAGACTGGCACATCTTCCAAAAGGAGCTCGAGAAGGTGGAGCCCAGATTGAGTGGAACAAAAATTGGCTGAGAGGAGAGCTCTGCAGCCCGCACTACGTCTTTATCGAAGGCCTGCATTTGCTCAAACTGCTTGGCGGACCCCGCAGCCGAGGAGACCGCCCACCGGGCCTCCTTCGATTTCACTGTTGGATTCCGTTTTTTGGGCCTATCCAGCTTGAGTAGTGCGAGATGTCATCCGAACGCTCAGGCGAAAAAGCTAGGCAAATCCCCAAGAGGCCTGAGTGTCATGGACGGCACCCAAACAGTAGATGCACGAGGTATGCGGGTCTGAGCGCGACATTTTCTGGCCGCATGGGCACAGGCAGAATATTTAGCTTCAATGATCGAGAAACCACGAACGCAATCGCAAGCTCGAACGAGCTTAATCTTTAAAGAATCTGAAGGAAATGAAGCCAGGGCCTACAGAATGCGGGAGCGGTGAGGAGGCAACCTGAATCTTAGGGCGGAAAGAAGGATCTGGTGTCATGGGGCGCAGCCGAGGGTTATACCACCCGGGTGGGTGGGAGGAGCCAGCTTTAAGACCTTCCAGCAAGAGTTAAAGGGGAAAGGGACATGCCAAAATGTGTGGATGAACAACATATCCATCTCCCTAGACTATAACTTCTCTTGAGGTGGTCCCTCTATACTTCATCCAGCCAGGACAGCTCCCAATTATGCTCCCTACCACACTGCTCTACTAGTATCACCTATCACCAAACATACACACAGCATGGCAGCCCACCCATTGGCACAGCTGAGGAACTAGGATCCAAAGCCTGCCTATGAGGTCAGGCAGCACTTCTGCACTGGACTTGCCTGTCTTATAATCCTCCTCCCATTAGCAATCCCTAGCCAGTGTCGGGACTGGCCCACATGGATACCTGGAACGTAGCCAGGGAGGCCACTCCCCACTTTATGAACTCCTGACCATTTTTTAATATAACATCTATTTACTAAATGCCTGTGTAACCCCCGTTACCCGGGGTTACTACAATCCTAGGAAGACCGAGTGGTAGGCAGGGAAGGCAGCTTATGAAACTCCAGTAAATGGATTTCACACACTCTCACTCTGTTCTCAGTCTTAGTCTCAGCTGAGACTGAGGGATGACATCGTTTTAGAACTGTCGCAGCTGCATAAGCCACACTGGAATGTTGCAGCTGGAGGTAAGAGTAGAACGTTGGGGAATTTGAAGCCAGTCTGTGTGCAGTCTGGGAGAGAGACTGTAGTGCAGCAGACTGTGTGCAGGCTCTCAGAACTTTAAGCTCTGTTTCAGAGCTACTTTTGTTCAAGGTGTGTGTTTCCACCTGAAGAGGAACACAGGAACTGACAACTGAAGTGGTGGAGACGGCTCTCAATGGTTCAGAGCCGAAGGTATCTGCCTGTTTTCCAGGGCAAACACCTGGGTCCGGCTATAGGAAAGAAGCTGCCTGTGAGTTGTGCTGAGGCACCAGAGGCTCTGTAAGAGATTCCTTGAGGAGGAAACCCATGGGGTACCTGCAACCAAAGGGTGAGTTCGCCTGAAAAGGGCCGTGTTTTCACCTGAAACAGAAGGAACTAAAGGGACTGTTACTGTGGGGTCAGGAAAAGACAACCAAGTACAGTTGGAAGATGTGGGGATTGGACTGCTTAACTCAGTGGGGAGTCTAGAGTAATGGACAAAGTCACTTAATAGTATGTTCAAGGCCAGCACAAAATGGAAAGAAAGAAAAAATGTGGGGATTGGACTGCTTAACCTGTGGGGGGGTCTAGAGTAATGGACAATGCCACTTATTTTTAAGTATATTCAAGTCCAGCACAAATGGGAAGCAAGACAAGTAGACTGAATGTGAAATAACATTTAGCAAGAATCTACACAGCAAAATGCTAAAGGATGAGGTGTTTACAGTCCAGAGAAATGGCCGGGTATGAATTGTGGGAGCGAGAGGTGGGAGACCCCATCAGTAGTAACCAAATTCACCTCTATGGATTTGCTCTGAGACACCTTTTGCTTTCCCTCAGGCACTTGGCCAGTGCCTCAGGAAAGTACCCAGACGTGAGATTAAAGAGGATTCCCTGATGGAGCCGAGATGCTCTTAGGTGGTTTAGGGAGCCATCAGAAAATGTTTCCATGAAGTATGGAAGGTGTCCAAGTGGCTGGAAAGGGAGCCAAGCCAGGGAAACCCAGAGCAGTGTACAAGTTTGGGCTGTGTAACCAAAAGCAGCGTACAAGTCCGGGCTGTGTGCCCAGCATGTTGTAGAGCTTGAGGGCTAAAGTGATGAGGATGCGTTCTGGTCTCCTTTAATCTGCATTACTAGGAGTGTAGCCCCGTGGGGGTCCATCTATGCTTTGTTTATTCTGTTTGGATGTGAATAAAAGCCACACTTTAGAATCCTACTTCTGGTATTGGACATTACAGTTATTGCTTCCTGTGTTCGGAGTTACTTGGGTGCCCCTGTGCAGAGTAGCCAAACCTAGCCTATCTGCAGAGTGACCTATTCCTCCCAACCCAGCCCACCTGGTAGAGCTGTCAGATACAACGCATACTGGGTGAGGAGTACACCTGAAATAAGATTACTATGATTTATGCAAGTTATACAATGGTAAACATAAGGAATTGTACCAAATTAAAGTGATATGCAGATATGATGCATCAGAGTCTGGGGCCCAAACTACTTCACAGGTGTTCACCTAGTTCCAAGTTTCCTCGTGGGCCTTTCATCAGAGTACAGCCCTTGCTGTTTGCTGCAGGTATTTATTTATTTATATGGTTCTGAATTTTTAATCATTTTGAGTTTCACTGATATACCACCAGGCTTCTTTGTTGATTTTACATCAGTGGCCAGAAATCTGAACTTTTGCCCGGGTGCAAATCCTGGTTTGCGTGGGCAAACAAGACTTTGCGTGGCTTTCCTATATTCAAAAGCCTGGCTTGCGCAAGCAAACAGGGTTTGCGCCTGGACAAACTGTGGAGAGGGTGCAATGCAAATGGAGTAGGGGGGCGAATATCGCACAGTCCAACATTCAGAGTATATGCACCCAGGGTGGGACAAATTAGCTTGTGAACTGATGGTCAGTTTGGCTGTCAGCTTTCAAAATTAGGCAACCGAATTAATATTCCTACTTGCCATCATTTTTAAGTGCTTAAAATCACTGTGGGCAAGTAGCCAGTTGACTGGTAACTTTTAAAGTCTGACAGCCAAACCAATTTTAATTCGTGGCCATTGCCCACCTGGCTACCTAATTTGTTCCACCCTGCTTGCATTGCTGAAGGGCATTTTGAGTGGTCTCCTTGCGAAGTTCGAATACTGCTGACAGAGACCACGACTTACTCCCATGCAACTCTAGCGGCTGGTAAAAGAAGTGTGGCACCACCCCCTGCTAGTCCCAATTGACTAAAACAGAGTCCCTGGTGTCTAGTGGTCCCTCCTCCACCTGCACCCATGCCCAATGTGCCATAGTTATGTCCATGGTGTCCATTGGTTCCCCCCACCCATGCAATCCCTTGCCCGGTACATTACACTATATTCCTGGTGTCTAGTGGTCCCCCCCACCCAGTGCCCTACCCGATTACTTAAAGAATATTCTCCGTGATGTCTAGTGGCACCCCGCCCCCCATCTGAGCCCTGTCCTCGTACCAGTGGCATTGGTGCAATGAATGTCCCCCCAAACAGCACAGTCCAATCCCTGACTACCGTCCCCTTGAAACCCCCAGTCTGCTCCCCATTGATCTCTAGTGGCCCCTCCATCCCATGGCATAGAAAACTACCCCCCATCTCCTATACCTGACTACTGATGCTATGGTGCAGCGATGGCGAGGGACAGCCCTCCACACACCACCTCAGCTGCTCCAATGTCTGACATAAGCAAGGAGTGTGCTTATCTATAAGGCAAGTCTCCGGCCCTGCTTAAGTCAGATGGCTGGTGGGTGAGGTGGTGTGGAGGACTGTGTTGTTCACTGTCACTGCACTGCGGCACTGATAGTCAGATACAGGAGACCGGGAAGGCACTGTCGGTGCTATGCCGAGAGCACTAGATACCAGGGAATGGACTGGAGGGAAGATCAGGGGACCAGTAGTTGGGGATGGGGCCAGGGCTGTGTTGTTGGGGGGGTGGGGGAACGACACAGGTTACTCACCTATAAAAGGAGTTCTAGGAGTGGTATATGTTGTTCATCCACACTGTCTGGCAGGTTCCTTGCTGCTTTAAATCTTGCTGGAAGGTCTTCAAGCTGGCTCCTTCCACCCATCCAGGTAGTAAAAACCTCGGCTCCGCCCCATGATGCCAGATCTAGCCTGCTGGAAGCCAGGTTGCACTTCGGAGCCGGGGAGGTCGAGTGGGTCGTGTGGATGAACAACATATACCACTCCTAGAACTCCTGTTACGGGTGAGTAACCTGCATTTCTAGGGACGTGGATATGTTGTTCAATCCACACTGTCTGGCAGACTCCTAGCAGTTTTCCGGGAGGAGGGAGGCAAGGCGCGTACTTCTACTTAGGAATAAGGACTGAGAACCGAGGTCCCAAAACCAGCATCCCAGCGTGACTCTAGGTCAATGTGGTAATGGGAAATGAAGGTGTGTGTTGACTTCCAGGTAGCAGAGACCTGCAGATTTCCTGGATAGGGACGCCCAGAAGCAGCCACCAGCAGCGGTATGCCGGACAGAATGAGCTCTTATCCCTTTGGGAGACGTCATGCCTACCAACCTATAGCAGAGATCTATGCAGGAGGTGACCCACCTGCCTATCATCCACTTGGCTGCAGGTCTGCCAGGTGCGGCTTCAGCGTAGGTGCCAAACAGCTGGCGAACGTCTCCCCGAACTTTAGCCGTTCGCTCCTTATAATAAGAGAGCACACTTCTAAGGTCCAAAGTATGGAGCCTATATTCGGCCTCCGAGGTGTGATTGGGGTAGAACACTGGCAGAGTCAACACCTGGTTAAGGTGAAACTCCGACACCACCTTCGGAAGGAATTTCAGGTGGGGGCGAAGGACAACCTTGTCCCTGTGGAAGACCAGATAAGGAGATTCTAGCTGAGAAAGGGACCACAGGTAGTCTAGAACGCTAGCCAAGGAACAGGAAGAAGGGTCCAACCCCTTGTCCTGACATCAAATGGAGAATCTCTTCCATTTGAAGGCATAGCATTTTCTGGTCTACTCCTCACGGGACGCCTCAGCGATGCTAAGGACCTTGTTGGAAAGACCCAAGGCCTGGAACTCTAGCCGCTCAGGAACCAGGCCGTCAGTTGTAGGGATTTAAGGTCAGAATGGAGAACCTTCCCCTTGTCGACTGAAAGCAGGTCCGGGTTGGCTGGAAGCTGCCTCGGGAGCCTGGAGCGGAGGCTGAGGAGAGTTGGGTACCAGAACAGGTGGGGCCAGTCTGGGGCTACCAGCATCACCTGCGCCTTGTCCCTCTTCGCCTTGAGAAGCACCTTGTGGATCAAGGGAAATGGAAGGAAGGTGCAGAAGAGGCCCGGGGTCCACAGCCTCGAGAAGGCATCCCCCTGCAGCGAGCCCTGCTGAGGGGCGCATGAAACAGCCTCAGCTTCGCATTCTCCATGGAGGCGAACAGGTCCACCTGAGGGTAGCCCCAATGGGAGAACAGATCTTGTACTACCTCCGGCAGGAGAGACCACTCATGAGAAGCAGCGCCTATCCAGCTGAGGGCATCAGCCAGACTGTTGGAGGCTCCTGCCACATGGATGGCTAGGAGATCCGCCTCCAGGCTGATCACAAGAGACCAGATGCAGAGCGCGTCCTTGCCCTGACGGATGAGATAGTACATGGTCGTGGTGTTGTCCGTCTGGACCTGAACCACCTGACTCCATACAAACGGAGTGAAGGCGGTGAGGGCTAGTCAAACCGCTTGAAGCTCCAGCAGGCTGATGTGGCATCAAAACTCCTGAGGGGACCAGATTCCGTGGGCTCTGAGCTCCCCCAGATGGGCACCCCAACCCAGAGAGGCATCGGTCATTAGAGAGACCGTTGGCTCGGGGCGGATGAACGGGATACCCTCCTGCAGATGAGCTGGGATGAGTCACCACTGCAGGCCGTCCCACATCTCCTGGGTCACTGTCACCAGCTGGTCCAGAGGACCGGAGTGCTGTGACCACTGGCTGGCCAACCCCCATTGCAGGGGATGCATATGCCAGTGGGCCCAATGGACCATGCTGGTGCAGGCCGCCATGAGGCCCAGGAGGCACAGGAAGTCCTGGGCAGGGCGCAATTGCCCAACTAGAAATGATTGGGCAAAGGAGGAAAGGACCTCGGCCCTGTCCGCCAGGAGCCAGGCTCTGGCTTGAAGAGAGTCGAGCTCTGCCCCGATGAACTGAATCGCCTATGATGGCACGAGTTCCGATTTGGCCTTGTTGATGAGGAGGCCAATCTGAGAGCAGACCTGCAGGGTCAGATCCTTGGACCGCTCCACCTCCAACCTCGAGGGGGCTGCAATCAGCCAGTCGTCCAGGTAAGGGTACACCCGGACCCCTAGGTGCCGCAGGAATACTGTCACCATTGCCATGCATTTGGTGAAGACCCTGGTAGCTGGAGAGAGGCTGAAGGGCATGGCCCGGAACGCGAAAAGAGATCCCTCTGCTCTGAAGCAGAGGATTCGCTGATGAGACGAACAGATTGGGACAAGAAAGAACGCATCCTGAAGGTGCAGAGAACAGAACCACACGCCTGGTTCCAAGGATGGAAATATCTGAGCCAGAGTGACCATCCTGAAGGTCCGAGGCCTCAGGAACTTGCTCAGGTAGTGCAGGTCGAGAATGGGGCGCCAGCCCCCCATCCGTTTTAGGACCAGGAAGTACCTGGACACAAACCCTGGGTCTGGAGGAGGGTCTGCCACCTCGCTGATCACCTCCTTCTGGAGGAGCAAGGCAATGTCAGCTTGATGAGCTGACAGAGAGGCTGCAAACCCGTAGCCCCCCCCACCATGGGGCGACGGTTCGATAGGGACGGAACTGCTTGAATTCCAGAGGCAGACCCCTGCCGACCACTTCTGACACCCAGCGGTCCGTGGTGATAGTGGACCAGGCAGAAAAGAAGCGGCGGAGCCGTTCCCCCATGGGGGGAGCCCAGGGAGGAGTGACGGGTTGAGGTCGACACCCCTCAACCCGTCACTGGGCAGGCTTGAAGGAAGGACCCGCTGAGGGACCTCCTGGACCCTTGCCTCCAGGCTTCCTTCTAGAGGAAGCGGCAGACTTGGCCTTAGGGCACCAAGTGTGAGCCTGCTGGCCCTGAAGCTAGTGTTGCTGGGCCGGACATGCCGCAGGAGTGGAAGGGTGAAAGGGCTTACGCTGCTGCGGGAGGCCTTTGTCCTTCTGGGCAGACATAACAGAGTCCAAGGTGGCATTGGACTTCTCGATCCTCTGGAGATGGCCTTCCACTCCAGGCCCAAACAAGTCGGTGCACAGGAAGAAAGCTTGCGCTGGGTGTCCGCCATGAAGGTGGAGATCTGCAGCCAAGCTCTGCGGCGCACGGCCACTGCGGCCGCTATTGACCAGGCACCGGAGTCACCAATGCCCAATGAAGTTTGGAGCTGTTTAGCCACCGCCCTTCCCTGATCCCACACCTGTTTGACTGTCGTCTGAAGATCAGCCGGGAGATGAGGAATCACCTCATCCAGTGAGCTAGACTGATGAAGGCCTAGGGAAGAAGCAGCGTATACCTTCCGCCGTGAGTAATCCAACTTTTTGGATTCCTTATCAGGTGGTTTGTCCATGTCCTGAGCTTTCCCGGAACGCCGGAAAACGCTATTAGTCACTAACCCCTCCGCAGAGGGGTGCTCCGAGAAACCAGAGACTGAACCGGTGGGGACTGCGTACTTTGAGACATCCTGGCCGAAGGCATGGGACAAGACGCGGCCCGCTGCCACAACTCCAGGGCCGGGCCAACAATGGCTTCGGCCACTGGAAAGGCCTCCATAGGGGAATTCCCTCAGTCCAGTATCTCCGTAAGGGGATACTTGGCCTGTTTTTAAACGGGTTCGAGCTGCATCCCAGTAGACTCTGAGACGAGTCGAAGCATACCCAAAAACGAGGATGGGCTCTCCTCCACCAACTGGCCCCCTGCAGACTCAAGGTCAATCAGCCTGGAGAAAAGGGAGGAGTTGTTGCCAGACTCCGCGGAGTCTGCAAACAGCTGCCGAGCACCTGAGCCACCCTCCACCTGCTGAGGTTGATTGGGAGTGAGGGTGCCCACAACCTATGGGTAAGCCCTGACCCAACCGAGAATCCTTGGTCGGGGCCCCAGTCTTCGAGTTGTGGAGGCAGAGGTTCCACCACAATGGGTGGAGCAGCCAGTTTGGCCACACAACCCGCGCTGGGGGCGGCTCCTCGACTACCACGAGGGGTTGTTTCGGCCACTCTGGTAACAGCCACTTAATGGCTGGAGAAGGCGATTGAGTTGGCTTGTTACCGGTCAGTAAAAGTTACTGCCACATCAAGTCCTCATAGCGCAGACGTAGCTTGCGTTGGAGCCTGTCCTCTGAAGAGGACGAGTGGCAATGCCACTTTCCATGGTGCAGAGACCGAGACCGCTGATGTCGGCGGACCGCTGGACCTGGTAGAGGGACCATGACCCGGGATTCCGGTCGGTCAGAGAAGGGTGGAAACCCGCCTCCTCCGGTTGCGGGACCTTAACCAGGGACTTCGCACAGGCTAGTCCTCGGTAACCACCGGGGAGCTGGTGAAGAAGGGTTGTCGGCTTCTCCAGTCGACAAACTGTCCGATGGGTCAAGAAAAATCTCGACTGTGTCGATGGATGTCTTGGCAGGCTGACCTGATGGGACACTGTGAAGCTAGCAGCTGCAGCCTCGACCGAAGTTGAGAGTCAACGGTCCGGTGAAGGGGATCTCTCCCGCTCCCACAAATGTCGATGGTGGGACTTAACCTTTAGAGTCCTTCATTCTGGACCAACTGGAATGTCTCGATGGCCCTTCTCCCTCAGTGGAGAGGGACAGACAAAGCTCCTTAAAAGAAGAAATGCAGGAGGAGCCCAAGGAGAGCGGGATAAATGCCGTGGCCGAGGAGGACGAAGACGTGGCCTGGGCCACCTCCTCCTCAAGGACGATTATCTGCTCTAACTGCTCCACGGAGCCCGCCGCCGCAGACATAGCCCAACGGGCCTCCTTAGACTTGACCAGCGGGTACCATTTTTTGGCATGCCCAAGAAGCAGTCTGGCAGCGCGATCCTCCAAGACCGAAGCTGAGAAAGACCTGCACAATTCACAGGCCTGTGAATCGTGGCCAAGCCCCAGGCAGTAGACGCAAGTGGAGTGCGGATCGGTCCAGGACATCTTCTGCCCACAAGGGCACCGATGGAAGCTGGGAGTCTATTTGTCCATCGTAGTCGTGAGGGAAGGCGAAGACCTTAGTCTTGTAATTTTAAAATTACTTTCGGGAAATCCGAAGAGTGTGGATCCAGGCCTAAAACGCAGAGCGCTAAGGAGGGAACCTGAGCTTCCAAGCGGTAAGGAAGATCTGGCAACATGGGGTGCAGCCAAGGGTTTTACCACCCAGGTGGGTGGGAGGAGCCAGCCTGAAGACCTTCTGGCAAGATTTAAAGTGGCAAGGAACCTGCCAGACAGTGTGGACTGAACAACATATCCATGTCCCTAGAACAGTAGTTTTAGGAATGGTATATGTTGTTCATCCACACTCATTGGCATTGTCCCTTTCCTCTTTAAATCTGCCGAAGTCTTCAACCTGGCTCCTCCCACCCACCCGGGTGGTATATACCTCAGCTCCGCCCCATGATGCCAGATCTTAGCCCGCTGGAAGCCAGACTGTGTGTGTTCGCAACCGGGGAAGTCGGGTGGGTCCGTGTGGATGAACAACATACACCACTCCTAGAACTACTGTTACAGGTGAGTAACCTGTTCTTCTAGGAGCGTGGATATGTTGTTCATCCACACTGATTGGCAGACTCCTAGCAATTTTCCAGGAGAAGGGAGGCAACACGCACACTCCCTACTTAAGGGAACAGAGATTGGAGAACTGAAGTCCCAAAACCAGCATCCTGGTGTGACTCAAGGTCGATGTGGCAGTGGGTGATAAAGGTGCTGACTTCCAGGTAGCAGCCCCACAGATTTCCTGGATAGGGATGTCCCTGGAAGCAGTCACCGATGAAGCAGTATGGCAGGTAGAATGAGCTCTTATCCCTCTGGAAGGCTCCTTGCCTGCCAACTCACAGCACAGACTTATGCATGATGTAATCCATCTTGCAATGGTCCATTTGGCTACAGGTCTACCAGAAGCGGCTTCAGCGTAGGTGACAAACAGCTAGCAAAACTCTCCACGAATTTCCACCGTCCTTTCCTTGTAGTTGGAGATGCGCCTAGGCCCAAAGTATGGAGCCTGTACCGGCACCACCGAGGTGTAATTAGGGTTGTATACCGGCAGAATCAACACCTGGTTAAGGTGAAACTCTGAGACCACCTTCGGAAGGAATTTCAGGTGGGGGCGCAGGACAACTTTGTCCCTGTGAAAGACCAGATAAGGGGAGACCACCGAAAGCGCCTGGAGCTCCCCTGTCCTTCTGGCTGACGTGATAGCCACCAGGAAGGCCGTCTTCCACGACAAGTGTGACAGCTCACACTTGTGCATGGGTTCCAATGGCATGCCCATGAGCTTTGCCAAAACCAGCAGCAGATTCCACGGAGGCGGAGGTTCACATACTGGAAGGGATATGTGATCCATGGCTTTGAAAAAACGCCCAACCACTGTCTCCTGCATCAATATCAGCTGATCGGCCCACGCCCGGTAAGCAGAAATGGCTGCCAGGTGCACCCTAAGGGTCGATGACTGGAGACTCCCTTTGGAGAGAGACCAAAGGTAGTCGAGAATGTTAGCCACAGAGCAGGACAACAGATCCAGACCCTTACCCTGGCACCAAATGGAAAAACTTTTCCATTTGAAGGCATAACATTTCCTGGTTGATTCTTTTCTAGATGCCTCCACCACAGTGAAGACATCTTCAGAAAGATCTAAAGCCTGTAACTCTAGCCGCTAGGTTACCAGGCTGTGAGGTGCAGGGACTGAAGGTCCAGATGGAAGAACTTCCTCTGGCTGAGAGATATCAGGTCCGGGCGTGTGCAAAGCCGCTCTGGAGGCCTGCAGCTGAGGCTGAGGAGATCTGGATACCAGAACTGGTGCGGCTAGTCTGGGGCTACCAGAATCACCTTCGCCTTGTCCCTCTTCACCTTGACTAACACCTTGTGGAGCAAGGGAAAGGGAAGGAAGACTCAGAGGAGGCCTGGGGTCCACGGCCTTGAGAAGGCATCCCCCTGCAGTGAGCCCTGCTGAGGAGGCGGGCATGATACAGCTTCAGCTTGGTGTTTTCCTTGGGGGCAAACAGGTCCACCATCGGTTTGCCCCAACGAGAGAACAGGCTGTAAGCTACCTCTGGATGGAGAGACCACTCATGGGATGTCTGGCCTATACGTCTGAGAGCATCCGCCAGCTGGTTCGAGGATTCTGCCACATGGATGGTTAGGAGATCTGCCTCCAACCGGCTTACAAGGGTCCAGATGCGGAGCACCTCCTTGCATAGCAGATGGGAGTGCGTACTGGCCTGTTTGTTGAGGTAGTACATGGTTGTGGTATTGTCCGTCTGGACTTGAACCCAGAGCTGAGGAGCAAAAGCTGACAGTGCCAGTCTAACAGCTCTGAGCTCCAACAGGTTGATGTGGCATCGGGTCTCCTCAGGGGTTCAGAACCCATGGGCCCTATTGTCCCCCATGTGGGCTCCCCAGCCCATAAGGGGGACATCAGTCAAGAGGACAACCGTCTTGCCGGTGGACAAGCGGGATCCTTCCTGCAACCGGTCTGGGGTGGTCCACCATTGTAGGCGTCACCATCTTCTGAGTTACAGATCAGCTGTTGAAATGACGGTGAGCTGAGTCCACTGGGCGGCCAGCTCCACTGGGGGGCGCATGTGCAACTGGGCCCCTCACGGACCACTGAGGTACACACCGCCATGTAACTCGGAAGGCGAGAAGTCCCGGCAGGGTCAAGTGCCTAATCCGAAATGATTGGGCAATGGAGGAGAGAACCTCTGCCCTATCCGCGCGGAGCCGAGCTCTGGCTTGACAAGAGTCGAGCACTGCCCTGATGAAGCCCATCACCTGGGAAGGCACGAGTTCCGACTTGGCCTCGTTGATCAGGAGGCCGAGTTGGAAGCCGGTCTGGAAGGCCAGATCCCTGGACCTCTCCACCTCCTGTTGGGTGGTCAGTCGTCGAGGTAGGGGTAAATTATGACCCCCCCCCACGCCGGAGATGGGCCACCACCACTGCAATGCATTTGGTGAAGACCCGTGGGGCCGATGACAGGCCAAACGGCATGGCTCGGAACTCATACAGGGTCCCCTTGACCCTGAAGTGGAGGAATCGCTGATGGGACAGACGGATTGGGACGTGAAAGAACACAAATGAAAATTACGTACCTACCGTAATTCTTGATCTTCTCTTGTATCTTCACCATTCATTACTTCTTGGGTGTAAGCTGGAGGCGCGCACACGCCAGGAAACTTTTTTTTTTAAAAAGCTAGCTCTAAGGCGCTGCTCGAGACCCGACGCCTTATGCATGAGCGAGGGGCGCCGTTAGTAGCTACCGACTCTCCCCATCTCAGCTCTGTGAGCCAGAGAGCAAAAATTATATTGTGGAAAAAGAGAGCGAGGCAAGATAGCCAAGGGATAGCAAAGGAAGGAAAATAAACTGAAAAAGGAATAAGCCGATGGAGAATAGACAGAGGAGAGAGTATTCCTGCCCTAAGGGATCGCTGGGCCTCCTTTCCGGGGCGACTCTAGGAGAAACAGATAGAGAGAAAAGGGAAGGAGAAAGAAAGGATGAAGGAATCAGAGAGAAGAAGAAGAAAAATGGGATGTTGAGGAGACAATAATGCCCAACGAGCATTGTTAGCTGAGAGGCTTAAGGCCACTTAACAAGGGAGCAGAATTCCATTGGTAGTGCTGAAGAGAAGGTTCACCGAACCCGCTAGACAGACTAAGGAGGGCAGAGTCTTGACCTCAGCATGCCATGGTCCTTTATCCCAGTTGAGGGCTCCTGGACTGATTGAGCAGACCCTTGTTCCGGAAGAGCGCCCAGCTAGAAAGGGTTGATTCCTCAGGCAGCTTTGTAAGAGCTGCTCGTGAAGGGTATAGAAAGAAACTTAGCTTTTGAAGGCTGTTGTTTGTAGAAATAGAGGAACCAATCGACTTGCTATGTCAAGGCAGATAGAGACTTGAAGCTGGCAAGATCTGCCAGCGTGCTGACACTGCTTTTCCTGCAGCACTGCTCGCAGAAGGACCCTTGAAAAGAAGGCCAAGACAGAGTATGACTCACAGGCTTATGAGGAAAACATGACCGGAGAAGCAAGGGATTGCCTTCAAGCAGTCGGAGAGAGTTCCCTCAGTTTTAAGAAAAGAAATTGTATAACTGCATTCGTTCCTCTTACTCTGTAAAAAGGGAGGGTTTCCAGGGCTTAGCAATTGATTAGCAGATTCTGGGACTAGGTCACTGCACAGACAGAGTCAGGCAAAGTCCCTAGGAGTGCCTCGCACTGAAAACATGACTGTGAGATAGTCGTGCATCTCCCTCACGACCCAGCACTCCTGCAATAAATGCCAACGAATCTTAGAGTAAAGAATTTCCTGGAAACCATTGAGAGAATGGCAAGGACAGAGATTTTTTTTTTTTTTTTGGCATAAAGGCCAATAAGAGAGAGGAACGAGACGGGAGGGGGAGACGCCACAGAAGGAGGCCACTGAGGGAAGGAGGGTGGGATCAGTAATGAATGGTGAAGATACAAGAGAAGATCAAGAATTACGGTAGGTACGTAATTTTCATATCTTCCCTTGTCAATCTTCACCATTCATTACTTCTTGGGTGAGTACCAAGCCCCGCCTCCCTAGAAGGGGGAAGGGTAAAACCCTGAGGGAACAAGACCCCCAGCCTCCTGTTGGTGAGAAACAGAAGGGAAGACCCTGCTAGTTCAGAGAAAGCCTAAGTGGGAGAAGAGCGGAGATGCCTCCCGAGGACGTGGAGATGGAGTTAGCCCCTGCAAAGTCTCCCAGCTCTTGAGGAAAGAGACGGGTCCCCTGAAGGCGGAGCTGATCACCCACGCCGGGCCAGGGTGACAACCTTGAAAGACGGCCATGCCGTCTCGCCTAATGCAGATCGCTGTCCCTGCAAGCCTGGAAGCCACCTCATTGGCGCTGTAAGATGCCCTTGCCTGGTGTCTTGCCAGCTCCAGGCCTATAGCGAGAGGGCAACAGCTTGTCTGGTTTGCTCCTGATAGGGCATCGACGCTGAAGCTGAGAGAGCATCGACCACAGGTGCCGATTGTAGGCAGCGTGGTGAGCCTGATGTGATGCTACAAGCAACGCACTGAGAAGAAGAGAATATCTTTCGCCCTCACCGTTCGAACTGAAGAGAGTCCGGTCCAGTGGGCGGTCGCAGCGCTCAGTGCGGCGCCCGGAGGAGTCTCCAGGCAGACCAAGCCAGAAGGGGTTGGGGAGAGTACCTAGAGATTCCGAGGGGGCACACACCTACGCTGACAATCAGCCGGGCTGGAGAAGAGCAGGCTGGCGACTGCCAGGAACGGATGGACGCCCCTGGAAGGAGATAGGCAGGAAGGTACCAACAGTGTTGGGCACTGAATTTCCAAGGAATTCACGTGTCTCCTGCCGGGTTGTCTCTCCTGGGTGATGTAAGAGATCCCAAGGTCCCTCACCATCCTGAAGGAATCGCTGATATTCAGTGAAATCAGCCGGAGGAGAGATGAGTAGGGGTTCCTCTCCTCAGAGGAGGGAGACGAGGATGATGGAGAGCTGGAATGCTCAGAGGACTCCTGAGGGCGGTGGGGAGAGTCGAAAGACCCGCTCATGCATACATCTAACGTATGAGGGGAAGGCCGCTGCAGAACCCCTGAACTGCTCCCAGGATAATGGACCCGTAGGACCGACGTGGCCCGGGAGCGGGGGTGGTGGAGGCAGAGATATGGGAGAGGGGCACCTACGAGGAGGCAATTGACCTCTGCCAGGGCTCTGGAATCCGGGGAACGGAGCCCGAGCTGGCGGGGTCCCGGACAACAAACCAGGCCGCAAGACGGAACCCTGAGGAAGCGGAGCCTGGAACAGCCTGAGGGAGAACCCCTTGTGACGGTAAGTCGGACTGCATGGATCCAGAAGGGCAGCCCATTGCAACGCCTGGCACCGGAGGGCACTCTAGAGCCCTGAGGAAGGGCGGGTTCAGCACCACGGCTCCTAGCCACCCCCCTGAGGTGGCTAGAGAAGACAGAGGTCCTGTCCCCTGCCCCTCAACCCTCGGACTCGAGGAGCCTCCTCCTCGACTGCAGTGTTCCCGCCCCAGAGGGAGCAACAGCACCGGGAGGGCTGCTGTCACCGTCCCCGGGAGGAGGAGCCCCCTTAGACTCCACCACGCCACCCCTGGGACTCAAGGCCACCCCCAGCCGGAGAGCCCTCAGGGGAGGACGGAAGGGGGGACAGAGGGAGGGGCCCTTGCGCCGCCTGGCACCTCGTGCCACAGGAGACCCCGACCCCGAGGAGTGAGGGTACCAGGATGGGTCCACGTCTGAGTCGTCGGCCTCCGAGGAGGACGAGACCAGCAGGACCTCAATACTGGCCACCCCGGGGGTCCCCGTGGCAACGGCACCGCGAACGGCACCGGTACCAGAGGCTGCGCTGGCCGACCCCCAAGCATCAGCAACAGCCAGGCCCGGTCCTAGCTCTCCCGCGGCACCAACGAGGCCAACGGCACCGCTCCCGGCGTCCGAAACCGACCCGGCGCCGCGAGGAGGCGAGACCAGGCCACGGCGCCGCAAAACGGAGCAGGGGGCCAAGCGCGCGGCCATCACCAGCGCCGGATCCAAAGCGGCGCGGCCGATCACTGGGCGCCGGAACTGCGCCGGATCTGAAACGGCGCGGAAGGTGGCGTCGAGGGTCCACGGTGTCCGGCCCAGAAATCATGGGCCTCGACACTGGGGAGCCTGCACCCGAGGAGGTGACTGCCCAGGCGTCACATCCGCGGCCCGGGAGGGACCGCTACGTTCTCTCGACACCGAGAAGGAGCTTCCTCTTCGGCAAGATAAGGGAGGAAGCTCCTCCTCCGCAGACCGATAGGGCCCGGGAGGGACCCGGGGAAGGGCCTGAGACCTTACCTGGGAGTCCGTGAGTGAACGCTGCTCCCAAAGTCGGCGGGGCCTGCCGAGCTTGAACGCGGACTTCGAGGACCAGACGGTCCATGGAGAAGCAGGCGTCGCACTAATCCATGTCATGGTTGGGTCCCAGGCAGAAGACACACGTCATGCCGGGTCCGAGGCGGAAAATGCCGCCACAGGAGCACCGGCGCGTCAGGCGCGGCCCGTCTTGGCGGCTCCAGAACCGGACATACACAAACAATTAAGGTAAAAACAGTAGAAAAACACCGGCGCCTACAGATAGAAAAAGAACAGTCTTACTGTGGTATGGCATCAGTGTAAATCGAGAAACAGAGGAGTCGGCAAAAACTATTGCGTACTTCACGAACTGTTGCTCTCATGACGTGCAGCAGGTGCAGCCTCGATGGCGGGAGAAACAGAACTGAGATGGAGGAGGAGTCGGTAGCTACTAACGGCCGCCTTTCGCGCATAGCTTGACGCATGCCGGTCTCGAGGGCAGCGCCACAGAGCTAGCTTTTAAAAAAAAAAAAAAGCTCTCGTAGTGGTGCGCCGGCCCGCTTACACCCAAGAAGTAATGAATGGTGAAGATTGACAAGGGAAGATCCACATATTTCGCCCCAAGAATGGTATGATCTGGGACAGAATGACCATCCAAAGGTGCAAGAGCTGAGAAACTGATTCAGGTCATGGAGATCTAGAATGGGGCGCCAACCCCCCATTCGCTTGGGCAGCAGGAAGTACCTGGAGACAAAGCCTGGGTCTGTAGGGATTCGCCATGGGACCTACCGCCTTTGTGGAGGAGCTGAGCTATGTCATCTCGAAAAGCCAACTGAGTGCATGCAGAAATCCATTCCTCCTGAGGGATGCGGGTCGACTGGGAGGGTACTGCTCGAACTCTAGAGGCAGTCCCTGACTGACCAGTTCGAGAACCCTCCCTGTCTGAAGTGATAGCGGACTAGACAGAAACATAGACTTTGACGGCAAAAGGACCGCTAGGCCCATCTAGTCTGCCCATTTCCCTACCTACAGGATAGGCCGAGATCCTATTTAACCAACAGCCTATATCTTCCTGCCCCACAAGAATTGCCTTATGTCTGTCCCATGCATTCTTGAATTCTCCCACAGTTTTAGACTCCAAACTTCCTCAGGAAGGCTGTTCCATGCATCCACTACCCTCTGTGAAATAATACTTCCTCACATTGCCCCTGAACCGCCTCCTTCTATCTTTAAATTGTGTCCCCTTGTTCTTGCAAGTCTCTTTTTCTGAAAGATGCTACCCTCTTGGACTTTGTTGATTCCCTTGAGGTACTTGAAAGTTTCTATCATGTCCCCCCTCTCCCTTCTTTCCTCAAGGGTATACATATTAAGCTCCTTTAGTCTCTCTTCATACGGCTTCTCTTGCAGACCCTGCACCATTTTAGTTGCCCTCCTCTGGACTGCCTCTGTCCTGTCTATGTCCTTGCGGAGATGGGGTCTCCAGAACTGGACACAGTATTCCAGATGGGGTCTCACCAACTGTCTGTACAGAGGGATAACAACTTCCTGTTTTCTGCTGCTGATGCCTCTCCCTATACATCCCAGTATACCCCCAGCCCTCCCTACTGCCTTCTCACATTGCTTGCTAACCTTAAGGTCATCTGATATGATTACCTCCAGGTCCCTTCCTGTTTTGTTGTTGTTACTACCTCCCACCCACTGTGTATTCTTCCCTGGGTTCTTGTTTCCCAGGTGCATTATTTGCACTTTTTGCATTGAATCCTAGCTGTCATATGTCAGACCATTCCTCCAACCTTGCCAAGTCCCTTTTCATCCTTTCCACGCCTCCTTGTGTATCAACCCTGTTGCAGATCTTTGTGTCATCTGCAAAAGGCATACTTTTCCTTCCAGTCCTCTGCAATGCCACTGATGAAGACATTAAAAGGACTGGACCCAATACTGAACCCTCACGGTACCCCACTAGTAACCACCCTTTCTTCAGAGTGGACTCCATTTACAATTACCTTCTGTGTCCTGTTGTCCAGCCAATGTTTTACAGGCTACCACCCTGGGACCCACTCCCAGGCTGGTTAATTTGACTAATAATCTTTTGTGTGGATTGTGTCAAATGCCTTGCTAAAGTCTAGGTAGGCCACGTCCACAGTCCCTCCCTGGTCTACTACTTTGGTCACCCAGTCAAAGAAATCTATTAGATTGTCTGACATGACCTTCCGCTGTGAACCCATGCTGCCTTGGATCCTGTGCTCCACTGACCTCTAGGTACTCAACTATTCTTTCCTTCAGAAGTGACTCCATCACTTTCCCTACCACAGAGGTCAGACTGACAGGTCTGTAGTTTCCTGCCTCTGTCTTGGTCCCACTTTTGTGAAGGGGAATCACATCCACCTTCCTCCAGTCCTCAGGTACCACACCATCCTCCCATGATTTATTAAAAAGAGTAGCCAGTGGTTTCACTAGTTCCTTCCTTAATTCTTTTAGAATTCTGGGGTGAATTCCATCAGGGCCCATTGCTTTGTCCACCTTCAGTTTTAGGAGTTCTTGCAGAGACCCTTTCTTCTGTGAAAGGACTGGGATCGACCCCTATCAAGAGTGCTTCTGTTAATTGGATTAGGCACTTCCCCTCTCTTTTTGTGAATACTGAGCAGAAATATTCGTTCAGTATTCCTGCTTTTCACTGTCCCCTCTGCCCACCCACCGTTTATTCTATTCAGCCTCACTATCCTCCCTTTGTCTTTCTATCGCTGATGTACCTATAAAGGTTTTATCCCCCTTCTTAACTGAGTTGGCTATCTTTTCCTCAGTTTGGGCCTTTGCTATTCTGACTTCCCTTCCTGCTTCTTTCTGCCTTAATTAGTACAGCTCTCTGTCCTGCTCCTTCTGTGTTTCCTTATACTTCTGGAATGCTATCTTTTTCTTCCTGACTTTCACAGCCACCTCTCTTGAGAACCATAGTGGCTTTTTCTTTCGTTTTGATTTGTTTATTTGCTTCACACAAAGGCTTGTTGCCTCTGTGATGGCAGTTTTGATAATTCCCCATTGTTGCTCCACACCTCCTTCTAGCCTGTTTGCTAGTGCTTTTCTGAGGCACTCTCCCATCTTGCCAAAGTCAGCCCTCCTAAAGTCCAGTACCCTCACTTTTGTATGGCTTGACTCTGTAGCTGAGTTTAACGTGAACCACACTGTTTGATGGTCACTTGTTCCCCAGATGGCAACCCACTTCTAGATCTGAGATCCTCTCACTGCCCCCATTTGAGACACTGGCTGCAAATTGGGAACAGGGCATTGGTTCTCAAAGTGAGAATAAGGCACAGGGCCCTCAAAATGGGAGTGGGGCACTGACCCCCAAAATGAGAATGGGAGTATTGGCCTTAAAATGGGAGCAAGTACTGGTTCCAAACTGGGAATGAGGCACTGCTCCTCAAAATGGGAATGGGGCACAAGCCCTTAAAATGGGAGAAGGGCACTGGTCCCAAACTGGGAATGGGCACTGGCCCTCAAAATGGAAATGGGTACTGGCTGTCAAAATGGGAATGGGGTACTAGCTCTCAAAATGGGAGTGGGCACTAGCTCCCAAAATATGAATAGGCCACTGGTCCTCAAACAGGAAAGGGGCACTAGCTCCTAAAATGGGAATGGGGCATTGGCTGTCAAAATGGGAATGTGGCACTGGCCCTCAAAATGGGAATGGGGCACTGGCCCACAAAATAGGAATGGGCAATGGTCCTCAAAATGGGAATGGGGCACTGGCCCTCAAAATGAGAATGGGCCACTGGTCCTCAAAATGGGAATGGGGCACTGGCCTTCAAAATGGAGCAGGGCACTGACCCTCAAAATGGGATTGAGGGCACTGGCCTTCAAAATGGGAATGGGCCACTGGTCCTCAAAATGGGAGTAGGGCACTAGCTCCCAAAATGAGAATAAGCCACTGGTCCTCAAACAGGGAATGGGGGCATTGGCCATCAAAATGGGAATGGGGCACTTGCTGTCAAAATGGGAATGCAGCACTGGCCCTCAAAATGGGATGGGCCACTGGTCCTCAAAATGGGAATGGGGCACTGGCTTTCAAAATGGGAATGGGGCACTGGCCCTCAAAATGGGAATGGGGCACTGGCCTTCAAAATAGGAACAGGAGCTGGCCTTCAAAATGGGAATGGGGCACTGGTCCTCAAAATGGGAATAGGGCACTGGCCCTCAAAATGAGAATGGGGCACTGGCCCTCAAAATGGGAAGAGGCACTGACCCTCAAAATTGGAATGGGGCACTGGCCCTCAAAATGGGGAGGGGCACTTGCCACTGGTTAGGGTGTTCAGGCTGCCTTCCTTTGTTTCTCAAACCAAATCAGTCTTGGTCTTGGGTCATCCACAAGACATTCCAAATGTTAAGCCAAAAGAAACTGGATGAACTCCATTCCATAAAAAACTTCATATATTTATTATCTCACCACAAAACACATAGGATGTATGGATGATGTTTTGTAACCCACACTACTTCATCAGACCCTTTCTGAAGCTGAGTTACCTTTCTCAAAACACATCCCCCAAAATGAGAATAAGTATAGAACTTCAAAAGGGAAAGAGCACTAGCCCTCAAAGAGAATAGGGCACTGACTCTCAAAATGTGAATGGGGCACTGGCTCTTAAAAGGAATGGGCACTGACCCTCAAAAGGAGAAAAGGGACACTGACCCTCAAAAGGGACTAGGGCACTGACCCTCAAAGGGAATGGGGCACTGGCTCTCAAAGGAATGGAGCACTTGCCCTCAAAAAGGGAATGGGGCACTGGCCCTCAAAATGAGAATGGGGCACTTTCCCCAAAATGGGAATGGAGCACTGACCCTCAAAATGGGAATGTGGCTCTGGTCCTCAAAATGAGAATGGGGCACTAGCCCTCAAAATAGGAATGGGGCACTGGTCCTCAAAATGGGTGTGGGGCACTAGCCCCAAAAGTAGAATAGGGCTTTGCCCTAAGATGGGAGTGGCAGTAACCCCTAAATGAGAATGGGGCACTGGCCCCAAAAATGGGAGTGAGTCACTGGTCCCCAACATAGGAATTGGGTTTCTGGTCCCCAAAATGGGAGCAGTCTGTGGCCATCAAAATGGGAGTGAGGTACTGGGCCTTAAAATAGGAGAGGGCACTGACCTCAAAATAGGACTGAGTAGGACTCCAAAGTGGGAATGGGGCAGTGACCCCAATGTGGAAAGGGTACTGTCCCTCAAAATGGGAATGGGGCACTGGCCCCAAAATAGGAATAGGCACTGTCAATTAAAATGGGAATAGGCACTGTTCCTTAAAATGAAGTGAGACACTGGCCCTCAAAATGAGAGTGGGACACTGGCCCTGAACATGTGAGTGGGGCACGGACCCTAAAAATGGGAGTGGGTAACTGGCCCTTGAAATGGGAATGGGACACTAGCATTAAAACTGGGAATGGAGCCCTGTCCCTCAAAATGGCAATAGGGCACTGGCCCTCAAAACGGAAATGGGGCACTGATCCTAAAAATGAGAATGGGACATTGGTCCTCAAAATGGAAATGGGGTGCTAGCCCCCAAAATGTGAATGGGGTACTGTCCCTCAAAATGGGAATGGGGCATTGGACTTTAAAATGGGAGTGGGACAATGGGCTCAAAAATGGGAATGAGATATTGGCCCTCAATAATGGAATGGGACACTGTTCCCCAAAATAGGAATGGGGCACTGTCCTCCAAAATGGGAATGGGGTTGTGGCCATCAAAATGGGAATGGAGTACTGGGCCTTAAAAATGGGAGTGGGGCACTGACCCCCCCAAAATGGAAATGGGGAACTGACCCCAAAGTGGGAATGTGGCACTGACCACAAAATGGAAATGGGGCACTGATCTCAAAATGGAAATGGGGCATTCACTCCCCAAAATGAGACAAAAAAGGGCTATTGTACAATGCTGGATAATGACCCTCAAATTGTGGGAAATGATAACAAAATGTGGGGCATATAATGAAATCACAGAGCTAACATGCTTAGACCACTGTGGGGATTTGTGCTTTGGTGCTACCTGTACATTTTCTGTTTTCTTTTTTTATGTACATTTTTATCTCCTCTGGAACTGGCAGGCAGCTTGGCCCCTCCCTCAGAGAGGTCTACTCTCTGGCCCTGACTGTCCCGCACCTGACCTTTCCAGTAATCCCCCACGGGTTACCCCTCCCGTGACAGGGCCGAGGCCAAAGAGCGTCGACTTCCCTCCCCCCGGAAACCAACATCCAGACTCTGGGGGGCCGGTGTGGGTGCTGTGGGGCCATTATGGAGCCTACCAGCTCCATTTTTCCACTGTTCTCCTCTCCCCTTGCTGCGGTTGCTTGGGCACGTGTGGAGGCACGTGCATGCAGCGATCCGCAGCACCCTCCTTAGTCTAACTGCTCCCTCCTGCACTACCCTCGGGCCTCCACCTAGGGGGCAGCCCTGCAACGGGCGTGACTGAATCCCCACCCAGTAGAGGAGGCTGCCATGTACTCAATCCCATCTCCCGGCCCCCACCCCCGATGACCACGCTCGTTCCAGCCTGATGCCGCGGAATAGCGCGCGGTGTGAACTCCACAGCGTCAACCCTCCGCGCCACCGGGCCGGCCCTTCTGTTTTTTTTATATGATTTTTATTAAACCGTTCAGAATACTTGAATATTCAACAAATTAGAACATTTTTCAAACTTAAGATTTCTATAAAATCTAAGTCTTACAATAGAATATTTCAAAACATTAAAAATATATACAATTAACAGAAAAACGAAAAGGAAAACAAAGTAAAAAAAGGTGAAAAATATTTAAAAAGAACAAAAAAGAGTAGAAAATCATAACTAATCTAAAGCTATAGCATTACATATAGGATAGTGTGGTTGCCCATACACAACAATGCTGTTCTTACCGGTGTTTTCCATGATGACAAGGACCTCGCGAGAACGAGGCTCGAGAGGTCCTGTGTGTCATAGAAAGACAAGGTGTGAGAATAGCGATGTGTATTTGGGCAACCATACACTATTCTATAGTGTATGGTCCCAAACAAACATGAAATTGCTTACTTTTGTTAAAGGATCGGTCAGTCTCTGCCATCCTCCACCGCAATTCACTGCCATCAGCCAGCCAGCGCAACCTTCAACTGTCAGCCAGCGTGAAACAACGCTGATGCGGATGCTTGCATTGTGATGTAGCTACTAATGCAGAAGGAAAAGTTGTTCTACGTTAGTAGCTATGTCACTACTGCAGCAGAACAACTTTTACGCTTATGTAGTTTTCCATACACAACAACCTTGGCCCATATACAATAGTATATTCAATCACTCAGCAAATCATATTCCTTGAAAAAAAACAGTATGTGAAAGAAGGAGGGATAGAAGAGAGAGAAGAGGAAATGAATCTGTGTAGTCCAGGAAGATAATGTAACTGATCGTACGTAAGTTAGTATGTATTTCTGCTTTCAAGTCATGGTATACAATGCTGTAGAGCATCTTTTCTGCATGTGGGTTAAAGAATTTCAGAAAAGTGAAATAAGGGACATCTTTAATGAGGGATAGTGAGGAGGCATTGACAGAGGAGCTGTGAAAGGTAAAATGAGGGTCATCCCACCTACTGTGGTACAGCTCAGAGATATGGACACAGGAGTGCCAAGTGACAAAAGGAAGGGGATGTCCTTTCTAATGTAGGACAGCTTAGTCATACGGACAGAAGTGCACTGAAGGGTCAGATGAGGCTGTTTCTCTTCATGTAGGACCAGACTGAGCAGTTGAGGTTTTGTCCCAAGGAATGGAAAAGGAGTGAAGGTCAATAGACCAAAGGGAGTAGGAGGTGGGCTGAGCGCAGGACAGGAGGGAGGAGAGATAGCAAGGGAGGGAGGGAACCAAACCAGAATTTAGGTACAGTATAAGGGAGAAACAAGGGGAGAGACGCTAGTCGAGGGAGGGAAGGGTGAGGGGGAGTACAGGGAACTGAGGTTGGTGTGTGTGTGTACATTGGGGGGATGGGGGGTCCAGTCTGGTAAGAGTGGATTTGGTACATAAGGATATTCCTGCATTCCACAACAGTTCTAAGTCTCATTTTGTTTCTTGTGGGTCAGTTCCCACCCCTCCTGGATTCCCGTCTCCCCCACATCCCAATACCAGCTTCACAGATACCACACCTTCTCTGTCTAGAAGGGTGGCTCTGAGTTGTTGATTGCACATTCAGCGGTGGTGCCCAAGTGCCAGACCCCCCATTATTTGAATATTAATAAATTGTATTTCACTGAAACAATAGTGGATTTGAGGAATAGATTTTCCCATTAGTGCAGTGGCAGAAATGCCACAGGTACCACCAACAACTCAGGTTCAGGAACAGACCAGAGCAGCTGGAGGGCTGGTGGGGAAGGGGTGGGATTGTGTCATCCCTGCAGATACTTTCTGTTTCTGGGGCGGGGATAGATGCCCATCTCTACTGCAGAACTGCCAAAGGGTGACCACAGGTGGAAGTGCAAGATAGAGCGGCTGGGAGGAGCATTGCAGCTGACTCACACGTCGGCATGCAGCTGTTTGCATGAGTACATTGGCACACTCACCACCGATGTCCAGGAGAGAAAATGGAGGAAAAAGAACTGTGGCCAGAGGATGGCCCTCTTGGCTAGATACATACGTTGAGGAATAAGGAATAATTGGTTCTGCTCACTGAGATGTTAGAAGAACGAACTCATTTTATTCAGTTTCAAATATACAAATGTAGGCTGGCCCGCCGGCGCAGTGGTAGGTTTGCCGCTCGCAGCACCAGTGACCCGGGTTCGGGAACGGACTCGGGCAGTTGGAGGGCCGGCTGGGGGAGAAGGATGGAGTGCTCATCGGCCGCTCTCTTTCTCTGGGAGGGGAGGGTTGCCTGTCTCACTACTCTACCGCCAGTTGGGTGACCACGGGTGGTGGTGCAGCTGGGACTGCCAGTGGAAGGGGAGGACGTAGTCCAGGAGGCGGCGCGTCTGCACGTCACGACGTGCCCCACCCCTTGCGTGCCTATGTCCTCAGGGGATGGCACCAGAAACACAGAAAAAGGACCTCGCGGATGCCAGCGTAGATGGGGATACAAGCTCCCGGACACCATAACCTGGCTCTCGGGGACCATCCAGACTGCCCGACACACACTAATGGACTGGAAGGGGACATCCCTGGATCCCCCTCCTCCTCCCCACCAGGGGAGGTAGGCTGAAGCAGTATGGGGCAGATCTGGCGGTATCCTGAGAGGTACTGGGGTGGGCAGAGTGAGCAGAGAATACCCCAGAAGGGAGTGGCATCCATGGAGACGGGGCAAAAACATATATATATATATATATATATATACATATACACAAACGTACATAAGAACTTCATGGTTCCAAGTGTAGGATACATAACATCTGATTACATTTTATATTCAGAATCTCATTTACTTGTCACCTTGCGTTACAACACTAAGGGATCCTGCGACCACATGTCTAGTAAACAATCCAAAAAACTGCGAAATTAGCCACCGCAGCAATGACCAATACGGTTGGTGTGATGGTAAGTCCATGATAAATCTGAAGTCCAAAAAGATGGAACCTATACAGTGGTAGTGAGGGTCACTCAGCAACAGGAGCCCCCACCCCCAATCAAGACAAACAGCATTGCTAGTTGTACTACTAAATGCCACTGAATCTTGACAGATTTTTTGTAAAACATTAGCAACCTGTAACATCCGTAACTTTCAATTGTAAATGACTTTTAAACTAAAACAATTTCACTGCATCCGACAGCTAACTGTAGTATTTTATGAAGCAAACATATGCTCCTCACTGACATATCTAATTAGCCAGGTGATTCTACTTTCATTTCCCCGTTTCCACCAGATCAACGGCGGCCGCAGTTGTTGGCTCCATGCAGATTTCAGGGTGGTGCATGTATTAAATATGCTTTCAGAGGCACGAGGCTGCAGTCATTTTTTTAACTATGCTTTCAAAGAGCCACGAGGCAGCAGTCGTTTTAGTGCACTTGGTTCCCCTCGCACACCGATTGGGTTGCCGCGTGGAAATGAAAAGAAAAGACCGCGCAGGATTCCTCCTACTGATCAGTGCCAGCTCTCACATACCTGAACAACTCGCTGGCCCCAACATTCAACATAATAGCAAAGTATGTAACTTGTTAATCACTGTATTCGCAGACAAACGGGTGAACAAGAGGTCTTAAACTGGTTTGGAACAGTTATGGCGAAAGTGGAGGACTGCAGCCTCATGCAAATAACATAGCGGTACGTCATGGAATTAGTGTATATTATGCTATAGCACCGCTACACTACTTGTGACTGCTGATTTCAGAGTAGTGGAGATCTACGGACCAGTTTACGCTACTTTGGGGTTAGTTGGTATGACTGTATTTTTTTTTTTTTTTGGAAATCTGAGTTCAGGGGCTCAGTCCTCACCCCATATTTTCAGTTTAACACAGGGGATATGGGGGCAAAGCACAACTCAAATTGATGAAAAAATCAACAGGGAACGTACCAACTAATCTCAGCAGCACAACTAGGGAAAGTGGGTCTACAGATCTCACTAATACTGAAATCAGTAGCGTGGAACGATTGGAGTGTAACAGCATTGCGTACACCGTAATCTTAACCAAATGGCGTAAGTGGCTTCAGAGTCCTCCACTATCACCACAGTTTTATTACTTCAAAGTATTTTACACAGTCACTCAGTTTCTTCTTCCCCCCTTGGTAGCCTCCTCCCTAGGTTGCCGAGCAGAGTTTAGTTTAATGGCCTCAAGTCTCTTAGTACACTGATCCTTTGGAAGTGGCTAACAGGTTGTGCGCGCACAAGTAATTCTTAAATAAGCAGGGAATTGAATTGCATGACTAACTTCCACTGTTTTTTGTCCAGTTCTCACTCCCTCAAAGCTCTTTCTACACTGCCTCATGGCATGGCATGGCTAACATCGGGGAAAAGATAACTGTTGCTGCGATTGGGCATTTGTGCATGTCCATTTTTCTAGGATTCGTTTAGGATGAGATCTTGGATCTGCTGCATCACTGAGATGATCAGAATGGTCCTGGGTTGATCAGTTGTTCGGCCGTTGTCTTGGCGCAGCTCTGTATGTTTTGAGGAGCTGTCCTGCCACTGAAATACCCAAAGACCGTTCTAATAGTTGGGTTGCAAAAAACAAGCAGGACCTCTCCCTCAGCTTCCTGGTGTACATCTAGTAACCAAAGGTTAACCAGTCGAGCCCCATTTTCTAAATGTTCAAGTCTGGAATGTAGCACTTTGTATTCCTGTTAACTGCAGTTGCTGACTTGTTTGACATCGCTGTGACCTTTCTTGCTTCTTCTAAGACTTGTACGAGTTAAGTGTCCAAAGTTGACAATTTATTATAGAGACTCCACACCTTTTTGTCTAGGTCCCTTATTGCTTGTAATGGTGCTGTGTTAAATGGCTCTCCTCTGATAGCTGCCTCATGGCTCAGTCCGCCTGCTCCTGTCTTTTCTGGTGGTTTCCCCTGCTTGCCCCCTTTTTTGTTGTGTGGTTTGCTGAGATTTCACCATCATTAAAACTGGACAAATTTAGTATGGTTCAAGATGGTGGGTTAAGCTCTCTTAAATGCAGTAGGAAACCACTTTGGTTCTCAAATACAGTAGCAGAAAAGGTCAGAGCCAAAAGGCTGGCCTTCAGAAAATATAAGGGAACACAGCGGGATGAAGATAGGGAGGCATACCAAACTGCCCTAAGGGAAGCAGGTAAGGCAGTAAGGCAGGCAAAGTCCCAAACTGAGGAAACACTAGCACGAACAGTAAAAGAAGGTGACAAGACTTTCTATAGATACATTAGTGAAAGGAGAAAGTCCAGAGGGGGTATTGCTAAGCTTAATGGAGAAAAGGGAGCATGTGAGGAGGAGGACCCTGTAAAGGCATCTATCCTAAATAGATACTTTTGCTCAGTATTTACGGAAGAGAAGGTAGGGCAGGGCCCACAGCTTAGCATCATGGACACGGGGGAGGGAGGTGAGCACTACTCCCTTCACAAAAGAAAGGGTCCTACAAGAGCTTGCTAAGCTCAGGGTGGATAAGGCAATGGGACCTGATGGCATACATCCCAGGGTACTTAAGGAGCTAAAGGAGGAACTAGCAGAGCCATTAGCAGAATTGTTTAGTGAGTCTCTGAGCACAGAGAGGTCCCAGAAGACTGGAGAAGGGCTCATGTGATCCCACTCCACAAGAGTGGTAGCAGGGAGGAGGCGGGAACTACAGACCGGTCAGTCTTACCTCAGTAGTGGGCAAGATTATGGAGGCACTCCTTAAGGAAAGGATAGTGCAACACCTGGAATCCATAGGGGCAGGATCCAAGACAGCATGGGTTTACAAAAGAAGGTCCTGTCAAACTAATCTCATAGATTTCTTTGACTGGGTAACCAGAGTGGTGGACCAAGGGGAGCAGTTGATGTCGCCTACCTTGACTTCAGCAAAGCTTTGACACTGTTCCACATAGAAGATTGATAAATAAGCTAGGTAGGCTTGGGGTGGGTCGAAGTTGGTCAACTGGGTGGCAAACTGGTTGACTGGCAGAAAACAGAGGTGGTGGTAATGGTGGTATACAGTCAGAAGAGATGCAAGTCACAGTGGGGTACCTCAGGGATCAGTCCTGGGGCCAGTCCTATTCAACATCTTCATTAGTGACCTGCAGATGGACTAGAGGGTAAGGCTTGTCTGTTTGCAGATGACACCAAGATCTGCAACAGAGTAGATGATCCAGATGGGGTGGGCAGAATGAGAAGAGATCTGGATAAACTAGCAGAATGGTCAGAAGAGTGGCAACTGGGATTTAATGCAAAGAAGTGCAAAATCATGCACATAGGGAAGAGAAACCCTGAAGCCACTTATAGGCTGGGAGGAGTTGCTAGCAGTCACAAAGGAAGAGAGAGACTTGGGCATCATCATCACTGATGACCTAAAATCATCAAGCAGACCTCTAAAGCAGTAGGTAAGGCTAGGGGTGTTAGGGTGTATTAGTAGGGTATCACAAGTCGTAAGAGGGAGGTAATAATCCTCTGTACAAGACATTGGTTAGGCCCCATCTGGAGTACTAGTGCAGTATTGGAGGCCACACCTTCACAAGGACATTAACCAAATTGAGGCAGTCCAGAGAAGGGCAACCAAAATGGTGCAGGGACTGCATCAGAAGACATATGAGACAGATTAACGGAGCTCAATATGTATACCCTTGAGCAAAGGAGGAGAGAGGTGATATGATCGAGACATTTAAACACCTTAAGGGCATAAAACAAAGGTGAGAGTCTAACATGTTTAAATATAAGAAAAATAGCAGGACAAGAGGACACAGCATGAGATTAGAGGGAGGCCGATTAAGGGGAATGTGAGGAAATTCTTTTCACAGAAGGGTGGTAGATGCATGGAATGGCTTACCACAAAGTGGTGGCTATGAATACAGTGCAGGGCTTCAAACAGGCATGGGATAGGCATAAGGGAGCAATACAAATGACTATGAATAGATAGGTCACTGACAGAGCAAAGGCGATGGCACATTTATAAGGTAGAAAAAGAAATGGGCAGACTGGATGGGCCTTGCGGTCCTTATCTGCCGTCAACTTCTGTGTTTCTATGTTAGTTTTTAGTTGTCACAAATATCTTAGTTTAGTGGTTTTTTTTTTTTTTAATTTTTTTTTTAAACTCTCTCTATGCTCCTGGTACAGGTGGGGATTTACCCCCTGTTAGTGCCCAGACCTTGCACTTGGCATCCCCCACAAGGCTGCCTGGACTGGGGAGGCCTGCAGCTTGCCCCCTACAGTGGGGCTCCCCATAGAAGGGAAGGGGGGAGAAAAACTGAGATCTACCAGAGGCCCCAGCTGAGGCTTGCACCTGGGGTGTCATATGGGCGGAGGTCCAGGGACATTAATGTGCTGCCAGCCCAGGGGGTTTTCAGGTAGGTTCCCCAGAGATGCAGACGTGCAATGACGTCGGTGTTGGCCAGGCACGCTCCCGCACCCAAACTACAGACATCCACCAATGCCTCTCCACTGAAGAGTGGCCCCAGTTGTTGCATACCCAGCCTCCACTGGGTGTTACTGACTTGAAGGGGAGCCTCAACCCTCCTCCCTGGAGGAGGACAGCTGTCCATGGAACACTCATCCTATCTTCCCACGGACAGCCCTCTGATGCACCACGTTTGCTCCCAAACACAGGTCATCAGTGCTGCAGACGGTAGCACTACCACTGCACTGGCGGGCCAGCTCTTAGTTTAGTATTAATTGCATTTGATGGCAGTATGAGCTGAACCCCCATTAAGAGCATCCTGTTCCATCGACTGCTGGCCACACCCCCCCTTGATTATTTTTGACTTTTTTTCATTTATTTACTATCTTTGCCTCCAACATTGCCAGTGCCCCATCCCCTGATGTCCTCAGCCCCGTTGCCCCATCATCTCCAGGATTTGCCTTGCTCCAGTCCCCCATGGAGAGTTCCCCCCCCCATGGTGAGGCCACCAGGATAAGACAAGGTCCTAGCAGTGACCCAGTCCACAGTGGAGCAGAGCCTGGTCAGTGAGTGCTGGGCCTGTGAGATGCTACAGTCATCCTATGTCCCAGCATGCATGCACGTTCATAATCTGACCAACTCCCTCACCCTCCTGTTGACCAAGCTGCTCCACCCATGTGGCCACAGGAGGCACTCAAGCAGTGGTATAATGGCCTGAGGGGTGGACCACTAGAGAGCAGCAGAAACAAAAGGGGGGGGGGGTGGACCCGAGTCCATTTTCAGGGGAAAGAGTGCTGAAGGGACTTGCAGTTCTGAAAGTGGACAAGGCTATGGGACTGGATGGGATACACCCAGGGGTACTAAAGGAACTCAGAGAGGTGCTAACTGTGCCACTAACAGCTTTATTCAACAGCTCACTGGAAATTGGCATGGCTCCAGAGGACTGGAGGAGAGCAGATGTGGTCCCTCTCCATAAGAGCAGGAGGTTAGCAACTACAGGCCAGTTAATCTCACATCAGTGGTGGGAGGTTAATGGAAACCCTGTTAAAGAAAGGTTTGGTAGAGTAGGTTGAATCCAATGGACTACAAGACCAAAGCAGCCTGGATTCATTGGGGGGGGTCATGCCTGATGAATCTGATTGACTTTGGAGTGGGTAACCAAGAAAATAGATCAGGGAGGGCAGTGGACATGGCCTATCTGGACTTTAGCAAGACCTTTGACATTGTGCTGCACAGGAAACTGTTAAAAAAAAAAACAAAAAAACAAAAAAAAAAAAACTGAGCATCTCAGGGTGGGATCCAGGTGGTAAACTGAGTAAGGAACTGTTAATGAATAGGTAACAGAGGGTAGTGGTTACCGGCACTCACTCTCATAAGGGGGAGAGTGACCAGCAGGGTTCTGGAGGGTTCAATATTGAGGCCGGTCTGCTTTTATGTCTTCATAAGTGACATTGCAAAAGAACTGGAAGGGAAAGTATGCCTTTTTGCACATTATACAAAAATCTGTAATAGGGTGGACACTCAGGAGGGGGTGGAGAGAACCTGTAAGGACCTTGGGAAGCTTGAGGAGTGGTCAGGAGCAGGGCACTAGGAGAGCAATGCCAACAAGTGCAAAATCATGCACCTAGGGAACAGGAACCTAGAAGCTGAGTATAGGATGGTGGGAGGTACTGACAGTTACTAAGCAGGAAAGTGACCTAGGGGTCATTATATCTGATGACCTCAAAGTGGCATGGCAGTGTGACAAAGCAGCTGGTAGGGCCGGGTGAGGGACGCTGGGATTCATATGGAGAGTTATCACCAGCAGAAGGAAAAATCTGATGTCACTGTATTGCTCTCTGGTGAGACCCCACCTGAAGTACTCTGTCCAGTTCTGGAGGCTGCACCTGAGAAAGGACATAGACAGAGTGGAGGCAGTACAGAGGAGGGAAACAAAAATGGTGCAGGGGTTGCACCAGAAGATCACAAGGAGAGAGTGAGGGTTCTCAACATGTACACCCAGGGAAAGCTGGCCCATTGGCATGAAGATCTGAGGCCCGTGTGTCTCAGCTGCGGGCCACGCTGGTGACCTGGGTTCAGGAATGGACTCTGATCATTGGGGGTCAGCCGGAGAGGAGATGATCAAACGTCCCAGGGACTGCTTTCCTGTCCCGTGGAGGGGTGGCAAACCATCTAGACCTTTGATGGCTACTAGGTGGAGGCCCAGTAGTAGTGCAGGCACTAGGAGCATAGTGGGAGGGGCCGCTGTGCCTCCACTTGCCTATATGTGCCACCGGGTACTGGGGATTGGGAGAAAATGGAAATGGGTCTGGGGTGAGCTTATTAATGCTGTGCCTGCTCTCCTCCGACCCGCACTGTCACCCAGCCTCCAGCAATCTGGACATGTATACCAGGGGAGAGGATAGCCTTCCCCCTCATGGCCCCACCATGGGGGCAAATCCACAGGGCTCTTTCTGATGACTGGGGGAGGCAAGTGAGGGCTGGAGGGACAGGGACATGGGTGAGAGCTGCCTGCCTGCAGCCCAAGGGAGAAACACCTTTATAGAAAAATAAACACATATATACCCTGGAAGAGAGGAGAGTGAGAAGGGACATGATAGAGACCTACAAGTACCTCGCTGGGGTAACTGGGGGCAGATGGGGAGTTTCTTTCAAATGAGAAAGACCACCAGGACCAGAGGGTGTGTTAGGAAGCTGGAAGGGGGGGCTTTAAGAGGGATATGAGGAAGTACTACTTTACTGAAAGAGTTGTAGACACCTGAAATGGACCGACAGCGGACGTGATGGAGGTGAAAACAGTAGCGGACTTCAAGCATGCATGACATAAATGTAGGGGAATATTAGTAAATAGGCAGAGAGGAAGGAGGGTCACTGGTGAACAGTTAGGGTCTACAGACACAGACTAGGCAGGGATCATCAGGACAGACTGTGTGGGCAGAGTGGTCCTTTTCTGCTGAAGAATTCTGTGTTTCTATTTTTTAATTCCAGTGGGCCACCTGAGTACTGGCCTCAGATGTCCACTCCCAACCTTGGTTGCCAGCGTGACAGCACAATTTGCTAACACTGGGCCATCAGAGGGTCCTTTCTGGATTATTTTCTTATGAGGAGCTCCTTGTGGGTCCCAAGGTATAAACACTAGCCAGCTTGGTGCTTGCAAACCTCAGTCTCTTTGTCAACTGCCCCTATGCACTGGGTCAGGCTCTTTACATGCATTCTAACATGCAACAGCTACATTACTAAATGTGATGGGCAGCCTCGATGGGCCAACTGGCCGTTTTTGGCCGACAAATTCTATATGTCTGTGTAACATGACATAGATAATCTTGTGCTGTTAGTCACAATACCATATACCGTATTCTATGCAGTATCCATATAGAGTATCCAAAGCTCATTTTAAGGCTGAGCCAACCTCTTCTGGCTCTGTTTAGAACTGCAAATGGTTTCAATGTGGAACCTTTGTAAACGAGCAGTTCCTGCTCAAAGGTATTTGTAATCCTAGATTTCAATAAATTAAAAAATAAAATAAAAAGGTTTTGTTTTCAAATCTCTTTTTAACCATAGTATATGATAATAGTTAATTCACCTTTTGATCCCCTAGAACTGTTTTTAAAGGGAAGTTCTATTTGGTTCTAAATTTCAGAACTGGTCAGGTTCTGGGAAGAGGGTGTCTAAATTTTCAGAACCAGTACTGCCTGTCTCTAGCTCATTCTTAGCTTGGCATGGCAGGCAGAGTGCGGTCATCTCAGATGCCTCCCCTTTAGCAGTAACTTACCGCATTCATGTCAATCCCATTGGTGTAAGACCAGGCATGCTGAAAGTACTCCTCCAGTCGTTGGCGCAGAGGGTTCGGAATCTGGTGGAACCTGATGAACTCTTTCACTCGTAGCATCTGCGTGTGGTAGCGTGCTGTGCCAGAATAGAGTCGCTGGATGATGGCGGAAACATTGCCAAATATGCTGGCATACATCAGGGCTGGGCAAGAAAAGGAAAGATGGCAGTTAGTTTGCAACAGGTAGTACAGCTGAAATTCCAACACTGGCAGTGGGTGAGAAAAAACAGGTGGGGGAGAGGGGGTTCCCCAGGTCGACTGCCACTGCAGCACAAAGTGTTTAATGATAAGGCAAGGAGAGCGGGGTTGGGGGAGGTGATAAACTGCCAAGCTGCATTCCACCTAGGCATGACCATGATACAACTTGGGTAGGAAATTAGGCAAACAAGATGGACTATGTGTATTTTTCTGCCAATACGTGTCTGTTTCTATGTTTCTAAGTTAATAGTAAGAGCATGCGATATCAGTGGATACCATAAGCTATAGGGGCGCTAGGAAGTCCCTTTATGGATATGAGTTTTGCCTTGCGCGTTCTTTGGGCACGAGAACTGCAAACTGAAGGTGGGCAGTTTCTGGTGTTCTGAGGATGCAAGTGGCTACACTGTTATATCCGTAAGTGGCCCTCCTAGTATCCATGAATTTATTATTGATCATGCCATGATTTAAAATAAAAACAAAAAAACTTTTGGGTCCTTTCTGTGGCGCAAGTGGCAGTGATCGAGAAGCTTCTTACAGTGCTCCGTGCATGATGCGCTTATGTTAATAAGAGTAACTCACGGGCAACTGAAGGAAGCCGGTGATTGATTGGGAATGCGCCTGCTATCTATACTATATATTTATATGTGCAGTTACTGTGCCTGCTATGGTTATTATAGATCAAGGGAGCACTTCTGACCAATTGGAGCACTCCTTTCCTCTGTGTGTGAGACACTGTTATTCTGTGAAGAGCATCTGATTAATTTTAACTAACTAACCAACTAAACACTGAAGATTGCTGTTTTTAAAAAATGGACTTCGAACTCAAAATCAAATGTTTTACTTTCAGGAAAGTAATAGGAACCCCTGTGAGTGGACATGGACTGTGCTAACTGAACTTAGAACTTCAGAATGTAAGAACTAGGTGCACGAGACGCACTAAGATACCGATACACTTAGAATGATACTCTAAGAATGTAAGTGACTGTAAGTGTGGTCTTGATCGAGCGCAATCAATAATATTATTATTATTATTATTATTATTATTAATTTTTATTTTTTAAAACGATCCCAGAACGTGCCCATTTCCAGGGCATCTGCACATGACACCCTTCACAGAATAAAAGTGTCTCACGTGCAGAGGAAAAGAGTACTCAGATTGGTTTAGAGCACTCCTTCAATCTATAAAGGTCATAAGAGTACCTGGAATGTTTAGAATTCAACAATTCTGATTGGCTAAGAATGATGTCACGATTTATAATGCAATAACTTTTAAACTCAGACTAGACAAGTACTTCTAAGAAAATGGGGTGATGGGGTATTCCTACTAAACTAGTGGGAGGGAAAACTGGTGGGACCACTGGTTTTCTCCCTCATACATATGTATGTATGTGTGCATGTATGTATGTCGTGAAAAGATTTTAGTGGTCACAGAAAGGTCATCTTAGCTTATCAAAATGTACCCTTTATGGCTAAACGAGTCTTAAAATTTATGTTGATTGGAGTTTCTTGTACAAGCTGCTGGGACCTATGCAGGCAGCTATGAAGTAGCAGTCTGAGGTTAAGAATGACATTCGAGAAGCAGCTATGGGTTAATGATGCAGATCTCTGTAATTAGTGATGTAAGAATATAAACAAAATAATTGTGTTGTTGAGAACAAACCAAGACCCTTCTTCAAGCACCGCACTTGGTGAAGCAATCTCCTCTCAAACACCCAACTCAAAGAAACTAATAAAAAAAGAGCTGAAGATAAAATGGTAGCACGTCATTTCAGAAGAGTCAATATCAGCGAGTCAATTTCAGTGAAAGTAATTATAGCGACTGGTAAAGTTCAGTGAGCGTGACATTACGGCGACTGACAACCTGTGCAACAGCAAGCATTCCACCTACCCCAAGTCCAAGTGGGGCTCGTGTTAGAATATAAAAGATAGGGGGGTCTGGGGGCATAGCCCCACCCCTGTTATAATAGTTAAGTTAATTGGTAGCACAGTTGCAGAGATTTGTCTCCTGCACACGATCCCCATAGTCCGGTCACAACTCTGTTTCCTGTGTTCCCCGATAAAACTTGGCATGTAATAAGTTTTGGGGTGGCAACGCGGTCACTTCCCCAACCCGCATCAGTGCATTTTAAGCGGAGTGTGTCATAACAACAAACAGTTGCTGACACTTGCAGAAATAAAACCAACGCCAGCTTCCAATTCACAGCGGAAAAGTAATGCAACCTGATGTGGCACTCTTGGACCCGACTCAGCTCACATGTAAAAAAGAGAAAGCTGCAGTCAGGTCAGGAATCACTGATTGATCTGTGAGTACATATCTACACAGTCAGTCACTGAAATATGCAAGCGCTGTGATGTATAGTTGCTGTATTTGTAGTCACTACAATTACTTTGCTGTAACTGGCATTCATCCAAATTGCCTCGCTGTAATGACATGGAGCCAGATAAAACTGTGTCCTCCAGTAATGCAGTGAGAGCTACTCAGCTCGGAGATGTTATGTCTGTCCCCTCTTCTTGGGCAAAAGCACTTCTAGCAGGGAATCAAAACCTGGGACTCGGAGTCCCATAAGCAACAGCTCAAACTGTTCAGCTAAAGGAAAACCTCCCTTAGCTGAGAGGTTAAAGTGTTCCACTGACTTTCATACTTGCTATCTGATGGATCACTATTAGAGGTCCCTGTTACAATTAGTCTGCACTGCGTGCACTGTTACTCACAGTTTTCACCACTAGGTGGTGCAGTTTCACATAGTCTGCCTTTTCTCATACACAACAGAAGAGACGTGAACTTACTGATCCTACTTACATCCAATAAGCATCACGCAGATTGAAAAGATCTTCTCTGAGTTTGTGTTGGGAGAGACGTTCCCAAAGCCCACGCTGGTCAGGCTGCTGAAGGTAAAGTAGAAAGCCGTCACATATTTGTCCTTGATGGAAGGGCCTGAGGCAGTGTCACTGTCATTGTACGGCTTTCCAATTTGGTCCCCGAGGTTGTCCAGCCAGCCAATCTTGTGTTCCATGTAGGGCCTCTCAACATTACCAATCGCATACCAGATGCATGCCAGCCAGTGGGCGATCAATGCAAAAGTACACATGAGAAGAAAGAGGACAGCAGCACCATATTCTGAGTAGCGGTCCAACTTGCGGGCAACTCGTACCAGCCGCAGAAGACGAGCTGTTTTTAGGAGACCAATTAGCGTTGTTGTCTGGGTGAAAAAAAGTAGAAAGGGTTAGTTACAAGTTGGTTATGTTTAATTTAATAATTAAAAAAAAAAAAAAAAAAGAAAACTATTCCTGTTTATCCACCTTCCATCCCTGGTCTCGACGGCATCCCTTCAGCCACATCACTGACCCATCTCATGGACTTGGAGGCTAACCACCACTTACAGAGCCATGTTTTGGTGGGTGGCCTGCCAAGTAGGGTATTGTAAGGCCTGTGGGGGACACCAGTGAGTTGGGGCATTTTTCCCTGATTTTTTTTTTTTTTTTCCTTCCCTCAGGAAGTCGGTGTGCAATGTTGTCACGCACATGCATTGTACACCCGTGTGCTATTTCTGTGGACTCCCCCATGTCTACTGCTTCCGCCAGGTGGCAGTCAAGGGGCAGGAGTGAGGACCCCCTCCCCAAGGGAGGAGAGCTGTCCTTCAGATGCTCAATCTTCCTCTCCCCGCCAGCCCTTGAGCGACCCTGGTCCATTGTTGAACCCGGGTCAGCGGTGTGGGTGGAGGTAAGGCATCCAGTGCCTCAGCCCTCCGTGCCACCAAGCCGGCTCTTTTTAATAGGATTTTATGCCCTAGACCTGCTGTCAGCTTCAGGGATCTACCCCGTAACCAGGGATATACCTTGTTCAGGCGATTTACACCATCGTTTGGATGGGGGGGGGAGTTTACCTCTCAATTTTCTCTTTCCCCCATCCTCCCCCAGCAGGAGCGATGCCCCTGTCAGCATTGCCAACCACAGCTGGCCTGGCTGCAGGAGCAAGCTCCCTAGCTCAGCCCCAGGGATCAGTACTATGGCAGAGCCTGCCACCAACCCTCCCCAGCCAAGATGCACTGTGGAGCGGCAGCTGTCTCGGTCGTGGCCCAGCCTCTGACACAACTTCCTAGGCTAGCGTCTGCACCCGGGTTGTCAGTATGGTAGTGCAATGCCCTACAGTGGGGCCATTGAGGCAGCTACAGGCTGGATATTAACAGCATTTGTTCTTTACATTTTAGGCACTTCCTGATTAGCACTGACAGCTGAGCAGCAGGGAGGAAGGGGAAGGGACCAGAATATAAGAAATCTGGAGGCCAAGTGGCCTCTTAAAATATCATCCACGAGGGCTGGCTATGTGGCCGCAAATGATGGGGCATTGCTCTGGCACACTAGCAGTCTCGGTTTGAGCCCCGAGTCCAGGGCATCAGGAGCAGAGACTGGCAGAGGGGTCGCGGACACTCGCTTCCCAAAGTGGGTCAATGTATTTGTTAGTCACCATGCACATTCTTTTCATTAATATTTTTTTCTGGCAAAAAAATCAATATACCCATGTTTCTTTATGAATTCTTTTATTTCTGAGCTAAGAGTGTTTTTTAATACTTCCCGCTCCCCTGACATGCCTGCCATGAAAAAATGAAATATCTAGGTACAGGGCTATGCTTTTACCATCAGAAGCATGTAGTAACACCATCCAAGTACATCCACAGTATGACTCTAGTATGTTCATTCAACAAATAACCTCCGTGGAAGAGATTTTTTAACAATGCGAGTGGCAGCCATCTTTAATAACTTCAGTCATTAATTACAAAACTAGTAATAATAGATCTTTTAAAAACCTCTGCGAGAAATAACAACATACTGATGATTAATCAACGTATGTCATAAATATATTAATGCTATGAAATTATATGATGACATTTTTGGCTGACTGACCAATGCTGCTGTTTTAATTTAAATATAGTTGCTCCGCCTCTTATGGTATGATAAATAATGAGCACAGATTTAACCAATCAGAGTTGGAAGAACTACCTCCACATGAGAACTGCTCATGGCCATAAGAGGGCATCTTGGGGATATCCATTTCTTTTACATTTTTTAAAAAATTTTTTAAACACCTGTGTCATCATAAATCATAAATTTTTTTTTTTTTTTTTTTTTTTTTTTTTGCAGCAATTAGTTTTTATTGCTGCTGGCTTACATCCAGAGGGCGCCCCCAGCCCCATCTCCCAATGTGCACCATCCGGCACTGACCCGGCCCCAGGGCTTGCCCACCTAAGCGGGCGGCGGGGTTCCCAACCCCACCGGAGGCTGGATTCAAAGGGGCCAGTGCGGTGGCTGGCGGGAGCAGAGCCTGGGGGCACCCTCCATAGCACTGCTGCAGCAAGTGTTTTCCTTCCCCTTAGGGGTGGGCGTTGTGCGCCTGTGGAGGTGGCGATGCCGCGGCGTCGCACGCCTCCCTCCAGCAGCCTGCCCCGACTCCTCCCTGTCTGCAGCACAGCAGCTGTGTCCCCCAGCCTCCACTAGGGGGCATCCAGGTGCCAACAGCTGACACCCTCCCTCCCCGGAGAAGGAGAGCAGTCCATCGAACGCTCAATCCTTCTCCACCCCTGCCGACCCCCGGCGGTCCATGCTCGTTCCTGAACATGGGTCACCAGCATTGCGCGAGGTAAGCCGACCAGCGCCTCAACCCTCAGCGCCACTGGGCTGGCGATAAATCATAATTTTTAAACATCCATGTTGTTATAAAGCATTATCCAGTTTGGTATATACATACCATATATCTACACGTTACATAAATAGACACACTGACTTAATCCCACGTTGTGTCGCTTTCCTTAATGGTGCCACATCAGTTTGATGATTTTTAAATTTTGTTTTGCAGTTAGTGCTCTTTATTCCATTCCACACTGACCCCATCATTGGGGACTGACCCACCAGCCCTGTTAACCTGGCCCCATATGGACTTACCATCCAACTCCAGCCTTCCCCATGGCTTAGCCACCTGTGGTGGGGGCAGCACCCCCCCCCCCGGGGCCACGAAATTGGATCCTCAAACTGGAGATGCACCATAGAGCCGGGTGGGGGGCCTCCAAGGGGTCAGTCCCATCATGCTGGCCGGCCTTATTTTTCCACCTTTTTTATATGCCCCAGGAAGGTGGATGTGCAATACCACCTAGACATATCTGCCTACACACCTGCACACAGGACGTCGGCAGCCGCCGCTCCTCCACCCCAGGAAAGCTGTCCCTGGATGCCCAACCCCTCTCCCCAGCTGTTGCTAGGGGTCAGTGCTACTCCAGGTGTAGCAGCCTCCTGACTCTTTGACAGCCTGAGTTTGCTTCTCAAACTAGGTCATCTGATGGCACAATCGGTAGTACTATCACTGTGCTGTAGGCCAGCCAGTCTGATGATTTATATTACCATGGCACCCAGAGAGTTTCTTCAGGTTGTACAAGTGTCACCTCTTGCATCAGTAGGGCACCAGACCCGCTCATCTTCTGTAACAGTACTTTCAACCTCTGAACATGTGATGGGAGACTCTTACAGGCATAACAGGTACCCTGGTCTCCTTTAAATATGTCTGTGTGTGTGTCTTTTTAGGAGGCCACAGTATCACAATTTTAAGGTGTACCATGGTATTATCATTGGCAATTTCTTTTGTTTTTTTCACAATATAATTTTTGCTGGAGATTTCTAATTGCAATAAGCAATGCTAGAAATGAGATATACATCATCTGTGAAGCATACAATACTTGATATTAAGACAAAGCTCTGTAAAGGTTCCAAACCACAGTTTATGATAAGAACATTGTGAAGAATAAAAATTAAAAATGGATAGAACAAACCCTGTCATTAACTGAAGTACTTCAGTAACAACATCAACGAAAATACAGTTTTTAAAAGATACTGTATATAATGACTTCCAACTATTAAAGTATAGAAAAGGGGACCACATATTTTGAACATTTTTTGTTATATAACAGGATGGCAGAAGTCATAGAGTTGGATCTCTATTCTGATACGGACTGTCAATCAGCGAGAGACTTTGATAACCTTAAAGCAGGACTCAGCTATATGTATCTAAAGGCCACCACTCCCTTGTCAAGTGCCTGTTGGCTTGGAAAACCACTTCTGCCCAGTGGAGTGCCCTGTTACCTTTTCATAACGACTGCAGCAAGGTTCAGAGTTACGGTATCAGGGGCTTTAAATGAAATGTCAAACATAATCAGTGGCTGACGACAAGAAGAGTGTGACTGCACTGACTGCTAAATTCTGTGTACACCACAGATGGCAGGGACCTAAAGAACCCACTTAAAATTAGGCTTGAAATGCGGATCCCCTGGCACATATAATTCAAAGTAAATAAAAAATGAAGCTATCGGTAAATGAATCTCCACTTTAGCAGACTGTTATAGGATGCACTGTTAAACATTAGTGAAAAAAATGGATTGCTATTTCAGATATTGAAAACGTGCAAAATGTGAATGAGGAGCGGAGTACATAGGTCTCAAGTTGTGCTGTGACTGCCACATCTAGGGTAATAGATAACGTCCTCGTATGTCCTATCTTTCTCATGCATCATCTGTTTGTCAGCCAGTCACTCTGTCCATCCCTTAACTTATCTTTTCTTCCATTTGTCAGCCTTACTGTAACAATTTGGATTTATCTGTCTGGTATTCGGCTTCATTTAGTGCCTCCTCCATGCTGTCACATTTGTTCCTTCACCATCCGTCTCAATTGCTCGGTGCCTCTGCTTATCTGTCATACTACATCTATTTCAGCAGTTCTCCTCTACCTGTATTACTTTCCTGACTGCTTGTGTATCAGACCATTTTACACCACCTCTGTCCCTCAATCTATTTATATTGTTTCATCAATTTAGCCTCTCGGCTTCCCTGTAACTGTAACACGGATTGTTTTCTGTTGGCGCTCTCTCTCCCTACTCTCTCTCTCTCTCTCTCTCTCTCTCTCTGTCCCTTCACACTTATCATTCAGTCAGCTATTACTGTCTGCCTTTAATCTGTCCAACTTGGAACCTAAAAGGGATGTCCACACTAGGACAAAGTTTAAGTTTATTTTTTTCCATATGCATTAAAATCACTTGATTTATCACATTTATACACAATACAGACATAAATTAAAAGCATTACATTACAGCCATTCAATAAAGTGCATATTATTATTTCCATACCCTATTCATGATCTTACTTCTAAACTGAGCAATAGCATATACAATACGTGTGCTATTCATGGATAACAAGAACTCCACTTTTCTGCAATCAGAAGGAAAACATTTGTTTTCTAATAAGGGCTCTATCCATTCTTTTTCCTTTCATTTTAAATCTGAGGACAATGCAGTACTAAATGCTCTATTGTTATCATGCTTTCTGTTTTGCGGTACCTTCATTAATACAGGAGGCGCCACCTACAGTACACTAGGACACAGTGGGGGTCTGCCACGAGCACATAGGGCACATAAAATGCCCTGGTAAAAGGCATTGTGCCCTGGTTGGTGCCCATGTGGTGCAGAACTTTCTCCATGGCAACACTATATCA
The DNA here is from genome assembly GCA_016271365.2 of Neoceratodus forsteri. NCBI lineage: Eukaryota > Metazoa > Chordata > Ceratodontiformes > Ceratodontidae > Neoceratodus > Neoceratodus forsteri. The sequence goes on from JADMNL010000032.1 coordinate 63,279,258, forward strand.
ATATCCTGGCTGCCAGCTGTTGGGCCCCACCTGCACCCCGGTGACCAATAGAGGCTTGATCCACCACCGCTAGGCCACAGTTTATAATATAGGATGTTAAAGTGGTTCCGTGGCATGGAAGAGAATGGAGTTGCCTGGTAGTCTGGAATCAGAGTTTATTTTGCCTCAACCCAGGATGGCAGGAGAGGAGGCCAGCATGGAGGGTTAAGAAGCATCTGAGAGTGGGGGTTGGGGTGGGAGGCATACCACACTGGTAGTGATTCCTGGTGGTGATGTGGTATGCTTGGTGGCATGGAGGAACCACGCTTCACTGTGCAACCTCCCAGGATGTCATGCTGTACACACCCACAAAGGAGGTTGTAGGAGGGAGAGGGGAGAAAACTGGAAACATTACCCAACCATAGTATGCTGGTTGATGGTCCTAGCGTCCCCAGTGTCATATGCCCCCCCCCACTGCACCACCATTAGAACCACTAGCTCTTCCTCCTTTTTGTGACAGTGGGGGGGGGGGGCAGTGATGTGGGTATTGGAGAGAGCCTGGACACCCAGACACACAGGTGCTACCAATGGCGACACCCCCTGTCTTGGCCAAAGAGGTGGAGCTACCAGTGAACTCCCACAGCGACACCCACAGGGGTTCCATCAATGGCTGATGGCTTCCAGGAAGGGCAAAGAACAAGGAAAATGAGATGGGAGACTAATGAGGGCCGCCACCTGCTACCGGGGCTAATCCCTCTAGGAGTACTTTGGTCTGGGAAAGACTGGAGGAGGGGCAGGCCAGAAAGTGTCACTTGGGTATAGAGAAAGCTGAATTAAAAAAAATCTGTTTTTAATTAAACCTGATGTACTTTTTGTCTTTTCCATCCTAGTCCAATATTGTTAGTCCAATAAAAGTGCTGGCAGTATAGCCTTGAGGTTAGAGTAACAAGCTACAAATGAGCTTAGTACATCCAGCAGGCCTGGGTTTGAATCCCACAACCTCCACTTGCATACTGTGTGACTCTGAACAAGCCACTTAACCTCCCCAGTGCTCCCAGATCACCCCTGAAAACAGGCACTAGTGCCTATTGGGCCTTACATGGTTAGTAAAGAATAAAGGTATAATCTGCAATGAACTTTTAGCATTTTTTTTCTCCCTGGCCACCTCTGTCCTTCCTTCCAGGGATTACCCTGATCCCAGGGATGTACCCCATCAAGTCCAGAGCCCTCTTGGCTTCCCCAGACCCTGATAACCCACCAGATAACCCCATGGCTTTCCTTCTTTGGCAGGGCTCCAGGTGGAGGGCCATCCTTATAGAAACGTAGAATTTTGGGACAGATAAGGACCTCTTGGCCCACTCAGTCTGTCCAGGTGGTTGTTGCCTTGTCTGTCTGTGCCAGAACGGTACAAGGTCAGTATCCTGCTGCAAAAAACAGCAGAGCAAGAACAGCGCTGGGTAAAGTGTGAAACCATCTTGAGTGACAGGGGTATAATGGGGTAGTGCATTACCATGACCCCTGTCGCTGTCTGCGGAGAGGAGGAAGGGCTGAAGAAGCCACAGGTGCTGCATTTGTCAAGCTGCTCCCATCGGGGAGTGGCTAAGGCACAAGCACCTCGAGTGGTGGGAGACCTGGGGACAAGGGGTTTGGTTCCCTGTCTATAGATATGTGTGTAATGTATGTATATGTTTTTATATATATATATAATGTATATATGTGTGTGTGTGTGTGTGTGTGTGTGTGTGTGTGTGTATATGTATGTGTGTGAATATATATATATATATATTATGTGTGTGTGTATATGTATGTATGTATGTGTGTATATATATATATAATATATATGTATATATATATATGTGTGTGTGTGTGTGTGTATATGTGTATATATATGTGTGTGTGTGTGTGTGTGTATGTATATGTATATGTGTGTATATGTATATGTATGTATATGTATATATATATATATATATATATATATATATATATATATATATATATATATATATATATATATATATATATATATATATATATATATATATATATATATATATATATATATATATATATATATATATATATATATATATATATATTATATATATATATATATTAATATTACATACAAACATGATGGGCAGGAGTGTGATATGGAAAAATATTCTCACGAGTGAGACTATCCAGAGCTCACTCTGCAGGAGTGAGAATGTTTTCCATATCACATGATTTGCACATGTACACAATAGGGGTTTCTAGAATTGTTTTTTTATTTCAGTTTATTTGGTGGAATAAAAGAAAACACAGGACAAAAAAGAAATTCTGCTAAAACAAGCTGAAACACTGTATTGCCATTTGGGTGAAGCAGGCTGTGTTCCTTGGTAGTTGAGGTATTAGTGGATGTGGAAGGCTTTGCTCTCTTTTGGCTTTTTTCCAGTATGAAACTCAGGCTGCTGGTTGCTTGTTTTGGGGCTTCATAGAGTGCGAGATGAGTGAAAGAGGGCGTTGCAGGTGTAGGTGCAGGTGTGACAGGTGAGCTACATTCTTGTCATTAGCTTTATGAAAGCAGTTCCAATACTTAGGCAGAATCTGAGTTTTGCTGGGTGAGATCAGCACAGTTGAAATCAACGCTGATGAGGTAAGCAGAGTGTGATAAATGTCAGTTGGCTGCATTTATCACACTCCAGTGTGATAAATGGTCAGTTTGTTAAATTTGGGGGTGAGTGATATGTGTTTTAATTGTACATGTTATCAGCTTACCCCTAGGCCCAGATATTCAAACTGCGCCATTTTGTGGTGCAAGCCCCTGCGCCGCTTAAAATAGTTGCGCAGGGGTGTGGCCAGTGTGATATTCAACAGAGTTGCGCTATGGTGCAACTTCTTTGAATATCGCCCCCCTAGCCACACCCACTGTGCATAGCGCAGTGGAACTGCGCCAGCACAAGTGGTCAGAATGGAGCATTGAGATGCGGTGGCGCAAGTTCCATTGCGCCATGCACAGCACCTGCGATATTCAAAGGGTGACATGCAAATGGGGCCATAATTTATGCAAGGTGCACAGGGGGCAATTTGCATCTGATTATGGGCCCATTTGCATGCCATTAGCATGCAGGTGCGCCGATCCCCAACGACTTGCGCCTGGCGCCCTGCCAGGCAGCAGCCGTCGGGACCGACTCCCCCTGCAACCAGATCGCATTACATCCGGTAAGGGACAATGCATGACTCCAATCCCTGGTGGTCCAGTGGACCCTGAGTAGCCCGATTATGGCAACAATATCCCTCACTCTCCCGAGTATCCCGATCGCTGGGCAGAACAGTGTCCCCACCCCCCGAGTAGCCCGACCGCGGGCATAACCACGGGCCCCCACAGCTCGATCGCCGGGCATCGACTTTCAAAGCTCAATATTCAGTGATCAATGGAGTCTCGATTTGCGGCGGCATTCACTCCTCAGTATGAACTCCTGGTGATCAGGCCCCCACTCCACGGAGTTCATTCACCACCCCCGCCAGCCAGCTGGCAGCAGCACTTCTGCCTGTCAGCTCGCCGACCGATGGCTCAGACAGATTTCATTGTTCAGAGCATCGGGCTGCAGAAGTTCATATCAAGAGGTAAGAACCAGATATGTGAATGAATTCATTCACATATCTGGACCGATTTCAGCGGTATGGCTGCTGCCCATTGGCTTATGTTCTGAACCATCGGCGCAGCCCTACGGAGCTGTCAGTTGGTATGGGCGGGGCCGGCTGGCAGGTGGTGCTGCTGCCCGCCGCTGACGGGGAGGTGGTGGGCTCCGCGGGTGAGTGGGGTGGGGAGCTACTAGATCACCAGGGATTCCATACTTTGGGGTGAAGAATGACGCCGTGGATCGGGCTCCATTCGGTCCACTGGACCACCAGGGATATTGGGCTTTTGGGGGGGGATCTGATGCCCGCGATCGGGCTAATGGGGGATACTGTTTTGCCCACCGTGATCGGGCTACTTGGGTGGGGGTGGGGGACACTGTTCTGCCTGCAATCGGGCTACTCGGGGTGGGACACTTCTGCCTGTGATTGGGGCATGGGGGAGCGTCGCCAGGTGCGGCGGGAACAGGTCGAAGGCCATCCACAGGTGGCAGCTGCTGTTGCGCCCTGCAATGCGGCAGCTCACCTGTGGGTGGCCCTCGACTTGTTCCTTTCCTTTCGGCTCAACTTTGTGCAGGCGCAGGTATGGGTTGCACCTGCATAACTCTGCACGGCCCGGGCTGAATATCGGGCTGTGCAGTTTATGCATGGTTCCTCCCCTTCGGTTGCACGCGGCCTTCATTATCATTGTGCTGTTGCTCAGCATGATTTCGGGGCACAACTGCTTCCTGCTGAATATTGCGGAATGGTGCATTGATTCTATGAGGCGCAAGAACCCTATTGCGCATGGCTCAACTCTTTTTGAATATCTGGGTCCTATTGTATAATATATATATTTTTTATGGCTCACAAACAGTTTCTCCCTCCCAAGTTTTTCCTTATCCCTGAGGTCCACACCCCTCAGAGTTGATTATAATAATTCCGGGGGTGTTGAGAACGCAGGCAAAACCCCTAAAAAACAAAAATGTATATTTTTTTCCTATTGTCCTATGGTGTGTGGCATTTTGTATCGTTGGTGATTTTACTGACCCTATTTATGCACACGGCATTTTGCTTGCAGCATTCTTTGACACGCTGTTTTTGTTCACGGGGTTTTGACCCCATGCCCTGCAGAACCTACCTGGTGTCTGGTGACCCTCCCTTTTCCCTGCTTATTTACTAATATTCCCCTATGGCTATCCCATGCATGCTTGAAACCTGTCATTGTTTTCTCCTCCACCACTTCTACTGGCAGTCTGTTCCAGGTGTCTACCACTCTTTCAATGAAAAAGTACTTCCTCACATCCTTCCTGAGCTTCCTCTCTTCTAGCCTCATCAAATGCCCTCTGGTCCTTGTGCTCTTTTCTGCCCGTGACAGAACTCCGTGATGGCAGGCACTAGGACCAAGGGGAGCCACCGAGCCTCAGACCATCCTAAAGACAGAAGTGGGATTTTTGTCCCTCTGGTTGGTCCCCCCCTCCCACCTCTTCCAACGTGAAAGTTGCCTGTTGGCTCACACACTCACAGCCGACCCTGCGGCAGGAAGAAGCTCCCCCGCCCTGCCTCGGGGTCGCTGTGGTGCCGGAGCTCACCGGAGTTGACCTTCTCTGGCTGAGGTGTGCTGCTATGCAGCAGCTGCCTCAGTCCATCTCTCCTCCTGACGTGACCGGCTCGCTCCCAAACTCAGACTGCCTGCATGGCAGCGGCGTTACTTTACTGCTGGGCCACTGACGCAGCCCCCGCAATGCATTTTTTATTTTTCCTTGAGCTTCCTAGTACTGCTAACTATTGAAACATTGTATATGCTGCAGGAGGCAGTAAAGGCACCTATAATTGAATACTTGACATCACAATCTGTTGCTTACGAAGGGACTGTGACTTCACAGCATGCAAATACCACCGGGTGATGGTGGGTCCTTAGGATGAAGAAAATAATTTGGCTTTATACAGCGATTAAGACACAGTGTATCCCAAACAGGGATGGGCAGAACTTGTTCAAAATACCCCTTCCCTGGACCTGGGCAGTTCTAAAAATCAGAAAAAAAATAATCTTCCCTTAAAATACAGTTCTTGTGGCTTAATAGGCAAATAAATAATTAACATACACTTGACTTGTAAATATATGCAAATCACAAGGTTCAAAAAGGAGTAGGAAAGCAAGAACCTTTTTCAGTTCGTTTTTATTTCTTTCACTGACTGCAACTAGGAATATCATAGTTGAAGTTAGTACATAGTAACACATAAAAGCCCCTGTTTAAAGGGAAACATAAAAACATTCATAAAATAATTTTCCAAAAAGCCAACAATCGTGTCCAGAGCACCATATTGTAATTACCATATACATTTTGTTTGGACTGCCAGTATCCTATAATAAACTTCCACGCTGCTATGAAATCGCCTCTCAGTGAGGATAGGATTCCAATTTGAACTGGCTATAACTGGAGTTAATTAAACCAGGACAGGTTTGCACAGCACCATTGAACACACTCATACAGAGCCTTCAGGGGTGTTTGTGCACCGCAGCTAGGTTCTGGTCCCGTTACAGCTACATGAACTGCAGTGTTACAGCCATTTTCCAGTCAGCCCTCACACAGATGCTGGGGTAGTGCAGAATTGTGGAAGGGTTGCAGGCAACCTGCACCCTCCTCCCCTTGTGTTTTATTTATGTCCCACCACTGGCTTCTAACACTACAAGTGCATCCCTTCAGGTGGTGTGGAGCGCTCACACTCAACCCTCTGGCACTATTTCAGCTCCCACAGGCTAAGGAGATAGAGGAAAGCTCTGTGTGGTTAAATGAAGAGGAAAAAAAAAAGAGAGTAGAATGATGCTGTGCCCAAGGTGGCAAATAATTTATTCAAATTCATGCGGAGAGTGGCAATGGTGTGGTTCAAACATGGGTCTCCAGATTCAGAGCTTGGTACACTCACCACTAGGCTACACAGCTTCTCTTTGAAAAATTATTCCTGCAAGCTTCTGCAACCACACAAGACCCCAGACCTCTGCAGTGAAGGACAAAGCTCTTAAATAAATGCAAGTATGTTAATGATTTAACACTGATGGGAAGCACATGGAAAAAAAGATTCAAGGCAATTGGATCTTTTGTTTATCTTGATGCTTTTTTTTTTTAAACTGTCACAGAAGGAGAGTTACATAGAAACATAGAATTTGATGGCAGATAAGGACCGCTTGGCCCCCCTAGTCTGCCCATTTCCCTACCTAACGAATAAGCTGCAGATCCTAGTTAACCAACAGCCTACTTCCTCCTACCCCCTACTAGAATTGCCTTATGTCTGTCCCATGCATTCTTGAATTCCCCCACTGTTTTTTGACTCTGTGACCTCCTCAGGAAGGCTGTTCCATGCATCTACAACGCTCTCTGTGAAGAAATACTTCCTCACATTACCTCTGAGCCGTCCACCCTCTATCTTCAAATGTGCCCCCTTGTTCTTGCACATCTCTTTTTTTGAAAGATGCTACCCTCCTGGACTTTATTGATTCCCTTGAGGTATTTGAAAGTTTCTATCATGTCCCCCTCTCTCTCTCTCTCTCCTTTCCTCGAGGCTATACATCTTAAGCTCCTTTAGTCTTTCTTCATATGTCTTCTGGTGCAGACCCTGCACCATTTTGGTTGCCCTCTTCTGGACAGCCTCCACCCTTTCTATGTCTTTGCGGAGATGGGGTCTCCAGAACTGAATACAGTACTCCAGATGTGGTCTTATCAACTGTCTGTACAGAGGGCCAACAACTTCCTGTTTTCTACTGGTGATGCCTCTCCCTGTGCATCCCAGTATCCCCCCAGCCCTCCTTACTGCCTTCTCACACTGCTGGCCCACCTTTAGGTCATCTGATATGATTACCCCCAGGCCCCGTTCCATTTTTGTTGTTGTCAGCATCTCACCCCCCATTGTGTACTCTTGCCCTGGGTTTTTGTTTCCCAGGTGCATTACTTTGCACTTCTTTTCGTTGAATCTAAGCTGCCATACATTTGACCATTCCTCCAACCTTGCCAAGTTCCTTTTCATCCTTTCCACCCCACCTTGCGCGTCAAGCCTGTTGCAGATCTTTGTGTCATCTGCAAAGAGACATACCTTTCCCTCCAGTCCCTCCACAATGTCACTTATAAAGACATTAAAAAGGACCGGCCCCAGTACTGAATCCTGCGGTACCCCACTAGTAACCCCCCATTCTTCACTGTGGACTCCATTTACTATTACCCGCTCTGTCCTGTTGTCCAGCGAGTGTTTTACCCAGGCTACCACCCTGGGACCCACTCCAAGGCTGGCTAATTTGTTTATTAATCTTTTGTACGGGACTGTGTCAAATGCCTTGCTAAAGTCTAGGTAGGCCATGTCCACAGACCCTCTCTGGTCTACTAGTTTGGTCACCCAGTCAAAGAAATCAATTAGATTTGTTTGACATGACCTTCCTCTTTTAAGGGTAGTCACAGGGTTATAAATCATCTGCCAGCCACAGAACCATAACTGTCGCCTTTTTAAAGGGGAGCAGACGTGCAGTAATGCAGTCCCACGCACCCAACGCGTGGGCCTGCTTCTGGTTTGCACATTAAAAGATGACCGGCAAGGGTAAGCGGTATAGGGCTGCCTGCCCATGCAATATCACCTACCCTGCAAGCCAAGATCTTACTACAACCTTTTTATACAATTTTATAGGTTTTCCTTAGTATGTGTTTTTATTTTGCAGAGTTTTGGTGAACGCTGAAGCTGAGGTAGCTCCCCATGGAGCCCAATTAAGAGGCACCAGGGGGATTTTGGGAAAACACCCAGTTTTAGTGATGTAGCTCCCGCTATAATTGTAATACAAATAACTTGGGTGAGTATCACATTTATGTTTTTACTGCATCGGCGGGTGTGTGTGAATGTTTAAAAGTACACTTCAGCTAGTTAGGGTTGAATGCAGCAAAACACTTGGATGCTGGTTTCAAACTTTGGTGTGTTGCTCCAGTATTCAGGTCAAAACCTGGTCATGCATCAGATGGTGACAGCTGTTTCGGTGTCACAAGTTGTGTAAATTATGCCCACCAGTTAGACCACGGCCTTTGACTTAATGGCAACATGGGGTATGCACCAAAATGGTAGCCCATCAAATGGACGACTGCAAATGAGTGACTCAAATATGAGCAACTCTGTTTTGCACACCCGAGGATAGTGAGTGGGTTCACATAGCGATAGTAGGGATAGTGACTGTGAGAACATTGTAGTGCAAGAGTGAGCGCTGGGGGCGGTATTGTTGTTGGTGAGAGTACAGCAATGAGGCCTGCTACCACCAAGCTGTCTGGCTGGAGTGGTGGGTAGGGTCATGGACTGCTGCAGTGATGGTCCCTGGTTCGGGACTGCCAGTAGGTGACATTTTTTTCCTGCATGGTGTTGGCTGATAAATTTTTTTTTTTTTTGCCTCACTATGTTCCCCGGACCGATGGTGCCCCAGCCGTGGTATTCCCTCCCGTGTATTCCCCTTTTCCCCAGTGTCCGCTCCCCCTTGGAGTTGATTATATTAATTTGGGAGGTGCGCGGGGCATAGCCCCTCTTATTTAATCTTAATTTGAATGTCCATGTGGTTGCCGTATTAGCGGTCGATATGCGAGTTAGGGGCAGATTTCTCTTTTGGTGAAATTTACTCGCTATTGTGCAAGTTGCCATAGAAAAATCACCCTTATGACATGGGACCCACCAAAACTGCAGTGCAAAAGGTCCCCGATGCACCTTCAAAATCCTGTCCACCTTCAGCATCACCCGGCCCCACTAGAACTATTCTCTCCAGTTCGGTGTGCTTATGACCTGACTGCCCTTGGTGATCGAAGTTCTGCCATCATCAGCATTTATTTGTGTCCGGACCCAGGCTACAGTCCACTCATCACTCAAGTGATGGGAACTTTGAAGGGTCGCTGTGCTGGTTCTGGACCAACAAAGGATATCTGCTGAGGCTGCTCTGTATTTTCAAATTTCTTTTTCTTCAATCCTGTGTTTATACACCTTCTCCCTCTGCTGGCTCTTCTTTCAGATGGTCCCCCAACCCAATTACTCACCATTCCCAGGACTTACCTTCTTCAGCTTCTCCAAGGACTTCCCCTTGTGGGCGGGGATGGAGGGATGGAAGGGTGGGGGGTCCCTCTGGAGCAGGATCCAGGCTGCGAGGTGCCTGCTTGGTGGTGCAGGGCCTGCAGGGACTGACTCTGTTACTGCAGCAGCCAAGGTTTTCCTCCATGGGATGACTGGTGTGAAATGACGCAACAACTGCCGGCCTCCCTGCCCCTGCTGCGTCTCCCAGCTGCCACAACACCCAGCTCTTGCTAAGTGTCACGTGTATTGCAGGAGGCTTATCCTCTCCACCAGAGGGAGGAGAGCTGTCTGTGGGATGCTTTTATTTATTTATTGAAGAGATTAACCAGAAAATACACTGAACAACAAGTTGCTCATCTCATGGTGCATCCTGGGGAGGGGTGGTGGATTACATAGTAATGCTCGCCCTTCCTTCAACTGACCCCCAGTGACTTGAGTTTGCTCCCAAACCCAGTCACCGGTGCATCAACTGTAGTACTACTGCTGTACTGTCACTACCACCCTTTTAATTGTTTTCTTAAAGCAGCAGTGCAATGAGAAATAATTTTCCAAAAAGCTAGTTTTAGCTACAATTAAAAAAAATATTAACATTCCTGCCAAATTTACTTGTCTACACACCATGCTTTCTTTTTATTTTCTCAATCTTAATCCTTATGAAGTCTACAATCCTATTTTTTCTTTCTTTTTTTTTTTTTTTTTTTTTTTTGTCTTGTATGTTTATGCATCCCCGGCCCCCTGGTCAGCACTCCATCGGGCTGCCTAGGACCACCTCATCCCAGCAACGACCTTCGCCACCATCCTGCTGTCCCGTAACTATGGCCCCTGGTTTGCCTGACATATCCCTTTGCCAGGGGGACCGCCCCATACAGGCCACTGGGGAGGGGAGTACTTACCCGTAGGCATGGAGAATTCACCTGGGGCACACAGGGGGACCAGCACGGGCACTCCTGGGCTGTGTGGTGGGTCGGGGGGACTGGCTGCCATCATCCAGCCGGCTGAGCAGGCATTTTCCTGTTTTCTTCCCACCCACTCCCTCCCCAAGATGACTGAACACTGCGGCGTCCTGGAGAAATGCACCACGGTGGTCACCTTCGCTGCAAGGAGCATTGCTGCATCTGGCCTGGGAGCCGCACAAGAGTGATGCAGGCTCAATCCCCCCGGGAGGAAAGCTTCCCATGGATGCTTGAAACCCTCCCTGTCTTCCTCTCTTGTCATCCTGGGCTCTGGCATGAACCCGGGTCACCAGCGTGCTGGGCTATCTCCTATCGCCCGGTGCCATGGAGCTGGCTTTACAATGGTATTTCTAAGTCAAATGTGGGCTATATTTTTTCTTGAGGAAAAAAACTAAATTAAAAATTTATAAAGAACGTACATTTGGTGGAGCTAGAATTTTTTTTACCACCAAATAAATTAAAACTGGAAGATGCCTTGAATCTTTTACAGTGGGGAAAAAAAAAAAGCTAAGGTCACATTTTTGCCCAATTTCATTGCACTGTTATTTTAACACATTTTCCCCTGAAACCCCGTCACCCAACCTCACTGATCAGACTGACCCCAGCTGCACCCTGTCTCTGCCCGGAAGAGTAAGAGAGCAATTGCCTTTGCAGCTGCTGTCAACGGAGCTCCTTGGTCCCGTGGTCAGGACTGCCACGGTAGGCTAGCAGAGGAGAAATGAGTGTCCCCCAGGGATATTCTCTTCCCCTCAATTATAGAGAGAACATTGCAGCATCCTCTCTTCCACCTCCTGGGGTTTTGGGGTGGGCACAGGACACTGAGAAACTGGAGATGCCACCCGAATTAAACCAGTAGAGGGTGTGAAATTGTTTTTAGTCTCTCTTAAGAAGGAAGGCAAAAGTGTTTTCTTCTTCCCTCCTCTCTAGACGCGTGCACACACACACACACACACACACACACACACACACACACACACACACACACACACACACACACACACACTGTCCCTTGTGGCAGAAGCAAGCTCCTTGACTGAGCCACAGGGGTCGCTAAGGTGACAGAACCCACTGACAACCCTCCATGGTTGACGCATGGCCAGCAACTGCTGTTGTGGCCTGGTCTGCCTCCTGATGTGACTCACCAGGCTTGCTTTTGAACCCGGGTCACCTGCACGACATTGCATTGCACTGCTGGGCCAGCCGAGTGGCCTCCAAACCTATTTTTTGAGGAAAACTAAAATATAAAAAGTGTGCTCTATAAAAGGTAAGATGTGGCTTTAAAAGTCCTGCTGATTGGATTCATCAGTTACTGTACGAATACTGACGGTGAGTCTTCAGTATATGACTGTGCAACGTGAGACTGTGAACTCACAATACTCGCAGGTATTTGTCTGTATCTTGATCCTTTTATTATTCTGGGAAACATCAGTTAAAAAAAAAGTTTAAAACAAAAGTGCTACTCATCCTGAAGAAACAGTGAGGGAACGCTGTGACAAGTGGATGTCGGGCAGGAATGGATTAGTGTTTTCCACTTTCCAGGCACGTTTGCCTTGGAGCAGATTCGTTCTTGTTATGTTGTTATGGGTTACAAGGTCCGTGGGTCATATTAGTGTTCTCTCACAGCATCAGAGATGCACCTTGGGGTATGCCTAGGCACTGGGAGTGTTGGAAGTTGTGGATTTAAGGGAATCCTTAAGACTGGGTGGGGCCAAGTGGATGACAACCACCCTCTATGCCACACAAGGCTAGTCTGACCTCTCCACACAAGGCCAGTCTGACCTCTCTCCCACAAGGCCAATCTGACCTCCCCCTGACTCAAAACCATGAGGAGCTTCTCTTTGTTGGCTTGGAATCCAGATGGAGAGGAGAGTGCCCAGCCTCATGCAGGGTGTGGGAGCGATACTCCTTCAGAAGTATAGAGATCAGAAAGTTTGCCCGGCGACATCAAGGAGTCCCACTTCTTTCTTTTTTTAATCTTTTTACCTCCTTAGACCCTGTGACTTTGGATCTCCTTTGACTGCTGCCAGTTGTCACCATACCCTCTACAGGATCTGTCCAAACAACACTCACAGGATCCTAAGGCACCTCTTCTCTTTTTGCCATCTGGGCACTCTCCCTTGGGTAACCCCTCAAGGCAGGGCACCTCCTTCACTCCACTTGGAGCAGTGCCTGTCCACCCCCACAACCCTCTGCTTCCAGCCCCAGCCAGTTACCAATCCACTCATGTATGCATTGTGTACACTACACTGGCAAATGTGGTCTAAAGCAGCGCCACATTTAAAATCTATTTAGTGTAGCCTCCTCCTCAGGAGGGAGCTACCGGACACTACCTATGCCACCCCCGAATTTGATCCTGTCTCTCCAGCTCTGCTCTGGTCCCAGGACTGCAGCTGGAAAGGGGGCTGGAGGAGCCATCACCAAAAACTGCTGCACATTCACTAAGGGAATGTGTATTTTATGTCTGCTCAAACATACGAGCTGTCTCAGCAGCTCAAATATTTTTGGTGCTGGAAGTGCCCACATGCTGGAATCTTGACAGCCAAATCGGCAGCTAGGCAGTATCTCTCCTAGTGTGCTCCAGCCCCAGGGACACCAGTGGGCATCGGGGGGCTTGGAGGCACTGGGGGGGGGGGAAGAAGAGGAGCTTGGACATTTGGCACACTGCACCTTTAAGAGAAAGAGAGTGGATCCCTGCTGCCCAGAGACTGCCAACATCAAAGGGGGGAAGCAGAGAATGGAGTTCCTGGAGGGGAGCACAGGGGTGGACCCACTCCACACCACCACCACCACCAGATAACAGCCCGGGGGCTGCAACCAAAACCAGGGACAGGACACTTTGGGGAGAATAAAATGAAATAAAAGAGAGATTTTGGAACACAGGGCTCCATTCAAGCAAGAGGGTAACCATCTTTGTGACCCCTGACCAGGACAGCCATCAATCAGCACCCAGCAAGCCAAAGCACTGGACTATGGGAGGATGATGCAGCAGGATCCTCCTAATTAGACTGGTAGGCTTTCTGAGCCAATCAGAGGACAGGCCAGGCCAGAAGGGCTGACATACAATCCTGTCTGCCCACTTAGAGACTAACTGGAGAGAAAGAGTTTGTTGGGCTGTGGAAGAGCTGGGGGCATTCTGACAGAGAGAGACAGAGAGACAGAGAGAGAGAGAGACAGAGAGACAGAGAGAGACAGAGAGAGACAGAGAGAGACAGAGAGAGACAGAGAGAGACAGAGAGAGACTTGCTGCTGGTGAGAGAAAGCAAGAGGCTGAGCCAGGCCACAAAATCCTGCAAGCCCTCTCTAGGATTCCATCAGAATACCATTTGTGAACCTTTCCTGGGTTCAGTAAATGCAGAGACTGCTCCAGAGAACCCTGTGTGGGAGAAATTGCTGAAAGTGTGAACCAGATGGACACTGCTATCCGAAAGTTCTGAGCTGCTCTGAGTGGATAAAGATACCTGCACTCCTTCCTAGCCTGCTTCAGAGCTAGGTAAAGGGCCTGCTAGCCTTTGCAGTGGGGTGAATCAGGGAACAAGGGAGTCACAGGTGATGCATGAGTATGGCTGTAGTCTTGATCCATGGGGGAGACAGACTGTGGGGTCGCTCCTGGGGTCTGGGCTCCTTGGGAATGAGGAAGCCACTGCATAGTGCTCCTGCATCATGTGTGGTGAGCCAGAAGGGCTGTAAGTAGCCAGAGAAGTGTGAGCCAGAAGGGCCTAGCTGTTGTTACCTATTCAAAAGAATTTAAAGCTCCTGAACTGCTGTTCTGCTTGATTGTGCTGCTCCTTGCTTCTTCTGAACTGCTATCTTGCTCCTGTGCGGCTGTCTGCTGCTTCTGGTCTGCTACATAGGTTCATAGGTGTGTTACAAGTTCAGGAGGCCATGGGCTTTTTTAACTTGCCACCCGTTCTCATGGGTGGAAAATATACTTTCTGTCTCCCACCTCAGTGTCTAACCTTTGTTTAAAGGTTGTCATGTTATTGCTTTCAGCCATATGCTAGATAAAGACTACTACTCCTCATGTCCATCCTCACATCTGAGGCCTCTTCCTCCTGACTAATGAACCTCTGGTACCTCAACTACTTCCTGTCTCCCACCCAAACTCACTCTCTTCCCCCTTTTTCCTGTCCCTCTCACTTACTCTCCCGCTCACCACCTTTCCCTCCTCTAGCCTCCTTTTGCGCCTAATGATCACCCTCTCCCTGGAAGTTTCTTAACCTCGAAATTGTCTACCATTTGAACTTGTTATAGCTTGTTTTTCATGAAACTTAAAAACGTTACTGCCTTAAACTGTTAATAGAAATTTATGATGTAACTTTCCTGTCTGGTTTTACCTGTAATGTGTATCGTGTTTTGTTAAATGTTCTTTGTGATGTGGAACCTTTGTAAAAGAGCCCTGGCTCAAAGTATTAATTCCTAGACTAACAAACTAAACTAAACATACAGGGGAAGAATATTCCACATTGTTATTATTCTTTGCATGAAAACATACTCCTTTTGGTAGTTTGGTTGTTTCCACCTATTGTTTTATATACATGTGATCTGGTATTTTTATAGCTCATGTGCTTGTAAGACTCAAAGTTTCCAGCATATACTGCTCATTAATGGCTCTAAATATAAGGCAGAGGTCTCCCTGATTTGTCTATATACTGTAGAGTATAATTTTAAGTCTTTGAACATGCCCCGATGTTGTGTATTGTTTATTTTCCTTGTCATCCTTCTTTGAACTCCTTCAATTAATTTTTTTTGCCCCTTATAGTCTATGGTGTACACAATCTGAACAATACTCCAGGTGGGGAGCACCAAGCTAGTATACAAGGGACAATGACTCCACTTTCTGCTTTTGATGTTATTTAGTATGCAGCCAATGATTCTCTGACTTTTTGACAGTTTCCGCATCCAAGGGTCACATGAGTGCTGGCATTGCCGGCTGAAACTTTTGTCTCTCCTGGTTTGGATTACAATTGGGGTTCCAAGCTTTTTCAAAATTCAAGCAAGTCTGTGGGAAAGTCGATCTCCTACCAAAATTGTGTTGGCACACTGTGACCAGTTGGGGGTTAAATGCAAGCTTGATAAGTTTCCTCATGTGCACCACTGAAAGATCCCAGGCAGTGTAACAACTAAGCCTGCACCGACTCTAGGGTACCCAGAGTTTATTTGGGTAGTTGTTTTATACTTAAGTCTACAGTTCTACTACTGGTACCAGTTACAGTGTATTCTGCACCTGTGTAATATAGTCCATCTCAGTGGGTCCCTTGTTTGGGTGGGTGCGCTTGTTGTATGGTACTGCGATGTGGGGGAAGTGTTTATTGGCGACTTGCAAGTGACTAACCCCTTTTTTTCTTCTCCAGCTACCTAAATAAGGCACTGTTAATTGTTTTAATTTCTGTGTGTGCCCTCAGTTTGTACAACCTGATGGAGTTATTGTTGGGTAAAGGTAACAACTGCTGGCGGTCCCCAGAGGGTGGTGTTGTCCAGTGCAGAGAGGTGGGTAGGTACTACATCCCAGAGGGCATTACTGCACACTACATTTGACCCGCTTATTCTGTCTGGGTGGCGGCACTGTGTTATTTATTATTTCGGGATAACCCCCCCCCCCACTGCAGGAGAATGAACAAACCCAACCCTCTCAACCAAGTGTGCCCCCCATTACAGTCACCAGGCAGGGGTGTGAACCCAGTCACTGACCCAATCGGGGGGGGGGGTCACATTATTATCATAAATATCTATACTTTAACATTTTCTGTGCTGATGTACTGGAGACCCATCTATTCAGTTTTAAGTACAGCCCTTGCCAGCACTGAACAAACTCTGGTCAGAGCCGCTATGGCTGTGGAGAGCTTTTGGGATGCTTTTACCCATTATTTCTAATGAATTTGCACAACGCAGATCTGCCTAGAGGCAGTTTCAATATGGTCTTCCTTTTACACATTTTTACAATGTGTGTTTCTAGACTATGCCTGCTGATGCTATATATTTAGCCTGGATTGCATCACAAGTCCTATGAAGACAGGTTGAAGGAACTGAACATGTACTCCCTGGAGGAGAGGAGGGAGAGAGGGGATATGATAGAGACATACAAGTATCTTACAGGGAGGAACAGGGTGCAGGAAAACACTATTTTAAGCGAAAAAGATGTTCCAGGACTAGAGGCATGGGATGAAGTTGGAGGGAGGACGATTCAGAGGAAACATGAGAAAGAATTTCTTCACAGAACGGGTGGTGGACAGGTGGAACACCCTGCCAGAGGAAGTGGTGGGGGCTGAAACAATCACGGGATTTAAGAATGCATGGGATAGACATAAAGGAATTCTGAAGGTCAGGGGTAAGGTACAACAGACTTCTAGGAAAACAAACTGAACTTACAAGCTCAAATGGGCAGACTGGGTGGGCCATAGGCCCTTATCTGCCGACACTGTCTATGTATCTATGTATCTATGATAATTCACAGAAGACATGGCATCTATTTTCAGTGGATTCTAAATCTACACAATATTATGCTGCAGTCGTAAATCAGAACACACTGAAAACAATATTCTACATGTGGACTAGGTTACCTGAATAAATACATTATAAAGATGGTACAGTCATGACCCCGCTAAAATAAGATATTGCATCTAATCTGGGACATCCGAGTAAATTCAGTGCAAAAATGTGTAATGAAGATCCTTAAGACAGTGAGATATAGCATCTCCCTGCGCTATCCAGGATACAAAATATAGGATAAGAAATATTTAAAGGAAATCTGCTGTAAACTGAACTTCACTGTGTTCACTGACATAAACTGTCTCTTTATTGTTTTATAACATATTAGATTGCAGTATTTATTTTGAATGTTGTGGCCACGAAGATGGTGTGTACAGTGTATGTGCACGCACACGCCTGTGTGTTTGTTGTAGATCAATATGGTTTTTCCCAAAAAAAGCATAGTAAAAAATGCCTGCCGACTGCTATATATTTAGCCTGGATAGTTCACAGAAGACCTGTCATATGTCTGAGACAGGTCTTGTCAGATACTGTTTTAAGAGGTTAAAAAAAAAAAACCGTGTAAATCTTTTTAGATTCGTTGCTGGGAAAGGGTGACATTTATGAGGTATGAATCTTTCTTGAAAGACAATACCTGCCCAACTGAAGCAAGTAGCAAGAAAATGTGTAAATGCTAAGTATTTAAATGTGCAAGTTGTTGCATTTCGAAGGGGGGTAAACAAATCTCCAGTTTAATAGGCGGCAAACATTTAACAAGCTGTTAGTTTCCTAATGGCCATCTGATAAGCAGCTGATTTCTGTCTCCAACATTCTAAAACAGAAAGAAATGAGTATTTTATTTCAACTGGCATAGTGATTTGTACATGAAAGGATACATTGAAAACTCCAAAATGTGTTCCACAGTATTCCATTTTTCCAGCTACAGACAGCCGTGGACTGTAGCTCCACAGCCATATAAAGTTGATGGGTGTTAAAGATCCATTCCGTTTAAGATTGCAGCATCATTGTAAGTGAGCAATAAAAGGATATTAAAATGAGGGCGGCACTGCTGTTTCACTGCACTGTTTCTGAACTAATATAACAGGTACCAGCGACAGGCCACTGAGGTGGTTGGAGTGGTGGGAAGTCCAGCGTGTTGCCATGGCAATAGACTGCTGGCTAGGCGCACCTGAATACCAGCTTCATATACATTGCCTGTCTGAACTCTGTCAACAAAGGCTAACTCTCATAAAACAAATCCATGAGTTAAACAGGATGCTGCAGAATGGAAATATACATGTTATGCTAGGCTTTGGATCTAGGACGGCCCTGTGTGTATATATTACTGTTTAAAAAAATGTACACTCTATTTATCTAGAACAGCCAAATAGAAATGCAGCATCTCATTTTCAGAGGGGCCCTGCTTCTTCCCAATGTTTACATCTGGAAAGAGAATGTTTCTGCTAGTAAATCATTTTACCTATTGTTAATACTCCCATATGTCTCTCACTGAATGGCACCCATAGTTCTGACAGGTTTTGGCTGTTTTGTAAGACAGGAAAAGATTTTATTACTATTGTAAATGATCAGCCTTGATTGATCAATCAGCACGGGCTGCAAGTTAAAACCATAAGATGGCCTCTTGCACAACGTTTGCAAAAGATGAATGCTCTATTTTTCAAACGGGCATCTACAGTACCTGTTTTTATTCTTGAGAAATAAAAATATAAAGACCCTTGTTAGTCAAGAGGTGGCTTTGATTTTTTTCCATAACATGTAAAAAAATAGGAACGAAAATGGCCCCATTCACTTCAATAAATTGCACCCCCCTGCTCTCCCTGGTTAGGTGTCACAATGTGTCTGAGTGCAGGGGGTGGAAATGGCACACCAGGAAGTACAAGGGATAACTGGCTATCTCCTTTGGGCCAAAATTATTATCCCTTCTCTCCTGCAGGACAGCAACTACAACATTTCTAATTTATGTCCTCTTAAGTCCCGCAAAGATGAGGGAGCTTCTGCTGCATTTTATAGTCATACACTGTATATCTAATAATAATTCTTGAAGCAAAGGGAAGTTGACTGACTTTCACAGGGGCGTGTATATGAAGCCAGTGATTCAGGTGTAATTAGAACATGGGTCTCCTGATTCCTAAGTCTGTGCTCTAACAACAAGGCTGCACACAGCCTCCAAGACTCAAATGGCTCTGTTGAAGTCAGTGGCTCAGAGTGTTTTAGACCCACTCAATCATGGAAGACACTTTTACTTGTCAGGCAGTCGCTGGCTCTGAGGGTTGTAGACCAACTCTATCATGGAAGGCACTTTACTTGTCAGGGAGTCACTGGGTCACTGGCTCAGAGAGTTGTAGACCAACTCAGTCATGGAAGACATTTTCCTTATTGGGCTCATTCCTGAAAAGGATCATTCCTGAAACAAACTCAGAAAGAAGCAGCGACCAAATGCTGTCTGGTTGGAGCAACAGCATTGTCGCTTGTGACATCAGAGGTTCGAAACAAGGCTGGGATATCGGAGGGTCAGCCAAGGGGAGGATTCTGTCCTTCAGTAGAGAGGGCAGTCACTCTCCACTGCTGTACCACCACCTTGGGGACTACAGAGGGCAGTGCAGCTGTTACAGGGTACTAGGAGGAGTGATGCCGGCTGGCATCATGTGCTAGCATGTGCCATGAAGGGTGAATGAAATTAAGAAGCATAAGAAGCCTTGGTGCAAGCTATATGAGCCTCGGCACGCTCAGGCCCACAACACTGAGGGCCCACCACCCCTACCAAGATCATCCTGTTAACGTAGGGGAATGCTGACCTGCAAAGGCTCCATCTCAGGGTGGGGGATCTGTGGGCTTGAAAGGGGTGGATAAGGGACAGAAAAGGAGTGGATGGGGCTGGGAAGTTACTGATAGAAGATGGCAGCTTCAGTGACCAGAGGAGTAAACAGAATACACAAAAAGGGTCTCTGACCATGGGATCACAGAGGTCCGTGAGGCCCACAGGAATGTGATTCCCTTCCAGCTCCAGCATTTGCTTATTATTGATGGCTCTGGTGTAAACCTACTGGATGCTTTAGATTTGTCTAGCAAATGTAGATCCCACGTAGATGCAGGCAGCATGCATGCCTGCTTGCTTCATTGGACGTCTTGTACCATCTACCTGGACCAATGGAAGGCTCCAGGACCAGCCTAGCCATGGCAGCAGTAGATGACACTGCTGGCTAGAGAAACATGGGTTCAAAATGACAGCCCTAGTATCCCTTGCCAGGGCCAGATGGAGGGCAGTGAAGGGAGTCAGTCAGGTGTCAGCTCCTGGGAGATCACGAGCCACCTGGGATTCTTGCACCTCTTGTCGATTGACTTGGCAATATCTATGAAGGCTGGCCATTCACAGTAATACAAACATAAAATCCTGACCCCCCCAACTACAACCTCCGCAGCCAGCCCAGGGACAAATAAACTGACAAACTGCATGAATGGCATCGCAGACGAGTGCCCAAGAAGTTGAGCATAAGCAAAATTATTGCTAAAAAGAGAAACCTTGAAAGCACATGATAGCAGTTAAATTATCTGTTTATTTTGACCCTTAAATATTTCAGATTGGCCTGCCCAGTGGTATTGAGGGCTGAGGCATCACGCCTTACCTGCTACCACACTGGTGACCTGTGTTTGTGAGTAAGCATGGGTCACTGGGGGTTGGCCCAGTGAGGGGAGGGAGGGAGAGGATTGAGCATCTGGAAGATGGCGATTCTCTCCCAGGCAGGGTGGCTTGGTCATCCCGCTGCATGACTTCCCCAGGTGGAGGCCTGAGGGTGAAATGGGTTAGGGACACCAAGAGGAAGGGAGGGTGCTGTGAGACTCTGTAGTGTGCGCATCTCAAGTGCGTATGTTGACGTGTCGTACCCCAGACACGGGAGGGAAGGAAGAAAATGGAGGGAAAAACCCTCCCAGACAGTAGGATGATCGACTGACCCTCTGCTGGCCTTGCACTGGTGGCCAGGCACACCCACAGTCCTCAGGCTGAGAATAAAGGTGCAGGTAAGCCCCAGAGGAGCTGGGTGACAAGGCTGGGGTGGTCAGTCAGGAAGGGGCTGCCAGGGATCAGTAGGGGGGATATAAATACAATATAAAAAAATAAATTCCAGACTAAGGACGGATTAGTCTAAATTACTTAATGTCTAAAATAAACAGTTAATTTTACTGCTGTCAGGATTAAGACCCGATTTTATCCAGATTACTTAATGATCATTTCAGTCAGAGTGTGTCCACGTTTTGACTAAGGCATCTAACTCTATTCTAAGAAAAGGTGAAGCAATACTCCCATCCTGGAAACAAGCCCAAATTTCTGTCATACTGAAGCCAGGTAAAAATCCCACTGACTGTGATTCCTACCGGCCAATATCTTTATTAAATACAGATCTAAAGTTATTTACTGGCATTTTAGCCAGCTGATTACAGGGCATCATTCAATCTTTAATTCACCACAACCAGACTGGCTTCAATCAGGGCAGACTGTTACAAAACAACATACACCAGTTCCTTAATATAATATCTTCCCAGAAATCTCAAAAAAACATTCCAACTGGCTGAAAGTGCCGATGTGGAAAAAGCATTCAACAGGGTTGATTGGTATTTCCTGTGTCAAGTGCTACTTAAATTTAATTTAGGGAACAGTTTGTGGCTGCTGATTATTGCCCTTACGACAGGCCTGAAGCCTCAGTGCAGGTCAATGGCTGTCTTTCTGAAAGATTTCCTTGGGACGTGGAACCCGTCAGGGTGCCCTCTCTCCTCCCTCTTGTTTGCTACTAGCCTTGAACCCCAGGCAACCAAAATCAGACAACATTCTAGTATTAGAGGTGTTTGGGTAGGTTCATTTGAACAAAAAAATTGCTGTCTTCTGATGACACCCTATTATTTTGGGGAGACCCGGTAAACTCCCTCCCTCACTTGTTGACTGTCCTTAAGTGTTTCAGAGCACTAGCTGGGTATAAAATTAATCTACCTAAATTGAAGGCCATGATTTTGAGTGGCTCCCCTCCCAAGGGCTTTAAAAAACAATTTCCTTTCACGTGGGCAACTAGGAATAGCTTCTGCTATCTAGGAATTCACGTTTCGGCGGACATCTCAAAACTGTTCCCAGAAAATTACCAAAAACTATTACAGGCAGTTAAGCTAGACATGGCTCATTGGACTATCCTCCCCCTAACTTTGTATGGTAGGGTAAAATCAATAAAAATGAACATCCTCCCCCGTTTATTATTTCTATTCCAGAAACTCCTCATAGCGATCCCAAAGACTTACTGGAACAACCTAACTAAGACCTTAACAAAATTTATCTGCAGGGTAAACAACTCAGGATTTCCTATCCTGTGCTTTGTCTCTTGAGAGAGCGGGGTGACCTGGGGCTCTCCGACATCCAGAAATATTGTTTGGCCCCTCAGGGCCCATGGATTTACACCTAGCTCAAACAAAGAAGGGAGGCGGGGTGGTACGATCTGGAACTCCAAGACCTCATCACTTATCCCCTCTGGACCCTGCCCACTGGTATGATCCCCCCACAAATGCTCCGTAAGGTAAATAATCCATGGACCAGGCATATTATTAAAAAAACAAAGAACCTCAGTGCACAAGAACTGAGGCAATGGTTACCCCAAAGGGCATTGGCCAGGAAGCCAAGTTTCAAAGAAATGCAAAATCACACACCCCCATAATGTAGCATCATTGTTCACTTAGCAGAAGCATGAGTCGATGAGGTTCCTTCATGCTTCTGCAAGGGTGCCACCTTGCAAACAGTGTGAGAGGCCTTCGCATCATGCATTTCTGCTTAAAGTTGAACCAGCATAATATTCTGTGGTGATTTGCATATATAGCTCATGATGCTTTATATTATGGGATATGTATGATTTTATATTATTAAATACTGCTTTAAATTATGAAAATTAGCGAATCGCCTAATATTTTGGGACACCTTGCCCTTATCAGATATCATGAGGACTCGTCCCCCCTAAATTAGATATGGGTTTTCAATACTGGGAGGCCCATGGCCTTACCCGGTTCACCCATTTCCTTAATAGGGACATATGTATATCCTTCCAGCAATTACAGCAGAAATGGACTACGAAAGGAAGATCATTTTCATTTTCTACAAGTTGGGCACTTTATCCTTCAACAACCCGATCTCCAACAGTTAAAAAGACCTCAGACAACATTAGAGGAAACCTTTAATTGGTGAGTTAGTTTAAGGGTGAAGGTTAGACCAATTTCTGAACTATATAAATTTCTTATGGACCTGCCCCCCCCCCCCAAGTCAACAGGTGATATTCGTCTTAAATGAGAGCAGGAATCT
Source organism: Neoceratodus forsteri (assembly GCA_016271365.2). Taxonomy (NCBI): domain Eukaryota; kingdom Metazoa; phylum Chordata; order Ceratodontiformes; family Ceratodontidae; genus Neoceratodus; species Neoceratodus forsteri. The sequence goes on from JADMNL010000032.1 coordinate 63,302,676, forward strand.
AACCTCTCCATTACCTCATCTCCGTAGAATCGTAGACTCCGGCGGGGATGGGCAATTACAGTGTTGCCCTCCTGGCGGGAGTATAATTGGAAAATATTGATGAAGTATTTTTGCACTCCCACCATAACATGACTTTTTCATTTTACTCACTTACTTATGTTGGCAGAAGTGTGGATTAGTGGGTTCTAATTGGCACATCTTTTGGGACTGCCCCCTCCCAAAACCATACTGGCAACAGGCGCACCCCTATGTGCAGATGCTTTTTGGTCTTCCCTTACCATTTACTTTCACCAGCTTAGTCCTTGGTTTTGTGGGATTGGCAGAAGGCACAGGATCTAGGTCCAAACTTTATCAGATCCTACGAGCAACTGCCTTAAAATGTATTACACTGAAATGGCTCTTTCCATAGGTTCCAACTCTATCCCAATGGAAATGTAAGGTTTTAGAGATTGAATCAATGCAGAGAATTTCAGCTACTCTCCATTTGCAGAAAGAAAAATGTTTGGAGACCTGGCATCCTGGTACCTTATGTAAACTTGGGGCAAGGAGACGGGGTTAAGGTCATAGGCCAGATTGGGTTCTTTCCGTCTCCCCATTCTTCCTTTTACTCAACCCTCGACAGTTCTCAACTATCAGATATTGCATATCCAGCAATGACTACTCTCACGTGTAGCACTTATTACTGATTGAGCATACAGCAGCCTAGCCTTATTGGTCAGGATGGTACATTTGGAGGATTGAAGCCCCCAGGCGGGACTGCACTTATTCGCACGCATGTATTGTTTTAATTGTTTTTAATTATAAAAGTTAAGTAAGGGTATGAATAGATATTTGAAACACTGGTTGTTGCTGTCTGAACTTAATGATTGTATAACAGTTTTCTCTCAAACACTTCGATAGTAAAGCTCTACATATATAGTCACTTAGATAAGTTGGATCATTATAATCCGGGAAGGAATTAAATGATTGCCATCAATATATTAATTGTTAAATACCTATGGTAATGTTCACTTCTGTACTGTTGAATGTATTTGACAGATCAAAATAAAAATTAAGTTAAAAAAACTGCTATCGTATGCTTTCAGTGTTTTTGTTTTTTAGCAATGAAATTTACTTAGGCCCTACTTCTTGGGTGCTTGTCTGTGCCATTTGTTCACTTTGCCATTTACACTCCCTCCTGGCCGTGGAAGAGTGATGCCATAGTGACCTAATGACACTGGCTGTCAGGGTTGGGGACGAAGCGGGATGTTCATATAGAAAAGCAGGAGGAAACAATAAAACAGCAAAGGAAGAGTCCCTTCCTTAAATTATGGAAGGGGTCAAAAGGGGGTGCTACACTGGTGGGCCTTTTCTAGCATCAGCAAAGGGCAGCTCACTGATATTTATTTTTTTTTCTATTGGCCTTTTCTACTATTTCCAGCCAACCACTGAAAACGAACTGAGGTCTGCAGAGGGTCCTCTCATTCCTCATTATAAAAACCCATTTTGCAGGAACACTGACGCCATAGTTCCATTGTCTCAGTTCAGTCACGAGGATTGCACTTTCATGTCTGCAAAGCGTAAACTAATTAAACTGTGGCTTTGAGGTGGTTCATATACACCCGGAATGACAGTCTGATAAGCTGACAATGAAGATGTGCAAACTCAGTATCTGAGAAGGAAACATTTTGTGGGATTAGTCTTTTACTCTGTCTGATGCCTAGTCTATTCAGGGAAAGGGGAAACTCTTTGTCCTCCCAGTCACAAATAAGCTACAGTTTAACTTCCACCTGATATTACAGATCTATTTTCCTTAAGGAGATGAAATCCATTCTAGAGTAGAGTAGACACCAGGTCCGGGACCTTGGACATGATTGCTGATGACAAGCGAACAACCTGTTATATCAACCCTAATAAGGAGTCTGCTGAGTGTAAGGTCACTGGCATCAGACTGTGATCTGGGACATGTACATTATCTGTTTCATGGGATAAGGGAACTCAGTATTGCTGGCCGGACTCTGGAGGGGTTTTTATAATATAGAATTAGGCAGTTCTATCATTGAAAAGCTTTGCAAAAACACACTTAACTCCCTTCCGTATACTGGAGATTGCTGAAGCAGTTTCTGCTCTGCATTTCAGGCAGTGGAGTGCAATTTCAGTCTTTACCAGGTGTACTTTTATTCTTTTTTTATGGAGGGGAAGGGTACATTTTCTATAAAATTGGTGTAAGCCCCACAAATGGGCGTACCTGTGGGGCCCTGTGGCTCCGGTGCTCTCCTCCATGGCACTGTTGTCCGTGGGCCCTGGTGGGAGTCACGCCTGGTAGGCCGTTACAGCGGCTTGTGGCTGCATCCGTTTTCCCTGCTACTTGGCTTTTGGGCCTCGGGTCAAGTGGCAAGGTGTTGTGTACTGCACCACTGGGGGTTTGAGGAGTGGTCTTGGGTCCAGTTATGTGATTGGCTGGGCTCAGAACCATTCAGGGTGTGTAAATAAATAAATAATAAAGATGGTGAACCTGCACATTACTGGGCATGCGTGGCTGTCTTTGAGGGGAAAAGGTAAGGCTGCTGCTCCTCCTGTAGTTTCAGTGCCAGTTATCACTCTTGGGGCATTTGTAAATAGCTTGGGACTGTGTGTCCCAGGGGCATTGGAGAACACAGTGTTTGTTGGCACCTTTAGCAGGTCGGTGATTTGACCTTGGGGGGGTCTTGGCCCCAGGAGGAGAGCGTAAAAGGGAGAGACAGAAAATTGCAGGAGATTGGATAGAGAGAGAGAGAGAAGGAGGCAGTCAGAATGGGCTCTTTCCTTCTTGGTCATGCGGCTGGGTGTCTTTTTATTTTGTTGGGCCACTCAGTTGAGTTGGGGACAAGGACATGGCGGCAGCCATTGAGCAGTGAGCCCTGTTTTTGGCTAGCCTACACAGCTGGTCCCTCGGAAGGGACAGAAGGAGAAGAGTGCTGCTGGCAAGGGAGCACATTTGGAAGAGGCAGAGACATGAGGTGAGGGAGTTTAGTAGGGGGCCAGGGGTCCTGGACATTCACTGGTCCTCATCTGCCCCTCTTTATGGGACTTCTTATTCCTGGGCTCTGGGCCTTGAAGGTGCTTGCTCAGAAGGTGGCTGTGGGTCTGGGCAGTCATCCCTCAGAAGGTTGAGTTCTGTGGACATGGAAGGAGGAGAAGATGAAGAGGGTGGCCTTGGCAGGGTCGGCCATCCCCTGGAGGTCCGTGCTCCTCGCTGGGAGTTAGGAGAGAAACTGGAGGAAAGGAAAATTGTGTTGCTGTCACTGTGCAAGAGGCCTGATTTGGCCACAAGTTTTTCTGCCTGCATTTGGACTGTAGCTGCCTAGGGTATGGGTAACTGCCTGAACTAACCTGCTGACATTGTGACCGCCATGATCCAGAGCATCAATTAGCTTATGATGTGACGGCACGGTCCTAAGCAACCTAAATGTGTTCTACTGCTCCATGAAGTGACTGTTCCTGTTTTTATAAATTTTTTTTATTAAATGGGATCCCCTGTTTCTCCAGTTTTGGTGTGTGTCTCATTTGTTGGACAACGGTTTGCTGCTAAAGGAAGTTTACCTCCACAGCCATGTTCCCAATGTGTGTTCCAGGGTGGCAGCCCATGGATCTGCATCCTGAGTACCACTGAGGAAGACATCTAGAGATCTGCCTGGTGAAGACCGTTCACAAAGGCCTGTGGGTGAAATTGGCAAGGCCAGGCAGGTGAAGGTCAGCGTCATCTCTCCAGTGTTCCATCTCTGCACTCCCTGAAGGGCCAAGGGCACCCCGATAGAGCTAATCCATCATCTGCAACACCCGAGGGAATCCGGGTACTGTTTTCCTGTATTATTTCTGGACTGTATTTTCTTGGCTGTATAGCACCCCTTCCCACTTTGTACCATCTGGCATACTCCTGGACACTGGGAGTGGAGGGTTTCCATTGGGTAAACATTTTATACGTAAATGTTTTATACATTTTTTTTTTTTTTTTTAACTCTTCTGGTTTGCATAGATGCAGTCCTTTCCCATGTTTCTTTCTTGGGACTGAGTAAGATTTTCAGTTACACTCCCAGAACTGCATTCTTACTCATTCCCGTCCATGTCCACAGCTACATTTGGGTGATACAAAGCAATTATGCATCCAGCGAGGTGCTACTGCCAGCAGCTGCAGAACATCTGAGCCTCAGCATGAAAGTTTCATGTTGAGAGTAGGCTAACACACCAGGTTCGCATCATTTCCTGCCAACAGTCTGGCATGTGAAGTAAATTGTGGCAGACTTTTTAAGCTTTTGTTGTGAAAGTAGAGCTCCAGAGCTGTGTTAACACCAATATTAGTGGAGGCTTTTTCTAATTCCTCCCTGCCCCCTTATCAAAAGTTGCAGTGACAATATCTTTTGCTCTAGATGGAAGAGTAGGTGAAGTGATCTTTGACACCTGCTGGGCCTTGAACGGGAAAACCTGAGTTTGGTCACATGCTCCATTCTTTCAGGTGACAGCACACATCTCTTAATTTATGTAAAAATTGGTAACTAGATACAACACACTGAGCTGAAGGTAATTTCCAGGCATGACTCCTGGGGAAGGAGCCACGGAGGAAGGCACAGGAAAAAGATAAGTATGGACAAAACTTGGGCTGGCCCAGTGGTGTGGCAGACTGAGGCACCCCATGCCACACTGGTGACCTGCATTCGGAAATGGACCAGAGTCGCTCAGGAGCTGGCTGGGGAAGAACGAAGCGTTCACTGATGGCTGTTCTTCCTTTGGTGGGGAAGGGGAGACAGCGTGAGTCACTGCTTGGCTGCAATGGGCAGAGGTTAGGTGGTGCAACAGCAACCACCTCCTGATGGGCAGGGCACAGACATAGAGTGCATGTGGCATCTTTACGGTATAGCCTGCATCATTGCACACATGCTGATCTGGAAACGGGTAAAAATGGGGAAACCCCCGACTGGCAGGATGACGGATGGCAATACAGCAGGCTCACCACCACCATCTGAGGCACCTACTCACCCATGGAGGTAACAGTAGATGGGGTCAGTCTCATGTTGGTGGGTGATGGGGCTGGGGGATGCTGTCAAGAACAGGGCATTTAGGAGGCATAGGAGATGTAAAGAGATGATGAAAAAAGTATGGACAACATACAAAAATAGAGAGGAGCAAGAGAGAATAGACTCATGCAGTGGTACATAAGCCAGGGTAAGATACTTCTTACAAAATAACAATAATTACTGAACTGCTAATGGCCCTCTCTGTTGCCATGGTTATGGTTGAGTCCTTATCCACTTATAAGCCTGTGGGATGAGTCTGTGTGGTGGACTTCTAGAAAAATACCTGAACTAGAGTAATATCTCTAGTAATTTCACTGTGTGGACAGTTGCCATCTTTGATTAAGTTAATTAATTGGAATCTCCATGGCCCCAATGCACAAAGGGGTGGAGTGGCTACGCGCCGCATATCTGTGGCATGTAGCCACTCTGCACCTATGGCGTCCCCCACGCTGGACTCTCAAACGGAGCACGCAGCCCCTAGGCATCCGATCCCGCAGACAGCAACGTGCTTGGGGCAGGAGGGGGCATGTTTGCACTACGCACCATGCAGTAAGGTGCGCAGTGGTAGAGAGGATATGCAGTGGTGGAGAGGATATGCCAGGGAGGACCCTGTCATAATGGCAGTACGCGGCCATACCCACACGCTCACTGGGCCCCCTGCATAGCAACCATAGCAAAGCACCCACACCCCAATGCATGGAGCCTCCCAGCCTACATTGCACAGAGAGACACCCCCATAGGAGAGGTGTTCATCGGCATGGTTGACGGCATCGCCTGCCAACCCCTGGGGTGGTGTGGTCCAGCGGCGGGGGAAGTGTATTGGTTGTTTGCGGTTAGTGGTACCGCTGTCCTGGGGCCGGTGCCCCACTGTGTGTGTGGGGGGGTGGCACACTGCTGAGGATGGGGCACCACTATGTACGTGTCAAGGAGGCAGGCATAGGGGTCCAGGGTGGGTGCCGCCCTGCGCTGGGGATGGGGAGCGGCAGCGCTCTAGTCAGTGGGGGATGTCTCTGGGGTAGGCATGAGGGGGGCTATACCACCGCTGCTGGCCACCCGCGCAGTCTGCGGGCTCATCAGTGGCTCCATGTTGTGCTCAATGCACGATGCCGGTACCGTGCCATCCTGTGTGGGGGATTGACTCTGGGTCCCAGGCAGGCCATTTTATTGGCTGCCCACCTGGGACCGTGACTCCACCCCTGTCAGCCCCATGCATACCTGTGCCCCAGGGGGTGGGGCCAAGGACAGGTGGCCAGTGATCGTGCATGCCACCGGTGCACACCTGTCACGCAGGTGTGGAGCTACATGTGGGATGGCGCTCTGAGTGCGTAGTACCCTGCTGATCGACATAAGCACCATCATGCATGTTTTTAGCGAGGAGGGGCAAAATGTGTCTGTAGGAATTCACATTCTTTACCCTAATAAGAGTATGGCTGCCAGTTGCTACATTGGGGCCCATTCAAAAGTTATTATGCGGTTATCACTCTTCCTCTATTAAGTCTATTTGGGTAGACCTGATATCGGGCATGAAGCCAGTTTTTAGTTACTGTTTTTTCTTCCTACTTTAGTTAGTGCCCCATCAGCCAGCATCCCCAGCCCTGACACCCTACCATACACTGGTTTCCCCTGCTCCAGTTGCCCATGGTAAGGCCCCAAGATGGGACCAGGTGTTGATGGTATCAAATCTGTAGGTGGAGCAGAGCTGAGTCACCGAATTTCGGGCTGTCTGGATACGGGTGATGGGGTATCATTCTTTGTTCTGACCAAGTCTTTCAACTTGAATTTTTGTTCCCTCAACTGAAATCGGTGGTGTTAATGCATGCGTGCATACATACAGTGGGTGTCGGCATGGACAAGTCATCCAACTCCCCTGCTTTGCTGATCATGTGAACTGCACCTCCTGTGCCACTACAGGAAATGCTTGTGCAGTGCCCAGACAACCAGCCTCCCCAGACTGGGGCAAACATCTGCTGGGGTGCTCAGACCCTCTCACCTCGGCTGGCCCTCTGACAACTTGGGTTTGTTCCCAATGTGGGTCACAGGCATTGCAAGTGGTAACCTAATGCTATGCTGACGGCCAGCTTGGCATGAGCCATGTCTATTTGAGCAGTGTTGCTTCCACAGTCCAAAGGGGCACAGCCATACACCTCTCATCAACACTTTAAAGGTTGTCATGCTTGTGTACACACAAGTTCAAAGTTCAAGTTTATTGATAGGCATATTGGCGTTCACCATGCAACACATACAAGGAATAAACAGAACGAAAACATACATATTCAAAAACACAACATTTCCATGGATATAGCAGGAGTAGCCAGAGCACCTCAGCGAGGAAAAAAAAAAACAAAAAAACATGATGTGCAACAGTCAGATTACCCCATCAAAACAGAGATATGAGAGCTGCCATGTTTACCAGTACACAGTCTGTGTACTACCAAGGGGAGGGGCAGATTTTGAAAGGTTCCCAATATCATGACAGCTCGAGCTGGAGGAAACAATTTGCAGATGTTTTCAGACCAAAGTCTTTTCTTGCATGCGGTCAGCATTGATGAAATAATTTAAACTGTGACAAGTCCAACCCCTTAAAGCTTTTGTGTGGTAAGTGTCCAGTATGGGCGTAAAAATGGCACAGATAGTAGACGCAATTATGTCCCCTGTCTTGATGCCAGGAGCCTTTCCCATTGTGCCTCTTTTGGTTCCCTTCCCTCCTACCTTATACTCCTCTTATCCTCTCCCTCAGCTTCCTACTACTCTCTACTCAATAATACTTCCCACTCCGTCACTATTCTTTCTGGAAAATGTTCTGCTGGTCAATCTGTTCTCATACCACTTTGCTGAACTCTGGTCCTCCCTTCCATTGTCAATTCGATCTGCCTCTTCTGCTTTCTCCTTAAAATCTCTCCTTTATGACTATTCTTCTCCCTCCTGCAACTGCCTTTGGCACTCTCTTCCTCCCCCCAACTAGTTTTTCCCTGGCAGTCTGTTTCCTTCATTGCCTGTTCATTGTTCTGTGAAAGTAGTTCCATCACCTAAATTATCTCAATTTTTTTTCTATTACACGTAACTGTTATTCTGATTTGTCTTCAGTTTTTGAGTGTGCTCCTTGATATATTGTATTTACTGTGTATGATTTTCCATGTCTCCTTTATCCCCAAGATGACAGTGATAATGAGCTGTTAGCAGCTCAGTATAGCTTTCTTGGTGAAACATTTGAAATAAACGAATAAATAATAAATTGATGTTGTCCAATGCCTAACGATTTTCAAAGTCCAAAGTTTTGAGTAAGGTGTAACTACAGCAAAAATAATGCTGCATCTATGCTGTATGAGGAAATCGCTCCTAGGCTCCCCCCACCCCAGTAGCTCAAGGTTCCATGTCATAACGGTGATCGCTGAATGTCAATCGCCATTTGGGCGAGTGTACATCGCTGAAAATAAATAATGGCGATGTACACTTGTGGTGACTCCAAATGCAGCGACGGGACTGCAACATATCTAAAGATTCTCAACTCCAGGGGGGTGAATGTCGTGTGTGTGTGTGTATATAAAAAAAAAAAAAAAAAAAAAAAAACGGCCCTGATGCAAAAAGCAATGACCGTCCCAGAACCAAACCCGACACCCTCCTAACCCCAGCTTTCCACCCTACCCACCACTCCACATGGCCAGCTTGGCAGCCGACCACCACACTACCTCCCACATACCCTTCTGCCCCTTGCGCAGTGTGGTCCTTCCCCCGTGTGCATGTATGCTTCCTGTTGCCATCTTTGCCCATATTGGTAGCCTGTCACTACCCTGCCAGGTAGCCCAGAACACAGGTGCAGTGATTGAGTCACCATTTTAGCAGTCGCTCCAGTTGCGGTGCGGCCCGTGTTCACAGGATACCGCAGCTCAATGGTCTGTAAAACTGTTTGAGATGGATCCAATTTTCAAAAGCCCTCAGAATGCTGCAAGCCCTGGTGTGCCAAACATACGGCGCAGGGGGCTTGTGGCATTATCTTGGTGCCGAATAGGATTTTCAGTCCCGTGCGCCAAATGTCACAAGTTACACCAGTTCCCCTGGTCTAACTTGCATCATTTGGGGGACTATTTTTTTTTTTACGGGGTTTGCACCAAATATTTGGTGCAAGATGCCGTACAGTGTGGAAACTGTCACAGCTGTGCCCAATGAACTAAAATTGTGCACAGTTGTGTCAAAGGAGTTTGGTGCATTTGTACCAAATGGGGTAGATGCAAGCCCTGTATCAACCTTTGAAAATTGGGCCCGCTGTGCAAGAAAGGCATTGTATAAAACCAAATTCCGTTACAGCCTTCTGTCTATTCTGGACAGACCCAGTGGCATGGTGACTACACATTTAGGCAATAAGGTGTGGCAGGGTTGGCCCGCCGGCGCAGCAGTTGGATTTCCGCTTGCGACGCCAGCGACCCGGGTTCGGGAACGGACTCTGGTAGCTGGAGGGCTGGCCGGGGGAGGAGGATTGAGCGCCCAATGGCTGCTGTCCTCCTCCAGGGGGGAGGGTGGGGATGCAAGTCCCACTGCAACACCGCCACCTGGGTGACCACAGGTGGAGGTGCGGCGAGACTGCTGCGAAGCGAGGAGGAAGGACGTCTGCTCGGAGCCGAGCCGTCCGGACACGCTACGACGTGCTCCGCCCCTTGGCTCCCAAGGCTAATGCACGTCCGTGGGAGGAAGAAAACAGGAAAATACCCACGGACTCCTGGTAGACGGAGCTCCTGGCCACGATCCCCAATGCCCCTACCCGTCAGTACCAGCATTCCCGGCGAAAAACTAAGTCACGTCCGGGTGCAGAACCCCACCCGTACTCGCCTGGGGGGTATAGCCAAGGCTCCATGGGGGGATGGACTGCACTGGACGTCGGTTAGTAGGAGCGGGACGAATCAGGCCTATGGAGTCTCCAGAAGGAGCAGGAGTTCAGTGGTGAGAGAAGGGGGCATACAAAGTAAATATATTTAAAAAAAAAAAAAAAAAAAAAAAAAAGTATGGCAAGGTTATTGGGGAATTAACAACATCACACAGTCCAGCCTCTCCTACAGCCCTATACAGTTCTAAAACATAGCCTGGTCTTAGTGCAGGTTCAGTGAGGGACAAAGTCCAACAAAGGAAAACAAGAATCCAAACACCACCATTGAGACTTCAGGTGCACAGAATAAGTATTCAAACATAATGTATGGTAAGTACCTATTAACCACCATAATCAGAAGTCACATAGCTTTTGTTATGCACTGTTTAGAATTTTAAAAGTTGTTAACCACACTTTGGAACTTCAAACAGTGGCATGACAAAAAAAGAATGCACCAGAGTTCCATGATTCTCACACATAGAATGCAGTGTGTTTTTGACCATACACTATAAAAGATGATGACTGGGGATCGGGTGACAGCCACGCTTAAATCACCTCTCGTGGTTGCTAGGACTACAGTAAACCTCTCGAGCTGCGCTCTCGAGGTTTACCATGTTGCCCTAGCAACCACTCAAAGTGATTACAGCGTGGTATCACCCGATCCCCAGCCATTATCCTCTATGTATTGCTTGGAGAGACAAAAATGCTGTGGCCATCTATTCAAATCCTCAGCATTTCACTGTTGAAAAACAGCTTTTTCAAGGAAAGTTGGTCCTAGCATCTAAACATTCAACAACAATTCTTAGTGCTGCATACCACACTGAATGCATCTCATTCTGAATTTAAACACAGCCGTTTCATACTGTTTCAAACACTTCGATTTCTTAACAGTGGTTCATATGCAAGAGGAATTTTCATTTACCTTATTTGGAAGTTAGAAGTCCCTCAAAACAGCTCTGCTGAGCACTCATTAACATTCACAATAGCCACAGCATGTGGCAAAAATGCCATGTTTTGCTGGCGTCTGAGCCTTCTTCTTGTCATGATGCACTGAACATGCATCACTAAGTGACATCACACTCCTGCAGTCTTGGAGGACTGCCTACTAGACATGAAATAGCTGCACCTGTCAATTTTAGCATCTCTCAAAAAAAATATAAAAAGAGAATACCCTTTTACCTGAAAGTACAGGAAGGGGTAAATAAGTTTGCCTTTCAAAAAATTGATCCATAGTTGAACATGGTAACCAAGTCAACCTTTCAGGAATGAGTTGTAATAAACTTTGAAATAAGTCAAGTGACTGAACCACCTGAGATGTGGGTAATCCCCAAATTACCCCATTTTGGAGTGCTTTATTGCAATTATACAATGGACCCATGTGTAAAATAAATTTAAAATGTGTTTTTAATTATGTTTTTAAATGAATGCCCTTCCTCAGACATGGGTTATTGCATGATTTAGCTGCGGGTAAAGACCCTAGTTGACCTATCACGTTACAGGACTTTTTATGCCTGTTGTATAATATATCACCAAGGCCCTGGACCATGATTCACATGCAGGTGCCAGAATCCCAGGGTCGGCTGGAGGTGGAGCTCTTCTGCTTCCAGTGAGGGAAGATGCAGGCCTCCTGGCATTCAGTCACCCTTGCTCACGGACAAAGAAACAGCATTGGTTGTGAAGACAACCACTTACCTGCCTGCACTCTCAGCTGCAGGAAGGGTGCATCCTTTGCAATCCCACCTGTTGGTGTGAGGAACATGGGACAAATGGGGAAAAATGAAATAAAAAGATGGGCATATGCCTCCCTTTTTTTTTTTTAGGTTTTTCTCCCAGTTCACCTAGTGACTCTGGTCGGCACAGTCCTAGTAGCCCCATCCCCCACCTTTCCAGGGCTTTCCTCTCTCTGGTGAGTCCACCACAGATACCACCCCCCCCCCCATGCTGGGGCCATCTTGTCAGGATCCTCTGGAGCAAAATACATTTTCTGGTGGGGAAACCCATTGGGTGATGAGGGACCTGCAGAAGACTGGGGTGCCATCCTGCTTGGTTGTGTGTTTTCCAACAATTTTTCTCCCCAGGGCTGCCGATTGTGCAGTGATGCACTGCACGTGTGTGTGCAGAGGCACACTCACACATTTCAATGTCCGATGGCAGGCCCTCCCCACATCCCTGTGCTATTACCGGACTTCCAAAAGGTGGCTGGCAAGTAGCTGAATGACCTGTCCCTCCTCCATGAGAAAGAAAATCAGTCAATAGGATGCTCTATCCACTCTTTCCTGGTCCGCCCCTTGTGACCAGAGTCCACACAAGAACATGGGTTGCCAGCGAATCGGGAAGTAGTTCTACCACTGTACTACTGGTCCAGCCCACATTTTCCTTCCTTTTCTGATTATGTAAGCTGCTCTTACCTCATCAGACCCCGATCTGAAGATCAGTAGATCAAATGGAATAGCTGCCACCATATCGATGAGGAACCAGCCTTTGAAGTAATGGACAGCAATTTTCCAGGGGTGGCTCACCACCTCATCATTACTGTTGACGTAGGTGGTCCGGAAGTTGATGATAATGTCAATGATAAACATGATGTCTACCATCAAGTCCACAATGTTGAGAGGGTTGCAGGAGTATCCGCAGGCCCAGTGCCTCTCTTCCTCCTGGTCATTCAGCAAAAAGGCTGCTGAGTAGGGTGTAAAGACAGCAGTGTAGATCACGAGGAGAAGAATCAGCCAGTCCCAAACCGCCTTGAAAGGGCTGTAGTGCAAGATGGTCCATCTGTGGATACGTGGGGCCTGCAGCTTGTATTCAGGAAGGACATCAGCTCCCAGTGACAGCACCTGCAAGGGGAAACAAAAGCCAGCGTGAAAACATGGTAGACATACAAATATACAAAAATGAGTGAAAGAGGACCTGCCATCCATCGAGTTTCTTCTAGGGTTGGCACTTGGCCATCTTACGACCAGCTAAGCTGTTTTTTCCAAGTCTGCAATTTGTTGAATAGCGGATGACTGTCGGATGCTATTACCAGCAGGCATGGACCTCCTTTGACCACTGTCAGTGCCTTCTGTCCTGTTGGGGCTCTTCCTACCTGGATTTCTTGGAACATCTAGGGCACCTGCGACACATCACTGTGTTGCACCCCTTGACTTGCCCCCAAGATGGGGTCTGCCTACAACTCCTTGGCATCTTCAACCATCTTATCCAGCTGCCTACAGGAGAGGGTAACCTGCAGCCAACCTGGGTGCCAGGGGCCAGAGCCAGACAGTGAACATGAGGAACAGGGGAGGCTTCGTCTGTCCTATTGCTGCCTGAATTTTACCCCTGTAATTCGCTGTCCTGGAACGGCACCATGCAGGATGTGCATGTCTCCCACACATGGATGTGCATAGTGTTGCCGGCACTGGCCATGCCCCAACCCCACATCTGCAGTGTCCCCAAGTGTGCCACCATTCAGACTCCACTGGGCAACAGCCACACTGCGGGGTGCCAAGAAGGCGCAGAGCAGTCTGTGGCATGCTCCATCTCCTTCCTTGGTTAACCTCTGACGATCCATACTAATTCTTTTTTTTTTTTTTCCATAACAATGTTTTATTAGGTTTTCCATTTTAAACATAGTAAATCATATATTTAGGATTCATAAGTATACAATATAAGAGAGAAAAATGAGAACCAAACAAGTCATACTTAACTGTAACTCATTATAGCTAGGCAAAAACAGTAATTAAATTATTAGTTTCCTAACATGAAGGTTCACCTGATCTATAGTCTACTAGCACTTCTAAATGTTTGCTTGGGATGACGCACTGGAGACATTTTATTCATTCATAGCACAGGTCTATATTAGCGTGCTACATTTAATCCCTTTTTCATCTCCCAGAAAAGAGCCCAAATTATATACAGAGGGCCAGGATATTCAGAAGGGTTGCGCATGGTGCAACACAGTTGCGCCATCGCAACCACTGATACCCCCAGCACGATATTCAAAAGGGGATTGAGTCTGGCACAAATCCCGATGTGCTGGAGCGTATCAGTAATGTGTGCGGCACAGGTAGGGGGGCGTGCCCATGCATACTCCGCACATCCTGATAATCAGCCCAGGATGTGCTGAGTCCATGCATGTGCAACCCCTACCTGCGCTGCACACAGGTGAGCCAAAAAAAAGGAGCAACAACTGGCCACCCACAGGTGAGCTGCCATGTTGCAGGGTGCAACACGGCAACTGCCACCTGTGGGTGGCCATCCAACCCGGTGGCACCTTCATGGTGGCCCCCAATATCCAATTGCGGGCATTTGTTATAATTATTAATAGTCCCATATCCTGGTGGTCCAGTGGACGCTTGCAGCCTGATTGCGGGCATAAGTAATAACAAAGAGGTCCAAAATCTCTGGTGGTCAGTGGACCCAGTCCAGCCCGATCGTGGGCGTACATTTCACAATAGCACCAAGCCATCCCTGGTGGTCAGTGGTACCCCCCTCCCCCACCGCCCTGAGCACCCGCTTCCCCGTCAGCGAGAGGTAGCCTTCCACCCGCCCAGTCGCCCCGCGCCTGCGATTGACTGCATACAGTAGGGCTGGCCTTTTGGTCCCAAGCGTGGGCCAATGGCGCGTCTAGTTCGTACCGTCTACACAGTCAGATTTGTGAATGGAGCATTCACATATCTGGACTGTGTATTCTGATACGATCTACACCTATTGGCCCATGCTGTGGACCAATGGACGTACAGCCCTACCATATGTAGCCAGTCAGCGGGCGGCGGGGCGGCTGGTGGGTGGGGAGCTGCCGCTCACTGCTGACCGGGGGGGGGAGCGGGGTGCTGGGGCTCAGTGGGCAGGTGGGATGGGGGGGTACCACTGGACCACCAGGGATAGCTTGTTGTGTTCTATTGTGAAACGTATGCCTGCGATCGGGCTGGACGTGGTCCATTGGACCACCAGGGATTTTGGACCTCTTTGTTACGATTCCTGTGATCAGGTTGCAAGCGGTCCACTGGACCACCAGGGATATGAGACTTTATAATGCAACATATGCCCGATTAGCAGTGAGCTGCCACTTGTAGCAGGGGTGTCAGTCCCTCGATGGCTGCAGCCTGGCAGGGCACCAGGCTAAGTCACCAGGGATTGGGCGACCTGCATGCAAATGGAATCATAATGACATGCAAATGGCCCCATTTGTGCCTTGCATAAATTATGGCCCTTTGCATGTGCACTTTTAATATCGCGTTGTTGGCGCCTAGCGCTAACGAACTTGTGCTAGCGCATCCCCTGCTCCACTTGCCACTGCACCATGTGCACCGCGGGTGGCATGGCGCGATATTCAACGATGCTGTGCAATGGCGCAGTTCCGTTGAATATCACCCTGTCAACGCCCCTGCGCAGCCAAGTTGCGCTGCGCCCAGGCCTGTGCCACAGCCTGGCACAGTCTGAATATCCCATCCAGAATGTCTAACTTGTCAATCAATGAGTAACAGATTTTCTCATTATTGAACAAGAAGACCATCTGTGCATACCATTCGCTAATGGAGGGTGTGAGAGCATCTTTCCAGTACTGAAGTACGAGTCCTTTGATACTAAGGGACGCTAGCGAGACCCATTTCTTTTGGTATTTATCCAAATCAGATGATTCAAGGACTATCCCTAGAATGAAGATTTGAGGGGATGATGGTACACTATGCCTTGTTTCTCTGTTATAAATGGTCAGGACTTCCTTCCAGATTTTTTGGATCCTGGGACAATCCCACACTCATTCTTGAACACAGATCACTGGTGTAACAAGCGGTACCGCTACCAGGCTGGCATGAGCTGCACTTGTACAAAAAAAAGGCCAAAACAGAGGGCCACAGTAGTGCATGAGTTACCATGCCTAGGCCAGGATTGGGGTTCGGCAGCAAGTCTGGGTCTCTGCGTGTCTGCTGGCCCATGGTTGGGAGTGCTGCTGACTGCTGCACTTCCTAGCAGGGCAGCAGATGCTATCTCTGCTCCTATAGCAACCCTTATGGTGGGCCAAGGGGAATATGGGATGCATGCTTCCCTGCCTCCTCTACAGAGGTGCTACGGATCTTGTATGGGCTGTGATGCCTGTTGGAAGAGGGGTGCAAGGGAGAAAACCATATAACAAATATCCCTGGCTTGCCAAAGCCTTTATTTCTATCTGGCTCTGTGCCACACTGTACGCTGGTAAGTGGCCATTAGGGTTTGGAAGTGGACAGACAAGGCATGGACTGGGGACAACAGAGAACAGGAGGATAAACACAGACCCAAACACAGCAGCAATTTTCAATGGAAAAGATCAAAATATTTCCTGGGGCTGTATACCCCATGACCCACCTACAAAAAATAGAGAGATCCTTACCAGAATCTCTGAGGCTGAGACGATCCTAGTTTGTCTTGTTTCTCCCATCAACTCAGCATGTGGTATGAACACCACTGTGGTTGGACTATTCATCTCCTGGTCTAAATGAGAAGTTTTATCACAACTGGGTGTTCCTGGTCAACATTTTGTAAATTAATAAATTAATAAACTCAGTGGGGGGTAGCCCTTTATTTTTTTCCCTTCTAGTTACCTATCCAGCCTTAATTCAAAATAAGGTACTATAGGGTTTCAGCTAACACTAAGGAAGTCAGTTCCCAAAATCCACCACTCCTTCTGTGAAATAATGACTTGTTTCTACATGATCCCCCTTAATGACATACTCAGGTCCTCTAGTTCTTCCATGTTTTGATATATTTAGTAACATTTGCTGATCAGCTGGCATAATTCCATCATCCCCTGGCCCTGCAGCACCCCCTAGTCCTGTCACTGACCTTCTCATTGACTTACAACAGGGGTTCTCAAATGGTGAGGCCAGCCTCCTTGGGGAGGCCCCAACCTGTTCCAAGGGAGGCTCAAGCAAGTCTGAAAAAGTACTGTATTTAAATTTTGAGTTTTATATATTTTGTGTGAAGAGATGATGCAAACTGAAAGAGGATAACAGTAGGTGAATTTAATGTATTTATTTACTAATAAGTGACAAGGGAAGGTGAATGAAAGGCTAATTTCAGGTGTACCCGGGAAAGGGTAGGGAGAGAATACATTTCAAAAGACAACTATAAAACAGATCAAGAAATACACAATAACCAATAGTGCAAACAAATATGAACAATGACCTAATAATGGGTGGTGGTAATTGATCAATTTGTAGCCTAATGTCAGAACAGCCCAAATACAAGGGTTAAGCAAAGAATTGCTAACAGCAATAGCAGGAAGGAGCAAAGTAATCCCTGAGAAGTTGCTTAGGAGCAGGGAAGGATGGGGAGAGGCAAAGTAGGTAGGAAGATTATTTCACATAGAGAGGAAACAGAGAAAGTAGTCTGACCCATGAAGGTACTGCAACAAGGGTAACAATAGTTCAAGAATGAAAATAGCAGAGTATGTAGGTTGGCCTGTGTGTGTGTGTGTGTGTGTGTGTGTGTGTGTGTGTGTGTGTGTGTGTGTGTGTGTGTGTGTGTGTGTGTGTGGTTACAATAAGTTTAATAATATTTGTTTATTTTTTTTTTTTGTTATTCAGATAACACCTTTGAACACAGGAGCTCTTTTTCAAAGGTGCCATGTCAGTATAAGACAAAGAACTGAATGTGAGCCAAGTACTCAAAGGGGTTTCAATTTATTCATGGTGCACTGCGCAAAGTACAGTATGTTGTTTTTCTTTGGGGAGGCCCAAGATTATTTCAGTTTTTGGGAGGAGGCTCAAAATCTTTTCCATGGATTTGGGGAGGCTCACTGTGACAGTCTGAGGACTATTGACTTACAGGTTCTCCACCACTTACCAAGGACCACATATGGTGGCAGGTGGCCTGCTATGTTGGTCATGTAGTGCCTAAAATGTGGTATTGGGATTAAATATAGCTTGCAGCAGTCCAGAGATATCCATGACAACGTCTGCCCCATATTGACACTACACTGCCACCATTTTTGGAACATTGTGATGTCATACAGGGGGAAGGGGTGCCTAACCACAGTTATACTGTAGACCCTGGCATCTAGCACAGTTGGGGGATCAGACTCTGTTGCCATGGACACAGCTCAAATGGGATGCTCAGATGAAAAAGAAAGATAGTCACCTGCCATTCTTATGCTAACTGGCTAGAATAGTGTAGCACACTGTTTCAACCCTTTGCTATCCCCCTTCTAAAACACTTTATGCATGCAGTGCCATTAGCTTCACGATAATGCTGTGTTCAGTTATCTTTGCAGGGATGAATAGTTCTGGAAACATTAATTACAAATGAAATTACAGCAGTGCATCTATCACAGAGCACTATGTGATTCAGCTGTGTGAGGCTGGAAATAAGACCCTCTGCCTGAAGCAAAATTACACCACTGCAATGGGTTGAAAGAATTTTTTTTTCTTTCTTTTTGCTTCACGTTGTCTTGTGTTTGTTGAAGGATAGTGCAATTGTGTTTTTTTTTTTTTTTTTCCCGCAAGCTCAAAAGCAATATGGATTCATGGTGGGGGTCATGCCAGATGAATATGATTGATTGCTTTCACTGGGTGACCAGGAAATAGATCAGGTGAGGCGTGGCTTGTGTGGACTTTAGCAAGGCCTTTGACACTGTGCTGTACAGGAGACTGATAGAGACTGAACAGCCTTGGGGTTGGATCCAAAGCACACTGGGTATGGAAATAGTTAATGGATAGGCAACAGTAGGTGAGGGGAGAGTGACCAGTGGGGTGCTGCAGGGCTCAGTACTGGGACTGATCCTCTTCAGTGACTTTATACGTGACACTGCAGAAGAATTGGAAGGGAAAGTATGCCTTTTTGCAGATAACACACTGAAATCTGTAATAGGGTGGGCACTGAGGAGGGGTGGAGACAATGCATAGGGACATTGGGAAAACTGAAGAGTGGTCAAAAGCATGGCAGTTGGAGTTCAATGCCAAAAAGTACAAAATTATGCACCTAGGGCATACGTACCCAGGAGCTGCATATGTGGGGGCAGTGAGGGCACTGACAGTCACTAAGCAGGAAAGAGACTTGGGGTTATCATATCTAATGACCTCAAAGTGGCAGGCAGTGTGATAAAGCAGTGGGTGGGGCCAGTGGGATGCATAATGAGAGTGTCTCCAGCATGAGAAGGAGATGATGCTGTCACTGTATCCTTGCTTGTGAAACCCCACCCTGAGTATTGTGACCAGCTCTGGAGGCTGCAACTCAGAAAGGACATAGCCAGGGTGGAGGCAGTCCAGAGGAGGGCAACAAAAATGGTGCAGGGGTTGCATCAAAAGCTCTACAGAGAGAGACAGAGAGAGAGAGACAGAGAGAGAGAGAGATCTCAGCATGTATACCCTGGAAGAGAGGAGAGCAAGAATGGACATAAGAGACCTACATGTACCTACTGGGGTGAACAGGGTACAGCAGGAAAGTCTCTTAAATGAGAAAGAGTGCTAGGACCAGAGGGCATGCGGTGAAACTGGGGAAGGGGGGAGTTTGAGGGGTGTGAGGAAGTACTATTTCGCTGTCAATGAAAGTGGTGGAGGTGAAAACAGCAGGGGGCTTCAAGCATGCATGGCACAGACATAGGGGAATATTAGTAAATAGGCAGAGAGGAGGGAGGGCCAGAAATCAGTTAGGGTCTGCAGAAACAGAGAGTAGGGACCATGTGGGCATACTGGGTGGATCAAGCAGTCCTTTTCTGCCCACAAATCTCCACATTTTTATATGGAGATAAATAAAATATGCTTTTAGATTCCTAAACAATCTGTTTGCCAGCCTACTTCTTCTGAGGCATTGAGCGGGGTCCCTTTCTGTGCTTAGCCCGATATTTGTTTGACTCAATGCACTGCTGATTTCCAGGGAGTGGCTCTTTTTTGTGCCTTACAAAATACAGAAATCCCTGTAGATCTGAGGGCCTTGGAGTCAAGCTGGGACCCTAACTCATAAAGGCAGCAGCTTTAACCATTCATCTGATCGGAAACCAGGTTTGACTTTGGCAAAGGCTGGACATGGGTCTGCCCAAATAAAGGAGAGTCTCTTTTTTTTTTTTTTTTCTTCATTTGTTTCTCCACCTGCATCCTCAGTCTCCAGTGGCATCCCCACAGCCCCGTCACTGACCCATCTCATGGACTTAAGGGTTAAGCACCACTTACACACAGAGCGGAATCAGCAGCTAGCCAGCCACGATAGTTGTGCAGTGCCTGTGGGAGATGCCAAGAGAGCCAAGAGATTTTCCTCCACTTTCTTCCATGGGACAGTTGTGAGTGACACACACACGTGTGTACGCGTGTACTGATGCGCATGCGTGCTGCATCAGTGCGCATCCCCCCATGTCTGCTGGTCCCATCGGTGCTGCCACTCAGCTCTGCTAGTGGCAGGCAAGCCATGGACTTAAGAGTCTCCTCCTTGAGGGAAGAGAGCCATCATGGGACATTCAATCCTTCCTCATCCGCCGGCTACCAAGCAATCCTGGTCTGTTCCTGAACCCTAAATTGCCAGTGTAAATGGTAGTAAGGCACCAGCGCTCAGCACTCCATGGCACTGGGCTGGCCTGGAGAGGAAAGTCTTAACCACGAACACTGATTAATCTCCCGTAAAGGCAATGAGCCCATGCCTTCTACTGCAATGTTATGATACTCCACCCTAAGCATTACTGCATCCTAAGCATTACTACTAAAAGTTGTTATATTTTCTATGATAGGAATAATCAAAATGTTAAGACAAGAATCTAAATCTTGTTTTATAACATCTATTAGTCTTGTATATGTTCTTAGATCTAAAATTATTTTGCTAATATACCACTGTTATAAAAAACTTTAAGTACATTGTACTACCAATTGTTACTGTTTTGGTTTGTAGGTTTCATTTTATTATTTATGAAATAAAACTTTTACTGAGAAAAAGCCCCTCCACACAATAAAAGAGGAAATAGCACATTTTCATTTGGCTACACAGGAATTAAAATAGAAACCAAACTGTGTCTTTTGAGGAGACAAAACAGCAGAGTTCATGCCATTTTAAGCCCATTTTAGTGCTCATGTGCTACAAGACGAATCCATTCCTGCTTCCAAGATCCCCCCAGACAAAAGGCTTCAACAGCAGCAGCAAGAAAAGAGAGCATTAATATGCAAATGTAATTAGGATGAGCACAGATGACTTAAGACGTGAAATTTCTACAGTAGGGTGAAGCCTATCTGGGTTTGTGCACTTTAATTAAAGCGTACCCATGGAGCGTGAATTGTGAAAACCTACCAGAGGGGAGTCATGAGTTAGAGGTGAGAACTGGAAGCTTATGATTTTATCGCTGAATGTATTATTACATCGCACAGCTTGAGTTTCTCTCTTATTAAAGTTAAACAAAGGTTGCGATTTGCAGTTGATTAGTGATTACTTTTTATATAGTTTTCTTATGGAAGTATAGTGTAGTGGTAAAGAGCTCTGAGCTGGAGAACTGGGTTTGAATCCCACAGCCAGCAGTTGCATACTGTGTGACCCTGCACTAACATACCGTGTGACCATGTGTAAGTCACTTAACTTTCCAGTGCTCCCAGGATACACCTAGAAACAAGCCTCAGTTTAGTGCATCTTTTCTGGCCAAACACTGTAAAATAAATAAAAAGTGAAAATAAAACACATTTTTTCTCATGGAGCTTTTTTACAGCCAGCCATGCTCGTCTTCCAGGGATATACCCTAATCACAGGAACATATGTGTTCAGGCCTGACTACCCCCATCTTTTTAGGTGCAACAATCCCGACCACCCCTGTGGCTGCCCCTCTGTGGCAGGAGCTCGAGGGAGGGCTGTCCGCTTCGAGAAGTCCACTGTGTGGACTAAGATCCAGGGCCACAGACCCAGTGGAGTCCAGGGCCAGATGGTCATATAGACGGACATGAGATTTTCTCCTTTGCTTTTCCTCCCACCTTCCCTGATGTGTGTACAGCTTTCGGTGGTCTGTGCATGTACAGCACATCCCAGTGACAGGAGAAAGCTCTTTAACCCACCCTCAGGCATCACTGTGGTGGCGTGAGCTCACGGCCAGCTCTCCCGGACTGAGGCAGACTGACATGACCCCAGCCTGATCTGTCGCCAAACGTGGTGACTCGAGTTCACTCCTGAACCAGGGTTGCCAGTACAGTAACACAACATACTGGTGCTGGGCCACAGGGAATTTTTGGCTTCTCGGTTTTTCCTGCCTTACCCATTACATTGTACTCCTTCAGCCCATTTACCAGCTCTGGATCCGGGTGTCCCCACCAACTCACCACTTATACTGCCCTGGACATGCTTCTAGGGGAAGGAGAGTTAAGCAGAACTTTTCTGACTGGGGGAGCAGGGGCACCAGATGTCAGGGTGCTGCAACTGAGTCGGGGGAGTGAGACAGTGTTATCATCCTGAGCCCCAGCCCACCTGATTTTAATTCCCATGTGCCACACTCCTTTCCCACTGGGGTGTGACCCATGAAGGAAGACCTTTGTGGAGAATCAGAAGTGGGTTGGCACTCACCACACTCTGGACTGACATAGGTCTAGACATAAAAAGTTACAATGCCACATCACATGTCAGTATCCTGTGTCATGTCAGCAGAAGAATGTCATCCCTCTGACTGAAGTCACTTACTCCTGCCCACCTGACTCATTGGGTCACATGGGGCAGTTATGTATTGTACCTAATGCCTGCCAGACTGTGCCACCTGATGTGTGATAATTCAGGTTTAGGAATCAAACTTGACTCTTTAGCAAGTCACTCAATCCTTTGAGTCCTCTAGTGCCCTAAAGCCCATCTAAAAATCACTTTGTAGGTCCCTGGATCCTCCCTGTGATACCCCCAATGCCTCAGACCCCAAGTATCAGTGGGGCTCAGTTGGTAACACATCTGCCTCTAGGTCATAGGTTCTAGACCCACTCTGGGACTGCGCTCATACCATAAAACAATGGCACCTGAGTGCAGTACTAGATGGGTGCAGTACTGTTGGGATGTGCCATCCTTCAGATGAGACGGTTAATCAGAGGCCCCTTCTGCCCATCTCTGATGCTGTCCTGGTGGGTGTCCAGGTGGAAGTCAAAAAATTCAAGGCACTTTTTGCAATAGTAGAGGATTTTCCCCACTGTCCTGGCCAACATTTCCCTTCCCATAAAACTGGTTCATGCAATTGTTCAAGACTGTGTGTGGGTGTTGCTGTGCAAAACGGCTACCACTGCACGTTCACAGTCACTTTACTATCAGTCTCTCACTGCTTGTAAAGCTCTCTGGGATACAATCCTAGGCCTTTGATTTACTCGGCACTGTTGGGCCTCTACTGTCTCGGGGCTGTAGGCAATTATCTGAGCCACTAGGCCAATAATTTTCTGTTCTCTGCGGAAATGTGTGATACATAACATAGGCCACTAACCAGCCTCTAGATGAGAAACGGTTTTCAGCCACTAACAACCGAGCCAGATTGGAACCAGAGAGATAGAGGTGAAAGGCTTCCAAACTCTCTGCAAATCCAGTGAGCCATCCGATTCTCATTTATTTATTGATTAAGAGATCGGAATTACAAACCTTTGAGTCAGAGACTCTTTGCAAAGGCTCCACGCCATGGAAGTACAAAACCAGACAAATGGACAATACAAACGAATGTGGAGGGTAAAACAACCCAGAGACAAGTATAGTAGTAAGGTAACGAGCAATACATTGAAAGGTATTTCATCTGAATGCGGAGGGTAAAACAACCCAGAGTCAAGCATGGTACAAAGGTTTCAAACAAATTTAGCTATTGCTTACATTCATATTTCAAGGATGATACAAGGTTTTGCCTATTAGCTGAGGCAGAGGATGTCCTTTCTTCTCACAGGGATAATCTACAGAGGGAATGAGCGAAGAATGGGAAGATGACAAGTAGAAGAGGGGATCAAAGTTCTCCTTAAAAGAACTGAAGGGGAATGATGGGTTACGCACCAAGGAAATAATTACTACAGGTAACGCTTCATTCCATTATTAATCACATTATCACACTTATGGTACAATCTTTTTGAAAGCTATACACATAGGAGCTGCCTTCAGGGATGGGGGGGGTGGGGTGGGCTGAGGGCCAGGACGCCCTCTGAAATTTCAGTGGCCACTTTTAACAGTGAGCTTTGCCTGTTCGTATAAACAAGTCTCTCCCCCTTGAGAAAACAAAAGTTAGCTCCCATGGCCATCCAAGAGCCTTTCTGGCGTAATAAACTGCATTAACCCTAAGGTGTTGTCAAGGTGCTAATCTCCTATCCCATCAGTTATGTTGATGAAGTGGGAAGAAAAAACAGCTCTCTGTTACACAAGGTATCATTAGAATAGTGCAGCTCTTAGAGTCTTAATTCCATGAAACGATGGAATGAGATTTCTCAGAGACTTTGCCTTTAGTCTATAGAACCACAAAATGAAAGCAATTTGGTTTTATATAGCATCTTTCATACACACTGTATCCCAAAATGCTTTACAAAGCAGTGATGTATAGTCTCCATATTTCTGTGTATAGGATGGTTAACAAGCTCTTGAAAGCACAAGGGAAAGTTTAAAATTATTTTTTGTGTATTTTATATATATAGTTCTTTTATTTTATTTCGCAGTTTATTCTCGCCCCACACTGATCTGATTTGTCCCTCATCTGACCTGAGATAACTACCCAGCCACCTTCGCTCCTCCCTGTGTCCCTCATTCCAACTCCATGGATTATCCCTCCTGTGGTGGGGCACAAATCCTCCTCACCCAGAGGCCGCGGCAGCTTGAGGGGTACAGAAGGCTGAGGGTGCCGGGCTTCATCTTGTCCAGCCAGTGATGTTTTCACCTCTATTCTTCTCCCCAGATGCCCACAGTGAGAACTTCAAATTGCACGCATGCCATTGCATGGAGTCAGCGGTGCCCTGCATCCTGAGCTGCACTGCCACCTGTAACAAGGGTCATGTTAGTCGAGCGGCCCCTTCATTAATCTGTAAGTGGCCATTCTTGATCCTAAAATGAATATGAAATCAACCCCATTCATTTCAATGGGCACATGCCGATGCTCTCCTGGTCACTACGTCATTACGTGCTTGAGCACGGGGGGGTATCACCATTACCAAGGCTTTCAGAATCGATTGGGCTGCCTAGAGAAATGTAAAATTACGAATGAAAATACTAAGGTATGCAAAAAAATGTGTTGTTTAAACCAGGCTGGAATAACTATCGCTGAGGGCAGCTACCACAATATGTGAGTAGCTGCCCTATATCGAAAACTTTCTTTAATTACAAAATTAGCTATAAAAGCGGTTTTAAAAATATCTGAGAAAATTAAAAATACACTGAGGATGCATCCAAGGATGTCAGAAATACATTTTTGCTGAAAAGCTTGTGATGAAATTTTTTGCCAACTAAAAAATACTACTGTTTTAACTGGAAATGTCTAAATAGAATGCATTATGTTTTCTCCAAGTGTCATCTGGGATGTCAAGAGCTCTTTAAGATAGACTGAGGGAGGTTAAGGCAAACCCAGGAAGATTAAGCACAGAGAAAGAGGGAGGAAGTTAAATGACTTGCTTAGGGTCACAAGAGTGAGTATGTGTCTATGTTGGAATTTGAACCTTGATCCCCCAAAACACTGCACCACACGGTTCCTGCCCATATGACAGAATGCATTATTTAGTATGGATTACTGATCTAGAAAATGGAATAAGTTAGCAATAACACACAACATGATGTAGATTCATACTGGGATGCATGGATGCCTCAGATGCATTTGTAAAGTGCCTTTAAAGAGCCCCTGACATCTCCGAGAGAACTTTGAAAAACATAATATTTGGACACACAGCAGCTTCTATTTCTCATTAGCGCTGTGTTTCTTCTCCCCATTATTTATTGCTGAGGTCACATGCATGAAAACAGAGATGCTTTGCTCCTTGAGAGTTCATCAGCTCCTATTGCTTCTTCCCAACCTGATGTCATAATACTCTGCTTGTAACATCAGTTATTCCCATGGCTACAGACTGCAATGTCACAACAGAGCATTATGATTTCTGGCAGAGAATAAGCTATATAGGCAGATGAACACTAAGGATAAAAGTATTTTTTTTTGCTAACTCAGCTTTATTCAAGCAGTGCCAAAGACAGGGGTTACTATACATAAGAGAGATCATGACCGTTACAGCAGAAGAACACACAACCTCTTGGTCCCCTATATAAAATGCTCCCGGAGGCAGGTTCGCTGTTCCTGGCAAGCTGAGGAAGGAGGCTTTTCTCATGTGCAAGGACGCTGCAGGAAAAAGAACTGGAGGTGGAGCTGGGTCCGCCTTTGTACCAGGGCTGATGTCGGGGGCGGTCCCTGCTTGGTACTGCTGGCTGAGAAGTTTTTCGGAGGGTCCTACTGCCTGCGGCATAGTCCTAACTGTTACAGCCTGCTGCAAGAGCTTCCACTCGAAGTAAGATCTCAGGAAATAACTTGAATAAGTTTAAAAAACTCAAAGACAGATTTCACTGATGGTGCACAAAATACTAAGCAGAAGCAGCAAAGAAGGTGACCTATTCTTCCAGTGGAAAGAATGATCTGACATTACAGGGTGGAAGTCTTAAAAGGTCTTAAACTCGTTCACCTCAACATCTGTAGCATCCTGAACAAAATTACAGCCCTTCAACCAACAGTAATGTCACTCCGCCCAGATGTAAGGATACTCACTGAGACCTGGCTAAAACCCCACAACTTGGACTCAGAAGTATCTATACCCGGCTACTCGCTCATTCGTCAAGATCGCCTCGGCAAGAAAAAAGGGGGAGGCGTAGCTATGTTCATCTCCTCAATGCTCCAATTCACCCCGGTACAGCTCTCCATGTCCACTCAGTCCATCAATTCCCTCCTAATCAAACTCTCCCTTCCACACTCCACCCCACCATATATTGCTGGGTCCTACTGCACCTCGGATATCTCCCAGCTAACGTGCTGGACTATCTGAGCACCCTAAAAGCTAATTCCTTCGGGGGCAAGTTACACATTCTAGGGGATTTCAATTTCAACTGGCTCGCAAACAAAACTCTAAACTTCAGAGCCAAATCACTGCCCTAAACCTCACCCAACAGATTTCTGAACCCACTCGTCTAAATCACAAATCTCAGAACCACTCCCTCTTGGATTGGGCCCTTACCTTGCACCCCCATCGGATCGTCAAAGCTGGACTCCTCCCTGACTCCCTAAACGATCACCACATAATCTACGCTGTAAGAAAAATCTTCAGACTCAATGTCCCTCCACCAAGGACTTTGTTAACTAGGTCATACAAAGCTCTCAATCTAGAGGTGCTTCTAAGTGACCTGGCACAGGCCAACTGAACTTTCATCTCCCAGGCTTCCTCCCTTGATTCAGCCCTAAAATTCATTAAGGATACCTTCCTAGCTGTATGGAATACCTCTACTCTCCAACAAGAGTTTAATGCGGTACAGCATTGGTTTTGGTCAAAACAACTCTTTCTAAACACCCAAAAAACAGTCTCACTAACTTTCGGGACAAGGCAAAGGCTCTCCAGACTCCCTTCTATTCCCACTTTTTTCACCACTGAGGGAACCCCTCTTGAGACCTGCACCTCCTTCAATTACCTCGGGGTCTGGCTTGTTCAGCACCTCGACTTTTCCACTCACATCGACTCGATCCACAAAAAGCTGCACCTAAAACTAGGAGCCTTATACTGGAACAAGAGTAGCTTACCCCTGGCAGCCCGCAGGGAAATAGTCCAAAAAATTATCCTCCCAATTCTGGACTACAGGACACAGTATACTGTGCTGCCCCCAAGTCTGCCCTAGCCAGCCTTGACCCTCTTTTCCACTCTTTCTGTCGCTTTGCCCTTGACTGCCCCACTATGACTCATCACTGCGACCTCTACAGCTCCCTCGATCTAACATCGCTCCACACTCGCAGACATATCCACAGCATCAGGACCACTGCGAAATTCTGGGCACAGTCCCTTCCCCCCTACCTTGCATCTGCCCTCACAGTTCCATCACAGCTCACCTACTCCCTTAGGAGTGGTAACTCCTGGCTCTTATATGTTCCCACTGATGGCCACATCAGGCCAAACAGCTGCCAGTTATCTCATGCCTAAACTTTGAATGCTCTCCAGAAGACATTTGTAACTTCACTAACCCGCCTCACCTAAACAACCTCAAGGCCCACTTCTCCCCTACATGCGCCTGCACATTGGGCCATCCAAAGGGCTGGTACCTCAAGTCCACTAAGCCTTCTTGACGTGCTCATAGTACACCATCCCTGCGTAGTTTACACGTTTGTTGAGCAAACTGTTAGGGGTCGCAGGAGCAGTCCTTTCTTAGAACTGTGTATAAACTCTTGCTTCGTACTTGTTTCACGCTAATTATACCTATTTCTTGATTGTCACATGCACTATTTATCCTACTGTTTGTAATATGTAAGCTGCACACATGTGCTTCCACTTCATGGCTATTACTTGTATGCTCCTGTCCTCCCCTGAGTTCTCATAACAACTTCCTGCATAGTGTACTGTTCAAATGTACAATCTTCCTCTACTGTATGTAAATGTAACTGCATTTCTTGTACACTCTTCTTATGATGCATGTTCCACTATGTCCCTATCCCCAGGACGCATTTGGAATCGAAGGTAACCCGCCAGTATGTTTTCCTGCTAAAACTCTTAAATAAATAAAATAAATAGGGGGATATACCATCAGCGCTGTGGGAGGAGCTTAGCTTAAAGCATCTGGTCAATCAGACTGTTCCACTGGAACTGCCAGAGTGTGTAGTGTGAACCATATCCATTCCCCTAGAACACCACGTTTTACTTTTTCTTAATTCAGCTTTTTACTCCCTCTCACTACTGTTGATTTCCCATCATGCCCTGGGCACTGACCTACCAGTCCCAATAACTGCAGCTCAACTGCTGTGGTGCCACAGGACCTGAGAATAACCGTGGACATCATGGAGATGGTGGTGGTGGGGCTCATCCCACTTTATCCCGCCTACAGCCCTAGTGTACGGTGTTCTGCAGGACATCAAACCAGCTGCAGCCACCACTGAGTAGATGGACCAGCCTTCGCCCAATGGCTTGCTGCACTAGTGGATGGAGGGAATTCCTCCCGGCTGAGAAGGACTGCAACAGCTGCAGGCCAGACCATGGGTGACATGACTGCAAGACATGGGCTTGCATCCAAAGCTGGGTCACCTACATGGGATTGTGACATGCTACTGTTGGGCCACTGGGATGGCGCCATAATGTCTACTTTTTGTGTCATTCTGTTTTACTGGTCTTTGCTGTCCAGCACTCCAATACTGACATCCCAGCACATCCTGTACTCCGCTTGCTCTCCACAGTGGGGTCCCTGGGCTAAAGGAAGCTCTTCAGTCTAGCAGAATCTTGTTAGGCAGCTCGGTGAGTCAGGGCTTGAGAGTGCCAGCCAGGCCCTAATCCAGACAACTGAGTGGTATTTCAATGTGCCCCTGTGCCGAGTGTGAGAAGTGTTATGTTTCCTCCATTGTCCTTTGACCCTCCCACCTTCTCTGCTGCGCATGCAGTGATGGCTCAATGCCTACCCCTCGCAAAGCAGCTAGCTCCCCACCCCACTGCTAAAGGGTGCTGTGGCACCAGACTGCAGTACCAATCCTCCTCGAGCTGATTTACAATATTCATTTTGACCCAGACTCCTGGCTGCAGGGACTCTGGTCCACCTGCCACATTGGCGACATGGGTTTGGAAACTGAACTGGGTGAGGGAGGATTGAGTGCTCTAAGAACTGCTCTCCTCCCTTGTGGAAGGGGATCTTGTGTCCTGCTACATGACTGCCACCTGGTGGCAGCCGGTTGGTAACAATGATGAGAGCAGACAGACATGGGGGATGTTGGCAGAAGTGCCGCGTCATCGCACACTGACATCTCGGGGGGAAAATCTGAAGGGAAAGCTCCAGACTGCTTGGCTTTTCCCACGGGCCCTGCACAACCCTAAGTGACAGATCACCCTTAGGAACTGAATAACCAGTAAGGCTGCTGGATGGGTCAGTGACTGGGTGGGGGGAGCTGCCAGGATCAAGAGACAAGGTGCAGAAAGCGTAGAGGGGAAAAAAAAGTAATGCAAAAAGCACTACAGAATGCAAGGCAACACCTGCCCCCACTTAGAATATTGGTCGTTATAAAGCTTGAAAAGAGCTAAGTGATATGCCATGAGGAGTAACTAATAAAAAGACAGATGCTCAGAGCTATCAGAAAGGCAGTACTTACATTCATTTTCCTCGACAGCGAGAAAGGTTGAGGAGAAGGGACACTTTCAGTTCACGGAATGTCTTCAGATCCTCTCAAATCCTTCACGTGGAATTTTTTCAAAGGCGTACTGGTACCGTTGTGCTGCTTCTTTCACCTTACCTTTCTAACATGGGACAGAAAGCACAGAATCATAGAAAGCTGTCGGCACAAAAGGACTCAGTAGTCCATTATGTTTGCACATTCTGCTACCTGAACCATACCAACCTACTCTTTGCCAGCTTCTGAAAAAGTTAAGCCATCTACACATGACAACCAAAGTAATGTAACATTATGCTTACAATGGTATTCAAAATGCTGCCATCCATTTTTTTTTTGTCATTCAAAGTCCCTTAAACAAGGAAAATGACTGCCCTGTACTGCACCATGTATTTTTATAAGTGTCCACCTCCTGAGGGATATTTTAAACTTTTCTGGGACTTAACAGGAAAATCTTTCTTGAAGCATTTAGAGAGCAAACTAGAGTCAAATCTTTCTTTTGATGCTTTTGGAGTTCATTATAAGTAGATATCTTTTCTATTCATTGCTCATACATTGATTTAATCTTTCAAAATTTGATACCGATCCAAAACAAATTTATGGGATATTGTTCATTAAATGCAAATTCAGTCAAAGAGCCTAAACAATTAACTGAATTTGTTTTCAGATAGGTTTTATCCTCCTTGGCAGGACAGGTGGCTATTCAGCCCTGTTCCCGTACTGCAGCCATCTCTTATTTCCTCCTAGTTGAGGTCCCATCCCCTGTGGCAGGGGTCAAGGTAGGGCCGTCTATCCCCTCCCCAGATATATATCCAGATCTGTCCTGGACCGAGCAGCAGAGCGGGCTACAGCGCAACAGTCAAGCCTTCACGAACCCTCCATGTTTTCCTCCTCTTTCTCCCTGGACCCATGGACATGCAATGAACGTGATGTGCATGTTCTGCCCCTGCAGAGATGCCCCAGCGCCTGAACATGGGATCCTCTCCACGCAGTGTGACCCGCGTTGCTGGCCAGATTCCTCCAGGTGGCAGTCAACAGTGAGTTAGTACGACACTCATCCCTGCAGGAGGAAAGCAGTCCTACGAATGCCCAATCCTCCCTCCTGTGGCCACAGCCTAAGCGACCCGCATCTATTGCTGAACCTGGGTCACTGATGGAGTAGGAAGTGAAGTGCCCAGCACCTCAGCCCTCCACGCACTAGGCTGCCTTGCGCATTTTTTTTTTTTTGCCCAAAACTATGTGGTTCAGTGAACTGTGAGGAAGATGCTTAAGATACAGAGTATAGCTTGAATGAGGGACTCTTATACTATTGAAACCTTGTATCAGTATGTAAACCAAACTCCTACTGCCGCGCATGTCTTTCATTTCCCATTAATGACTGACTTCTTTGACTCTGTCACTAAGACAGTAGACAGGGGCCAAGCAGTAGACATCCTCTATCTTGTTTTCAGCAAGGCCTTTGACTCTGTGCCCATAAAAGGTTGATCAGGAAATTGGTGGATCTCGGAGTTGAGGAAAAGATGGCCAGATGGGTGGCAAACTAGCTGAGGGACAGAACCCAGAGGGTGGTTGTGGGGGGAAGAGTTATCCGGCACCAGAGAGGTAACCAGTGGGGCCCCGCAGTGCTCGGTGCTGGGGCTGGTGTTGTTCAGTGTCTTCATCAATGACACTGGGGATGGCATTAAGGGTAAAAAGTGCCTATTTGCAGATGACACCAAGCTCTTCGGGAGAGTGGACACAGCTGAAGGGATACATCATCTACAGGATGATCTGTAAAAGCTAGGAGGTGGTCCAGGATCTGGCAGCTTGGCTTCAATGCCAAGAAATGCAAAGTTATGCATATTGAGCCAAGAATCCCAGGACAGAGTACTACCTGGGAGGAGTTCTAATATCTGCATCAGAAGAGGAGAAGGACCTGGGAGTGATGATCACTAGTGACCGGACACACTCCACGCAGTGCAAGAAAGCAGTAGCAAAGGCAAACAAGATGCTGGGATGCATATCTAGGGGATCTGTAGTATGAGAGAGGAGGTTATACTTGCCTGTACAGGTCCCTGGTAAGGCCTTATCTAGAGTATGGAGTTCAGTACTGGTTCCCACACCTCAAAAAGGACATTAACCTGCTGGAGAAGATCCAGAGGAGGGCTACAAAGATGATAGCAGGTTGGCAGGGTAAGGCATATGAGGAGAGGCTGAGGGCACTGAACATGTACTCCCTGTGGCTGGCCCGGTGGCACTGAGGGTTGAGGCACTGGACGCCACACGTTTGCCACGCTGGCGACCCGGGTTCGGAAGGGAGCCCGGGTGTCAGGTGTCGGTGGGAGGGGATAGGATTGAGCGTCCGGAGGACTGCTCTCCTATCCTGGGTGGGATCCAGTGTGCCACCACTCTGCAGCGCCCTCTGGTGATGACCAGGAGTACTGCTAGAGATGGTGCAGCAAGTATGGAGTGTGGCAGGCGAGGTACATAACGTGCTAGACGCACTGCATGCTTGCACTCCTGGGGCGAAACATGGAAAATGGCAGCACAGACCGTGGCAGCTTGATGGCCACTATTCCATCAACTGACGATGCCTGAGCAGTCGTGGTGCCGGTACTGGATCCTTGCTCAGTGGGGCAATGGGGTGCCCTCTCAAGGTATAGCTGCATATGCCAGCTGGGCATGCAACTCTGGGGTTGGTGGTGGAGGTGGAGGTGGCTGGAAATATACGGCAGGTCAGTGGCTGCAGGCAGAAAAATAGTGATAAGATAAAAAAAAGAACATGTACTCCCTGGAAGACAGGGGAGGGGGAGAGAGAAAGAGAGGGGGACATGACTGGGACCTTCAGGTACCTGAAAGAGATAAATAAGGTGGATAAGGAGAGTCTCCTTAAGCTGAGTGGCAATCATAACATGATGGGGCACAGTCTGAAGCTGGAGGGTGGGAGGTTTAGGAGGGAGGTCAGGAAGCACTTCTTCACAAAGAGGGTGGTGGACACTTAGAATGCACTGCTGGAAGAGGTGATCTCATTGAAGACAGTGAGCAGCTTTAAGTGAGGCTGGGATAGGCATGGGGAAGGTAAGGATCATGGGTAGGGAGGATGGGAGGTGTGTGGAGGGAGGGCAGGGACAGTAACTCAAGCTGTGTACCCTGCAATACGAGCTGACTAGACAGACAAAATGGCCTTCTTCTGCTGGCTTCTTCATATGTTCATATAATTACTGATGGTATCTGTATAATGACAAGCACCTTTTCCTTCAGTGCCCACTAACTTTGATGGCTTGACCACGTTGTGAAGTCACAAGTCAGATCTGTGACATCATAATGGCAACCCACTGTGATGTCATAAATACAGTATTATGATATCACTGCATGCTAAAGCTTGCAGTAAAGGAACAGTTAGGGAATGCCAGACCATCAGTGTTGCTGCTATGCATTCGGTTCGGGAACGAGCCCAGGATACTGGTGGGGGGAGACTGTTCACCTTCTCAGTGTGAGATGATGACTGATTCCTGATGCAGGAGCACCACCTAGGGGAGCACAGATGGAGAAATACAGTCAGGAAAGGCATGGGGCAGGGAGACAGAGGCTTCAAGTGTGCCACACATGCTTGTAATGTGCATGCAGCATGCATGTTTACAGACGGCATTTAGGGAGGCAAGAACAGAGGAGGAAATGCTTCCCAGTAGGCAGGATGGCATCTTGGCAGGCTTGCGCCACTTGTTTGCTCAGCAACAAAAGGAAAGGCATGGGGAACAGACTCTGAAGGCCCTACCACAGGGGGTAAACTGCAGGTAAGGGGGACAGTGGGACAGAGGCTAGGGACAGGGCTGGGTGTCTGTCATACGAGGCAGATGGTAGCCTATTGAGGAAGGAAATAATTAAAAAAAAAAAAGCAGCAAGTAAGAAGGGTAATGTTTAAACATATATTTTATTAATCACCAATATCAGAAAACAGAATGTAGAAGGACAACATAAGACTTTTGTTAACACATTACAGTTTTGTAAGTCTGCCTGGGTGTAAAAGTGTCTCTGACAAGTCACCTGCTTCTGAGCTAATGCTGAAATTGTGAAAGTAATGTACAATGGATTTTTTTTTTTAATTTATTGTTTATGCCCCCAATTCTCTGGGTCAGTCCTCCAGCTAGGAACCACAGGGCCATCCTCAGTCCCACACCTGACCCACAGCAGCCTACACCCACACAGCCTCGGTTTACCCTCTGGGCAGGGGTAGGGGGTGGCTGGCAACACCCCTAGTCGCGCACTTTGTCAGGTGGCTGGACAGTGGTTGTGAGGACTGCCCCAGACTACTGGGGTCCTACCAGAAGCCAGCATCAGGGTCAAGCTTTTTTGTTCCTGGTGCCCATGATCCCCTGGCAATGTAGCCATGCACATGGAGACCAATGCCGCAAGCGTGGGGCCCCTGACCGATGACACCCCTCCCTTGCAAGGCATTCTCGGCTACACTACCACCTGTGATCATTGAGGTGGTGGTACTGCAGTGCGAATGGCAACCCTCCCTCCCTGGAGAAGGAGAGCAGTCCACGGGACTCTCAATTATCCCCCCCCCCCCCGGTCAGCCCTCCAACAGCCCAGGTTTGTCCTGAACCTGGGTCGTCGGCCTTGCGGGCAGCAGCTCTACCGCTGTGCCGGTGGGCCAGCCTGTACATTGGATGTCAAGTGACCAGAGACTGCTCAAAGGTCTCCCTCAGTGTCTGTAACAGGGAACAAACCTTACTGGCCTCTTTAACCTGTGATCCTAATACTGCAGTCAGTGGCTATAGTGGATGAAATTTATTTGCACTGCTGACATTTTAAAAATGCCATCAGAACAAAGCCCATATATTTCTGTAGATGAGCTATTTACCCAGTGTACCTACCTGGTTAACAAATAAATAGAATTACATTATGGCACATAACGCCTAATAATAGACAGGAATCCATTTCCTAAGTAGAATGGCTTAGATTTAAAATAGCTTATAGAAGTAAATGGGAGGGGGCAGTGGTTGGGAACCAGCAGATCACAGGTTCAAACCTCATCAATGCCAAATATTCACTGTGTGACTTGGGCAAGTCAAGGAGCAGCTGACGCCTTTGGGAAAACTCTGAAAACACAATATTTTGACACAGTTCAGCATGTATTTCATGCATCTTCTATACATTTCTCCTCTCCATTATTTATTACTGAAGAAATGCCCACAAAAAAAGGTCTTTATCCCTCACAGTTCATCTGCCTCTATAGCTTATTGCCTACTTGAAATTATAATGCTCTGTTGTGCCATTCACTGTCTGTTGCTATGGGAATAACTGTGATGTCACTAGCAGGTTATTACATCAGGATGAGAAGAAGCAATAGGGGCTGATAAACCCTTAAGGAACAATTACCCTGTTTTCATGCATAACACCTCAGTAATAAATAATAGGGATAAGATATACACAGCTAATGAGAAATATAAAGCTGCTTTGTGTAAAAATACTATGTTTTTCAACATTATTCTCGAGGCGTCAGTGACTCTTGAGCCTCCCAGTGCTCCAGTTCACTGAGCTGCATAAATGGGTAGAAGCAGGAACATGAGGGGTCATGAGATGTTGCATCTCAGCTGGGCTAACCTGGGAAAATAAATCGAAATGAATAAAAATTCATGACAAAATTATGCTGAGATTTCAGAGTTTAATTTAGTTCATAATAAAGATGCAGCTGACCTAATTGTGAGGACAACTTCATCGCTTTCATTCTTTTAAATCGAACTGTGACTACGACACAATCACATCACTGCACTTCAGCTGCAAGATAGTCACTGTGAAGTTTATCTTTAAAAGACTAATTCACTAGTAAGTACACATAAAACCCCAGGTCTGGCTATTAAATATGACTGTTAAGCTCAAGTGATGGCATCATTTTCAATCCCTTCAATATCTTCCTGATTCAATCTCTAGCAATGAGAACAATGATTACAACACACACCGCACTGCTATGCTTTAAAGAGCCACTTCAGAAGTTATTTGAAGAAAATAATTCACCAGAATGTAATAAAGTCTCTGACTCAGTTCACGCTGCAAGACTAACAGAAAACTTTTTATTTTGCCATAAAAACTGCATTTAAAAAGGTTAGCAGTTTTGGTCATATCAATATTGCAACCACGTTCACATGAGCATAACCCTTTGGACTGTGTTCAGATAAGGAGATTCAATTTTACACTCTGACTATAAAGACGCTTTGAAATAATGCCAGTTTAGAGACTGAATGTAGATATCTTTGAACTATAACAAATTCTTCTTACTACACTACCTATAAAACTGAAGCAAAATTTCAGCTGACAACAGAATATGATACTGGTGTTGCTTTGTCTGCTGAAAACAATAGTGTTGCTGCTAACCGAACAGCTTGCTCGAGTCCAGTTTGCTAATACCCTGCATGAATTTTTTCACATAGGTTTTTCTGTCTCCTTTGTCTGGAGGGTGGCTGCATCAGCCTAATCTCCAGCCCCCAGGTTGGCTGACCACCTCTCTCTGCTGTGTGATCGGTCGGTTTTCCCCACGAGTTACCCTCTCTTGCCAGTGCGGAGGAGGAGGAGGACCGTCTTCTCCCCCCAAATCGAGGCGGACTGAAGATATTGCACAGAGTGGCGGTGCGGGTGTGGAAATGGGTGGGCTTCATGAAGCGCCCCCCAACATTCCTTATTCCATTTTTTGGTCCCTCGTGACTGTGGAGTGCTGGACTGGGTGTGTGGGCGTACCGTCCGGCGTAACCCACAGACCCTCCCTTGCGCTGCCTCCCTGATCTGGTTTCACCTCTGGGCTCCACTTGGGGAAGCCTAGGCCAGGATGATGCCTCCCACCCCCAGGAGAGGAGAGCTGTCTGGATGGTAGATTCTTCCTCCCGCCATCCCGACGACCTGAGTCCTTTCCTGAACCTGAGCCACCAGCGTGGCAGAGGTAAGGTGCTAAGTGCCCCATCCCTCTGCCACCGGCCCGCCACCTTGCATGAATTTATAGGTTTTGATCATGTCCCTCTCCTGTCTAATCTCCAGTGAGTGCATGTTGAGGTTCTGCAGTCTTTAATCTTACCTTGCTGACTCTGTATCATCTTGCTCCCTCTTCTACACTGTCTCCAGCCTGTTTAAGTCTTTTAGATGTGGTTTCCAAAATTGTGAAGTGTACTACTGAATCGGCCTCACCAGAGTTCTGTATAGGGAAGATGACCTCTTTCTCCTGCTGCTGAACCCCCTAAAATGCATCCAAGCATTCTGTTTGCCTTCTCTACTTTATGGCATTCTGCTAATGTTTGAGGTTGTCTGAGATCACATTCCTTTCCTCTTGGTTGGTCACCCCTTCCTAACCTATGCCTACCCCTAGATTTTGCTTCCCACGTTCATGACTTTGCCCTTTTTTTTGCATTGAAATCCAGCCGTCATGACTTAGACCACCTCTCAAGCCTCTCCAAGTCCTCCCACAAATCACAGATTCCCTCCTCACAATTAAACCTGCCACAGAGCTTGGTGCCATCCATAAATAGGCAGATTTTCCCTTTGATACCTTCCCCAGTGTCGCTAACAAAGATGTTAAAGAGTGTGTGCCTGAGAACTGACCCCTGTGGATCCCACTAGTAACCTCTCTCACACCTAAGAATTCCATTAATCACTACCCTCAATGTCCTTCCTAAACCCAGTCCTCACCCACCTCGTCAGTCTGTTCACCATCCCGAGGTTCCCAGTTTTTAACTAGCCTCTTGTGAAGAACATAGCTGAATGTCTTGATAAAGTCCCATAAAGTATTTCAGTTGTCTGACTGTAACAACAGTCCTCATTACCCTACCCAGTCAAAAAGTCCATCAAATTTGTGTGAAACGACCTTCCTGCCACAAACCCAACATTCCATCTTGTAGCCCATTTACCACCAGGAACTCCACCAGTCTTTGCTGGATTATGGTTTCCAGTAGTCTGCCAACTGCTGATGTCAAACCGACTGGCCTGTAGTTCCCTGGCTCATCCTTTCCTCCACTTTTCTGTAGGGGTACCTCATCCACTGTCCAGTCATTTGGCACCCCTCCAGTCTCTAATGGGCAGTTGAAAAGGTCTGCCGGGGTGCAGCCAGCATCTGCGCCATTTTTCTCAGCACTATAAAGTGCAGTTTGTCTGGTCCTGTAGATTAATTTACTTTGAGTCCTGAGCCCTTGAGCACCCTTTTCCATGGCTACTGGTTCTATGCAAATTTTTGGTTCCTCTGGTTTTGTACCAACTTTTGCCTGTGGTAGTGGCTCATCCTTCTCCTTTGTAAATACTGAAAAAAGTAACCATTCAGTATTTCTGCCTTTCCTTATTATCCTCCATTCACCCTTCACCCTGTTTGACAATGCCTTCCTTCGTTTGTTTTCCCCTCTTGTAGTAATGCAGTGAAAGAAGGCCTTTTCAGCTCCTTAACTTCTCTCGCTATCCTTGGCTCTGTCCACTTTAGCCTTTCACACTGCCCTGTTGACCCCTCTCAGTTTATAAGATTGAAGTCCCTGCCCCCCACTTCTGAATCCCTTTCTATTTCTTAAACGTGTCTCTTTTTTTCTCTCACTGTAGCTGTCACCTCCCTTGTGCACCAGTCCAAACCAGATCAGTTTTCTGTACCACTTTCTCTTCCCCATCTGCCTCAAGCAGGAGCTAGTAACCTTCTGAATGCTCTTCTTAA
Source organism: Neoceratodus forsteri (assembly GCA_016271365.2). Lineage (NCBI taxonomy): Eukaryota > Metazoa > Chordata > Ceratodontiformes > Ceratodontidae > Neoceratodus > Neoceratodus forsteri. The sequence goes on from JADMNL010000032.1 coordinate 63,341,423, forward strand.
CGATGACTCACTTCCCTTCCACCCTTCCTGATCCCTTGATTCCCTTCAACCTGATTTTAAGCTTCTTCCTTATTTCCTTCGAATTGACCCTTCTGAAATCTAGGACTCAAGTTTTGGAGTCAGTGCATTTTCCTTGCATAGCTATACAGCAAACCACACTGATAGCTGGTTGTTTGTACCCAATGGGCCTATTCTGATGTCCCTGACAAAGTCTCTTTTTTAGCAGAAAGTCCAAGGTCACATCTTCCCTCATAAGCTTCCTAACCCTCTGGGACCAAGAAGCCATCCTGGAATGCATCCAGGCTTGGCTGATTACTGCTGCTGCATGCCCCTGGGACGTCCCAGTCTACATCAGGAAGATGGACGTCTCCTGTGATCACCAAATTCCCATGTGCTGCTACCCCTTCTGATTTTTTTTTCCTTTCAAGCTCCCTGTGTATCGCTTCTTTTTTATTTGGGGGCCTACAGACCACTCCCTTACCTTCCTGCCCTTTTACCCACACTGTCTCTGCATCCACATTTTCACTTATCTCCTCGAGGCCTTGATGCCCGCCTTCATTTACCCTTCTGCCTTTTTCTTGAGCATGTATCACAAGGGGTTTCCATTCCTCCTTTTCACACGCCAATGACAGGCTCTCCATCCCCACATCTCGTCATTTTAACTGCGATATGGCAGGCAGGGGTTCAGGAACAAGGTGGTGGAGGTTCATAACTGGCCTGCAGTGTGCTACTTGTGCACCACTACTGTAACAGTTGCTAAGCATGGGAAACAGCAAACACAGATGTCCAGAAAGAACGGACAAGGTGCACGCAGAATAAGAAAATGTACTAGCACCACCTCACCATAATCTATGCTTATTTGTATCAAGGCTCCATCTACATTGCTCCACAGGCATGAAATCTCACCATGGATACAGCTGAAATAACAGTTATTATCCTCAGCATTACTATACCACAAACTGGTGACTTCATCCCCATACCTCTTCGAATGTTATTTCAATAACTGTATGCATATACTGAACTTTGTACTATCATCTAGAGATTATCTGACTGGCAGTGCAGTCTAGAGGTTAGAGTAATGAGCTAATAGTGGGCTTGGGGCATTCAGCAGACCTGGATTTGATTCCCACAAACTCCACTTGCATACTGTGCACCCCTAAGCAAGTCACTTAACTGCCCTGTGCTCCCAGGACACACTTCAAAATGATCCACTGGAAACCACTGTAAATGTGTCACTGACTTAGTGGTGTATCCATTTCTCATGAATAAAAATTAACTATTACAATAATTTTTTTAATTTAGCTTATCCACTGGCATTTTAAATGCTTTTGTTTCTAATACTGAATTATCCTTGCCCACTGGTCTCACTATGAACACCTAGGTAACAAATGTTAATACGCAGCTAAGTCTGGCAAATGCTATGTGAGGAGAAATTGCAGTAGGTAGTGTCCAGGGAGCACGACAACAAAAAATTACGACTCACTGTAGGAATATCTTCACCATTGATTCACGCTACTGGGTCTGAGCTGGAGGCATTGGGACCCACGGGGAACCAGAGCTTTACAGGAGGAGCTGGCGTAAGCATGAAGCTGCATACATGCATGGCGCCACGGGAGGGGGCTCTTAGCACAACAGTGACCTCAGCACCAGCCCTCAATTGCCTCTAGTATCTTTTTTTTTTTTTAACTGAGAAGCTGCAGCATAACCTAAGAAATACTTAAGCTTTTAACCAGGGCATAAGATAGCCCTGGTGACCCATATTATGAAAGGTAAGCGAACCAGTAATACAGTCTTCACATCCCAAACCATGAAAACAGGTGAAAACAATAAAACATACTGGAATGAGCCAGGGGTGGGGATGGTGTGTGAATCAGCAGTGAAGATATTCCTAGAAGACCAGAATTACGATAAGTACATCATTTTCATATATTCCAGGAATCAATCTTCACTCCTGATTCACACTAATGGGTCAGAGTACCAAGCTCAGACAAAAAAGCCAATGGACTAGGGCAGTACGAGCCAAGGGCTCAGTCAGGGCAGGAGTTCATTCAGGACTGTCCTGCCAAAGGTGGCATGTTGCCTGGCATGGACATCCAGGGCATGGTGCTTGACAAAAGTGTGCACTGTGCTCCAAGTTGCAGCTCTGTAGATATCACACATAAGTACAGAGTTAATCTCTACCTGCAATGTGGCAACTGCTCTAGTGGAGTGGGAAAGTACAGTTACGTAAGAACTTACCGTAACAGTAGATCTTCAAGAACAGCTCTTGCAGCAGGTTACACCATTTGGACTGAAACCAACAGGCGCCAGGACCCCACGGAAAAATTCTAGCTAGCAGTATCCCCAGCATCCCCAATTCTCCCGCCGGAGACTCCCGGCTCAAGTGTGACATCTGAAGGGGAGACCGAGGATCCGCTTCCAAAGGAAGGTTAGAAAAAAGGCATCAAAGGACGCTGTAGCCTAAAAACTAGGTAAGAAGACTCAACCTCCAGAGGGGAAGGTGGGAGGAAAACTACCTGCTGCAAGAGCTGTTCTCGAAGATCTACTGTTACGGTAAGTTCTTACGTAACTGTACTATCTTACTTCGAGAAACAGCTGTTGCAGCAGGTTACACCATTAGGACTGATTCCCAAGCAGAAAGGGAACAATTTGCTACCGGGAGGAGGGTAGGAGAGATGACTCAGACTTCAGGACAAGAGTCCTTGAAGGACCGCCAAGCCGAATCCAGCTCTATGCCTAGAGGCAATGTCCAAACTGTAGTGTCTGATGAAAGTGTGCACAGTGCTCCAAGTCGCTGCTGCACAGATGGCTGAAGTGGAGAAATTTTTGAGTGCAGCAAAAGAGGTAGCCACCTCCCCTCGTAGAATGACCCTTCACTGGTCCCGGTCAGGGTTTATTGCGCTTCTGATAACAGAACATAATGCACTTGACCAACCATCTGGAAAGCGACAGTTTCGAAACAGGAGCACCGAGCAACCGCTGTGCGTAACAAACAAACAGCTGGTCCGACTTACGATGGGCTTTGGTTTTGGTCAGATAATGTCTGAGACATCTATGCACATCTAGAGTGTGCAACACGGCCTCCCACGTGTTACCGTTAATTCAGGTAATACACCGGCAGGTCTATATCCTGGTTGAGTGTGACCTCTGAGACCACTTTGGGAAGGAATTTAGGAATTTTTCTTAAGGACACCCTGTCCTTCTGAAAAACCAAATAAGGATCCTTGCACACGAGTGCATGAAGCTCAGGAACTCTTCTGGCAGAAGTAACAGCAACTAAAAGGAGCGTCTTCCAAGTGAGGAGACGCAGCTCGCAATCCGCGGCTGGTTCAAAAGGAGGTAGAGTAAGCTGCTCTAAAACAAAGTGGAGATCCCAAGGTGGAACCTGGTCTCTGATAGGAGGTCTCAGGTGCAGGATGCCATGCAAAAGCGTGTGAAGTCTCTAGTTGAGCTAGATAGCTATGACCGATCAGTGAATAATATGCCGAAATGGCGCACAGGTGAACCTTAATGGAAGAGTAGGCAAGGCCTGCCTCATACAGGGTTAGAAGGTAGTCTAACACTGACCTCTCTGAACAATCCAATGGGGTCAATCCGCGAGCTTGAGCCCAGATGCAAAATCTGCGCCACTTCATGGCGTAAGTGGTGTGAGTGGAGGGTTTTCTGGCTGCCGCCAGAATGTCCGCAACTTCCCCGAGAGACCCCATATCTCAGGACTGCTATGTCTTTAGGAGCCAGGCATGCAGGTTCAGCGACCGAAGATCCGGATGGACTAAGGAGCCTGCCTCCTGGGACAGAAGTTGAGAGCTGAATGGCAGAGGCACTGGAGGTTCCTGGGTCGCTGGTGTAATAGAGGAACCAAATTTGCCTGGGCCAAAAGGCTACCAGAATCAGTGATGCCCGCTGTTGTCGGAGCTTCAGTAAAACCCTCTGGATCAAAGGAAGGGCAGGAAGAGTGTAGAGAATCTGCCCGTCCAAGAGAGGAACAACGCATCTAGCCAGAAAACACCAGGCCCTGGATCTAGCAAGCAAATATTGGGCAGTTTTGCATTGTATGGGGCCGAAAAGGTCCAATTCTGGTGTCTCCCATCTGTGAAACAGATCCTCTGCGACTTCCTGAAGCAGTTCCCATTCGTGGACTCTGGCCTGTGATCGGCTGAGACTGTCCACGATTGTGTTGTCCACTCCGGGAACGTGCACTGCAATAATATCTGCGCCGTGTTGCAGTACCCAATTCCAGACCTTTTGAGCCTCCCAGCAAAGGGGGTAGGAATGAGTGCCTCCTTGTTTGTTGAGATAGCACATCACTGCAGTATTGTCTGTTTGAATCAGAAGAGTACCCGGTGGAATGTCCGTCTGGAATGCTTGTAGGGCATAGAGGATGGCTTTCATCTCCAGAATATTTATGTGCAGATGGGACTCTAGAGATGACCATGAGCCTTGGAGTCCTGACCCCGCTGAGGTGTGCTCCCCATCTGGATCCCGAGGCATCCGTGGAGAGTGTCACTAAAGGAGATGGCGCCATGAAGGGATCCTTCGAGAGCGGTCCAGGCCGAGCCACCACTGCCAGTCTCGGATGACAGCATTCGTGATCCAGACTGGACACTGCATATGAACTTGCTTCTGGTCCCACTGAGCCCGCAACATCCACTGGGTAACCCACATATGGAGTTGGGCTAGGGAAACCGTCGCAATGGCAGCCGCCATATGTCCGAGCAGGCAAAGAATGGTCCTGGCGGGCACCGTTGTCTTTGTCATTGTGTCCCGTATGAGGGATTTGATGTGTTCCGCCTTGTCCAAAGGAAGAAATGCTCTCCCTTGAATGGTGTCCAGAACTGCTCCAATAAATTGCAGAGTCTGAGATGGGACAAGGTGAGACTTCTCCTGGTTGATGATGATGCTCAATGATTGGAAAGAGAACAAGTATCCTGAATCAGGGACATCAGGGCTTCCGAGAGGGTGCCATGAAGAGCCAGTCGTCTAGGTACGGAAAAACATAGTGGCCCTGCCTCCTGAGAGTTACTGCCATGCACTTCATAAACACCCGAGGTGCGGAAGACAGTCTGAACAGGTGGGCTCGGAACTGGTAGTGGCACCCCAGAAACTCGAAGCGCAGAAACCTTTGATGCGTTCGAGTGATCGGGAGATGTAGGTAAGCATCCTGCATGTCCAGCGACGCTAGCCATGCGCCTTCTTTGAGCATGGGGATGAGACCCGGTAGGGTCACCATGCGGAAGCGTTTGTATAACACAAATGTGTTGAGATCGCTGAGATCTAAGATCGGGCGCAAGTCCCCTATTTTCTTTGGGACCAGGAAGAAGTGGGAATAATAACCTTTTCCTTTTTGGTCAGGTGGAACGTACTGTATGGCCTCCTTGTCCAGGAGGGCCAAGATCTCCTGCTGGATGAGCAGAGCATGCTGACCCGAGTAACGGGAGAGCAGGAGAGGTCTGGACAGTGGGTGGCCGAGGAACTCTATAGAGTGTCCTCGCTGTACCAACTGTAACACCCACCGGTCGGAGGTGATCCTCTGCCATCCCAGAAGGTAATGAGAGATGAGACCCCCGACCTTTATCCATTGATCTAGAGGAGGGGCGAGGGCCGGGAAGGAGTCACACTGTGGTGGCACTGGGTCCCGTGGGCCGGGCTGCCTTGGGATGCTTTGAGCCCTGGCCCATGGGGAATCTGGTTTGACCTTTGTGACCAAAATTGCCCTGGGGTTGCTGGCCAGAACGTGGCTGTTGCCATTGCTGCCTGCCGCGAAAATGGTTCTGGTTCCTCCGAAAGGAACCAGATTTGGGCCTGTACATAGCCTGTACAGTCCAAACTGCCTTTCCAGCATCCTGTAGCTTGGTGATGACCTTCTAGGATTCCTCACCGAACAGGACAGCTCCGTTATAAGGGATGTCCAGGATATTCTTCTGAATGTCCGGGGTGAAACCGGAGACTCTCAACCAAGAGTGTCTCTGAAGACTAACTCCAGTAGCTGCTCCCCTGGCGGCCGAGTCCACTGAATTGTAAGCGGCTCGAAGAACCTGGGTCCCCATGTCCGACCCAGTATGAAGGAGGCTGAGCAGCTCCTCTTTCTTTTCGCCATCCGAAAAGTCCTTCAAAAGGTCTTGGCCCTGCTCCCAGAGGGCGTTTTGAAATTGCACCACGTGCGTGAGGTAATTCAAAGACCTTATCGAGCATGTAGCAGCCACATACATGCGTCTTCCCATACAATCTAATTGCTTAGATTCTTGGTCCGGAGGCTGGGTACTCAAGTGTTGCGGTCGTTGAGACCGATCATGAGACGCTGTAATGACCAGTGAGTCTGCCAGGGGTTGTTGTGCTAGATACAGGTCCTCCATAGGAGCTCTGTAGAGGCGGTCAGCCTTCTTAGGAAGAGCCGGTGTCGAGTGCGGATGCTTCCAAGCCACCTTGGTGACATCCGTGAAGGTGTCCACTAGAGGTGGGACCACCACAGGCTTTGGGTCCTTTTGCCGAAGTTAACGGGCAAGGCGTTGTCTCTCGGGGTCCAAGTCTTCAGTCTCCCATCCCATATTCTCCTGGATGTGCCTCATGATCTCAGAGAAAGAGGGATCATCCAGGGGTGACCTTGGCTGGTCTCGTGGGTCTGGTGATGGGGGACTATAGGGGGATGGAGACCTGGAGGTATCGGACGTGTCTGGAGTCATCCCCCGGTGGGTGTCGTCTGTCCCTGGCTCGTTTAGGGCTTGGAGACCCAGAGGGAGACCATGATGGGTGTCTTTTTCTCTCTCTAGATCTGCCCCTAGGAGGCTGAGTTGGCTCTGTAGGGGTCGGGGGTCTTGAGCCTTCACCCTCCAGAGGAGGGGGTGTAGGTGGAAGACGCTTACTGGGGACCATATCCTTTCTGATGGTCTCCCACCAGAAGGTGAACAATTCCTTCACCTCCTGAATGTTCATGCCCGACGACGGGCCTGGCGTCAGTGTGGGTCTGCCGTCGGGTCCTGGGGAACCACCGGATCCGTCGATGGCTCCCCGGGCGAGCCGGCATCCTCCGTGCCGCCAGTCTGGTTGTCCGGCAGCGCGGCAGCCTCCTCTCCTGAAGACCCCTGATATCTGGTGTCACCCGGAGTCGGTACAACTGCTGTCGGGTCGGGAGTCCATTTTTCGGGCGTCGGGTCAGGCACCTTTTTACTCTGTGACGTCCGCTTAAGAGGCGTCAGATCCTTGGTCTTCCTTTCCGGGGCCTTGGGAGGCTGGGAGACGGACCTGAGGTCGGTGTCCCACATCGGCCTGACGCCCCGCTAGATTTTGAGGAAGACTTCCTATGTTTTTCTGAAGAATCAGGCCTGGAAGAAGACTTGGGCACCTGGAGGGTCTTAAGCGGGTGCAAGGAGGCTGAAGAACCCCCTGAAGACCTTACCTTAACTGGGGGAGGCTGGGAGCGGGCCCGGGAAGGAGAACGGTCGGACTGTGTAGAGCTGGAGCTGGCTCAGGATTCAGAGGCCCTGCTGGGGGATCCCGACCTACCTGAGTCCCGGTGCTTCCCGGTCTTATGGGAAGAATCCCCTTTGGAGGAAGGTCTTTTTTCCATTTTGTGAAGTTTCTCTTCCAGAAGGAACAGCTGAAGGGCCTTTTGGTGGCAGATCCTGGTCCTGCTATTAAATTGTTGGCAGATGGAGCAGGCCTAGTTGTCATGCTCCGGGCCCAGGCACCTCACACAAGCCGAATGATGGTTGGCAAAGGGGATTTGCTTGCTGCAGGTGCACTTTGAGGGGTGTCCTTCGAGAGAAGGAGTTGGAGAAGTAGACATGGGTTTTGTAAAGATTTAGTGCGTTGTATCGTTGATGCAGATGTCCGTGAGGTCGATGCTGGGAAGTCAACGTTGGGAAAAGAACTGGGGATGCTGGAGACCGCCTCTTTATGTGATGCCTGATGTTGTGGAGGGGCTGACGTCGGGGGTGGTCCCCCGCTGGATACTGCTAGCTAGAATTTTTCTGTGGGGTCCTGGCGCCTGCCGGCTTCAGTCCAAATGGTGTGACCTGCTGCAAGAGCTGTTTCTCGAAGTAAAATCGTACATGACCCTCTAGCTTGACCAAGCCAAGGCATAGCAATGGCATACGCAGCTCACAATTCAAGCAAAAATGTACTTGACTGTAACAGGCTGTCCTTTCTGATTATGGTCAAAGGAGACAAAGAGCTGTTTGGATTGCCTGAAGTCCTTTAGCTCTGTCCAGGTAAAACACAAGGACTCTCTTAACATTCAGGGAATAGAGGTGCACTCTCCTTCATTCTTGAATTTGGCAAAGTAGGTAGGCAGCATTAGTGGCTGGTTCAGATTGAACTCTGACACCATCTCAGGTAGAAAGCGTAGGGTGTGTATGAAGAACTACTGTGTCTTTGTGGAAAACAGTATATGGAGGATCTGTGACCAAAGCAAGGATTTTGACACTCTGCGAGCAGAGGTGATGGCCACTAGAAATGCTACTTTCCAAGTTAAGAAGTTTAGCTCACAAGCCGCAAGGGCTCAAAGAGTTTGCATGTGAGCATATCCAGCACAAGGTTTATATTCCAGGCAGCAATCAGTTTCCTGATGGGAGGGCTTGTGTATAAGATGCCCTAAGGAACCTCCTCAACAGTGGCAGCTGTACCAGGCAAAGTGTACTGATGGGCTTGTGGTATACAGATTGAGCACACAGTTGGACCTTGATTGTAGAATAAAGCAGACCAGTATCAGAAAGGTCCAGCAAGTGCTCCAGAACCTTGTCAGTGGGCAACAAAAGGGGTCCATGTGGGCACCAAATGGAAAATCTTTTCAACTTGGCTGTGTAAGTTTTCTTAGTGGAAGGTTTATAAGCAACCAAAAGTATTTCAGAGACCCTGTGAGATACCTTGTGCCCGTTTACGTCTCTCTTCAGGAGCCAGGCCTGAAGATGAAGGGAGTGCAGGTTAGGATGAAGGAGGTGAACCCTGAGTCAGCAAGTCCATTCTGAGTGAAAGAATCCTTGGTTTGGTGACTGACAGTCTGTTCAACAGAGAGAAACCATGTATGCAGGACAGCAGGGCAACTAGAATCATCTTGTCTCCATGCGTCCCTAGTCTGAGCAATACCCTCTGCACCAGAGGGATTGGTCGGAATACAGAAAGAAATAGAGTTTGCCAATGCAGTCTGAATGCATCCTTACAGAAGATGCCAGGTCCTGGATTTCTGGAGCAGAATCGATGCAGTTTGGCATTGAGTGGAGCTGCAGAGAGGTCCACAACTGGGGTATCTCATTTGTTGAACAGCAATCTCATGACATTTGGAGCTAGTGATCACTCGTGACGATTGGCCTCTGTTCCGCTGAGCTCATCTGCCAGAGAGTTTTGCACTCCTGGCAGATAAATGGCTTGCAGCAGTATCCCCTGCTCCAGGCACCATACCCACACTTTCATTGCCTCCCTACAGAGAGGGTAACAGTGTGATCCTCCCTGTTTGTTGTTTGAGTACATCACAGACTTACTGTCTGTCTGTCTGTCTAGAGAAGGACTGTTCTGTGGCTGACGAGATCCACTAGGCTCGCAGGCCGTATAACACAGCTCTCATTTCCAACACACTGATGTAGAGATGAGTTCCAGACACCTTGTGTTTGCAGGCCCTGACAGTGGGCTCCCACCCCAACAGGGAGGCATCCATGGTGAGAGTCACCTGAAACTCTGGCTGGGAGAAGGGAAAGTCCTAGAGAAGCCTATTCTCCACTGACCACCATGTTAGTGACTGAACCAGGGGCTTGGTCACCTGGATGGGGTAGGTCTGAGTACGTGATGCTTGTGACCACTGTGCACTTGGCATCCACTGAGCCGTTCTCATGTGCAACTTTGCCAGGGGAACTGTGAACACTGAGAGGCTATCAGACCTAGCATGTGTTGCATGGTGTGGGCTTGTAAACAGTTTTGTGCGCCATGATGTAGCATGCCATTTGCAGTATCTCCTACACTCTGCTCTTTGGTAGAAAGGCTCAAGCCTTGGTCATATCCAAAAGAGTTCCCATGAACAGCAGCTGCTGTGAGGGCTGGAGCTTATACTTCTCTAGATTCAGAAGAACCCCCATGGACGTGAGGAACTGAGAGGTCGTGGCTATCTCCTGTCTGAATGGACTGGCTTATGACAGGGTAGAATAGGACCCTGTCCCATTTGTTGTGGAGAATGTGTTTAAATGCAAGGATCTGTCCTTTTCTGTCCCTTCTCTGTCTGGTTGCGCAACCAAATTTTCCTGTGAGACCTCGGACTTGATCAGCCCGAACAGTCTCACAATTCTTTGCCTCTCTCTGTCTCTAAGTTTTCTCTTGCTATCTGTTTTTCCTCTCTTGCATATCTATAACAGCTAATATAAAACTATGTGCAAATCAACATACGGAATGAAACTGATAATGGTATCACATTTGTTTGAAAACTATGGTGTTACTGTTGAAATATATATATATATTTATAATTTGAGATGACTATAGAAAGCAAGAGGTTATTTGGGTGCAAATGTCTGAGCCTTTTGCAAGGGCTGTAGGGGCCTCAGGAAACATATTCTGTTCTAGCAGCTCCTGATATTTACGAGAACAGAACATTCTGCAAAAACAGGATGCTTGCTAAGGATGGGGGTTGAAAAGACTTATAAAAGAACAGCTGAACTGCAAAAAGGAGTATTACAAGAAAAAGGGACACAAAGACTGAAGAAAGATTTTATTTTTTCCCTCTGTACATAGTTATTCTAAACAAGTTTTTTTTTATGCTACTGCAACTGCCAATAAATAGTTTTGTTGAACTCTACAACTGCTCCTGGTTTTCCCTATGCTTCCTGACCTGCGCCTCGATGACATGGCTATCAATCGGTTATCCAAGTAAGGGTTAGATCTGGTGTACCATCTTCCACTTCCTCTGGTGTGCTCCGAGTATTGCAAAGCACTTTGTAAACAGTTGAGGTGTCAAGGAAAGCCCAAAGGGCAGGACACTGAACTGATAATGCTGTCCCAGCACAAGGAAAGTACAGTTACGTAAGAACTTACCGTAACAGTAGATCTTCGAGAACAGCTCTTGCAGCACGTTACACCATTAGGACTGAAGCCGGCAGGCGCAAGGACCCCACAGAAATTTTCTAGCTAGCAGTATCCAGCAGGGACTGCCCCCGACGTCAGGCACCATATAAAAGGGGGCGGTCCCCCAGAATCCCCAGTTCTCCCGCCGGAGACTCCCAGCCGCTAGATGACATCAGAAGTGGAGACTGAGGATCCACCATGAAAAGGTATTCAGAGCGGTGTTAGAAACACCTAATTCTAGAAAAGAGACATCGGAACAACTCTACCTCCAGAGGGGATGGTGGAAGGGAAACTACCTGCTACAAGAGCTGTTCTCGAAGATCTACTGTTACGGTAAGTTCTTACGTAACTGTACTATCTTACTTTGAGAAACAGCTCTTGCAGCAGGTTACACCATTAGGACTGATTCCCCAGCAATACTGGAAATCCCTCACAGGTGGGAGGAGGCTAGGTAGAGATCGCGAGTTGGACCAAAGCCTAGGATAGGAGTCCTTGAAGGCCTGCTAGACCAAACCTAGCTCTTCGCCGTGATGCAACATCCAGGCTATAATGCCTGATAAACGTGTGCACGCTGCTCCAAGTAGCTGCTGCACAGATGGCTGACGTGGACACGTTCTTCATGGCCGCAAAGGAGGTAGCCACCCCCCTTGTGGAATGACCCTTAACCACGCCCAGAAAAGGTTTGTTACGTTTCTGGTAACAGAACGTGATACAATGGATGAGCCACCCGGACAGCAACTGTTTAGAAACCGGAGCTCCCATCATCCTATGGGTGAAGGAGACGAAAAGCTGATCAGATTTACAGTGGTGTCTGGTTCTGGTCAGGTAGTATCTTAGACACCTATACACATCTAGAGTGTGCAACAGGGCCTCGCCTCTATTAGAGTATTTAGGGAAATACACTGGTAAGTCAATGTCCTGATTGAGGCCGAGAGCTGAAACCACCTTAGGTAGAAACTTTGGATTTGTCCTTAGGGACACCCTGTCCTGGTGAAAAACCAAATAAGGTTCTTTGCACATCAGTGCGTGAAGTTCAGAAATCCTTCTGGTCCAAGTAACGGCAACTAAAAGTAACGTCTTCCATGTCAGGAGACGTAAGTCGCAATCCGCGGCTGGTTCAAAAGGTGGCAGCGTGAGCTGCTCCAGGACAAAGGGTAAATCCCATGGAGAAATAGGATCCTTAATCGGAGGTCTAAGGTGGAGAACACCTCTCAGGAAGCCTCGTGCTGTGTCCAACTGAGTTATGGGACGTCGGCCTATAGGTGTATGATATGCTGAGATGGCACAAAGGTGTACTTTAATAGAGGAGTAGGCCAAGCCTGCCTGGAAGAGAGACAGGAGGTAGTCCAAGACCGACCTTTCCGGACAATCCATCGGGGAAAGTCCTTGTGCTTGAGCCCAGAGGCAAAATCGGCGCCATTTCATGGCGTATGTGGCATGAGTGGCCAGTTTTCTAGCAGCCGCTAGAACATCTGCTACCTCTTGCAAGACCCCGTACTGCATGATAGCTATGTCTCTAGGAGCCAGGCATGCAGGTTCAGAGAGCGACGGTCTGGATGGACCAAAGAACCTGCCTCCTGGGGCAATAAGTGAGAGCCGATTGGCAGAGGCACCGGAGGTTCCTGGGACAGCTGGTGTAGCAGAGGGAACCAAATCTGTCTGGGCCAAAAGGCGCGATAAATATCAGCATCACCTGCTCTCCTGGAGTTTCAAAAAGACCCTCTGGATCAACGGAAAGGGAGGAAACGCACAGAGGAATCTGCCCGTCCAGGAGAGGGACAACGCGTCTCGCCAGAAAACACCAGGCCCTGGATCTAGCGAGCAGAAATTGGGCAGTTTTGCGTTGGATGGGGACGTGAAAAGGTCTAACTCTGGTGTGCCCCATCTGTGAAACAGGTCCTCTACTACCTCCTGGAGTAGTTCCCACTCATGGACTCTAGCCTGAGAGCGGCTCAGGCTGTCTGTGATGACACTGTCCACTCCTGGGACATGAACAGCAATGAGGTTTGCGCCGTGTTATAGAACCCAATCCCATACCCTCATGGCCTCCCTGCAAAGCGGGTAGGAATGGGTGCCTCCTTGTTTGTTGAGGTAATACATCACCGTGGTATTGTCTGTTTGTAAAAGGAGAGTACCCGGTGGGATCTCCAACTGGAAGGCCTGCAGGGCACAAAGAACTGCTCTCATTTCCAAAATATTTATACGGAGATGAGCTTCCTGGGATGTCCACGAGCCCTGAGACCTGACCCCGTCGAGGTGTGCTCCCCAACCAAACCCTGAGGCGTCCGTGGAGAGCGTCACAATCGGAGACGGTGCAATGAACGGAACCCCTGTCAACAGGTTCTTTAAATCTAGCCACCATTGCCAATCCCGGATTACGGTATTTGTGATCTGAATTGGAAGCTGCAAATGGTCTTGCTTCTGATCCCATTGAACCCGTAACATCCAGTAGGCCACCCGCATATGGAGACGGGCTAGCGGGACTGTTGCAATGGCCGCAGCCATGTGTTCGAGCAGGCGAAGGACCAGTCTGGTTGGGACTGTCTTCTTTGCCAGGATGTCCCTGATGAGAGATCTGATGTGTTCTGCTCGGTCCTGGGGCAGAAAAGCTCTCCCCTGGACGGTGTCCAGAACTGCACCTATGAACTGCAGATTCTGTGATGGAACCAGGTGTGGTTTCTCTTGATTGTTAACGATGCCCAACGTCCCAAACAGGGACTGAGTACAGTGAATTGCGGACATCAGAGCCTCCCGAGAGGGTGCCATGAGGAGCCAGTCGTCCAGGTAGGGGAACACATAGTGGCCTTGTCTCCTTAGAGCCACTCCTGTCTGCCATGCACTTGGTAAACACCCAAGGTGCCAATGACAATCCGATAGGGAGGGCTTGGAACTGATAATGGCAACCTAAAAATTCGAAGTGTAAGAACTTCCTGTGCACTTGAGCAATGGGTGTGTGCAGGTAGGCATCCTGCATGTCCAGGGACACTAGGAAGGCACCCTTCTTGAACATGGCTATCAAGCCAGGAAGGGTCACCATGCGGCAGTGTTTGTAAAGGACCGAAGCATTGAGATCGCTGAGATCCAGTATTGGACGGAAGTCCGCTGTCTTTTTTGGAACCAGAAAGAAGTGGGAATAGTAACCTGCACCTCTCTGGTTCCTCGGTACATACTCAATAGCTTCCTTTCCCAGAAGCACGAGCATCTCCTGCTGTATGAGCAGTGTGTGCTGACCGAATAACACGAAAGCAGGGGAGGTCTTGACGGTGGGTGGTCAAGGAATTCTATAAAGTGACCTCTCTTGGCCAGTTGAAGGACCCACCGGTCGGCGGTAATCGACTGCCACCCTGATAAGTGGCAAGCGGTGCGACTCCCAACCTTTTCTGCCCGTTGATCCAGAGGAGGGGCAGGGGCAGGGAAGGAGTCATGCTGTGGCGGCATTACCCCCTGCAGGCTGGGCCAGTTTGGTATACTGCTGACCTTGGCCTGGGGAAGACTTAGGTTGGGCCTTACGGTGGAAGGTGCCCCTTTACTGCTGGCTGGAACATGGCTGCTGTCGTTGTTGTCAGCCGCAAAAACGGTTCTGGTTCCTACAAAAGGAACCAGATTTGGGTCTGTACAGTCCTTACTGCCTTCCCGGCATCCTGAAGCTTGGGGATGACCTTTTCAGAGAGTTCACCAAACAGGACCTCTCCGTTATAAGGGATGTCCAGGATACTCTTCTGTATGTCTGGGGTAAATGCGGAGACACGGAGCCAGGAGCGTCTCTGGAGACAGATGCCTGAAGCTGCATCCCTGGCAGACAAGTCCGCAGAATCATATGCGGCTCTTAATACTTGGGTCCCCACGTCTGACCCTGTGCGGAGGAGGTTCAAGAGCTCTGCCTTCTGCTCACCATCCGGTAGTTTGTCAACCAGGTCCTGACCCTGTTCCCACAGGGCATTCTGATACTGAACCATATGAGTCAGATAGTTCAGTGACCTGATGAAGCATGTTGCAGCCGCATATATGCGCCTCCCCAGGGCATCCAACTGCTTGGATTCCTGGTCCGGTGGCTGTGTACTCAGATGCTGTGGTCGTTGAGACCGATCATGGGAGGCCGTAATGACCAGGGAATCAGTTAAGGGTTGTTGTGCCAAGTATGGGTCCTCTGCAGGGGCCCTGTACAGGCGGTCAGCTTTCTTCGGCACCGCGGGGGTGGAGTGCGGACGCTTCCACATAGCCTTGGTGATGTCCGCGAAGGTGTCCATCAAGGGTGGCACCACCACAGGCTTAGGGTCCATCTGCCGAAGGTAACGAGCTAGGCGCTGTCTCTCGGGGTTGAGATCTTCCGAATCCCATACCATGTTCTCCTGGATGTGCCTCATGATTTCGGAAAAAGAGAGATCATCCGAAGGTGACCTGGGCAGGTCTCGTGGGTCAGATGATGGGATGCTGATTGGAGAAGGAGATCTAGAGGTATCTGAGGTGTCAGGTCTAGAATCATCTCCCTGAGGAGTGGACCGTCGGCGTCTGGGTCACTTAGGACTGGGAGACCCTGAGGGAGATCTTGAAGGGGGTCTTCTCCGTTCTTTGGATCTTCCCTTAGGAGGTGAAGTAGTTTCCCTGTGGGTCTGTGGTCTTCCTGCTGGCCCCTGCGGTGGAGTAGGAGGTGAAGGAGTAGGAGGAGGTTTTACTGGGATCACATCCTTCTTTATTGTGTCCCACCAAAAGGTGAAGAGATCTTTGACCTCCTGAATATTCATACTGGACGACGGACCCTAGCGTCAGTGGTCTGATCGCCAGTATCGGGTCCAAGGACGTCACGGGTTTGGCGAAGGCTCCTGTGGAAGCCCGGCATCCTCACTGTCACCTGCCTGGTCATCAGGCAATGTTGGGTCCTCCTCTGTAGAGTCCCAGCGACTAGTGTCCACCGGTAACGGGAAGGCAGTCTTCGGCTCCGGTGAACATCTCACTGACGTCTGGTGCTTAGCAGATGTCTGGTCTGACGGGCGTTTAACCGATGAAGGGTTGGTAGCCCGCTTCGGGTCCGTTGTCAGTTTTAGGGATGTCAGGTCCTTAGTCTTCCTGGGAGGGGGATCTGGACCCCTAGGAGGCCAATCTGGCGTCGGAGTCCCGGTGTCTCTCTGAGGAAGTTTTGAAGAGGACTTGGACCGGTGATGGTCTGAAGACTTCAAGGAGGCCCAGGAGGGTGTTGAGGAAGCCGAAGGCCTGGAAGTCTTGATGGGATGCAGAGAAGCCGAAGTGCTGCCTGAAGACTTAACCTTTACTGGAGGGGGCTGAGAGTGAGCCCTGGAGGGAGAGCAGTCTGAGCGTGTGGAGCCTGAGCTGGTGCGTGAGTCCAAGGCCCGGTTAGGGGATCTGGACCAGGCCTTCTCCCGATGTTTGTCCCGGTGCTTATGGGACTTAGAGGTAGATTCACCTCTGGAGGCAGGGTCTTTGTCCATGCTTTTCAACTTTTCTTCCAAGAGGAACCCCTGAAGTGCCTTATGGCGGTGCATCCGGGTGCGACTATTGAACTGCTGGCAAAAGGAGCAGGCCTTGGTGTCGTGTTCTGCGCCTAAGCACCGCAGACAGGATGAATGTAGATCCTTGAAAGGGATCTGTTTGCCACAGGCATACTTGAAGGGACGTCCTTCTGAGGAAGGAGTTGGAGATGCCGACATTTAGAAGAAAACTTTGAAGGTTCTAGGCGTCGTTTGCTAGAGTGGGACCGTGAGGCCGATGCTGGCGCGTCGACGGCAGGAAAAGAACTGGGGATTCTGGGGGACCGCCCCCTTTTATATGATGTATGACGTCAGGGGCGGGGCTGACGTCCGGGGTGGTCCCCGCTGGATACTGCTAGCTAGAAAATTTCCGTAGAGTCCTGGCGCCTGCCGGCTTCAGTCCCAATGGTGTAACCTGCTGCAAGAGCTGTTTCTCGAAGTAAGATATTAAAGGTATCTCTGGTGGCTGGGATGCACCAGAATGTCATGGTATGCATCCTGCATATCCAGCGAGGCTAACCAATCCTGAGATTTGAGAAGGGAAAGCAGAAACCCTCGAGAAATCTCTTCAAACTTTTCTCGATCCATGAATCTATTCACATTTCTAAGGTCGAGAATGGGATGCAAGCTCCCTGATTTCTTTGGTACTAGAAAGTAGTGGGAGTAGAAGCTTGTGTTTAGCTCGGACTCTGGCACTATTTCCACTGCCCTGTTGTTCAGAAGGCCCACAATCTCCTGCGCAAGAAGATCTGAGATACTGTATGAACTGATAAGAAGGGCTGCCTTCTGGGTGGATAGTCTGGTGGGATTGCTGTGAAGTCTAGTGAGTATCCCTCCTGAATGATCCTGAGGACCCACTTGTCCATGGTAATGGACTCCTATTGATGGTAAAACTGGGTCAGGTGCCCTCCCTCAATGGGTAGGAGAGGTCTGCCTCAGGAAGCTGAGGCAGGACTGTGGCTGGAGCTTCAGAGGGCGGCACTAGATGCTTACGGCATCTGTACCTTTGGCTGTGCCTTTTTCCGAGGCTGGGATTTGTTGTGGGGTCCCCTGAGTGTTCCACAAAAGGACTGCCTGCTCTGAAAGAAGGTATGTCCTTCCCCCTCTGAGGATTAGCAGCGACTGACCTAGAAGTCTTGAGACTAGTCCTAGTTCCATGGGACACCTTGACAGACTTCTCTACCTGGTGTTCAAACAGATAAGTTCCATCAAAAGAGACATTCATAAACCTGTTGCTGGATGTCTTGAGAAAAGCCAGCAGTGCGTAGCCAGGAATGCCTTCGGATGCAGATGTCTTACAGTGGCACAATGGGAGGAAGTGGCAAAAGCATCCTCGGCAGCTTTGAGCTCATGACTGTTGGACTCAGTTCCATACGTGGCACTCAGCAGAATCTTTTGCTTAGTCTTTCTGTGAAAGACTTAAGTGATCAACAAAGGGTATATTCATATTTGGAAAAGTGCTCTCGGTAGCTAGCAATCCAGATACCTAGGGTAGCTGCTGCAAAAAGCCCACTTGCCCACAGTATCAATCTTGCATGACTTCTTATTAAGGCCTCTTGGGGAAGAATGGTTTTGTCATTCTCAGTGAGAATAACAAAGGCATCAGCTATAGGTTAAGAAACATACAATACACTGCTCTATGCTTGTGGCAATGTATTTTCTGTCTATTTGCTTGCACACAGGTGGAATAGAAGCAGGCCTACTCCCAGACCATATCAGACAGGGTTTCAAATGTGTCTGGAATAGGAGGAAAGTACAGTTACGTAAGAACTTATTTAACAGTAGATCTTTGAGAGGAGCTCTTGCAGCAGGCTATTACCATTAGGACTATGCCGCAGGCACTAGGACCCACCGGAAAACTCTTAGCTAGCAGTGTCCAGCGGGGGCCACCCCCGATGTCGGCTCCACCCTGACGTCAGCCAATGGTACAAAAAGGGGCAGTCCCCAGCCCCACCTTAGTTCGCCCACCAGAGACCCGTGAACAGGTCCCGGCAGGCATACCAGGTGGAAGCTTGCCAAAAAAGGATGTGATGCTGCTCACCAGGGGGAAGGAGGGGAGGAAAGCAACGCCTGCTGTAAGAGCTCCTCTTGAAGATCTACTGTTACAGTAAGTTCTTACGTAACTATACTTCAAGTGGGAGCACTTGCAGTAGGCTATTACCATTAGGATTGAGTCCCAAGCAGTCCCGCGAAAAGGAGCAAAAGGAGATAAGGGAGGCGACTGAACGCAGCAGTGCTGACTAGGCACTCTAAGAAAGAAGGCCCTGAAAGGACAGCTAGGCCGAACCCGGCCCTACACCTAAAGGCAATGTCCAAACTGTAGTGCCTAACGAAAGTATGCACTGAACTCCAAGTAGCCGCTGTGTAGATGTCCCCACTGGAGACATTATGTAAAGATGCAAAAAAAGTGGCCACACTTCCCTGGTAGAATGACCTCTGACTGAACCGGGAAGGGTCTGCTTGTACTTGTAACAGTAAACAATACAATTAACCAGCCATTTAGAAATAGTCTGTTTTGACACCAATCTGCCTAGGCAGCAGGGCGCAAAAGCAACAAAGAGCTGCTCCGTCTTGCGGTGAGTAGCAGTGCACATGAGATAATACTTCAACACCCTGTGGACATCCAGAGTATGCAGGAGAGCTTCCCCTCGATTCGAATGCTCTGGGTAATGCATCAGAAGGTTGACATCTTGGTTCAGTGTCAACTCTGAAACCACTTTAGGAAGAAACTTAGGATTTGTCCTTAGGGAGACTCTACCCCTATGAAAAACTAAATAAGGCTCCATATACATCAGGGCCTGAAGCTCGGAAACCCTTCAAGCGGAAGTGACTGCAACTACAAAGGACACTTTCCAGGAAAGGAAGCGTAACTACGTAATCTGCGGCAGGCTCAGAAGGGGAAGGGGAAGCTTCACCAGCATAAAGAGGAGATCCCAGGGGAGTACTGGATCTCAGATGGAAGGCTTAATGTGCAAAATACCCTGTAAAAAAGTACGGCACATGTCCACTTGGGCTAATGTTTTACCTTCCACCAGCATATGCTATGCTGAAACCACTGATAAATGTGCCTTAATGGAGGAGTAGCTCAAGCCTTGGTTCAATAAGGAGAGGAAATACTGAAGAACTGAGTTCACCGGACAGGAAAGGGGTTCTAAGTGATGGGATGACGCGCAGACACAAAAGCGTTTCCACTTCATAGAGTAAGTGGATTGAGCTGAAAAAGTTTTCCGGCTTTTTAAGCACCAAAACTGAGAGAACTGAATGCTATTGTTCTATAGACATGAAATTGTAACTCCCGGTGGACAAGTCACATTGTCACTGATGCGCACTCGATGGTGGGAAAAAAGGAACTGATGTGGTTGAGGGCTACTGCACAGGTAAGCCTTGAAAACGCACACAAATTACTGTGCACTACATGGATGCAGTCATGGTGTGCTGCTGTGACCAAAGGCAAAAATACAAGCACACACAAATGAAACAGCGCTCCCCACAAGCAATGCAGGTTACCAGTATCACTTTAAGATATTAAAACAGTAAAAATGGACACTGTGGCATCTAAGTTCTGCCCCCTGATGAAGAAGCAGTGCACCCTCGAAGCGCCAGGGTTACTGGCTGTTGGGTGATTGTTTAATAAATTCTGGTAACCTGCATTGCTTGTGGAGTGCGTTGTTTTGTCGCCTAGGTAAGCCTTGTGCCATGAGCTCCCCCTGAACGTGCCTTGCATGTGCGCAACTTGCCTCAGCGCCAGCCCTCCTGAAAAGTTCTGGCTCCTGCGGGGTCCTAACGCCTTCGGCTCAGACCCACTAGTGTGAATTGATGGTGAAGATTGCTTCCTGGAAGATCACACTACTGTAACTCCATAAAACAGAACAACGGTGATATTGTGTCTGAAGTTCATAAGCTAATTAACTGAGCTCTGGAAAGTATGTCTTTGGCAAAGAGATAACAATCCCCACATGACAGCAGCTAATGTATCATCTTTTAAATGCCTCACCTTGTAGAACATGTCCCCCTCTTCCATCAGCTTGCTCAGGAGGATGACCATAATGTCGGGTTTGGAAGTAGCCATCGCCCATGTGGCAGGACCTGCAGTGTACAGGATGCATGATGGGTAAAAAACTCATACAATGCCAGGGAGGTAGGAAGTTATGTGAGAAAATATCTCCCTGGGGAATTTCTGCTGGAGAGAACAACCTGACAGGCTACTGAACTGGAGAATCATGCTACTCACACAATGCTCCTGACGTTTCAGAAATAACTTATGTAGTTCAATTGCAATGTATTTCAAACCATCGCAATGCCCTCATTTGTAATCCAGTGATCCTGTAAACAAACTGCACCACTCCTCATTACTGTTGTCACAGTAGTAATCAAATGTGTTTTCTCAAAACAGATGAGTTTCTAGGAGGATTCTGGAATTTTTTTTTTACAAGGACAGATGAAAGGTCGAGGTTTTAAAAGTACCTGAGGCAGACTAGAGAGGAGGTGCATGTACTTCTTTGATAGCTCTTAATATGGAGTTCAGACAGTCATGCTATGGAAATTTCTTTTTTTTTGTTAATCAAGCTTCTTCTCTCATCCTGGCAAGTCATGTCCCCCACCCCACACTAGCAACTGCCTCCCCGGAATCTCTCTTGTACCTCTGCTGATTTCCCCCCGCAGTGGAGCCTAAAGAAAGGAGGTCTGTCCTTCCCACCCCATGCAGCACAATCCAGCAGGTGGTCTCATGTGGTAGCATGAGTAGGGTGGCGAGCCTGGCTTCATTTGTTGTACCCAGGCTTTTTCCTTTTTTAGTTTCCACCATGTCCGGCAGGGTGCAATAATACAAGAGCATGTGTGTGATAGAGTCACGCACGTGCTGGCCACTGGATGTCCCCCTCCGAGACGTACCAAATGCCCTGCTACCACACTTCCAGGTGGTAGCAATCTGGAAGTGGCGGTGGCGCATCATGACCCCCCCCCACCTGACCCTGGCGGCCTGAGCTCGCTCCCAAACTCAGGTCACCAGTGTGACATTAAGTAAGGCGTCAGGTGCCTCTGCCCTCCATACCACCAGGTCAGTACTACGTGATTTCCTGACCTTCCAATTAGCACACTACCATGAAACCAAGAATAAATGCACTTTTTTAAACGTACTGCTAATCTGTTCAATATACAAAATCCTAAACCCCCTTCTGCCATAATACTGATGATTTTGTACCATTAGGTAGAATTGTGAAAGAGTTCAGAATGATGTTTTCACTTCACAAACCAAATGTAAAGGAAGACCTGATCACGGCATTGCTCTTCCATTAGTAGCTTTGTAGCCATTATAAAAAAAAATAAATATTTTCACACTTCTAATCTGCTTCTTCCACGTCAAATTCAATGTACTACCTGCAGCCTCTACATTTAATCAAACATTTACACTGACAGATTTAGGGGGCTGGTCTTTTAGATGTAGAAATACTTTAGTACTTAATATGCAGCTGTGCTACCTACGACCCAATTCAGTTATTGTCGTTCTGAGAAATAATATGATACAACTATAACACTGGTAGTGAATGCCACCAGGTACTGTAACATAAGGGTACTCTTTCTTTTCTTACTTTTTCTAAACAACGTTCATTTGCCAATTATTTTACACACAGCTGATAAAACTGGGATACGTGGCTGGATAGCTAAATAATTTTCCTTGAATAATGTAAAAAATATAGAGCAACATCCATGGTAAAGCTAAGCATTAACAGTTTTTACAAGAACAACTTAAGCAGTGATGCAATGAATGCAGGTTGCTGGTATTAGAATAAAGGTTTAAGGTCACAATATGTGACTTCATCATTATGCTAGTATTTTTTTATTTGAGTTAGAAATTCAAGTTGTTCTCTGCAACAGTCATTCTAATAAACATTTTGTTCCAAAGTGGAATTAATGGAAAAGGAAAGACCTGGGGATCGGCATGACTTGAGGGTGGGAAGGGTGACAGGATCAGGAGGATCATCATGCTAAATCAAATAAGGAGAAAGCAAAGCTGAAGAGGCCATCAGATCAGAGGCGATGCTGACAGCTGTGAAATATACCTCGAGGGCGACTTGGTAATGTTTGACAACCTTCAAGAGAAGAAAAATAAAAAAATTGGAGGACAGGAGAGAAATGGATGAAGGTGAAAAGAGCAGAAAGGGAAAAGCAGCAGTGAGAAGCAGGCAGCTAAAGAAAAGCCTGTGCACCAGCAAAAAAACATTTCACACGAGAAAAGTAACATGAGCAACTGTGTCCAGCATGACAGACATAAACATCTGAAAGCAGCTATGCAGCAAAAAAAAAAAAAAAAAAGCAGCAGCCAGGAAATAAAAGATTCCATTAGTTGTGCGGGACGAACCTTTGGGCAAAACCATTATTTGAAAGGGGTGGGGGTGAGGGATGGCACTTCATTTTTGAGAGGACCATCTAAACACCTCTCACAGCCCGCAATCATTTTCAACTCAACTTGTAGGGTGATGAGGAATGGGAGCGGTCTATGCACCTTCCTACAGTGAGTTAGAAAAAATCAATCACATGCACTCATGTACCTTTGCAATCATGCTTTTTTTGTTTCAGGAGTACTGCCAGGGTATTTACTACTGGATTCATAATTTATGATAAAAAATAAATGACAAAATGGATTCCTTCTTGCCTACAGAGCAATCCTTTGAGATATCACTGTAACATTGTTGGTAAGTACCCTGGCTGCATTCTTCGACATACAGAATGTCTAATTATTACATAAATATTATGTGATAAACATACATCATGATGAATACGAAAAGCAGCAAACGCACATTTGAATCCATATACCATATTGCATAAATAATTTGCACACAGCCTAGTTTAAACACTCAGTGATACTGTATCATGCTTCGTCATTTAGCACATCCATGCTCAGCAAACACTGTAAATCAGTTTAGTCTATGAACAGGTAATTAAAAACAGTCAATCTATGGCAAAACTCAATTATCAGGTTTTTATTTTGCTTCCATAAGAGAAAAAAATAATCTATTTATAACAATAAATTGTTACATCTGAAAACCTAAATGTACTGATACTGTAAATCGGTGGTTGAGTAGTTTCAAGGTTAAAAAAAACACTTGTATTTCACTGAAATCAAGGAAAAACGTAAGACCCTCAATTACTAACCCCCTCCCCAAATTTACAAGTGAAATAAACTACATGAAGCTAACAATCTGGGTGCGACTTTAAAAGCACCATTTTAGTCATTTCCATCAAGCCCCCAAACTGGACTTACAAAGTCTATATCTGGACTTACAAAGTCCACATCTTCAATTTTCTGAGCTGTAAAAGATGAAGGGATGGTAATTCTTGGCTCAGAGGGCTGGACATAGATCCTTCCCTTCCTGGTACCGCTAGCTGAAGCTCTACCCCGTGATGCTCCACTGCTCCAATGTTTTGTGATGTGGTTGTTTGTAGGCGTGGTGTGAACCACATTGAAATGAATGGAGGGCAAATTTATGCTTTTACCCATATTTTAAAGTCCACTGGGGTTAGTTCAAAGCCACCGCTCAACTAACAAGGCT
Organism: Neoceratodus forsteri; assembly: GCA_016271365.2. Classification (NCBI taxonomy): domain Eukaryota; kingdom Metazoa; phylum Chordata; order Ceratodontiformes; family Ceratodontidae; genus Neoceratodus; species Neoceratodus forsteri. The sequence continues at coordinate 63,365,493 of JADMNL010000032.1, forward strand.
CTCATTAGTTGAGCGGTGGCTCTGAAATGACTCCAGTGGTCTTCTAAAATATGTCAAAATGCATTTTAAAACTTTGTCCCAATCCATTTCACTGTAGCATGCCCCCATGCTCTACAAACAACTACATCACAAATCAGAGCACGGGGAGGCATGGGGCAGAGTTTTCGGCCAGCAGTACCAGGAAGGGAAAGGGATCTGGCAGCTGGTTCCTTTGGGCCAAGAATTACAATTCCTTCCCCTTCATCTTCTACAGCTCAGAAAATTGCAAGATATGGACTGTATAAGTCCAGGTGAGGTATGGCACCAGTGGGGGCTATGGGACCTTTTTTTAAAATGAGCACAGCTGTTGCTCTTAAAGGGTCATCTCTCCTATTTTTCTCCAGCCTCATTCTAGACAACAGGTCACATGGTATGGTAGGGTAAAACAGGGGAGACCGGATGGACCAATGGTCTTTTCTGCTGACAGTGTTTTATGTTTTATAATACTCGACCAAGAAGACAGTCATTTCCTAGTAATTAATGGCTGGTTAGAGGACAATTCTCAGACAGTTGTTAATCCAGGAAATGACTGGCTCCAAGTCATATTGAGATTATAAAGCTAACTGCAAAGGCAGCTTTCAATTTTACAGTTAATTTTACTTACCTTTGCTTTTATAGCAGTGTGGCATGAGCCACGTGGCAAAAATATGCTGAATTTGCGTGCTGCACAGGGTCAGCTGGCAGCGGGATTGGTCATTTCTAAGACGTTAATGACTGATCCAGTAGCCAATTGCTAGGCTCATGAATATTTAATTAGATTTATAATCTATGTTTTATTCTGACAACAGGGTAGTCACAGCTGAAATATTATTACTTAATATTATTGTTGTAGTTCTAAATAGAGCTAATGTTATTATATTATTTTCTGCTATATTAATCCAAGTATTTTAGATATCTAAGTAAGGTAATTAATGCCAGGCCAGTGGCGCTGCAGGTTGAGGCTGGTCGTTACACCTCATGCCATGCCGGCGACCCGGGTTCAGGAACGAGCCTGGGCCACCGGATGTCGGCAGGGGTGAGAGGATCAGCGTCAGAGGACTGCTCTCCTCTCTCGGGAGGGAGGATTGTTTGTCCTGCTACAGCTGTGCCCTCTGGCAGTGGCTGGAGGGCAATCTACCGGGTTGGGAGGGCCATGCGTGATCGCCGTTGGTGAGGAGGGATGGGAGAAAAAGGAGAAAGGAGCCGGCAGACTTCATGATGACAGCACCAGCACCCTGACTGGCCCCCCGATGTCTGATTTCGCTCTGGGGGTGAGGGTAAAGCCGATGTCCCTTCACCCCAGCCCTGCCATGGGGGGGGGAACCCATGGGAAAATTAGGGGGGTGTCAGGTCAGGGAACGGTTCAGCAGGAGACCAAGTCCCTCCGAGGGAGGGACCGGAGCTGCCTACGGGGCCCGGAGGCCATAAAAAGCTATTTGGAAAAAAGTAAGATAATTAATATTAGTAAATATTAATCTTTTCTTGTCGCTGTTGATAATGAAATGTCATATATTTGATTGGCTATGTGATGTATAATTGTGATCATTTGTTTGAAAACTTCAATAAAAATTTTAAATACAACCCCCAAAACCTGGCCGCATGTAGGGAACACTTTTGCTGGCGCTGTCCCTCTAGCAACAGCTGTGGAACTTTTGGGGTCTTACAGGGTCTAGGTGGGTTGACAGGTGTCCCTTGATACAGCTAGGCATTAAGAAAGCAGAATGGAAAAAAGATCATATATATTCCACCACCAGTCTCTCATGATGAAGGGTAAGGTATGACCTGCAAACTAGTAAGGGTCTGCACTAGAGGTCGGTGGACAAAAAACAACAATGATGCGTATCTTTAACTGATCTGTACCCTATCCACTGCTATGCACCTAATCCATTTTAGACTGGATAGAGAACTGACAGAGCCAATGAACAAAATGCTGCCCAGTGGTATGTGATGGCTTAAGTATGGAATATGTCCATCTTTTGTTTGTACACTGTAATAAAATGGTTCATAATTGACCATGGTAACAATACAGTTGCTCAGAAAAACAGGTTACTCACCTGTAACAGTAGTTCTAGGAGTGATATATGTTGTTCATCCACACTTCTTGGCATGTCCCTTTCCCCTTTAATTCTTGCCAGAAGGTCTTAAAGCAGGCTCCTCCCACCCACCTGGGTGGTATAACCCTCGGCTCTGCCCCATGATGCCAGATCTTAGCCCGCTGGAAACCAGGTTGTGCGTTGCAGCCAGGGAGGTCTGGTGGGTCAGTGTGGATGAACAACATACACCACTCCTAGAACTACTGTTATAGGTGAGTAACCGGTTTTGCTAGGGACAAGAATGTGTTGTTCATCCACACTTCATGGCAGACTCCTAGCAGTTCTCCGGAGTGGGGAGGCAAGGCGCACACCCCCTACTTAGGGAACAGAGACTGGAGAACTGAGGCCCCAAAACCAGCATCCCATGTGACTCAGGGTCACTGTGGTAGTGAGTGAGAAGGTGTTTGCTGTCTTCCAGGTAGCAGCCCTGCAGATTTCCTGGATAGGGATGTCCCTGGGAGCAGCCACTGATACAGCGGTATGGCGGGTGGAATGAGCCCTTAGCCCTAAGGATGCTCCCTACCTGCCAACCTATAGCAGAGATCAATGCAGGAAGTGATCCACCTGTCAATCATCTGCTTTGCTGCAGCTCTGCCAGGTGCAGCTTCAGCATAGGTGACAAACAGCTGGCGAACCTCTCACCGAATTTCCGTCATTCTCTCCATGTAATAGGAGAGAGCTCATCTCAGGTCTAGAGTATGGAGCCTGTACGCGGCATCCAAAGGGTAGTTTGGGTAGAACACAGGCAGAGTCATCATCTAGTTGAGATGGTACTCTGACACCACCTCCAGGAGGAATTTTGGGTGGCGGCGTAGGACAACCTTGTCCCTGTAGAAGACCAGTTAAGACTCCACCAAAAGTGCCTGGAGCTCCCCAGTCCTTCTGGCTGATGTGATAGCCACCAGGAAGGTGGTCTTCCACAACAAGTGTGACATCTCACACTTGTGCACTGATTTGAATGGCTTGTCCATGAGTTTTGCCAAAACCAGCAGTATTCATGCACTGGAGGGGATATGTGATTTAGGCCGTTGAAAAGGCACCAGACCACCTTCTCCTGTGCCACCTTCTGTTGACCAGCCCATGCCCGGTAAGCAGAGATGGCTGCCAAGTGCATCTTAAGGGTCACAGACCGAAGACCCCCTTTGGACAGAGACCAAAGGTAGTCTAAGATGCTAGCCACTGGACAGGACAGAGGGTCCAGGCGCTTGCCCTGACACCAAATGGAAAACTTTTTCCATTTGAAGGCATAGCACCTTCTGGTTAACTCCTTTCTGGATGCTTCCACTACTGTGAGTACATCTTAAGACAGACCCAAAGCCTGGAACTCTAGCCGCTCAGGTATCAGGCTGTCAGGTGCAGGGACTGAAAGTCCAGATGGAATACCTTCCCCTGACTGACTCACATCAGGTCCAGGCATGCTGGAAGACGCCTCAAGAGCCTGTTCCTGAGGCTGAAGAGATTTGGGTGCCAGAACTGGCGGGGCCAGTCTGGGGCTATCAGGATCACCTGCATCTTGTCCCTCCTCACCTTGAGAAGCACCGTGTGGATCAAGGGAAATGAAGGGAAGGTATAGAAGAGGCCTGGGGTCCACGGCCTCGAGAAGGCATCCCCCTGCAATGAGCCCCGCGGCAGGCATGAAACAGCCTCAGCTTGGTGTTTTCCCTGGAGACAAACAGGTCCACCATTGGTTTGCCCCAGTGGAAGAACAGGCTATGAGCTACCTCTGGATGGAAAGCTCACTCGTGGAATGTCTCACCTATGCAGCTGAGGGCATCCGCCAGTTGATTTGAGGCTCCTGCCACATGGATGGCTAGGAGATCTGCCTCCAGTCAGCTCACGAGTGTCCAGATGTGGGCGCTCCTGCACAGCAGCCGGAGTGCATGCCACCCTGTCTGTTGAGGTAGTACATGGCGTGGTATTGCCCGCCTTGACTTGAACCACTTGACCTTGAAGCTGCTTAGCAAATGTTGACAATGCCAGTCTGACCGCTCTGAGCTCCAGCAGGTTGATATGGTATCCGGGATTCCTCGGGGGTCCAGAACCTGTGGGCCCGTTGTTCCCCATGTGCACTCCCCAGCCCATGAGAGAGGCATCGGTCATGAGGATGACTGTCGGCTCGGGCAGACAAATGGATCCCTTTCGCAGATGATCCAGGATGGTCCACCACTGGACAGTGTCCCACATCTTCTGGGTCACAGTGATCAGCTGGTCGAAATGACCTTGGCGCTGAGTCCACTGGGCGGCCAGCTCCCATTGAAGGGGGCGCATATGCCACTGGGCCCCATTGGACCACAGTGGTGCAGGCCGCCATGTACCCCAGAAGGTGCAGAAAGTCCCGGGCAGGGCGCAAGTGCCCAACCAGAAATGATTGGGCAAAGTAGGAGAGAACCTCTGCCCTGTCCGCAGGGAGCCGGGCTCTGGCTCAGCAGGAGTAGAGCTTTTGCCCCAGTGAAGCACATCACCTGCAAAGGCACGAGCTCTGACTTGGCCTTGTTGATCAGGACACCAAGCTGAGTGCACGCTGAGGGCAAATTCCTGGACCTTCCACCTCTTGCTGGGTGGAACCCACTAAGAGCCAATCACTGAGGTAGGGTAGACTGCATTTTGGTGAAGACCCAGGGGCCAATGACAGGCTGAATGGTATGGCTCAGAACTCATATAGGGGTCCTTCTGCTCTGAAGAAGAGGAATTGCTGGTGAGACAGATGGATTGGGACATCAAAACGCATCCTGAGATCCAGTGAGCAGAACCACATGTTCTGCTCCAGGATGTGTAATCTGGGACAGAGTTACCATCCTGAAGGTGTGTGGCCTGAGAAACTGGTTCAGCTCATGCAGATTTAGAATGGGCTGCCAGCCCCTGTCCACTTCAGGACCAGGAAGTACCTGGAAACGAACCCTGGGTTGACTAGAGGATCTGTCACTTGGGCCACTACCCCATGAGGAGGTTGGGCTATGTCATCTTTCAGAGCCGACCAAGTGGACTGATATCCTTTCTCCCATGGGGCGCTGGCTCGGCTGGGAGAGTACTGCTCGAACTCTGAGGCAGACCCTGGCTGACCACTTCTAAGACAGATCTGTCCCTGGTAACAGTGGACCAGGCAGAAAGAAAGTGTCGGAGCCGGCCCCCACGGGAGAAACCCAAAGCTGGAGTGACAGGAATAGGGTGGCAGCCACTATCCCGTCACTGGGCGAGCTTGGAGGAAGAGGGTCCAGATTGATGCCACCTGAACCTCGACCTCCTCTACGGACCGCTGGAGGCCGGACTTGGGCAGGCATGCCCAGCCAGTCCTCTGTTGCTGCCCACCCAGGAAGAGGGCTGCTTGGCTGCAGGAGCAGGGTGCTGAAGAGCTTCTTCTTCTGCTGTTTTGTTGGTGCCAGGATGTCTTTCTGAGTAGAAGTAGCTGAGTCCAAGGTGGCACTGGACTGCTCGATTACGCTGAAGGCGACCATCAACACCTGGGCCGAAGAGATCGGTGCCCAGGAAAGGAACATCAGCGGATTGTGCTGGGTATCTGCCATGAAGGTGGAAAGTCTCAGCCAAGCCTTGCGGCAGTACTGGCTGCCACCAAAGCGGGCGACGAGTCCCCGAGGTCCAGGGCCGTCTGAAGTTGCTGCTTGGCAACGGCCCGGCCCTGATCCCAGACCTGCATGACCGTAATCTGAAGATCCATGGGGAGGTGCAGGAGAACTTCATCCAAGGAGCCCAGCAGGACATGAGAAAAGTGCGCCATGATGATGGCTGAGCTTGCCTGATGGAGGCCTAGTGAGGAGGTGGCATAAACCTTCCTGGCAGAGTGGTCCAATTTTTTTGACTCTTTGTCTGGAGGTCTTTCAGTATCGGCAGAACTGCCTGTGCGTCTGAACAAAGAAGCAGTCAAAAACTCCACCATCAAGGGGTGTTCTGTGAACCCCGAGAGGTACCCAATGGGCACCGTGTACTTGCGGGCCATCCAGGCAGATGGCGCTGGGCAGGAGGTACTGCCAAAGCTCCAAAGCCGGACCAATAATGGCCTCAGCTACTGGGAAGGCTTCCAAAGGGGGTATCTCCTCTCTTGAGAATGTCTGTAAGAGGGTACTCTGCCCATTTTTGGACAGACTCCAGGGGCATCCCAGTGGACTCGGAGAATCCCCAAAAAGGATGATGGACCTTCCTCCATTGACAGACTGCTCACCAACTCATCATCAAGCGGACAAAAGTGTAGGTCGGAGTCATCAGAATCTGAAGTATCCAGATAAATCAGCTGGCCACCAAGGTCCCCTTCCACACACCTGGGGCAGTCAGGCGTGAGGGTGACAGAAATCCTGCGGGGAAGACCTGGAACAGTCCGAGCTTTCTTCGAAAAGGCCCCTCCCATGGGCTGTTTAGGTGGTGGCTCCACCACTATCGCTGAGGGGTCGATTTTGGCCGAACGGTGGTTCCACCGGATCCGCAGGCAGAGGAACCAAGATGACTGATTAGATGGAGCCGGCTTGGCCTAGAAGGCGAAAGCCAAATAATGGCCAGTGTGTGGAAGCGGACGGTTTCTGGCTGAACAAGATCAGCTGTTGCCACGAGATCTTCATAGTGTAGATGGAGTTTCTGACAAAGCCTCTCCTCATCCAAGGAGGACAAAGATGAATGTCGGCACCGCCTTTTCTTTGAGCACTTATGCGCCTTCCTCGGCCTATCGGTCAGGGGGGTTCGAGACCTCGACCTGGCTGGCCAACCGGGCCGCCCGGGAGACACTGGGGGGGACCGGTGATTTTCCTGGATCAGGGACGGTTTCCTCAATGGGATTATTAGCGGGCTGGGTCTCCTCAATGGGAAGAGGCAGGACTGGAGTCTTGGTGAGATGTCGGCCTCAATGGGCGACAAAAGATGGACAGGGTCTAGGAGTAATTCCACTGCATCGTCAATTGAGACTTTGACCGCTGACCAGGTGGCAAAGCCGGAGTCAAGCGGCCAAAAGTAGCAGTCTCAACCAAGTCGAGACTGGAGATCCCTGGAACCAGATTGCACTGATCTCAAGAACATCTTCACGCGAGACGCAAGAATCTCTGTTCCTAGTCCTTTACAGGACCGGGAGACATACGCGCCCTAAGGTCCCTTGCCCTTAGTGGGGGAGACTGGCACATCTTCCAAAAGGAGCTCGAGAAGGTGGAGCCCAGATTGAGTGGAACAAAAATTGGCTGAGAGGAGAGCTCTGCAGCCCGCACTACGTCTTTATCGAAGGCCTGCATTTGCTCAAACTGCTTGGCGGACCCCGCAGCCGCGGAGACCGCCCACCGGGCCTCCTTCGATTTCACTGTTGGATTCCGTTTTTTGGGCCTATCCAGCTTGAGTAGTGCGAGATGTCATCCAGAACGTTCAGGCGAAAAGCGAGGCAAATCCCGCAGGCCTGAGTGTCATGGACGACACCCAAACAGTAGATGCACGAGGTATGCGGGTCTGTGCGCGACATTTTCTGGCCGCATGGGCACAGGCAGAATATTTAGCTTCAATGATCGAGAAACCACGAACGCAATCGCAAGCTCGAACGAGCTTAATCTTTAAAGAATCTGAAGGAAATGAAGCCAGGGCCTACAGAATGCGGGAGGTGAGGAGGCAACCTGAATCTTAGGGCGGAAAGAAGGATCTGGTGTCATGGGGCGCAGCCGAGGGTTATACCACCCGGGTGGGTGGGAGGAGCCAGCTTTAAGACCTTCCAGCAAGAGTTAAAGGGGAAAGGGACATGCCAAAATGTGTGGATGAACAACATATCCATCTCCCTAGACTATAACTTCTCTTGAGGTGGGGGTCCCTCTATACTTCATCCAGCCAGGACAGCTCCCAATTATGCTCCCTACCACACTGCTCTACTAGTATCACCTATCACCAAACATACACACAGCATGGCAGCCCACCCACGTGGCACAGCTGAGGAACTAGGATCCAAAGCCTGCCTATGAGGTCAGGCAGCACTTCTGCACTGGACTTGCCTGTCTTATAATCCTCCTCCCATTAGCAATCCCTAGCCAGTGTCGGGACTGGCCCACATGGATACCTGGAACGTAGCCAGGGAGGCCATTCCCCACTTTATGAACTCCTGACCATTTTTTAATATAACATCTATTTACTAAATGCCTGTGTAACCCCCGTTACCCGGGGTTACTACAATCCTAGGAAGACCGAGTGGTAGGCAGGGAAGGCAGCTTATGAAACTCCAGTAAATGGATTTCACACTCTCACTCTGTTCTCAGTCTTAGTCTCAGCTGAGACTGAGGATGACATCGTTTTAGAACTGTCGCAGCTGCATAAGCCACACTGGAATGTTGCAGCTGGAGGTAAGAGAACGTTGGGGAATTTGAAGCCAGTCTGTGTGCAGTCTGGGAGAGAGACTGTAGTGCAGCAGACTGTGTGCAGGCTCTCAGAACTTTAAGCTCTGTTTCAGAGCTACTTTTGTTCAAGGTGTGTGTTTCCACCTGAAGAGGAACACAGGAACTGACAACTGAAGTGGTGGAGACGGCTCTCAATGGTTCAGAGCCGAAGGTATCTGCCTGTTTTCCAGGGGCAAACACCCTGGGTCCGGCTAAGGGAAAGAAGCTGCCTGTGTGAGTTGTGCTGAGGCACCAGAGGCTCTGTAAGAGATTCCTTGAGGAGGAAACGCCTATGGGGTACCTGCAACCAAAGGGTGAGTTCGCTCTGAAAAAGGGCCGTGTGTTTTCACCTGAAACAGAAGGAAACTAAAGGGACTGTTACTGTGGGGTCAGGAAAAGACAACCAAGTACAGTTGGAAGATGTGGGGATTGGACTGCTTAACTCAGTGGGGAGTCTAGAGTAATGGACAAAGTCACTTAATAGTATGTTCAAGGCCAGCACAAAATGGAAAGAAAGAAAAAATGTGGGGATTGGACTGCTTAACCTGTGGGGGTCTAAGTAATGGACAATGCCACTTATTTTAAGTATATTCAAGTCCAGCACAAATGGGAAGCAAGACAAGTAGACTGAATGTGAAATAACATTTAGCAAGAATCTACACAGCAAAATGCTAAAGGATGAGGTGTTTACAGTCCAGAGAAATGGCCGGGTATGAATTGTGGGAGCGAGAGGTGGGAGACCCCATCAGTAGTAACCAAATTCACCTCTATGGATTTGCTCTGAGACACCTTTTGCTTTCCCTCAGGCACTTGGCCAGTGCCTCAGGAAAGTACCCAGACGTGAGATTAAAGAGGATTCCCTGATGGAGCCGAGATGCTCTTAGGTGGTTTAGGGAGCCATCAGAAAATGTTTCCATGAAGTATGGAAGGTGTCCAAGTGGCTGGAAAGGGAGCCAAGCCAGGGAAACCCAGAGCAGTGTACAAGTTTGGGCTGTGTAACCAAAAGCAGCGTACAAGTCCGGGCTGTGTGCCCAGCATGTTGTAGAGCTTGAGGGCTAAAGTGATGAGGATGCGTTCTGGTCTCCTTTAATCTGCATTACTAGGAGTGTAGCCCCGTGGGGGTCCATCTATGCTTTGTTTATTCTGTTTGGATGTGAATAAAAGCCACACTTTAGAATCCTACTTCTGGTATTGGACATTACAGTTATTGCTTCCTGTGTTCGGAGTTACTTGGGTGCCCCTGTGCAGAGTAGCCAAACCTAGCCTATCTGCAGAGTGACCTATTCCTCCCCGAACCCAGCCCACCTGGTAGAGCTGTCAGATACAAACGGCATACTGGGTAGGGAGTACACCTGAAATAAGATTACTATGATTTATGCAAGTTATACAATGGTAAACATAAGGGAATTGTACCAAATTAAAGTGATATGCAGATATGATGCATCAGAGTCTGGGCCCCAAACTACTTCACAGGTGTTCACCTAGTTCCAAGTTTCCTCGTGGGCCTTTCATCAGAGTACAGCCCTTGCTGTTTGCTGCAGGTATTTATTTATTTATATGGTTCTGAATTTTTAATCATTTTGAGTTTCACTGATATACCACCAGGCTTCTTTGTTGATTTTACATCAGTGGCCAGAAATCTGAACTTTTGCCCGGGTGCAAATCCTGGTTTGCGTGGGCAAACAAGACTTTGCGTGGCTTTCCTATATTCAAAAGCCTGGCTTGCGCAAGCAAACAGGGTTTGCGCCTGGACAAACTGTGGAGAGGGTGCAATGCAAATGGAGTAGCGGGGGGCCCGAATATCGGCACAGTCCAACATTCAGAGTATATGCACCCAGGGTGGGACAAATTAGCTTGTGAACTGATGGTCAGTTTGGCTGTCAGCTTTCAAAATTAGGCAACCGAATTAATATTCCTACTTGCCATCATTTTTAAGTGCTTAAAATCACTGTGGGCAAGTAGCCAGTTGACTGGTAACTTTTAAAGTCTGACAGCCAAACCACTTATTTCGTGGCCATTGCCCACCTGGCTACCTAATTTGTTCCACCCTGCTTGCATTGCTGAAGGGCATTTTGAGTGGTCTCATGTTTAAGTATCGAATACTCGACAGAGACCACGACTTACTCCCATGCAACTCTAGCGGCTGGTAAAGAAGTGTGGCACCACCCCCTGCTAGTCCCAATTGACTAAACAGAGTCCCTGGTGTCTAGTGGTCCCTCCTCCACCTGCACCATGCCCAATGTGCCATAGTTATGTCCATGGTGTCCATTAGTTTCCCCACCCATGCAATCCTTGCCCGGTACATTACACTATATTCCTGGTGTCTAGTGGTCCCCCCACCCAGTGCCCTACCCGATTACTTAAAGAATATTCTCCGTGATGTCTAGTGCCACCCCGCCCCCATCTGTTTCTCCTGTCTCACTAGTGGCATTGGTACATGAATGTCCCCCCAAACAGCACAGTCCAATCCCTGACTACCGTCCCCTTGAAACCCCCAGTCTGCTCCCCATTGATCTCTAGTGGCCCCTCCATCCCATGGCATAGAAAACTACCCCCCATCTCCTATACCTGACTACTGATGCTATGGTGCAGCGATGGCGAGTGACACAGCCCTCCACACACCACCTCAGCTGCCCAATGTCTGACATAAGCAAGGAGTGTGCTTATCTATAAGGCAAGTCTCCACCCCTGCTTAAGTCAGATGGCTGGTGGGTGAGGTGGTGTGGAGGACTGTGTTGCTCACTGTCACTGCACTGCGGCACTGATAGTCAGATACAGGAGACCGAGGAGGCACTGTCGGTGCTATGCCGAGAGCACTAGATACCAGGGAATGGACTGGAGGGAAGATCAGGGGACCAGTAGTTGGGGATGGGGCCAGGGCTGTGTTGTTGGGGGGTGGGGAACACACAGGTTACTCACCTATAAAAGGAGTTCTAGGGAGTGGTATATGTTGTTCATCCACACTGTCTGGCAGGTTCCTTGCTGCTTTAAATCTTGCTGGAAGGTCTTCAAGCTGGCTCCTTCCACCCATCCAGGTAGTAAAAACCTCGGCTCCAGCCCCATGATGCCAGATCTAGCCTGCTGAGCCAGGTTGCACTTGGAAGCCGGGGAGGTCGGGTGGGTCGTGTGGATGAACAACATATACCACTCCTAGAACTCCTGTTACGGGTGAGTAACCTGCATTTCTAGGGACGTGGATATGTTGTTCAATCCACACTGTCTGGCAGACTCCTAGCAGTTTTCCGGGAGGAGGGAGGCAAGGCGCGTACCCCCTACTTAGGGAATAAGGACTGGAGAACCGAGGTCCCAAAACCAGCATCCCAGCGTGACTCTAGGTCAATGTGGTAATGGGAAATGAAGGTGTGTGTTGACTTCCAGGTAGCAGACCTGCAGATTTCCTGGATAGGGACGTCCCTAGAAGCAGCCACCGAAGCAGCGGTATGCCGGACAGAATGAGCTCTTATCCCTTTGGGAGACGTCATGCCTACCAACCTATAGCAGAGATCTATGCAGGAGGTGACCCACCTGCCTATCATCCACTTGGCTGCAGGTCTGCCAGGTGCGGCTTCAGCGTAGGTGCCAAACAGCTGGCGAACGTCTCCCCGAACTTTAGCCGTTCGCTCCTTATAATAAGAGAGCACACTTCTAAGGTCCAAAGTATGGAGCCTATATTCGCCTCCGAGGTGTGATTGGGGTAGAACACTGGCAGAGTCAACACCTGGTTAGGTGAAACTCCGACACCACCCGGAAGGAATTTCAGGTGGGGGCGAAGGACAACCTTGTCCCTGTGGAAGACCAGATAAGGAGATTCTAGCTGAGAAGGGACCACAGGTAGTCTAGAACGCTAGCCAAGGAACAGGAAGAAGGGTCCAACCCCTTGTCCTGACATCAAATGGAGAATCTCTTCCATTTGAAGGCATAGCATTTTCTGGTCTACTCCTCACGGGACGCCTCAGCGATGCTAAGGACCTTGTTGGAAAGACCCAAGGCCTGGAACTCTAGCCGCTCAGGAACCAGGCCGTCAGTTGTAGGGATTTAAGGTCAGAATGGAGAACCTTCCCCTTGTCGACTGAAAGCAGGTCCGGGTGGGCTGGAAGCTGCCTCGGGAGCCTGGAGCGGAGGCTGAGGAGAGTTGGGTACCAGAACAGGTGGGGCCAGTCTGGGGCTACCAGCATCACCTGCGCCTTGTCCCTCTTCGCCTTGAGAAGCACCTTGTGGATCAAGGGAAATGGAAGGAAGGTGCAGAAGAGGCCCGGGGTCCACAGCCTCGAGAAGGCATCCCCCTGCAGCGAGCCCTGCTGAGGGGGGGGGGGGCGGACATGAAACAGCCTCAGCTTCGCATTCTCCATGGAGGCGAACAGGTCCACCTGAGGGTAGCCCCAATGGGAGAACAGATCTTGTACTACCTCCGGCAGGAGAGACCACTCATGAGAAGCAGCGCCTATCCAGCTGAGGGCATCAGCCAGACTGTTGGAGGCTCCTGCCACATGGATGGCTAGGAGATCCGCCTCCAGGCTGATCACAAGAGACCAGATGCAGGCGCGTCCAGCACTGTGGATGAGATAGTACATGGTCGTGGTGTTGTCCGTCTGGACCTGAACCACCTGACTCCATACAAGCGGAGTGAAGGCGGTGAGGGCTAGTCAAACCGCTTGAAGCTCCAGCAGGCTGATGTGGCATCAAAACTCCTGAGGGGACCAGATTCCGTGGGCTCTGAGCTCCCCAGATGGGCACCCCAACCCAGAGAGGCATCGGTCATTAGAGAGACCGCTGGCTCGGGCGATGAACAGGATACCCTCCTGCAGATGAGCTGGGATGAGTCACCACTGCAGGCCGTCCCACATCTCCTGGGTCACTGTCACCAGCTGGTCCAGAGGACCGGAGTGCTGTGACCACTGGCTGGCCAACCCCCATTGCAGGGGATGCATATGCCAGTGGGCCCAATGGACCATGCTGGTGCAGGCCGCCATGAGGCCCAGGAGGCACAGGAGGAGTCCTGGGCAGCGCAGTGCCCAACTAGAAATGATTGGGCAAGGGGAAAGGACCTCGGCCCTGTCCGCCAGGAGCCAGGCTCTGGCTTGAAGAGAGTCGAGCTCTGCCCGATGAACTGAATCGCCTATGATGGCACGAGTTCCGATTTGGCCTTGTTGATGAGGAGGCCAATCTGAGAGCAGACCTGCAGGGTCAGATCCTTGGACGCTCCACCTCCAACCTCGAGGGGCTGCAATCAGCCAGTCGTCCAGGTAAGGTACACCGGACCCTAGGTGCCGCAGGAATACTGTCACCATTGCCATGCATTTGGTGAAGACCCTGGTAGCTGGAGAGAGGCTGAAGGGCATGGCCGAGGCAGTAAGAGATCCTCTGCTCTGAAGCAGAGGATTCGCTGATGAGACGAACAGATTGGGACAAGAAGAAGCATCCTGAAGGTGCAGAGAACAGAACCACAGCCTGGTTCCAAGGATGGAAATATCTGAGCCAGAGTGACCATCCTGAAGGTCCGAGGCCTCAGGAACTTGCTCAGGTAGTGCAGGTCGAGAATGGGGCGCCAGCCCCCCATCCGTTTTAGGACCAGGAAGTACCTGGACACAAACCCTGGGTCTGGAGGAGGGTCTGCCACCTCGCTGATCACCTCCTTCTGGAGGAGCAAGGCAATGTCAGCTTGATGAGCTGACAGAGAGGCTGCAAACCCGTAGCCCCCACCATGGGCGGCAGTTCGATAGGGACGGAACTGCTTGAATTCCAGAGGCAGGCCCCTGCCGACATTGCTACCCAGCGGTCCGTGGTGATAGTGGACCAGGCAGAAAAGAAGCGGCGGAGCCGTTCCCCCATGGGGGGAGCCCAGGGAGGAGTGACGAGGTTGAGGGTCGACACCCCTCAACCCGTCACTGGGCAGGCTTGAAGGAAGGACCCGCTGAGGGACCTCCTGGACCCTTGCCTCCAGGCTTCCTTCTAGAGGAAGCGGCAGACTTGGCCTTAGGGCACCAAGTGTGAGCCTGCTGGCCCTGAAGCTAGTGTTGCTGGGCGGACATGCCATAAGGAGTGGAAGGGTGAAAGGGCTTACGCTGCTGCGGGAGGCCTTTGTCCTTCTGGGCAGACATAACAGAGTCCAAGGTGGCATTGGACTTCTCGATCCTCTGGAGATGGCCTTCCACTCCAGGCCCAAACAAGTCGGTGCACAGGAAGAAAGCTTGCGCTGGGTGTCCGCCATGAAGGTGGAGATCTGCAGCCAAGCTCTGCGGCGCACGGCCACTGCGGCCGCTATTGACCAGGCACCGGAGTCACCAATGCCCAATGAAGTTTGGAGCTGTTTAGCCACCGCCCTTCCCTGATCCCACACCTGTTTGACTGTCGTCTGAAGATCAGCCGGGAGATGAGGAATCACCTCATCCAGTGAGCTAGACTGATGAAGGCCTAGGGAAGAAGCAGCGTATACCTTCCGCCGTGAGTAATCCAACTTTTTGGATTCCTTATCAGGTGGTTTGTCCATGTCCTGAAGGCTTTCCCGGGCGGGCGCTGTGGTCACTAACCCTCCGCAGAGGGTGCTCCAGACCAGAGACTGAACCGTTGGGGACTCGTGCTGAGACATCCTGGCCGAAGGCATGGGACAAGAGCTGGCCGCTGCCACAACTCCAGGGCCGGGCCAACAATGGCTTCGGCCACTGGAAAAACCTCCATGGGAATTCCCTCAGTCCAGTATCTCCGTGAGGATACTTGGCCTGTTTTAAGCGGGTTGAGCTGCATCCCAGTAGACTCTGAGACGAGTCGAAGCATACCCAAAAACGAGGATGGGCTCTCCTCCACCAACTGGCCCCCTGCAGACTCAAGGTCAATCAGCCTGGAGAAAAGGGAGGAGTTGTTGTCAGACTCCGCGGAGTCTGCAAACAGCTGCCGAGCACCTGAGCCACCCTCCACCTGCTGAGGTTGATTGGGAGTGAGGGTGCCCGACAACCTATGGGGTAAGCCCTGACCCAACCGAGAATCCTTGGTCGGGGCCCCAGTCTTCGGTTGTGGAGGCAGAGGTTCCACCACAATGGGTGGAGCAGCCAGTTTTGGCCACACAACCGGCGCTGGGGGCGGCTCCTCGACTACCACGAGGGGTTGTTTCGGCCACTCTGGTAACAGCCACTTAATGGCTGGAGAAGGCGATTGAGTTGGCTTGTTACCGGTCAGTAAAAGTTACTGCCACATCAAGTCCTCATAGCGCAGACGTAGCTTGCGTTGGAGCCTGTCCTCTGAAGAGGGCGAGTGGCAATGCCACTTTCCATGGTGCAGAGACCGAGACCGCTGATGTCGGCGGGACCCGGCTGGACCTGGTGAGGGACCATGACCCGGGATTCCGGTCGGTCAGAGAAGGGTGGAAACCCGCCTCTCCTTCGGTGCAGGGACCTTAACCAGGGACTTCGGCACAGGCTAGTCCTCGGTAACCACCGGGGGAGCTGGTGAAGAAGGGTTGTCGGCTTCTCCAGTCGACAAACTGTCCGATGGGTCAAGAAAAATCTCGACTGTGTCGATGGATGTCTTGGCAGGCTGACCTGATGGGGACACTGTGAAGCTAGCAGCTGCAGCCTCGACCGAAGTTGAGAGTCAACGGTCCGGTGAAGGGGATCTCTCCCGCTCCCACAAATGTCGATGGTGGGACTTAACCTTTAGAGTCCTTCATTCTGGACCAACTGGAATGTCTCGATGGCCCTTCTCCCTCAGTGGAGAGGGACAGACAAAACTCCTTAAAGAAGAAATGCAGGAGGCCCAAGGAGGCGGGATAAATGCCGGCCCGAGGAAGAGACGAGCGTGGCCTGGGCCACCTCCTCCTCAGGACGATTATCTGCTCTAACTGCTCCACGGAGCCCTGCCCGCAGACATAGCCCAACGGGCCTCCTTAGACTTGACCAGCGGGTACCATTTTTTGGCATGCCCAAGAAGCAGTCTGGCAGCGCGATCCTCCAAGACCGAAGCTGAGAAAGACCTGCACAATTCACAGGCCTGTGAATCGTGGCCAAGCCCCAGGCAGTAGACGCAAGTGGAGTGCGGATCGGTCCAGGACATCTTCTGCCCACAAGGGCACCGATGGAAGCTGGGAGTCTGTTTGTCCATCGTGAGTCGAGAGGCGAAGACCTTAGTCTTGTAATTTTAAAATTACTTTGGAAATCCGAAGATGTGGATCAGGCCTAAGCATGAGCGCTAAGGAGGGAACCTGAGCTTCAAGCGGTAAGGAAGATCTGGCAACATGGGGTGCAGCCAAGAGTTTTACCACCCGGGTGGGTGGGAGGAGCCAGCTTGAAGACCTTCCGGCAAGATTTAAAGCGGCAAGGAACCTGCCAGACAGTGTGGATGAACAACATATCCATGTCCCTAGAACAGTAGTTTTAGGAATGGTATATGTTGTTCATCCACTCATTAACGTGTCCTTTCCTCTTTAAATCTGCGGAAATCTTCAACCTGGCTCCTCCCTTACCAGTAATATATACCTCAGCTCCATCCCATGATGCCAGATCTTAGCCGCTGGAAGCCAGACTGTGTGTTGTTCGCGGCGGAAGTCGGGTGGGTCGGGATGAACAACATACACCACTCCTAGAACTACTGTTACAGGTGAGTAACCTGTTCTTCTAGGAGCGTGGATATGTTGTTCATCCACACTGATTGACAGACTCCTAGCAATTTTCCAGGAGAAGGAGGCAACACGCACACACTCCCTACTTAGGGAACAGAGATTGGAGAACTGAGAGTCCCAAAACCAGCATCCTGGTGTGACTCAAGGTCGATGTGGCAGTGGGTGATAAAGGTGCTGACTTCCAGGTAGCAGCCCCACAGATTTCCTGGATAGGGATGTCCCTGGAAGCAGTCACCGATGAAGCAGTATGGCAGGTAGAATGAGCTCTTATCCCTCTGGAAGGCTCCTTGCCTGCCAACTCACAGCACAGACTTATGCATGATGTAATCCATCTTGCAATGGTCCATTTGGCTACAGGTCTACCAGAAGCGGCTTCAGCATAGGTGACAAACAGCTAGCAAAACTCTCCACGAATTTCCACCGTCCTTTCCTTGTAGTTGGAGAGAGCACGTCTGAGGCCCAAAGTATGGAGCCTGTACTCGGCGACCACCGAGGTGTAATTAGGGTTGTATACCGGCAGAATCAACACCTGGTTAAGGTGAAACTCTGAGACCACCTTCGGAAGGAATTTCAGGTGGGGGCGCAGGACAACTTTGTCCCTGTGAAAGACCAGATAAGGGGAGACCACCGAAAGCGCCTGGAGCTCCCCTGTCCTTCTGGCTGACGTGATAGCCACCAGGAAGGCCGTCTTCACGACAAGTGTGACAGCTCACACTTGTGCATGGGTTCAATGGCATGCCCATGAGCTTTGCCAAACCAGCAGCAGATTCCACAGGCGGAGGTTCACATACTGGAAGGATATGTGATCCATGGCTTGCAGCCCAACCACTGTCTCCTGCATCAATATCAGCTGATCGGCCACGCCATGTAGCAGAAATGGCTGCCAGGTGCACCCTAAGGGTCGATGACTGGAGACTCCTTTGGAGAGAGACCAAGGCGAGTCGAGAATGTTAGCCACAGAGCAGGACAACAGATCCAGACCCTACCCTGGCACCAAATGGAAAACTTTTCCATTTGAAGGCATAACATTTCCTGGTTGATTCTTTTCTAGATGCCTCCACCACAGTGAAGACATCTTCAGAAAGATCTAAAGCCTGTAACTCTAGCCGCTAGGTTACCAGGCTGTGAGGTGCAGGGACTGAAGGTCCAGATGGAAGAACTTCCTCTGGCTGAGAGATATCAGGTCAGGCGTGTGCAAAACACGCTCTGGAGGCCTGCAGCTGAGGCTGAGGAGATCTGGATACCAGAACTGGAGCGGCTAGTCTGGGCTACCAGAATCTTCGCCTTGTCCTCTTCACCTTGACTAACCCTTGTGGAGCAAGGAAAAGGGAAGGAAGACTCAGAGAGGCCTGAGGTCCACGGCCTTGAGAAGGCATCCCCCTGCAGTGAGCCCTGCTGAGGAGGCGGGCATGATACAGCTTCAGCTTGGTGTTTTCCTTGGGGGCAAACAGGTCCACCATCGGTTTGCCCCAACGAGAGAACAGGCTGTAAGCTACCTCTGGATGGAGAGACCACTCATGGGATGTCTGGCCTATACGTCTGAGAGCATCCGCCAGCTGGTTCGAGGATTCTGCCACATGGATGGTTAGGAGATCTGCCTCCAACCGGCTTACAAGGGTCCAGATGCGGAGCACCTCCTTGCACAGCAGATGGGAGTGCGTACTGCCCTGTTTGTTGAGGTAGTACATGGTTGTGGTATTGTCCGTCTGGACTTGAACCCAGAGCTGAGGAGCAAAAGCTGACAGTGCCAGTCTAACAGCTCTGAGCTCCAACAGGTTGATGTGGCATCGGGTCTCCTCAGGGGTTCAGAACCCATGGGCCCTATTGTCCCCCATGTGGGCTCCCCAGCCCATAAGGGGGACATCAGTCAAGAGGACAACCGTCGGCTCGGGGTGGACAAACGGGATCCCTTCCTGCAACCGGTCTGGGGTGGTCCACCATTGTAGAGCGTCCCACATCTTCTGAGTTACAGTGATCAGCTGGTTGAAATGACGGTGACGCTGAGTCCACTGGGCGGCCAGCTCCCACTGGAGGGGGCGCATGTGCAACTGGGCCCTACGGACCACTGAGGTACACACCGCCATGTAACTTGGAAGGCGCAGAAAGTCCCGGGCAGGGTGCAAGTGCCCAACCAGAAATGATTGGGCAATGGAGGAGAGAACCTCTGCCCTATCCGCCGGGAGCCGAGCTCTGGCTTGACAAGAGTCGAGCACTGCCCTGATGAAGCCCATCACCTGGGAAGGCACGAGTTCCGACTTGGCCTCGTTGATCAGGAGGCCGAGTTGGAAGCTCCGATGGAAGAGCCAGATCCTGGACCTCTCCACCTCCTGTTGGGTGGTCAGTCGGCCGAGTGGGGGGTAAATTAGCCCACCCCACCCCGGAGATGAGGCCACCACCACTGCATCATTTGGTGAAGACCCGTGGGGCCGATGACAGGCCAAAGCGGCATGGCTCGAGAACTCAACAGGGTCCCCTTGACCTGAAGTGGAGGAATCGCTGATGGGACAGACGATTGGGACGTGAAAGAACACAAATGAAAATTACGTACTCTACCGTAATTTTTGATCTTCTCTTGTATCTTCACCATTCATGCTTCTTGGGTGTAAGCTGAGGCACCACGCCAGGAAACTTTTTTTTTTAAAAAGCTAGCTCTATGGCCTGCCAGACCCGACGCCTTTGCATCATGTGCGAGGGCGGCCTAGCTACCGACTCCTCCTCCATCTCAGCTCTGTGAGCAGCAGAGGCAAAAATTATATTGTGGAAAAAGAGAAAGCGAGGCAAGATAGCCAAGGGATAGCAAAGGAAGGAAAATAAACTGAAAAAGAATAAGCCGATGGAGAATAGACAGAGGAGAGTATTCCTGCCCTAAGGGACGCATGGGGCCTCCTTTCCGGGGCGACTCTAGGAGAAACAGATAGAGAGAAAAGGGAAGGAGAAAGAAAGGATGAAGGAATCAGAGAGAAGAAGAAGAAAAATGGGATGTTGAGGAGACAATAATGCCCAACGAGCATTGTTAGCTGAGAGGCTTAAGGCTCGACTTAACAAGGGAGCAAGAATTCCCATTGGTAGTGCTGAAGAGAAGGTTCACCGAACCCGCTAGACAGACTAAGGAGGGCAGAGTCTTTGACCTCAACATGCCATGGTCCTTTATCCTAGTTGAGGGCTCCTGGACTGATTGAGCAGACCCTTGTTCCGGAAGAGCGCCCAGCTAGAAGGGTTGATTCCCAGGCAGCTTGTAGGCTTGCTCAAGAATGGGTATAGAAAGAACTTAGCCTTGAAGGCGGTTTGTAAGAAATATAGAGGAACTCAATCGGACTTGCTATGTCAAGGCAGATAGAGACTTGAAGCTGGCAAGATCTGCCAGCGGCTGACACTGCTTTTCCTGCAGCACTGCTCGCAGAAGGACCCTTGAAAAAAGGCGTCAAGACAGAGTATGACTCACAGGCTTATGAGGAAAACATGACCGGAGAAGCAAGGGATTGCCTTCGAAGCAGTCGGAGAGAGTTCCCTCAGCTTTAAGAAAAGAAATTGTATAACCGTACCTGTTCCTCTTACTCTGTAAAAAGGGGAGGGTTTCCAGGGCTTAGCAATTGATTAGCAGATTCTGGGACTAGGTCACTGCACAGACAGAGTCAGGCAAAGTCCCTAGGAGTGCCTCGCCTGAAAACATGACGGTGAGATAGTCGTGCATCTCCCTCACGACCCAGCACTCCTGTAATAAATGCCAACGAATCTTAGAGTAAAGAATTTCCTGGAAACCATTGAGAGAATGGCAAGGACAGAGATTTTTTTTTTTTTTTTTAATTTAAAAATTTTTTTTTTTTTTTGGCATAAAGGCCAATAAGAGAGAGGAACGAGACGGGAGGGGGAGACGCCACAGAAGGAGGCCACTGAG
This sequence comes from Neoceratodus forsteri, assembly GCA_016271365.2. NCBI lineage: Eukaryota > Metazoa > Chordata > Ceratodontiformes > Ceratodontidae > Neoceratodus > Neoceratodus forsteri. The sequence continues at coordinate 63,386,445 of JADMNL010000032.1, forward strand.
GGGAAGGAGGGTGGGATCAGTAATGAATGGTGAAGATACAAGAGAAGATCAAGAATTACGGTAGGTACGTAATTTTCATATCTTCCCTTGTCAATCTTCACCATTCATTACTTCTTGAGTAATACAAGCCCTTCCCCCCTAGAAGGGGAAGGGTAAAACCCTAGAGAACAAGACCCCCAGCCTCCTGTTGGTGAGAAACAGAAGGGAAGACCCTGGCTAGTTCAGAGAAAAGCCTAAGTGGGAGAAGAGCCGAGAGATGCCTCCCGAGGGACGTGGAGATGGAGTTAGCCCCTGCAAAAGTCTCCTAGCTCTGGAGGAAAAGAGACGGGTCCCCCGGAAGGCGGAGCGTATCACCCTACGCCGGGCCAGGGGTGACAACCTTGAAAGACGAAGCCATGCCGTCCGCCTAATGCAGATCGCTGTCCCTGCAAGCCTGGAAGCCACCTCATTGGCGTCGTAAGATGCCCTTGCCTGGTGTCTTGCCAGCTCCAGGCCTATAGCGGAGAGGGCAACAGCTTGTCTGGTTTGCTCCGTATCAGGCATCGACGCTAGAAGTTGAGAGAGCATCGACCACAGGTGCCGATTGTAGGCAGCGTGGTGAGCCTGATATGATGCTATACAAGCAACGCACGAGAGAAGAAAGACACTCCTCGCCCCACCGGTCGAACTGAAGAGAGTCCGGGTCCGGTGGGCGGTCGTGCGCCAGGCAGCGGCGCCCGGAGGGAGTCTCCAGGTAGACCAAGCCAGAAGGGGGGTTGGGGAGAGTACCTAGAGATTCCGAGGGGGCACAATACCTACGCTGACAATCAGCCGGGGCTGGAGAAGAAGGCTGGCGACTGCCAGGAACGGATGAGCGCCTCCTGGAAGAGATAGGCCAGGAAGGTACCAACAAGTGTTGGGCACTGAATTCTCCAAGGAATTCACGTGTCTCCCGTTCGGTATTGTCTCTCCGTATGTAAGAGATCCGAAGGTCCCTCACCATCCTCGAAAGGAATCGCTGATATTCAGTGAAATCAGCGTCGGAGGAGAGATGAGCAGGGGGTTCCTCTCCCTCAGAGGAGGGAGACGAGGATGATGGAGAGCTGGAATGCTCAGAGGACTCCTGCGGCGGTGGGGAGAGTCGAAAGACCCGCTCATGCATACATCTAACGTATGAGGGGAAGGCCGCTGCAGAACCCCTGAACTGCTCCCAGGATAATGGACCCGTAGGACCGACGTGGCCCGGGAGCGGGGGTGGTGGAGGCAGAGATATGGGAGAGGGCACCTCGAGGAGGCACTGACCTCTGCCAGGGCTCTGGAATCCGAGGCAGGAGCCCGAGCTGGCGGGGTCCCGGACAACAAACCAGGCCGCAAGGCGGAACCCTGAGGAAGCGGAGCCTGGAACAGCCTGGGGAGAACCCCTGTGACCAGGCCGGGACTGCATGGATCCAGAAGGGCAGCCACAACGCCGGCACCGGAGGGCACTCTAGAGCCCGAGGAAGGGCGGGTTCAGCACTACGGCTCCTAGCCACCCCCCCTGAGGTGGCCAGAGAAGACAGAGGTCCTGTCCCCCTGCCCCTCAACCCCTCGGACTCCGAGGGAGCCCTCCTCCTCGACCGCAGTGTTCCCGCCCCCCCAGAGGGAGCAACAGCACCCGGGAGGGCTGCTGTCACCGGTCCCCCGGGAGGAGGAGCCTCCCCCTTAGACTCCACCACGTCACCCCCCTGGGACTCAAGGCCACCCCCAGCCGGAGAGCCCTCAGGGGAGGACGGAAGGGGGGACAGAGGGAGGGGCCCGCTGCGCCGCCTGGCACCTCGTGCCACAGGAGACCCCGACCCCGAGGAGTGAGGGTACCAGGATGGGTCCACGTCTGAGTCGTCGGCCTCCGAGGAGGACGAGACCAGCAGGACCTCAATACTGGCCACCCGGGGTCCCTGTCGCTGCAGCGGCACGAACGACACGGTACCAGAGGCTCGCGTGGCCGACCCCCAAGCATCAGCAACAGCCAGGCCGGTCCTAGCTCTCCATGACACCAGGAGGCCAACGGCACCGCTCGGCGTCGGAAGCCGACCCGGCGCCGCAGGCGAGACCAGGCCGCAGGCGCGCATAAGAGCAGGGGCCAAGCGGCGTCATCACAGCGCCCGGGATCCAAAAGCGGCGCCGCCTCGATCACCGGCGCCGTGAACTGCGCCGGGATCTGAAACGGCGCCGGAAGGTGGCGTCGAGGGTCCACCGGTGTCCGGCCCAGAAATCATGGGCCTCGACACTGGGGGAGCCTGCACCTCGAGGAGGTGACTGCCGGCGGTGTCACCGTTGCGGCCCCGGGAGGGACCTTCGTTCCCCGACACACATGAAGGAGCTTCCTCTTGACAAGATAAGGGAGGAAGCTCCTCCTCCGCAGAACCGTATAGGCCGGGGAGGGACCGGGGAAGAGACCTGAGACCTTACCTGGGAGTCCGTGAGCAGCGCCGTCCCAAGTCGGCGGGGCCTTGCCGAGCTTGAGCAGCGCGGACTTCGAGGACCATGACGGTCCATGGAGAAGCAGGCGTCGCAGCTCCATGTCATGGTTGGGTCCCAGGCATGAGACACCGTCATACTGCGGTCCGAGGCGGAAAAATGCCGCCACAGGAGCACCGGCCGCTCGAGGCGCGGCCGTCTTGGCAACCGCTCCAGAACCGGACATCAGCGAAACAATTAAGGTAAAAACAGTAGAAAAACACCCGCGCCTTACAGATAGAAAAAGAACAGTCTTACTGTGGTATGGCATCAGTGTAAATCGAGAACAGAGAGTCGGCAAAAAACTATTGCGTACTTCACGAACTGTGCTCTCCTGACGTGCAGCAGGTGCAGCCTCGATGGCGGGAGAAACAGAACTGAGATGGAGGAGGAGTCGGTGGCTGCACGCCGCCCCTTCGCGCATAGCCTCAAGGCGTCGGTCTCGAGGGCAGCGCCGTTAGAGCTAGCTTTTAAAAAAAAAAAAAAGCTCCCGTGGCGGGTGCGCGCCTCCGGCTTACACCCAAGAAGTAATGAATGGTGAAGATTGACAAGGGAAGATCCACATATTTCGCCCCAAGAATGGTATGATCTGGGACAGAATGACCATCCGAAAGGTGCAAGAGCTGAGAAACTGATTCAGGTCATGGAGATCTAGAATGGGGCGCCAACCCCCCATTCGCTTGGGCAGCAGGAAGTACCTGGAGACAAAGCCTGGGTCTGTAGGGATTCGCCATGGGACCTACCGCCCCTTTGTGGAGGAGCTGAGCTATGTCATCTCGAAAAGCCAACTGAGTGCATGCAGAAATCCATTCCTCCTGAGGGATGCGGGCTCGACTGGGAGGGTACTGCTCGAACTCTAGAGGCAGTCCCTGACTGACCAGTTCGAGAACCCTCCTGTCTGAAGTGATAGCGGACTAGACAGAAACATAGACTTTGACGGCAAATAAGGACCGCTAGGCCCATCTAGTCTGCCCATTTCCCTACCTACAGGATAGGCCGCAGATCCTATTTAACCAACAGCCTATATCTTCCTGCCCCCCACAAGAATTGCCTTATGTCTGTCCCATGCATTCTTGAATTCTCCCACAGTTTTAGACTCCACAACTTCCTCAGGAAGGCTGTTCCATGCATCCACTACCCTCTCTGTGAAATAATACTTCCTCACATTGCCCCTGAACAGCCCTCCTTCTATCTTTAAATTGTGTCCCCTTGTTCTTGCAAGTCTCTTTTTCTGAAAGATGCTACCCTCTTGGACTTTGTTGATTCCCTTGAGGTACTTGAAAGTTTCTATCATGTCCCCCCTCTCCCTTCTTTCCTCAAGGGTATACATATTAAGCTCCTTTAGTCTCTCTTCATACGGCTTCTCTTGCAGACCCTGCACCATTTGAGTGCCCTCCTCTGGACTGCCTCTGTCCTGTCTATGTCCTTGGGAGATGGGGTCTCCAGAACTGGACACAGTATTCCAGATGGGGTCTCACCAACTGTCTGTACAGAGGAATAACAACTTCCTGTTTTCTGCTGCTGATGCCTCTCCCTATACATCCCAGTATACCCCCGGCCCTCCCTACTGCCTTCTCACATTGCTTGCTAACCTTAAGGTCATCTGATATGATTACCTCCAGGTCCCTTTCCTGTTTTGTTGTTGTTACTACCTCCCCACCCACTGTGTATTCTTCCCCTGGGTTCTTGTTTCCCAGGTGCATTATTTTGCACTTTTTTGCATTGAATCCTAGCTGTCATATGTCAGACCATTCCTCCAACCTTGCCAAGTCCCTTTTCATCCTTTCCACGCCTCCTTGTGTATCAACCCTGTTGCAGATCTTTGTGTCATCTGCAAAAAGGCATACTTTTCCTTCCAGTCCCTCTGCAATGCCACTGATGAAGACATTAAAAAGGACTGGACCCAATACTGAACCCTGCGGTACCCCACTAGTAACCACCCTTTCTTCAGAGTGGACTCCATTTACAATTACCTTCTGTGTCCTGTTGTCCAGCCAATGTTTTCCAGGCTACCACCCTGGGACCCACTCCCAGGCTGGTTAATTTGACTAATAATCTTTTGTGTGGGATTGTGTCAAATGCCTTGCTAAAGTCTAGGTAGGCCCGTCCACAGTCCCTCCCTGGTCTACTACTTTGGTCACCCAGTCAAAGAAATCTATTAGATTAGTCTGACATGACCTTCCGCTGTGAACCCATGCTGCCTTGGATCCTGTGCTCCACTGACCTCTAGGTACTCAACTATTCTTTCCTTCAGAGTGACTCCATCACTTTCCCTACCACAGAGGTCAGACTGACAGGTCTGTAGTTTCCTGCCTCTGTCTTGGTCCCACTTTTGTGAGGGGAATCCATCCACCTTCCTCCAGTCCTCGGTACCACACCATCCTCCCATGATTTATTAAAAGAGTAGCCAGTGGTTTCACTAGTTCCTTCCTTAATTCTTTTAGAATTCTGGGGTGAATTCCATCAGGCCCATTGCTTTGTCCACCTTCAGTTTTAGGAGTTCTTGCAGAACCCTTTCTTCTGTGAAAGGACTGGGATCCCCCCTATCAGAAGTGCTTCTGTTAATTGGATTAGGCACTTCCCCCTCCTCTTTTGTGAATACTGAGCAGAAATATTCGTTCAGTATTCCTGCTTTTTCACTGTCCCCCTCTGCCCACCCACCGTTTATTCTATTCAGCCTCACTATCCCTCCCTTTGTCTTTCTACGCTCGCTGATGTACCTATAAAAGGTTTTATCCCCCTTCTTAACTGAGTTGGCTATCTTTTCCTCAGTTTGGGCCTTTGCTATTCTGACTTCCTTCCCTGCTTCTTTCTGCCTTAATTAGTACAGCTCTCTGTCCTGCTCCTTCTGTGTTTCCTTATACTTCTGGAATGCTATCTTTTTCTTCCTGACTTTCACAGCCACCTCTCTTGAGAACCATAGTGGCTTTTTCTTTCGTTTTGATTTGTTTATTTGCTTCACACAAAGGCTTGTTGCCTCTGTGATGGCAGTTTTGATAATTCCCCATTGTTGCTCCACCTCCTTCTAGCCTGTTTGCTAGTGCTTTTCTGAGGCACTCTCCCATCTTGCCAAAGTCAGCCCTCCTAAAGTCCAGTACCCTCACTTTTGTATGGCTTGACTCTGTAGCTGAGTTAACGTGAACCACACTGTTTGATGGTCACTTGTTCCCCAGATGGCAACCCACTTCTAGATCTGAGATCCTCTCACTGCCCCCATTTGAGTACGAGGTCTAATTGCTCCCTCACAGTGGGTTCGAAACAAGCTGTCTAATGCCTGCCACCTGTAGAGGCGTCAAGAATGGCCCTGCTCTTGGATGTGGCTGCAGCAAATGTGCTCCAGTTAACATCTGGCATATTCAGGTCTCCCATCAACAGTATCTCCCCTTTCTCTGCCATTCTAAGAATGCCTTCCATCATATCCTTGTCCATTCCTTCCCCCTGACATGGGGGTCTGTACACAACCCCTGTGCGGATTGTGGTGCCCTTTCCAGTCTCCAAGGCGACCCACAGTGCCTCCTCTCCTCCCTGTTTACTCTTTTGTTCAGTTGCTTTTATCCCTTCCTTTACATAGAGAGCTACTCCTCCCCCTCTTCTGCCCTGCCTGTCTCTCCTGTAGGTTATGTACCTTGGTATGTTAACATCCCAGTCATGGTTCTCTGTGTACCATGTTTCTGTGACTGCTACGATATCCAGGCATCCCTCTTCCATTAAGGCCACCAGCTCAAGGAGCTTGTTGCCCAGACTACAGGCATTGGTACTCATTACCCTCCATTTCCTGATGGCCTTACCCCCTTTTGCCCCATCCCTGTCCTTCTTGCCTTTGTCACTTTCTCCATTTACCCCTGCCCTTCTCCCTATCGACACCTCCATGTTGGTGTTTGCCACACTTACTACCGTGATTGTTTGGGGGGCTAGGATTCTCCTGCTCCTTTCCAGTGCCTCCCCCCTTGGCTAGTTTAAAAGCTTGCCAATGAAGCATTTAAACCTATCACCTAGGATCCTGGTTCCCCTCCCGGACAGATGCAGCCCATCATGCCAGTATAGGCTTGCATCACTCCAGGTGGACCCCCAGTCCCCAATGAAGCCAAATCCCTGAGCTCCCACCAGTTTTCAACCACTGATTGAATCATGAGTGCAGGAACACCTAGCCTCTCCTATGCCATAGATGGGTAGCACTTCCTAGAAGGTTACCGTGCGTGCTGCTAACTAAGGCCCTCCCCAATTCCACAAACTCTTCCTGCACTTCTCTAATCCCTTTCTTAGCCAGGTCATTTGTCCCTAAGTGGACAATGACATCCAGCTCCCTCCCTGTGCAGCTGCTCAGCAATCCTGAGGATTCGCTCCCTGTCCCTCAAGCCATGGCTGGGCAGGCACCTTACCTCCCTCCCCTTCCTTGCCCAGTTCTACCTTCCTAATAATGGAGTCCCCACCAGGAGTTGTTTCCTTCCCCTGCAGGGTCCCCTGCCACCCTCCTGTGGGTCTCCTTTGTGGAGGTTCCCAGCATCCTCCTTGGTCTCCACTGTAGAAGCCTCCACAGAGGAACCACATTTTGCCAGAATGGCATAGGAATTGTGGAGAGGTACAACTGGAGGGATGTGCCTCTGTTCCACCACCCTCACCCTCCCTGAGCCCACTGTGGTCCAACCGCTCCTCTTTCTTGGCAACCTCTGAGGCACGGCAGTGGCACTGGTGGTCCCTGGATGGAAGGAGGTCCCACAAATCCTGGCCAACTCAGCCTGGAGATGAGCAACCTCCTCCCTCAGCCCAGAGAGGTGCCTGCAGATGGGACAACACCGCATCCTCCAGAACATCTCCCGGAAGACTGCTGCTCCACAGCCACTGCACTGCACCACTCCAATCATGTCTATTGATGGCCCTTAACTGTTTGCAATCCTTACTCTTTCCTCTGTTTTTTCTCTCTCTTACTTTCTGCCTGTGTGCCCTTTAAGCTCCTGATTGTCCTGTTCTGAGACAAGAATATCCTATATTTCTCAGTAGACCGCTTACGTGTTCAGAGGCAGACTTCCAACGCAACTAGAGGCGAGGAGGCTACTCTTGCCCTTCTAGGATGGTGGGTCCTTGGTGGTTCTGTGATCACTCACTTCCTGCCCCTAAACAGGAAGTTCCTGTTGTCAGTCAAATCCTGTGCCTATAAAAATAGAACTAGCTTTCAGTGGGGGGTGGAGGGAGGGAAGAGGGCAATATAGTCCCAGTAGAGAGTTCAGTCACACAGCAGTCCTTTCTCCTGGAGTCTTCTGCCAAGCTATTAGCAGAATCTTTCTAAGGCAGTCTTTAAATGTAGCTTCCTTCTAGCTAAGCCACTCCCCCTACTTACCAGATCTTTCTACAAGTAATTTAAACCTCACAACAGTTAAGTCCTTTCAGTCACCTGAGATTTACACCTAGATGACTTTTCAGTTACCCATTCAGTTCAGTTAACCCAAACACACACTTTTTTTGTTTTGTTTTGTATGTTAGTTTTTTTACCCTAAATTAAAGGTCTAAATACAAAAGTTCTTCTACTTTAGTCCCAGCAGAGAAGTTCAGTCACACAGCAGTCCTTTCTCCTGGAGTCTTCTGTCAAGCTATTAGCAGAATCTTTCTAAGGCAGTCTTTAAATGTAGCTTCCTTCTAGCTAAGCCACTCCCCTACTTACCAGATCTTTCTACAAGTAATTTAAACCTCACAACAGTTAAGTCCTTTCAGTCGCCTGAGATTTACACCTAGATGACTTTTCAGTTACCCATTCAGTTCAGTTAACCCAAACACACACTTTTTTTTGTTTTGTTTTGTATGTTAGTTTAGACGGAAAGAAAGTGGCGGAGCCGACCCCCAACGGGAGGGCCCAGAGCTGGCGTGATGGAGACAGGGGTGGCAACCCCCATCCCATCACTGGGAAGGCTTAGAGGAGTAGGAGAAGGCTCCAGGACCTGAGCCTCGGCCCCCTTTTCGGGCCTGTTAGGCTCCAGGCTTGGGCCGGAGGTGTCAAGCTTAAACCTGCTGCTGATGCTGAAGTTGCTGTCCTCCTTGATAGGAGGACTGCCGGACTGCAGGGGAAGAGTGCCGAAAAGGCTTCTTCTTCTGCTGGTTCTTGCCTGAAGAACCCTTGGCAGAAATGGCATCCAAGGTGGCACTGGACTGCTCTATGTGATGTAGGTGACTGGCCACTCCAGGACCGAACAAGTCGGTCCCAAGAAAAGGCATGTCAGCAAGCTTATGCTGGGTATCCGCCAGGGAGGAGGAAAGCCTCGGCCAAGCCCTGCGGCGAGAGGCCACTGTGGCAGCCATCGAGCGGGCACAAGACTCTCTGATGTCTAGGGTCATCTGGAGCCGCTGTTTGGCAACAGCACGGCCCTGGTCCCGGGCCTGTTTGACTGTGTTTTGCATGTCCGCGCGGGGAGATGAGGGAGGACTTCATCTAATGACCTGAGAAGGGCATGAGAGAAGTGTGCCATGATGACAGCCGAGCTGGCTTGATGAAGGCCCAAGTAGGAAGCCGCGTGGACCTTCCGTGCAGAGTGGTCCATATTTTTGGACTCTTTGTCTGGAGGTCGGTCAGTGTCAGCCGAACTGCCAGTATGCCTAAACACAGAGGCGGTCACCAGGCTCTCGGCCGAAGGGTGCTCTGTGAACCCTGCAAAGGACCCCAAAGGCACCGCGTACTTGTGGGCCATGCGGGCAGACAGTGCTGGGCATGAGGCAGGGCGCTGCCAAAGTTCGTGAGCTGGACCAACGATGGCTTCAGCCACAGGAAAGGCCTCCGTCGGGGTATCCCCTCTCTTTAGGATATCTGTGAGAGGGTACTCCGCCTTTTTCTGGATTGGCTCCAGGGGGCATTTCCGGTGGAGTCGGAAATGAGATGGAGAATCCCTTGGAAGGAGGACAGGCCTTCCTCCATCCCTGTGCCAATGGATGACCCATCATCCCCAGGATGAGAGTTGAGTCCGTTGACATCCGAATCCGAGGAGTTGGGGTACAATGGCCTGCCACCTAAATCATCCTCGATCCACCGAGGGCGGTCTGGGGTGACTGTAACTGACAAACGTCGGGGAAGTCCTGCATCCTGTCAGTCCTCTTTCGAGGGAGCCCTTCCCATAAGCTATTTTGGCAGTGGTTCCACCCGAATAGCTGGAGAGACCAGAATAGGCCGAATCGGGGGACAGGCCGGCCCCATGGGCAGAGGAACTGATGGCTTCAGTTCCGGAGGAGTCGGCTTCTGCCTGGGGGGCGAGAAAGCCAAGTAATGGCAGGGGTGGCCAGCGGAGCTGGCTTCTGCCCGGTCAGAATCAGCTGTTGCTACATAAGGTCCTCACAGTGCCGGAGTTTCCGTCTGAGCCTCTCCTCGTCCAAGGAGGATGAGGACGACCTGTGCCGTTGCCTCTTCTTGCAGCACTTATGGCTCTTCCTCGGTCGTTTGGGCGAGGAGTTTCTGGACCTTGACCGGGATTGGGCAGGCCGACTCGGTCGATCAGGAGACACCGGGGTGAATCGGTGAAACCCAAGGGTCCGGAACCAATCCTTAATGGGGACACCAGATGACTGGGATTCCTCATCTGGAAACACTAGGACGGTAGTCCTTTCTAAGGAGTCATCGACCACGGCTGGCGACAAAGGGTCAAGAATGATCTCTACCTCATCGGCCACTTCCTCAGTCGTCTGGCCAGACGGAAGGTCCGTAAAGCCTGCGGCCGAGGAGGCGATCTTGACCGAGGTCGAGACCACATGCTCCTGGGACTGAGACCTCTCTCGGTGCCAAGATCGCCTTCGTCAAGACGAAGACTAAGCAGGTTCTTTTTCCCTCTTCTGAGAGCGGGAGGAGTGCGAGCCCGTGGGTGCTTCACCCCAGGTGGGGTGAGACTGGCACAACTCCTTAAACGAACCTGTAAAGGTGGAGCCTAGGTTCAGTGGGATGAAGAAGCTTCGATTAGCTGAAGTGTGAGTGACTTCTTCCTCGAACTCCTGCATACATGCCAGCTGCTTGGCCGAGCCCATGGCCGTGGAAACCGCCCACCTAGATTCCTTGGACTTCACCGGAGGGTTCCTTTACTCCGGTCCCCCTAGTTTCAGGTGTGCCATGCGGTCATCCAGGACATTGGGATGGAAGGCCAAGCAGTAACTGCAGGACGAGGCGTCATGGCCAACACCCAGGCAGTAGACGCAAATGAGATGGGGATTGGTGCGTGACATCTTTTGGCCGCAAGGACACCAGCGAAATCCAAGGGAAGATTTCTCCTCCATGATTGAAGACACAAATGCACGATCGCTAACTCGAACGAGTTTTAATTTCGGTAAAACTGAAGATTTAAAAGCCAGGGCTTACGAAATGCGAGAGCACGAGGGAAGCGACCTGTATCTTCCAGCGGAAAGGAAGATCTCACATCATGGGGCGCAGCCGAGGTATATACCACCCGGGTGGGTGGGAGGAGCCAGCATGAAGACTTCCGGCAGATTTAAAGAGGAAAGGGACAATGCCAATGAGTGTGGATGAACAACATATCTACACTCCTATAACATTCATTACACCAATGATGCCAGTACAGGGACAGGACTCGGATGGGAGGTGGAGGGGAGCAACCAATGGACTCCATGGAGAATATTCTTTTAATAATCGGGCAGGGCATCGGGTGGGGTTGGGGGGAACAACAGACACCTGGGAATATGGTGTAATGTACCAGGCAAGGGATCGGGTGGTGGAAGGACCACTGGACACCAGGGACAGAACTATGGCACATCAGGCATGGGTACGGGTCGAGGGAGGGACCACTAGCACCAGGAAATGTTGTATTATTTATGGGTGTGGGATCGGAGGAAGGGGGCACCACCAGCACCAGGGAAATGATGTATACTTAATGGGTATGGGATCAGAGGGAGGGAGGAACCACTAGCACCAGGGATAGCTCCACATCTGGGACCAGGCAACTGGGGTGGTGGCGCTGTGCTAAACAGCCCAGTTACCCATGCAAATGAGCTCATAATGGGCATGCAGATGGCCGTTAGCGCCTTGCATACCTAATGGACTCATTTGCCTTGGTCCCTTTGAATATTGCGAACTGCGCTTTGGTGAAATCCATTGTGGCGGTGCATTTCAGGAGCCATGTTGGGGCAGCGCCAAGTGGCTTGGCACTGGGCTGCCATGGCCCCATATTCAGTCGAATAGTGCCAGTGCGCTATTCCACTGAATATGGCATCTTCAGGCACCCAGGCTATCGTAAGCTTTGCAAATTTTTGAACACTGGGCCCCAGATCTTTGCTACTAGATGCACCAGGACTGAACTTGGAAGACAGCGACAACACTTGACAAGAAAGCAGCAGAATGCTCCAGAGTTAGTACTGATAAATATATACAAAGGCTTTGCTTCCTCCCTCTCTACCATTCACATCCTATCACCAGGTGTGTGCACGGAGGCAGATGACTGGATGGAATAACCCCACTGTGAGAACCAATACTATAGTTTTTCACTATCAGTTGAGTTTTGTGGGTCCAGCGGAGCAGCCCACTCATAGAAACATAAATGAAGTGATAGCTGTAGTGGTAATTTTCAGATCTCCAATGCAGCCTCACACAACAGCTTTGCAGTGTCTTCTGTGCAAATAAAACTCCCATACTTGCCAATGGCATATTATTTTTTTCTTGCAGTATTGCTGCTCTGTTCAGGTAGTATAACTGCACATAACTAGAATTAGATGTGGGATTTCAGCCACTGGAAATGACAGCACTAAATATCGGCCAACAGATAAATGGTCTTGTCTGGCTAGCGGCTCAACTGACCATGTGATGAAAGGCCTAATTTTGTAATTATCATACTGTAAAATAGATGCAAGTAATAGATTACTGCAGTATATATTTGCATATTATGTTTTATATACTTGGAACAACAATGGTTTGATTGTTAGCAAACACTCCAGCCAGTATAGTATGTTCCTGAGATTGCCCTTTGGACAATCAGATGTGACATTTTTCCTGAGCTATTCTACCACTGAGTCCCCTTCTCACTGTTTAAAGCAGCAGTGCATGTTAAGCTAATAACTCTGCCCTACTGTATACCTATTTCTCTTTTTGCACTGCCCTTTTTCACCTCTCCAGCATGATGTCCTTTTGTTGCGCATTTTGAGTTTGCTCGTAATTTTTTTACATGTGAAACAATGAACTCCTTCTTTTCACCAGTATTCTCAGCTGTTTCTGAACATCCATTATCACATAAAGGTTAGGGAGCACTGCCCATTGCACACCAGATAATATCGGTCACAAGAGAAGTAATCTTAAACAGTGCATATTCAAAACAGCAGAGAAAATTTAACTTACAAGAACATTATTTTACTTTTTTTTTTTTTTTTAATGTTTTTCTTTATTGGTTTGTTAACCAGGTAAGAATCCCAGGGCACTGAATACCCATTTTCAAGGGGGACCCGGCTAAAAAAGTACAGTATAGGAATCATCCAAAGATAAATCCATATACAATGTTCATTATTAGATACAGTCAGGTAAAACACATCCATTTTTTTAGACAAAATCATAAAATGTCTTTCAGTGCAATCTTAAATCTAGAAAAGGAAACAATTTGGTAAAATTCTATGGCTAAAGAGTTCCAGTGAACAACTGATTTACACAAAAAACATCGCATGCCAGCAGCAGTATGATAATATGGAAACCTAAAATGTCTACTTTCAGATAACCTCTTATGCCTAGTGGAATAAGAAGTTAAAACATTCTTAAAGTAGAACAAGAGAGAACCTCCAAAACTGCCAAAGAGTAAGAAGCCCAACATATTTCCATCTTCTGCACCTTAAGTAAACTGTTGAAGAGACTAATCTACAAACAAGTCATTGACTATATTGAACAATGCAACTTACTCACCGCAAACCAACATGGGTTCCGGAAGAACCATGGGACGGGCACGGCCTTAGTCTGCCTGACCACAGACATCCTGGAAGCACTAGAAAAAGGTCACAAAACAGGTGTAGTATTTATAAAACTTATGAAGGCCTTTGATCTCGTGGACTAGCAACTACTCCTCTAGAAGCTAACCTCCTTAGGTCAAGACAATCTGTCACTACTGTGGTTCTCGAATTATCTAACAGACAGGTCACAATTCATCAATGGAAAGGAGCCCTTTCCGACAAATGCCCCATCAATGAAGGCGTCCCACAAGGATCAATACTGGACCCACTATTATTCTCACTCTATGTCAACGAGCCGTCTAACAACTGCAGGGAAGCTAATCTGTTGCTCTTTGCTGATGACACGGTTATTCACCACAACTCAAATAATGTCAACAAACTGAATGCTATGCTTTCAAGAGACCTGCATATGCTTGAGAGCTGGCTACTTACTAAATTGGTCCTCAACAGGAAAAAAACAAAAGCCGTGCTCTTTGGACTGAAAAGCATAGGCTACCAAAGACATGACCTGCTAAAAAATCTCTCTCAGATGGATCCCAGATTGAGGTCGTCAACTCTATCAAGTATCTGAGGAGTCCTCCTAGACCAAGATATCACCTTTAGGGACCATGTAGAAAGCCTCACCAAGACCCTGCACCAAAAAATAGGGCTCCTGTACAGGCTAAGTCCATGCCTCTCTAATGAGTCGCGGCTAAAAATTTCCAATTGAATCCTTCTGCCCACTTTACTCTATGGCTTCCCCATTCTGCACACAGTCAGGAGCACAGAGCGGAACAAACTCAAATCTTTATACCATGCAATTGGGCATTTTGCCACAGGAGCAGCTCCAAACGATCATCATTGCAGTGTGCTCCGAACCCTTAACTGGCCTTCACTCGATGGCAGGATGGAATACTCTGCTCTATCCCTAGCCTTTAAGCTTAGGATTAATAATGGCCCCCCACTCCAAGTCTCAAAAACCTGCTAATGATCAAACCAGACAGGTGCCCTCTCAGATCATCAAAATGAACTCTCCTCAATATCTCCCAAACAAGGACCCAAACCGGGACAAGGTCCTTTGCCATAGCAGTCCCAACCATCTGGAACACCTTTCCTAATAAAGTACAAGAAAGTTTGTCGCTTGAGGTCTTCAAAAAAGGCCTAAAGGCACACCTACCAGAACGCAGCTCCTGCAACTGCTGACAGGACCTTTTAGGTTGTATGAAGGAGGCCCCTGATACACCTCCTTCATGCAGCCAGCTAGAAAAACCAGGGCAGACTTGCAAGTCAATCAGGTCACTGAAAAATCTTAGATCCCAGGGGTCTTGGTACCAAATGATGATTCTGCCTTATAGTCTTGGATTTATCAAAGGTCTAGAATTGAATGTACTTTTTACTATATTGTAACTAATCTTATGGGTAGCCTGTGAGTTTGGCGACCGCAGTTGGGTATCTACCGAAACAGCGACTCAATTGCGGCGCCTTACACCACAGCAACAAGGAAGGGGAGGCGACCGATTGGGAGGGTGCGCCAATATAGCGATATCCTTTCGTTACATGGTATAGGTGTGGGGAAGCAGCACGCTGCATGTGGGTAGGACAGGAGGGAGGGATTGTGAGGGGTGGCGCCACGTGAGCTGCCAAGCTGCTCCCTTAGCATGGTTAGAGTGGGTTCAAGGCTGTGGCGTGTATGGTGCTGGGTTCCAGTGCCTTTGTTGTGCCCATCATGAAAATTGTTTTATTGGGTTTGCCCCGAGTTGAGAATCCTTAAGTGGGGGAGAATGCAACCCTTCGCGTTAACATTTAAAAGTTAAGTCCCTGGTGCCCCTTTGTTGTGCGCCAGGGACTGCATTGCCAAAATATTTTCTTGTCGATGTTGTCATTGCCCTAACGGCGATCGCCATTATCACATAAACCCATATTATGCATTGTATGATTGACAATTTTATCGTCTGCTTATTGTTATTAGCTAGTCTGTGAATTATCTCTGTAATTAATCCCGTGTCACCCCTGAAAAAGGGCCTCCAGAGGTCCAGTGGGTTTACCCGGTCAACAACATTTAAATAAATAAAATATGAACATTGTGCCTCGAAAGCATGCCAATTCAAATTAAAGATCACAGTGATGTTTATAACGCAGACTTTGAGTAATAAACCCATACACTTGATTGTAAAGAACTTCAACCCTTTTAAGGGAAGCTTATTAGCTGTGGAATATATAGAAAGACCAAAATCAATAAGAGACTGTAACATGGATTTGGCTAGCACTTTTCGGGAATGTGAAGCTAAGCAGTTCATTACTTTATAAAGTGAACAGAGTCTTATATGAACTGTCCTAATCAATGAATCAATGTGATTAATACACGATAAAGAGGTATCTAACATAAATACTAAGTATTTAAAGATATAGACCCTCTCAATACTATTTTTATATATATTATTAATTGCCAGAGCAGAAAGACCAACAAACTGCTTAAAAACAGGCCCACAAATCATATACTTGGTCTTCTCCACATTTAGAACCAACTTGTTTTTGATCAACCAAGTCTGTACCAGTGTAAAATCACTCTCTGCCTGAGTCGTTAAAGAAGCAGCAGCACAGGAATTATTAACATACAAAACAATGTCATCAGCATACAAACGTATGCGAGTCCTAGTAACAACCAAAGGCAAGTCATTTATAAACAGACTGAATAAGACTGACCTAATATGGATCCCTGCAGTACTCTAATTCATACATCCATAAGAGCAGATGATACAGAACCTAAAGCAATCCTTTGCTTTCTATTAAACAGATAATTTGAAATTCAGGAGACCACAAAATCAGACAAACCCTACTGTCTTAAGCTCAGAAAGTAAAAAAAAAAAATACTAAACCAGACTCAGAATGGGGAGTGTTCGTGTTAGAAGACAAAAAAATGATAAAGCAGAATAAAATTGAACAGATAAAAAATTTCATAATGTGCACTACTGCAAAATTAGTACAGGATTAGAGCTGGAGCTCTCAGCTCTGAAATTACTCACGTGCTGTACGTACTTTTTGTCTAAGCTGCCCCAAGCAATGAAGGTGCCTGGGTACACCTTCTTCTCTAACTGGAAAGGCAAGCAACTGACTGCCTTCATAGAAAATGCTAGAGTTGCTCCATGAACAGCCAGCAGGGTGTATGTTTGTATATGTAACCCCCCTGCAAATGGGGGTTCCCAAAAGACTTCCAGGAGCTTGCTTGAATGCTCCAAGCCTGAATGGTGTTTGGCATTTAAGCCATTTATCAGTGAGTGTTTTTAGAGCCTCTGGTACTGTCTCTTTAAGAGCTGTCTGCTTGCAGACATAATTAGTTTGTATGGGGGGACTGTGTGCTTCTCTGAGTACCACTCGAGCTGCTGCCAATTCACTTCATTTTGCAGTCACTAGGGTGCAAAGGGAACCTATCTGAAAGATGTAACTGTTTGCCAGAAATTATTTAGAGTAATAATAAAATTACAGTTTGTCTAACCTGCTTTCTTTGCAGTCAGAACTGTGTCTGCTAGTTCCCATTCTAGTTTTGAACTGCTGAACTGGACCAATCAGTGTGGGGTAAGCTAGCTCTAAAATGGTGCCTTGGACGAATCAGAACTTGGACTCATAATCTGAGCCAGCCACAAGAGGATTGTATGGGCAGTGACTCTGGGAGATGTAGTTTAGACTTCAGTGCCTTTTGGACCAACAGCAGCAGTCTATTGTGAGTGACAGCCAATCCAGTCAAGAACTGGGAGGAACTCAAAGGAAGAGCCGGTTTTGTCGGTTGGAGTTTCAGTTGAGCTTTGGCAGTGAAGAAGGAAGGAGCCCTGTGCTTTTCAGTGTGCAGTTTTAGTCAAAAACGTGTGTAAGGCCCAGAGTTCGGTCTGCAGCTTGTTAGGACTGAATCCGTCCTGTGAAAAGAATCAAAGGATCTCTGAAGAGTAGAAACCAGGCTCACCCTGTAGAAGACTGGAAGAATTGCTGAAAATTGCACTCGGTCTGTCAGGAACTGAATCTGCTGTGTGTTCTCCGGGTATTGTGCAGTAGTGCGATCGGGATACAGATGCAGCCTGCCTGAGTATAGTGCTTTCTTTTATATAAATGTGTGAAAGAGGTTTGTGTACCTCAAGTGAGCCCTACTGACATTGAAGGACCCTATCTTATTTGGAGGTCGTGAGTACTAATTCAGAATTCGCTCCTGTTGAATTGCCACATTAAATCCAAATGGAATTACTGTACTGCTGACTGTTTAATTTTCCTTTCTCTGTGTGAAAGGGCCCCTACCAGCTGCCACGGTTTGGACTAGCCACTAGGGCTTGGGTACCCAGGTACAGTAACTGATAGGGATAGGCCTGTGCACAGAGCCATAGGTAGATTATTAGAGTGATAAGCTAATTAACCTGATTTCCCCCTGTCCTTGTTATATCCCCTAAATAAATCAGAGCTGCTTGTTTCAGCAAAGTTATACTGCCTGAGGTATTTGTCTATGTTAAAAGTACTGTACTGTGATTGTTGCACTGTATCTCATTTCACAGGAGGTCCCAGTGCGGAACCAGTCCTGGGGTAAGTGTATACTGTGAAGGTAATTCTGATATATTGTGTGGGCCACTAGTGGAAGAAAGAGGTTGCAGTGTCCCAGAGGCTGTGACCAAGTTAGTTTAACTATTGCAAACCCTGACCTCTGGGTGGAGGCACCCGCCATTGGATCCAGGCCCCTCAACCTGTTAGTGGCAAATCAGGCAGGGGTAGTAGCCCCTGGGATAGCGCCATCTAGGGGTTACATATAAACATTAGGAAATCCACTCCCTCACCCGACCACCCCCAGGAGCTGAACGCTCTGTTCCTAGCTGTCCCTAGCTGGTCTCCGTGAGGGATTATGACACACTCATTTACAACCTTGGTGCATGACATACTGCCACCACAGTGCCACTGGGCTGCCCTTGCACCTGCAACCTTTGGCTAGGCTTCTAAAGATGTCCCAGGATTTCTTGAAGGTAATGGGCCTGATTAATCAGAAAACAGAATTTTAGAGACCCACTGAATGGGGTGAAAAAAGGTGCACACACATTTTTAGGGGCAGGAAATAAACAGCCTTTAAGTCCAAATTACAAAATAAATAAGTACTTCAGACGTGCTCCTTTATAGCACACAGAATGCATTTAATAGGACAGCAGTGGTATCAAATTACAGATTAAATGAGCTGCTCTGCAGCAACATAAAAATAAATAAAACACAAAGGCCTTGTTAGCATTTCATGGAATGTGTCACATGGTGTTGGGGCCAGACTAAAGGGTAAAACAACATTTTAAACATGCTGTAAACGTGTTCTTCTTTGATGCAAGCTTTAAAAGATCAATGATGAGGGTCAGTGCTGGAATGTGGTGGTGGTGGTGGTGGTGTGTGTGTGGGGGGGGGGAATGGGACTCAGTTCCAGGACTAAAACTGAAAGTCTGACTTGGTTCTTGGAGCAAAATGGAGAAGGACTGCTCCTGTTTAAAATGTACCCCCTCAAGGTATAAAACGGATTAATTAAGGTACAAAAACACAATGTATAATGAGGAAATATGTCCCAGAACCCTGTCAGGTATGTTTGATCCTACATCAAAGATGGTGGGTTCCCTCAGTGAATTCTGTTAATTTCCAACACAGATGAGGGGAATTAAATCCAGATGTGTTATGGATAACCCTCTGGATATGACAAAACGTCCCCTTTTTGTTCAACAACTCGGCAACTAATGTGACCCATTAGAATGTGGAATAGCTGGCTGGCCAGCCAGCGAAACAGTTGGATTTCCGCTTGCGTCGCCAGCGACCCAGGTTTGGGAACAGACCCGGGGAGTTGGAGGGCTGGCCAGGGGGGAGAAGAATTGAGCGTCCCATGGACTGCTCTCCTTCTCCGAGGGGGAGGGAGGGGCAAAGTATCCAACGCCTGAGGGACCCCTGGTGGTGGCTTGGGGAGCCACACGCGACTAGTGCCAACATGCAAGAGGGATGGGGTGGACACTGGACGTCATTGCACGTCCCCGCCCCTGGGGCAGACTAGAAAATAGCTGCTGGCCATCCTTGATGAAGCCTGCCCTCGGCTTCAATTAGCTCTCTCTCAGGTGGCTCCCTGACCTATCCTGTCAGATGCGGCACTTTGGGCTGGTGCTGCAACCCCGCCCTGGGAGGTAAGCCAGGAAGTATCAGGGAGTCGCGGCCAGTATGAGAGAGTGGAAGTCGAAGGGTCCATGACCAGGCTGAGGCACCGGGCGGCTGGGGGCTGAAAAATCATAGTAAATAAAACAATAATTATAAAAACAAAAAAGAATGTGAAATAGCCTACCCATTGAGGTTGTGCAAAACAGTAGGAATGTTAAGGTATAACACTTCATGGAATACCATGGTATCGGAGCTCCCAGTACTGCTACCATGAGCATTTTTGCTACTGCGACATCCATGGTTCATGGTATACGATAGTTTTCAGGCTTCTCAACTAAATATTTTGTGTTTTAGAGATGACGGTCTCTTTGGCTACAACTTTCCCTGACATGCGATTGAGAACACTTCCTTTTTGTACAACAATGACCACTTTTGTAATACTGTGGCATTACAATAAACACATATGGTTATCATACCATCAGACTTTCATACCGTGACATCCCTACATGTTTGCACTGTTCAAGCTTTCAAAGCAGGACTAGTCAGATTCAATGAGAATAGAATTCAAGGTTACGCAGCAAGAGTAAGGGTAACGTATTGATACTATAAAATTCTGGTGTGGGCTGTACAAAGGGCCCCTTATAATGGTGAGAGTGGAGTGGTGATGGTGGAAAGGAGAGGTGTCACTAGTTTAGTGTGAAAAGAAATGCAAGTTGACACTATTTCACGAAAAATGTACTGTATCTGGACTTGGCAGATTTCCACTGACATGAATTTCTTAATGTGTACTGTATCTGAAATGTAAACAAACACTTTTCTTCTTTAAACAAACAGGAAAAAAATGCTTTTGGTCTGCATGTCTGGCATGAATGTGCTTAAAGGTACAGCATCAAAGCCCCCCAACCACCCCAAAATGCCAGTTCAACCCTTGAACAAAACTGTGGGCATAGAACCTCAATGAAATCCTTGTGCACTACTTAAAATTTAAAACTAAAAAGGACATTGTTTACCCTCTACAAAAAAAGAAAACCCCCCCAAAACCCCACAGTTTTACATACACCAGGCTCGATTTTCAAAGCATGGTGCAAGGCTAGCGTGAAACCCTGTGCCGTGACATTTAGGTTCCGGAGGTGTGCTAAAACCCTTTGCCACAACTGCACCCAATTCTTCAATCTTGGATGCAACTGCCAACAGTTTCCACATTTTATGGCAGCTTGTGCCAAATATCTGGCACAAGCTCCATAAAAGTAGCCCCTGGGAATGCTGTAAGCTAGACCAGAAAAAGTTGGTCTAACTTGTGGCAGCTGGCACACGGGACTGAAAATCCTGATTGTTGGCTGGATGATTGCCGCATGCCCCCGTTCGCCATATCTTTGGCGCACTCGGGTCTTGCAGCAATCGGGGGCTTTGAAAATTGTGCCCCGTCTGTAATCATTAAACTCATCCAACATGTCTTAATTCAGGGACATCTGTTATATTCCTGTCTGCTCAGTTTAATTCGTCTACTAAGTTTTTCATTTACCGATTCCCCTGTCCCCACCTACTGGCCAATTTGTCTTTTTTCTAAATACCTTAGTTTCTGCTACAAAAATGAAACCATTCCAACAGTATTTCCCAGCTACATGTTTCTTAATCCTTTATTTCAGAATTATTGCCCCTGAGTAGTTGTCGGAGGAGGGGGGCTTCATAGGTACATTGGCTTTCTTCCATGTCGAAGGCCATAGTATATGTAAGGAGGAGTTCAGAAAGAGCATCAAAAAAGTTACATTGCATTTAAACCTTCCTTTCTTTGGATGTGATATTAAACCAATGTCCCTGCTGCCCAGCTCAGGTGCTGGTCCAGGAGGAAGGTAAAGATTCCATAGCACTTGATTTTCTTTGGTGATCAGGACAATATTGCCCCTGTCAATAAAACAGGTCTACGTAACCAACCCCTCAGGATACACCTGGAAATGAGTTGTCACAACTCAGTGCATCTTTTCTGGTCAAAACTTACAAACTAGGAGGACAGACATCTAACCTGCGGTTGTCCTCATCAGAGAAAAGATGAAAGGCCTGATCCACACAGTGGTCCTAAATACTCATGATTTCTGTGAATCCCAGCTGCATACTTCTGCATCCAAGAACTGCTGTATTTCTCAGACGGAACCAGAGGTTTTGTTTAATCACCCCCAGTGGTGACAGCTGCCCTCCAGCCTTCACAATAGCTTGGAAGGCTGGGGATGTGAGGGGAGAAAGGCCAATCAGATCGCACATAGTTGCCCTGCAGCTGGTAAAAGGGGTTGCGTAAGCTGTATAGCCTGCAGCCCCTCTGATGGCTCTACATACCATGGAACTCTGTTCATAAATGATGCATTAGTGCCACCGCCCCTTTTCCCGCGAAGCCCCCCATCCAAACTGAGAGTTCTGTGTTCGGCCCTTGGATTGGGTGTAGAGTGGGCGCATGAGCCCTGTGCAAACGTGGGGGAGGGGACACTCCACAGCCATGCAAGCCACTTTGCACTCATGGAGGACCACGCATCACATTGTAGATTGCACCCTAACTACAGACATAACAACTACTGTAACTAACATGATTTAATCAGATCATGCTATTAAATAGACGACATGAGTGGGCTTTTAAGGGAGTAAGATTTAGAATATTCAGAAATTTTATTTCACGGAAGGAATTATGGATCCATAATCATAATACCCTGCATCTGCTGCATGCATGAGTGTATTTTCCAAGGGGATGCACTGGCACCAATGCAACAGGGTGCAATTTTCCAGAGACAAGACTGCCTGTCCACTGGTGAAGGTTTCGCTTAGCATGTCAGTGGGCAAGGTTTGTGCCCCAATTCCTGGAGCATCCATCAGGAGGTAAGAGTATCCTAGGAGATACACTCCTCCTCTGAGGAGGGTGAGTTACTGCATCACATTGCTCAGCTACCAAATGGTGCTCAGTGCAGTGCAAGCTCACTAATGGGTGGGGGAAGACACCAAGGAGGCTTGCACATCACCCGACATGATGGCCTTTCCAATCCTAGATCTCAAGGGGTGGGTCATTACATAGTTTGGATAAAACGGGGAGCGACTTGGGTGTAAGGCATTGCTCCTCCACCACCAGACTGCCCAGATGGGACGCTACCTTGGTCCCAACGAACTGACTGAATTCAGTCTTGGGAGGCTTCTGGGAGAGACTAATACCAAGAAGGGGGTCATTCCTCAGGGTTCAGGATCAAGGTGAATTACTGGGAGCAAGTCGGGGCTCCCTCCAGTGGTGTGGAAACAGGTCGGAGGTCAATCAGTGGAGGACTGGACCGCTCAGGAGAGAGGTGGAAACAAATTTAAGTAAAAATAAAAACTTTCATCTGCAGATGGGGATGACTGTAGAGAAGACTGCAGAGGTTTGCTCTTGTTTGAAGCTAGAACTTCTGGACAGACTGAATTTCTATTCTGACCTTTATTTATCTGTGATCAAAGAGACTCTATTTTGCTGTTATTATGTAAGATCTGACATTGCTAAGCCGGCCCGGTGGCGCTGAGGGTTGAGGCGCTGGATGACACACTTTGGGCCATGCCGGCGACCCGTGTTCAGGAATGAGTGTGGGCTGCCAGGGGTCGGCAGGGGCAGAGACGGATTGAGTGTCTCAAGGGCTGCTCTCCTTCTCTGGGAAGGGGGGGATGCCAGCAGTCTGCGATCGCTTGGCCCATAGCGGAGGCTGGGGGGCAGCTCACCGACGCTGAAGATGTGGTCGGGAGATAGAGCAGATGCCTGGAGAAGCATGCACGGGGGCATGCTCACTGCATCCCCCGAGGGAAGGGAAAAAATGGGAAAAACAAGAGAGTCTTCTGCCAAAGATGATGACTGCCCCCCTGCAGCGCCGCCCGGGAAAACGCCTCCCTGAAAAACTGGATCTGGTCTGGTGGGTCGAAAGGTCTCCCCACCTCCTGCCACCAAGGGTAACTGGTGGGGGTTAAAGGGGAGGGGGTCTGATACCCGGTGCTCAGTGTGGGGGATGTCAGAGGGGAACCGGCAGAGGACCCCAGGAGAAAAAAACACCAAAAAAAAAAAAAAAAGATCTGATATCGCTTTTATGTCCACAAGTAAAATCTGAATACAGCACAAGAATAACGACAAGAACAAAATAACAACAAGAACAAAAACAACCTTAAAGCAGCATTTCATGTTAGCCATGAAAAGATATGGCATGGCTTTTTTTGATTCAGTAAGGAAGCACCTAGGCTCCCTTACTGAATGTTATTTATTTATTTAGTTTTTTGTTTACCGGGTGAGTGCCAATAGCCAAGACAATGGCTATTTTAAGGCGTGACCTGGGAGAACACAATACATTCAATACAGGAAAACAAATGATTTGGGAGGAGACCAGTACATACAAAGCTATAACAAGGTTACATAAGTACATGGGTAGCTAACAAGAGATAGCACATAGTTTATAATCAGAAACATGATAAAACAGTGAATAGGCTGCTGCCTGCTACCAGGTTAGGGTGGCAGAAACAGAACAATAAGAGACAAAAGTGCATAAATGACTCTACGATATGGTCGGGACAGGTGTAGAGCATTTTGCAGCAGTGGGGAAGTGGGTTCATAGTCAAAAGCAGATACTTAGGGGGGTTTGAAGCAGACACAGGAGATCTGGCTGAAGAGGAAGTTCCGACAACTGTTTTTGAACTGGGCATGACTGGGGGCTAAACGTACATCAAGGGGCAGGGAGTTCCAAAGCTTGCACTACAGTAAGTCAAAAATAACCATGGTAAAAAGAGTTAATTTTTGCCATGTTATTTTTTTGTGCATCTAAAGAAACAATGGCACTGGCCTGCCTAGTTCAATATGAAGTTCTTAACTTAGCTATGTTTTGTACTGTGTAGTGCATCATAAATTGTACATTTGGAACTTTCTTTTATTGCCTTTTTACCCCCTAGTTAGACGCTGCCCATTCAGGTCTTGTGTGGCGACCACCTAGCCCCACTGCTGATTGCAGCTGCCCAAATTCCCCCCCTCCCCCCATGGCTACCCTCCATGTCAGGGTCAGAGAGCTCAGTGTCCTCAGCTCCTCATCTGAGCGGTCAGTGAGGAGACCAAGTATACAGATACCATCATCTTGGTGGCAGTCGTTTTCACACTTTCCTACCATATCCTTCCCTGTGTCAGTGTACACAGCATGCCCCTTCTGGAAAAACAAGCTCCCTGTACCACCAGCATTGTTTGCCTTGGCGGTGAATGCACTCTCTGCTCCTCACTATGCTGTGATGTTCTGCCATTGGCAGCGAGTCCCAAATGGCCACCAAAACAGCAGCATCCTGGGTCTGCTCCTGAACCTAGGTCCCCAGCATGGCAGCATAATGCACTATCACTGGGTGGCCCATGTTTATAACTTTTAAACCTTTTAGCCGGCCCAGTGGCACTGAGAGGTGAGGCGCTGGATGCTATACTTTGCTCCACCCCAGCAACCCAAGTTAGCAAGCAAATTCAGATTGCCAGGGGATGGCTGGGATGAGAAATCATGCATCCGAGGGACTGCTCTCCTCTCTTGGGGAGGGAGGGCTTGTTTGCCCAGTCTCTGATGCTGCCAGGTGAAGGCCTGGTGGTAGTGCAGACTGGGGAGGTACAGAAGGGAGGAGCTGTGGCCTGGTAGTGCATGTGTGCCTTCACAAGCTGGTCGCAGTAAGGTGGGACAAAAGTGGAAAAATGGAAGCTGGGTCTTAGTGAAGCCCTGCCTGTCTGTCCACGGACCCACGCTGCCTCCGCGGACCACCACGTTTGAACTGGACTGTGTCTTGGTAGGGGGTCCTCCTTCTGCTGACACCACCATGCTGAGGAGGGGGGCTCTGTGGGGGTGCCTGACAGTCAGGTAGGCCCCAGGGGAGGCAGGCTCCTGTCCTTGGGGACAGGGGCAGGGCTGACAAGACGCCCCAGGTCTTGATGTGGAGAAAAACCTCTACAGAGAACTTTTAAGCCTGTTATCACCTTGGTGCCCAACTGTTAGAAATGTCTCGCATCTCTCCAGCCTCTCGCTGTGAACAAAATTCTGAATAAAAACACAACTGCAAGGCTTGCCCATCACTGTAGCAGCAGGGCTGTTACTCCCTACACTGGCATAGGAAATGAGCCCCTGCACATCAGGGGCTGGAGCACGCCGGGGGTACTTTCCTCTGCAGCAACATTGCCACTTGGGTGTCCACACGTCGAAAAGTGGTTGAAGATCCTGCAGGTGGGTGGAACATCGCCAACATCTGTGCAATCTTATGCACTGCATGTGGACACCCATGATGTCCTCACCAAAGATGTCAAAGGATAACACACTAACTGTGACAGGATAAGTTCTGGGTTTCTCCAAAGGCTCCACACCATTGACTGCATCTCCTCTGCTCTCAAGCTGGCTGAAGATGACTCGAGGGGCCACCTGTCAGCCCTTATGAAAGAGATCCGCCATGGGTGTAGGCCACGCCCACTGGTGACAATAAGAGGAGACAGGTAAGTCCCCAGCAAGATGGGTGCTCAAGGAGAGCAGGAGGTTGGAGGCCAGCTGGAGAGACAGCAGCATAAACAAAAAGTAGAAAGCAACAACAGGAAAAAAAATACCAAGAATTATGCTGCTTGCTTTTATCTTATATCAACTCACTGCCTTGGTCCCCATGAAGAAAAAGGCACCCAGGGCCCAAACAATGTGGCATATCTCCAAGCAAACAGTTAATTAACCCCTCACCCCCAAATAAACCTTATTAATTTTATTCTTTTGTGCAGGTTTGTAGTGCTCTGATGGCATTTGTCTTTACGATCAGCAGTTGATCTGTGCACCATGCTTGTACTGAGCTGGACAGAATTCCCAAAGCAGTAACCCTTTTCTCTCTGTCCTACCTATCTTGGCTCCTTTCTTCAGCAGGGTGACTACTACCGACGTGTTACGACATCCCACCGCTCTGTCCAGGGGTCTCATCCCACTGTAGTCAACGTGTTCAATCATAGCTCCGTTGTCCACCAAGAACTGAACCTGAGAAAAGAAATACAAACGAAAACTGACTTAAAGAATGCTGCCTTTATCAAGGAAATGAAACATGTTGCCAACATTTAAAATGATTTTTCAGCATTCCAACTAATTTCAAATACAGAAAGGCGTAAGAGATATCTGTTTTGACAAGAACTGGATGCTGCTTATGTAGCACAAATATGCAGAGTTTGCAGAAGCAGAAAGCTGCCTTCTAGGCAGCAAAATGCAATCACTACTACAGTCAAACCATTTCTTATATTACAGCAGTTTATATACCCAGGTCGTATCTGAAAAAGGCACTTTTGCCCCAGTGCACTTATGGGGTCATCAAAATAAATAAAAAATGTACTTTGCTTATGAGCTTGTAACTGCATGTTTTTCTTTCAAAAAGGCCTGCCTAATTTATCCCCCCCTTTTTGTACATAGCAAATATTCCCCACTTCAAGGACATGTAATGAATTTTACCAACATCTAAAATGAGATTATTACTGTAAAATAAGGACACTGTTGCTTAAGTCAAGAGGGTGCACCCTGCAGCTGTCCTGCAATATTTCCTGTTACTGGTATTTAAAAATTAGTTTTTGATATATAGTTCAATTTAAAAAGAAATCTTTTAACTATTATGATTACACTTCCTGACTGTGACATCACAGAGCCTTTTGATTTGACCACTTACCACCTCCGCATCACCATAAAAGGCTGCCAGATCGAGAGGAGTGCGCCCGTTTTTATCTGCGTGGTCTGTGGCAGCTCCCCTCTCCACCAGTGAGCGCACCACAGAGAGGTGGCCCTTTAAACAGGCCCAGCTGAGGGCGGTCAAGCCTTCCTTGTCCATCAGAGATATAGATGCTCCTAAAGAAATACATGAAAGTAAAACTTCATTTGTAATTGACATTTGTAAGACATCTAGCAGTATTTGCTAGTAACCATGTTTTTATAAGCGACAAAGTTTATCTGGCAAAAATATCTACATACACGTTTTTCTCTTTATTTTCTTTTATTCCTGAACCAAGATACAGAATTTTGAAGTTTAAAAAAAGTTTCCAGTCTCGTGCCATAATCACCATGAAAAAAAAATATCTTTGTACTTTGTTGTGATGTTTACCATCAAAAACATATTGTAGCAACATCCTAATACATCTACAGTATGAATCTAGCACGTACACTGCACAGGTAACCTCAGCGGAATTTTTTTTTTAAATTGCAAGTGGAGGCCATCTTTACGTTAAGTCATTAATTACAAAATCAGGCACAAAGGCTGTTTTAACAATATCTGAGAAAACTAAAATTATGCTAAACATGAATCATAGGATGCAAGAAATATATTTATGCTAAAAAGCTATATGATGACATTTTCTGCCCACTAACAAATGCTGCTTTAACGGTGGCATCTACTGGAGTCTGTTGTGGAATTTCTGCAATGGAACACACAATTAAGTTCATTTTAATTCTTGCTGTCTTCATTGATAACATTTTTATACAGTATATCACTACACTCACTGCTTCCTTGCCTGTTGGGCTCATTCTACTTTATTAGTCAGTGTTTCCTTCTTTTTTATATGTATATATATATATATACACACACACATACATACACACACACATTTCCATCCTGCGTCGGGGGTGGGGGGCCACTGATCAACCCAATCCCCACCTCCTCAAGCGGCTTCCTGCCTCCCTCAGTGCTCACGTACCTGGTCTGACTCCCCCAAATAATCCCCCCCTTGTGGGAGGGCCATCCCCCCCAGAGTGGCAACGTAGGCTTGAGGACAGGTGTGTAATCAGGTGAAACAAACTTAGCAGCGATACACTCAGGCTGGAGTCAAAGGTATGAATTAAAGTGCTTTATTTCTAGACATATGGAACTATCCCCAGGACAGGTGTGCTGGGCTTCATTAAGCCCCCCGACTTTCCTTGCTCCATTTTTCTCCCTGCACAACTGCGGAGCATCGGACTTGTGCATGGGGGTGCACCCATTCAATGTTCCCCTCAGTGCCCTCCCATACACTGCCACCTGTGCACTATTCTGTCATCAGGCCATCACCTAGTGGCAGTCTTAGGCCAGGCAAACATTCCTCCAAATCCCGGGGAGGATAGCCATTCCTCAGATGCTCAATCCTCTCCTCCCCAGCCGACCCCCAATGACCTAAGACAGTTCTCGAACCCAGGTCACCATTGAGGCAGGGGGTAAGGCATTGGTGCCTTAGCCCTTCGCACCATCAGGATGAGCCAGTGTTTCTGTTTGTCTTCTCTCTCTGTCCCTCTATCTAGGGGACATAATGGGCCACAGAGGATAACCATATTTATAAAATGATGTGACATGATCCTGCTCCCTGAGGGGTCAAAACATGGTCATGACAGTGGGAAACTGTCGTCGACCCAGGCATCGAAATCAATGAGCACCAAAAGCCTTAGCAATTCCAAAGCCTCTTTGGCAAATTAAGAAAACTCTCGCTGGAAGTGCCCTTACACCATGGAGAACAGGTTTGAAATCACAGAAGCAGAACCAAACCACACAAAAACATGTATCCTGGATTTTGGAGGGCAGACTTTGGGAAAATGGGGAGATGCTTGAAAGATGCATTAATGGGAATGGGGAGGGAATCAGAGGTTGAGGAACAGTGGGCAATATTTAAAACAGGGATTACAAGAGCAACAGAATTATGCATTAAGCAGGTTAGCAAGGGGAAAAGGAAGAGGCGGTCATTATGGTTTTCTAAGGAGGTAGCGGAGAAAGAGAAAGCCAAAGCCAAAAAGATCACATTCAGGCAATACAAAAAGACACGGGCAGAAAGGGAGAGGGAGAAGTACCAGGAGAAGCAAAGGGAGGCAGGGAGGTCAGTAAAGGAAGCCAAAGCTCAGACAGAAGAACACATTGCAAAATCAGTGGGTAGAGGGGACAAAACCTTTTACAGGTACATAAGTGAAAAAAGAGGGGCAAACGGAGGGATAGTGAGACTGAAGGGGGAGGATGGGGGCCGCGTGAAGGATAACAACAGTAAAGCTGACATACTGAACAGATATTTCTGCTCAGTCTTTACTGAGGAAGAGGAGGGTAATGGGCCTGAAGGGAGTACAAGGGGTGGGAACGGCGCAGAAATGAACACAAACCTTTTTACATAGGAAAGGGTCCTAAAGGAACTGAAAGGAATAAGAGTTGATAAAGCAATGGGGCCAGATGGGGTGCACCCCAGGGTCCTTAAAGAACTAAGAGAGGTGATGGCTGAACCTCTGGCTATCCTGTTTAGCTGATCACTGGAAACAGGGGAGGTATCCAAAGACTGGAGGACAGCAGATGTAGTCCCCTTATACAAAAGTGGGAACAAAGAGGAAGCGGGGAACTACAGACTAGTCACCCTGACCTCGGTAGTGAGGAAGATCATGGAAGCACTACTGAAGGAGAGATTGGTGGAACATCTGGTTGCCAACGGACTACTGGACCCAAGGCAGCATAGTTTCACCAGGGGGAGGTCATGCCAGACCAACCTCATTCAATTTTTCAACTGGGTGACAAGGGAGGTGGATCAGGGGAGGGCAGTGGACGTGGCCTATCTGGACTTCAGCAAGGCCTTTGACACTGTGCCACATAGAAGGCTATTAAACAAACTGGGGACTATGGGAGTAGGCAGGACAGTAGTGCGGTGGGTAGGTAATTGACTGGTCGGCAGAACACAGAGGGTGGTGGTAAATGGCTGTCACTCCACATAGGGAAGAGTTACCAGTGGGGTACTATAGGGATCAGTTCTGGGACCAGTCCTATTCAACGTCTTCATCAGTGACATGGCGCAGGACATAGAAGGTAGAATTCCCTATTTGCTGATGACACGAGCTCTGTAACTGAGTGGACATGCCAGAGGGTGTAGACAGAATGAGGAGGGACCTGCAGATGCTTGAAGAATGGTCAAGGGTTTGGCAGTTGAAACTCAATGCAAAGAAGTGCAAGATAATGCATATGGGGCACAAAAACCCTGAAACAACATATCAGTTGGGGGGTGAGGATATAGCATGCACCAAGCAGGAAAGGGACCTTGGGGTTATCTCTGATGACCTCAAGGTAGGGAAACAGTGCGACAAGGCAGCAGGTAAAGCAAATATGATGCTAGGATACATAGGCAGGGGCATCACCAGCAGGAAAAGGGAGGTCATAATTCCACTACACAAGACACTAGTGAGGCCCCACCTGGAATACAATGTACAGTTCTGGAGACCTTACCTATGTAAGGACATAGGGCAGAGAAGGTTCAGAGGAGGGCAACAAAGATGGTACGAGGATTGCATCACAAGTCCTGAAGAGGACAGACTAAAGGACTTGAATATGTATGCCCTGGAGGACAGGGGATATGATAGAGACATACAAGTACCTTACAGTGAGGAACAGGATGCAGAAATACACAATTTTCCAGTGAAAAAGATGTTCCAGGACTAGAGAGCATGGGATGAAGTTGGAGGGAGGGCAATTCAGAGGAAACGTGAGGAAGAATTTCTTCACAGAAAGAGTGGTGGATAAGTGGAACACCCTACCAGAGGAAGTGGTGGGAGCTGAAACAATCACCGGATTTAAGAATGCATGGGATAGAAATAAGGGAATTCTGGAGGTCAGGGGTAAGGGGCAACAGACTTCTAGAAAAATCTAAAGAGAACTTACAAGCTCAAATGGGCAGACTGGGTGGACCACAGGCCCTTATCTGCCGACAGTGCCTATGTATCTATGAATGAGAATCTTGCACTCTGTGCCTACATCACACGTGACAGACACACACTCAAAGGATCCAGTCTGTGCAAACTGTGATGGAGAGTATCTCATCTTGGGCATCAAACAGATGGCCACCCACTCCCTACACTCCAGTCTCAAACAGTGACCCACAAAGAACCCAAGTGGAATGGCGGACACCAACAGAGGTCCAGGATCACTTTGGGGTGGGTGTGTAATTTTATGTTTCTTTTAGGGTGAAAAGAAATCTTCTGAAGTCTCTTTTTTTAAATAAATGTATCGCATTGCTTTTGGATTGTTGTAGCTATGCACAGCACATAACATTGTTTCATCCAAACCAACAAAAATGGCATTACGCTTTCAGTCATATATGGAGATGTATAACAATTATGAGTGCCAAAGGCTGCTTTTATGAAATAAATGTTTAATCTACCCACAGTTGGATATTCAGAAGAAAACTAAACAAGTACTTTCTTTGTACATATTTCATATAATAAATAAGAGAAAGGGCTAAGCACATGGGTCTCGGAGCCTGCCTGATAAAGTTTTTTTTTTGTCTGCTCCATTATGCCCTGGAAATTCTTCTCACATCAGTCTGAGCCAGTCTGACAGCCAGCCCCAAATGTATGTGAGATATGCATTTCAGGATAGCAGCAGACTGCTCTGTTATGCAACCCAGACCTGTTTTTGTTTTTAATAATTTAAATCACGTGGGCTCAGTGCAGACAGGCTGTGTGGAACTTCGTTTAGCCAAAGATCAGCTACCAGGATTGTTAAAGCACTGGAGAAAATGCCACTAGACCACTGTTCTGAAAGCTACTTTTAGATTCCTTTGGCCAAGTATACAGCAGACAAACATTAGCATCTTCTTGTCTACGTTATTTAAAGTGATGGCATACCCAAGAATTAAAAAGCTGCTTTTTTTAGTATAAACAACTGAAAGCCTGTTAAGTATCAATTTGGCCCAGTGGCACAGAGGGCTGAGGCACTGTACGCGTTACCGGTGACCAGAGTTTGGGAATGGGCTCGGGTCACCAGGGATTGGCGAGGGGGGGATGGGAGAGGATTGAGTAGCCACCTGGCAGCTCTCCTCTCCCGGACTGGGGTGGCATCCTGCCTTGGCTCTTGAATACCAACAGGTGGAGGCCTGGTGGTAGTTCAAAGAATTCACGAGCAACACATTTAAGTCAGGGGAGGGGAAGGGAGCTGTGGTCCCAGGACACATGCACGCCTCTACAAGCATGCACAAGTCCGAATTTTTCTGTGGCAAGGGGAAGGGGAAAAAACAGGAAGGAAAATACTGCAAAGCAGGTATCAACGAAGCCCTGAACACTAAGCCTCCACCCATCCCATCACCAGAGTCTACCTGCTGAGATACTGGATTATGGCTTTGGGGGGGAGGCCCTCCCCCTCCTGCCCTCACAACGGGGCAACCTGTGGGGGTATTCACTAGATCAGGTAAGCCTGGGGAGATGGGGGATGGTGGACGACAGTGGAGCAGGGCAGATGGGAGTCAAGCCCATCTCGGCCAGCAAGCACAAACAAAATGTTGAAAAAAAAGTATCCATTTATACAGTATGCTGCCCTGATGGGCCTATAGCAGCGCAACCTGGTTCGGAAATTGACTTGAAACAAAGGCCAGACTTGGGCAGCTGCTGCTTGGCAGTACATCTTAGCCAGGGTGAGCTGGCAGCAAGTTCAGGCACCACAGTGGCCCCTGCAGTCAGATCAAGAAGCTTTCTCATCCCACAGAGGAACACCGTGCATGAGTGAGGTTTGCATTGGCTGTGCCCATACCTAAAGGAGAACAGAGGATTTGTAGAAAAGTGCGGGACAAAATCCCAGTTCCCACAACGGATTATGGCTGCCAGCACACACCAGCCCCATATCAAACAACCCACAACTAGATCTGGATCTTAGCTGGGGGGAGGATGGTCCTACTCCAATTCCCTTTGCCATAAAGAGAAGGATCGTAGGGGAATGCAGGAGCTGCCAGTTCATGCTAAGGAATGCAAGGAGCGAGAAGGCAAATGCCCATGAGAGCTCCTGTACAGAAATAATTCTAAATACCTTAAGAGCCCACCACACTGTACATGTTTGTCCAACTTATTCTTAAACTCTGCCTTAGTTTTACTTGCAACGACTTCAACCGGAAGGGAGTTCCATGGATTGACAACCCCGGGATGTATAAAAGTATATCCTTTTGTCATGTTTGAATCTTGTTCCCCTAATTTGCAATGGGCGTCCTCTTGTGTGTGTGTCTCTCTCTCCAGGTTTAAAGTTAATCTTCAATTCAACTAAAAGAAAGGGATCGTTACATAATGTCGTACATGATGAGGAGATCACTTCGTATGCTTTGGGTTTCTAGGGACATTAGATCTAGCAAGTGTAACCGATCGCAGTACCCTTTATCGTCTAGTCCAGTGATATCCAGTGATATTTTTTGTGTCTCCTCTGAATTTTTTCTAATTTGTCTCTTTCACCTTTTTTCTTTTTTACTTTATTTCTTTATCTCTCCTGTCTGCTCTCGGAGCCCACTCCTTCCGTCCACTCATTCCCGCCCCCATTCCACCTCTGTGGGATCTGCCCCTAGAGTGCCTCCTCTCTCCTCCTGCACAGTGGGGTCTGTCCCTCTTTGTGGTCTGGATGGAACCGGATCGGCTTTCATCCAGGGCTGCCAAGAGGTGTTTTCCGTTTTCTCCCCTAGTTTCCCCTGCCCTCTGAGACGTCGAGCACTAGGGCATGTATGTCCGAGTGGTGGCATGCTGGCCCTTGCTGAGCCTCTCATGCACGTCGGCGTCCCCCTCCCGGCTCCAGCAAGCGGGCGCCTCCATCCCGTCCTAATGTCTGTGCTTCCATCGGCTATGGAAGGGATGCAGAACGCAGATGCGTTCTTGGTCTCCCACCCCTGAGGTAGGAGAGCATCCGTTGGGACGCTCGATCCTCCCTCTCCCCTGCCGACCCCCGGCCACCTGAGTCCGTTCCCGAACCTGGGTCGCCGGTGTGGCGCCCAGCACCTCAACCCACAGTGCCACTGGGCCGGCTCTCTTTCACCTTTTTTGAATGAATACCACAACTGTGAAGCATATTCTAGATGTGAAGAAGTTAGTGGAGGATGAGGAAAAAAGTGGAAATTCCATTAATACGTAACGTAATTTCCTTTTCTGTAAGTTCCATCATTGTTAGTGGGGAAAGAATGTTATACATATTGGATTCTATTCAATATATTTTAGAGCTAGATACTGGCTGTGCTGATCCTGAATAGTAAATCCTAATTAAGTCTGGTGTGATCTACGAATCGAGATGTGAGATGAGTATTGTTCAGGTTGATGGATGCTAGACAGCACCCCCCCCCCCAGATAATGGGCCATAAGCACTATATCTTTTTTTTGTTGTTGTCAATTTTCTTTCTTACTGTGACAACCAGACTCTCTCTGGCAAGGACTCTCGATGCAGCCTTTTCCCACCTCGCCTGAAGCCACCAGCTGGCCCCTCTCCTTCTCCATCTCTCCGGCCGTCGACCCCCAGCTCGGAGCCCCGGGGCAGGACTGCCATACACCTTTGGCGCTCTATCTGTAATCAAATGGAGTGTCCAGGGAACTGGAGAGGAGAACCGGAAGCAGGGGCTGGAAAGCCTGGCACTGGGCGTGGGGGACGATCCCAGGTCCCGACTTCGCCTACCGGCGTCATGGATTTTCTTCTTGTTTCCACTCCTTTGGTGCAGTCATGCAATGGCGACAGTGCACAGAAGGTGTGCTCCCGCCCCTTCCCACAGTTGCACACTGCACCAGTCCCCACTGGCTGTCCCTAGTCTAGTGTGTCATGCCCCTAGTGAATGCTAGGGACCGCTGCCAGACGGGGAATCCTGAGGTACACACCCCAGGAGAGGAGAGCAGTCCTCCGGCCGCCCAATCCTCTCCTCCCCCACCGACCAGAGTCCGCTCCCGAACCCAGGTTGCCGGCGTGGCGTGACATCCAGCGCCTCAACCCTCAGCGCCACTGGGCCGTCAGCACTACATCTTGAATGTCGTATGCCGGACAAACTTACTCAGGTGTTTTAAGTTCAGAATTAGGAGGAAGACCCAGATTTCTTGAGGACCATAAAGTAAACTGAATAGAATTCCACATGTATAACATTCCTTTCCCATTGACATGGAGCAATATAGAAAGCATTCATTATATGACTTTTTTTTTTATTATAAATAAGCAAAAATCATTCTGACAAAAAACAAACAAACCTCAAAACATACAACTGAATAGTCAGCTAGATTCATGAGAACACAGATATGTTTGACTGGCAATGGAAACTGAAGATTAGCATTAACTATGGCATCATTCTATCATTGTCATCCAAGCAGTGTACAGAAAACCCAGACGTTATTCAGTAAGGAACTACAAAATAAAAACAAAATGGAGATTATTCAGTTCTCACCAATCAAATCTCACTATTTCATAAACCTCCAGTTTTACTGATTGTTGACTGGCTGAATCTCTTTCAAACTTCTGGATCTAACCCTCACAAAACAGTACATTGTGGAATGGAACCAGTAAAAGAAAGGAGGAAAGAAAGCAGGGGAACACGATGTACATACAACAGGTCTGCTTACTGGCTGCCCTCTTCTCTAAGCTCTTAAGTCAAATGCATTGTTGTGAGGGGAGCTAGAGTGCAGCACTGAAGACCAGACGCCTTTCCACAGAGCTCCTGAAACAACCTTTTTCAAAGTATACATTTAACGTTAACAACTTCATTTCCAGACTTCTCGTTGCTCACAACTGGTGCCTAACAATATAAAGTATCTGCTGACCAACTTTCGGAGATGGGGAGGCGGAAAGAAATGACACAGAGCAGAAACGCTTAATCTCCATACTGTTGGCCTTGTGAGAGAATGGCCATTTGCCAAATATCCCCAACAGCCACCAAAATGGAGGCCAACTTTTGCTGAATGTCTGTCTGCCCACTTTTAAGTTTTGGTAAGAGGCCACTGTAGCAATCTGAAAAACAGATAAAGATATTTTGGCTATAAGGAATTTTGGGGGCCAGTTAGATTTTGATTGTGGCTACACAGAAAACCACAGCACTGTTATAGCACACCACCACTCAAAAATCCCTCTCACTCATCTGTCAAGGGTTATTCTGGTCTTTCAGGCGTAGTATTTACTTAGTGTGATCTTTAGAAGACAAAATAAAGTACAGTTACGTAAGAACTTACTGTAACAGTAGCTCTTCGAGAACAGCTCTTACAGCAGGTTACACCATTAGGACTGAAGTCGGCAGGCACCAAGACGCCACAGAAAAATTCTAGCTAGCAGTATCCAGCTGGGGACCGCCCCCGACGTCGGCCCCTCCCCAACATCAGGCATCACATAGAAGGGGGCGGTCCCCCAGCATCCCCAGTTCTCCCGCTGGAGACTCCCGGCTCAAGTGTGACATCTAAAGGGGAGACCAAGGATCCGCTTCCAAAGGAAGGTTCGTAGAAGGTGTCAAAAGATGCTGTAGCAGAAGAATTAGGTCAGAAGACTCAACCTCCAGAGGGGAAGGTGGGAGGGAAACTACCTGCTGCAAGAGCTGTTCTCGAAGATCTACTGTTATGGTAAGTTCTTACATAACTGTACTATCTTACTTCGAGAAACAGCTCTTGCAGCAGGTTACACCATTAGGACTGATTCCCAAGCAGTAAGGGACTAAGTTGTTATTGGGAGGAGGAGGATAGGAGGAATGCTCCAAGCTTCAGGACAAAAGTCCCCGAAGGACCACCAAGCCGAAACCAGCTCTGCGCCTAGAGGTAATATGCAAACTGTAGTGCCTGATGAATGTGTGTACAGTGCTCCGGCGTCGGTGTAGTTGGCCATTTTTCGGGTGCTGGGTCAGACACCTTCTTGGACCCCGTCATCCGCCTAAGGGACTTCAGCTCGGAAGTCTTCCTTTCAGGTGCTTTAGGAGGTTGGGAGATGGACCTGAAGTTGGTGTCCCGGCGTCGGTCAGACGTACCTCGCGATTTGGAGGAAGACTTTTTGTGCCTGTCCGAAGGAACAGGCTTGGAGAGCATCTGACACCCGAGGAGGTCTTGAGCAGGTGCAGGGGAGGCGCCTGAAGACCTTACCTTTACCGGGGGAGGCTGGGAGCGAGCCTAGGAAGGAGATCTATCGGACAGGGTAGAGCTGGAGCTGGTCCTGGTGTCCTGATGCTTGTCCCGGTGCTTCTCAGATATATAAGATTCCCCTTTGGAGGAAGGTCTTTTCTCCATCTTTTTTAATTTCTCCTCAAGGAGGAATCCCTGAAGGGTCTTTTGGCGGCAGATCCGGGTCCTGCTATTAAATTATTGGCAAATTGAGCAGGCCTGGGTATCATGCTCTGGGCCCAGAACACCTGACACAGAGCAGAATGATGGTCTACAAAAGAAGATCTGCTTGCCATGAACACTCAAAGGGATGTCCTTCAGAGAAGGAGTAGAAGAAGCAGACATGGATTAAAGTTTACTTAAGTTAAAAGATTTCTACGTTGTAACAGTAGGCAGGCTTCCGTGGGGCCGATGCTGGTAGTCGGCAATGAGGAAAGAACTAGGATGCTGAGGGACTGCCCCCTTTATGTGACGCCTGACGGGGAGAAGCGGACGTCGGGGGTGGTCCTCCTCTGGATACTGCTAGCTAGAATTTTTCTGTGGGGTCCTGGTGCCTGCCGGCTTCAGTCCTAATGGTGTAACCTGCTGCAAGAGCTGTTTCTCGAAGTAAGATTAAAAGATTTGTGTTCGCTGGACTTGGAGGGCGGAGTAGGGTAAGACCAGTTAACAGAAAGTGCAGCACTTACCTTGTGCCAGAAGGAACTCCACAGTGCCCAGGTGTCCTTCTGATGCAGCCATCATTAGAGGGGTCCGACCCTGTTTGTCTGCCATGTTTACATCTGCGCCATGGGTCAGCAACAAGTCTACGATCTGTAATTACACACAGTGCAGGAGAATCAGCCAGAGCTGAAGTAACAGTGGGGCTGTTTATTGCATCAATCGGAGATCAGAAGTACACAGAAACACAGTAATTTATGGTTGGATAGGGTACAAAGTTCACCATGTACACCCTCACGCGTAAGCAGGGATGAGTACAAATGCTGTGCAAACAAACTGTATACATGCAGGACGAACCTAGATATATGAACATGTGCTAATCTATCAGCCTTTAATCACAACTTCATTAAAGCAACAGTGCAACGGAAATGTTTTTCCAAAGAGTTATTTTCAACTACACTTAATAAAAATATTAACATATCAGTCAAATCTACTTTTTTAGGCACCGCCTATACTGTGCAGTGTGAGCTTTTTTATTTTCTCGATCCTATATCTTACCAGGTTGATTGGTATATCTAAGCCAAATGAGGTGGCCATCTTTTTTCTTGAGAAAAAATTAAATTTAAACATTTATAAAATACTCATATTTTGGTAAATCAAGACACTCTTACTACCAAATAAAACCAGAAGATGCCTGGAATCTTATTTTCTTTGCTCCCACCGTGCCTCATGGCACCCATCTCATTGGGTCTCCACATTGTCACGTTTCTCTTCCGCCAGACTCTCCCCTTGTTTTGCACCTGCTGGATCACACTCCAATACAGACCTACAGATGCCTTTAGAGCCGGCTTCTCCATGCCAGGAGCCTCCTCTGCCGTTGTCATGGGGAATGTACCCGAGAGCTCCTTCCTTCCCTCTCTGCTGGCTGGCTTGTGGAGGAGCGTATGTGTGGCATCCATAGGGGCATGACCATCGAATATGTTCTCAAGGAGGTTCCTGGCATGAGGAGGGGCAGAGAGGCAGTCATCTAGCATGCCACTGCAGTGTTTTCCTGTTTTTCTGTCCCGCCCACCCTCCACTCCAGTTGCCCGTGTGCACACATGGCTGGCCGGGGGGGTGGGGGTGGGGGGTTACCTGACTGCGTGTGATCATCCACACTGTCATCAGCACCTCTACCAGCCACCACTAGGGGTCACTACAGAATGCCTCTTCAAGCTCGGTAGTAGTACAGTCAAAATGTTTTCCCAAGTTTGTTGCACTGATGCTTCAAGTGTTATTTTACAAACAGGTTAGATGCCTTTGACACCATGAACCACAGCTTCCATGCCCAAACTGAATTCTTGTTTCACTGACACATTTTTTCCTCCTACTTGGCTCTCCTATATCATCTCTTTAGGTCCTACTTGGGGACTGTCCAGTTGGGAATCTTCACTCCAGGGCCCCTGTTAACACCTCTTCTGGTGCGCTTATCTGTCCCATCACAGCCCCACCCATAACACTGTGACCATGTCCACTGTGACACTTGAGAGATGCAGCCTTTTACTGGCATCCAAGAGTAGGGCATTAAGTAAGGAAACCATAGCAGAGACACTCTGCATGTCATGGGTTGACTCAAGCTTGAGTCCCTCCGACCCCCCCACAGGCATATTCCTATTCCTCTCTCCAGGTATGGCTGCTCCTCCCCAACAGGAGCTAGGAAGGCAGTGACACGTTGCATCCCTCCCCAAGGACTGAATATATGCTCTGGGATGCCACTCTGCCTCAGAAGGTTCTGCAGGGGTGTCCCAGAATCAGGATGTAACACCCCGGGTTGACTTCATGCCAAGAAGCTCCCCAGCTGCGGTTCTACTGGGCTACCGCCCAAATCAATTTTTAAAAATGCAATTTTATGCTAAAATTCCCTTCTCCCATTAAGATATTTTTTAATGAAAGTTTTAAGGTTTACAACAGCAGAGGGAATAGCCACCAATCAACAATAACTGTACAGCTGGCAGCTTTACATTATTACAGTCAGGATTCTTAACCCCTGATAAGCCATAATTTACACTGAAACAAATACCGGTTACTTACACGCAGTTTACTCAAGATTCCTGTGAACTGCAAAGGGTTAGAAGGCTAGTCTAGCAAGAAGGGGTCCTTTATAAGTACTAAGTGGGAACTTATCAGGAAGTCTGGAGAAGAAAATGGTCATAGGGGAGCCACAACTCCCAGGAGAAGGTGAAGGCATAAGTGAGGTAAAACAAAGTTAACTTTAAATAGTACCAACCAAAGGAACAAAGTCCAAGTGTCCAAGGAGAGCAAACACATAAAGTAAAATAAAATGTTTTATTAGTGAGGCAAACTAAAGGCCTACACAGTGACTTACAAATTATAGAAAGGATACAAGAAAGAGATGAGGGGAGCCAAAGGAGGGATAGCCCCCCTGCCCCCGAGGGGAAGTCTAACACAATGACTACTAGGTAAGTTAAAGCTACCCCAGGAGTCCTCCTAGGGTTTTTTTGTATGTTCCAGGGTGAGGTATTCCATGGCTACCATGCTCACAGTCCCCAGCTGTTAAAACTGGGGGTTATATAGGTACAGTATACAATGGAAATACACATTCAGTGGGAGGATAGTAGATAATAATGCAGCACTCAAACACATTGCCAGTAGTTCAGTCTGGTAGTCAAACAAAACTGCTCTATTGGTTGTGCA
Organism: Neoceratodus forsteri; assembly: GCA_016271365.2. Lineage (NCBI taxonomy): Eukaryota > Metazoa > Chordata > Ceratodontiformes > Ceratodontidae > Neoceratodus > Neoceratodus forsteri. Next base: position 63,427,109 of record JADMNL010000032.1, read on the forward strand.
ATCATGGATTTATGTAACACCAACAGTGATCAACTCCCCCACATATGTTCAGTGACTTGGAAGGGTTGGATGCCATGGAGTCTGAAAAAAGGCCCTGAATCTTAGCGATATCGGTCCATCTTCCCAACCACCCTGTGGGCCACTCTTTCACAGTTAAACACCTTCAGGAGTAGATTAAACCACTCTTGTGTAGATGGAGAGGTATCCTTCCTCCAGTTATGCAAGAGAACCCTTTGGTGACTCAGAGGGCACTTGCGAATCATGTCATCAGGTGGGACATTAGCAGGCTAGATTTGGGGAAAATGGCTAGCAGAGCCACCACTGGAGATAAAATTCCCCTCAAAAAATAAATATAACATCTGGCTATTTAATGTGTGAAATATCCACACTTATCAACCCCTGATCAGATCACATCATCATGAATGGGCCAGGACGTTGTCTTTTCTAATACATGATCTCATCCCACAAAACTGCTAATTCCATTGGCTCAAATTTTGCTAACATCCAGTGTGATTCCTCCCAAATGCCCTTTTAAACTGCAGCCTTCCACATTGTCATTTGGGGAGCTAGGATGGTGTAATCAGACTTTTAAACAATAACTTATGCAATGGGGACACACAGAAGAAAAATTACTTACCATAGTAATCTTGTTTCTTCCAAGGGAATCTTTACTGTATTATGACATATGCAGCATGGTCTCACCATAGGACTGCACCAGAGCCGATATGGTTACTAGAACCTAAGCATGATGGAATGCTAGGCTCGTGCTTGATTTTCAAACCACTGTCCCTGGAATACATCCCGCAACCATCAGATTCTTTCGGATCATGCATAATAACAAGCCATCTAAATTATCCTAATAAATAACTAACACCCCCCCCAAAACAAACAATCCCCTTTTATTTAAAAGTGTGGGCATCACTAAAACTCAAGTCACAAATGCCCCATTCAAGAAACACTCACAAGTTTCAAACAGCATGGACAGCCATAGTGCAGTGCCTACAGGTTCTAGTAGGGGAGGTAGGGTGGGAGCTCAGAATGCAGTAAGATTTCCTTGGAAGAAACAAGATTATTATGGTAAGTAAGAACAGGTTACTCACCTATAACAGTAGTTCTAGGAGTGGTATATGTTGTTCATCCACACTCTTTGGCATGTCCCTTTCCCTTTAAATCATACCGTAATGTATTCAAGCTGGCTCCTCCCACCCACCTGGGTGGTAAATACCTTGGCTCCGCCCCATGATGCCAGATCTTAGCCTGCTGGAAGCAAGGTGATGCGCCTAAAGCCGGGGAGGTCGGGTGGGTGCGTGTGGATGAACAACATATACCACTCCTAGAACTACTGTTACAGGTGAGTAACCTGTTCTTCTAGGAGCGTGAATTTGTTGTTCATCCACAATCTTTGGCAAACTCCTAACAGTTCTCCGGAGGGAGGCAAAATGCATACATTTCATTTAGGAAACAGAGATTGAGAACCGAGGCCCAAAACCAGCATCCCTAGCGTGACTCAGGTCAATGTGGTAATGGGAAATAAAGGTTTTGCTGACTTCCAGGTAGCAGCCCGACAGATCTCCTGGATAGAGATGTCCCTGGAAGCAGCCACTGATGCAGCAGTATGGAGGGTAGAATGAGCTCTTAACCCTCTGGGAGGCTCCTTGCCCACCAACTCATAGCACAGACCTCTGCATGATGTGAGCCATCTTGCAATGGTCAGTTTGGCTGCAGGTCTGCCAGAAGCGGCTTCAGCGTAGGTGACAAACAGCTGGCAAACCTCTCCATGAATTTTCGCCATTCTTTCCTTATAATAGGAGAGAGAACATCTCAGGTCCAGAGTATGGAGCCTGTACTCGGCATCCGAGGTGTAGTTAGGGTAGTATACTGGCAGAGTTAACACCTGATTAAGGTGAAACTCTGAGACCACCTTCGGAAGGAATTTCGGGTGGGGGCGCAGGACAACTTTGTCCCTGTGAAAGACCAGATAAGGGGAGTCCACTGAAAGCACCTGGAGCTCCCCTGTCCTTCTGGCTGACATGACAGCCACCAGGAAGGCCGTCTTCCATGACAAGTATGAGAGCTCACACTTGTGCATGGGTTTGAATGGCTTGCCTATGAGCTTTGCCAAAACCAGCAAGAGATCCTATGGAGGTGGAGGTTCACATACCACAGGGGATATGTGATCCAGGCCTTTGAAGAAGCGCCCGACCACTGTCGCCTGTGCCAATGTCGGCTGACCGCCCAAGCCTGCAAGCAGAAATGGCTACCAGATGCACCCTAAGGGCCAAGGGCCACAGACCCCCTTTGGAGAGAGACCAAAGGTAGTCTAGAATGTTAGCCACAGAACAGGATAAAGTGTCCAGACTCTTACCCTGACACCAAATGGAAAATCTCTTCCATTTGAAGGCATAACATTTCCTGGTCGATTCCTTATGAGATGCCTCCACCACAGTGTAGACATCCTTGGAAAGACCCAGAGCCTGGAACTCTAGCCGCTCAGGTACCAGGCTATGAGCTGCAGGGATTGAAGGTCAGGATGGAAGATCTTCCCCTGGTTTAATGATATCACGTCCGGGCGTGTGCAAAGCCGCTCCGGAGGCCTGCAGCTGAGGCTGAGGAGATCTGGGTACCAGAATTGGTGCGGCCAATCCGGGGCTATCAGAATCACCTTAGCCTTGTCCCTCCTCACCTTGAGTAACACCTTGTGGATCAAGGGAAATGGAGGGAAGGTGTAGAGGAGGCCTGAGGTCCACGGCCTTGAAAAGACATTCCCTGCAGCGAGCCCTGCAGAGGGGGCCGGTCATGGTACAGACTCAGCTTGGGCTCTCCCTGGAGGCAAACAGGTCCACCAACAGTTTGCCCCAATGGGAGAACATACTGTGACTAACTCTGGATGGAGGGACCACTCATGGGACATCTGGTCTAGGCGGCTGACAGCATCCACCAGTTGGTTCGAGACTCCTGCCACATGGATGGCTAGGAGATCCGCCTCCAACCGGCTGATGAGGGTCCAGATACAGAGCGTCTCCTTGCACAGCACATGAGAGTGCGTGCCGCCTCGTTTGTTGAGGTAGTACATGGTCGTGGTATTGTCCGTCTGGACTTGAACCACTTGGCCCTAGAGCTGAGGAGCAAATGCTGACAGTGCCAGTCTGACTGCTCTGAGCTCCAACAGGTTGATGTGGCATCGGGACTCCTTGGGGGTCCAGAACCCATGGGCCCTGTTGTCTCCCATGTGGGCTCATCAGCCCATGAGGGAGGCATCGGTCGTGAGGATGACCGTTGGCTTGGGCGGACAAATGGGATCCCTTCCTGCAACCATTCTGGGACGGTCTACCATTGGAGAGTGTCCCACATCTTCTGGGTTACCGTGATCCGCTGGTCGAATTGACCATGGCACCGAGTCCACTGGGCAGCCAGCTCCCATTGGAGGGGGCGCATGTGCAGCCAGGCCCAAAGGACCACTGAGGTGCACACAGCCATGTAACCCAGAAGGCGCAGAAAGTCCCGGGCAGGGCGCGAGAGCCCAACCAGAAATGATCGGGCAAAGGAGGAATGAACCTCAGCCCTGTCCGCTGGGAGCCGGGCTCTGGCTTGACAAGAGTCGAAGCTCTGCCCCGATGAAGCCCATCACCTGAGACGGCACAAGTTCCGACTTGGCCTCGTTGATCAGGAGGCCAAGGTGAGAGCAGGTTCTGAGAGCCAGATCCCTTGATCTCTCCACCACCTGAAGGGAGGAACCTGCCAGAAGCCAGTCATTGAGATTAGGGTAGATGTGAACTCCTCAATGCCAAATGGGCTGCCACCACTGCAATGCCCTTGGTGAAGACCCATGGGGCCGATGACAGGCCGAACGGCATGGCTCTGAACCCATACAGGGTCCCCTCGACCCTGAAGCTGAGGAACCGCTGGTGGGATGGACGGATTGGGACATGAAAGAACGCATCCTGCAGAGCCAGAGAACAAAACCACATGTTTCGCTCCAGGGATGGTATGATCTGGTTCAGAGTTACCATCCGGAATGTGCGAGACCTGAGATACTGATTCAGGTCGTGGAGATCTAGGATAGGGTGCCAACCCCATCCACCTGGGCACCAGGAGTACCTGGATACGAAGCTTGGATGCCACAGGCAGATCTGGCACTGGGCTACCGCTCGCTTCGGAGGAGCTGAAGTTATGCAGTCCCGGCGGGCCCGACTCATGCAGTGAGCTGGAGATCCTTCCTCCTGAGGGGCTTGGCTTGGCTGGGCTGGTACTGCTCGACTTCCAGAGGCAGTCCCTGCTCGACCACTTCTAGAACTCACCTGTCCGAAGTGATATCGGACCAGGTGGAAAGAAAGTGGCAGAGCCAATCCCCCACAGGAGGACCCAGGGCAGGCGTGATGGGAGTAGGGGTGGCAATCCCCAACCTGTCACTGAGCAGGCTTAGAGGAGGAGGAGGAAGAGAAAGCTCCTGGACCAGCGCCTCGGCCTCCTTTACGGGGCTGTTGAGGGCCCTCCTTGGGCCTAGGGCACCAAGCTTGAACCTGCTGCTGCTGTTGGTGCTGCTGACCTCGATAGGAGGGCTGTCTGACGGCAGGGGAGGACTTCCTCTTCTGCTGGAACTTGCCTGAGGAACCCTTAGCAGAAGTGGCATCCAAGGTGGCATTGGACTGTTCAATACGGTGAAGATGGCCTGCCACTTCTGGGCTGAACAAGTCGGTACCAAGGAAAGGCACATCAGATAACTTGTGCTGGGTATCCACCGGAAAGAAGGATAACCGCAGCCAAGCCCTGCGGTGGGTGGCCATTGCTGCTGCTAAAGAGCGGGCGCAAGAATCCCCAATGTCCAGGGCCGTCTGGAGCTGCTGTCTGGCAACAGCATAGCCCTGATCTCGGACTTGTTTGACTGTGGTCTGCAAGTCCGCGGGGAGGTGAGGAAGTACTTCATCCAATGACACTAGGAGGACATGGGAGAAGTGTGCCATGATTACAGCCGAACTGGTCTGACGAAGGCCCAAGGAAGAGGCCGCGTAGACCTTACGGGCAGAGTGGTCCATGTTCTTGAACTCCTTGTCCAGAGGTCGGTCAGTGTCAGCCAAGCTACCAGTACGTCTAAAGACGGAAGCAGTCACCAGGCTCTCAGCCGAGGGAAGTTCCATGAATCCCGGTAGGGATCCCAGGCACCGTGATACTTCACGGGCCATATGGGCAGACGGTGCTGGGCAGAGGCTGGACGCTGCCAAAGCTCAAGGGCTGGACCAGTAATGGCTTCAGCCACAGGGAAGGCCTCTGTTGGGGTATCCCCCCCTCTTAAGGATATCCGTAAGGGGGTACTCTGCCTTTTTCTGGATAGACTCAAGGGGCATTCCGGTGGAATTGGAAATGAGGTGGAGCATGCCCTGAAAGGAGGAAGGACCTTCCTCCAGACCTGCCGAGAGTGACTCACCACCCAGATGGGAGTGCAAACCGGTGGCATCCGAATCCGAAGAGTCGGGATACAGTGGTCTCCCGCCTATGTCCCCCTCGATACGCCGAGGGCGGTCAGGGGTAACCGTGATGGACAGGCGTCAGGGAAGCCCGTGTCTGGACGGTCCCCTTTCAAGGAAGCCCCCAAGATAGGCTGTTTAGGTGGTGGTTCCACCTCAATCGGTGGTGAGACCGTATGGGTTTAGAATAACGGCCGCCCCACAGGTAGAGGAACCAAGATTTCGGGTCCGAAGGGGTCGGCGCTGGCCCTTGAGACGCAGGCCAAGTAATGGCCAGGGTGGACAGCGTAGCCGGCTTCTGTCTGGCCAAAATCATCTGTTGCCACATAATCTCCTCACAGCGTCGACGGAGTTTCCATCGAAGCCCTTCCTCATTCGAGGAGGATGAGGAACTGTGGCAGCACTTCTTTTTTGAATGTCAGTGGCCTTTCTTTGGCTTTCCTGCTGAAGAAGGAGACAGAGTCCTCAGTCGAAACTGATGGGGTCGACCAGGAGCGGGTGAAACCGGGCTCGGTGAAAATCGAGGCTCCGGATCAATTCCCTTGATGGGGACACCCGAAGGAAGTGTCTCATCATCAGGGAAAGAAAGGACCAGGGTCCTCTCTAAAGAATCATCGACCGGAGTCGGCAAAATCGGCTCGAGAACAATCTCGGCCGGATCAGCCGATATCTCGGTCTCCGCCTGGCCAGACGGAAGATTCATGAAGCCGGGGGCCGAGGAAGCGATCTCGACCGAGTCAAGGTCGCGAGTGTCCTGGGACTCGGACCTCTCTAGTCCCAGGAACGCCTCCTTCAAGACATTGATCCTTGTCCCTCTCTTCCGAGGGCGGAAGGAGTGCGAGTCCCAGGGCTTCACCTCGGTGGGAGAGACTGGCACATCTCCCTGAAGGAACCTGTGAAGGAAGAACTGATGTTGAGAGGCACAAAGAAACTTCGGCTGGTCGAAGCTTGGGCAGCTTCTTCTTCGAAGGCCTTCATCTGCTCGAGCTGCTCGGCGGATCCCGCAGCCGTGGAAACCGCCCACCTCGCTTCTATCGATTTCACCGGCGGGTTCCTTTTCTCTGGTCTCTCCAGTTTAAGGCGCGCCATGCGGTCATCGAGGATGTTGGGATGGAAAGCCAAGCAAAAGGTACAGGTGGTGGCGTCATGACCAACACCTAGGCAGTACATGCAGGTAAGATGGGGATTGGTGCATGACATTTTCTGGCCGCAGGTACACCGGCGAAAACCGGGGGATGACTTGTCCTCCATATCCGATGCAGACGCGCTATTATCGGAATTGAAAACTCTGACGAGTTTGAGAGTTAAATTTGGTAAAAAATGACAAAATGAATCCAGGGCCTACGATGGCTAGAGTTAGAACAAGGGAACCTGATTCTTCCAGCGGAAAGGAAGATCTGGCATCATGGGGAGGAGCCGAGGTATTTACCACCCGGGTGGGTGGGAGAAGCCAGCTTGAAGACTTTCCGGCAAGATTTAAAGGGAAAGGGACATGCCAAAGAGTGTGGATGAACAACATATCCACGCTTCTAGAAGAACAGGTTACCCACCTGTAGCAGTAGTTCTAGGAGTGGTATATGTTGCTCATCCAACAGCTTAATCTGGTTCAAGGTCAGTTGGCATTCATCTGTATCCCCCCTCCTCCCGGGTCGTGCCTGAAAATAGGCAGGATTTGTCTAGTGCACTTACCCGGTCAATAAAAACTAAAATAAATAAATAAAAATCCACACTCTCTGGCATGTCCCTTTCCCCTTTAAATCTGGCTAGAAGTCTTCAAGCTGGCTCCTCCCACCCACCTGGGTGGTACACCTCTGCCTCACCCCATGACGCCAGATCTTAGACTGCTGGAAGCAAGGTGGAGCGCCTAAAGCCGGGGAGGTCAGGTGGGTGCGTGTGGATGAACAACATATACCACTCCTAGAACTACTGTTACAGGTGAGTAACCTGTTCTTCTAGGAGCGTGGATATGTTTTTCATCCACACTCTCTGGCAGACTCTAAGCAGTTTTATGGGAGGAGGGAGGCAAGGCGCACACCCCCATTTAGAAAACAGAGATTGGAGAACCAAGACCCCAAAACCAGCATCCCGGCGTGACTCAAGGTCAATGTGGGAGTGGGTAATGAAGGTGTTTGCTGACTTCCAGGAAGCAGCCCGACAGATCTCCTGGATAGGAATGTCCCTGGAAGCAGCCACTGATGCAGCAGTATGGTGAGTAGAATGAGCTCTTATCCCTCTGGGAGGCTCCTTGCCCGCCAACTCATAGCACAGACCTATGCATGATGTAATCCATCTCGCAATGGTCCGTTTAGCTGCAGGTCTGCCAGAAGCGGCTTCAGCGTAGGTGACAAACAGCTGGCGAACCTCTCCCCGAATTTCTGCTGTCCTCTCCTTATAATAGGAGAGAGCACATCTCAGGTCCAGAGTACGGAGCCTGTATTCAGCGTCCGAGGTGTAGTTAGGGTAGTACACCGGCAGAGTCAACACCTGGTTAAGGTGAAACTCTGAAACCACCTTCGGAAGGATTTTCAGGTGGGGGCGCAGGACAACTTTGTTCCTGTGGAAGACCAGATAAGGGGAGTCCACCCTAAGCACCTGGAGCTTCCCCTGTCCTTCTGGCCGATGTGATAGCCACCAGGAAGGCTGTCTTCCATGACAAGTGTGAAAGCTCACACTTGTGCATGGGATCGAATAACCCTATACATTTTTAAAGATCAAATAGCCCAAAACCAGGAAGAGATCCCATGGAGGTGGAGGCTCACACACCGGAGGTGATATGTGATCCAGGCCTTTGAAGAAGCACCCGACCACTGTCTCCTGTGCCAATGTCGGCTGACCGGCCCCCACCCGGTAGCAGAAATTGCTGCCAGGTGCACCCGAAGGGTCGATGACAGTAGACCCCCTTTGGAGAGAGTCCAAAGGTAGTCTAAAATGTTAGCCACAGAGCAGAATAAGGGGTCCAGACTCTTACCGTGACACCAAATGGAAAACCTTTTCCATTTGAAGGCATAACACTTCCTGGTCGATTCCTTACAAGATGCCTCCATCATGGTGTAGACATCCTCGGAAAGACCAACAGCCTGGAACTCTAGCCGCTCAGGTAGCAGGCTGTGAGGTGCAGGGATTGAAGGTCCGGATGGAATACCTTGCCCTGGTTCAATTATATCAGGTCCGGGCGTGTACAAAGCAGCTCCGGGGCCCTGCAGCTGAGGCTGAGGAGATCTGGATACCAGAACTGGCGGGGCCAAGCCAGGGCTACCAAGATCACCTTCACCTTGTCCCTCCTCACCTTGAGTAACACCTTGTGGATGAAGGGAAATGGAGGGAAGGCGTAGAGGAGGCCTGGGGTCCATGGCCTCGAGAAGGCATCCCCCTGCAGTGAGCCCTGCTTTGGTGGGGGGGGGCATGGTACAGGCTCAGCTTGGTGTTCTCCCTGGAGGCAAACAGGTCCACCAACGGTTTGCCCCAACAGGAGAACAGCTTGTAAGCCAGCTCTGGATGGAGAGACCACTCGTGGGATGTCTGGCCTAAGCGGCTGAGAATATCCACCAGTTGGTTCGACACTCCTGCCACATGGATTGCAAGGAGATCCGCCTCCAACCGGCTGATGAGGGTCCACATTCGGAGCACCTCCTTGCATAGCAGACGGGAGTGCGTGCCGCCCTGTTTGTTGAGGTAGTACATGGTTGTGGTATTGTCCGTCTTGAACCACTTGATCCCGGAGCTGAGGAGTGAAAGTGGACAGGGCTAGTCTGACTGCTCTGAGCTCCAACAGGTTGATGTGGCATCGGGACTCCTCAGGGGTCCAGAACCCATGGGCCCTGCTGTCCCCCATGTGGGCTCCCCAGCCCATGAGAGAGGCAAGCTGAGAGTAGGTTCTGAGAGCCAGATCCCTTGATCTCTCCACCTCCTGAGTCTCTGGAAACCGAGGTACCAGTTTGCAGCGACTGGATTATCCTGATGGCATTATCAATTTCCTCAGCGGTAGGAACCGGAGGATTTGTCAGCTGCGTTTCCTTTCCCGAGTGCTTTTCCTTCTTCTTTTTATCAGATGCTGCTGGTTCAGTGGCAGTCTCTGCAGTGTGCTTTCTTCCCAGGAAACCTACACCCCTGTCAGAGGGCTATTCATCTGGTTCCTTAGGTTTTTCTTTAGAGTGAGAAGGAGTCGGTTTATCCAAGGTCGGGTCAGCAGCCTTATCTGACATCTTTTCCCTCAGTCGGTTCAATCGCCTATCAAATGTCGACTGGGGAAAATGTTTTACAAATTTCACAATCTGCATTCTGGTGGTCAAACCCTAGGCAGAAAACACAAATTAGGTATGGATCAGCTTTAACAAATGGTTCACCACACTCTGTGCAATGCTGAAAACCCATAGGGCCGATTCTTTTCTTGGGTTGTGACATAACACAAAAAAAAAAGTTGAACTGGGTTTCTCTGAGTCAAATACACACACTTGTAAACAAAGACTTTTTTTTTGTGGTCGGGTCAGCGAACAAAGCGAGAACCGAGAGTTACCCTGGTTCCCAGCACAAATTAAATGTAAATAAGAAACCAGCCCAGAGAAGTAAATTTTTAAGATATTTACCGTTTACCGAAGAAAATACAAACAAAAATTCGGTTTCTTCCCGGTTGTGAAGAACCAGCAAGGAACTGAAAAACTTACCGAAACAACATTAAATCTACACTAATCTACTTGTAATACCAAGGACAGTGCTTTAAAAACTAAAAGAAATAATCGGTACTTGAAAGATGAAGGAGAGCTCTTTGAGGCTTCTTATTTAAGCAAGTGGTGTAAAGAATCTGATGATTGCAGGATGCATTCCAGGGCCAGTGGTTTGAAAACTAAACCCGTGCCTAGCATTCCATCATTAGCATAGGTTCTATTGACCATTTCAGCTCTGGGGCAGTCCTATGGTGAGACCATACTGCGTATGTCAGAATACAGCAAGATTTCCTGGGGTTTGAATCTAGTTTTACATTTCCTTCATAAAACAGCAGTCACAGCTCAAGAGAAATAACTGTAACTCATAGGAATGCCTACGTTTTTCCACTGCCAGATTTCAGTAAATAAAACCTGTAAAGTGCTTTTTGCAGCAGTAAATAATGTGGAAAAATAAGTTTCAAAACGTTTAACAGAAAACAAGTTATTATTGTGTTACAGTGTAAGAATGCTCTTGTGTAGATATACTGATCAGCAACACTACCCTGAAGACTGATACCCTTACCTGCCAGTGTCCCAGCCGCACTGCACTGAATAGTGGGACTACCCCACGTCGATTTGGCTGTGACACTGCTGCTCCTTGCTCCAAAAGCAGTCGACAGACCTCCAGCTTCCCACGTCCAGCCGCAGCCGTCAGAGCTGTCAAGAAGAAGAATGGCAGCAACAGACAGAATTACAGCGAGTTCAACAGAAATTTAGGACCACACAAAGTCACGGGGTACGGGGGAGACTTTTGTTCTGTATGTCAAAAAGAAGCTTTCTGCTGTAAGAAAAAATGGAAATTACGTACCTACCGTAATTCTGATCTTTCTGTGTATCTTCACCATTCATCACCTTTGGGTACTTGGCTGGAGGTTATAACCCCTGGGAGCTTTTTTTTGGGGGGGGAGATGGGCGGAGTCGACGCACCATCAGTGCCGCCCTCGAGGCTGACGCACTGCATGGCACTTGCAGGTTGGCCATTTGGTGTTGTCGACTCCGCCTCCCGCCAGTTCTGAGTCGCCATAGAGGTGAGAAAAGGGTTGGAGGGTGGGACAAGGAAGTCCAAGGACAGACAAAGGAAAAGATATATAAACTAAAAGGAGAAATAAACTACTGAGAGGATAGGAACAAGGGATTGGGTAGGGGCCCCAATCTCGAAGTAGAATAGGAGGAGGGAGGGTTAAGGATTTTTAGAAGTAAGGATAAGAGTGAGAGGGGGGAAAAGCAGGAGAAACATACCCTGTAACCTTGACCTGTCTCCAGATTGTATAGGAACTGCGAAGATGTAGCCAAAAGGCTAACTGCCAGAATTCAAGGAACAGAATCACTGGCAGTAACTTCCACAAAGCAGAATCGGCTATTCTGAAAGAAAAGGCAGGATGCAGGGATATCTCCCCCCTCTCAAAAGGAGATTTTGGTGTAAGAAACCTAGTTTCTTAAATTAGTTGAGGTTATGTCCAAAGGACAAGGAAATCAAAGGATTGACGGGGAGAAGGAAAGAAAGGAGGGCAACTGCCAACCCCCACCCCACAGTGGTGAAGCCGAAGCACTGAAGAAGGAGTGCCCCACATCCTGACCACTCTGCCCCTAAAGAAAATGATCCCCTACGTGCCCCCAGTTTACCCCACTCCTGACTAACAGAAAGGAGGGGGGCGAGGATGGGCACAGAGAGGGAGGGGGACCCAGAGACTGAGGCCCCAGGGGGATGGAGGATGGAATTGTGATGAATGGTGAAGATACACAGAAAGATCAGAATTACAGTAGGTACGTAATTTCCATATCTTATGTGTGTCAATCTTCACCATTCATAACCTTTGGGTGAGTGCTGAGCCCTCCTGAAGGGGGATTTTAACCCTAAGGGGCTGAGTCCCTTAGCTCTCAGTGGGTGACACACTAAGAGGGAGAACCTTCAAGAGTCTGGAGAGGTCAGAGAGTGGGGAGAATGAGACGGGGACCCCTCAGGAGGTGGTAGTAAGTTGCCCCGACAGATGCCATCTCACCCTACAGGAGAAAAGATAGGTTCTCTGGTGAGCGAAGTTAATCACCATACGCTGGGCCAAGGGTGACAACCGGGAGAGACGCAGCCATGCTGTCTGCCTAGTGCAGATCACTGTCCCTACGACCCTGGTAGCTACCTCACTGGCGTCATATGATGCCCTTGTTTGGTGCCTTGCTAGCTCTAGGTCACGTGCAGATAATGCAATGGCTTGTCTGGTTTGCTCCGTGTGAGGCATCAAGGCTAGGAGTTGACCAAGCCTGGACCACAAGAACCTGTCATAGGATGCGTAGTGGGCCTGATGTGCTGCAATAGAAAGCAGCAACCATGCCGAGTAGAATGTCCTCCTCCCCCAGAAGTCAAAATCCAAGGAATCTTGATCTGGGGGCTGATCACGGTGCAGGGCGCAAAGCCCATCTGGAGTATCCAAATGCATCAATCCTGACTGGGGATAAGGCATGGAACCTGGAGACTCCAGGGGGGGCACAATACCACTGGCAGAGATCCCTAGGGGCTGGGACTCTGGAAAAGGGTCTCTGCCAGGAGCGCAATGACACCTCCCGAAAAGGAGCAGGCCAGGGGGGCACCACACGTCGAATGCTCCGGATTGTGTTGGGTGGGTGGGGTGATGCACAGGTCCTCCAACATCCTCATGAGGAATCGCTGATACTCAGCGAGATCAGCAGCTGGAGAGATGTGGACAGACGGCTCCTCTCCCCCAGAAGAGGGGGATGAGAATTTAGAGGACCTCGGAAGTTCAGTAGCTGACTGCTCAGGGGGAGGTTGAAAAGCCTGTCTCTCCATAGCCCTGACGTAAGTGGGAAATTGAGCAGCCACCACTCTGAACTGCGCCCAGGAGAGAGGTCCGCTAGGATCAAAAATACCGCCTGGGCTAGGGAGCGCACCAGGAGCCCTAGGGAAAGAAGGAGTTCCGGAAAACTCCACAGCCGACAGCTGATCAACCAAACTGGAACTGCCTAGGCTGCGCCCTGAAGAATCCCCCCTGTGAGGTGACCTCTCCAAAGAATGGGGCCCTCTCGAAGAAACTGAAAGGGAAAGGTGGAGATCCGCGCTACGGCTTCTCCCAGAGCCTGGGTGGACTCTGGAAAAAGGCCGCCACATGGACCCCATACCTCTTGACCCCTCAGAATCCAAGAGTGCCCTCCTCCTTGAGAGAGCCAGCCTAGGTAGCTGGCAGCCCTGGTCGGCCCCGAAGGAGCTATCCAGGGAGCAGCACCCTCCCCTCTTGTGGGTGCTCCGATCGGCCCCAAAGATGGGCGATCCAGGAACACCATCCGAGTGGGTACCACCACTGATGGGTCAGAGAACCCTCTGAGACCAGGCTGCAGAGCAACAGAGGCCTGCACCACTGCCTGCTGGTCAGCACCCCTGATCCTGGTCCCGGGAGTCACTGCCCGCTCCTCAGAGGGGGGCTGGCCCCATTTTGTCGAGGACACTACCAAGGTGTCCACATGAGCAGCCAACTCCAAGGAGTCAGACTGCCTGTCTGACTCAGAGTCCAACTCCTCCTCTGAAGAGGTGAAGACTGAAGTTCTGTGCCAAACAGTGCGTCGAAGCCCGCTACCATCCTGACTGAAAAGGACACCAGAAACAGAAATTGCACCAGAGGCAGTGCAGACGTCCCCAACAGCACCGTGAACGGTGCCAGAAGAGGACGCGGCTCCAACAATGGCAGCAGCCTCAGAGTCGAAGCCTGTCACGGTGATGTCTCGGCCCACAGCGCGGTGAGCAGCACCGAGACCAGAGACGGCGATGATGATGGCCCCGACCATGCTCTCGGCGCTGCAAACGGTGCTGAGGTCGGAGACTTCCATGGCATGACCCACCTCATGGTGCCGCAAGCGGCATCGAGGACAGAGACGGCCCTGACCATGCTCTTGGCACCGCGGATGATGCCAAGTTCCGAATTATGGCACCGCGTAGAAACATGCTCGGAGCCAAGCTGCTCCAGCAACTGGACACGGTGCCGCGCCCACCATGGCACCGCGGACAGTGCCAGGGCAGAGACAATCAGGACAGCACCAGAGAGTCTCACATCGGCGCCTACCAGCACCATTGGTGCTGAGCGACGAATCGCATCATGACGGCGCCATCAGGGCTCACTGCACCGCTAACGCGCCAAGGCCCAAAATGGCACCGACAGACGGCGCTAAGGATGGTGCCAACTCCAGGCCTTCTGAGCCATGGGTACGACATTGGGGAGCCTTTGCCCCAAGGAAGGTGACTGTCAAGGCAGTGCCTCCCGCCTGTCCCGGGGGTGACGGACTGGGCCTCTGCCACAGGTAGGCTACAACCCCTCTCTGTGGTCCATATAGAACTGGGAGGGACGTGAGAGAAGGCCGGAGCAGCGGCTTGGCCCGACAAGTCGCGCGCCCATCCCCTAAAGTCGGCGGAGTCGTCCCACTTTCCCACGCGCTGCGTTCAATGACATGCTGTCCATGGAGAAGCAGGCTTCACACAACCATGTCATGTAGTGGGCTAAGACAAGCGAGGCAACGGTCATGCTGGTCGGCGACGGAGTACTTACTACATGGGCACCCGGGACGGCAGCCATCCTGCCTCCACAGTTTTCTTGCCCCTGACCGAGACATGACCTACGGAAAAAGAACACCAAACAAGACCAGACGTCGCAAAATAAAATAGAGAACAGTCTTACCAGGCGATGTCGAGTAGGGCTAACAGAACCGGCAGGATACTAGGAGCTGATGGACTTCGACGCGGAGTAATAAACGGAGTCGACACTACGACATGCAGGCTTCAAAGGTAGGCCTCTAGAGAGATTTTCTTCAGTAGCTTCCCATGGGGTGACCTCAACAGTGGGAGACGAAGAAGTGGTGAGAGGGTGGAGTCGACAACACCTAACGGCCAAGCCACGAGACCTCGAGTGCGGTGCCGATGGTACGTCAACTGCGCCCATCCAAAAAAAAAAAAAAAAGCTCCCGAGGGGGTCATGAACTCCAGCCAAGTACCCAAAGGTGATGAATGGTGAAGACTGACACAGATAAGATCTGCCTTTTTCAACAGTTTACTAGAGATAAATTTCTCTCTTTAAACAATGTATACTGTGTTTGCCTGTGGTACTATACTGACTGTATACTACGTGCGCAAATCATACCTCTCAGCTGTTCCACAGTGTGTGGAAGTGTACGTAATGTTACCATCCAGAAGCCCTGTATCCAGTTGGAGATGGTAGGGAACCAATTTAAATTAGGACATGTTTGCAAATACGTATTCGTACCTGCTTATGAAACAGGTGGCAGACATTAAGGACCTAGAGTCCCTTCTGACCTTAAATTACATGCAACTATGCAAAGTACCATACCACCTTCTACACCCGAGATTAAGCTCCTATTAATCTGTTCTACTCATTAAAGAGTGGGCATTGTGGAAGTGAAAGTGAAAATTTCAACTTTTGCAGAGCATCTGTCTCCGTGACGGGATGCTTACCTGTTTATTTAAATATTACACCCAGGAAAACAGGACAGGAGGCTGGCAGGGAGAGCAACAGAGCACTGACTAGAAAGCTCTCCTCCAAAGGAAGGGTTCATTGAGCACCAGTCTTGAACGATTCCTGGTGGTGGCTTGGTGGAGGGACACTTAGTGGCATGGGTGGCCACCAACTACCAAGCCCTGCCCACAGGACACAGCAGCAGGTACACTACCACAGGTGGTTGGAAGAGAGGAGATGGGGGGGGGGGGGATAGGAAAAAAAGGCCCTGTTCCATGCATCAAATGATGACCCTCAAGCTCCTTCCACACCACCCAACCCTCAGCATAATGGCACCGCACCTTGATTATCATCCCAATGTGGGAAGCACCTACTCCCTCTGTGGCAGTGATAGGCTGGAACAGTGAGGCGAAGAATGACCCGGGGAGTCAGGAGGTGGAGGTTGGTAGCTGGAGGAGAGTACAGCAGGTAGCAAGGACTTTGTGGGGGCATAGGGCAGAAACACTGGAGGGGGACGGATAGAACAAATATATATATATATATATATATATATAATAATACCCAGGAAAGATGCACTGAATCATCACCATGTACAATCTCATTTTCAAGCACGTTCTAGTTAGGTGAAAAGCAGCACCAAAAGAATGTAAGTTACAAAATCACACATGTGAAAGACTTCAACAGTTATGTCAATGTGTCATATACGTTATTTTTAAATCAATAAGAGTTAGCACCCTTAATGGTATAGTACAGTTACGTAAGAACTTACTGTAACAGTAGATCTTCGAGAACAGCTCTTGCAGCAGGTTACCTCTTGAACCAGGTAAGACTTCCCTGAACCACGGGACTGCTGACAGCCATGCCACTGGCCCCACGGTATCTGTACCGCACCCTGATTGGACGCTCTCTTGCCTCCTGCTCGGGGATTGGCTCTTGAGCCAGTTAAAACTTTGCTCTGCTCTGGGCTGCTGCGCCCATTCATTTCTATGGCAAACGGCTGAAATTTTACGCTCGCCCCCCCCCCCCGACCTTAACTTTACAGACCTTCCTCCATGCCCCTGGTAGCTCCACCCCCATTTGTGCTCCATTGGGTACCTGTTTGGGACCCCCCTCCCCATCTTTTAGTCGCCACCTCCCACTCCCTGGCTGCCTGGCCTTCCTGGTTGCATCCTCACTTCCCACTGATCCAGCTACTGCTCTTCCGCCCCCTCCTCCTAGCCCCGCCAGCCTGTCTTAACCCCTTCCCTCCGCCTACCCCGAATCCTACCTTAATCATGCGCCTCCATCGTTCTCTACTCCTTATTCTAGTTCTTCCTACCTGCCTTCCTCCCCTACTGCACGCCCCAAAAGCCTGCTTTCCCTCCCCCACAGCTTCCACATTCCTACATCCTTCCCCCACATAGGCACACTGCATACTGGTCACTGCCTCTTGCCCAGGGTCCATCCTACCGCCATGAAACTGTCCTACACCCACACTGGTCCTAGCCCTCCACTCTGGTCCCCCCTGTCTATGCTTACCCTCACCCACTATTGTCGATACTCGGCAATTTCCCGAGATGCTAGCAGGCGAAAGCATTCCCTTAAAGAAATATGCTGCAGCTCCTTGAGGCTAGTCCTCCTCCTCCTAATGCTGTCAGGCAACGTGCACTCAAACCATGGCCCATTCTGCTCTAAAGCCACTAATCTGAGCAAGCATTCGGGTGCCCTCTCATTCATATCAATCAACATCTGCAGTCTCCTTCCTAAAATGGATGCCCTACAGGCCTTCACCAGCCAACACTGCCCTGACATCCTGGCAGCTGTCGAAACCTGGCTCACGCCATCAGTACCGAACCATGCAATCAGCCTTCCTGGCTACAATGTCTTTAGGCTGGATCGCCTCTCCAAAAGAGGCGGGGGCTGCGCTCTCTACCTAAAAGACTCCATACAGGGGCACCACATCATTACCTCAGTCCAACCCACAACTGCTCAGATACTGCCAGTGAGAATCCTCCTCGGAGCCCAAAACAAAACCCTCACTGTTGCCACCATCTACATCCCTCCCAAAGAACAGGAAATTGGTTTAACAGCTGTTCTTGACTTTGTAAAGCCACTCCCACCGGACACCGAATCCATCCTCCTAGGCGACTTCAACATCAACTGGCCTGCGGTCGATGCTGGTGCACACAGGGATACCATTGCTGCGGTGAACCTCACACAAATGGTTGACCAGCACACTCTTGGACTGGATCCTTACCAGTCACCCATCACGGATATCTAACACTGATGTCCTCCCTCACTCTCTCAGCGACCACTCCCGTTAGCTGCACCTGGTCAAATAAATTCATCAAACAACCACCAAAAACTATCACCAGCAGGGTTCTACCCAGTGGTCACCTTCCTCAACTCAAATCCCACCTCCTCCATCAAGACTGGTCCCCTATCTTCAATGCAACCAACATAAACACTGCCCTTGACCACTTCATAAACATCTTCACTGTGGCCTGTAACACGTATGCTCCTATTAAGAAACGCAAAGTCAAATCACTCAGTAACCCTTGGCTCACAGGTGACCTCCTCAGGATGCTAAAAACAAGAGACCACTTATAGGAGCTGGCCAGAAACTCTGGAAGGTAAAACGACATCCAAAACTACAAATGTGCCTGCAAAGACTGCACCAAAACCATCCGGCAAATGAAGTCCGCCTACTATAAGCGTGCCCTCACAAACTCCCTGGGGCAATGGTCGGGAATTCTGGAAGAACATAAAGGAACTCACCGGGAATCCACCCAAACCCCCCCCCATCAATACTCAACATCAACGGAACCACAACCCTCAACCCAAAAACCATTGTGGATACCTTTAACAAAGACTTTACCAACCTCAGCGCTGTCCTACCCCAGGACTACTTCAAAGATGGTGAAGCCCCTCTGTCCGCAATGAACACTACTCCTACCAGCTCCCCCCGCTTCTACTTCAAAGCAGTCAAGGCTCACCAAGTACGCAAATATGTTACCAAAGCCCTTGGTAAATCAAGATTCAGTAATGACTCCCTCGATCTCAAAATCCTGTCTCTCACACTTGATGAAGTGCTTAGTCCTCTGACCAGAATTTTCAACCTCTCCCTCGGCCTTAGCCAGGTCCTGGACAGATGGAAATCTGTCACTGTCACCCCAATCCACAAAAGTGGTGACAAAACTGCCCATGATAACTATAGACCTATCTCCCTACTACCCCCACTCTCCAAGGCACTAGAACGCATGGTCCCGGACCAGCTCACAGAATACCTGGATATGTACAACATCCTGTGCAAGCAACAACACGGGTTCCACAAAGGTCACAGCACCTCCACAGCCCTACTTGAATTCATCAGCGCAATCCACAACGCACCTGACTCCGGTGAACTACTAGGCTCAATCTACATTGACTTAACTAAAGCCTTCAACACCGTCAATCACCGCCTCCTGCTTGTCCAGCTGCAGAACACTGGGCTGTCAACCGACTCCATGGGCTGGTTTAAGAGCTACCTTGAAGAACGGTCCCAAACAATAAAAAACGCTGATACACTCTCGGACCCTAGACCGGTCCGCTCGGGAGTCCCCCAGAGTTTCATTCTGGGACCCCTCCTCTTCAGCCTATTCCTAAACTCACTACCGGACAGCTGCCCAGAACAAATAATTCTCTAAGCCGATGAGTCTGTGATCCTCACCTCAGACCCTGATCCAATCCAATTACAAAATAAACTTCAGCGGGCCTTCTTCTCCATCGAGTCCTGGTTCCTAAATCATAAACTGCTTCTCAATCAGAAAAAAAAACAAGTCTATGGTCTTCTGCAGTCCCCACAACAAAAACAACAACTCCACCTCTCCATTGCAAAAGAACAAGGAGCCATCCTAGAGCAAACACAATCGTTCAAGTACCTCGGCATCACCCTTGATCCCCACCTCTCATACGCTGTCCATATCAGCAATGTTGCAAAGTCTGCCAATGCAAGGCTAGGCATATTATTCCAGCACAGGAAACACCTAACCCCAGAAGCACTGTCAGTGGCCGTCCAAAGCTCCATCATCAGCATCATAGACTATGGTCTTATCATATATGGGTCTGCAACTACCACTGCTCTCAAATGTATCGCAACCTCCCTGAATAAGGCCTGTCGTCTCATCACTGGCTCACATTGCAGTACCCACACATATGACCTTTATTCCCAATCTGGATGGCTTCAACTGGACAAACGCATAAAATACCAAACCTGCATCATGGCCAAGAAAATTATAATGGGTCTTGCCCCACCTCATGTCTGTGCCCTCCTTAAGGCTAGACATAGGAACGTCACTACAAGGAGATCCAATTTCCATCTACTACATATCCCACAATGTCGCATGACCCAAGGACAAAGATCATTCGCCTATCGGGTATCCAACTGACTCAACTCACTTGGCAGTGACATAGCGACTGCTCCAATACTCGGCCTCTTCAAGTCCAAGCTGCACCGCTCACTGCTTGTATCCTGCGATTGTCCATCTTACCATTTCCACCATTCCAGCTGCACATGCCCCAGCACCCAGCACTTACAATCAGTCTTTGCACCCCTAGCACCTTACCTGTCATATTCCCTCGACAAGGCCCCCTGGCTGCACTGTCTCCCTCCCTCGCCCAACTCCCCCCCATATCTCCACTCCTGCCCCTGCCACCCAACCACCTCCCGTACTCCACCTTACCCTCTGCACCTCACACCCCTCTTTGATCTCCTACCTCGCTTCACCCACCCCTTGTCTTGCTCATAGCTCAAGTCTTTGTACTGGTTATTACATGTCTGTAAGTCAATGACTATATGTTTGTAACTAAAAATGATGACTGTTGCACATGCTGACGTGGAACCTTTGTAAAAGAGCCTCGGCTCAAAGGTATTGTAATCCTAGATTGAAATAAATAAAATACACTATTAGAACTGAAGCTGGCAGGCGCCAGAGCTCCACGGAAATATTCTAGCTAGCAGTATCCAGTGGGGGACCGCCCCCAACGTCAGGCATCACATAAAAGGGGGCGGATCCCCAGTTCTCCCGCCAGAGACTCCCGGCACAAAGGTGACTTCTGAAGGGGAGACCGAGGATCTGCTTCCAAAGGAAGGTTGGTAATATGATGGCATCAAAGACGCTGTAGCCTTGAAGCTAGGTCAGAAGACTCGACCTCCAGAGGGGAAGGTGGGAGGGAAACTACCTGCTGCAAGAGCTGTTCTCGAAGATCTATTGTTACAGTAAGTTCTTATGTAACTGTACTATCTTACTTAGAGAAACAGCTCTTGCAGCAGGTTACACCATTAGGACTGATTCCCAAGCAGTTAGGGAACTATTTCCTTATCGGAAGGAGGATAGGAGAGATGTTGATCAGATTTTAGGACAAAAGTCCCTGAAGGACTGCCAAGTCGAAACCTGCTCTGCGTCTAGAGGCAATATCTAAACTGTAATGCCTGATGAAGGCGTGTATAGAGCTCCAGGCTACTGCTGCACAGATGGCTGCTGTAGAGATGTTCTTGAGCTCCGCGAAGGAGGTAGCCACCCCCTTCATGGAGTTACCTTTTACCGGTCCCGGTAAAGGTTTGTTACGCTTCTGGTAACAGAACAAAATACATTTCACTAGCCATCTGGAGAGCGACTGCTTAGACATAGGTGCACCTTGCATCCAGTGTGAAAGAAAGAAACAAAGAGCTGGTCTGACTTGCGATGGGATCTGGTTCTAGCCAGATAGTATCTGAGGCTCCTATGTACGTCCAGGGTGTGTAGCAGGGCTTCTCTTCTGTTGGAATGACTGGGGTAGTACACTGGAAGGTCAATGTCCTGGTTGAGCGTGACGGCTGAGACCACTTTGGGAAGAAACTTAGGATTTGTCCTTGAGAACACCCTGTCCTTGTGAAAAACCAAATAAGAATCTTTGCACATAAGTGCATAAAGCTCAGAAATTCTTCTGGTAGAAGTAACGGCAACTAGAAATAGCGTCTTCCAGATGAGGAGACGCAGCTCGCAATCCACGGCTGGTTCAAAAGGGGACAGTGTAAGCTGCTCTAGGACAAAGGGGAGATCCCAAGGTGGAATCTGGTCTTTGATGGGAGGTCTCAAGTGTAGGATGCTGCGTAAAAAAACGCGGGAAGCCTCTAGTTGTGCTAGACACCTGTGACCTACCAGTGAATGGTACGACGAAATGGCGTAGAGGTGTACCTTGATGGAGGAGTAGGCAAGCCCTGCCTCATAGAGGAATAGGAGGTAATCTAAAACTGACCTCTCTGAGCAATCCAATGGGGTCAATCCTTGCGCTTGAGCCCAAATACAAAATCTTTATGGCGTAGGTGGTGTGAGTGGAGGGGTTTCTGGCCGCCACCAAAACATCTGCAATGTCCTGAGAGACCCCAAATCTCATGACTGCTATGTCCTTAGCAGCCAGGCATGCAGGTTCAGAGACCGAAGATCCAGATGGACTAAGTAGCCTGCCTCCTGGGACAGTAGGTGAGAGCTGAATGGCAGAGGCACTGGAGGTTCCTGGGCCAGTTGGTGCAATAGAGGGAGCCAAATTTGCCTGGGCCAAAAGGGTGCTATCATAATGAGAGATGCCCGCTCTTGACAGAGCTTCAATAGAACCCTCTGGGTCACAGGGAAGGGCAGGAAAGCATAGAGAAACCTGCGCATCCAAGAGAGGGACAACATGTCTTGCCAGAAAACACCAAGCCTTGGATCTAGCGAGCAGAAATTGGACAGTTTTGCGTTGGATGGGGACGCGAAGAGGTCTAATTCTGGTGTCCCCATCTGCGAAACAGGTACTCTGTGATGTCCTGAAGCAGTTCCCATTTGTGGACTCTCGCCTGTGATCGACTTAGACTGTCTGCGATAGTGTTGTCCACTTCGGGAACATGCACTGCAATGATTTCTGCGCCATGTTGTAGTACCCAATCCCATACCCTTTGGCCTCCTTGCAAAGGGGGTAGGAATGAGTGCCTCCTTGTTTGTTGAGATAATACATCACTGCGGTATTGTCTGTTTGTAACAGGAGGGTACCCAGTGGAATCTCCGACTGGAAGGCCTGTAGAGCATACAGGACAGCTCTCATCTCTAGAATGTTTATGTGAAGGTGAGATTCCAGAGACGACCAGGAGCCTTGAATCCTGACCCCGTTGAAGTGAGCTCCCCATCCGGACCCCGAGGCATCCGTGGAAAGAATCACTGTTGGAGGCAGCGCTACCAAGGTGACTCTTGTCAATAGATGCTCTGGGATGAGCCACCAATGCCAGTCTCGGATGACGGCATTCATGATCCAGACTGGAAGCTGCAGTTGATCTTGCTTTTGGTCCCATTGGGCCCGCAACATCCAATGGGTGACCCACATATGGAGTCAAGCTAGGGGAACCGATGCAATGGCAGCCATCATGTGCCCGAGCAGGCAAAGAATGGTCCTGGCTGGTACCGCTTTCTCTTCCATTATGGCCCTTATGAGGGATCTGATGTGTTCCACCCTGTCCTGAGGAAGGAATGCCCTCCCTTGCGTGGTGTCTAGAATTGCCCCTATAAACTGCAATTTCTGAGACGGAAGAAGGTACGACTTCTCCTGAATGATGGTGATGTCCAGTGATTGGAAGAGGGAATGGGTATCTGGATCATGGACATCAGGGCCTCCCTTGAGGGTGCCATAAGGAGCCAGTCATCTAAGTACGGAAACACGTAGTGGCCCTGTCTCCTGAGAGCTGCTGCCACGACTGCCATACACTTCATGAACACCTGAGGTGCCAAGGACAGTCCGAAGAGGAGAGCTCGGAACTGGTAGTGGCATCCCAGAAACTTGAAGCGCAGAAACTTTTGATGCGCTCGAGCGATCAGGAGATGTACAGTAGGTAGGTGTCCTGCATGTCCAGCGACGCAAGCTATGTGCCCTCTTTGAGCATGGGAATGAGGCTAGGGAGGGTCACCATGCGGAAGTGCTTGTACAACGCAAAAGTGTTGAGATCGCTAAGGTCTAAAATCGAGCACAAGTCCCCTGTCTTCTTTGGGACCAGGAAGACGTGAGAATAGTATCCTTTTCCTCTCTGGTTCCATGGAACATAGTCTATGGTCTCCTTGTCCAGGAGTGCCGAGATCTCCAGCTGGATGAGCAGGGCATGCTGACCTGAACAGCAGGAGAGCAGGGGAGGTCTTGACGGTGGGTGGTCGAGGAACTCAATAAGAGTGCCCTCGACTTACCAGCTGCAACACCCACCGGTCAGAGGTTACCCTCTGCCATCCCGAAAGGTGATGAGAGATGCAACTGCTGACCTTCTCTTAACTTAGATCTAGAGGAGGGGCGGGGGCTGGGAAGTAGTCACGCTGTGGTGGTATTTTTCCCTGCAGGCTGGGTAGATTTAGGATGTTTTTGGCCCTGGCCTGCGGGGAACCTAGCCTGACCTTTGCGACCGAAGCTGCTCCTGGGTTGCTGGGTAGCCGGCCGCAAAAACGGTTTTGGTTCCTATGAAAGGAACCAGATTTGGGCCTGTACAGTCCTGACTGCCTTCCCGGCGTCCTGTAGCCTGGTGATCACCCTTTTGGATTCCTCACTGAACAGGACTGCTCCACTGTAAGGGACATCCAAGATGTTCTTTTGGATGTCTGGGGGTAAAGTCGGAGACTCTTAGCCAAGAGTGTCTCCGGAGACAAACGCCTGTGGCTGCTCCCCTGTCCACCGAGTCCCCATGTCTGACCCGGTCTGAAGGAGGTTAAGCAATTCATCCTTCTTATCGTCATCTGGGAAATCCTTCATAAGGTCTTGGCCCTGTTCCCAAAAGCATTCTGAAACTGCACCATGTGCGTTGGGTAGTTCAAAGACCTTATAGAGCATGTAGCAGCCGCGTACATGCATCTTCCCATGGAATCTTAATTGCTTAGATTCCTGGTCCAGAGGCTGGGTACTCAGGTGTTGAGGCCACTGAGAGTGATCATGAGATGCTGTTATGACCAGGGAATTGGCCAGGGTTTGTTGCGCCAAATATGGGTCCTCCAATGGAGCCCTGTAGAGGCGGTCAGCCTTTTTTTGGAACTGCCAGAGTCGAATGTGGATGCTTCCAAGCAGCCTTGGTGACATCCATAAAGGTGTCCACCAACGGTGGGACCACCACAGGCTTTGGCTCCTTTTGCCTGAGATAGCGGGCAAGGTGTTGTCTCTCAGGGTCATGAATTCTGAGAATGAGGGATCATCCGGTGGTGACCTGGGGAGGTCTCATGGGTCAGGTGATAGGGGACTGAAGGGGGATGGAGACCTGGAAGTGTCAGACGTGTCCGGCCTGGAGTCATCCCCCGGAGAGAGTCGTCTGCCTCTGGGTCGTTTAGGGCTAGGGGACCCTGAGGGAGACCGTGATGGGCATCTCTTTCGCTCTCTGGACCTGCCCCTGGGAGGTGGAGTTGGCTCCTTAGGGGTTGGGGGTCTTTCACCCTAAATGCCTAGAGGAGGAGGTGGATGTGGTGGTGGAGAGGAAGAGGCTTGGTGGGCACCACATCCTTTTTAATGGCATCCCACCAAAAAAGTAAACAGGTCTTTGACCTCCTGCAAGTTCATACCTGATGACGGGCTGGGCATCGGTGTAGGTCTGTCGACGGGGACGGGCGTCGGGTCCTGGTGAACCACCAGATCTGCTACGGTTCCCTGGGCAAGCCGGCGTCCTCTGTGGCGCCTGTCTGGTCATCAGGCAGCACGGTGACCTCTTCTCCAGAAGATCTCTGATGACCGGTGTCAGCCGGCGTCGGTGGTGCAGGCATCGATTCTCTAACCCATTTGGTGGGTGTTGGGTTGGACGCCCTCTTCGACTCCGACGTCCATTTAAGGGACATCAGCTCCGTTGTCTTCCTTTCCGGTGCTTTCGGAGGTTGGCAGACTGACCGGTGATCGGTGTCCTGGCATCAGTCTGACGCCCCGCTGGATTTTGAAGATGACTTGGCTTTGTGCAGGTCTGAGGATCCAGGCCGGGCAGCGGAATCAGGCGCTCGAGAAGTCTTAAGCAGGTGCAGCAAGGCTGAGGAGCCCCCTGCAGACCTTACCTTGATGGGGGGGCTGAGGCCCAGTCGGGAGGGCGATCAATCGAACTGCGTGGAGCTGGGCTGGCCCTAGACTCTAAGGCCCAGCTTGGTGATATCGACCAACCCAAGTCCCTATGCTTGTCCCGGTGCTTCCTTGACTTATAGGAGGATTCCCCCTTGGAGGTAGGTCCTTACTCCATCTTTCTGAGTTTTTCCTCAAGAAGGAACCCCTGAAGGGCCTTTTGGTGGTAGATCTTGGTTCTACTGTTGAACTGCTGGCAAATAGGACAGGCCTGGGTATCATGCTCCAGGCCCAGGCACCTCACGCAGGCCGTGTGGTGGTCGGCAAATGGGATCTGCTTGCCGCAGGCGCACTTGGAGGGGTGTCCTTCGATAGAAGATGCAGGAGAAGTAGACATGGAGTTTAGTAGAAACAAAGAAATTGTTTGATTGAAGATTTCATGCATCGTTCGTCTGAAAAGGTTTCCGTGAGGCTGATGCTGGCAAGTCGACGGCGGGAAAAGAACTGAGTTTGCTGGGGGACCGCCCCCTTTCATTTGATGCCTGACATTGGGGGAGGGGCCAGCATCGGGGGTGGTCCCCCGCTGGATAATGCTAGCTAGAATTTTTCCGTGGGGTCCTGGCGCCTGCTGGCTTCAGTCCTAATGGTGTAACCTACTGCACGAGCTGTTTCTTGAAGTAAGATCTAGGGGCTCTATATGCAAAAACTGTTCATGGGATGTCTTTACACTATTAGGAATCTGTAGCTTAATGCTGCTCTTGGATCTCAAATTATGTGGCACAGTACTTTGGTTTTGGTAGACTGCCACAAAACTAGCTGGAAGCTAGACATGCAAAATTCATAAACCTTCTAGTGGAGAGTGTCGGCCACCCCAACTGAGTAAACATTCTGCCCCATATTTGCTTTTTTTTTGTGGCTCTTCACCCATCTTCCAGCTGCCAGTCTCCGTCACTGCTAAGGCCATCTCTAGCCTAGACAAATTCTGCTGCTGTGAGCATCCTAACCGCCGGCTCCTATTCTGCCATGATTCCTTTTTCTGCCCTGGCATGGGGTCTTCTCTGCAAGCCTGCACAGAAAGAAGAATCACTTTATGGGCAAGATGGAGGAAACAGCATAGAGACAGGAGGTGGGCCCTGTAGGCATGGGGAGCAAGTGGCTATCATCTGACCCCTGGAATCAGCATATTCACTCTGCTTTCTCCCCCCCCCCCCAAAGGATGCCAGGTGAGTAACATCACATAAATCCTCCAAGTTCCAAATGTTCACCCATCCTAAGTATGAGAATGTCTAGATAGCTGTCTCTGTCTAGTAACGAGGCATTCATGAAGTGAGATACTGCAGCTCCCTCCAAGGAAGAGATTGTCTGGATGCTCAATCCTCTACTGCTGCCCTCTGCTCCTGCAAACCAGAGCTGCCACCATGCCATGCAGTCCCATGATGCTCAGAGCACTGGAGCGGGCCTTGCCTCACATCTGAGGATCAATGTCCCAAATCTGAGTGATGAACGATTGAGAGGTGTGCACTTAAGGGCCACAATGAGTTTTCCTGTTCGTACTACACAAAAATCTCAATAACACGACTACCAAGCTATTCTTTTTCAGTTCAATTAGTTTCAGTAAGATAATGTCCCACCAGGGCAAACAGGAAGCTAAGTCGTGATTGGAAGGTTAGCTGTGACAGGGTTCTGACTGTGATCTTTTGTCAAAAGGTAGGTTCTAATTTACTCTGGTTAGCCAACACAGGTAGAACTGCCAGTCTGAACCATAACATGGTCAGAGACTGATCCAGATTGGGTCAAATAACAGAATCAGATTGCTCAGACAATTTGTATATCATGTTTATGTTTCTAATAGTAATGTTTTTCTTCCAGCCAATGACTCTCTCATTTTTAAATGGAATAAAAATGAAAATTATGAACCTACTGTAATTCTTGATCTTCCTGTGTATCTTCATTATTTGTCACTGGTGGGTGACTGGCTGGAAACAAGCACCCCGCGGGAGCTTTTATTTTTGGAGGAGGGAGTAGCCAGTGCCGTTAGCACCATCCACGAGGCCGACACATTGCGTGGTGCTCACGGGTAGGCCAGTAATGGCCACTGGCTCCTATTCCACCATAGTTCTGCACGCTGGAGAGACAGAGGAAAAAGATGACAGAGAAAAACAAGGGTGGGGCAAGGGAGCCAGAGGGACAGCAAAAGCAAAGGATGTAAACTGAAAAAGGAATAGGCTGACCAGAGGATAGAGGAGAAGGATGACCCGGGAGGTTATGGGCCGAAAAGGCCCCAGTCCCTGGACGGCCGGAAAGGGCAGGAAAGAGAAGGGAGAGAGAGAAATAAATTAAGGGGAGAGGAAAGAAAAGGAGGGACTAACACCCATCCAGGACACAGAGCTTGCAAGAGCTGATCTACCAGGAGGCAACAGCCCATAACCTGGAAGTTTCTGAGGCAGAACTTGGGGGGTCATGAAGGATGGAAAAGGTCCCCCCTGGCCCCTAAGAGCATTGATTCCACAGCCCCGCTACTATTTACCAGGAGAACCCACAGGTTCCAGGGTGAGGACCCCATCTGTTTAACATGCATCTCCCCTCCTAGGAGACAGGAGAAGTAGAAATAACAAAAGCGGGCAGAAGGAGTTCCCCGCTAGCCCCAGCTCACCCCCATCCCAGAGGACTCAAGACTCGGCGCACCCCAAAGGGGTTAGTCAACCCCAGGGATCAGACCCAGGACAAGGAGGAAGGGCCCACCAGAAGTCCCCGCATTAGCCCAGACAGAAGCCCTACTCACCCGCCTCTGAGAACCTCTCAGATGTCTCCTAGGGAGAGGCCACAAAGAGAATTAGGAGGAAAACCCAACCGCTTCCCTGTAGAGGAGAGTGAGCAGGGTGGGGGCATGGCCCCAGGGACTGAGGCCTTATGAGAGGAAGGTGGATGGGATTCAGTGATGAATGGTGAAAATACACAGGAAGATCAAGAATTACGGTAGGTGCATAATTTTCATATCTTCTCCGTGTCAATCTTCACCATTCATCACTGGTGGTGAGATGAGCCCCGAAGGAGGCCAGTAATTACCTGAGAGAATAGTATCCCCAGCCCTCATGGGGACATGGGGGACGGATGACCTCCACCAACCAGGCCTGGGACTGATCAGGGTGAGGCAGGTTCCCCTGTCCCCTGGGGGATGGAAGGCGCCCCTGTAGTTCCTGTCTTGCCCTGCAGGAAAAGAGATGGGTCCCCTGGAAGCAGGAGGC
Source organism: Neoceratodus forsteri (assembly GCA_016271365.2). Taxonomy (NCBI): domain Eukaryota; kingdom Metazoa; phylum Chordata; order Ceratodontiformes; family Ceratodontidae; genus Neoceratodus; species Neoceratodus forsteri. The sequence goes on from JADMNL010000032.1 coordinate 63,456,007, forward strand.
CAGTAACCTACGCTAGGCCAAGAGTGACGACCTTGAAAGGTGAAGCCATGCCATCCTCCTAATGCAGATCACTGTCCCTGCAAGCTGTGAAGAGACTTCACTGGCATCGTAGGAAGCCCTTGACTGGTGCCTTGCCAACTCCAGACCTACAGCAGACAGGGCTATGGCTTGCCGGGTAGCCCCCAAATCGGGCAGCGATGCTAGTGCCTGGCCCAGCATCACCCACAGATGCCTGTTAAAGGCAGCGTGGTGTGCCAGATGCGAAACAATGGACAGTATCACCCACCAAGAGGAGAAAACTCACCACCCCAGACGATCAAACTCTGCAGAGTCAGGATCCAGGTGTCAGTCACGGACTAGACGTCTATGCCCGGTAGGGGTGTCAAAGATGTGTCAATCCTGAAGTGGGATGAAGCAGAGAGCTTGGTGACCCCTGGGGAGCACAATACCATCTCCAGCAGTCCGTGGGGGCTGGAGCTGTGGCATATGGGCTGGCAGTGCAGCCTAGAGGTTAGAGGAATGAGGTGTGAATGAGCTTGGTACATCCAGTAGACTAGACCTGAGTTTGGTTCTCACAACCTCCACTTGCATACTGTGTGACTCTGAGCAAGTCACTTAACTGCCCAGTGCTCCCAGGTCACCCCTGAAAACAGGCACTTGTGCCTAGTGGGCCATACCCGGTTACCAAAGACTAAAAAAAAAAAAGATATGGAAGCTGCCAGGTGCTGTAAATGACGCCTCCTGGAAGGGACCTGGCCAGGAAGGGACCACCAAATGGTGTGCCCTGAACACGCCCAAGAAGTTTTGCATCGAAAGCTTGGTATTTTGATAGGCAAAACAGGTACTATGCAAGTCCCTGACCAGCCTCACTAGGAAGCTCTGATACTGGGCCTGATCAGCGTCAGAGGATACGTGGACGGAAGACTCCTCTTCCTTAGTGGAGAAAGACAAGGAGGCTGAGGAACTTGCGGAGTCAGACCCCGGCTGTGGAGAGGAACCGGTCAAAAGATCTGTTTGTCCATAGCCCTAATGTACTGAGGGAAGTCCGCAGCCCAGGATCTGAACTGTTCCCAGATCAAAGGCCCCAAAGGAACAACTTGTCCTGGGAGAAGAGGAGCTGGATGCAACGGCATGGGTGAACCTGTCACCATACGTGACGTGCCTCTGCCATGGCTGGAAGACCCGACAAGCGATCCTGGCATAACAGGGAATCCGCAGGTCTGCAAAGTCACTGTCCCACTGAGAAAAGTAAAGCAGTTGTGATTGAGCCCTGTAGGGTAAGCTTTCCTATGAGGGGACTGGGGCTGCATGGATTCAGAAGGGCGGTCCCCAGCCCCACCCAGTGAGGACTTCCTCGAAGAAGACGACGGAGAGAACCTAGGCTCAGCACTGTGGCTCCTCCCCAGGCCCCAAGTCACAGAGAAGGGGGATTCGGTCTTGACCTTGAGAGGCGCGGATGGCACAGGGACAGCAGCTGACCCCTCCCCCAAAGCTCAGACTACCACACCCATAGCAGCGGGACTGCCAGCCTGCACCTGCCCCTTCAGGCCCCCATTGGCTCGAGAGTCGGCGTGGGCCGCAGTCACCAGAGCTGCACGTGAGAGCACTTGGGGAGGCGCAAGAGTGCTAGGCAGTGGAGAACCCTCAGAATCTGAGGAGTCACGCTGCCAGTCCGGATCAGCCTCCGTATCATCAGGCTCCAAAGAGGAGACAATCCAGAAGAGCTCCAGACCAGTGGCCCTGGGGGCTCTCCCGCTTTGGCGTTGCCCCGATCACCAGAGCTGCGAATGGCTCCGGGATCAAAGGCAGCGCTGAGGAACACACTGCGCTGGGACCCGCAGCCATGGGCACCGACAATTGGGGAGCCTGCACCTCTGAAGAGGTGACTGCCACAGCGGTGCTCCCAGCCCCCAGTGGAGCCAGACCGGACCTCCCGCACCACGGTAGAGACCTCCTCCATGGCAAGGCTAGAAGAAGAGGAGACCCCCCCTCTTCACCAGACCATGAAGGCCCAGGAAGGGACCTGGAGGAAGGGCCGAGGGTCATACGCTTGGACCAACGAGAGTGATGCCGCCCCCCGAATGTCAGTGGAGCCCTGCCGACCATCAACGCGTGGTGCCCCAGAATGCAGCAGTCCACAGAGAAGCAGGCGTTGCAGGTGCCCAAGGTAGGTGAGGCAAACATCATGCTGGTTGGTAATGGAGATTTGTTGGTCGTAGGAGCCCGGACCATTTTCTTAGAACTTTCCTGTCCTCAGGACCAGGCATGATGCAAAAGTAACTAAATTCAAAATACAGTTAAGACTCGATGCCACTTTATAAAAAGGAAAGATCTTACCGGTACCTGATGAATGGTGCTGAGTGGGCGGCAGAACCGAGGTAGAGTCGAGCGGAGTTGGTGTTGAAGCTTGGTGTTGAGAAGGATGGCTCAGAGAAGCGACGACTCCGAGGCTTCAACCATCGAACTAGGCCGCAGTGGCATAGAAGCAAATGAGAGCTGCAAGTGAGGTCCTGTCTCTAAGGCAGGAGAAGCAGAACTGAGGTGGAGGAGGAGCCAATGGCTGTAACTGGCAACCGTGAGCACCATGCAATGCATCGGCCTCATGGGCGGCGCCGGCTCCTCCCTCTTACCAAAAAAAAAAAAAACTCTCATACGGTGCTTGTCTCCAGCCAATCACCCACCACGGTGAAGACTTGACACAGGGAAGATCTCCAAATTCATGTTTATTATCTGGACTGGGTCAAAATGGGGCCACTGGCACTTCCGAACCTGGTCAATTCTTGGAGTGGGTCAAATCACAAATTACTTATTTCCAGAGTTAAGGCAGCCGGGGTCCATGATCTGACACAGAGACAGTCCACCCATTCCTATATTTAATAGAACTCCCCCCACCCCATGTACTGATACAGAAGGCAGAATATCACAGCAACTAAATGATGGTAAATTTACAGCATCTGGTAAAAAGACTATGTTTTTGGAAATCTTGTTTTTTATTTGTGGAAAGAAGTTCCACTTCCATGAAGAAACAAGACAGTTCAGGGAGCATGAGGCTAAGAAGACACGAAGATGAAAAAAGACAAGTGAGATTTTTTCATGTTTCTATATCCTGTCCAGCCTGTGCGATCATCTGCCTGACTGCTCATTGGTAAATGAAGGACAATCTCTGAAGCAAGTCGTCACACTTCCATTCGGGCCTCAGGCTACTTTATGAATTATGAATAGTCACACTAAGAAAGGAGATTTCTTTTTCCCCTTTCTGCCATGTTTTGATACTCCAATTACTCTGAAGCTGCCTTGGTGCAAAAAAGTGAATCTTGTATCAGCAGTAATCCTGTCAAAGTTGGTTTAGTGCTTTGTTAATTGTCACCACTAGTAGTCTCCAGGTTGTCACACAGCATACAGTCCCAGGATTCCATTGATAAGGGCGGACAATGTCACTGATCCAAGGATAATGCACAGAAATGCAATAGGACAATGCTGCTCAATGGCCTGCCATGCCAACGACCACATGAACCCAGGCAGCCGCAGTTGGAATGATCAGCACCGCCACTGTTAGCGTGTCCCAGCTCATGGAGAAAGTGGCGCCAAGTTCTGCCACCACAGCAGATCCTGTGTTGCGGGGGGCTGGGAGCCTGCTCTTCTGCAGGGGTTTGCAGTACATGTGTGAAGCTCAAAGGGCACCAGGGAAAAAATGGTAGCTGCCAGGATGACGATGCCAGCAATCCTGGAGCCAGCACCGCCAAAAGACCTCCAAAACACTAGATGAAGGTAGGTGGGCAATAGGGCTGGGAGTACGCTGGGGGCAAAGCTGTTCAGGAGCAAAAAATAGACAAGAAAATATGCCTAGTTTAGATGAAAATGGGGGAACTAAATATGGAAACCATATTAACTGCATAACATTGGAAAAGTGCCTAAAAATGTTACCCTGTGCAAGTCACTTAACCTCCCCAGTGCTCCCAGGCCTCCCCTGTAAACGTGTCTTGTGCCCAGCAAACCTGACTCAGTTACCAAACAATAAAAATAAACAATGTTTTTTCAGTTTTCCATGAAAATGCAGAGGCTTTGTAAAAGAAGTAACTTTAGTGAGGTGTAAGCCAAAACAGAATAGCAAAGGCAATACTGCTGCAGCCTGCAGAATATGAAAATTACATACTCACTGTAATTCTTGATCTTCCAGAATATCTTCGTCATTCATTCATACTATTGGGTCTATGCCGGAGGCATTAGGACCCCACAGGAACAAAAGCTTTCAAAGCTTAAAGCCAGGGGTCCGATCAGGACGGCGCCTGCCCACAAGGGGCAGACATATGACATGACCCTTGTGGACTGGCCAGCGACCAATGCTGGCCCCCCTCCAACTTCAGTTCTGTTAGCCAGGAGAGAAACAAAGTGGGAGAGAAAGAAGTGAGGGGCTAAAAATTGCCTAAAGGGACAAAAACGGATACAGGATATAAAAACAACAACAAAATAATAAAACCCAACCAAAAGAGAAGGGACGGGGGCTGGCCTATTAGTGTAGCAGTAAGGCTTCAGCTTGCAATGCTGATGCCCCGGATTCAGAACTGGACCCGAGGACTCAGAGGGCTGGCCAGAGGAAGGAGGACTGGGCTGCTCTCCTCCTCCGGGGCCGGGGGGGGGTAGGTGATTGTCCAGAGTTAAACTGACCTTTGGCGGAGGCCTGAGGGAGCAGCTACCAGAGCCTGAATAACAGGGAGGCATGCTGGGCGATGGCGCTTTGCGCCATTACGCCACACCTCCCATGGGGGTATCAGCATTTAGAAAAAAAATCCCTGGCTCCCTCAATGACACCCTGCCTGCTATGGCACTTGGTCACCAATCTGAGCATAGTGTTCCATCAGACTTGACTGGATCCCGCGTGCTCAGCCCCGGGGAGCCAGGGAAGGCTCTGTGGTAATAGGATTTTGCAAGGCACCCCACTTTCTTGTCCGCAGGGCGAACGCTGGCTTGCGGCCTCTGCCTTGGGGGCTGGGAGGGGTCAGGAGGAGGGCTGAGCCACAGGAGTCCAGTGACCAAAAAAAGAGAATGGGGAGGAAGTAAGTAAGTAAGTCCGAGGCAATTTGGGCAGAGTGAAAGCAGATATGCCCCCTCCCTAGAAGGAAAAGGCAAGGGAAAACAGGGATCTGAAACTCCCATAGGTGAAAAAACAGGTTACTCACCTGTAACAGTAGTTCTAGGAGTGGTATATGTTGTTCATTCACACTCTTTGGCATGTTCTCTTCCACTTTAAGATCAGCCGGAAGTCTACAAGCTGGCTCCTCCCACCCACCCGGGTGGTATATACCTCAGCTCAGCCCCATGACGCCAGATCTTAGCCTGGTGGAAGCCAGGTGTTGTGTGTCCGCAGCCGGGAAGGTCAGTGGGCCCGTGTGGATGAACATATACCACTCCTAGAAATACAGGTTACTCACCTGTAACAGGAGTTCTAGGAGTGGTATGTGTTGTTCATCCACACTTATTGGCAGGTTCCTTGCCGCTTTAAATGTTGCCGGAAGGTCTTGAAGCTGGCTCCTCCCACCCACCCGGGTGGTAAAACTCTCGGCCCCAACCCATGACGCCAGATCTAGCCCTCAAGCCAGGCTGCCAAGGCCGGCCGAGGTCAGGTGGGTTAGTGGGGATGAACAACATATACCACTCCTAGAACTCCTGTTACAGGTGAGCAACCTGTATTTCTAGGGATGTGGATATGTTGTTCAATCCAGACTTATTTGCAGACTCCCTAGCAGTTCTCCGGGAGGAGGGAGGCAAGGCGCGCACCCCCTACTTAGGGAATAAGGACTAGAGAACCGAGGTCCCAAAACCAGCATCCCGGCATGACTCTAGGTCGATGTGGTAATGAGCAATGAAGGTGTGTGCTGACTTCTAGGTAGCAGCCCTGCAGATTTCCTGGATAGGGACATCCCTCGAAGCAGCGATATGGCGGGTAGAATGAGCTCTTATCCCTTTGGGAGACTCCATGCCCGCCAACCTATAGCAGAGATCTATGCAGGAGGTGACCCACCTGCCTATTGTCTGCCTGGCTGCAGGTCTGCCAGGTGCAGCTTCAGCGTAGGTGACAAACAGCTGGCGAACCTCTCCCCGAACTTCAGCTGTCCACTCCTTATAATAAGAGAGCGCTCTTCTAGGGTCCAAAGTGTGGAGCCTATATTCGGCCTCCGAGGTGTGATTGGGGTAGAACACCAGCAGAGTCAACACCTGGTTAAGGTGAAACTCCGACACCACCTTCGGAAGGAATTCCGAGTGGGGGCACAGGAAAACCTTGTCCCTGTGGAAGCCCAGATAAGGAGACTTGATGGAAAGCGCCTGGAGCTCTCCCATCCTTCTGGCTGACGTGATAGCCACCAAGAAGGCGGTCTTCCACGACAGGTGAGAGATGTCACACCTGTGCATCGGTTCGAATGGCTTGCCCATGAGCTTAGCCAATACCAGCAGTAGATCCCACGGAGGTGGAGGTTCTCGTTCCGGAGGGGATATGTGATCAAGGCCTTGGAAAAAGCACCTGACCACCTCCTGCGCCACCGACTGCTTTCCGGCCCGCGCCCGGTAAGCACAGATGGCTGCCAGGTGCACCTTAAGGGTCATCAACCGAAGCCCTAGCTGAGAAAGGGACCATAGGTAGTCCAGAATGCTGGCAAGGAACAGGAGAAAGGGTCCAACCCTTATTCTGACACCAATGGAGAATCTCTTTCATTTGAAGGCATAGCATTTTCTGGTTGACTCCTTACGGGATGCCTCAACAACGTTGAGGACCTCGTCGGAAAGACCCAAGGCCTGGAACTCTAGCGCTCAGGAACCAGGCCGTCAGGTGCAGGGATTGAAGGTCCGGGTGGAGTACCTTCCCCTGGTTGACTGAGATCAGGTCCGGGTGGGCCAGAAGCCGTCTTGGGAACCTGGAGCTGAGACTGAGGAAATCTGGATACCAGAACTGACGGAGCCAGTCTGGGACTACCAGAATCACCTGCGTCTTGTCCCTCCTCACCTTGAGAAGCACCTTGTGGATCAAGGGAAATGGGGGAAAGGTGCAGAAGAGGCCCGGGGTCCACGGCCTCGAGAAGGCATCCCCCTGCAGCGAGCCCTGCTGAGTGGGGCGGGCATGAAACAGCCTCAGCTTCACATTCTCCCTGGAGGCAAACAGGTCCACCTGAGGTGTGCCCCAGTGGGAGAACAGATCGTGTACCACCTCTGGCAGGAGAGACCACTCGTGAGATGCAGCACCTATCTGGCTTAGGGCATCGGCCAGAGTGTTGGAGGCTCCCGCCACATGAATGGCTAGGAGATCCGCCTCCAGTCTGCCCACGAGAGACCAAGTGTGGAGAGCTTTCTTGCACAGAGGCAAGGAGCGCGTCCCGCCCTGGCGGTTTAGGTAGTACATGGTCGTGGTGTTGTCCGTCTGGACCTGGACCACTTAACCCCGTACAAATGGAGCGAAGGCGGTGAGGGCTTGTCGGACCGCTCGAAGCTCCAGCAGGTTGATGTGGCATCGAGACTCCTGGGCGGACCAGAGGCCATGTGCTCTGAGCTCCCCCAGATGGGCACCCCAACCCATCACAGAGGCGTCGGTCGTTACAGTGACCGTTGGCTCTGGGTGGACAAACAGGATACCCTCCTGCAGATGAGCGGGAACGATCCACCACTGGAGAGCGTTCCCCATCTCCTGGGTCACTATCACTGGCTGGTCCAGAGGACTGGAGCGCTATGACCATTGGCGGGCCAGTCCCCATTGAAGGGGATGCATGTGCCAGCAGGCCCAATGGACCACGCTGGTGCAGGCCACCATGAGGCCCAGGAAGTCCCGGGCAGGGCGCAACTGCCCAACCAGAAATGATTGGGCAAAGGAGGAAAGAACCTCAGCTCTGTCTGCCAGAAGCTGAGCTCAGGCTTGACAAGAGTCGAGCTCTGCCCCGACGAAGCCCATCACCTGAGAAGGCATGAGTTCCTCGTTGATCAGGAGGCCAAGTTGGGAGCAGGTCTGGAGGGCCAGGTCCCTGGACCTCTCCACCTCCTGTTGGGTGGAACCTGCTAGAAGCCAATCATCAAGGTAAGGATAAATCCTGACACCCCCCCCCCCGACGCCTGAGATGGGCCGCCACCACTGCAATGCATTTGGTGAAGACCCGTGGAGCTGATGACAGGCCGAACGGCATGGCTCGAACTCATACATAGTCCTTCGACCCTGAAGTGGAGGAACCGCTGATGGGACAGATGGATTGGGACATGAAAGAACGCATCCTGCAGATCCAGTGAACAGAACCACATGTTTCACTCCAAGGATGGTATGATCTGGGACAGAGTGACCATCCGAAAGGTGCATGACCTGAGATATTGATTCAGGTAATGCAGATCTAGAATGGGGTGCCAGCCCCCCATCTGCTTGGGCACCAGGAAGTACCTGGAGACAAAGCCTGGGTCTGCTGGAGGATCCGCCACTGGAGCTACTGCCTCCTTGAGGAGGAGCTGAGCGATGTCGTCTCAGAGAGCCGACAGAGTCTGAGCGGATGCTCTTTCCTCCCGAGGGGCTGGGTTTGGCTTGGACGGTACTGCTCGAATTCCAGAGGCAGTCCCTTACCGACCACATCGAGAATCCACCTGTCCGAAGTAACAACGGACCAGGCGGAAAGGAAGTGGCTGAGCCGGCCCTCCATGGGAGGAGCCAGAGCTGAGGTGATAGGAGACGGGTTGACAGCCCCCGCCCCGTCACTCAGCAGGCTTGGAGGAGGAAGCTCCAGGACCTGAACCTCGGCCTCCTTTACGGGCCTGTGGGGTCCTGGGCTTGAGCTGGGGGTGCCAAGCTTGAGCCTGCTGCTGTTGCAGCTGCTTTTTGCCCCTAGTAAAAATTGCTGTTAGCATTCCCCAAGGGACACTTCCCAGGCAGGGAAGGCACACACGATAGTCTCACAGGCAGAAATGTAGATAGTTGTACAACTTTTAATCCATGGCTGTTGGTGTGATGCACAAATATAATATACTTACATGTTTTATCAGGACTCAAACTGCATTTGAATTTAGCTTATGTGCATATACATATTGATACTGAGTACACTGTACTACACTCATTATCCGTGCTGATAGGATAAATGCTAGGTTTGCCTACCTGTATTTTTTTTTCAGATATCTTTAATATGAGAGCCACATCAGGAACCGATAGGAAGGCCCACTTATCCAGCAAAGGTGATGCTCAATCAAATTAGTATGGAATCAAAGCAATAATTAAAATGATGCAAATCTCACACACTAGTATCAGGTACAAAGTGTAGCTAATTTGATGCCTTGTAAACAGGGCTCCAGATAATGTGAGTACCGACCTATTTTACTCACCTCGTTTTAGGAAATACTCCTCAGAAACTTTTTTTAATGAGTAATAATACTCACCCAACATTTGTAAATGCTCCACACTTCATAGAACAATGCTTCTTAACATAACTTGTAATTCAATAGGAGCATTTTTTTCCAGATTTACCACACTCGTTTGCATCCCAATTTTGCCGTACTCACTATATTTTTAAAACTACTGAGTAAAATTACTTCTATCTGCCATTATTATCTGGGGCACTATTGGCACCTGATCAGTTCTTATCTAGAATAAAACTACATTGTTTTTAAAAATGTACACCTCACTCTACTCCATGCAGACATTTGTATGCATCTGAATTTGGTTTTACTCACTTTACTTTCAAAATGAGGAGTACAGTATTCCTCTCAAAAAAAAAAAAAAACTTATCTGGAGCCCTGCTTGTAAATCCATGATTGTGTGTTGATGGTAGAATGTTAAAATGTATATTTTTTTACCATGAGCCAAACTGCACTCACATTTATTGTATGTTCACGTCAAAGTAGTCATATAGTGAGAGATGATACTAAGCTTATTAGTGCTTTGTCACTCACTGTAAAATAAATTGGTCACATAAGGCATATCTCAGGTCATGCACCTTTCAGATGGTCACTCTGTCCCAGATCATACCAAACCTTAATCTGGTTCAAGGTTAGTTGGCATTCATCTGTATCCCTCTTCCTTGGGTCGTGCCTGAAAATAGGCAGGATTTGTCTAGTGCACTTACCCGGTCAACAAAAACTAAATAAATAAATAAATTTATGCAATAACAATATAGCAATAGAGTGGAGTGCTTAATGCATACAGTATATGCGAACATAAAACAGAGAGGTTACATCAGAAACTGGCTCATTGTACACTGTTGCAGCAAACAACAAGGTTGACGTGACTGTCACAAACCCACTCAGCAGGTCAGCCCTCTAGTCCCAAAGTGCCAACCTCTAAGCGCAGTCTTGTGAACAGTTTAACAGAACAAGGTAACCCTCTTGTCCATTTTTGTGGGTTCGAATCAACCTTTGGTCGTAAGCTTGGAGGGATTCAAACTGTGAACCTCTTGCTAGTGTACCCAATGCACAGGCTCAGATATATCTGTCTTCGGGGGGCCAGATATCTTTGCCTATGGGAACCTAACCAGATGTACAAAAGTGAACCCTTAAACTTTAATAAAGACCTCAGATTATTCTCACCTTTTTTCAGTTTGGTATCACCATTCAAGCTTATGCACAGTGTCTGCTGTAACCATATATATATACTCTACTTGTAAAGGAAAGAAATTAAAGACAGACAAAGTATGCTCTAAAATTAGAGTTTTTACTAAAATAGATAATAATATGTAAAACATGCAATACAGAACTATTATATCACAAGACATACAAATCTTTTAAAACAACAAGGTTTTAAACAGTGCAATTCTTACTACAGTACTTAGATTTGTCTGTCTCTCTAAATACCTGCTTAAAGTGCTCCAAAGATGTTTCTTTGTCAGAGTCTAGACAAAAGTGTCTCTGAAGCAAAATAGAATAATCTTTAAAAGCTGGTTTTCCCCACCTATTTGCATGAGGTCACCTAGTTCCTTTCTGTCAGAATATATAAAAAAATATATCTATATAAAAACAGGATGTCTTTTCCAAGTATTAAATTCTGCAGCCTCAGCATAACTCATGTTCTTCAAATGACATTTCTTTGATCTTAATCAGTATCCTCTCTCACACAGGCATCAAAGGAACATTTACAACTTCACACCAGTTTGCTAAACCTGGTTTCCCCCTCTAACATTATAAACTTCTTTATGATTTCCCTCTTAACAACTACAGCTATAATTAACTTATATAAAACAGGAGATCCTTGATCAAGGCTTGTTCTACTCTGTAATTAGCTTCTGGCCTTCCACGTCACACCTTGTATCTAAAATCTGTGTGTGTGTGTGATCTCACATGCTGTTTCAGCATTTCTCATGGGAGACAGTTCATACACATTTTTATTTTACAAAAAATGATCATACAGCACTCAGAACTGGCTGTCCACGTCACAATGACCATCCCCCCCAAAAAAAATCTTATCAAAACGTAGAGAGTATTCAGAGAAAAAAATCTGATCTAATATAACAATATAGGCACCCTCATCCTCATTCAAGGGGAAGCCACATGGATCTAGTTTGGATATTAAGGTAACAGATGCAGTAGTAATATTTCCATAAGTCATAATTCCACTATACAAGACACTAGTGAGGCCAAACCTGGAGTACACTGTGCAGTTCTGGAGACCTTACCTATGTAAGGACATAGACAGGGTAGAGAAGGTTCAGAGGAGGGCAACAAAGATGGTGCATGGATTGCATCACAAGTCCTATGAGGACAGGTTGAAGGCACTGAACATGTACTCCTGGAGGAGAGGAGGGAGAGGGGATATGATAGAGACATACAAGTGTCTTACAGGGAGGAACAGGGTGCAGGAATGCACTATTTTTAAGCGAAAAGATGTTCCAGGACTAGAGGGCATGGGATGAAGTTGGAGGAGGAGGCGATTCAGAGGAAGCGTGAGGAAGAATTTCTTCACAGAACGGGTGGTGGACAAGTGGAACACCCTGCCAGAGGAAGTGGTGGGGGCTGAAACAATCACGGGATTTAAGAATGCATGGGATAGACATAAAGGAATTCTGGAGGTCAGGGGTAAGGGGCAACAGACTTCCTGGAAAACATAAACTGAACTTACAAACTTAAATGGGCAGACTGGGTGGGCCATAGGCCCTTATCTGCCGACACTGTCTATGTATCTATGTAGTCATCGTCATCAGTTAGAGAATAAGGGCACTACAGCAGTGGGCAAAGGGCAAGTGGGATGACACAGCTTTATTGGGCATGTACTGTAGGTTGTTATAGACTGGTGCACACAGCAGCATTGTGTACAGAGGTTCTAGAGACTGGGGTAAATGCAATTCTGAAATGGAGGTAGTTAGAGACTATGTCACATATTTGCTTTTGAGCTCAGGGTTAGTTAGACAGGGACAAATATCGACATTAAGCACAGAGGTATTGCGAAACTGTGACACATAGCGGCATTGTGCACATGGGTCGTTAGTGATGTAGGCACATAACAGCATTGGGAACTGGAGTGGAAGAGAATAGAGCCCACAGCAGCATTGTACACAAGGGTAGTTAGTGACTGGGGCACACGTGAGTATTAGAGACTAAGGCAAATGTGATTCTGAAATGGGATTAAAGACTACAACACACACATCTGAACTGAGCTCAGTGGTGTATCATTATTGGTCGCAATATCAGTGCTAAAAAAGACAGAAAAAAACCGAAAGTTTTCATTCATATGAAAATTTTCGTATGAACGTCCACATGAAAAAAGGATTTAAAATCTATAAAAAAAAAAAAAAATACTTTTCTGAGTCATTTATTCCAGTTAAGTGCAGATTACACCTAACGGAGTCCCGATGAGAAAGATAGATGTGTTAGTCTCTATCCAGGATGTCATTTTTGTGGATTTTGGAAAAAAACATTTTTGAAAAACCAGACAACAAAATATCATCAAACAAAAAAGGACTGGTCCCATACGAAAAAGGATTTATTTTTCGTTTCATACAGCTATCTTGAACTGCTTACTGAGCACACCCAGAACCAAAATTTCAAAATTAATTAACTTTGTAACAAACTGATATTTTTTCATCAAACCAGCAAAAGGCACATTTGTAGGCCAGGTCCTCCTTTCTACCCTAAAAATTTCAGACCAAAATTCCAAACCGTCTGGGTGCTAGGCAAGTTAAAAAAAAAAAAAAAAAAAACCATGAAATTTTACTTTTTTTGCACTGTCCAGATCTTGGAATCTGCACATCCAGAGATCTACCCCCACGAGACCGCGCCATACACAATGTAATGCAAATCCACTGAACAGTTGCAAAGTTATTAAAGTGCAAAAATTTGGGTTTAACATTAAACACCCTACTGAACCCTAACTCCAGGGGTGCAAATATATATTTTTGTCCATTTTACGTGCAGGAAAAATAAAGGTTTGGGGGGGTGGGGTGAGAGGAGATCTAGCTTTGCTCCTGAGAGGAGAGAGAAATGCAACAAAAGAGAAGCCTGAGGATAACAAACCACAGGCAGTGGCTCTGTGCAACAGGTCTCCTGCAACAGCACACAAAGGGAAAAGCAAGATTGCACATCACACTCCGTATTCCCTTTCTTCTTCTTTTCTGTATGTTTTACCCTCTTTTATTTTGAAAACAAAACAAAGATTGGCTCCAAGGGGTAAAAGCCTGAAGGCAAGGCTGCTTGCAGAGATCATCTGCAACAGAAATCAAGCCTTCAGTACATGTTGCCCCCCCCACACATTTTTGTTGTTTGCTTTTTGTGGGCTGGACCCAACAGTGGGCAAGGCCAAGAATGCCCTGGTAGAGCATTTTCTCTGTGTTTTTTTTGTTTGTTTAACAAGGCTCAATGTGCAGAAGGGGCTGAGAGCCAGAAGACAGGTAATACAAGGGAACAGAGAGGAGAAAGGGAGGGACAGGGTGAGCTGCTTAGATGCCTGGCTATTTGAGAGCGGTCATGGAGGGTGGGTGTGTGAATGAACGATTAAGATATTCTGGAAGATCAAGAATTACAGTGAGTACATAATTTTCATATCTTCCTAGAATCAGTCTTTACTGTTCATTCATACTATTGGGTCAGAGTACCAAACCTTCCACCCAAAAAATGCGGTGAACTCACTCTGAGGGAAATGGTTGTTCCCTCAACCTCCTGTGGGGAATGATCACAGAGAAGCAGGGACCCCTTCCCAATCTGGCGAGACCCGAGACTGGTCAGGGGCAGTCAGAGGCTCCTGTGGCCTGAGAGCAGGAATTCACCCCACCAACTCATGCCTGACCCTGCAGGAGAAAAAGCGTGTCCCCTGGAAATGCAAGGCCAACACCCTACATCGGGCCAAGGGTGACACAACCTGAAGAGGTGAAGCCACGCTGTCTGCCTAATGCAGACTGCTGTTCGCACCAGCCTGGCAGCTACCTCACTGGTGCTATAAGATGCCCCTGACTGGTGCCTCATCAGCTCCAGGCCCTAGGTGTAAAGGCAAATGACCAATCTGGTTGCCTTGCAATCTGGCAAGAATGCTAGCAGCTTGCACAGCATCATCCACAGGTGCCTGCCATAGGTCGCCTGATGTGCTCCAATACACAACATGGTGCATGCTGCTGAGAACACTCTACGATCCCAGACATTAAGTTCCAAGTCTGGGGTCTGGGGGGCAGTCATGCACCAGGCGCTTATACCCAGAGGGGATGTCCAGGAGCTGGATCCCAGAGGAGGGATATGGCATGGCTCTTGGAGACCTCATGGGTGAGCGACACATGTGCTGGATGTCCCTCAGGGCTGAGGAAGAGGCAGAGGGATGGAGCCAGACATCCCTGGATGCTGCCATGAAGGGCCGAAGCCATGCAGGGATGAATGCCGAGTCACAGCTGTATTCCCTAAGGAATCAAAGCACCAGGTGAGCAGGGGCTGTGGCTAGCTCCCTCATCAGAATGCCTGACCATTGACAGGTTTAAAATTGAGTTAAAAACGTATTTATTTGATTTAGCCTTCCCAAAATAGAGATAATCTGTTTTACTGTTTTGTTTTAATTCTACTTATATTGTTGTACTTGGTTTTATGTACAGCGCCTTGGTTTGGAAAGGCGCTATAAAAATAAGGTTTGACTTGACCTGACCTGATCATCTCTGCCATGAACTGCTGCTATGAGGTGTACCCAGTGTCAGAGGAAAGATGTAGGAAAGTATCTCTTTCTTTGGAGGAGGAAGTGGGAGATGAGAAGGAGCTGCAGTCGGGGGGGGGGGGCAGCGGTTCCGGGGTTTCAAGCTGGAAAATGTCATGATCTACTGACCACGGTTATTGAGGAAATGCACTCGCTGAAGCCCTGAACTGTTCCCAGGTCAAGAGCTCCATAGGAACCCCAAATGCCTAGGACAGGAGAAGATGGCAGAGGAGATGGGGTGGAGAGGGGGGCCATAAAGGACCAGGCCAGGTCCTCTGCCAGGGCTACAGGAATGCTCAAGGGACCTCACCCAGGGGGGAGGGCCTGGCAATCTTGTCCACCAATGAGCGCTTAAGAATCAAGGAGCAGTTGAGGTGGTGCCCTTGAAGGGGAGCCCCCAGGTGGGGAGAGAAGAGTTGTAAAGGTCCCACGGGGCGGCCCCAAACTCCACCATTGACAGGACTAGACAGTTCTGGTAGGCCCAGGGGGTCCGAATCAGTGTTGTGACTCCTTGCAGAGCTGCTGCCTATCCTAAGCAAGGAGTGAGCTGCTTCGCCAGACCTCGAAGTGCCCACCTCACCAGATCTGGCCCTGCCCCTTGGGCTAGGCCTGACAGGAATATCCAGCTCCTTCTCTGGAGCAACTGAGGAACCAGCACTGGGAATGGTGCCAGTTCCCTTCCGAGTACCGTGAGTGGCACCAGAAGATGGTCGAGAGCCAGCACTGGAGTCGGCACCAGGACCCAAAGCAGCACCATAAATGTGCTGGCCGAGGCCCCAGTGCCAACCAGGGAAATAGTCACAGGAGATGGCGCCAAAGTCTAAAGAGGCCTAGAACCAGGCCCAGGAAGGTCCCTTTCATCATCAGAGTCCAGCAGGCCGAGGTCTCCCTTGATCTTAATGCTTGGGTCATCTGACCACTCATGGGAGAAGATCCAGAAGAACTACACTGGATGCCTTGACAGCCCAGATCCAGGGACCTACCCTCTCCTAGTGCCACAAGCAGTGTCAGGAGGGGACCTGGTTTTATGGTTGTCAACGCCCCACTCACCGGCACTGTCCTAAGTGCCAGGAGCTGAGGTGTTGCCAGACTGCAACACCAAGGGGCCCACTGGTGTGGACACATCGTATAGCTTCGACCGTACCATCAGGGGCATCCATGGGCCCAAAGGTGCTATGGACTGGGAGGGGTGCTCAAACGGTCCCCTAGAGGAGACAGACTGTCCACCTGACCCCCTCCCTGAGGTCCTTCTCCAGCTTGGCAGGGCAAGAAGGAGGAAGGGCCTGATCTCCCTCACCACATGCTGTGTTGGGGAGAGGCTCAGGGGAAGAGCTCAGAGACCTCACCTTGGAGTCCTGTGTTTGATGTCTATCTCCAAAAGTAGGGGGCTCATGACCCCACCTCATTGTGCAGATTTCTAGTGCAAGGCAATCCACAGAAAAACAGGCATTGTACCGATCCATATCATGACTTGGGTTCAAGGCAGACCATGCACTCATCATGCCTATCCCAGATGGAAATATGGCCTCCACAGGAGCACCAACACATGGCAGGTTTATCCATTCTCTTCTCAAGACTTCTTTTTCTTCAGCTCCTGGGATTTGGCTATGATGACGACGTCAGAGAAAAAGGAAAAGCAGGAAAGGAAAGCGAGAACTTGGTGCAGTAGACAGCGGAGGAAAAGAAAAGAACCTGCACCAAATACGGCATCAATCAGAGCCAACTGAAGCGGTGATGCAGTAAAGTCTGCACTGGCAGTAGTCCACAATGTTGCCACGATGACAGGAAAATCAGAACTGAGGTAGGAAGGGGGCCAGCGTCAGTTACTGGCCAGTCCGCAAGCGCCACGTCAAATGTCTGCCTCATGGGTAGTGCATCATCAATGACAGCCCCCTAGCGCTAAGCTTTGAAAACATTTGCTCCTGCAGGGTCCTAGTGCTTCCAGAACAGACCCAATAGTGTGAATGAACAGTGAATATCGATTCTAGTAAGATTAAAAGATTTTTCTTTTAAACTAACATTATATATATATTAAAATAACATAAATTAATCTTGCCTCTTGGCTTACTAATACATAGTCTACAATAACCACTGTGAAATTACCCCCAGCAGTGAAGACTTGGGCACATGGAGACCGTTGGCTAACACGTACAGCTCCATACTACACCTTACAAAGGCCTTCTAGACCTTGGAAGGTCTCTGACTTAGTGCTACTGGAGAGAACAAAGCACTAACATAGCTTGTTCTCACAGCTGTGAACAGTTAAATACTCAAGGAGAATATGCCAGTCATGTGAATTACAACACTTAAGTGTTTACAGATACATTGCTGTGGTTGTGGTTGTTAAACCACCCACTGCTATTTGGTAAACTGTATTATCAAACTCAATGCCCTATTCTCTTTATTTTCCTACCATATAAAGTCTGGTAGTTTCTTTGAATGTGCCCAATTACCCTGTCTGCATTTCTGATGTCAACATTCCCCTCCTCTGGCAAGCAGTCTGCATTTACCCAGTCCTAATGCTGGCTATAAAACAATTATTTTGACCATTCCAAGTGTGTGTGTGTGTGTGTGTGTCCCTATCCACACTTGAGGTCTTGTAATGTTACCGGCAGTCGGTAATGTTACAAGAATGGCAAACACGGTTCACGTCCACACTGTAGCATGGTAAAACCATGCTACAAACTGTGTTCAAAAACCATGCTCGAAACCCGATCAGAGCAGGTTTCGAGCATGGCTTCAAGCCAAAGTAGTTGCCTTAAACCATGTTAATAGTAGTGTGGATGCAAACTGTGCTGTAACATGATTTAAGGCAACCTCCGCTGACTTCTGTTGCTTTATTATTGCTACCCAAAAGAAAAGGGGCTAATTTACTTACATCCCCGACCTCACAATGAGCTCCCAAATCTACTGATATACTTTTTATCCCGATCTGTTACCATGCACGTTTGTGGGTATCCTGGCATGCACTGCGGTGCCCGGTATTGCTGCAAGCATGCCTGGGAAGTCAGAACGGCAAGCACGGTGTTGGATCGCAGTGTGAATGCACCAACAACTGTGCTCCAGCAAGGAACACAAAATGTTTTAAAAAAAGAGTAGCAGTGTGGACAGGGCGTGTGTGTGTGTGTTCCATGGATCCAGAATTTCAGTCGGGAGAGGGTTAAAGTGAAATAAAATGTCAGGGACAGCCCTATTAAAAAAAATAAAAAATATGGTGGCCAGGTGGCCAATGGCCACTTAATCATCAGTGGCCTCTAAAAATGACTCCAAAAAGGCCAAATGAACACTAGGAAGGGGCCATATTACAGGAGCTTTGACCACTAAATATTGGCCACCAGAACTACAGAAGATGGTGTAAAATGTGGGGATACTCCTCATTATATTTGCACAGTGTTTCTGCATCACAGTGCTGCAAGCAGGAGTGCCATTCGTCGACTAGCCCGCTGCCTCATTGACAAGAAAAGTGCATCCTACTGTAGCTGTCCCAGTGGCACAGAGGAGACCTGGGTTTAAGTACATCAGACCTCGTCCCTCAGGCTGGCAGAGGTGGTCATAGAGGTTGTTTTTTCCCTCTGGGGGTCTGATGCCCTTATCATCTTATTTACACTAGTCTCCTGCTTTTATGCAATTTGACAGCTGGGAGGGGCAGGACACTTGGGCCACGTCACTTGCTCAGGATTTGTATTTGGGATCTTCTGTTTCCCAGTGCTTTAAACACCACACCCCAACATCTTCAAAAGGTCAACTGCCAAGCCAGTCTCTCACCTCCAGGATGGAGGCTATGGTATGCTCATAGCAACTGCTCCAAGTGAAATTTTGGCAGGGGGAGGGGAGGTTACGCTGAATAACACAAGACACAGGCTGCTGACTAGGGTGAGAAGAAGACCCATGGCATACACACCTGGGGTGGGAGAATCTTTTCTGGCTTAAACTGGAATCTGAACAGGTTCTTGTTTTCAGGCCTAGTAATTTGCACACATTTACATATTATTAAGATACCAATTATTTATTTGCATTTCTTTCTTTCTTTCTTTTTTTTTAATCTGGCCCTGACCAGCGACCTCTTTATCCCCAACAATGACTCAGAATTTGTGGCACGGAATTAAAAGGCGGTGGCAGCTATCATGCAGAAAGGAGCTGAAGGTCAAGCCCTGTTTTCTCCCCTCCTCCATCATGGAGGTCACTGGTCCTGCAGTACTCCTGACTGTGACCTGTAGTTACCTTCAGAAGTACTACGGGACTAGTGACTGGTGGACTGGGGCTTTTGAAAAGTTCATTCAGATACTACAGTACACACAACGGAATGTCCCGTGGTTGCAGCTTGCATTTCCTTCGGAATGTGCTCCGAATGGTGCAGGCTGCAAAATGTCAGGAAGGGCATGGCAGGATCAATCAGATCAATTCTGATTCTGGAAGCAGCAAAGTGCAAACAGCATTTTTTTCCCTACTTAATCTTCTAATCAAGGACATAAGTGTGGGAGCTTTACCCAGGAGTGTTGCCCTTTAAATAAACAGCTACGTTTGAGATACATAATGAAAAGAAGGTTTCTAGTTTTCACTGCTGGCCACCTTTAAGGCTTCCTGGCAGAAAGTCATAAACTGCATTTAGTGTGGGACTGAAAGGGCTGGAGATGCTTTTTGCTCCTAGTAAAAATGCTGTTAGCATTCCCCCAGGGACACCGGCCAGGCAGGGAAGGCAACCACAAGGCTTTGGAGCTTTCATCTACTGTGGCAGTAAATGGCACTGCCAGATGCTTAAAAAACGCATTTCAGAGCTAAAAGCAGTCAGTGTGAGGACAAAAGTACTGTACCCTGTGTCATTTGCAGCTGAAAGTAATTCTAAATAACGTCGCTCAGCTGAATCATCAGCAAACGAATGACATCTGAAAATTCAAATTCATTTCAAATAACAAACATACAGGGATATGTTGCAGTTTCTTAAACAGGTATGCAAGACTAAACAAAACAAAGATGCTTACAGAGTCAGGGCTCAAAAAGCATTTGTCAATGCCGAATGTTTGCTTGCTGGTATTAGCATTGGAAATGCAGGAGTTAGAAAGATGCAGAGTAGGAATGGCAATGAAGTATTGAACTTCAAGCCAACCCCACCTCCACCCTGCAGAGATGGACAGGCATTGGGGTTTGTATTTGGGTTGTCGCCCATAACGTTCATGCCATTTCACCTCACCCTATCCTGCAGACACTGACAAGTGTTGAGGTCTGCCTTGCGGTGTTCGGCTTTACAGTCACCCCACTCCATAAGGACATATGCTGAAATGAGTGCAATACAGGAGAATGGGGTGAACTCTGGAACCGAAGAGTCCACGGCATACCTCGATGCCTGTGACTGGCTGTGGGTTGGGGGTGGAATGGCATGAGCATTACAGTTGGCAATCCAAAGGCACACACCGATGCCTGTTAGTCTGTACAGGGTGGGACGTTATGGTTAGAAACCTTAACGCCCCAGGCATTTGTTGGTATTTGCACTACAAATTTTCAACATGGTCTTGTTGTGACCCCCACCTCATGAAAGCATTTGGGACCTCTTCTCATGAACAGTGGCACTGTGATTTTGCCAATGTGTCCCGAACTTTGAGTTTCCACAGCAACCGTGCCATTGTGCGCAAGATGTACGAAAACACAGATCGGGCAGGATGTGAAGAATGACAGCTGTACCATTCATAGGGAGGTGTGAAGAGATGGCAATGTTGAAAATCTGTAGTGAAAATATTAAAAATGCTCAAACTTCGGAGCGTACGTGGAAACTACGCAATGCATGCACGTAACACGTAATTTAGTGGAATTATTTCACCAAATTTTCAACATTGGCATTTTGTGACCTCTGCTCATGAACACTGTCACTATGATTTTCTTAATCTGTCCCGAACATTGATTTCCCACAGCAACTGCGCTTTTCTGCGCCAGATGTGGAAATGCATATTTCGGGCAGGATATGAAAAATGACTGCTGTACTGTTCATAAGGAGGTCTGAACAAAATGCCAATGTTGAAAATCTGGAGTGAAAGTACTACAAATTTGCGGAGTTATGAGGGTGCTCGGAAACTGCACAACACATGCTTGTAACAGTCATTTTATGGACATTTGTCACCAAATTTTCAACACAGGCATTTTAGGACCTCTGCTCATGAACAGAGTCACTGTGATTTTACGAACATACAAATCTGCCAGCAGAACACACCAATTGGTCTAAGTCTGCCCGAGTGTGCAGCTAGCACCCTAGATTGCAGCTGCACCAGACTCCTCCGCCGCTTGTTCCAGCCCGTCCCCCTGACTCTTCCTCTTGCTTTATCCCACTCCTTCTTAAAGCTATTGACTGTCCTACATGTTACCACCCTCTTTGGCAGCGCCTTACAACTAGACACCACCCTCTCAGTGAAGTAGTGCCTCCTCATTTCCCTCTTGAAACGTTCCCCTTCCAACCTTAGTCCATGCCCCCTCGTCTCTCTTCCATTCCTCAGTTTAAACACCCCCTTGGTGCTAGGTTTATTTACCCTCCCAGGTATTTAAACGCTTCAATCATATCCACCCTAACCCTCCTCTCCTCCAGTGTGTACACGTTCAGCTCCTTCAGCCTAACTTCATATTCCTTTCCTTTCATCCCCTTTAACATTTCTGTTGCCCTCCTTTGCACCCCCTCCAGTAACTTATATCTCTCCTCAGGTATGGCCTCCAGTATTGCACACAGTACTCTAGGTGCAGTCTGACCAATGATCTGTAGAGAGGTAGGATCACATCCCTGTGTCTGGATGAGAACCCCCTTGCGATGCACCCCAGCATTTTGTTTACCTTCGCTGCTGCTCTCCTGCACTGGGCCGAGTTGTTCATGCTCTCGGTTACTAACACCCCTAGGTCCTTCTCCTGTTCTGTGATCCCCAACCAATAGGCCCTCTTCTGGTTCTTAGCCCTGAAGTGCATCACCTTACACTTCTTTGCACTGAATCCTAGCTGCCACTCCACCGACCATGTCTCTAGTTTGGTTAGGTCCCCCTGCAGTTTTTCCCATCCATCCTCTTCGTCCACCACCGCCCCCAATTTCGTATAATCTGTGAACAGACTAACCCTGCTCCCCACTCCGTGTGCTATATAATAATAAAATAAGGAATTTAATAATTTAGAATAAGGAACACTGCAGAGGTTCACCGGTCTAGGTTGAAGGTGCTGGATTTCAAGAGGGCAAACTTCGGGAAAATGGGGGAAATAGTGGAGAGGGCTTTGGAAGGGGTGGAGGATTTGACAGAGGTAGAGGCAATGTTGGGGAGGATAAAAGAAGCTATTGTAGAGGCCATGGACATCTGTGCCAAGAGAGCAAGTAAAATTAAGAGGAGGAGGAAACCTCTGTGGTATACTAGGGAAGTAGTGAAAAAGGTAAAGACAAAAAGGAAAGCCTTCAGGAAGTTCAAGGAAACACAAGCGGAAGTGGACTGGGGAAAATACCAGGTCAGCCAGAGAGAAGGCGGGGTAGAGGTAAGGAGGGCAAAGGCACAGACAAGGAGCGAATAGCTAGAGGGGTCAAAAGGGGGGGTGAGACTTTCTTTCAGTATGTAAGGAAAGAGGAAGACTAGGCAGGGATTGTTCCCAGTTAAAAAAACAAACGACGGGGAGATACTAAAGGGGACAGAGATAAAGCAGACCTGCTAAACAGCTATTTTTGCTCAGTGTTCAATAGGGAGGAAGAAGATGAAGGCAGTAAAGCAGGGAAAGAAATGGCAGGGGAGGGGGAAGTGGAGATGAGGCCTTTTCTCGTGGAGGAACTAGGCTGCATGAAGGTGGGCAAGGCAATGGGGCCGGATGGGGTGCACCCAAGGGTTTTAAGGGAACTAAAGGAGATACTGGCAGTACCACTGACTGCACTGTTCAATCGGTCCCTAGAGACTGGGGTGGTGCCGGAAGACTGGAGGCAGGCAAATGTGGTCCCACTGCATAAGGAGGAGGGAGGATGTGGGAAACTACAGGCCCGTGAGCTTGACATCGGTGGTAGGCAAGCTCATGTAGAAACTAATAAAAGACAGGATCACCAGCTACCTGGAGGAAAGTGGCCTGATGAATCCAAGGCAACATGGTTTAACTAGGGGGCAGATCCTGTCAAACAAATTTGATAGAAGTTTTTGACGGGGTCACCAAGGAACTGGATTAGGGGAGGGAGGGAGGTAGACGTGGCTTATTTGGATTTCAGGAGGGCGTTTGACTCTGTGCCCCTTGGGAGACTGCTGTGTAAAATGTCAGGCCTGGGGCTGGGGCAGAGGGTAGTTAAATGGGTGTGAAACTGTCTGGGGGACAGGAGGCAGAGGGTCATAATAAATGGGGTGGCATCCGGAGAGGGCAAGGTCACAAATGGGGTCCCTCAGAGATCAGTGCTGGGGCCCGTACTATTCAATTTATTTGTAGGGGACATTGTGGAGGGCCTTGAGGGAGGTGTGAGTCTGTTTGCAGACGATATCAAAATCTGCAATAGGGTGGACATGCAGGAAGGGGTAAACAAATGCAGAGAGATTTGGGGAGGCTTGAGGCATGGTCAAAGATGTGGCAGCTTGCATTCAACACAGAAAAGTGTAGAATCATGCATCTTGGCTACAGGAATCGGAGGGCAGGGTACTGTATGGGGGCAGAGATCTGGAGGTAATGGAACAAGAAAGGGACCTAGGCATCATTATATCAGGGGACCTGAAGGTAGAGAGGCAGTGCGGGAGGACAGTGGCTAGGGGGAGTGGAATGCTGGGATGCATCGGAAGAGGGATCACCAGTAGAAATAGGGAGGTCATAGTACCCTTGTTCACCCATCTGGTTAGACCACATTTGGAGTACGGAGTCCAGTTCTGGAAGCCATACCTCAAAAAGGATGTGGGGAGGCTGGAGTGGGTTCAGAGGAGAGCGACAAAGATGGTAAAAGGGTTAAGCCACCTATGCTACGGTAAGAAAGGTTGAGGGATCTGAACATGTACTCCCTGAACGGGGCATGATTGAGACCTTCAAATACCTTAAGGGTATAAACAGGGTGCCAGTGGAAAGCATCTGCCAGATGAAGGGTAATCAGAGGATAAGGGGGCATGGCCTGCAGGTGGAGGGGGGGCAGTTCAGGGGTAACATTAGGAAATACTATTTCACAGTGAGAGTGGTGGAAAGGTGGAATAGACTTCCGGAGGTGGTCGTTGGAGAAGAAACAGTGGAGGGATTCAAAAGGGCACTGGACAACCACAGAGGAGTGTTAAGGGTGGGGGGTGCAGGTCCAAGCAAATAGCTGGACAAATGGGCAGACTCAGTGGGCCTTGTCTGTCCTTTTCTGCCATCACACTTCTATGAATCTATATCGGAGATGAAGAGCCCAAATAGCACTGGGCCCAGCACTGACCCCTGCGGCACCCCGCTTGTCACTGCTCTGGGTGCCAAGTGTTCCCCCACTACCACCACCCTCTGCACCCTCCCCGTAACCAGTTATCTATCCATTTAGTCAGCTTTTTTCCCACCCCCACTGCTGTCAGCTTCTCCCCCAGTCTCCCATGAGGCACTGTATTAAAGGCCTTACTGAAGTCCAAGTACAGGACACGTACCGCATGGCCCCTGTCCAACCCCCTTGTCACCCAGTCATAATACTCTATTAGGTTGATTTGACAAGACCTCCCATGAGACGTAACCCGTGTTGCCACCATCATGAGCCATTCTCTCCTAGGAATGCCCCAGCCTCTCCTTCAATACTCGCCTCCATAGCTTATCCACTATGGACGTGAGACTTACTGACCGATAATTTCCTGGCTCCTCCCTAGGCCCACTCTTGTGTATGGGCACCACATGTGCCACCCTCCAGCCCTGGGGCACACACCCCGTTTCCAGGGAGGTGTTGAACAGATATGCCAGTGGCTCAGCCAACAGCTACGCCATCTCCCTCCATCGGAACTTGGTGCCTTGCCCAACCTTACTGCCCTCAGCCCCTCTAGCACCCTACTCCCTGTGATCACTTTGTCCATCACCCCCTCCCTTCCCCACCTCCCCAGCCCATTCTGATAGTGGACAATCCCTCTCCTTAGTAAAAAAAGAGAAGTACCCATTCAGAATTTCTACTTGCTCCTCCCCCTTTCCACCCAATCCCTTCCCCAGTTTATCCTCACAATATGTTCCTTGCACTTCCTCTCCCCTCTCCCCGACATACCTAAAAAAGTCCTTTTCCCCTCCCTTTATGCTCCGTGCGGACCTTAATTCCCTGGAGGCCTTAGCTTTTTTCACCCTCCTGGCCACCTCCCTTGACCAATTCCGAAAGCCTCCTTATCCTCTCCCTGCCCTGTTCTCAAGTACTTCCAGTATGCAGCCCTCTTTGACCTCATTCTTGCAGCACTTCCTTGTTCAGCCAGCATGGTTTCTTGGCTCTGCTCTTCTTACTCCTGGCCCTGGTGCTGGCTACTGTGGCCTCTGTTAGCCCAGTCTTTATGACTCCCCACTTTTGTTCAGCATCCATCCCCGGCCTTATTTCCTGGAGTCTCCCTTGCAGTATTGCTCCCATCCCCTCAAAGTCCACCCTAATAAAAGTACATCACCTTAGTGCCCGTGCCTCCTGTCTCCCTGCCCAGTGGGAGAATGAGTCGTACTGTTTGGTGGCTGCTACCTGCTAATGGGTCCTCCACCCTTACCTCCCTCGCTGCCTCCCCATTTGCCAGTACTAGGTCCAGAGTGCTACCAAGCCTTGTAGGCCCGCTTCCAGTGCATCACAAGGCCATCCTGGAATGCATCAAGAGCACCTGCTCCCTAGCTTACCGGTTAGCCATCGGTGCTCCATCGGAACTCCCTGGTAGGTTAAAACCTACCATCACCACACACACTCCCTTTCTACACACTTCTACTATCTGCTCTGCTAACTCCCATCCAGTTCCCTGGATTAAGCTGGTGGTCTGTACCCTCCCTGCCCAGCCTCTGCTGCTGTTGGAGTCAAAGCTGCACCCAAAGCACCTCTGTCCTCTACTCCTCTTCTCCCTCATCCCTTATGCATTTAACCTTCCCTCACATGGGGTGCAACCTCCCACCTTCCAACCCCCCAGTCCCTCCTGTATATCCTATGTCCAGGGATTGCATGTCCCAGTCATGTTGCCTCAGTAGGCCCCAAGTCTCTGTCACTGCAGCAATGTCCACCTTCCCTCTCTGAAAGGAGTGCCTGAGCTCTACAATTTTGTTCCCCAGCCTTGTGCTGTTGAGACCACCTTCCACCCATGCCTCCTTCTCCTCACTCTTCTCCTCCTTGGCTGTGTGTCCTCCTCCCGCAGTCCACACACTTTCTCCTCTATTTCACTGGGTGGTGGTGCCTTCTGTATTACACTCAAGACCACTCTGCCCGCCCCTCCCAGGGGTTATTGGCCACGCCTGCCTTTACCTATGTCTTCGGGGTGAGCTCATTAGGCTCCCTGTCCGGACCTTTTCACCAACCTCAGTCTTTTGGCCACTCTCACTAGGTTTAAATCCACCTTAGAGGTATACCTCTAATCCTGCCTTAATGCTCACCTTCCTTCCCTGCTCAAGTGCAGTCTGTCCCCCACACACAAGTCACCATTCAATTCTCACCCCATTTAGAAAATTAATCCATACTCTTGTGTGGCACTCAATCCTTCAGCCATCTGCTGAACCTCAATCCTACCCTTCTCCCCATGCTTGCATATGGTACCGGGAGTACCTCCCAGAATGACAACCGCACTCCCCACCCCCTCACACTGCCTTCCACCCAACTACTATCCTCCCTCACTACTTCCACAGTATCCCCGCCAAGTCATTGCACCCACGCAACACTAAATGAGATTTCTTCTCCCCTCGCTGCACACTTGAGCAGTGCCTGCCCTGCCCTCCTGCAGTCAACCTGGAGATAGCTTCAACCCAAATAGTGCTATGTCTTCCCTCGCCCCCATCTCACCTCTTCTGTATAGAACCCCAGGATGGAAAATTCTCATCCTTACCACCTTTCCCCGGCCTTCAATGCCCCCTCCACCACCATTCGCTCTTCCTGCCTTTTGCCCCCGCGGCTGCACCTCTGTGACTTCTGTATCTGTGTACCCACTTCTGCCTCACATCCCTTTCTCTGCCTTGCTTTCCATCCCCCTGAACCCCTCTCCCAGCCTGACTACTTCCTACTGGGCTTCCCATGTCGACCTCCCCTGCTGATTTCCAACACCTCTCCTATCCCAGTTGTTGTAGATTTAGAACCCCCATTTCCTTCTGCCCTCCCATCCTTCCCCTTCCATAGCCTTCTCCTCCAGTCACCACCCTCCTTCTCACTAGCCCTTCACCCTTTTGTCCTTTTTCTATCTCCTCCCTACTCTGTTGCCATCCCTCTCATGCCCTGCTTGTCCTCCCCGCCAGTATGTTCCTGCTCCTCCCTCTCTCCCACAGCAGAGGCTCGATCTATTCCTAGTCGATACCCTCTCATATCTCTTTTCTCTGTCAGTCTCCCCTCCTACTTGTTCAGTTACATGCCATCCCTGTCCCTCCCCTGATACTCCTCGTGGTCTCTTCCACCCCAGTGAGGCCCCCTCGCCTCAGGCACCCCTCCTTTCTCCTCTTTCTGCTAGTGCCTCTGATACTGGGGTCAGTTTCAGTCCCTAGTTGTTGCTCTTCCGTCTCCCCTTTCCATCCCCCTATCCCCCCAGCCAGGATGCTCACCATACTCATCTGCCCTGTTACTAGACCTCCTTTAACCTCCACAGTTCCTCCCTAAACCAGCTAGTTGTCTATAATGCTGCCCCATCCTCCCAGCTCATTCAGGATCATGGTGGACCCACACCCTGTACACCCCACCACCTTCCATGTGGCACTGCCCTCTTTGGCCCCATCTTATGTTACGGGGCGCTACTCGTTTCTGTACCCTACTACAACTGTTAGGTCCCTATTTCTCAAATTGCTGTTCCTCACACTCAGTCCCCCCACGCTCCCCTACAACCGGGTTAATCTAGCCCAGATCTCATCCATGACACTGTGGCCATTGTATGCATCCCAAAGCCTCCTTGTCCGCTTTTTCACCCCTCAGCTACCATACTTTTGTCCTCAGCTCATATAGTTTCCCACGAGCTCCAGTTAGAAACCTACTGCACTCCAAGTATTACTCAGCCTGTAGAGAAATGAACAGAACAACAACTGTGCTTTATTATAGCAATCCTTATATAGCTCAGTACTTAGCTCAGTTAGAGAAATAAACAGAGCAAGTAAATCTGTATTATTACAGCAATCCTAAAAGTATCCTATCATTGCTTTGGGTTTCACCCCAGAGACTCATAATATAGACCACAGAGACACTGGTCGGAGGTGGCAACTCTCAATCTTGGTAGAGCCCATTGAGCTGCTCACCCTGTCTCTCTCACTGCTCTGTTTCTCCTCGGCTGTAGGCGTCTTTGTACTGGACCCTGCCGTTGGCGCCTTTTTCTGCTCACAAAGAAATCTGGTAGTCCTGACAGGCTCTGTTGCGCCTGCTCCCTCTCTCACCGCTGTTCCATTTTCCTGCACTGCAGGCAGCCTTTGTACTGGGCTCCGCCTGCATGCCTTTTTCGCCAACAAAGAAGTCAGCTGTCCCGGCAGAACGCTGGAGCCTGTCACCTCTGTCACCATTCTGTTTCTCCTGGTGCAGTGGCTGCCTTCTGTAATACCGGAGCTCTGCCGTGTTGTGCCTTTTTCTCCCCAAGCTCACTCTCATTCGCTGATCTAACTGTCCAAACACTGATTTCTTCACAGCCACCACGCCATTCTGGCGCTGACCGTGTGAAAGGAAAATTACGCACTCACTGTAATTTTTGATCTTGGACGCAGTCCCACCACTCATCTGGCTAGTGGGATTTGCGCTGAGGCACTAAGACCCATCAAGCAAACTTTTTGCTGGAGGGTCGACGCGAGAGACGGCGCCGCAGATATCGGCGCAAGCAGCGTGCTCGTGAGCGGTAATGACCATTCGGCACGACCTCCAACCGCCTTTGTACTTTTTTTACCAAGGAGGCAGCGGACCAACAAAAAAGGGTAACCTACTATTAAAACGGATACAAGATAGTCCGTATAACCTGTGTAAGGGTCAAGCAAAGAAGTCCCCACGGCCCAAAGACGGAGGGAGGGAAGACCGGGCTACAGCGTGAGCTCGGGATGAGAGGGGCGAGATTGTGGGAGACTCGCCAAGACTCACACTACGGTAGGTAATTTTCCATCTCCTGGACAGTTCCACCACTATTCACACTAGTGGGAGTACTGCCGATAACTTCAAAAGGGCTTACAGGAAAGCCAGAGCTCACGCTGGCTCAAGATAGTAGTTTATTAAGGATAGTTCTGCCGAGTGAATGCTTCGGTATGAATATCCAGTGGTGCTTAACGAAGCACTGAGCTCCAGTATACTGTTATATCTGCAATTGAACATTGCGATTTCCGCTGATGCCGCACGCCTAGTAGAGTGCGAGCGCATTATCTCGATTTAATTTGAGCCATGGAATAAAGTGCAATGACCAAGGCATGCCACTAACCATGAAGAGATACATCTAATAGCGACAGGTTGACCTAGCTGGTGTCGCTGAAAGAAACGAATAGTTGTTGAGTCTTATGAACATCCTTGGTTCTATTCTAAATAGAACTGCAAGGCTCTCTTAACATCCAAGGAATGAAGAGCCTGCCCCTTCATTTTGGAAATTAGCTGCAAGCCGGAGTACCAGAGGTTGGTTCTAGATGGAATCTGACACAACCTTGGGAAGAAATTTTAGGATGAGTACGGAGAACCACCTTGTCCTTATGGAATACAGTATACTGAGGGTCCGTAATCAGTGCATGTATCTCAAGAGACCTGGCTGAGGTAATGCTGGCCACCAGACAGTCTTCCAGGTAAGAAATTCCAGCTCTTCACAGGTGCTGGAGGGTTCAAAGGCTCTCGAGAGTGAGCATGTCCAGCACCAGGTTAATGTCCCAGGCTGCAACTGACGCTATGGGGTCTGTATGGAGAATCCCCTTAAGAAATCTCTTCAATTATAGGTAACTGAGCCAGAGCAGGAAGAAATCACCATGGAATTGAGATGGCACTATATGAACTTAACTGTGGAGTACTGGAAGACCTAAGTTTGATAGGTCCAAAGATACCTGAACCTTGCCAGGAGGACAGGAAAAAGGATTTCAAGAGGATTTTGCACACCAGAGAGAAAACGCTCCATTTGGAAGGCGATTGCTGGGTGGCTGGCTTCCGAAAGCAGCCAGAAGGATGTCTGAGACTCTCGAGAGACGTTGAACTTTCTACTTCTATCTCTCTTCAGAGCCAAGCATGAAGGTGAAGTGATTTCAGGCTGGGATGGACCAATCAACCCCTAGTCAGAAGCTGATTGCAAAGGAAGTGGTCTCGGAGGACTTACTATGAAACTGACGCCTGTTCACATGCCCCCGAGAGGGGCAGGCGGAGGTCTGGCCAACTTAATGGCCGATCTAGTCTTCTGAGTGGCCTCAAGGCTTGCTCCACCCGAGGGCCAAAAGAAAGGAGCCATCACAGGCAGCGCCATCACCTGCTGCTGAGCATCATTCGTGAAGCCAGAAGTACGAGCCAGAATGGCGCCGAGTACAACCTCGCCGGGCTGCTGAGCGAAGTTGCGTCGAAGCGCCCATGGCGGCTTTGGACCTGTTGGTTATTGACCCAATACTCTAATTAACGGCCGAAGAAGCTTGACTGGAATCAATCTGGAAGAGCTTCAACCATTTTCATAGAGTGCCACAGGATATACTCATACTGAGCAGAAAATAGCCTGATAACTGGCAACACGCATTGTTTTAGAGGAGGCAGCAAAGACTCTTACCTAATGCATCAATCTTACGCAGACCCTTTGGTTATTAGGCCTCGAGCTGTAGTAGTTTGAGGAAGAACGAATCTTGTCATTCTCTGCCAGGACTACAATAGATCCGCAAAGGCTTGGGATGCCAAATGGGATCGCATCCTTGGGAGCTGAATACTCTTATCAATGGATTTAGCCACTGAGGGAATAAGAGCAGGTTATTCCATACCATTTGAGACAGCTGCCTCAAGGCGCTGAATCGGAGGAGTCAAACTAGGGACTCTCCGGCATGAAGATACTGGAGTCTTAATATCTTCCCAGGATCGATGTCTGTAGTCTGGAGAGAAGAGTGGATCCCAGGTTCTTCAACAGAGACTCTAAAGGACAGGTCCTCACCACAGGCTCTGTAGCAAAGAAAGATCCTGTTTCCACTTCATCACCCAAACCGCTGTCTGGGTCAGGCTCAACATCATCTCCGATTATCCAGCGACTGTTTGACAGGAAAGGAGGAAAATTAGAGAGGAGGAAATGGCAGAAAACAAGGAGAGTCCCTCGGCTGCCGGGCGCCGAGACGGCAAACGGGCTGAAGACGGCACCGAGGAGGCGCACGGGCGCCGGGCGCACGCGCCCGCAACGCTCGGGCGGCACATGACGACGCCAAGACGGCCGGCTAACGGCGCTTACACAGACGACGCCGCTGAACGGTATCGCAGACGCCGGCGAATCGGGCGCCGCCGATCCAACGGTGACTACCGGGCGGCGCCGCGAGATAACGCGGCGCCGCTAACGGGCGCCTGAGATCACGCGGCGCCGCCTAACGGCGCCGCAAGTTCGTGGTTTCAAACGGCGCCCGACACGGCCACAGACCCTGCAGAAGGCGCCGGAAAGCCCCGGAACCTGGAAAACAAGAGAAAGAAAACAATTAGAGATAAGGGTATCGGTGAGGCCCCCGCGCCGCAGCTGCGTGAGGGGGGAAACACCTGTTATCGGAGCCGCTTAGCACCGGGCAAGGCGCGACTCAGGAAGGTCCAACCGCCTACCTGATCGCCGGAGGAGCCCGAGGGCCCGGTAACCGAGCCAGGCAGAAGAACCAACCTCTCCGGAGCTCTATCGCCCATAAGAGTCGCCCACTGATGAAACTGCTCATCTGGAGCCCACCGAGAAGCGGGAGGGGCTCGATGTCGGCGGGACGACGATTATCTGAAGTTGGCGACCAAGAAGGAGACCGCAACTAACAGCAACGATAACCCACCGTCGACGCCAAGAGACATACCTGAGGGCACCCCCGAGTGATGCCTTCTTTTGGACCTTGGGTCAAGAAGAGCTCGAGGTCAACGGGCGCCGAGAATGTGCGATCGCTTATTTTTATGCCGCGGGGACCGCTCATCCCCGGCATCGGACTGACCGTGAGTCGGAACCCGCTGAGGAGAAGGAGGCTGACCGACCCAGCCCGCTGACTGAACAGCTTTCATCACGAAGTCTCCCTACCGCCACCTGACCTGCTCATGGTCGACTCTCCAGTAGGTCGAGACTTTTTAAGCAAGTTAAATTTAAATATTAGAAAAATTTTACCTAAAAATAGAATAAAACTAAGCGATACTACTATCGTGATAATAGTTACAAAAACAAACTGGAAAACTATGCTAGTTTGAAGTTTGACTCGACAGGCGAGCGGCATCTGCCACTGAAGCGCACTCGACGGAAGGAAAAAGGAACTGAGGGCGGTTGGAGGTCGCCGCAGATGGTCATTACCGCCGGCTGCTCGCTGGGGCCAGGTCTCGCGGCGCTGCCTCTGGCCGACCCTCCAGCAAAAGTTTGCTCCCGATGGTCTTAGTGCCTCCGGCGCCAATCCCACTAGTGTGAATGAGTGGTGGAGACTTATGTCCAGGAAGATCACATTTCGGCCAGGATGTGAAAAATGACAGCTGTTCTGTTCATAAGGAGGCGTGAAAAAATGCCAGTGTTGAAAATCTGGCGTGAAAATATTAGAAATTTGCGAAGTTAGAAGGGCTCATGAAAACTGTGCAACGCACACTTGTAATACAGTCACTTTATGGACTTTCGTCACCAAATTTTCAACATATGCATTTTAGGACCTCTGATCATGAACAGTGTCACTGTCATTTTCTTAATCTGTCCTGAAAACTGATTTCCTACAGGAAGTGTGAAAACACATTTCGGCAGGATGTGTAAAATGACAGCTATACTGTTCATAAGAGGTGGGAAAATGCCAATGCTGAAAATCTGGAGTGAAAATATTACAAATTCGCAAAGTTATGAGCGTGCATGGAAACTGCGCAATGCACACTCGTAAAACAGTAATTTTTTGGATTTTTTTTCACCAAATTTGCAACATAGGCTTTTTGAGATCCCACCTCATGAACAGTGGCACTGTCATTTTGTTAATTGGTCCCGAAAGGTGATACCGCGCAGTGACAGTGAAATCACCTTTCAGGACCGAATGACACCAGGACAGTGACAGCATTCATGAGGAGGGGTCCCAATAACCCTGTGTTGAAGATTTGGTGCCGAAAGTCCCAAAAATGGCCGAGATATGCACCAAAGTTGAAAAAAACTATTTATGCCATTATACAGCTTACCAGCATTTCTTCATTTCACGGTCGGCTTTGAAGAGTGCAGACATGTTCCTGGTCCACCAAAGATCAACGCTGGGCTCCGAGAGGTAAGTATGGGGTGGGGGTGGGGGTGTGGGGAGGTGGGGGTATGCAGAGGGTGGGTGTGGGTTGGGGAGGGGCATCGGACACTTCGAGGGACCGTTTTCTCGTTTTACAGGTTTCAAACAAAATGCAGACAATGCTGGTATTTTTATTTTTTTTTTACTTTTGCTAGTGTGCTTTTGGTACACTGGGGTGGGCTCCCAGTGTGCCAGTGGCATTTGTGGGAGGGGAACTGCTGACGGGATTGGGCCCCTGGCAGCACAGAAACGAGTGGGGGCATGATGCCGAGGGGGATTGGGCACCCCCTCAGCAACTGGAACTGGGAAGAGGGGGACTGAAGCCGACGGGGATTGGGCTCCCCGTTGGCACAGAAACATGTGTGTGTGGGGGGGCGCATAATTCCAAGGGGGATTGGGCACCCCCTCGGCACACAGCTGAAACTGAGGGTGGTGACAGTATGCCGACAGGGAGTGAGCTCCCCCACTGGCAAATGAAATGGGTCGGGGGCATGCGGACAGGGGGATTGGGCACCCCCATTGGCTTTCATGGGGCTCTGAGGCAGTGTCATTGAGCTGCCATGTGCCTGGTAATGTTACACCAGGCAAGGTACCGCCCTGCAATGATGGGTCGCTCCCTCATTGCAGCAGAATGGCTGAAGCTGCAATGACGAGACAGCCCCTGATTGCAGCAGCAAAAACTGTTACAAGTTGGTGGCACTCTGCAGAACCAGTGTCATCAGGACACTGGGCCTGCATTGGTTGAGCAATGCCAAGCCCAACAATGCAGTGCTGGCATTGGTCACCACAGTGCCGCACCTCCACAACCTGCTTCTCTCCTAAGCTGCCACATAATGTTCCTTGCACATGTGCACAAGCTAAAATAAAAATTCCTTTCAGCCCTAGATGCCTTTATGGCCAGTATTAAGGAAAATGTAACTGTCTTGCAGGTCTACCTTAAAATGTAAAAGTTACTGTCGCTCCTCTCAACAGAAACATTACATTTGATAGTAAAAAAAAAAAAATATAGATTTGCTTTGGCTATTAAGGTCTTCTATGATTTATTCTGTATTTTTCCATGCAGCTTCCTACCGCCTGACTTTGTGCATTCCACCTTCTCCAGCTGCCTTTCTAGCACGCCTTCTGGAGCCCAACCTGCCTCCATTCCAGACTCCTGTTAACCCACAGGGATCAGCAGCTTACCCCCATATGGTGGGGCCTGGACAGCTGACTGCAAGCTTGGCAGCCCCCTGAGAACAACCCAAGATGGTGCATCGAGAGAAGTTGAGGCAGATTGGGTTAGAGGCTTAAGGTGGGTGTGACAGCTGTGCTACCACGTGCAACGGTCCTTCCTCCCCATTTGCTACAAATCCCAGCCCACCTCCCAATGTGAACACGAGCACGCTTGCAACTGCCTTGCCGGGGGTGTGTGTGCCAGATGCTGTGTGATTACCCACAGTGTCAGCGGTGCCACTGTCAGGCTTCCCCTAGGTGTCACTACACAGGCTGCTCAAGGAACACTCCCCACCTGGAAGGAGCCCTCCCTGCCATCCTCTGAACCTGTTCCCCTATGCCCTGTGCCACAATGACTGCTCAAAAACTCCGAACTGTGACTGTGGCGCCCTTCTGGCCACCCATCTATAAATTCTTCAGCACTTTCCCACTCTCTACCGGTCCTCATGACTCAGGGGTGGGGGGGCATCATGATCTGTGTGCCAGATCACAGGCAACAACAAATATGAGTAACTGCTAGCCCCGAAGAAGAGGTTCCCCTCGAAATACTGGCACTTTATGCAGTACTCTGATGTTTCCTACCATATGTGCACTTAATAAATGTCATATGAATTGATGAAATATAAAAAACCTGTAGTGAGTGAGTCATTCTCCTTCTCCTAACATCTGACACTTACTGAACTGACACTGTTAGGATTGGACTCCTCCGCTCTGTTTGTTTTCCCACAGTGGCAACCGTATTGGTGTCCCAGATTGACCTCTGAATCTGTAAGGCACCCTTCCTACTTCCTCTACTCTCTAGAGGAAAGGAGGGAAAGGGGGCTATGATAGAAATGTTCAAATACCTCACTAGTATTAATAAGGTACAAGAAGATAGCATTTTCTATAGAAAAAGATGCTGCAAGAAAAGGCGTCATGCTATGAAGCTGGGGGGGCTCAGAGGAGATGTGAGAAAATATTTGTTCATGGGGAGGGTGGTGGATGCCTAGAACAGCCTCCCAGCAGAGATGGTGGGTCCTAAAATGGTAACAGGATTCAAGCACACATGGAATACACACAAGGGGACCTTAGAACTAAGGCAAGGGGACGACCACACCAGAGATCGAGTAGGGTCTACGGTGGCTCAGTAGTAGGGAATATAGGGCAGAATAACTGGGGAAATAGGTCCTTATCTATGCTGATAACTTCTATGGTTCTATGTTTCCCCATACCGTCATCTGAACCCGATTTTCCAGGCTCAAAATGCAAACCTGGGTTGCCTGCATCCCAAAACGGTGCTGCAGTGCTTGGCACCACGGAATCTGTCCAAACAGGGATGACTGAATCATTCTACACTGCATAATTACCTTCTCTTTCTTTAGATTTCCCTTAACCAGCAAGCCTGTGCAGTGACAGCTCATTCCCCAGTATGCATTTTTCATTAATTGTTGGGGACTTACAAACAGCAGTACTGCAACAAAGTAAGGGGAAAAATCTGCCTTGAGCCTTTCTGAGAGTCAGGCATGCCATGAAGGACAGATGTCTGGTTCCCTTGTGGAGACTACGCCGGCAACTCATTCACACAGACTGGTGCCTATGCACCAAGCGGAGCAGGTTACTCGTGAGAAGCATGTACTCTGGCTGTGCAGCTCTGCGGCTACAGACAGGTGTGTGTTGGAAAGCATGCACATACGTATGCCACCGTGCAGTGCCTGTCAGCGCTGCTGCACAGGGGCAGATCACAGGACACAGGCTGGCATCCAGTTGGATGCCTGATCTGGTTCCATAGTGGATCCCCTGCTCCATGCAGAGCGGTGGATTCTGCAACAACGTGGGACACCCTTTATGTACAAAGATAGGTGAATGGCCAAATGGCTGTCCTCAGCTCTTCCACTCAGCCCAGAGGGCTGGGAAAGCATGTGGGTGGGGGGGTAAACTGAGGGAGCATGCAAAAAATATGGCAGGGCCCTGCTGCCATATTATGCCCCCTCCGCTGGCACTCTGTACCTCTGTGAATGGCACGGAATGTAGACACACCTCCAGACACTCTCCTGGACCATCCATACGTGTAGCTGTGCGAGCAGCCAGGGATCCTGTGTGGAAGAGATTTGTGTCCTGTCCGTGAATGTGCGCAGGGGTCTGTGGGACCCCATTCGTGACATTCAGATGCAGGGTTGCCTATCCACTGCGGATCCACAGTGCGTAGGCAACCCATCCCTTAATGCATAGGGGCCATTATACAGAATAATCATGGAGCAGAACTGGCTTCAGCTGTGAAGACAGTCATGATGGAGGAAAGGTACAGCCAGGATAGCCTCCAACACTGGGATGAAGGAAAAAGGGCATCCAAAGGGGAAAATGGAATAATAAAAAATATTAAATAATGTGTGTCCACCCCATCCCTTTTTATATTAACTATGAAGGGCATCTTCCAATTTCATGTATTTGTATGATCCTGCTATTCCACCAGTGTTTAGGTGTTGCTGAACTGTTTTAAAACTAGTCCCAGTCCCCCACCCAGGAAAAAAAACTATGGCAATTCCCTGACTAGCTCATCTTCCCCCCTCTTGATGCTCTCTCACTTCATAATGAAGAGACACTTCCACTGTAACAAGGTTTTCATTATAACAAAGTCAGATGGCAGCGTGGCTCAGTTGTGAAACAAAGCTGTGCACCAGGAAATTCCAGGTTCAAATCCCACCACAGCCATTTGCTCATTGTGTGGCTGACTCCTCTCAAACTGTTACAATCTGTCACAAATAGCAGGGGAGGACAACCCTTCTCAAGTCACCTTC
Organism: Neoceratodus forsteri; assembly: GCA_016271365.2. Taxonomy (NCBI): domain Eukaryota; kingdom Metazoa; phylum Chordata; order Ceratodontiformes; family Ceratodontidae; genus Neoceratodus; species Neoceratodus forsteri. Next base: position 63,493,549 of record JADMNL010000032.1, read on the forward strand.
TACAGGAGCACACAAACAACCAAGAAAGCTCAGGTTTGAATCCCACCACAACCACTGGCTCAGAGTGTGGTTCTGGAGAATTTATTTTAAGAGACTTACAAAACATCACATGGCAAGTAGGTGGCTTTAGTGGAACTGAAACCAGGTTCTTAACCTTGAGCTCTAGTCACTAGACCACACTGCTTCTTAATTAAATATCTTAAATTTAATTATTTGTAAACCAGAGGCTGCAGTTTAGGGCCTTTCTCCAGGCCTGCTGTTGTTCTCATTTGCGCTCCATGTGCTTCATACCAGAAGTCTTGAACTATAAAATCATGACTACTTGTGACATCAGAATCATTTACATGGCAACAGGCTGTGAAGTCAGAGGCAAAAGATTAGGACTTCAGGGCAGATATGAGCAGCAGATAAAGATGAAGTGTTTAGGTAAGCGTTTCTGTGCTAATGAACAAGTCTTCAGCAAAAAAAACATGGATGGTCCTGGGACAGAAACTTGGGGGGAGGGTTTGTGCAACTGTGTTCCTCTGGAAAATCACTTTATTATCTGACTGCAAATTAAATATATATTCTCATCCCGCACAGCCACCATGTGCACTACAACACAAATAGCAGCCCTGGAGCCTGGGGTGCTCATCCAAATGGAAGAAATCCCTTGACTAAACCTTTGAACAAAGGATAATATAAGGAATAAAAGTACACGTAAGTGTATATAATAAGGCTAACTGCATTGAGGGCTTCTGGTGACAATTATAAACCATGGGTTCAAAGCATGACTGGTTTACATTTGCTACCAGAACCCAGAGGTGCAATTACTGCCCTGAACATTTGTTCTATGTATATTTACCTTTTTTAAATTACTGGTCCAGCTGTATTTGTCAGGTACCACTGACAGCCGTTTTTGTTTTACTTGTATTTTTGCTGTTGAATCCGTGCTTGTGGCAGCAGTAACACAGAACACAATGTACAGCCTTATAATGTATTGAAAATGTAAATACAGGTTGGAATCGATATGATTTTAATTCTGTAATGACTCTCCTGAATGCATTGCCAGGTTGCTCTGTTTACCTGGGCACATTATCGTACATTTCTGCCCTCTTGGGCATATCATTGGGGGCAGATGGTTCCAAGAAAAGAAAAAAAAAAAGAGTTCTCTTTTTTGTTGACTCAGGCAGTACTAGGATAGGCAGTGCTAACTACCCCACTTGACCACCCCTCCTGAAAAAAAACAAACAACAGGTTACTCATCCGTAACAGTAGTTCTAGGAGTGGATCCAGACTTGTGCTGCAACAGTAGTGAGGGGTGAAGAGGGTGGCCTCTGCTTGGTGGGTCTCCCACCCCTTCCATCATCACGGCTTCAATGCCCTGGTAGTGCCTGATCGTAGAAGTAGGTGCCGACTTGGTGGCTGATGTCGAGCTGGCCTCCTGTCCGTGGCTGCACTGATCGCCCTGAAAAGCTGCAAGCTGGTGGATATTATGTTGGTGCCCCCGTGGGTGAGAAACAGGAGATGGCTTGAGCTGGGAGGGACGACGTGTGGAAGGATTTTGGTCGGGATCTCGGTGCTGATCAAGGTGGAGTGTTTGGTGCATGTCTGTTCTTGGATTTGAATAAAATTTTCTTCTCTTGGATTTAATTTCCTACCTGGACAGCTTTATTGGGGCCTACTCGGTTATCCTCGGTGCCTTTATTTTTCAAACACAAACAACTGAGTCTGATTGGTCCTTTTCCCGCAGTGACGTTGCTTTGCCCGTAAAAAGGCGAGAGAAGCACCCAGCAGCTGATCCAGACTTGCGTTGCAACAGTAGTGAGGGGTGCAGAGGGTGGCCTCTGCTCGGTGGGTCTCCCCCCCGTTCCGTCGCTTCAATGCCCCGGTAGCGCCTGATTGTAGAAGTAGGCGCCGACTTGGTGGTTGGTGTCGGGCTGGCCTCCTGCCGCGGCTGCATTGATCGCCCTGAAAAGCTGCAAGCCGGTGGATATTATGTTGGCGCCCACGCGGTGAGAAACGGGAGATCGCTTGAGCTGGGAGGGAGGATGTGGGGAAGGATTTTGGTCGGGATCTCGGTGCTGATCAAGGTGGAGTGTTTGGTGCACGCCTGTTCTTGGATTTGAATTGTCCCACCCACCCAACCCATTCCCTGTTCCTCGTAAAATGGGCTTAAGCCACTCCCACCTGCATGTTGTGCCCACTTAGTGTGGTGGATTGGCTGGCCCCTCTGCCACCTGTAGGGGCTGCCTCTCAGCCTGGACTGAACTTTGTTGACTTTTCTGAACTGCATTTATTTCCTCTGGTGGCTGATTGCTTCCCTGAACTCACACTTTTACTGTGTGGTCTGACCATTAGTGTGCAGTTTATTAGCCTGGTGGCTGACTGCTTCCCTGAACTCACATTTTTATGGTGTGGTCTGACCATTAGTGTACAATTCATTAACCACTGTATAGCTTGAATAATTTTACTGTTCTGCAGATTTTTCATTATTTGTACAAGCTTTCATATCTTTTCTACCTTATTAGGGGCTAATTGCCTGGGTATTTTATGGTACCGTTTTTACCTGTATGCTGGCTTTGAAACTCTCACTGCTGGGGGCCCTTTACTGGGGGATCAGTTAATTCTGTGGTGCCTCGTTCCCGATGGGTGTGCCGGCAGTAGGTCAAGCTGTCCTCCTATTTGCCGGTTTCTTGGTGTCTTCTGGGTTGGTCGAGTATGGACTGGGTGGCCTTGCTCCCTGGTGCTATTCAGTTGGGCCACTGGTGATCACAGGACTGACTCAGGAGCAGCACTGTATTTATTTATTTATTTGCTTTTGTTTACCACGTAAGCACACTAGACAGCCAAGTGCCTATGTTCAGGTGCGACCCGGGAGGATTACAGGGTACACACAATGCATCAGACAAACTCAAGGTAACATACAGGAGCATCCAGCACAAACAGGTAGGTGATACAGCATATGGGACATCAGGCATAGACAGTTAAGTAGGAAGATAGCAACAAGATTCCTACCAGAAGTAATATGTAGAAAACATCTAAATAACATCAAAAGTGTGGTATAACATCAAAATACAGACAGTGTCAACAGAGCCCGGGGGAAAAGGCAGAGATATGACAGGTTCCCCCCCTCAAAGCGTGGGAACAGAAAAAGTGCGAAAAAGTGCCTAGTGCAAATTAACAGCAAAATTAAACAGCAAATTATAGCAACAGCGCACAAGGGCGTCGCCCCCCCAAATCAGTCGACTGGGGGAAAGACACAGAGAGACGCTGCTAGGGTCTATATGGCACATAGACAGGCTGACCATTAGTGTGCAGTTTATTAGCCTGGTGGCTGACTGCTTCCCTGAACTCATATTTTTATGGTGTGGTCTGACCATTAGTGTATAATTTATAGTATGACATGGGGGCTCCTAAGCCTCGTATGGACGGAGCGGTGCCCTCCCCTATTTCCAACGCCCTCGTCGGTGGCCTCTTCACTGTACTGTTCCTCTCCCTTTTTATTGTGGACAGTGTCCCTCCCCTGGGACATTCCAATGTCTCACTGGGGTCACCTGAAGAGATGGACTTCACATTCTTTTTGTTGTTAGTTGTTTAACCAGGACTAGCACATTAAGCTGAAAGCTTTTTTACAGGTGCGACCTGGGAGCACAGGGAAGTTACGTGACTTGCTCAGGGTCACACAGTCTGCAAGTGGAAGTTGTTGGATTCAAACCCAGGTCTGGTCTGCTGGATATCACCAGATTTGCAGCTCAGAGCCTTAAACCACTGCGCTATACTGCCTCCCTAAATTCTCTAATCTAATGGTTTGTAACATGCAGCCTCCCTGGCCAATCTGTCACCTTACCATGCAGTGCTTCCTGCATTCTGGCAATGTGGTTAGGCGTACTTGAGGCATCTCCTCTGGCTTCTTATGGTGACCCTTGTACTTGCTGGGGATGTGGAACTTAACCCTGGTCCTCCCTGTTCAGCCTCTCCTGTGGGTTGGCTGTCTGGCAATGGGCTAAAATTACCTCATCTTAATATACGCAGTCTTCTGCCCAACTTGGCCGAACTCCTTGCTTGGGTCACCCACTATAAGCCTGACGTCCTTGGGACCACTGAAACTTGGCTTAAACTCTCTGTCCCGATTCGGCCTGTATGCTCCCTGGATTTGATTTTGTTAGGCAGGACCGTCCAGGGAAAAAGAGGGGGGTGGTATCCTGATCTACTATAGGAGTCACCTCAACCTATCAATGTTAGCCTGCCCTCAACCAGTGCAGTCTTCCTGTGAGCTCCTGTATACTGTGCTGCTACTCGGAAACACAAAGAAGCTTCACATTAAGTGTACTTACAGTCCCCCCACGGGTGGTGTCTCTGACTTATTCTCCCTCCTTGATTCTGTCGGCTCGAGGTCGGGGAACAATGAGCTGTTGATCCTAGGAGATCTTAACTTGAACTGGCTTGGAGGGAATACGAAGCAGTATGAGTCACTGCTTGCGGGTTTCTCTGTGTCCCAACTCATTAAGGATCCCACTAAGTGGACCTCCAATAGAGGCACCGGCTCTCTCCTGGACTGGGTCCTGTTCAACAGGCCTGAGAGGATCAGCTCGTCTGGTACCCTTCCAGACTCTATTTCGGACCACGCCCCTGTGTACTGCACATGGAGGGTCTCCGCCTCAGAAATTCCTCCCAAAATCATCCAAGTCAGGGACTTCTCCAAGTCTGACCTGCAGTCTTTCCATGAGGACCTCATGCTCATGGACTGGTCTGCAGTGATGGATGCCCAGAGCACTTCCTCTGCAGTCTCTCACTTCCTCAACGTCTTTGGGGTGTTGCAGAACAGGCATGCTCCCCTTGTTAGATGGAGAGTTAGGGGGGCTGCTAAAAAATGGTTGCATGGGAGCCTCTTTGCACTCACGAGGGCTAGAGACAAATGCTGGGCCAATTTTAAGGTCTCAACTGACCATGCTATAATTCAGCATAATAGAAGGCTCAGAAATGAGTGTAAAAAGGCGATCAGGGCTGCCAAAAGTGAATTTTCTAAAGCCGTCTTACGGACTACGTCCAAGGACCCAAGGAATATCAAGAACATAGTGAGTGGCTCCTCCACCTCCGAGGCTCCGGAGATGCTCATCGATGGTGCTAGCTGTAACAATCCGCTTACCATAACTAATGCATTTAACTCTCATTTCTTGGACCTGTCCGCCTTCACCTCTCTATTCCCCCCACTGGTTGTGACAGTTCTGCACAGGTCCTGCCGCCTCAACTGGCCCCTGCTTCCCGACCGTTGTTCTCCTTTAAGGCTGTGAAGGCACAAGAGATGCAGAGATTGCTCTCTGGCCCCTCCCCCTTTGCTAGTGCTGGTCTAGATGGTATGGAGCCAAGGCTCCTCCGCCTGGCTGCAGCCTTCACTGCCTCCCCTGTGGCCCACATAGTTAATCTACCCTAGCCTCTGGGGCTTTCCCGGACCCATGGAAGGTGGCGAGGGTTGTCCCTGTACTCAAACAGGGCAACCCTAGGATTCTTGACAACTACTGGTCGATTGCCATCTTGTCTGCAATCAGTAAGATTCTTGAGAAAGTTGTGGCAGGCCAACTTACGGAGTATATCCAATCTCATGAGCTTCTGTCTCCCTCGCAGAATGGCTTTCGCAAAGGGCACAGTACAGCCTCTGCCCTGATCACTGTCACTTCAGGGATAAGGGCTGCTATGGACCCAGGCAGCTCTCGGGTGCTATCTTTATTGATCTCTCTAAGGCCTTGACCTAGTTGACCATGTCCTCCTCTGCTCCTCAACTTAGGTCTCTTGTTCTCATCCCCGCTCTTCGTCGGTTCTCCACTTGCCTTCAGGGCAGGCGGCAACTTACAAAATACAGCAAGGTGCTCTCGGACATCACCACTGTATCCTCAGGTGTTCCCCAGGGATCAGTACTTGGGCCTCTGCTCTTCTCCATATCTGTTAACATCTTCCCTCTGCTGCGGCCACCTGCAGGTCCATCCTGTATGCTGATGACCTGGTTATCCTCGCTCATTCCCGGGACATTGGGGCCATTAATTAGCAACTGAGTGAGGATTTCAGGGGTATCCAGTCTTGGTTATTGTCCCACAAGCTGATCCTAAACCTTATAAAGACCCAAGCCATGCTGTTTGTATCCCCGGTCAAGCTTAAGCCCCCCCCAATCCCTCTGTATATCACAGGTAGTGGTGGAACTCCCGTGCTTGTCACTGACTCAGTCAAATACCTGGGGGTGACATTCGACCCTCAGCTCGACCTTGGTCATCACATCCTGAATGTGTGTCGGGCTGTTAATTGGAAATTGGGTCTGGCTTACAGGGTGAAAAATAACCTTACCTCAGATGTTCGCCTAGCATTGGCCAGAGGGGCGTTTCTACCATCCCTATGCTATGGGCTCCCGTTGTTTGCCTGTACCTCCAGAGTCCACCTTGCCAACTGTGCTCCAATTTGTAACAGTAGCTGAAATAATACAATGTCATTGTTTGAGAAGTGCAACAATGTAGCAAGTTAAAAATTTGTACCATGTCTGTCAAGACAGTAGAACATGTATCCATATGGCATAAATAGGATACGTAAGTAGATCATGTTGCAAATGAAACAGTGCATCTGTGACATAAAGGAAGTCACTGATTTTCAGGATCAGTAGCTCTAGTCAATTTTGCATTTAAGCAACATTTGGAGTAATCGAGTAATGTTGACATATCCATCTTGTATTAGTAATTTTACTTACAAGGGGTCCCAGCTATGTCAGAGCATTCAACCTTGTTAGGCGTAAAACTGAAATGTTCGTACGGTAAGTCCATTATATGTACTGTTTGGAAAACAGAAGCTAAAATAATGAACAATATAATTGAAATCATAAAGCAGTGAATCTCATTCTTGAGATTAGTACAACACATATGTGTGTTGTGTGTGTGTGTATATATATATATTTTTTTTTTTTTGCCAAGCACAAAAGAGACGGGCAGAGCTGTGAAGACTTATAATCTCTGTACATGTACTCACCCTTGTCCATGTGATCTTTGTTTATGATCAAGTGAAAGCTGCTTATAGCAGTAGAACGTTGAAAGAATAATATACTCCATACCAGGATATACTGATTGTGTCTCAGCATGCGAGTAGTAGTCGGTGGACCAGTTTGTGGGAGGGATCTGGAGTCCGGCGCACAACAGGCTGAAAGGCATCCCAATGGAATGACCGTAATGGTCTGTAACAGAGATACCTCCGAGAAAGTGGCTAGATGTATAGAGCCTCTCAGTCTGATATTTAGTTAAAGCCCCAAGAGGCCCTCGAGGCCTAGAAGAGGTTGCTTGTAGGTTGTCCAATATCAGTTGAGCCCCTGGGCCAAAAGATGGTCGTTTGAAAAGGGGTATTAGCCACTCTCCGCTGAATATCAGGTGCTAGCCCTGAAAGTCGGAGCCATGCCTGGCGGTGGATAAGAACACCGGTGGCAGAGGTTCTAGCTGAAGCATCGGTAATGTTGTATCCTGATCTTTTTCAGGGGATAGAGGTAGTCTACTGATAACGTCACCAGCCGAGGTACTTACCTGACGCTGGTACTTCAGCATATGTTCCATATAAATACAGGTTACTCACCTGTAACAGGAGTTCTAGGAATGGTATATGTTGTTCATCCACACTATCTGGCAGGTTCCTTGCTGCTTTAAATCTTGCCGGAAGGTCTTCAAGCTGGCTCCTCCCACCCACCCGGGTGGTAAAACTCTCAGCTCTGCCCCATGACGCCAGATCTAGCCCGCTGGAAGCCAGGTTGTGTGTCGAAGCCGGGGAGGTCGGGTGGGTCGTGTGGATGAACAACATATACCATTCCTAGAACTCCTGTTACAGGTGAGTAACCTGTATTTCTAGGGACATGGATATGTTGTTCATCCACACTATCTGGCAGACTCCTAGCAGTTCTCCGGGAGGAGGGAGGCAAGGCGCACACCCCCTACTTAGGGAATAAAGACTGGAGAACCGAGGCCCCAACCAGCATCCTGGCGTGATCCAAGGTCGATGTGGTAGGGGGTAAAACGCTATGTGCCGACTTCCAGGTAGGAGCCCTGCAGATATCCTGGATACGGGCAGCCACCGATGCAGCGGAAGGGTGGGTAAAATTAGCACTTATCCCTCTGGGAGGCTCCATGCCCGCCCACCTATAGCGGAGATCTATGCAGGAGGTGACCCACCCGCTCATCGTCCGCTTGGCTGCAGGTCTGCCAGGTGCGGCTTCAGCGTAGATGACAAACAGCTGGTGAACCTCCGAACTTCAGCCCTACGCTCCCTGAGAAGGCGAGCGCTCAATTAGGGTCCCAATGGAGCCTATATGCGGCCTCCAAGGTGTGAATGGGATTGAACCCCGGCAGAGACAATACCCGGTTAGGGAAATGCTCCGCCACCACCTACGGAAGGAACTTTGGGTGGGGCGCAGGACAACCTTGTCCCTGTGGAAGACCAGATAGGGAGACTCGAAGGAGCGCCTGCAGCTCTCCCAGCCTTCTGGTTGGCATGGTAGCCCCCGATAAGGTGTTCTTCCACAACAGGTGGGAGAATCGCACCTGTGCATAGGTTCGAATGGCTTGCCCGTGAGCTAAGCCCATACCAGCATAAGATCCCACGGAGGTGGAGATACTCTCCCCGGACGGGAAGCGTGATCAAGGCCTTGGAAAAGCGCCAGACCACCTTTCCTGTGCCACGGACTACCTTCCGGCTTGCACCCAGAGGACAGGGGTGGCTGCCAGGAGCACCTTAAGGGTCATCAACCGAAGCCCTTGCTAAAGAAGAAGAATGGACCACAGGTAGTCCGGAATGCTCGCCGAGGAACAGGAGAGGGGACCAGGCCCTATCCTAACACCAAATGGAGAACTCTTCCATTTGAAGGCGTAGCATGTCTGGTCGACTCCTGGCAGAATGCCTCAACAACATCGAGGACCTCGCCGGAAGACCCAAGGCCTGGCCACTAGCCGCACAGGGACCAGGCCGCCAGCCAGGTTCAGGGATTGAAGGTCCAGATGGAATACCTTCCCCTGACAACAGAGATCAGGACCGGGCGGGCTGGAAGCCGCCTCGGGAGCCTGGGGCTGAGACTGAGGAGAGCTAGATACCAGAGCTGGCAGAACCAGTCTGGGACTACCAGAATCACCTGGGCCTAGTCCCTCCTCACCTTGCCTGTGGGTCAAAGGAAATGGGGGAGAGGCGTAGCAGAGGCCCGGGGTCTGCGGCCTCAAAGGCATCCCCTACAGCGAACCCTGCTGAGGGGGCCGGGCATGAGAGTCTCGGCCTCGCATTATCCTTGGAGGGAAAAAAGGGTCCACCCGAGGCGTGACCTAGAGGGAGAAAGATCTTGTGCTACCTCCGGCAGGGAAGACCACTCGTGAGGCGCAGCCCTTATCCAGCTTAGGGCATCAGCCAGGGTGCTGGAGGCCCGCCATCGAAATGGCTAGGAAAACCGCCTCAGGCTGCGACGAGACCAAATGCGGAGAACCTCACGCAATGGCAAGGGGCTCGTCTGGCTCTGGCGGTTAGGTAGCACATGGTCGTGGTATTGTCTGCCTGGACCTAAATCACTAGACCCCACACAAATGGAGCGAAACGGTGCAAGCTAAGTGGACCGCATGAAGCTCCAGCAGGTTAAGATGGCATCGGGACTCCCGAGGGGACCAGAGGCAGTGCACTCTGTGCTCCCCTTGATGGGCACCCCAACCCATCAGAGATGCATCGGTCGCAGAAGACCGTTGACTCGGGCCGGACGAACGGGATGCCCTCCTGCAGATGAGCTGGAACAGTCCGCCACAGGACAGCGTTCCCCAACCCCTGGGCTACTGTCACGGGCTGGTCCAAAGGATCGCAGTGTTGTGACCGCTGGCTGGCCAGCCCCCCATTAAGGGGACACACGAACCGGCGGGTCCAATCGGACCACGCTGGTGCAGGCCGCCACGAGGCCCAGGAGGTGCAGGAAGTCCCAGGCAGGGTGCAATTGCCCAATCAGACATGACTAGGTAAAGAAGGAAGAACCTCGGCCCTGTCCCCCGGGAGCCGAGCTCTGGCTCGAAGAGTCAAGCTCTGTCCCGATGAAAAGATCACCCACTTTGACACGAGTTCCGACTCTGGCTCTGCTAGAGAGGAGACCGTCTGAGAGCAACCTAGAGGGCCAGAACTCTGGACTCCCCACCTCCGCCTGAGGGGTTGCAGTCAGCCCGCCATCCGGTAGGGTACCTTCGCGCCGCAGGAATGCTGCTGAGAAGAGGCCAAAGGGTATGGCCTGAATCAGAAGAGATCCCCCTGCTCTTGAAGCGGAGAAGTCTCCCAAGAAACGGATGGATCGAAGTGTGAAGAATACATCCTGGAGGTCCAGGAAATAGAGCCACACGCCTCGTTCCGAGGATGGGATATCTGAGTCAGAGTGACCACCCCGAAGGTCCGAGACCCTAAGAAGCTGTTCAGGTCGTGCGGGTCAAGGATGGGGCGCAAGCCCCCCACCCGTTTGGGGACCAGGAAATACCTGGACACAAACCCCGGGTCTGGAGGAGGATCCGCCACTTTTCTGATCACCTCTATCTTGACGGGCAGGGCAAAATCGGCTCGGCGGGCCGACAGCGAGGCTGCAGACCCCGTGGCCCCCGAGGGGCGACGGCTCGAAAGGGTGGGGCCTGCTCAAAATCCAGAGGCAGACCCCTCCCCTAGCACCTCCGACACCCAGTGGTCCGTGGTGATAGCAGACCAGGCGGAGGAGGGGCAGAGCCGTCTCCCACGGGGGGACCCGGGTAGGGGTGACGAGGCCGGGGGTGGCGCCCCCTCAGCCCGTCACTGAGCAGGCTTGCCGGAGGCACTGGCCGAGGGAGCTCCTGAGCCTCTACCTCCTTGCTTCCCTTTAGAGGAAGCCGCTGGCTTGGGGTCAGGATGCCAAGCGGAAGCCTGCCAGCCCTCATGCTGCTGTTGATGGGCCGGTCGTGCCGCAGGGGCCGAAGGGGCTTACGCAAAGGTTGCCAGCGGCTCTTGTCCCTCTGGGCAGGGTGACCGAGTCCAGAGTGGCATTGGACTTCTCGGTCCCCTGAGGTGTCCCTCCACCCAGGGTCAAGAGGTCAGTCCCCAAGAAGGGATGTCCGCCCAACTTGTGCTGGTATCCGTCGAGAAGGTGGATATCCTCACCAGCCACGCCTGCGGCAAGCATTGCCACACGTGGCTGCTACTGACCTGGCACAGGAATCACCTATGTCCAAAGCAGTCTGAAGCTGCTGCTTTGCCACCGCCCTACCCTGGTCCCGCACCCGCCGGACCGTGGTCCGCCGGGAGATGAGGGAGTACCTCATCCAGGGAGCCCAAAAGGGCGTGGGAAAAATGTGCCATCAGTGTGGCCGAGCTGGCCTGTCGGAGGCCTAGGTATAAACCTTGCGCCCGACATAGTCCATCCTTTTGGACTCTTTGTCGGGGGGCCTATCCATATCCCGAGCGTTCATCGAACGCTGGAAGACATCATCGGTAACTAACCCCTCAGCGGATGGGTGCTCCGAAAAACCAGGTAAAGAACCGATAGGGACAGAATACTTCCTGGCCAAGGGCACAGGACAGGAAGTAGGCCGCTGCCAAAGCTCCAAGGCTGGGCGATGGCCTCAGCCACCGGGAAGGCCTCCGAGGGTGAACCCCCTCGGTCTAGGATCTCCATCAGGGGATAAGAGTCCCGTTTGGACACGGGTTCGAGCTGCATCCAGGTGAACTCCGAGATGAGCATAAGCAGACCCAGAAAGGACGATGGGCTGTCGTCCACAGACCGGTCCAGGGAGGACCCTGGCCCTCCCATCTGGGGAACACAGAGGAGTCGTCGTTGGACTCCGAAGGGCCTGCAAAGAGCTGCCGCAGGCCTGAGCCACTCTTCACCCGCCGAGGGCGGGCGGGAGTGAGGGTGACCGACAACCTGCGGGACAGGTCGTGACCCGACTGAGGTTCCACTGTAATTGGTGGGGCAGCAAGATTTGGTCGAACAACCTGCCCAGAAGTGGGCACCTCGACTGCAGCGAGCGGTTGCGTCGGACGTTCGGGCGGCAGCTGCTTGATAGACGGGGAATGAATCGGAGTAGATCGATTCCCAGACAACAGCAACTGCTGCCACATGAACTCCTCGTAACATCGACGCCATCTGCATCGAAGCCTCTCCTCATCAGAGGAGAGAGACGAGGAGGAACGGTATTGCCACTTAACTCGGTGCCCCGAACGAGACCACCGAAGTCGGCGGGAGCGGCTTGACCGAGAAGAGGACCGAGACCGAGACCCAGATCCTCGGCAAAACTGAGGGTGGGTCCGGGAAGGAGCGGGGGACACCCGCTCTTCCCTTGGCTTGGACGGAATGACCGAGGACTGCTGCCCCGAAGGTGCAGGCAGAACCTCGGCCTCCACCGGAGAAACCGGCGAAGGGTTGACAGCTCTTGCAGTCAACCGCCCGGGTGACGGGTCGAGAGAAAACTCGACGTCGACAGGAGTCATGGCCGGCTGGCCTGACGGGGACACCGTGAAGCAAACGGCCTGAGCCGCAACCTCGACCAAAGTCGAAGGTCGGCAGACAGGGGAAGGGGACCTCTCCCGCTCCCACAAACGCTGACGATGGGACTTACCCTGCGACTCCCTTGACCTGGGCCAAAGGCAGGTCCTGCTGGCCCCTCTCCCTTCGTGGAAAGGGACTGGCGAAGCTCCTTGAACGAAGCCGAATGAGAGGAACGCAAAGAGAGCGGGATAAAAGCCGCGGCAGAGGAGGAGGGGGGGTGCAGCCTTGGCTGCCACCTCCTCCAGGGAGGAAGAGAGATCGAGCTGCTCAGATGAGACAGCCGGCGCGGACACCGCCTGACGAGCCTCTAAAGATTTTTCCGGCGCGGAAAAAACCTCAGGTCACCCGAGCCCAAGACGGGCTGCACAATCCTCCAGGACGTTGGTCGAAAGGGTGCAGCACAATTCGCAAACTTGCGGATCATGGTCCAAGTCGAGGCAGTAAACGCACGTGGAGTGCAGATCTATCCTGGAGGTATTCCGCCCACCCGGGCGCCTCCAAGAGCCGGGAAACTAAATGTCCATCGCAGCCGCAAGGGAAAGAAGACCAAAGTTTTAGAAAACTTTAAAACTTAATTCGGATGAACCGAATAATCAGGAACCAGTCGAAAACGCAGAGCGCTGAGGAGGGAACCTGAGCTTCCAAGTGGTAAGGAAGATCTGGCGTCATGGGGCGGAGCCGAGAGTTTTACCACCCGGGTGGGTGGGAGGAGCCAGCTTGAAGACCTTCCGGCAAGATTTAAAGCGGCAAGGAACCTGCCAGATAGTGTGGATGAACAACATATCCATGTCCCTAGAATTAAATATTTTGAAATTTAGAGTGTTTGGAGCAAACACCGCCTTCCTCACATATCCAAAACATTTTGTGCTTATATGTGTAGGCTTGTCAGTGCAGTAGTGAGCAGCTGCAATAACCACAGAATCCGCAGTGGCCATATTTGTAAAATATGGATAGTCAAAGAGGAGCCTGATAGAGCCTGTGTACTTTTCTAGGTAACTCCTGTGCCCTTATGAGTTAACGCCATGCTTCAGTAATCACATTTCTGAATGTTGGTATAAAGGGAGAAACTGTTCGGAAAGGTTCTTCCGGAATGGTCAGATATTTTGCCATATCTTTCTTTAATTTGTTATGGTAAACCCATTGATTTTTGTATTTATAACATCATTTTGGGGAATGAGGATCATCCAGTTGAGAAATGACCTTTCGTGGTTGTAGTAGCCCTTCAACCCAGTAAGATGGCACATCATCAGGGGACTCATACCCTCTTGCACTAGGAGAAGCATCATAGTTTGTGTGATGTTCTGATGTCATATGATAATCTGAAATATATTTTTCTGAATATTCATGAAGAGGCATGAGTGGTGAGCATTCTAGCTCTGTGCGTGCCTATTTTGATGGAGGTGGAGACATAGTCTGTGGTTGATGGTTATGTCTCAGAGTGTGGGTATGGTCAAGAGGCCATAGCAACTAACACTCTACTTATTATTTCTTCAATATGAGGATGACATAGCCATGTAAGCTAGTTCTGTGTCCTATGTATATTGTGTCGGGGATCAATTTGGGCCTCTTGGTAGAGTGATCCAGTGCTTTTTTTTTTTTTTGGAGTTTTTTGTGCATCACAGACTGGTGTGTGAGCATCATGCATGACAGCAAATGAGGCTGGTTTGCCTCTGCATTCCGTAGTATATAATTCTTTATTTTGTACTGATGCAGCCCCATAAGTATCTTCTGATACATGTTGGTAAAAGTATTCATGGTATTGCATGGTAAACTTTTTATAAGGATCTTCCATAGCTGTATTGTCTGCAGGTAGAGGTGCTGCTCTATCGATGGTGGGGATCATTCTCATCGATGGGGGAGGGAGAAAAGCATGCTCCGTCGATGGGGAAATGTGCCTTAATGATGGTAGATAAGTAAAGGCATGCTCCATCGACGGTGAAATACACTCCATCGGTGATGAAGAAGTCAGCACATGCTCCATCGACGGATGTGCCCCCATTGATGATGGATTGTGGGTACCCGTCTACCGACGATGGATATGCTGTCATCGATGATGAGGAATTAGTGCATGCTCCGTCAACGATGGAGCATAGGGAGCATGTCCCATCAATGGGGGAGGCAGTTCCATTGACGATGCAGCACGTAGAGTGTGTTCCGTCGATGAGGGAGGTGTTCTCATTGATGAGGATGTCTTGTAGCACCCTCTCGTCGACGGGGAGGTATGCTCTGTTGATGTGGATGATAGCAGGATTTCCATTGTCAACGGTGTATGTAGCCTCATCAATGGGGGAGCTGAAGAGTGATGCTCCTTTGATGAGGAATGTTCCTTTCCTTGTTAAAGAGGTACCTGCCATCGATAAGGGGGGGGGGTGAATGCCCAGTCGATGAGAAGACAGCAGGACCGCCATCGTCGATGGTGACTGCAGCCTCGTCGATGAAGGAGGTGAAGGATGAGGCTCCATCGATGAGTAATGTTCCTTTCTTTGTAGAAGAGGTAACTGCCATTGACGGGGGGTGAAAGCCCCGTCGATGGGAAGAAAGCAGGACCTCCATCGTCAATGATGATGGGTTCTGATGAAGTAGTGCCTGCAGGTGACGGGAACATACTGCCTGTCGATGAGGATTGTCTTCTTGTTTCAGAGATATGACCGTTGAAAGGCGGTCAAGTAGGACTTTAGGTGATGGTGTTTCCTTCCCCGTTTTCTCTTGAAGAGGACTCTGAGTTTTTGAGCCTTTTGATTAAGTACCCTGCGTGTATGACAGGGAAATATGCATTGTAGCTCTGTTAAAGAGCACAGAAATCTGGTGCCGTGTATGAAGCCCAGGCAACCTCAGGCTATGAGTTCAGGAATCTGGTGCCGTGTATAAAGCCCAGGCACCTCAGGCTATGAGTTCAATCCACTGCTGAAGAAGAGATGCTATCAGAGCTGAAGCCGGCGGGAAAATGAACGGAGCTTACCAGGAACCACCCACTTTTGTAGGTACAGCCCAGGAAGTGAGGTCATGTGGGTGGTCCCTGGTGTGGAGACTGCTGGAAGAAACTTCCGTGCTGGAACGCCACCTATCGAGAACTCCCAGAAGTAATGACTTACTGCAAGAGACCATTCTGTGGAAGATCTACTGTTACAGGTGAGTAACCTATTTTTCTAGGATCGTGGGTATGTTGTTCATCCAAACTAATTGGCAGACTTCTAGCAGTTCTCCGGGAGGAGGGAGGCAAGGCGCACACCGCCTACTTCGGGAATACAGGCTGGATAACTGAGGCTCCAAAACTGGCATCTTGGCGTGACTCAAGGTCGATGTGGTAATGGGTAATGAAGGTGTTTGCTGTCTTCCAGGTAGCAGCCCTGCAGATATCCTGGATAGGGACATCCCTAGAAGCAGCGGTATGGCGGGTGGAGGGAGCCCATAGCCCTAAGGGAGGCTCCTTACCCGCCAACCTACAGCAGAGATCAATACAAGATGTAATCCATCTGACAACAGTCACTTTACTGCAGGTCTGCCAGGTGTGGCTTCAGTGTAGGTGACAAACAGCCATCGAACCTCTCCCAGAACTTCAGCCATCTGCTCCTTATAATAAGAGAGCGTTCATCTCAGGTCCAAAGTATGGAGCCTGTACTTGGTCTCCGAGGTGTAGTTCATGTAGAACACAGGCAAAGTTAACACCTGGTTAAGGTGAAATTCCGACACCACCTTCGGAAGAAACTTCGGGTTGGGGCGCAAGGCAACCTTGTCCCTGTGGAAGACCAGGTAAGGAGACTCCACCGAGAGGGCCAGGAGCTCCCCAGTCCTTCTGGCTGATGTGATAGCCACCAGAAAGGTGGTCTTCCACAACAGGTGTGACATCTCTCACCTGTGCATCAGTTCAAATGGCTTGCCCATGAGTTTAGCCAGTATCAGCAGTAGATCCCACAGAGGTGGAGGTTCATGCACTGAAGGGGATATGTGATCTAGGCCCTTGAAAAAGCACCAGATCACTGTCTCCTGTGCCACCGTCCGCTGACCGGCCCGCACCCAGTAAGCGGAGATGGCTGCCAATTACACCTTTAGGGTAGTCGTCTGGAGACCTCCTTTGGAGAGGGACCAAAGGTAGTCGAGGATACTGGCCACAATACAGGAACTAGGGTCTAAACCCTTGCCCTGACATCAAATGGAAAATCTTTTCCATTTGAAGGCACAGCACCTCCTGGTCGACTCCTTCCTGGATGCCTCAACTATGCTGGGAACATCGTTGGAAAGATCCAAAGCCTGGAACTCTAGCCGCTCAGGAACCAGGCTGTCAGGTGCAGGTACTGAAGGTCTGGATGGAATACCTTCCCCTGACTGACTGATATCAGATCCGTACATGCTGGAAGACGCCTCAGGAGCCTGTTGCTGAGGCTGAGGAGATCTGGATACCAGAACTGGCATGGCCAATCTGGGGCTACTAGGATTACCTTTGCCTTGTCCCTCCTCGCAATGAGAAGCACCTTGTGGATCAAGGGA
The DNA here is from genome assembly GCA_016271365.2 of Neoceratodus forsteri. Classification (NCBI taxonomy): domain Eukaryota; kingdom Metazoa; phylum Chordata; order Ceratodontiformes; family Ceratodontidae; genus Neoceratodus; species Neoceratodus forsteri. The sequence goes on from JADMNL010000032.1 coordinate 63,510,545, forward strand.
AAAGGCGTAGAAGAGGCCTGGGGTCCACGGCCTCGAGAAGGCATCCCCCTGCAGCGAGCCCTGTTGAGGGGGGTGGGCGTGAAACAGCCTCAGCTTTGTGTTCTCCTTGGAGGCAAACAGGTCCACCTGAGAGGTGCCCCACAGGAAGAACAAGCTGTGAACTAGCTCTGGGTAAAGAGACTACTCGTGTGATGCCTTGCCTACATGGCTGAGTGCATCTGCCAGTTGGATTGAGGCTCCTGCCACGTGGATGGCTAGGAGATCTGCCTCCAGGTAGTTCACAAGGGTCCAGATGCTGAGTGCTTCCCTGCACAGAGGCCAGGAGTGCATGCCACCCTCTTTGTTGAGATAGTGCATGGTCACGGTGTTGTCCATCTGGACCTGGACCACTTGACCCTGTAAAAATGGAGTTAATACAGTCAGCACCAGCCGTACCGCCTGGAGCTGCAGCAGGCTGATGTGGCATCGTGACTCCTCAGGGTTCCAGAGTCCGTGGACCCTGCGGTTCCCCATGTGGGCTCCCCTGTCCATGAGAGAGGCATCGGTCATGAGGACGATCGTCAGCTCGGGGCGGACAAACGGGATCACTCCCTGCAGATGTTTTGGGAGAGTCCACCATCGGAGAGTGTTCCAAAGCCCCTGGGTTACTGCGACCAGCTGGTCGAAATGACCTAGGTGCTGGGACCACTGGCTGGCCAAGCCCCACTGAATGGGATGCTTTCGCCACCGGGCCCAACAGACCACGGTGGTACAGGCCACTATGTAACCCAGAAGACACAGGAAGTCCTGGGCAGGGCGCAATTGCCCAACCAGAAATGACTGGGCAAAGGAGGAGAGAACCTCAGCCTTGTCCTCCAGAAGCCGGGCTCTGGCTCAGCAAGAGTCGAGCTCTGCCCCGATGAAGCAGTTCACTTGCGAGGACATGAGTTCCAACTTGGCTTCGTTGATCAGGAGGCCAAGTTTGAGACACGTCTTGAGGGCCAGGTCCCTGGACCGCTCCACCTCTGCTTTGGGGGGACCCACTATCAGCCAATCATCAAGGTAAGGGTACACCCTGACCCTTCAACGACGAAGATGGTCTGCCACCACTGCAATGGATTTGGTGAAGACCTGGGGGGCCGATGACAGGCCGAACAGCATGGTTTGAAAGTTATAGAGGATTCCCTCTGCTCAGAAGCGGAGGAACCTTTGGTGTGACAGCCGGATCGGGATGTGGAAGAACACGTCCTGAAGATCCAGGAAGCAGAACCAGATGTTTTGCTTGAGGGATGGTATGATCTGGAACAGAGCAACCATCTGAAAGGTGTGCGACCTGATATACTGGTTCAGGTCGTGCAGATCTAGAATGGGGCACCAGCCCCCTGTCCGTTTCGGGACCAGGAAGTACCTGGAAATGAACCCCGGGTCGACTGGGGGATGTGTCACTCGGGCCACTACCTCCTTGAGGAGGAGTTGGGCTATGTTGTCTCTCAGAGCCGACCAAGTGTGGACCGATATCCTTTCCTCACACGGGGCACGGGCTCGGCTTGGCGGGTACTGCTTGAACACTAGAGGCAGTCCTTGACCGACCACTTCCAGCACCCACCTGTCTGTGGTAACAACGGACCAGGCGGAAAGGAAGTGGTGAAGTTGGCCCCCCCACGGGAGGACCTAGAGTAGTCGTGATGGGTATGGGGCTGGTCACGCCCATCCCGTCACTGAGCAGGCCTGGAAGAGGAGGATCCGGAATTGGGACCACTGGGACCCTTCCCTCCCAGTTTGTGCGACTGAGCACCTGACTTGGGCCAAGGGCGCCAAGACTGGGCCTGCTGCTGCTGCCCAGATTGAAACTGGGGCTGCATGGCTGCATGGGCAGAAGGGCGAAATGGTTTCTTCTTCTGCTTCTTGAACCTTGGGATTCATTTTGGGCAGAGATAGTGGAGTCCAACGTGGTACTGGACTTCTCGATATGTTCAAGGTGACCATCCACTCCTGGACCAAATAAGTCGGTACCCAGGAATGGGACATCAGCCAACTTGTGCTGGGTGTCAGACATGAAAGTTGAGGCCCGCAACCAAACCCTACAGCACGTGGCAACTGCGGCTGCAAAAGAACGGGCACAGGAATCCCCGCTGTCCAAGACCGTTTAGAGCTCTTGTCGGGTAACAGCCTGGCCCTGGTCCCGGACCTGCTTGACTGTGGTCTGAAGGTCCACGGTAAGGTGAGGGAGCACCTCATCTAAGGAGCCCAACATGGTGTGGGAGAAGTGTGCCATGATTACAGCCAAGCTCGCCTGACAGAGACCCAGCAATGAGGCAGCATAGACCTTTCGGGTGGAGTGATCCAGCTTTTTGGATTCTTGTCCGGGTGGTCTATCAGTCTCCTGAATTCCCAATCCGCCTGAACACAGATTCTGTCACCACTCCCTCAGCCGAAGAATGCTGTGAAAATCCTGAAAAGGGGCCAGTAGGTACCGCGTACTTGCGGGCCATCCTGGCGGACGATGCAGGACAGGAGGCTGGGTGCTGCCAGAGCTGGGCCAACAATGGCTTCAGCTACTGGAAAGGCCTCAGTCGGGGAATCCTCCCTTCTGAGGATGTTAGTTAAGAGGTATTCTACCCATTTCTCAACGGGCTCCAGCTTCATCCCCGTACATTCGGAGATGAGGCAGAGAATGCCCAAAAAGGAGATGGGCCCCTTCTCGGCAGATAGACTCATGGCATAGTCGTCCCGAGAACAAGATGCCAAATCTGAGTCGTCGAACTCCGAGGAGTCTGGATACAGCGGCCTGCCACCGGAGTCACTGCAAACCCGCCGTGGGCAGGTGGCAGTCAAAGTAACGGACAGCCTGTGTGGGAGGCCTGAAGCAGGCAGAGACTCCTTGGTGGGAGCCCCTGAGGAAGGCTGTTTCGGTGGTGGCTCCACCGGGATAGGTGGAGTGACCAGCTTGGCTGAGTTGGGAGCAACGTCGTCGGCTCCGTGAGCTTGAGGGTGGGGCGCGATGACCGACTTTGGAGTGGTCGACTTCGGCCTGGAGGGTGACAGCCAGGCAACGGATAGGGTGGAAGGGACCACCTTCGGCCAAGCCAGAACAAGCTTTTGTCACAGCATGTCTTCATAGCGCAAAAGCAACTTGGCCGGAGCCTCCCCTCATCTGAGGAGGATGAGGACAAAAGGTGGCGCAGCTGCTTCTTAAAGTGCCGCTTATGCAACTTCCTTGCCTTTTGGTCAAGGATGCCCCAGACCTGGACGTCGACCGTCAGAGGGGGACCAACAGGGACGCTCGGGAGAAGGTGGGGAGAATCCTGGTTCCTCCTGGTCAGGGATGATCACTGTCCGGGGCTTCCCGGCTGGCTGGGTCACCTCATCAGCAAGGTCCAAAAGGACCAGAGTCCTAAATAAGGAGTTGTTGGTCTCCTCGGTCAATGACAGGTTGACGGGCTCGAGGATTATCGTGACCGGATCATCGTCCTGCAGTTGGGCCGGCTGACCTGACGGGGGCACCGTGAGGTCGGCGGCCGAGGCCTCAACTTCAAACAAAGTCAAAAGAGGAGACTCCTGGAACAGAGATCGCTCTCTGTCCCAAGAGCAACATCGACAAGATGTGGTTTCTCTCAGTTCCTTAAGATTCCTTTTTGCGGGATATGGAGATATGCGAGCCAGGGCCTTCCCCACGAGTGGGAAGGGATTGGACCAGCTCCTTAAAGGAACCTGAGAAACAGGAGCCCAGTTTTAGAGGAACGAAAACAGAGGGTGAAGATGAGACCTCAGTGGCACGAGCCGCCTCCTCTTCGTTCATCTGTTCCAATTGTTACGCGGTCCCTGTGGCCGTGGAGATCGCACGGTGGTCATCCTTTGATTTGGTCAGTGGGTGCAGTTTTTCTGGATGTCCGAGCTGGAGATGCGCGCGAGGCGATCATCCAAAACATTTGGATGAAAAGAGCGACACAGGTTGCAGACCTGAGTGTCATGATCGAGACCCAGGCAGTACACGCATGTGGTATGCGGGTCAGTCCTAGACATTTTCTGCCTGCAGAGACAACAGCAGAACCCAGGCAAGGACTTGTTCTCCATCGCGGTTGCAAGAACAAAACAGTCCAGAGAGATTCTGCGAATCTTGATCGGTAAAACCGAATTTTGGAGCGCCAGGACCTACTACATGTGTGAGGAGGAGGGAACCTGCATCTTCCAGCAGAAAGGAAGATCTGGTGTCATGGGGCAGAGCCGAGGGTTATACCACCCGGGTGGGTGGGAGAAGCCAGCTTGAAGACCTTCCGGCAATATATTTAAAGGGAAAGGATATGCCAATTAGTGTGGATGAACAACATATCCACAATCCCAGAAAATATATTACATAAATAACAAGTGCTGCATGGCTATGCAAAACAGTCATTGAAGTCCATTCTTTTTCTTCCAGATCATCATAATTATCTACCCATTTCTGCCTCCTACTCTACTGCATAGCTTAAAATTCAATGTACTTCTGTAATTATGAATTTTATGCCACCACAATACGGTTACAAATATATTTCCATACGTTGGCTGCACACTCCCCTAGCTCTCAACCTGGTTACCACCAAAAAGTACAGTTACGTAAGAACTTACCATAACAGTACAGCTTCGAGAACAGCTCTTGCAGCAGGTTACACCATTAGGACTGAAGCCGGCAGGCGCCAGGACCCCACAGAAATTTTCTAGCTAGCAGTATCCAGCAGGGACCGCCCCCGACGTCAGGCATCATATAAAAAGGGGCAGTCCCCCAGAATCTCCAGTTCTCCTGCTGGAGACTCCCAGTCGCTAGACGACATCAGAAGTGGAGACTGAGGATCTGCCATCAAAAAGTATTCAGTGTGGTGTTAGAAACACCTAATCCTAGAAAAGAGATATCGGAACAACTCTACCTCCAGAGGGGATGGTGGGAGGGAAACTACCTGCTGCAAGAGCTGTTCTCGAAGATCTACTGTTACGGCAAGTTCTTACGTAACTGTACTATCTTACTTCGAGAAACAGCTCTTGCAGCAGGTTACACCATTAGGACTTATTCCTAAGCAATACTGGAAATCCCTCGCAGGTGGGAGGAGGCTAGGTAGAGATCGCGAGTTGGACTGAAGCCTAGGATAGGAGTCCCTGAAGGACTGCTAGACCAAAACCAGCTCTTTGCCGTGATGCAATGTAAAGGTATGCATGGTGCTCCAACTGACTGCTGCACAGATGGCTGAAGTGGACACGTTCTTCATGGCCGCAAAGGACGTAGCCACACCCCTTGTGGAATGACCCTTAACCGTGCCCGGTAAAGGTTTGTTACGTTTCTGGTAACAGAATGTGATACAATGGATGAGCCACCTGGACAGCGATTGTTTAGAAATCGAAGCTCCCATCATCCTATGGGCGAAGGAGACGAAAAGCTGATCAGATTTACGGTGGTGCCTGGTTCTGGTCAGGTAGTATCTTAGACACCTATGCACATCTAGAGTGCGCAACAGGGCCTCTCCTCTATTAGAGTATTTAGGAAAATACACTGTTAAGTCAATGTCCTGATTGAGGGTGACAGCTGAGACCACCTTAGGTAGAAACTTTGGATTTGTCCTTAGGGACACCTTGTCCTGATGAAAAACCAAATAAGGTTCTTTGCACATCAGTGCGTGAAGTTCAGAAATCCTTCTGGCCGAAGTAACGGCAAATAAAAATAACGTCTTCCATGTTAGGAGACGTAGCTCGCAATCCCCGGCTGGATCAAAAGGTGGCAGCATGAGCTGCTCCAGGACAAAGGGTAAATCCCATGGAAGAATAGGATCCTTAATCGGAGGTCTAAGGTGGAGAACACCTCTCAGGAAGGCTCGTACTGTGTCCAACTGAATTATGGGATGTCAGCCTATAGGTGCATGATAGGCTGAGATGGCACAAAGGTGTACTTTAATAGAGGAGTAGGCCAAGCCTGCCTGGAAGAGAGACAGGAGGTAGTCCAGGACCGACCTTTCCGGACAATCCATCGGGGAAAGTTCCCGTGCTTGAGCCCAGAGGCAAAATCTGCGCCATTTCATGGCGTATGTGGCATGAGCGGCCGGTTTTCTAGCAGCCGCTACAACATCTGCTACCTCTTGCGAGACCCCATACCGCATGACAGCTATGTCTCTAGGAGCCAGGCGTGCAGGTTCAGAGAGCGAAGGTCCGGATGGACCAAAGATTCTGCCTCCTGGGGCAATAAGTGAGAGCTGATTGGCAGAGACACCGGAGGTTCCTGGGACAGCTGGTGCAGCAGAGAAAACCAAATCTGTCTGGGCCAAAAAGGCGCAATAAATATCAGCATCACCTGCTCTCTGTGGAGTTTCAATAGGACCCTCTGGATCAACGGGAAGGGAGGAAATGCATAGAGAAATCTGCCCGTCCAGGAGAGGGACAACGCATCTCGCCAGAAAACACTAGGCCTGGATCTAGTGAGCAGAAACTGGGTAGTTTTGCGTTGGATGGGAACACGAAAAGGTCTAACTCTGGTGTGCCCCATCTGTGAAACAGATTCTCTACTACCTCCTGGAGTAGCTCCCACTCATAGACTCTGGCCTGGGAGCGGCTCAGGCTGTCTGCAATGATGTTGTCCACTCCTGGGACATGAACAGCAATGAGGGTTACGCTGCGTTGTAGAACCCAATCCCACACCTTCATGGCCTCCCTTCAAAGCGGGTAGGAATGGGTGCCTCCTTGTTTGTTGAGGTAATACATCACTGCGGTATTGTCTGTTTGTAACAGGAGAGTACCCGGTGGGATCTCCGTCTGGAAGGCCTGCAGGGCATAAAGAACTGCTCTCATTTCCAAAATATTTATGTGGAGATGAGCTTCCTGGGGTGTCCACGAGCCCTGAGACCGGACCCCGTCAAGGTGTGCTCCCCAACCGAAACCTGAGGCGTCCGTGTAGAGCATCACAATCAAAGATGGCACAATGAAGGGGACCCCCGCCAACAGGTTCTTTGAATCTAGCCACCATTGCCAATCCCGGATTACGGCATTCGTGATCCAATTTGGAAGCTGCAAATGGTCTTGCTTCTGATCCCATTGAACCCGTAACATACACTGGGTCACCCACATGTGGAGACGGGCTAGCGGGAATGTTGCAATGGCCGCAGCCATGTGTCCGAGCAGGCAAAGGACCAGTCTGGCTGGGACAGTCTTCTTTGCCAAGATGTCCCTGATGAGGGATCTGATGTGTTCCGCTCGGTCCTTGGGCAGAAAAGCTCTCCCCTGGATGGTGTCCAGAACTGCGCCTATGAACTGCAGATTCTGCGACGGAACCAGGTGTGACTTCTTCTGATTGATAATAATGCCCAACGTCCCGAACAGGGACTGACTACAGTGAATTGCAGACAGCAGAGCCTCTCGAGAGTGTGCCATGAGGAGCCAGTCATCCAGGTAGGGGAACACGTAGTGGCCTTGTCTCCTTAGAGCCGCCGCTAGGACTGCCATGCACTTCATAAATACCCGAGGTGCTGATGACAGTCCGAAAGGGAGGACTCAGAGCTGATAATGGCGACCTAGAAATTCGAAGCGCAAGAACCTCCTGTGCGCTTGAGCAATGGGTATGTGCAGGTAGGCATCCTGCATGTCCAAGGACGCTAAGAAGGTGCCCTGCTTGAGCATGGGTATCAAACCAGGAAGGGTCACCATGCGGAAGCATTTGTAAAGGACTGAAGCGTTAAGATCGCTGAGATCCAGTATCGGACAGAGGTCCCCTGTCTTTTTGGGAACCAGAAAGAAGTGGGTATAGTAACCTGCACCTCTCTGGTTCCTCGGTATGTGTTCTACAGCTTCCTTTCCCAGAAGCGCAAGCACCTCCTGCTGAATGAGCAGTGCGTGCTGATCCGTATAACGGGAAAGCAGGGGAGGTCTTGACGGTGGGTGGTCGAGGAATTCTATAAAGTGACCTCTCTTGACCAGCTGAAGGACCCACCAGTCGGCGGTAATCGACTGCCACCCTGAAAAGAGGCGAGCGATGCGACCCCCGACCTTTTCTGCCCGTTGATCCAGAGGAGGGGCAGTGGCCGGGAAGGAGTCACGCTGTGGCGGAATTACCCCCGTAGGCTGGGCCGGTTTGGTATACCGCTGACCTCGGCCTGGGGAAGACTTAGGTTGGGCCTTATGGTGGAAGGTGCCCCTTTGCTGCTGGCCGGAACACGGCTGCTGTCGTTGTTGTCGGCCACGAAAACGGTTCTGGTTCCTACGAAAGGAACTAAATTTGGGTCTGTACATGGCCTGTACAGTCCTTACTGCCTTCCCGGCATCCCGAAGCTTGGTGATGACCGTTTCAGAGGGTTCACCAAACAGGACCTCTCCATTGTAAGGGACATCCAGGATACTCTTCTGTACGTCTGGGGTAAATCCGGAGACATGGAGCCAGGAGTGTCTCCAGAGACAGACACCTGAAGCTGCGCCCCTGGCAGACGAGTCTGCAGAATCATATGTGGCTCTTAAAACTTGGGTCTCCACGTCTGACCCTGTGCGGAGGAGGTTCAAGGGCTCCGCCTTCTACTCGCCATCTGGTAGTTTGTCATTCAGGTCCTGACCCTGTTGCCACAGGGCATTCTGAAACTGAACCATATGAGTCAGATAGTTCAGTGACCTGATGGAGCACGTAGCAGCCACATACATGCGCCTCCCCAGAGCATCCAACTGCTTGGATTCCTGGTCCGGTGGCTGTGTACTCAGATGCTGTGGTCGTTGAGACCTATCATGGGAGGCCATAATGACCAGGGAATCAGCCAGGGGTTGTTGCGCCAAGTACTAGTCCTCTGCCGGGGCCCTGTACAGGTGGTCAGCTTTCTTTAGCACCGCGGGAGTGGAGCGCGGACGCTTCCACGCCGCCTTGGCGATGTCCTCGAAGGTGTCCACCAAGGGTGGCACCACCACAGGCTTAGGGTCCCTCTGCCGAAGGTAACGAGCTAGGCGCTGTCTCCCAGGGTCAAGATCTTCCGAATCCCATCCCATGTTCTCCTGGCTGTGCCTCATGATTTCGGAAAAAGAGGGATCATCCGGAGGTGACCTGGGCAGGTCTCATGGGTCAGGTGATGGGATGCTGATTGCAGAAGAAGACCTGGAGGTATCTGAGGTATCAGGTCTAGAATCATCCCCCTACGGCGTGGACAGTCGACGTCTGGGTTGCTTAGGACTGGGAGACCCTGAGGGAGATCCTGAAGGGGGCCTTCTCTGTTCTTTGGATCTTCCCCTAGGAGGTGGAGTAGGTTCCTTGGGGGTCGGTGGTCTTCCTGCTGGCCCCTGCAGTGAAGGAGTAGGAGGAGAAGGTTTTACTGGGATCGCGTCCTTCTTTATTGTGTCCTACCAAAAGGCGAAGAGATCTTTGACCTCCTGGATAGTCATACTGGACGACGGACCTGGCGTCGGTGGTCTGTCACCAGTATCGGGCGTCGGATCCAAGGGCATCGCTGGGTTTGGTGAAGGCTCCTGTGGAAGCCCGGAGTCCTCATTGTCGCCTGCATGGTCATCAGGCAACGTCAGGTCCTCCTCTGTAGAGTCCCGGCGACCGGTGTCCACCGTACGGGGAGGCAGTCTTCGGCTCCGGAGAACGTCTCACTGACGTTGGGTGCTTAGCCGAGGTCTGGTCTGATGGGCGTATAACCGATGAAAGGTCAGTAGCCCGCTTCGGGTCCATTGTCCGTTTTAGGGATGTCAGGTCCTTAGTCTTCCTGGGAGGGGGATCCGGACCTCTAGGAGGCTGGGAGGCCGATCTGGCGTCGGAGTCCTGGCATCTCTCTGAGGAAGCTTGAGGTTTTGAAGAGGACTTGGACCGGTGACGGTCTGAAGACTTCGAGGAGGCCCGGAAGGGTGTTGAGGAAGCCGAAGGCCTGGAAGTCTTGAAGGGATGCAGAGAAGCCGAAGTACTGCCTGAAGACTTAACCTTTAATGGAGGGGGCTGAGAGTGAGCCCTGGAGGGAGAGTGGTCTGAGCGCGTGGAGCCTGAGCTGGTGCGCGAGTCCGAGACACGGTTAGGTGATCTAGACCTGGCCTTCTCCCAATGCTTGTCCCGGTGCTTATGGGACTCAGAGGTAGACTCACTTCTGGAGGCAGGGTCTTTGTCCATGCTTTTTAACTTTTCTTCCAAGAGAAACCCCTGAAGTGCCTTCTGGCGGCGGATCCGGGTGCGACTATTGAACCACTGGCAAAAGAAGCAGGCCTTGGTGTCGTGTTCCGGGCCTAAGCACCGCAGACAGGATGAATGTAGATCCTTGAAAGGGATCTGTTTGCTGCAGGCACACTTGGAGGGACATCCTTCTGAGGAAGGAGTTGGAGATGCCGACACTTAGAGTAAAACTTTGAAAGTTCTAGGCGTCGTTTGCTAGAGTGGGACCATGAGGCCGATGCTGGCAAGTCAACGGCAGGAAAAGAACTGGGGATTCTGGGTGACAGCCCCCTTTTATATGATGCCTGACGTTGGGGGCGAGGCTGACGTCAGGGGCGGTCCCCGCTGGATACTGCTAGCTAGAAAATTTCCATGGGGTCCTGGCGGCTGCCGGCTTCAGTCCTAATGCTGTAACCTGCTACAAGAGCTGTTTCTCTAAGTAAGATCTGATGTACTCTGCACATTTTTACACTTTTTTTTCTTCTTTCTGGAATGTACTACTTGTACCTTGATTTGATGTACCTTGATTTGGCCGAGCTCGACTCCTCCTACCATAATCCTGCTAGATTTTGGGGCACCATCAAGGGTATGATGGGCCAGGATGCTAACAACCCCCTTCCAACTCAATTACACAATAACTATGGCCCCATTACTGGCAAAATGGAAATCATGGATGCATTTAACAACCATTTCACAGCAGCTGGCCTTGCCTTTGACACCTCCCCAGCTAACCTATTAAGGGACCAATTAAGCTCCCACTACATTGGTGATCAAAGAGTTGACTCTTCCTTTAGCTTCAAACCTATACTGTTGAAACAAGTTGAGGATCTATTATGGCATCTGGATACCAAAAAAAGTGCAGGAGCAGACCTTCTGGACCCTCTTCTAAAGATTGCATGCCATGTGCTTGCAGTCCCCCAACACACCTCTTTAACCTTTCCCAAACTCTGGCTCTATTCCACACTGTGGAAGACAGCCCAAGTAGTCCCCCTTCTAAAAACAGGGGACCCTATGGATCTTAATAACTACAGGCCCATTTCCATTCTACCTGTGTTATCCAAGATGCTGGAGAAATTAGTGAGTATTCAGTTAAGGGAATATCTGGACAATACTAACCTATTAAACCCAGCTCAATCTGGATTCAGGGCCAAACATAGCACTATCACTGCATTAGCCAAGGTCACAAATGATTGGCAAACCGAATTGGATAAAAAGAACAATGTCTGTGCAGTATTCCTGGACCTGAGCAAAGCATTCGACACCGTGGACCATGAACTGCTACTCTCATCCCTACACCCATTGGCCTAGATCCATCCTCCCTAAGTGGTTCAGATGCTACCTCCGGTAGATCACAGCAGGTAAAAGCTGAAGGTGACCTATCCCCATTAAGACCACTGTCAAGAGGAGTCCCCAAGGCTCTATTCTGGGTCCTATCCTTTGCCATTTATATTAATAAAATTGATTCAACCTTACCAAGTCCTCAGTACACCTCTTTGCTGATGACACTGTTCTGTATGTCAGCAACCCTTCGCCTACAGTTGCTCATGAAATCCTACAAACAGAATTCTCCCTGTTACAACATCAGCTACTCGAGAAAAAGCTTCTGCTAAATGCAAAGAAAACCAAAGCAATGATGTTCACAACTCAAAACTCCACCAACACATCCTCTTCAATCAATCTCCCCCAGCTATGCACTATACTTGGAGAAAATCTGGAGTATGTTGAAAATTTCAAATACCTAGGTGTGTGGACTGACAACAGACTTGACTTCACTCAGCATCTAGAACAACTGTTAAAAAAGCTCCGCCTAAGGCTTGGCCTCCTCTATAGATTAAAACCCTTCCTCAACAGAGGCTCAAAGATGAGATTAGTCCAGGCCATCTTTCTATCAGTCAGTGACTATGCAGACTTCCTCTACAGTCACTGCCCCATTTCCTACCTTCAAAAGTTGGATACCTTATATCATAGAGCTATAAGGTTCATTACAGACCTGCCATATAATACCCACCATTGTTCTCTCTATGACGAATTGGATGGGTTTCCTTCATGTCAGGAGGAGCAGAAATGCAGCTCTATGGATCTACAGAGCTTTATCAAAAAAACTCCCAAGCTATATCCTGGACTGCTTCAACCAGAACACTCCTAGCTCCTATGCCCTAAGAAGCAATAATATCATCCTGCTCAAATTGCCCAAAGTCAACACCAAAATAGGGAGGACAGCAATCAGCTATTCTCTAGCTATAGCATGGAACACCCTACAAAAATCCCTAAAACTGTCCATTATCATTCCATTTACATTCTTTAAGCAGCACTGTACAGCCTTCTTCACAGAGAAATGCAGTTGCTACCGCTAGAGATAGAATAGTCATCCCAAAAAATTATATTCCAATCACATATGGCATATTCCTTCCAGTCAGACACCCCAGTATATGGCACCCAATATTCCCTTCACCATCCTTGTACTCATTATGTGTGGACTGTCATGACCCTCATTGGGATATATATGTACTGTACATATTGTAGATATTAGTTTAACCTTCTTAACCGAAGTTTCAACATGTGAATTCACTGTATATTATTGTGTTTTAAACATCATTTTTTTTTCTGTATGTATAACTGTCTTATAAGTATGTGATGTAATTGCTGTGTATCAACTCGAACCTTGACCTTATCAGGTCCATCTTGTAAATGAGCCTTGCTCAATGATGATCGCCTGAATAAATAAAGATTTGATTGATTGATTGATTATTATTCATGGTGTTGTCACTATATTTATTCTTGCTATTTCACTCCCTGCTTTCTCTCCTCCCCAAATCGCACCTGAAAACGAGCTCTGGCTCAGTCTGCCTATCCCGGTCAACAAATTTCAAACGAATGAATGCATAAATAAATAAATATAATAAGTAAGCTACTACTTCAGAAGTAAACTACTGTTGCTTCTAAGGAAATGTACAGTACTAGAAATTATACTATTTGCAACGTCAGCAGTGGTTACCTGTCTCTCCCCAAAGGCTGTCAAAGCTGTTTATTTGTGCTCGCTCCACCTCCTCTTCATCCTTCTCCGGCAAGTCCAGCAAATAGGAAACAATCTGAAACAGGGGTACAGGTTAGTCAGAATCAGGTTCACATCCTGCCTGCATTTGGAGAACTACAGTAGAGCCCATTGTTATTAATGATTTGGCAATACGGAGATTGTTTTATTCTGCTTTGAATGTGCATAGTACGATGATTTCAATCTTTAGATCAGTGCAAAGTGCTATTTTTTAAGGCAATTTGCTAATGTGGTTTCAAGATGTGTATACATGTACTGTACTGCCAAAGTAAATGGTGATATTCTTAAGTATGTATAAACTTCCACCATGTTTATGGCTACAATAAATGCAATATCTATCTAAAAATTAAAACTGCTTCATCAGAACCCTGTTTGGCAATAGTGCAATACGGCTTATGGGAAAGCCATCAGTATGCTAAGGTGTACAGACAGGGCCTTTTATGAAGAAAGATGTAATCTTACCCCTTTGTAGGTCCTTGGTGAGGTTGCACCTAACACTGTGCGCAGTTCTGGAACCCTCACTTTATAAAGGACAAGAATTGCTTACAATTGGTACGTGGGCAGCGAGGGAAGATCTATAAGGAAGGACTGGCTGATCAGAATATGTACTTCCTGGAGGCCAGTAGGAAGTGGGGATGTGACTGAAACTTTCAAATATCTGAAGGGAATAAACAAGGTGGAGTGCCAGTAAACTGTTCAGGCAATGTGAGGTGTTTGACTAGAGGACATCATATGGGTATTGTGAAAATAACAGAGGAGGGAGAAGGGTTGAGTGGGGGTCACAGCAGAGCTGCAAGTTGGGAGCACTGCTGAGCCTTACCAGTGCTAGACTGCTGGGGCAAAGGTTGGAACCAGGCAAACATGATGGACCAAGGGCCTTTTTCCGCCTGTCAAATTTTAACGATAGCCTCACCCCAGTTGTATACATATTTCTGTCTGCTGCCCTGCCCCCTTTTATGCCACATACTGTACTTCAGAAAGGTCAGTTAGAGCAAACTAATTTCAGCTAGTGTTGCTCAGATAGTATCCCTACCAGGTTGGATACCACTGGATACCATCATTTTGGTTGGATATCAGATAACATCGGATGGCATAGACATCCAACCGAGGATCCAACCTTCTAAGATCCACAGAAAGTATTTGAGGTAACTGTGGATCCGACCTGGATCCGATGGATCCAACCATCAGATCCAGGTATCTGACCATCGGATCCAACTATCCAAGGTTGGATCTGACAGATCTGACCTCGGATCCACAACTACCCGATTATGGATCCAGAATCTGAATAGGTCGGACACCTGTACTGTCTGACAGAGGATAGTCGGCTCCACAGAAGCACTATCTGAGCACCATTAATTCCGGCAGTACTTAGTGTTATACATTTAGCATTATGTTTAATTCAAACAGAGCACAACTATCATGTTATAACATTAGTGGGAGTGGGGATCAGGCTTAGCAGTCAGGGTCAAGAATACACCCCCTTCAACAAAATTAACTTGTAAGCCACAGTACAGGTGTTCCTATACCCACAACAGAACAGACACACCTCCTGGAATGGACAATGCATAGAACTGCTTTATCCTACTCTTGTGCGCATGTGTGTGTGTATATAGATATATGTAAATATATATATATATATATATATATACACACACACACACACACACAGGTACATACAGTATAACAAACTACAAGAGAGAATTCGAACATTTGCTTGCTCTTACTTTCAGACTGTTTGGAGGGCACTGTGTTTGCCAGCAAAACCCACAAACCACAGTCAAACAAAACATTATTTTGTTGCTCCTGCACTTTTAACTGCTAACTGTTGTGGTCTGTTGCTAATTGATTACCTGCTGTTTACTGTCCGCACCAATGCATTGCTCCTATCCCTATACTGCTGCTCTCTCCTCTGCATCATTCTTGATGTGTCACCACTCTGTTATGCCGTGTATCACTGCTATACTCTTATATTTACATCTATTTAAAGCTGTGTAACTTTTGTATTACTGTGCACAAATGCTGTAATTGTTATATGCTAATCCCTTGCCCTTCCCCTGGCCGCACCTGGAAATGAGCCTTGGCTCAGTGTGCCTTTCCCGGTTACCAACTTTTAAATAAATAAATAAAAAAATGTACAAAGCTGTGAAAAGAGGAGTAAAAGGTCTTACCAAAACAATGCTAGTATAAAAAAAGGCCCCTGAATATGTGCATCAAGAAGGGATAGAACCACCATATTCTGGGGTTGCACAAGGCAACCCACATTCTGGAGCAATTCTGGGCAGGGCTAGGAAGTGCTGCTGCTGGCAGTGCATCTCAGCCCTCGGAGGGCAGCAGCGAAGTCTACCATGACAGCGACCCATGCGGTGTGCTGTGGAGCGTATTCTTCCAGCAGGACTTGCTGTGCATGTTGGAGGCTGTCAGTGTCACGATCGGCACTGTGCCAGAGGTTGAAGGGTCTGGGTCACCCAGGGAAGGATGAAGAGGAATTATGATGGCAACAGCCACCAGGATGATGACAGTGGTACTTTCTGGCCCTGCACTTCCACTGGATCCTCCCGGCAATGGGTAAAAGGAGGTGGGTGATGGAAAGGCGAGCTGCTAGGAGAATAAAGATCTATAATGGGAGGAAAATAGAAGAGTTATCTTTTTTGTTCAGTGGGTGACCTCATGCAGTGTACCATTTTGTTTACTGTGTACCACTTGCCCTGCAAGTCCAGCTCCAGAGTTGCAGTAAAGTTGGGCTCTTTCTTACCTCGGTGTACCCCATGCTGGCCGCAGCAATCAATGCCTGCTGAATGGCATGGCTCTTCTTAAACACCGCTTGCTGTTGCCCAGCCATCGTCCAGTCACACTGAATGAGGTACTTGACCACCTCCTGATGACCTCTGAGTGCAGCGTGAACCAGGGCACACTGCCCATTCTTGTCCAAGTGATCCACCTTGAAAAACAAATAGCATTGACATTTACAAAACAAACCAAAATCTCTTCAATGTGATGGCTTATGTAGCCAGTAACAGACCATATGACTTTCTTCCATCCACTCATCTCTCAGTACTGTCCACTTGCATTATGTGAGTCAATTGCACCAGTAACAAAGCTTTGTGCAAATGGCCAGTTTTTAACCAATCACACTGCTTGGTGTCTTAACAGCCAGGCTCCTCTTAGGTTGCAAATATGACCAATATAACAAAATAAAACAGAAAAAAAAAGTAGGAGTTGGGAAGAAGTTTATCATTGTGGAATCATAAAAATGGCTTGCATTATATAAGGAGGGCAGGACTGAGGAAAGTTCTCCGCTGTAACAGCAATCCGCTTCCATTCCACAGTGACAAAGTGGTGCATCTGATGCCTGGCAGTGGCACATAACGATGAATCATGTGGAGTAAGGATCAAGTGGAATGCAGACAATGGTCCAAAATAATTAAAACCATTCCCTGGCTGAGCCAAAGAAAAAATAAAAGCATAAAGGAATGTTATAAAATAAACATATGAAGCTGGCACTGGCACTGCTGGCTTAATGCATTAGTAAAGTATAGACTGGCGGAGATCCAGTCACAAGTCCCCCAAACTGACTTCCAGTCCTGGCAATACCACTCCCTGCTACGCTTCAGTGCATTTCAGGACCTTGACATGCCAGACTCTGAGAGAGTGTGTGTCAGTTGGTCACACTGCTACTACCAGTGGACACCAGCAAGGGAAGCTACTTTGGGGAGGATGAGGTGTGTATAGAAAGTATGAGGGCGGCTTTCTGGTCCTCCCCTCAACTTTAGCATTTTCCACATCTGGGAAAGGGGGGAGGTGGGCTGTTCCTTTAGTGTGGTCACTATTTTCTTCTCCCACTGCGTAAGCTTATGTGGACACCCTGACCTGGGCTCACATCTCAAACCTGAAAACTCCTGGTTCACAGTTCTCTGCTCTGACAGGTCTACACTGCATTCCTTCTTTGAGGGAACTATGCCCACCTCTCCCTGCAGCAGTTCCTAATACACCGAGACAAATGTGGAGAAAAGACCATTCATAACTGCAAATCAGGGATGGAGGGCAAGGGGGAGTGGGGGGGGGGTCACTGACAGCAGTATGGACTACCTAACAATTCTCAAAAAACAAACCAAAAAAACACCTGCAAATCAAACTCCATTCCTGGTTCCAACGCATGTCACAAATATGGACAAACACTACTTAGTTCTGAAAGTCCAACAAATCCCAATAGTATTTAAAATCACAAGGGTGAGGGTAGATAAGGAATAGGCTCACAACAAACCCCTAACATCATGTATGGAACTGGCAAGGCCACGGCATAAGATGTGTAAAAAAAAAAGGTCGGAGGGCTGCATGTAACCCCAAACCGATGGACACTCAGAAACACATTCACCTTGATCCAAGTTTCTGCAAAGGGCTGCCTCTCTTAGCCAAGACAGTTTATCCGGCTGTGGACAAGGAACTATCATGAATAACAAGGTAATCTGATCTACAGGTTGATAATGCATCTGAGTTTTAATATGAAAACCAGATGAACCCTCAAGTTTGCTTTCAAACTTAAGCCACAGCATTCCTGAAAAGCCACAAATTGGTTCCAGATTAGCACTGTGAATGCTATAACAAGAAAAAATCTTTTTTCATGCCCTGGACCGAATTCTTACCCTAGTTAACCCCATAACCACTAAATGCAAAACGGAACAAGAGAAAAAAAGACTCTGTGCATATGGAAACAGGTTCTGTAGTTCATGCTTAAAAAGAAGCCCACACTGCATCTACATCTGTACTGCATTGTTCGTCCTGCAACTGATTCACCTTTACTTAAATCATACCTGAAAAGTCACCCCTTTCCTCTCTCCTTTTAATTTATAAACTTGCGTTAGTCTGAAGGGGATACCCGTCTGCTGGCTCATGCCTTAGAATTCACCTGGGGCATGCATTAATTCTCTAGAAATGCATGTTCTGTCGTGGGTTTTTGCTTACTGAATTAATCTGGGTATGTGCCAACAACCCACCAGTCATCAACAGCTACATAACAGACAGTAGATAAGATCTCTAGCTTTACTCACAGTGACGCCAGTTTCTGGATTGAAGCTGTATTTACAATGTAAAACTCAAGTAGGAGTTTACAGGTGGTTAATATGTATGGAGTGACTCAAAATGTTTGCACTGTTTAAGCCACGGTGGCTACTTCCAGAATCCTCCTAGTATCCAGGCAGCTACTGAGTGTTGAAGGCCACTCTGTAGGGATATGTAGCTGAAATAAAATTATGGTTAATATGGAACCAACCTCTGAACTGAAGTGCTTTCTACCTTTTACAGTTTTACTGATGACTAATCCAAAATATATATTGGTTGAGTAGGGTGCACCTGAAACAGCAATACTTAAGCAATAAGCCATGACAGGGTGTGGGGGTTATTATTCCTGAAAGTACAGTTACGTAAGAACTTACCGTAACAGTAGATCTTCGAGAACAGCTCATGCAGCAGGTTACACCATTAGGACTGAAGCCGGCAGGCGGCAGGACCCCACAGAAATTTTCTAGCTAGCAGTATCCAGCGGGACCACCCCAGACGTCGGCCCCGCCCCTGATGTCAGGCATCATATAAAGGGGGCGGTCCCCCAGAATCTCCAGTTCTCCTGCCGGAGACTCCCAGCCGCTAGATGACATCAGAAGTGGAGACTGAGGATCTGCCATCAAAAGGTATTCAGAGTGGTGTTAGAAACACCTAATCCTAGAAAAGAGATATCGGAACAACTCTACCTCCAGAGGGGATGGTGGGAAGGAAACTACCTGCTGCAAGAGCTGTTCTCGAAGATCTACTGTTATGGTAAGTTCTTATGTAACTGTACTAGCTTACTTCGAGAAACAGCTCTTGCAGCAGGTTACACCATTAGGACTGATTCCCAAGCAATACTGGAAATCCCTCACAGGTGGGAGGAGGCTAGGTAGAGATCACGAGTTGGACCGAAGCCTAGGATAGGAGTCCCTGGAGGACTGCTAGACCAAAACCAGCTCTTTGCCGTGATCCAACATCCAGGCTATAATGCCTGACAAAGGTGTGCACGTGCTCCAAGTAGCTGCTGTGCAGATGGCTGAAGTGGACACGCTCTTCATGACCGCAAAGGAGGTAGCCACCCCCCTTGTAGAATGACCCTTAACTGCGCCCAGTAAAGGTTTGTTACGTTTCTGGTAACAGAATGTGATACAATGGATAAGCCACCTGGACAGCGATTGTTTAGAAACTGGAGCTCCCATCATCCTATAGGTGAAGGAGATGAACAGCTGATCAGATTTACGGTGGTGCCTGGTTCTGGTCAGGTAGTATTTTAGACACCTATGAACATCTAGAGTGTGCAACAGGGCCCCTCCTCTATTAGAGTGTTTGGGGAAATACACTGGTAAGTTGATGTCCTGACTGAGGGTGAGAGTTGAGACCACCTTAGGTAGAAACTTTGGATTTGTCCTTAGGGACACCTTGTCCTGCTGAAAAACCAAATAAGAATCTTTGCACATCTGTGCCTGAAGTTCAGAAATCCTTCTGGCTGAAGTAATGGCAACTAAAAATAATGTCTTCCATGTCAGGAGACGTAGCTTGCAATCCGCGACTGGTTCAAAAGGTGGCAGCGTGAGCTGCTCCAGGACAAAGGGCAAATCCCATGGAGGAACAGGATCCTTAATCGGAGGTCTAAGGTGGAGAACACCTCTCAGGAAGGCTTGTGCTGTGTCCAACTGAGTTATGGGACGTCAACCTATAGGTGTATGATAGACTGAGATGGCACAAAGGTGTACTTTAATAGAGGCGTAGGCCAAGCCTGCCTGGAAGAGAGACAGGAGGTAGTCCAGGACCGAACTTTCCAGACAATCCATCCAGGAAAGTCCTCGTGCTTGAGCACAGAGGCAAAATCTGCATCATTTCATGGCGAATGTGGCATGAGTGGCCGGTTTTTCTGCTACCTCTTGCGAGACCCTGTACCACATGATAGCTATATCTCTAGAAGCCAGGCGTGCAGGTTCAGAGAGCGCAGGTCCAGATGGACCAAATAACTTGCCTCCTGGGACAATAAGTGAGAGCTGATTGGCAGAGGCACCGGAGGTTCCTGGGACTGCTGGTGTAGCAGAGGGAACCAAATCTGTCTGGGCCCAAAAGGCGCAATAAAGATCAGCGTCGCCTGCTCTCTGCAGAGTTTCAAAAGGACCCTCTGGATCAATGGGAAGGGAGGAAACGCACAGAGGAATCTACCCATCCAGGAGAGGGACAATGCGTCTCACCAGAAAACACCAAGCCCTGGACCTAGCGAGCAGAAATTGGGCAGTTTTGCGTTGGATGGGGACACACAAAGGTCTAACTCTGGTGCGCCCCATCTGTGAAACAGATCCTCTACTACCTCCTGGAGTAGTTCCCACTCGTGGACTCTGGCCTGAGAGCAGCTCAGGCTGTCTGTGATGACACTGTCCACTCCTGGGACATGAACAGCAATGAGGTTTGCGCCGTGTTGTAGAACCCAATCCCACACCCTCATGGCCTCCCTGCAAAGCGGGTAGGAATGGGTGCCTCCTTGTTTGTTGAGGTAATACATAACCGCGGAATTGTCTGTTTGCAACAGGATAGTACCCGGTGGGATCTCCGACTGGAAGGCCTGCAGGGCATAAAGAATTGCTCTCATTTCCAAAATATTTATAGGGAGATGAGCTTGAACCCTAAGGTGCCTGCGGAGAGCGTCACAATCGGAGATGGCGCAATGAAGGGAACCCCCGCCGACAGGTTCTTTGAATCTAGCCACCATTGCCAATCCCAAATTACGGCATTCGTGATCCAAATTGGAAGCTGCAAATGGTCTTGCTTCTGATTCCATTGAGCCCATAACATCCACTGGGTCACCCGCATGTGGAGACGGGCTAGCGGGACTGTTGCAATGGCCGCAGCCATGTGTCTGAGCAGGCAAAGGACCAGTCTGGCTGGGACTGTCTTCTTTGCCAGTATGTCCCTGATGAGGGATCTGATGTGTTCCGCTCGGTCCTGGGGCAGAAAAGCTCTCCCCTGGATGGTGTCCAGAACTGTGCCTATGAACTGCAGATTCTGTGATGGAACCAGGTGTGACTTCTCCTGATTGATAATAATGCCCAACGTCCCGAACAGGGACTGAGTACAGTGAATTGCGGACATCAGAGCCTCTCGAGAGGGTGCCATGAGGAGCCAGTCATCCAGGTAGGGGAACACGTAGGGGCCTTGTCTCCTCAGAGCTGCCGCTATGACTGCCATGCACTTCGTAAACACCTGAGGTGCCGATGACAGTCCGAAAGGGAGGGCTCAGAACTGATAATGGCGACCTAGAAATTCAAAGCACAAGAACTTCCTGTGTGCTCGAGCAATGGGAATGTGCAGGTAGGCATCCTGCATGTCCAAGGACGCTAGAAAGGCACCCTGTTTGAGCATGGGTATCAAACTGGGAAGGGTCACCATGCGGAAGCATTTGTAAAGGACAGAAGCGTTGAGATCGCTGAGATCCAGTATTGGACGGAGGTCCCCTGTCTTTTTGGGAACCAGAAAGACATGGGAATAGCAACCTGCACCTCTCTGGTTCCTCGGTACATGCTCTATAGCTTCCTTTCCTAGAAGCGCAAGCACCTCCTGCTGTATGAGCAGTGCGTGTTGAACCGAATAACGGGAAATCAGGGGAGGTCTTGACGGTGGGTGGTCGAGGAATTCTATAAAGTGACCTCTCTTGACCAGTTGAAGGACCCACCGGTCGGCGGTAATCGACTGCCACCCTGAAAAGTGGCGAGTGATGTGACCCCCGACCTTTTCTGCCCGTTGATCCAGAGGAGGGGCGGGGGCTGGGAAGGAATCATGCTGTGGCAGCATTACCCCCCCGCAGGCTGGGCCGGTTTGGTATACCGCTGACCTCGGCCTGGGGAAGACTTAGGTTGGGCCTTAAGGCGGAAGGTGCCCCTTTGCTGCTGGCCAGAACATGGCTGCTGTCATTGTTGTCGGCTGCGAAAACGGTTCTGGTTCCTACGAAAGGAACCAGATTTGGGTCTTTCCATGGCTTGTACAGTCCTTACTGCCTTCCCGGTGTCCTGAAGCTTGGTGATGACCTTTTCAGAGGGTTCACCAAACAGGACCTCTCCATTATAAGGGACGTCCAGGATACTCTTCTGTCTGTCTGGGGTAAATCTGGAGGCACGGAGCCAGGAGTGTCTCCGGAGACAGACGCCTGAAGCTGCGCCCCTGGCAGATGAGTCCGCAGAATCATATGTGGCTCTCAACACTTGGGTCCCCACGTTTGACCCTGTGCAGAAGAGGTTCAAGACCTCCGCCTTCTGCTCACCATCTGGTAGTTTGTCAACCAGGTCCTGACCCTGTTCCCACAGGGCATTCTGAAACTGAACCATATGAGTCAGATAGTTCAGTGACCTGATGGAGCATGTAGCAGCAGCACACATGCACCTCCCCAGGGCATCCAACTGCTTGGATTCCTGGTCCGGTGGCTGTGTACTCACATGCTGTGGTCGTTGAGACCGATCATGGGAGGCCGTAATGACCAGGGAATCAGCCAGGGGTTGTTGTGCCAATTACGGGTCCTCTGCAGGGGACCTGTACAGGCGGTCAGCTTTCTTCAGCACCACGGGGGTGGAGTGCAGACGCTTCCACGCAGCCTTGGTGACATCCGCGAAGGTGTCCAAGGGTGACACCACCACAGGCTTAGGGTCCTTCTGCCGAAGGTAACGAAGCCAGGTGCTGCTGTCTCGGGTCGAGAGATCTTCCCGAATCCCATCCCATGTTCTCTGGCTGTGCCTCATGATTTCGAAAAAGAGTGATCATCCAGAGTGACTCTGGTCTGTGGGTCAGGTGATGGGATGCTGATTGGAGAAGGAGACTTGGAGGTATCCGAAGTGTCAGGTCCAGAATCATCCCCCTGCGGAGTGGACCATCGACGTCCGGGTCTCTTAGGACTGGGAGACCCTGAGGAAGATCTTGAAGGGTGTCTTCTCCATTCTTTGGATCTTTCTCTAGGAGGTGGAGTAGGTTCCTTGGGGGTTGGTGGTCTTCCCGCTGGCCCCTGCAGTGGAGGAGGGGGAGTAGGAGGTGAAGGAGTAGGAGGAGGAGGTTTTACTGGGATCACGTCCTTCTTTATTGTGTCCCACCAAAAGGTGAAGAGATCTTTGACCTCCTGAATATTCATACCGGACGATGGACCTGGTGTCGGTGGTCTGGCGCCGGTATCGGGCATCGGGTCCAAGGGCATCGCCGGGTTTGGTGAAGGCTCCTGTGGAAGCCCGGTGTCCTCACTGTCGCCTGCCTGGTCATCAGGCAATGTCAGGTCCTCCTTTGTAGAGTCCCGGTGACCAGTGTCCACTGGTGACGGGGAGGCTGTCTTCGGCTCCAGCGAACGTCTCACTGATGTTGGGTGCTTAGCCGAGGTCTGGTCTGACGGGCGTTTAACCGATGAAGGGTCGGTAACCCGCTTCAGGTCAGTCATCGGTTTTGGGGACGTCAGGTCCTTAGTCTTCCTGGGAGGGGGATCCGGACCCCTAGGAGGCTGGGAGGCCGATCTGGCGTTGGAGTCCTGGTGTCTCTCTGAGGAAGCTTAAGGTAGTTTTGAAGAGGACTTGGACTGGTGACGGTCTGAAGACTTCGAGGAGGCCCAGGAGGGTGTTGAGGAAGCCAAAGGCCTGGAAGTCTTGATGGGATGCAGAGAAGCGGAAGTGCTGCCTGAAGACTTAACCTTTAATGGAGGGGGCTGAGAGCGAGCCCTGGAGGGAGAGCGGTCTGAGCGCGTGAAGCCTGACCTGGTGCGCGAGACCGAGACCCGGTTAGGGGATCTGGACCTGGTCTTCTCCCGATGTTTGTCCTGGGGCTTATGGGACTTAGAGGCAGACTCACCTCTGGAGGCAGGGTCTTTGTCCATGCTTTTCAACTTTTCGTCTAAGAGGAACCCCTGAAGTGCCTTATGGCTGCGGATCCGGGTGCGACTATTGAACCGCTGGCAAAAGGAGCAGGCGTTGGTGTCGTGTTCCAGGCGTAAGCACCACAGACAGGATGAATGTAGATCCTTGAAAGGGATCTGTTTGCCGCAGGCACACTTGGAGGGATGTCCTTCTGAAGAAGGAGTTGGAGATGTCGACATTTAGAGTAAAACTTTGAAAGTTCTAGGTGTCGTTCGCTAGAGTGGGACCGTGAGGCCAGTGCTGGCGAGTCGACGACGGGAAAAGAACTGGGGATTCTGGGGGACCGCATCCTTTTATATGATGCCTGACGTCGGGGGCGGTCCCCGCTGGATACTGCTAGCTAGAAAATTTCCTTGGGTTCCTGGTGCCTGCCGGCTTCAGTCCTAGTGGTATAACCTGCTGCAAGCGCTGTTTCTCGAAGTAAGATCTGCATGCCCAGGAGCGTTGTAATGCATGAGGTGCTTGCACCAGTTAATTCAGGGAAGTTCAGTTCTGGAATAGTAACCCCTGAAGTGGCTTACTGCACTTATAAAACAGATCCACTGGAAAACAAAAAAATAAGAAAAATGCAAAGCAGCCGGTTCCTATTCCAGAAGCGCACAGATTGGGAACCTTCTCCACCAATCAAGAAGCAGGGTTTTCCCTATCTACTTTATAATGCTGGATACTGCACTTGTTAATGAAAAGAAGGCGGTCTTTAGAACACCAGTGCAGATGCAAGATATGTCAAGGGGATTTTCTTCTTATGATGCCTGGGCACCTGACAAAACACTCCGAGATGCACTTTTATAAGTAGCAGTGGTCCTAATTAGAAAATCTAAACTACGTCTTTTAGGATCTTACTTCAGCTTTTTTTTTTTTTTGTTAAACTTCATTGCTGTTAGGCATACATTCTCTGCAGCTAAAACACTCAGTGCTGCTAATTAAAAAGAACAGTGAAGAATGTCCACATATTAACAACGGGCTGGTTATATTTTTAGAATTAATTGGATTGCAGAAATTTGTTCAAAACCTAGGTTTGAGGAGGACTGCAGCAGTCTATTCAGGACAACTACATTTCCATGTTGCCTCAGAGAAATAAATTTAAATGAATTATCTTTAGTTAAAGCGATATATTTTATTATTATTCCGCAGTTTGAATTTCATGCCTTGATTTGTATGGCTTATGTTAATGATCATTTTATAAGTGTTTTGTAAAGCATTTTCCACAGAGTATTTCACAACACTTTGTACTTCACAGAAGTAAAGCAATTATACATTACATACTTCTATGGGATTAGAACTACCATCACCAAACAATTGTTTCACTAGCGTATATGGTTTGACCACTGTCCAGTCTTTAAACAATACCCTCTACATATTAACTCCTACTCACACTCAGTATAGGGAATGCATATGTAAGCAATAACCCATGACAGGGTGTGGGTTATTGTGCTTATAACATGGGTTCTCTTTAAACAACAACAAAAAATAAGCAGAAAGCTGTTTTTTGCTGTTTAAATACCAAAAATGCAGTGTAACCTGCCACCTTGAAAAACAGTCCCTCACAATTAATGCATGCTGCAGTGGTGTTATGCACATAGAAATGTCACACATGCGCTGGACGCCACACCTCACACCATGCCGGCGACCCAGATTCGGAAGTGGACTCGGGTTGCCAGAGGGAGAAAGGCTGAGCGTCAGACGATGGCTCACCTTCTCCAGGGGGAGGGTGGGGACCCACCTCAGCGAACGGTGACCTCTGGTGGAGGCTGGGAACACAACAGTTCGTCGGCACTCGGGGGTTCAATTGGTCACGGGCAGAGGCCGATGAACCAATCACCTCTAGGGATTACATCATTAAGAGGGGACGACGATGCGGATGTCGGTGCCTGCGCCTTGACGTCAAGGGCTAGCAACGTCCCCACAGAACAGGGAAAAATTACCCTCCAAAGCTGGGTAGACGGAGCACCGAACCCAGTCCTGATGTGCCACCAACTGCCGCTGTCGTAGGGACTGGAGAAGACACAGGGGTTTCGCCCCACCCCAAACCCCGCCCGGGGGGGGCAATCCTCAGCAGGATGAGGGACCCTAGGCAGCAGGTAAGTCGGTGGTAGGGAGGGGTTCCACTGGCGACTCCCGAAGGGGCTGCTCTGGTAGGGATGTAGGAGGAAGAAAAAAGAAATTAAAAAAAAAAAAAATGTCACACATACACTACTGACATGATCTGTGACATTTCTTGTGCATAAGACTGAGTGGTACACTGCCTGCTACTGTGGTGCCTCCCCCCCATGCACACAGAGAGAGGAGACTGCAGAATGAAAATTTAAACTGATCACAGGGCAACTGAAAACAGACTGAAACATACAGCACTGTGTTGCTCCATTTTTGCCCTGTCTGTTGCCCTCTTGCTCTGTGTCACTGTTTGTGGTGCTGCCCCCACTCACTCACGGTCGCTCACTCTCCCGCTCTCTCTCTCTCTCTACCACAGTCAGGCGGAACTCACACAGTCACACTGGCAAAGATCTCACACAACTGACAGCGGGTCAGAGATCTCTCACATACTTCACTTTCCTGCATTTTCTGACCCAAAGTCTGCAGATTGTTGTTACCTGCCTTTGCTCTCCACCGACGGAGAGAGAGGCAGACAGAGAGAGATGTCCTGGTCCAATTGCTCTGTGTCTCTCGCTCTCCGGTCGTCCCTGCAGCTCACTCGCCCCTGCTCACCAGCGGCCAGAAAGACAAGTTTTGCTTTTCTATGCTGTGATATGTAGAGGAACTCGAGAGAGAGACATACAGACAGAGAACAATGCAGCCGCTTTGCAGAGTGCAGCCACTTAGTGTGTCTGTGTGAATCTCTCTCGCTTTGTCTCCATCGCTCGCTCTGAATGCGAGGTCACACTCTCTGCCTCTCCGGTGCATGCTGTAAAGAAACAATGACGTGCGGGGTCCAGACATTGTTTGGAGGGTGGGGAATACCTGGACAGCAGCCTACTTACTGTGCCAGCACTCCACAGATAACAGAGGTACCACAGACAGCAGATATTATTGTGGAGGGGGGGTGTTCCAGAGGACTCCAACTTGCAAGTGTGGATCAAACACACTTCAGAGACAGAGAGACGCGAGACTTCACCAGTGGTCTGGCCGCTTGTGCTGCACTGTACTGATGGTCTGCTGTGCGACCCACTTCTGCTGCACAGTGAATGGAGGATCTCTGTACAGCATCAGTACACTGGGGACAACTGTTGCCACAGGGGGTGCTCTTTTGGCTCGTTGTGTGCAGCGCTCACTCCATGTCTCTGCCTCTTCCTTTTTCTCCCTCTCCAGGGCATCCTGAAGTTTGCCCAGCTGGCACTTCCCTTACCGTTTCTTTCCATCAGGAAAAGTTGGGGGTGGGCACAGTTAACAGACAGTGAGATATATGTTATAGCATGGGCTGGCCGAGCAGTCATACTAGGGGGCCCCAACATGACAGGGAGAAGTCGCGGAACAGATGGTTCCATTGTGGGCTGACAATGCTGGAGCTCTCACTCGCTAACACACAATTTTAAATGGCTGCCACTGAGTGATCAACTGCAGCTCAAATAACGAGGTCTGTTAGGCTACAGGATTCCAGTCAGGGAAGCATCACCCTAACTGTGCGGGTACAGGCATTTAATCAATGGTCAGGTGGGCTTCCTGACCAATTAAATTACTTGCTCAGCCAGCCCGTGTTACAAGAAGGGGATAAACCGGGTGGAGTATGCACAGATATTTGATCTGGTGTGTTCAAGCAGAGCTAGGGGCATGCACTCTAATGGGGGGGGCAGGATAAGGGGAAACATAAAATAACTATTCACACAGAGGGTGGTTTACTTGCGGAATACCGTAACTGGTGAAGCTGTGGAAGCAGTGCTCAAGCTTTCAAAGCAGGACTAGACAGATTCTTAAGGGAGAATGGCATTGAGAGTTACATAGCAAGATTAGGGGGTAGCATTCCGAATGGTAAGCTCCAAAGGTTATCCATATTCGATTGGGTATAGTCACTGCTGTGGGGCAAGAAAAGTGGACATGATGAACCCTAAGTCCATTCCATTATCACATACTATGTAAATATCATATATACTTGCCTATAAGTTGTCCTCATGTATAAGTTGATCACTCCCTTTTCCTTGTTAGTTTTAGCAGAATTACAGAAATTTTTTGCTGCCCAAACTGGATGAACAAATCTGTTTTGTGACCAACATCAAGCACAGAATCTATCTACCTCTGTGGCAAGAACAGGACACAAAAACAGGCTACTCACCTGTAACCATAGTTCTAGAAGAGTATGCGATCAATATAGCACAGTCAATACAGCGGGGTACAAAATCACATAGACAATACAGCATGACTGAAAACAGCGAAAGGGAACGTCCAACATTGCGGGTGGCTAGTGTCCTGTCGCCGTGGCTCAGCAGATAAGAGTCACAGGCTGTGGGTGGCAGCGGTGCTTGTGGGCATCCTGGGTTCGGGTCTCACCTCCTTGCCTTTTTTTTTTTTTACCTCACCTGCCATGCGGCTGCTCTCCCCCCACTTGCCTTCCCTCCCACAGGTACTTCATGAACTCCCCCCTTCCCCAGCTGTTCTACCCCCAACTTACCCCCTGTCCTCTTCTCCCACTCGCCTAAGTTGGCGCCTGTCATTTCTTCATCCAGTCCTCTACCCACCTGCCCGAACTACGCCCATTCTCCAACATGCGTCCCCCTCTGAGATGATTATAAAATAGTTCGGGGTAGGGTGCATCAAGTCCCTGGAGCTGTTTGCGTGGTGCGGTTTTGCCCCACATAGCTGTATTGACCTAGACCGGTTTTAGAAGTGGTATATAGGTCACACCATATTCACACTACCCACCTAGCCTCTCTTGGCAAGTGGCACATGGATCGCTGCTTCCAGCATTCAAAGATCGAATGTCACAGGATGGAGTCGGGGGATATGCCACTTGGGTGGTGGGAGGAGCTTAGCTTAAAGACATCCGGCATATTATCATATTCCAGTGGAACTGCTAGAGTTTGGATGTGAACTATACACTATTCCTAGAACCATGGTTACAGGTGAGCAACCTATTTTTCTAGATGCATGGATCTGGTTCACTAGCCACACTCTGGCAGACTCCTAGCAGATCTCTGGGAGGAGGGAGCAAGGCGCGCACCCTATGTGACAAACAGAGACTGGAGAACCGAAGTCCCAAAACCAGCATCCCAGCGTGACTCAAGGTCGATGTGGCAGTGGGACATGAAAGTGTGTGCTGACTTGCAGAGAGCGGCCCTGTAGATATCCTGGATATACAGTGCCTGGAAGCAGCCACCAAGGCAGTGATATGAGCTCTAAGCCCTACAGGAGGCTCCCTACCAGCTAACCTATAGCAGAGGTCAGTGCATGATTTGATCCACCTGTCAAGCATCTGCTTTGCTGCTGGTCTGCCAGACACGGCCTCAACATAAATGACAAACAACTGGCAAGCTTCTCCCTGAACTCCGGCCATGTGCTCTACATAATGAGAGAACACCCTCCATAGGTCCAGGGTATGGAGCCTGTGGTCAGCTTCCAAAAATGGGTTTCTAAAGTATACTGGTCAGTTAATCACCTGGTTAAGCTGAAACTCTGATACTACCTTCGGGAGGAACTTTGGGTTGGGGCAAAAAATGACTGTCCTTGTGGAAGACGAGAAAAGGAGACATCATCAACTGCACCCAGAGATCCCCACTTTTTTTGGTTGTTGTGACGGCCACCAGAAAGCCATCTTCACGACAGGTGTGACATCTCATACCTGTGCACAGGCTCGAAAGGCTTGCCCCTCAGCACAGCCAACATCAGCAGTAAGTCCCACAACGGAGGTGGTTCACGCACCGGAGGGGACAGGTGAACTGGGCTCTTTGAAAAAGTGCCCAATTACCTTCTCCTGGGCCCCCATCAGCTTACCAGCCTGCTCCTAGTAAGAAAAAAATACTCACCTGTAATAATCTTGTTTCTTCCCAGGGATCCACTAATATTATTACTCTTTGCAGTGCTCCTTTAAGATAGCACTGCCCTGGAGCCAAATAGAATGCTATGCTAAAATGGAAAGTTTAGCAAGTGCATTCATTTTCAAGCTGCCCTATTCTAACTGCCTGCATTCTACCTCAGATTTCTGTGAAGCCTGCAAAGAGGCCATAATATACAGAACAATTAACAATTAGAATGCTATTGCCCAACAGGGCATGTAAAAAGTAGTAATACGCCAAGAAGAGGCCAATGAAAACACAGTAATAGAATGAGTACTCTTTTCTTAGAAAAGAACCTACCAGCTAAGTATTACAAAATGTGCCAGCAGATGACAAACCCATCATACTGAGAAATATCTCAGCTGTACAGAGTATTTTTTTGTGATTCTAAGGGGAGGACCAGGGGTGGGGAGTGATAATATCAGTGGATCCCTGGGAAGAAACACGATTACTACAGGTGAGTAATTTTTCCTTCTAACCCCAGGCATCCACTAGTATTATTACTCTTTGCAGACTATGTAGCAGTACCACTAGGAGGTGGGGAATCTATTTAGGAAAAAGACTCTACAAGACAGCTTTTCCAAAACTGGCATCACTCCTGGCCTGAGTAACCAGACTGTAGTGTTTAGTAAAGGTGTGGACTGAACTCCAGGTAGCTGCTTAGCCCCTCTTACCCATACTAGCCACCCTTCTGGAGTCTTTTTCAGGTGGATGAGAAGACATGGGGGTTTTGGCCTTCTCACAGGCTGCCTGCTGAACAATGCCCTGATAATCTGGGTGACTGAATAAAAACTCAGCACCAGATCTCTCCAATTGAGACTTTTTGTCAATAGGTGTGACAGTTTGAGAAGCTTTTAAAATTTCCAGAAGGTCTTTTCTGAAAAATTTGTAAAGAGGAAGGAGGAGTCGTTTTGAGGCTGTTAGCCCCATTAGTTCCATATACTGAACCTCATCTTCATCCTGCACTTCCTCAATTGTTTGGAGGTCCAGTGTTCCCACCATTTTCTTAATGAAAGAGAAATGGGAGAAAAAATCATCTGAGGGTCTTTGGGAGGGGGACCAAAGTCTTGCTCAGGTGACACCACAGGCTTTATTCCTTCCTCTTCCTCCTCCTCCTCATCACCACCACCACCACCCATAGTGGGAACAAGCACAAGAAGGGTAGCAGCAGCTGTTTCATCACCTGGCCTGCAGCACTTGTAACAAATCCAGAGCTTGTGTAATATCAGCAGGAGAGGGAGTATGCATGGGCACCTGAGGGACCCCCTGAGGTGTTTCACCTGGGGTGTCAGTGTGCTTACTTTTTCTTAGCTTTTTGGCAGGCTGACTGCCTCTCTTACTAGAGCCCTCACCCATATCAGGGGTGGATCTGGAGGCTCTAGAAGGAATTGCCACATTTTAGAGGGGGTGGACTGGTCAGAGCCCAGGGACCCCTCTTCAAGTCTTCTCTTAAGCCTCTCCCTGCGCTTCTCCACATTTTTTTCAGGGAAAGACTTGCAAATCTCACAATCCTCACTGAAATGTTTAACACCAAGGCAGAGCAAACAAAGGTCATGTTTGTCTGCCCTGGCAAACATTTCAGCACATTTAATACAATTCTTAAAACCTGTAGGTCCTGTGTTCTTTTTAGGTTTATCTGCCATTATAGAAAACAGGACTCAAAAACCGCTAAATAGAACAAGATTTCAAAATATGTGGTCGGTTTTAATAATAAAGTGATCGGTTCAGAAACAGATAAATTTGAACAGAACTGCAGTTCTGAACGGTTCCGGAACCAAGAAACACCTAGGAGAACTGGAACAACCTCATTTCAGTAGCAATTAAACAAAGTGATTTTAAAAGAAAAACGGTCGGAAATATAAGAAAAGTTTTCCAATGAAATTAACAAAGGAGCTGGTTGCCCCTCGGTTCTAAGTAACCAATAAAAAGACAAAACAATTTAAACTATGAGGTAAAAACACTAACAATAAGAATAAGACAGTAATGAAAAAATAAGACAAATACTAAAGTTTTTTGTGATCTTATGCACAGTTTAGACGATCTTGATAGAGAGAGAGAGAGAGATCTCCAGGGCGTCTGAACTTTGCAGAAGAGACAAGAAATCTGAGGTAGAATGCAGACAGTTGGAATAGGGCAGTTTGAAAATAAATGCACATGCTAAACATTCCATAATAAGCATAGCATTCTATTTGGCTACAGGGCAGTGCTGGCTTAAAGAAGCACTGCAAACAGGAAAAATATTAGTGGATTCCTAGGGTTAGAAGCAGAGATGTCTGACAGGTGCACCTTAAGGGTCATTGCTTACAATCCTAACTAAGTGAGAGACCAGTGGTAGTCCAAGATGCTTGCCACACGGCAGGCAAGGGGTTCAAACTCCTTCCCCTGGCACCAAATGGAGAATCTTTTCCATTTAAAGGCAAAGCATCAGTGAGTCAACTCTTTCCAGGAGGCCTCCACAACCTGGAGCACTTCATCCAAAAGACCCAAGGCCTAGCACTCAAGCCACTCAGGAACCAGGCACCAGGGACTGCAGGTCTGGGTGCAGGACCTGCTTCTTTTGCGTACTACATCCTAAGCAAGAGCCGCAAAGGAGGTGACCTGTTCTTCCAGTAGAAAGAAAGATCTGATGTCACAGGGTGGAGTGGGAGATATACCATCCAGTTGGTGGGAGGAGCTTAACCTAAAGATGTATGGCATATTAGCATATTTCAGTGCAACTGCCAGACTGTGGATAGTGATCCATATCCACACCCCTAGAAAACTTGGTTACACAGTTGCAAAATATGGTTTATCAGTTTAAATCCCACAGAAAGGTCAACTTCATAGATAAGTCAAATTCCCCTTCTTGGGGGCCTATTTTTAGCATAAAAACATGGTAATTACGTTCTTACCGTAATTCTTGATCTTCTAGGAATATTTTCATCATTGATTCCCTCTAGTGTGCCTGAGCTGGAGGCGCTAGGACCCAGTTGGAGCCAGAACTTTTCAGAAAGCTGGTACTGAGGTAAGCCATGTGCATGCATGGTGCTGTGAGTGGACGCACAAAGCTGCCTGCTTATATTGGCACCAGCACCCAACTGTCTCAGCATCTTGTTTACTGAGGGGTGCAGCATAACCTAACAAATACCAACGCACTTAACTTATGGCACAAAATAGCCCTGGTGGCCCAAGAAGAAGGGCCAACAATCCAGTAACAGTGTCTTCGTAGCCTAAACACAAAGGAGTGAAAACCAACACAACCATACTTGAGGGAGTTCGGGGGATGATGGGAAGACATGTGAATCAATGCTGAAGATGTTCCTAGAAGATCAAGAATTACGATACAGGCCAGCTCGCTACTGTTCACAACACTGATGACCCAGGTTCAGAAGCAAGCCAGAGCTGCTGGAGGGCCAGCCGAGGAGATGGTGGAGTCTCCCAAGGACACTTGGCTTCTCAGGGGGAGGGACAGCTATCATTCCCTGCTGCGTTACTGCCACCTAGTGTCCCCAGATAGTGGTTGCATGCAGGGATGCTGGAACAGGGATGAGGACGTTGTCACACTCTGGCGCTGCACACGCTTGCATGTGTGCGCAGGACAACAGGGCCTCCACCAATGTCCAGGTGTGGGAGAAAAACTGGAAAATACCAGCTGCCATGGTATGTCATCCGCTGCTCTTTGTAGCCGGACCAAAAATTAATGCTGCAGGACAAATGGGGCTCTCTCCAATGGCCCTGCCCTAGGGGGCAATCAGGGGAGGAACATGGCAATGGGTAAGTTCAGGGATGGGGGAGCAGCAGGACTGATGAGAAGCAAGCAGGAAGAGGAGGGAGACGAACAGAAAACAAAAAAAAAGAAAAAAGAATTACAATAAGACTGTAAAGTACAGTTACGTAAGAACTTACCGTAACAGTAGATCTTTGAGAACAGCTCTTGCAGCAGGTTACACCATTAGGACTGAAGCCGGCAGGTGCGGGGACCCCACGGAAATTTTCTAGCTAGCAGAATTCCGGAAGCCTCCGGCGATGAGCATAGTACATAAGGAGGCGGTCCCCCAGTATCCCCAGTTCTCCAGCTGGAGACTCCCAGCCGCTGGATGACATCAGAAGAGAAGACTGAGGATCCGCCATCAAATGGCAATCAGAATAGTGTAGAGAACACATGATCCTAGGAGAAGGATATCTGAACAACAAAATCTACCTCCAGCAGGGATGGTGGGAGGGAAAGTACCTGCTGCAAGAGCTGTTCTCGAAGATCAACTGTTACGGTAAGTTCTTACGTAACTGTACTATCTTACTTTAAGAAACAGCTTTTGCAGCAGGTTACACCATTAGGACCGATTCCCAAGCAATAATGGAAATCCCACACCACTGGAAGGAGGGAAGGTAGAAATTCTTAATAGAACCTGAACCTAGGACAGAAGTCCTTGAAGGACTGCTAGACCAACACCTGCTCTTCGCCTCGATGTAATATCCGGGCTATAATGCCTGATGAAAGTGTGCACGGCGCTCCAAGTAGCTGCAGCACAGATGGCCGAGGTGGACACATTCTTTAGGGCCGCAAAGGAGGTAGCCACCCCCCTTGTGGAATGACCCTTAACCGCGCCCAGTAAGAGTTTGTTGCGCTTCTGGTAATAGAACGTGATACAATGTACAAGCCACCTGGACAGCGACTGTTTGGAAACAGGAGCTCCCAGAATCCTGCGGGCGGAGACAAAAAGCTGATCTGATTTTCGGTGGTGTTTGGTCCTGTTCAGGTAGTATCAAAGACACCTATGCACATCTAAAGTGTGCAACAGGGCCTCTCCTAGATTTGAATATTTAGGAAAGTACACTGGTAGATCGATAACCTGATTGAGGGTGAGAGCTGAGACCACCTTAGGCAGAAACTTTGGATTGTTCCATAAGGATACCCTGTCCTGAAGGAAAACCGAATAAGGTTCTTTGCACAACAGTGCATGAAGTTCCGAATATCTTCTGGCCGAAGTATCGGCAACTAAAAACAACGTCTTCCATGTAAGTAGATGTAGCTTGCAATCCGCGGCTGGTTCAAAAGGTGGCAGTGTAAGCTGCTCCAGGACAAAGGGTAGATCCCAAGGCGGAATAGGATCCTTAATCGGAGGTCTAAGGTGGAGAACACCTCTCAGGAAGGCTCGTGCTGTGTCCAACTGAGAGATAGGATGTTGGCCTATAGGAGTGTGACAGGCTGAGATGGCACAAAGATGTACTTTTATCGAGGAGTAGGCCAAGTCTGCCTGGAAGAGAGACAGGAGGTAGTCCAAGATCGACCTTTCTGGACAATCCAGTGGTGAAAACCCCCACACTTGAGCCCATAGGCAAAATCTGCACCATTTCATGGCGTAAGTAGCATGAGTGGCCAGTTTTCTTGCGGCCGCTAGAACGTCAGCTACCTCTTGTGAGACCCCGTGTCGCATAATGGCTATGTCTCTAGGAGCCAAGCGTGCAGGTTCAGCGAATGAAGGTCCGGATGGACCAAGGAGCCCGCCTCATGAGACAGCAAGTGAGAGCTGATTAGCAGAGGCACCGGAGGTTCCCGGGACAGCTGATGTAGTAGAGGAAACCAGATCTGCCTGGGCCAGAACGGCGCGATAAGTATTAGCATCGCTTGCTCTCTGCGAAGTTTCAAAAGGACCCTCTGGATCAACAGAAAGGGGGGAAGGCATAGAGGAATCTGCCCGCCCAGGAGAAGGACAACGCCTCTCGCCAGAAAACACCAGGCCCTGGATCTAGCGAGCAAAAATTGGGCAGTTTTGCGTTGGATGGTGACGTGAAAAGGTCTAACTCTGGTGTACCCCATCTGCGAAACAGATCCTCTACTACTTCCTGGAGTAGTTCCCTCTCGTGGACTTTGGCCTGAGAGCGACTCAGGCCGTCTGCGATGACATTGTCCACTCCTGGTACATGAACAGCAATGAGGTTTGCGCCGTGTTGTAAAACCCAATCCCACACCCTCATGGCCTCCCTGCAAAGAGGGTAGGAATGGGTGCCTCCTTGTTTGTTGAGGTAATACATCACCTCGGAATTGTCTGTTTGTAACAGAAGAATACCCGGTGGAATCACCGACTGGAAAGCCTGCAGGGCATAAAGAACTGCTCTCATTTCCAGGATATTTATGTGGAGATGAGCCTCTTGGGCTGTCCACAGGCCCTGAGACCGGACACAGTCTAGGTGTGTTCCCCATCCAAGCCCTGAGGCATCAGTGGAGAGCGTCACAATCGGAGACGGCGCAGTGAAGGGAACCCCCACCGAAAGGTTCTTTGAATCTAGCCACCATTGCCAATCCCTGATTACGGCCTTCGTGATCTGAATTGGGAGCTGTAGATGGTCTTGCTTTTGATCCCACTGGACCCATAACATCCACTGGATCACCCGCATGTGGGGACGGGCTAGCGGGACCATTGTAATGGCCGCAGCCATGTGTCCGAGCAGGCAAAGGACCAGTCTGGCTGGGACGGTCTTCTTTGCCAAGATGTACCTGATGAGGGATCTGATGTGTTCCGCTCGGTCCTGGGCTAGAAAAGCTTTCCCCTGGACGGTGTCCAGAACTGCGCCTATGAACTGCAGAATCTGTGACGGAACCAGGCGTGACTTCTCTTGATTGATAATGATGCCCAGCGTCTCGAACAGAGACTGAGTACAATGAATGGCGGACATCACGGCTTCCTGAGAGGGCGCCATGAGAAGCCAGTCGTCCAGGTAGGGGAACATGTAGTGGCCTTGTTTCCTCAGAGATGCTGCTGCTACTACCACCATGCACTTCATGAATACGCGAGGTGCTGATGACAGTCCGAAGGGAAGGGCTCGGAACTGATAATGGTGACCCTGAAACTCGAAGCGCAAAAACTTCCTGTGTGCTTGAGCAATGGGTATATGCAGGTAAGCATCCTGCATGTCCAAGGATGCTAGAAAAGCACCCTGCTTGAGCATGGGAATCAGACCTGGGAGGGTCACAATGCGGAAGCGTTTGTACAGGACAGGCGTTGAGGTCGCTGAGGTCCAGTACTGGACTGAGATTCCCTGTTTTCTTGGGAACCAGGAAGAAGTGAGAATAATAACCTGCACCTCTCTGGTTCTGTGGTACATGCTATATAGCTTCTTTCCCAAGAAGTGCGAGCTCCTCCTGCTGTATGAGCAAGGCATGCTGACCCAAGTAACGGGAAAGCAGGAGAGGTCTTGATGGTGGGTGGTCGAGAAATTCTATGAAGTGGCCTTTCCTGACCAACTGGAGAACCCACCGGTCGGTGGTAATTGACTGCCACCCTAAAAAGTGGCGAGCGATGCGACCCCCGACCTTTTGTGCCCGTTGATCCAGAGGAGGCGGGGGCCGGGAAGGAGTCATGCTGTGGCAGCACTGGTCCCTGCAGGCTGGGCTGGTTTGGTGTAACGCTGGCCTCTGCCTGGGGATAACTTAGCCTGGGCTTTACATTGAAAAGTGCCCCTTTGCTGCTGACTGGAACGTGACTGCTGCCATTGTTGCTGGCTACAAAAAAGGCTCTGGTTCCTACGAAAGGAACCAGGTCTTGATCTGTACATGGCTTGTATAGACCTGACTGCCTTTCCAGCATCCTGGAGTTTGGTGATAACTTTCTCCGAGGGTTCACCAAAAAGTACTTCGCCATTATAAAGGATGTCAAGAATGTTCTTCTGTACATCCAGGGTAAAACCAGAGACACGGAGCCAAGAGTGTCTCCGGAGACAGATGCCTGAAGCTGCAGCTCTGGCAGACGAGTCCGCAGAATCATATGTGGCTCGTAGCACTTGGGTACCCACATCAGACCTAGTGCGGAGGAGGTTTAGGAGCTCCACCTTCTGATTGCCATCCAGTAATTTATCAACCAGGTCCTGGCCCTTTTCCCACAGGGCATTCTGAAACTGTACCATGTGAGATAGGTAGTTCAGGGACCTGATGGAGAATGTAGCAGCTGCATACATGCGCCTCCCCAGGGCATCCAGCTGTTTGGATTCCTGGTCCAGTGGCTGTGTGCTTATGTGCTGCGGTCTTTGAGACCGGTCATGTGATGTCATAATGACCAGGGAGTCAGCCAGAGGTCGCTGAGCCAAGTACTGGTCCTCTTTCGGGGCCTTGTACAGGTGGTCAGCTTTCTTTGGCACAGCGGGAGTGGAGTGCAGACGCTTCCACGCAGCCTTGGTGACATCTGCAAAGGTGTCCATCAAGGGTGGCACTACCACAGGCTTTGGATCTTTCTGCCAAAGATAACGAGCAAGGCGCAGTCTTTCGGGATCGAGGTCTTCAGTATCCCATCCCATGTTGTCCTGGATGTGCCTCATGATCTCAGAGAAAGAGGGATCATCCCGGAGGAGACCTGGGCAGGTCATGTGGGTCAGGTAATGGAATGATGAGTGGAGAAGGAGATCTGGAGTAATCCGATGAATCCGATCTGGAGTCCTCCCCTGACAGAATATACCGATGACGTCTGGGTCGCTTGGGGCTGGGAGACCCTGATGGAGATCTTGAGGGAGGCCTTCTCCGATCCTTGGATCTACCCCTGGGAGGTGGAGTCTGCTCCTTAGGGGTTGGTGGTCGTCCTGCTGGCCCCTGTGGTGGAGGAGGGGGCGTAGGAAGTGAAGAAGGAGGAGGAGTAGGATGTTTTACTGGGTCCACGTCTTTACGGATGGTGTCCCACCAGACAGTAAAGAGATCCTTTACCTCTTGTATATTCATGCCCGACGACGGACCTGGCGCCAGTGGTCTGTCGCCAGGGTCAGGCGTCGGGTCCGCGGGTGTCTCCGGGGTGGGCGAAGGTTCCCTCAGAAGCCCGGCATCCTCTGTGTCGCCCACCTGGTCTTCAGGCAATGGTGTCCTCAGCCATTGAGTCCCTGTGACGGTATCCACCGGTGACTGGGGGTAGTCTTAAGCTCGATGAAGCGGCGTGGGTAACATGGCCGACGACTTCGGGTCTGCCAAACGCCCGGTCTGCGTCTGGTGCTTTGCCGATGTCCTCGGCTCCAGTGAATGCCTGGCCGACTTCGGGTGCTTGTCCAACGTCAGGTCTGTTGTCCACTTGAGGGACGTCAGGTCCTTCGTCTTCCTGGGTGGTGGATCTGGGCCCCCAAGGGGTCTGGGAGACTGACCTGGAGTCGGGATCCCGATGTCAGGTGGATGAGGAAGACTTGTGACGTTTGTAGGACTCAGAAGAGGCTGGAGAGGGAGTGGAGGAAGCCGAGGGCCTGGAAGTCTTGATGGGCTGAAGAGTCGAAGAACTGCTGGAAGCCCGGACTTTACCCGGAGGGGGCTGAGACCTAGCCCTGGAGGGAGAGCAGTCCGATCGGGTGGAGCCTGAGCTCCGCGAGTCCGAGGCCCGGTTCGGGGATCTGGACCTTGCTTTCTCCCAGTGTTTCTGGGCCTTGGAGGAAGAATCACCCCTGGAGGAATTTTTTTTGTCCATCCTACCAAGTTTTTCCTCTAACAGGTAAGCCTAAAGTACCTTCTGACGGTGGATCCTGGTGCGGCTGTTGAACCCTTGGCAAAATGTGCAGGCCTTGGTGTTGTGTTCCGGGCCTAAGCACCGCACACAGGAAGAATGAGGATCCTTGAAAGGGATCTGTTTGCCGCAGGCACACTTTGAAAGGTGTCCCTCAGATGAAGGAGTTGGAGAGGACATTAGTTAAGTAGAAACTCTTGAAGTTCTAAGTCGTCGTGCGCTAGGTAGAGACCAAGAGGCCGATGCTAGTGAGTCGACGGCGGGAAAAGAACTGGGGATTCTGGGAGACCGCCTCCATATGTACTATGCCTGACGTCGGGGCGGGACTGACGTCGGAGGCAGTCCCCCGCTGAATACTGCTAGCTAGAAAATTTCCGTGGGGTCCTGGCACCTGCCGGCTTCAATCCTAATGCTGTAACCTGCTGCAAGAGCTGTTTCTCGAAGTCAGATATTTCTTTATCTTCCAGGAATCAGTCCTCACAACTGATTCCCATCAGTAGGTCGGAGTACTAAGCTGAGAAAAAAATTCCCCAGACTAGGGAGGCTGGAGCTGAGGGCTCATTCAGGATAGTAATCCATCCAGAATTATCCTGCCAAGGTGGTGTGCTGCCTGGCATGGACATCCAGGGCACAGTGCTAGTAAAAATGTTTACTGTGTTACCAGTTGCAACTCTGTGAATTTCTCCAATTGGTACAAAGTATAAGAAGTGGCAACAGCCCTAGTGGAGAAAGCATGAACCTTGCCCTAAAGTTTAACCTTAGCCACGGATAGCAGTGGCAAAGGCAATTCACAATCGGTGTAAACTGCGTTTGATTGTAATAGGTTGTCCCATCAGACTAGGATCAATGGAGACAACAGCTGCTAAGTGAAGTCCTTCGTTCTATCAAGAAAAAACGAAGGACCCTCAACATGCAGATAGTTTATAAAGATCTCTCTCCCCGATTCTGGATGTTTGCAATGTGGGCAAGCAGGACTAAACCTGGTTAAGAAGGAACTTCGATACCATTTCTGTAGAAACCTGGGATGTGTGCAGAGAACTACCTTACTTAATGGAAAACAGTAGACGGAAATCTGTGACCAAATATGGACTTCAGATTCTCTGAGAGAAGAGGTGATGGACACCCGAATGTTTCCCAAGTTAAAAATTTCCAAGACACATGTCGCAAGGCTCAAAGAGCTTGCAAGTGAGCATTTAAGTACAAGGCTGATAACCCGGGTAGCCACTGGCTTCCTGCTGGGAGGCCTTATATGTAAAAATCCTTGAGAAGCCTCTTGAACAGTAGCAGATATGCCATGTAGACAGTACCAATGGTCTTGTGGAATGCTGAATAGCACACAGAAGGACTTTTAATGTGGAATATTGTTGACCAGCAGTGAAAGGGTCCAGTAAGTATTCCAGAACCCTGTCAGGTGGCACTAAAAAGGGTCCCTGCAGGTTTTGCAGTACCAGATGGAAAATCTTTTCCATTCAGCTGTCTATGTCTTCCTAGTGGAAGGCTTAAGCACAGCTAAAAGTATTTCAGAGACCCTCTGAGATACCTTGTGTACCTGTTCACTTTTTAGCACAGGTAGAGATGGACAAGGTGAACCCTGTGTCAGTAAGTCCATCCTGGGTGGTACAGTCCTCGGTTGCTAACTGACGTTTCTTCAACAAAGAAAACTGTATATGTGGAGGCCAGCAGGGCAACTAGTATCATCTTGCCCCCTCGCACCCCCAATTTGAGCAATACTCACTGAAAGAGAAAAACTGGAGTAAATACATAGAGAATAAATTTGTCATTGCAGTCTTAACGCATCCTGATAGAAAAACACCATTTCCTGGATTTCTGGAGCAGAATCTAATCAGGACTGAGGCAGCTGGCATTGAGTGGGGATGCAAAAAGGCCCACATCTGCAGTACCCCACTCGTGCAATAAGCTGGTCTGCCAGTGTTCTGAACTCCAGGCAGATAGCGCCAGACACCATATCCACACTCTTACTGCCTTCCTGCAGAGAGGGTAAAAATGTGTTCCTCCTTGTTTGCTGATGTAGAACATGACAGACTCGTCTGTCTGGAGAAGTCCTGTTTTGTGGCTGACTAGGCCCATTAGGGCTTTCAGACCATACAAAAACAACTCACATCTCCAACACACTGTGGAGATGAGTCTCTTTTACGGGTCCCAGACACCTAGTGTCTGGAGGCCCCGACAGTAGTCTCCTGACCCCGACAGGGAGGCATCAGTGGTGATAAGTCACCTGAGGCTCCAGATGAGCAAAAGGGAGCCTTGGATGAGGCTGTCCTTCATGGACCACCATGAGAGAGACTGAATCAAGGGCTTGGTCACCTGAATGGGGGAAGTTTGTGGGTACGATGCCTGTGACCACTGTGCACTAAACATCCACTGAGCCGCCCTCATGTGCAGACCTGTCATGGGCACAATGAATACCAAGGAGGCTAGAAGTCCTAGCATGCATTGCGTGGAGTGGGCATGCACAGTTTTGTGCTCCATGATGTGGTATGCCATCTGCAGAATTGCTTGTAGCCCGTGCTCTGGAAGAAAGCCAGAGCTCTGGCTGATTCAGAAGAGCTCCTAAGAAAGAACAGTTACATAAGAACTTACTGTAACATTAGATCTTCGAGGGGATCTCAGTCATCAGGTCATACTGTTGTAACTTTACCGTCAGTGAAGCAGGATCCACATGGAAGATTTTCCAGCAGTACAACTGGGGCCGCCCATGCCGACATCACCATCGATGTCACCAACCCTATAAAGGCATGAGCAGCCCCTCTCCATCCTCACTTCTTTCCCTTCAGAGACTAAGAGAGCAAAGCCATGCCACAGGGCACCGAGGAGAGAGAGAGGGAGGTGCCCAGGCCTGAATAAAAGGCTGGATACACCAGATAGCCATCCTGAGACAGGAATCCCAAATAGGGGGATGGTGGGAGGGAAGACTGACCTGATGAGGGAGATACCCTCGAAGATCAAATGTTACCATAAGTTCTTGTGTAACTGTTCTATCTTCTTCAGGGGTATCTCACTCATCAGGTCACACTGCAGAAACGAGTCCCAAGCAGTGACAAGTAACAGCTCTGGGCCACCTCCTGAGCCTGGGCAATAAGACACTTGTCCTTGCTTTGAGGTAGAAAGGCCTTCCCCTGCACCGACTGTAGAACCGCCCCTATGTATTGCAGCCTTTGGGAAGGAACCAAAACCGACTTGGGCAGGTTGACGGTGATGGCCTGAAGAGTTCTCTCCAGGGTCCTCAGGAGCTGTTCCCTGGACAGGGCCTTGAGGGGCCAATCATCCAGATAAGGGAAGATGCACCCTTCTGAGGGCCACAGCTACTGCTGTGAAGCACTTGATAAAGACCCGCAGCACAGAGGACAAGTCAAAGGGCAGTACTGTGAACTGATGATGCTTGCCCTAGAAAAGAAACCAGAGGAGCCTACCTGAAAGATCCTCTAACTCCCTACTGCTCCCTCCGTCCTCTCCGATTAACCGAGGGATTGCTAGAGATTCCCACGGTGTGCCTGAAAACCTCTAGCATCCGAGCCTTTTTGTATGCAGCGCCTACCCTGTGGAATTCTCTACCTCGCTGGTTAAGAGAATGCCTGACTGTCCAAAGCTTTAAAACTAATTTAAAAACCTATCTTTTTCAACATGCCTTTCTCTGACTGTTTTTAGTTGTTTTTCTCAGAAACGTGATGATCTATAACCTATTTATTTATTTGCTGTATTTTTACTTCGTCATATTTATGTTAATTATTTATTCACTTGAGTGTGGGGTTTTATTGTGTTTTTTTTTACAGCGCTCTGGTATTTGAAAGGCGCTTTATCAATAAAGTTTACTTACTTACTTGCCTACTAAGGAGGGAACACCAAGCTGTGCAGGTATGCATCCTGCATGTCCAGAGAACACAGCCAGTCACCTTGCTTGAGAAGGTGCAGCAGACCTGGCAAGGTTACCATTCGGAACGTTTTGTACTGGACACAGATACTGAGGTCCTTTAGATCTAAGATGGGCCTTAAACCTCTGGTCTTTTTAGGGGCCAGAAAGAACCTGGAATAAAACCCCTTATTTCTCTGGCGCCTGGTCACTGGCTTGATGGCCTGCTTGTGCAGAAGGGACTGTACCTCCTCCTGGAGAAGAGACAAGTGGGTAGGGGGTAACTGAAGGGGTAGAGGAGTCGTCTCCGGGGGTTACTCGATGAGCTCCAGAGTATAACCCCTGTCTACAATTTGAAGAATCCAGGTATCCAAAGTTATGGTTCTCCATTGACTGAGATGGAGGGAGAACCGACCTCCGACCACCACCTCTTGGTTGGGGACCGGAAGAGGGAGGTCTGGCAAGGAATCAAGCGGAGGCAGATCCAGCCGCAGAGCGGACGAGCAAGGCGGGGGAGGCCCTGCGTTTACCTTGGGGCTGATAGGTTGCTCCTGAACTACTGCATGCCTTGTGAAAGGGAGAGCACTATCTGCATTAGGTTGTGTGTGGTAGAGCGAGTGGACAGATTTGAGAGCCCTGCCAGATGCCTGCAGGTCATTAATGAGGTCCTGGACATCTGGGCCAAAAAGCTTAGTGTTACTGAAGGGGGCATTAAGCACCTTCTGCTGAACATCAGCAGCAAAGCCAGAGACCCTCAACCAGAGTGCCTATGGAGGCAAATGTCAGTGGCAGCAGCCCTGGCAATAGTGTATGAAATATCATAGAGGGCCTGCAGGATGTGCTTGCTAACATCTTCAGCAGTCTGCAAGCATTTGAGAATATCCTGCTTCTGTCTACCTTCTGGGAGGGCCTGAGCAGCGGCCTTGCCCTTCATCCAGTTGGTATTCTGGCACTTAACCATGTGGAACTGGTAACTGACAATCCTCAGCCCAAGAGTGGAGGAGGCATAAACCCTCTTGCCCCAAAGATCAATTCTGCAGGACTCCGTTATGGGGGGAGGGAGTTAAGGTGCTTGGGTGCCTTAGACCTGTCGTGAGCTGTCTTTATAACCACTGAATTGGTTTCAGGCTGGGCAACGTAATGAGGAAACCCCTGGGGGACACGATAAAGCTTGTCTACCCGGCAGAGCATAGCTGGCACCATGTCCGGCCTGTGCCAGGCTGCAGTAGTAGTATTCTGTAAAGCAGACAAGATAGGAGGAATGATCCTGTGAGGAGACTCTGGAATCTTCAGGAAATTCACCAGATCTTTCCTGGTGGTATCCCCTTCCTCAGTATGGAACCCCAAGGCTGAGGATAACTGCTTCATGATATTGAAAAAGGTCAGATCCTCTGGAGGAGACTTAGGAGTGTGTTTGCCAGAATCCTCGCTTACTGAGGAAGCAGTGGATCTGTCTGAAGTGAGAGGATCTTCCTCCT
This sequence comes from Neoceratodus forsteri, assembly GCA_016271365.2. Classification (NCBI taxonomy): domain Eukaryota; kingdom Metazoa; phylum Chordata; order Ceratodontiformes; family Ceratodontidae; genus Neoceratodus; species Neoceratodus forsteri. Next base: position 63,555,400 of record JADMNL010000032.1, read on the forward strand.
CCTCATCAGGAAAAATAAGGACAGGATGGTACTCCTCCTCGACGTCGACCTCTTCCTGATACAGATCCGAGGTGTGAGGCACCAATGATGACCTGTGTGGGGGGCCTGCAGCCATCGAGGAGGGCTCAATGATGAAGCTGCCGTCGACAGTGCAGGCAATGTAGGCCTGTAGGTGCCAAGCTTGTGAACAATCACCAAGGTGAATTTAGTCAGAATCTCATCGAGATCGATGACCATCGAAGACTGCGTCGATGGGGGGGTGGGGGGGCAATGGGCAGGGAACAATGACTCGCTGGATGGGCCCTGAGAGCCCAAAGAAACTGTAGCCTGAGGGCCTGGAATAGGGTCAGGCCTCGACAGGGGGCCATCGACAACGAACCTGTCATTGATAACAAAGGGGCCAATGACCCAGAGGTCAACGACTGGCTGCTCTGAGTATCGGATGGAGGAGCTGTCAGTATGGGTCTGGTGGACACAGTGACCTGGACAGCCGACTTGTGTGTCAATGCACCTGCAGTCAACGTAGTACCCCAGACAAAGAAGAAGAAGAGGCAGGGGAAGAGGACCACAGCTGGGAAGGGGGGAGTGGTCCCAGTCTCGGTCCTTTTTGTGACTTTTCCCCAGGGACTTGTCTCGGGCCTTAGCGGCCTGGAAGCTCAATGACCCTGCCGACGACTGAGAGGCTGGTACCCCGGAGGACCCCTGCCTAGAACTGGCCATCTGTTGATCCATTAGGAGATTTTTTTAGTGCCTTTTTGCATCGCCTGAGGGTTGTTTGATTAAACTTTTGGCAGAGCACACAGAGACTCTGTTGTCAGGCCCAAGACAGCAGACACAGAGGGAGTGTTCGTCTGTGGCAGCCATCTTCTTTCCACAGTGGCAGCAACAGAAGAGAGAGGTAGAAGAATTAACTCTTGACATAAACAAAATAAAGGGATCTCTTTAAAAGAGAGAGTCTAAAATAATAGGAAGGAAAAAGAGCTGTAGGTGAAAATGGCACGAAACTGCATTGGAGCTTCTGCAGAGACCCATGCAAACAAGTTGATGGCGGGAAAGAACTGAGGAGGAGTGGGGCCGCTTATGCCTTTATAAGGTTGATGACATCGTCACACGACGTCATTGTGGGTGGCCACCAGTTGTACTGCTGAAAATCTTCCATGCTGATCCTGCTTTACTGATGGTGACACTCCTACAGTGTAACCTGATGACTGAGATACCCTTGAAGAAGATCAACACAATTGGCCAACCATTTGGACAAACATTGTTTGGAAACTTGAACGCCCTCTCTTCCCTGGGCGAAAGAAACAAAAAGTTCTTTGACTTTCTGCTATCCTTAGTCTGGAGCAGATAATACTTCAAAATGGACTGGCATGCTCCAGGAAATACACAGAAAGGTAAATGGATTGGTTCAATGTAAACTCAGACACCACCTTAGGAAGAAACTTAGGGTTAGTGAGCAAAGACACCTTGTCTTCATGAAAAATCAAATAAGTCTCCTCACACCAGAAGGCCTGAAGCTTGGAAATTCTTCGAGCAGAAGTAATATCAACTAAAAACAATGCTTTCCAAGAGAAAGTATAGCTCTCAAGCCATGGCTGGCTCAAAAGGAGACTGAGTCAATTTCTCCAAAACAAAATTCAAATCCCAAGCCGGGACAAAAGAAAGGATTGGAGATTTCAGATGCAGGATACCCCTGAGAAAGGTGCAGGAGACATCCAGCTGAGCCACAGTATGGCCATCTATGGGCTCGTGGAAGGCAGAAATAGCCGAAAGGTGCACCTTGAGGGAAGAATATTGGACACTTGAGTCTGGCAATGAAATCAGGTAGTCCAGAACCTAGCTCACTGGACAGGTAAAGGGGTCCAGACAGTACCAGGTCAATATAGCGCTTCAAGAAGAGCGTTGCAAAAACTGCCCCTTCTGATTTTCTCCCCATCCCCAAAGTCCATGACCCCCTGGAGTTGATTATTTTAACTCCAAGGGGTGTGGGGGCAAAGCCCCCCACGTCAGGGGTGCAAGGGTCGGAGCCCCCCAGAAAAGCAAAAACAGTCCATTATTGTTGATGGTGTGCCCTGTGTTTGGGAGGTCACTGTTATTCATAGCATTACTGCAGTGGATGGCATTTTGCCTGTAGCATTGTTTGCCGCATGGTTATTGTATTCGACTTTATGACCCTGTGCCATCCAGATGGTGCTTATCTGCCCAGATGGCAAACTTCTTCCACTTTATGGTGTAAGTAGCCTGAGTGGACATCTTTCAGGCCACCACTAGGATGCCCACCACTCTCTAAAAGACCCCGAACCGGGCAATAGCTACATCCTCAGGAGCTAAGCAAGCAGATGAAAGAACCCACGGTTGGGATGGACCAGGGTCCCTTGAGCCTGTGTCAGCAGATCCCTGCAGTTGTGATAGAGCTCACAGTCAGAAACGTTGTGATTAGACCCAAGACAGCAGACACAGAAGCTGTGGTCATCGGAAGAGGCAATCTTCTTTCCGCAGCGACGGAAGAGAGAAGTGGCGGGAGTCACTCTCGACATAAACAAAGTGAAGGAATCTCTTATAAAAAAAGAGATTCTAAACTTTAGGTAAAAAAAAAAATCATAAGTAAAAAATGGCGCAAACTGCGACAAATCTTCTGTGGCGACCCATGCAAACAGAGTCAACAGTGGGAAAGAACTGAGGAGGGAGTGGAGCCACCCACACCTTTATAGGGATGGTGACGCTGGCGTGGGCAGCCCCAGTTGTACTGCTGGAAAATCTTCCATGTGGATCCTGCTTCACCGATGGCAAAGTTCCTAGGGTGTGACCTGATGACTGAGATATCCTTGAAAATGATCAGCAACTACTGAGAGAGCTGAAGCTGAGACTGTTCAAATTTCAGCAAGACCCCCATCAAAGTCAGGAACTGAGAAGCAGTGGCTACTGCCTGTTCTGTCTCTTGTCTGGACAGGCTTGAAGTTAATCAACATCCAAGTACGGGAAGACTTGGCAGTCCTAAGTTCCTCGGGTGCACAGCGAGCATTACAAAGCACTATGTAAGACTTGTGCTGCTGGGTTTGGAGGTATTGAGGGCTGTGCTATGTTCATCTGACACCTTAAAAAATTGCTCCAACTGCTCTTCAAACAGGTGCGTTCCAATCAGGGAACATACAGATCAAAGACACCCTGTGTCATATACATATATTGGAACATATGGGGAACACATATGCTGTACTATATCCTGGATCTGCATGATGTTGTAAATTGCAGTTATGTAAGAACTTACCATAACAGTAGATCATCGAGAGAGGTTTCTGCAGTAGATCTTCACATATAGGAATGTGCCCCCTGGTGCCAGGTTCCAACGGCAAACTTGTAGCTAGCAATCATCAGCTGGGACCTCCCCCGAGGTCAGGTGACGCGATGTCAGGCCGACTATAAAAGGGGGCGGTTCCTTGCCTGCCCTCCAGTTCTTTTCCACCGGAGACCTAAAGAAAGGTAATTAGAAAGGAAGGAGTGGTAACTCCTAGGACCATGCTTCCTCTCTAGATCCAAGGGTTAGGCGAGATGAAAAATAAAGGAAACATTCCAGGTGCTGGGGGAAGGTGGATGGGAATCTAGACCTACTGCAGGAACCTCTCTCGAAGATCTACTGTTACGGTAAGTTCTTACGTAACTGTAATATCTTACTTCAAGAGGGTTCCTGCAGTAAGTCTTCACGTATAGGACTGAATACATAGCAGTCCAAAAGAAAATTACTGAGATAAGTTCTGGGAAGAGGAGTTGAGTGCCAACTGAGTACTGTCTTATGACAAGAGACCTTGCAGGACCGCAAGTCCGAAACCGGTCCTGCGCCTAGGGGCAATGTCCAGACTGTAGTGCTTAGTGAAGGTGTGGACAGATTACCACGTGGCCACTGTACAAATCTCTGCCATGGACACATTCTTGAAAAAGGCAGTAGAGGTAGCGACACTCCGAATGGAGTGGCCTTTAACTGCCTCCAGAAGGGACTTCCCATGTTTTTGGTAAATGAAGTGGTTGCAGTTAGCCAACCACCTAGATATGGTCTGTTTTGTGATGGCCTTACCCTGGCACTGGGGGGCAAAGGCCATGAAGAGCTGATTGGACTTACGGACCTCTTTAGTCCGGTTTGTGTAATACCTCAAGATCCGGTGCACATCTAAGGTGTGCAAAAGATATTTCCCCCGTTAGAATGCTAGGGATAATAGACCGGCAATTCCACACTCTGATTAAGTGTGGTTTCTGAAACCACCTTTGGAAGGAAGGATGGGTTAGTCCTAAGGACAACTTTGTCTCTATGAAAAATCAAAAAGGGTTCCTTGCAGACAAATGCCTGAAGTTCAAAGTCTTCCAAGAAAGGAAGTGCATGTCACAATTTGAAGCCGGTTCAAAGGGGGGAAAGGTAAGTTTTTCTAACATAAAGTTAAGGTCCCAGGGAGGACAGGGGTTCCCGAATGTAGGTTTTAAATGGAGGATACCTTTCAAAAAGGTTTTGGAGACCTCCAGTTGAGCCAGAGTTTTGCCCTCCACTGGGAGGTGGTAGGCTGACACCGCAGAGCGATGGACCTTGATGGAGGAATAACTAAGGCCCGTCTCCGATAAATGTACGAGGTACTCTAACACCTGGGCAGCCAAGCACGAAAAGGGATCCAAGCCCCTGGCTAGGGACCGGATGGAAAATCTTTTCCACTTCATGGCGTAGGTGGATCTGGTAGATGGGTTTTCTGGCTTCCACAAAGATATGAGCAATCTGGGAGGAAACTCCATAGCGGGAAGCCGCTATGTCCACAGGTGCCACGCATGAAGGTGGAGGGACTGAAGGCTTGGATGCACCAGGGTGCCCTGCTCTTGTGTCAGAAGGTTGTGGGACAATGGCAGGAGAATCGGAGGTTCTAGCGCCAACTGTTGCAACAGTGGAAACCAAATCTGATGGGGGCAATCAGAATCAGATGTGCACCTTCCTCCTGAAGTTTCACTAGTACCTTCTGAATGAGAGAAAAGGGAGGAAAAGTGTAAAGAAACCTCCCTGTCCAACAGAGAGACAGTGCGTCTTGCCAAAAAGCACCATGCCCAGGAACGAGCGAGCAAAAGCTGGGTAGTTTTGCGTTGAATGGGGAGGTGAATAGATCTACATCTGGCTCACCCCATTGAAGAAAGAGGTCTTTGACCACCTCCTGCTTTAACTCCCACTCGTGCGCCCGGGCCACTGATTGACTGAGACTGTCCACCAGGACGTTGCTTATGCCTGGAACACAGACTGCTGTCAAGAAAAGGCTATGCTGAATCGCCCAGTACCAAACCCTCATTGCTTCCCCGCAGAGAGGGTATGAGCGAGTTCCTCCGCTTGTTGATATACCAGACTGTGGACATGTCCGTCTGGATGAGAAGTGATCCCGGTAGGAGAAGTGACTGGAATACCTGGAGAGCATACAAGACTGCTCTTGTCTTCAGAACGCTGGTGTGGAGCAGACGCTCCTGATCGGACCAAGACCCTTGTGTCTTGTGGTCCCCAGATGGGCTCCCCAGTCCATGTCTGAGGCATCCATGGTGAGGATCTGGGTGGGGTTTGGGGATTGAAAGGGAGTTCTCCCCAATAGATTGGAAAGATGCTGCCACCAGCAAAAATCTTTCTGGAGGCTGTTGGAGATCATGACTCGGTTCATGTTGTCCGTCCTCTGGTGCCATTGGACTTGAAGAGACCACCGGGTGACCCTCATATGAAGTCTGGCCAGGGGAACCGTCGAAATGGCCGCTGCCATTAGTCCCAGAAGACGTAGCACAGTGTGTGCTGGGATTCATCGAGCCTGGGCCATGAGGGTGGCTTGAGAAACTAAAGTCTCGGCTTGATCTAATGGCAGAAAAGCCTTGCTCTGAACTGTGTCTAGTACTGCTCCAATTAATTGGAGGCGCTGGGAAGGTACTAGCTGGGACTTGGGCAGACTGACTGTGATACCCAGTTGGACAAACAAGTTCAAAGTGAAAGAGAGAGACTCTTTCAGGCTGTCTGGAGAGGGTGCTGGAAGGAGCCAGTCATCCAGATACGGGAACACGTAAATGCCCTAGCGGTGCAGAAGAGCCGCAACCACAGCTAAGCACTTGGTGAACACCTGGGGAGCCGAGAAAAGGCCAAAGGGTAGTGCTCAAAATTTAAAATGGTTTCCCTGGAAAGAGAAACGAAGGAAGCGGTGGTGGGCTAGGAAGATGGAGATATGCAGGTAGGCATCCTGCATATCCAGGGAGCACAGCCAAGATCTTGGTTGGAGCAGGGGAAGAAGATCCTGAAGGGTCAGTATGCGAAACCTCTTGTACTCGACGAAGAGGTTGAGCATGCTGAGATCCAGGATCGGCCTCAGATCTCCCGTCTTCTATGGTACTAGGAAGAAGTGGGAGTAAAAACCCCTTCTTATTTGGTCTTGAGGGCCAGGTTCTATGGCCGCTTTTTGCAGGAGGGCCTGAATCTCCTGGAAGACTATGGGGGATCTGATCCCTTGGATAAAAAGACCGTCCCGGAGGGCAAGGGGCAGGGATCTTCGTAAACTCTACTGAGTGATGACATAAAGACTTGCCAATATGGACCTTGTCAAGTAACTTGTTTCTGAGCGTCTCATCCTGGACCTCCTGGAAGTCCCTCTCGAGCTCCGAGAGGGAAGACTTCTGGAAGGCCACCATATGCGATACATAGTTAAGGGACCGGATGGCACAGGAAGTAGAGGAATATACCTTTCAGCTAAACTGGTCCAATTGCCTGGAGTCCTTGTCGGGAAGCAAGGAGCTCAAATGCTTGGGATGTGCCGACTGATCACGAGCGGCCATAAAGACCACTGAGTCGTCCTTTGGATGAGTCATTAGATGTTAAATCCCTTCCGGGGGAAAGTAAGTGTGATCAGCCTTTCTGGATAGAGCAGGGATAGAGGAAGGCTGCTGCCAGATGGTGGTGAACAGATCCTCATGAGGACCCATCCAGGGAGGGATAGGTAGGGGATCTGTAGTGGCCAGGTCTAAGTGTTCCGCCAGTCTTTTGTGCTGGGGAGTCCACTTCTTTAGAAGGCCAGCCTCCTGCTGCCTGAAAAGTCCTCAGAAGGTCCCCAAAGGAGGGATCTTCTGGGGGGGGGGTATTTAGGAGATTCCTTAGGTGGGACCTCAACTGGAAACTGACTGTCCGAAGGGTCGGAATCGATGTCCGAGTCAGAAGGTTCTGAACCGCTGGGGATGGACGGGTCCACCCCAGAGGAACCCACCAGTAGAGAACCCGAAGCTCGTCCAGAGCGGATCGGTGGGGGAGGTGCCCTAGGCAGGGGAATATCACCCACCGGATGCTGTAGCTCCAAGAGAAGCTGGGTCGTGGCATCCTGCCACTAAGCCAGGATCATATCCTGATCAATCGTCGGTGGAGGAGGAGGAGGCTGGTAGCCTGAGTATTGTGCGTGTTGCCAAGGAGGATACCAGAATCCTGGCAATCCCAGGAAATAGCCATAGGGAGGGTATCCCCGCATCGGCTATCCCTGTGTCGCCGGCACAAGGCCTGGCGTTGGGTAATGAGGTGCTGACTTAGGCCCGCCCAGCAGCGGAAAATGAGGGTCTGGCCGGGGAAAACCACCTGGAGGTTCTACTGACCTACGGGGGAGGTAATGGCGTGGGATCAGGAAGGGCCCCTGAAGGTCCTGAGGGAAGAGGCTCCATAATAGGATCCTCGGCCGGTGACGGATTCCTGTCCGGAGGCGACACAAAAGACCAGACGATGGGGGGAACTCAGGAAGCAACCCAAGCGAAAGGTACAAAAACGATCCTGATGGAAGAGACAAAGCAGGATCAGGTGGCGAATCCCTGGGATGAAGGACCCGAAGGGATGAAGGGTCTCCAGGCAGCATGCTCAAGCCAGCGTCAGGGTCCTCACGGGAGTCCAACGGGTGAGACTGAGGATCCGGATGGACGACAGAAGATCCGTTGCCCAACTTATCGGACCTGACCAGGCTGGCAATAGCCGAGAGGCCGCTGCTAGGCTCAACTGTCGTAGCTGTGCACCCGTCGACAGGGTCGAGGGGTGACTTATCGGCAGTGCTGGGAAGAGGAGACGCAACAGACACCTAGATAGAGGCTACCCCAGGCTGCCTGCTCACCTTGGCAGGAGGGGGAGAAGGTGCCCGGCCCAAAGAAGCGGACGGGGGACCTGAAGAAGTACTCACAGTTTTAGGAGCAGGCCTTCCACGTGGTGAGGGACTCCTCTCCCAGCGCTTCTCCTTATCTTTCTTCTTTTTTTTTCTTGGGGCCAGTGACGACGACCTTTCCCTTAACTCCTGAAGCTCCTTTTCCATCGACACCAGCTGTCGGGTAAAAAGGTGGGCCTTGAGGGTCCGCTTGCATCTGGTCCGGGCGGCTTGATTAAAGGCCAGACAAATGGCACACTCGTTCGAGTTGTGCTTGGGGCCTAGACATAGAAGGCAGCAGGAATGGTCATCCTCATGCGGGATTTGAGCTCTGCACTTAGAACAATTCTTTTTAGGGTGAGCCGACATACAATCGGTCAGATGCTGAAGAGAAAAAACGTTACAGAAGTAGAAAAAAAAACGTTGACTGACACGCGTGCGTTTGATCGCTGTTCTAACACGAGAGCTGAACGAACTGAGGCGACAGTGGGAAAGAACTGGAGGGCGGGAACGGGACCACCCCCTTTTATAGTTGGCCTGACGTCACGTCACCTGACGACAGGGGCGGTCCCCGCTGATGATTGCTAGCTACAAGTTTGCCGTTGGAACCTGATGCCAGGGGGCGCAGTCCTATATGTGAAGACCTACTGCAGGAATCCTCTCGAAGTAAGATCTGTATTTTTTATGAAAACTGCTATTTTATTTTAGTGATATTGTAACATGTTTTTGACTACTTGTATGTTGTATGACTGATTGACCCCACTGTAAATGAGCTTGCTCAACTGGGTTATCCTTTTCTTGGAAATTTCAAGAATAAACATTTACAAACAAACAAATATATCACCTGTTGCTGGATATGCTGGGAGAAGCCAGCAGTCTGCAGTCAGGAATGCTGCATGACACAAATGCATGTAAAGCAGAGCAAGATGCAACATAGAAGGCATCCAAGAGGATTAAAGCTGGTAACTATTGCATTTAATACCCAGCTTGACAGTCAGCAGAATATCTTGTTTAGCCTCGAATCTGGCAGGGACTCCGTAAGGGTCTTTGGCTTGCTGCAAAAGGGCATATACTAGAGAAATGCCCTTAGGTAGCTAGCTATCTTCGTGCCCAAGGAGAATGAACTGTAAGCTCAATTGACAACAGTGTCAAACTTGCACAACTCCCTATTAATGAAGTGAGCAGTGACCTCCTGGGGACAATACTTGTCATTCTCAACGAGAATAACAATGGCATCAGCTATGGGCTGAGTGACGTACACTAGCTTATTTTGGGAGCAGAGTATTTCTATATGCCTGCTTGGGGACAGCTGCCACTAAGCAGAGCTCTGCTAACCCACATCAGACAAGGTTTCTAGTGTGGTGGAATTGGAGGAACCAAATGACAGACATACTAGGTACATTTAGGAACTCCAGTTGGAGGTGCTTAGCCTGGTCAGTGGCTGCTGGCTCAAAATTTGATGCCAAGTGCACATTTCTGAGCAGAGCCTGGAAGAGATCCTTCTGAGGCACAGACACAGGAACTGGGTCTGAGGTCTCTAGGCTGTAGGTGGTGTCATCAATGCCCCCAGAGAAAATTAGGTCAGGGTGGGAACTGTCCCAGGCTCACTGGCCCCGGAAGGAGGCAGAAGTGGTGAAGTCAGCCCAACATGCAACTGCGACTACACCTGCGACACTGGCACCAACCCTAAAGGGGAGGATTGGTTCCAAATGCTGGAACCAAATATGGCACCAGGGAGGGGGGCCACTACTGTAAGCACATGTGGCACCAGGGACCAATTCCTCTGGCAGAGATGTATGGTTCCAACACTGCACCCACTGCTTCACAAGAGCTGCCCAATGATAGAACTGCCCACCGAATTCCCACTTACAGACAAGGGGGAAGGCTCCAGAGCACAGACTCTGACCCCTACAACCAGAGGACCTTGGTGACACCAAAGATTACAGTAATGGCCTTGAGCTCCTGGAGACCAGAGATCTCGTGACAGGCCTCACAGAGGGTGACCCTGACCAGTGCTGTTTCTTCCTCTTCCAGCGGGAAGAGGAAGACATCAAGGCTGAGCAGTGTCATGACCCTGAAGCAGAACAGAATCAGAACTGCTTGTTTGTGCTTGTGGGAGGACTGTTCCTCTCCTCGAGCACAGGACTGCCTGTAGTCAGAACCTTTCTCCAAATGGGAAAGTGGACCGGACTTGACCCCACTGCCGAAACAGCCTATCTTTTCAGGCTCCCTATTGATCTCCATGGCCTTCAACCACTGACGCTCAGTTGGGCTGAAAGAAATTGACAAATATGTTTTCATTAAAATACACTAAACTGGCACAATAATAACAAACTCTTGCTTTAAACACTAAAACTGAGCAATCAAAGTGGGATCCCCGTAGACTGCCTATATGTTGCAACAGTGTGGGAATGATAAAGCCACCTACGCTCACATATTTTGGCAGTGTTCGTTGCTTGTTGCCTACTAGATAACAGTGGTGGCCCACCTGAAAGACCTTTTTGCTATAATGGAGATGCTGGGGCCAGAGAATATACTGTTGTGGATTATTTCAGATACCCATAGAGGGAAGGAGGCCAAGTATCCATGGAACATTCTAACAATTGCCTCCTTGAAGACTATAACTAGGCACTGGCTACAAATAAACCCCCCAGAGGTGACAGAATGGCTATTTATAGTGAAACAAATACAAGATATGGAACTTATTACCTACTCTTTACAACGTAGACAAAAGGCACATATCAATCGGTGGGCCAGATGGGAGTTATAGTTGTGGCCAAAAATATTGGCGCCCTTGCAGTTTTTTCTAATAATGCACCATTCCTTCCAAAAAATTGTTGAAATTAAAAAATATTTTGGTATCCACGTATGTATTTCTTTGGTTTGCAGTGGAATAAAACACAGAAAGCAGAAAAATTTACTAAGTCTTTGCTTATTCCACAGAGAAATCCTTAAATGACCCGGACAAAATTATTGGCACCTTTTAGAAGCAGTTAGAAAAAATCAGATTTCAAGCAGGTGATTCTCCTTCACTTTGGAACTGAACTCACCTGTGGTGAGTTGCAGGTGCCTGCAATATAAAAATCACTCATTCATACCAGTTTGAATAGAGAAAAGGACTCATTCTCTTGTTTTGTGTCACTGTGTGTATGGCAATGAGCATGGAGAAAAGAAAGACAGCCAGAGAATTGTCTGAGGAGGTCAGACAGAAGATTGTAGCCAAGCATGGACAATCTCAAGGCTACAAATCAATCTCCAGAGACCTTTGATGTTCCTGTTTCCACCGTGCGTAATGTTATCAGGATGTTTAAGGCCCATGGCTCTGTAGCCAACCTCCCTGGACGTGGCTGCAAGAGAAAACTTGATCGAAGATTGCAGCGCAGGATTGTTCGAATGGTGGAGAAAGCACCTCGATCAACTGCCAAACAGATTCAAGCTGACCTTCAGACACAAGGTATGACAGTTTCAACTCGCACCATCCATCGCCAACTCAATGAAAGGGGGTTATATGGTAGAAGGCCCAGGAGGACCCCACTGCTGAGAGAGAGAGACATAAGAAAGCCCAACTGGGATTTGCCAAAACACACCTGAACAAGCCAAAATCCTTCTGGGAGAATGTCCTGTGGACAGATGAGACCAAATTAGAGCTTTTTGGTAAAGCACATCATCTCTAGGTTTACAGAAAACAAAATGAAGCCTTCAAAGAAAATAACACCTTCCCTACAGTCAAACATGGAGGAGGTTCAGTGATGTTTTGGGGTTGCTGTGCTGCCTCTGACACTGGGTGCCTTGAACATGTGCACGGCATCATGAAATCTGGAGATTACCAGGCCATTTTAGAGCGCAATGTTGAACCCAGTGTCAGAAAGCTGGGTCTCCGTCTAAGGTCATGGGTCTTCCAGCAGGACAATGACCCCAAACACACTTCAAAAAGCACCCAGGAATGGTTCAAGACAAGACGCTGGAGTGTTCTGAAGTGGCCAGCAATGAGTCCAGATCTAAATCCCATTAAAAACCTGTGGAGAGATCTGAAAACAGCAGTTGGGAGAAGGCACCCTTCATATCTGGGAGAACTGGAGCAGTTTGCACAAGAAGAGTGGGCCAAACTGCCAGTAGAGAGGTGCAGGAAGCTCATCCATAGCTATAGGAAGTGGTTGATTGCAGTTATTTTGACCAAAGGCTGTGCTACCAAATATGAAGTCTAGGGTGTCAATAATTTTGTCAATACCATTTCTTTTCATTTTCTGATTTAAAAGGATATATTAAATTCTGAATCAAAAACAAAGGTTCTGTAATATTAACAGAGAAATAAAGAATTGTGGAGACCAAATACTGCACTGTTGTTAATTTCAACTTATTTTAGAGGAAATTGTGAGTTATTTGAAAAAGTGCAAGGGCGCCAATATTTTTGGCCACGACTGTATATTCTATAGATAAGTTCTAAACAATTTATTTTTTATCTCCTACACTTGTGACCTAGTCTCCACTCCATCAGGAGACACAAGTAGTAGTCTCCCCGCTTTCGCGACCTGCCCGATTCTATTCTCGGGTCCCCAACGAGCCGGGGCTATACCCCCCAGGCAGGTACGGGGTGGGGCAGCTGCATCCCGAGAATCTTGCATGCGTCGGACTCGGGGACGTCAGGCAGGTACGCGAGCCATGAAGGTCTCTGCAGTGGTCTCCATCATCTAGGAGACTAGGCACACCATTTTTCCCTGTTCGTGGAGAGTAGAGTGCACTGGACATCATGGCATCACCGCCAACGTCGCTACTCCCTATCCACCCAGAAGTTGCGATGCTTGCTGTACCTCGGACTGCCACCCGAGGTCAGAGAAGCACCGAGCAGAACACCCCCCTCCCTCCTGGGAGAGGAGAGCTGTCCATCGGACGCTCAATCCTCTCCCATCTCTGCCAACCCCTCGACGGCCCGGGCTTGTTCCCGAACCTGGATCGCCGGCGCAGCACAAGGTGTGGCGTCCAGCGTCTCAACCCTCATCGCCACTGGGCCGGCACAAGTTCTAAACATTTTATTATACTCCTTGTGGGTGAGACCCTCTATTACTTTGATCTGTAATAAATGTATATAATATTTATTAATTACTGGTTGATTCTCTACCCCAGAGAATTTAGAAACTAGATATATGAAGACTGTTTTCTTGCTGTATGGGCGGGTGGTGTTGGGATTTGGTAACTGGTGATTATGTTTCTATAAGACTTGTCTTTTGAGGATGACGGTAGCTTGCGATAGTTTGTTTTCCCTGTTAAGTTCTGGCTCCCACTGAAGCCTGTATTTTCTATGCAGTATGAATAATACAAACCAGCCTTATATCTTATTCTGTAATTTGCTCTTGTTCATAATTTACTTTCGGCTTATTGGTATTGTTGTAAACAGTTAATGAAGTAATTGTACTGTATGTTTTGGGTTTGTACAACTCTAGATATTATCAATAAAGAAGTATTAAAAAAAAACACTAAAATTGAGAAGAAGTGAATGCTGCTGCATAAACATGAAGTTCTGACTTCCGGAGGATGAGTGACAAAACTGTGATGTGCACTTGACAATGGGGAAAAAAGGAACCGAGGCAGTTGGGGGCTGGTGCCAATGTAAGCCAGTGGCTGCATGTGCTCATGGCGCCACACATGCGCACTGCTTGACTCAGTACCAGCCCTCTGAAAAGTTCTGGCTCCCGCTGGGTCCTAGTGCATCCTGTTGAGACCCACTAGTGGGAATCAATGGTGAAGATTGATTCCTGGAAGATCTAAACTTACATGTGAGTATATATACAGTGAATCATAGCAGAATGACAGACTGTGCTATCCCACTTGTGAGAGACAGATTGTTAATTCATAAGAGTAAAACAGGGCTATCCAGTCCTAAAAGTTAAATCATGTTGAAAAATAAAGGCTTTTATCCATCTACCTATCTGGCAATTACTTATCCTATTAACACTACATCTATTTGGGAAAACAAAACTGTTAATCTATATGCATTTGAGATCCATACACACACAAATACCTATCAATGAAGGTCACATACTAGTTGGATAAGAAGGAATTCTCATCTTACGGGAGTCAGTTTGGCCTAGTGGTTAGAGCACAGAGCTGTGAACCAGGAAACAGAGGTTGATGGCAGATAAGCACCGCAAGGCCCATCCAGTCTGCCCATTTCTTTTTCTACCTTATAAATGTGCCATCGGCCTTTGCTCTGTCAGTGGCCTATCTATTCATACTCATCTGTAGTGCTCTCTTATGCCTATCCCATGCCTGTTTGAAGCCCTGCACTGTATTCATTGCCACCACTTCCTGAGGTAGGCCGTTCCATGCATCCACCACTCTTTCTGTGAAAAAGAATTTCCTCACATTATTCCTTAATCGGCCTCCCTCTAATCTCATGCTGTGTCCTCTTGTCCTGCTATTTTTCTTGTGTTTAAACATGTTAGACTCTTTCACCTTGTTAATGCCCTTGAGGTGCTTGAATGTTTCGATCATATCACCTCTCTCCCTCCTTTGCTCAAGGGTATACATATTGAGCTCCGTTAATCTGTCCTCATATGTCTTCTAATGCAGTCCCTGCACCATTTTGGTTGCCCTTCTCTGGACTGCCTCAATTTGGTTAATGTCCTTGTGAAGGTGTGGCCTCCAGTACTGCAACCAGTACTCCAGATGGGGCCTAACCAGTGTCTTTGTAAAGAGGGATTATTACCTCCCTCTTATGACTTGTGATACCCCTACTAATACACCCTAACATCCCCCTAGCCTTACCTACTGCTTTAGAGGTCTGCTTGGATGATTTCAGGTCATCGGTGATGATGATGCCCAAGACTCTTTCTTCCTTTGTGACTGCCAGCAACTCCCTCCCAGCCTATAGGTGACTTCAGGGTTTTCTTCCCTATGTGCATGATCTTGCACTTTTTGCATTAAATCCCAGTTGGCACTCTTCTGACCATTTTGCTAGTTTATCCAGATCTCTTCTCATTCTGCCCACCCATCTGGATCATCTACTCTGTTGCAGATCTTGGTGTCATCTGAAAACAGACAAGCCTTACCCTCTAGTCCATCTGCAAAGTCACTAATGAAGATATTGAAGAGGACTGGCCCCAGGACTGATCCCTGAGGTACCCCACTTGTGACCTGCATCTCTTCTGACTGTATACCATTTACCTCCACTCTCTGTTTTCTGCCCGTCAACCAGTTTGCCACCCAGCTGACCAACTTCTGACCCACCCAGAGCCTACCCAGTTTATTTATCAATTTTCTATGTGGAACAGTGTCGAAAGCTTTGCTGAAGTCAAGGTAGGAGACATCAACTGCTCCCCCTTGGTCCACCACTCTGGTTACCCAGTCAAAGAAATCTATGAGATTAGCTTGACAGGACCTTCCTTTTGTAAACCCATGCTGTCTTGGATCCTGTGCCCCTATGGATTTCAGGTGTTGCACTATCCTTTACTTAAGGAGTGCCTCCATAATCTTGCCCACTACTGAGGCAAGATTGACTGGTCTGTAGTTCCCTGCCTCCTCCCTGCTACCACTCTTGTGGAGCGGGATCACATGAGCCCTTCTCCAGTCTTCTGGGACCTCTCCTGTGCTCAGAGACTCACTAAACAGTTCTGCTAATGGCTCTGTTAGTTCCACCCTTAGCTCCTTAAGTACCCTGGGATGTATGCCATTAAGTCCCATTGCCTTGTCCACCCTGAGTTTAGCGAGCTCTTGTAGGACCCTTTCTTTTGTGAAAAGAGTAGTGCTCACCCCCACCCCACCCCCCGTGTCCATGGTGCTGAGCTGTGGGCCCTGCCCTACCTTCTCTTCAGTAAATACTGAGCAAAAGAATCTATTTAGGATGGATGCTTTTACAGGGTCCTCCTCCTCCTCACATGCCCCCTTTTCTCCTTTCAGCTTAGCCAGCTTATGCACTGTAAGTGAGTGAAAGTTCCACCCCTTCCTTGTAGCCCAAGGTAGCTTATTTTGCAAGTGTTTTTTTTTTCAAATTGTGCATTATGAAATTAGTCCCAGGTTTGACTCCCACAACTACCATTTACAGTGTGTCTGTCCAAGTCACTCTATTTTATCACTCTTATTTACCTCTGTACTATTTGAGCCTCCCAACCTTGTGCATTGAATGGCAGCAACATTATATCCCCTTTCATTTCTGGACTGTAAAGTGCTTTAAGATACAATTTGTAGGAAAGGTATTATATTAAACAATTCGTAGTGGTACACTTTGAATAAACAGTACGTGTTGGGACATGTATAATAAATGTGATTTACTTAATGTGATCTCTTCAGGTTTCACTCTGTACATGTACTTAAAATTTTCATGCACCTACAATAAAGTATGAAGTGTCTGTCTTTTTTCTCTTACCTTCGCTCGTTTCTTGCACAGCAATGAGACAATGCTCAGGTGTCCTGCAGATGCAGCATATCCCAGGGGAGTCAGTCCATTCTCTGAACAGGCATCCACATTGGCGTCGAACTCCAGCAGCAGTGCCACCATATCAGTGTAACCGAGGTGAGACTGAACGCACAGAATCGGAGCGTTGTTCAACACCTCTGTTCGGTAGTTGATGTTGGCACCACCTAAAATCAGCAATCGACTGACCTACAAGCCGGATGGAGGGAAGGGAACTAAAGTTAGTGTGGTATTGTACTAAACATTTTGTTATGGGTGGGCAGGCAGCTAGGTTGAAATGCTGCTACATGCTTTCTGAGAGTAACAACTAACACCAACAAAATATTACCAGTAAAAACATGACGATTTTATTTTTCTCATTCTTGTTACCATGTGTGCCAGATTATGCACTGTAGGTGAGTGAAAGTTCCACCCCTTCCTTGTAGCCCAAGGTAGCTTATTTTGCAAGCATTACTGCAGTAGTCTGCTTTTTTCAAATTGTGTGTTATGAAATTATAACTAGAAAAAAAATGTATGCAAAAATATACAGTGAAAGGCCTTTGGCAATGTCTGCTGAGCTTTTTACCTCTTATACTGAAATGTACTACATTACATCAATAGATTAAAGTGATTTTTGGAGCGGGGGGAGTAACTTACTTAAAATGATAGGTCATGCTGGCAATAGCCCCATTCTGTAACTTTTTTTTGTGTCATCTCTTTGTCCCTCCTACATGCTCCATCTCAGCCACTCCTTCACGCGTGAGCCAAGGCTGAATCTTACCCATCTCACTCCCCCGATCCACATAGCAGTCGACCCCAGGGTAACCCCATGTAACCCTTTGCAGGGGCACGGTCCCCCTCCTCCAAGGGGAAAGGCACTGGCTGAGGGGACAGATCAGCGCAATGCTTGGCCTCAGGGTGCTGCTGGAATGGATGGCTGTGTGTGACATCGATGGCCTCAGGCAGCCATCATCTGGCTGAACATGGAGTGAGTATTTCCGCTTTTCTAGTGGTATTCCCTCCTACGTTGCGTCTGTAGTGCCTCTGCTTTCCACCGGAAGCTGCTGCAGAGCAACACCACCCCTGTACCCACACCAGGAGAGGAGAGCAGTCCTATGGATGTGCAATCCTCTCCTTCCCCTGCCAGCCCCCGGCGTCCCGAGTCTGTTCCCGAACCTCGGTTGCTGGCGTGGCTCAAGGTAAGGCGCGAGCGCCTCAACCCTCTGCGCCACTGGGCGGCTGATTCTGCAACTTTGATTATTTTATGTAGTAGTTTAATGGGAAGGGTTGTATTCTGGCCTCACAGGTGGCCAGCCAATCCCTTCAATTTACCTAATAATTTTATGCCCCCTGGCATTATGATGTGCAGCAAAGGACACAGGGTGCACCCCATTGAAATGAATGGGATTATTTTATTACTATTTTATACATTATGAAGGTGAGTTGAGATTAATGGAGGCCACCGTCCGATTAACAAGGGCCTTGTTGGTTGAGTGGCCTCATTAATCTTCCAACTGACCATCATAATGTATAAAATAGAAATATAAAAATACCCCCATTCATTTCAAAGGCACGACTTCCTTTGTTGCATGTCTTAGCCGGGGTGGAATGAATAGGAAGTGCAGGATCGCTGGCCACTTTGTTATGCCAGATTATGATCCCTTCCCATTAAATTGTGACTTCACAAAAATAATCAAAAGTGATACAAGGGGACTATCGCCAGCATGATCGATCATTTTCACTAAGCAATCCATTTACTTTTCAAAGTGTAAAAAATCACTTTAAAGAATACAGAAAAAGACACAGTACCACATTACAAAGGTCAGACTGCATGGGGACTGGATGTGCAGTACATTATGTAGCCTTTCAACTAGTTCTCTGGTGTTACTATGACACAGACTGGCAGTTTGAAAACCGCTATTATCTGATAGCTGTTCCATGGTTTTATTGGGTCTTATTTCAGTTCCTAGTGGACAGGTATCCAAATCATATTACCACCATCACAACTGCCAGCTTTGCTGGGAAGACCTGGACTAAATAGGTATGGAATCTGAACTGCCCCACCCACTAGAGGTAGTTAGGTAGTTCGTCCATGACAAAGCTGAGCCGCACTGGCAGGACAGCGTGGCACAAGTTTACACTGTTGTCACCTATGCTATCATGTACACAACCGGGTGCTTCAGACTCCTGTGACGTCAATCAATCACCTTTTCAAGGGCACTAAAGAAAATCACTATTAAACATGTTTAAGCAAAGAGAGTATTGGCATGTTAACGTTCAATATCTGTTAAGCTGTGGTGTCAAATCACCCACCAACCATTTTGTGGTTTTCACACTGCTCTTATTTACATGTAATATAAACCATGTTGGGATCATGGGGGGCACCAGGTGCTTGACTACAATAGCTCTGAGGTGAGTATCCATAGTTCAACAAACACTGCCATTTACTTACAGTACAATGGTAAACGGAAGGGGCCTCAGTTTAAATACAGTGCCCACATGTCTCCTAAAGCTCAAGTAATGTGTCAATCCAACACCAATTATAAAATAAAATGCGAGGCTGCCAGGTATCAGGTCCCCACCCATCTGTATTTCTACTGGACCGATCCTTTTCATCTCTTAAATAAAAATCAATGAACAGCTCCTCAGACAGCAACAGCTAGTTATCAGTTAAAGATCCAGATAATATTCATTGCTGACTGGACCATATGAGCATTCTAAGTATTCTATTCCCTTCCCCCGCTCCAAACAAGGTAGGGAAGTATTTCAGCCCCTTTGCACGGAATGTTCTGCTTCAGCCTGCTGTTTATCAGGGAAAACCTCAAGTACCTTGATATTGGGGGTATACAGGTTCCGCAAAGAAGCCAGCGCCATGGAGAGACCTTCTGTAGTATATGAAATCCACAGCCCCTGCAGGATCGAGGAGGAGACCCCAACTTTCTTACTCAGGCCCTATGAAAGAGATATGAAGTGGTTTATTCTTATTTCTTTAGATTTTTTTCTTTAAAGACCGACTTCCATCTAACAGGTGGACACGCATAAGTGCCTTTTAGACCAGCTGGATCAACAACCCAATGTAAGCTGAAGGGGAAAAACAGCTTTAAAGTATTCAGTAGGAATACACTACAGGTGAAATAAAAAAATGCTACACTTTTTTAATTTTCTTTGAAGTCTTCTGAAGGGTGAGCAGTAAGACATTTAAAACTTCTAGATGTTTTTAACACAAAAAGAAAAAGAAGTGAATGTAACTGTGTATGAAAATTCACACTGATGTACGGTAGGCCTCTTAACCTTTTCTTGCTATGCCAACACTTTGAATATACTGTATGTAAAACAGCCCAGTGAACATGGACGCAGTCTCCATCTTCACTTATTAAACAAGTGATTCTGTGCTTTACAGCAAGCAGTGAAAATGTAGCCGTCCTTAACTGCCTGTAGCAGCACTTACAGAGGATAACCATGGAGGCATATGTTTTAATTCTGCTTCCACAACTGTCTTGGCAGTATAACACATTGCTGGTGAAGCTGTGAGATCGTTGTGTCATTACTGAAACATAAGTGGGTGAAAAAGCTATACTGTGCAGTCCCCTGATGGCTATTCTGTGTATACTATGGGTTTAAATTACACATATTGGGATCTATATAGCTAGTTTCCTCTTCAACTCCATATCAACACATGTGCAGTTATATCTGTGTATAGATAGTTATACATTGCATAGAACTATGTTAATGCAGGTATGAGGGTCAAGAAAAGCAAAAAAAGTAGGGAAATTATAAATTAAGAGTAAAATGTCCCTGGACCCTTGGCGAATCTGTGGTGTGGTGTTCCTCGGGGTTTGAATGATCTTGTGATGCAGGGCTAGCATTACCCTAATTTTGGCACCCTCTATCCAAGCGTTGCTGATACGCTGCGTCACATGATGATTCAAACCCATGTCAGTCAACCCACAGTAAGAGATAAGTTTTCTTATTTGGGTATACAGTAAGTGTAAAGGGCCAGTCTGGCCAGCAGAGGGGGATGGCTGCTTTGCTCTGTAGAAAATGTACACCAGCAACTGCCTCAGTACTATGTGTATTCATTTTTATTTATTTAAAAAGTGCTTCACCAGGTAAATAAACAGAGCTCAGGAGGCTTGCTTCCAGTTGTGATCTGGGGGAGGTAAGAGAACATGGGAATTCATAGGGAATACATACAATATCTTACAGGAATACAAAAATATAAGGAAACACAAATTGTATATATTGTATATTATTTGCAACAGCAGGAAGTAGATGGGCAGCTGTTAGAGCAGCAACCTTTAAATCCATTGTAATCCCCGGACACAGCTAACCAATTGTAAATGTTACTACCTTATGCTTCAGTCTGTGAACTTAAAAGTATGGTCAAACAAAGTAAAAAAAAAAAAAAACATTTACTTCAGTGTCAGCTGCTTTAAAAAAATAACAGTTGAAACTGGGATATCTTTACAGACTGTAATATTTATACAGAATGCAGCTTGCTGTTCAAACAGTTTTCGTAACTGTCTTTACTCTTTCTGTATTAGTAATGGTATTCGCATAAACCAGGGGGCTTGATTTTAAAAACACTAAAAATCACATGCATGCGACAGATACAGTTGCACAAGGGGGTGGGGTTGGGGCTGTCTGACTTTGCTTTCGCAATTCGTGCTGCATGCACATGATTTTCAAAGAAATTGCTGTTTTGCAACCTCTTCCCTGCTTTACAGTTTGTGGATTTTTTTCTGCACAAATGCTATGTAAATCGATGCACCTGTGAAGAAACGGCTGAAAACAGCAGTTTATTAGTTGGTTGCCAGTAGGGACCTTTTTGTTCTACTTTGGTGAGTTGTGCACCCTGCAACTCCTCCCAACCTGTTAAAACTCATGCCCGCCACTCTCTGCTGCTCAGATAGTCTCTGCTCCTGCTACCTTTCTGCACCCTGACTAGTTCCCAGCTTCTAACATAATCCTTTGCTCAGCAACAGTGTGGGCTGCAACAAGCAAAGGTTCAAGCCTCCTAATTCTGGTATGGAGAAGAGAGGTATGGGTGGTGTAGATCTCGGAAGTTCTCTATCTGTATGCCCGCTGTGTCTTGTGTACTGTTATTTTGTCTTGTGTTGTGCTACCTTGCAAAAAAACTTTAAGAAACAGAAATTTAATTAAATAAAAAGAAGACTCATAATTCATTGCTTGTTGCATCACACACTGTTGTCACTGATCAGCTGGTTTTACTATCAGACTAAGCAAACATGCGAGCGCTCTCATTCATTCTGCAGGCAGATGGCTGTGGAGGAAGGTGGGTTGTGCCGGTTACATCTGGACATCAAAGCTGGGCACTGGAGGGAGGGATCAGGGTGCTGTCAGGGTTGGGTGGTGGGGGTACAACAGGGACTTAATTTGTTTAGCACAATCGCATTTCGTTGAGGATAATGATGGCTGGCCATGGAAGCGGGCAGACTGTGCCAGTTGCCCACCATGGAAAATGATACTAAGAACTGTGGGTGATGGGGTGAGGAAAGTGGGATTGGGGTGTTAAGAGTGGAGGGATGGTGGTTACTTTCTTTACTGGGTTTAGACTAAAGGAAGAGGGTGGGGCACTGGGAAATAAGCAAGGGTGAGGGGAGGGTCCTTTTTTAGTTTTCACAAATAATACACACCTAAATACTGAATATTTGGTTGCTGAATACCGAATATTCAACCAAATGTTTGGAAAAAGGTATTCACACAGTCCTAATACAGATTTTTCCCTCTACAGCTGTGTCATCCTCCCTCTGGGGTGCCAAAACTGCAACCTGTCAGCCCTTACAACTATGGCACCACTATCCTTGAGGCACTGGCCCTGAGAGTAGATGGCTGTGGATTGATTTTCCTCTATGTTTTGTTCCTTCATTGTCGTCACAAGCACTGAAGCCCACCCTCAAGTCTGCAAGGATCTTGAGGAGGGGGCATGAATGCATCCGTTCCAAGCCCTCCCCAGCCCACCACAGAGGTTGTTGCAGGAGTGGAAGGAAGTCACTTCCATCACCTGCCATGGAGAAAGGACACTAGCAGCATCGCCACTAATGGGCCGCCAGAGAAGCAGAGACCTGGGTGTGTCCCCAAACATATCAGGGCAGCCCAATGAAGTTTGTCATTTGGGAATTCCTTACTATCTACATTGTTTCCAGTTGCGAGATTTGCAGTTGGAGAAAGTCCATGACTGCAGAAGCTCAGACTATCCAGTCAGTTTGGTAGTTCATCATTAGAGCAACAGGGCAGTCAGTATACTGGGGACCTGGGTTCAAATATCCAATTAGGTGACATCATTTTTTTTTTCTCATTACCATTTATGTCATTTGGTTAAAAACCTTTTGATGGTAAAAACCTCAGAGGTAAGCTTTTTAATTAAATAATACAACAAAAAAAAGAAAAAGAATAGAGAAATTCCTATCCTTGGTTAGCAGCTCTCTTCCCAAACCACATAGCTACTACCCTGCTGGGGCTGACCTGCCCCCCCTCAGAGTCCAGAGGGCCACAAACTTGTAACAGAAAAGATGGTGTAAATTTCAAATCTAACTGGGCGGAGCTAGGATCTGATGTCAGAGCCCACATGCTATACCCCTTCTTGCGAAATTAGTCACATCTGGACGTTTCTGGCCATAGTTCATGCCCAGTTAGTCAAAGCCCAGAGCATCTTACAGGCTTCTGCAGATGACGACACGAGTCTTCCTGTGGTCAGAACTCATATTTTAACTTCCAGTGTCGCTTGGGAGCTGAAATACCACACTTCCTGCTGAATACTGCTGGTCCCAGAATGTATTCTTCAATAATTTAGTGTGCTAGAAATAAAAACCCTGAAAAATAACCATGCAGATCCAAACAGCTGTTCTTGTCGTAGCCTTCCAGAGCTACTGTATATTCTCTTCAGACCATGTCAGTCAGGCACACATTCTGATCTCTTGCTATTTCTAAATTTCAGTGCTCAAAAGAGTTTTTGTATACTTTAATACCTTTTACTGGACCAACATATACAGTATATTGTGCACAGACGTTACAGTACAGAGGCTTTTGGGGCCATTCATCATTCCTAGTGAAGGTACCAGTGTGTTCCTGAACGCTTGTGTACTGTAACATATTTGTACAACATTATCTGTTGGTCCAATAAAAGGTATCAAACTATACAACGACTCTAGTTTGCCAAAGAGCAACAAATATCTACAAACTCACTTACGCTGGCTTGTCAGTGCAGCAGATGCATGTCTGTGAGACCATTTTAGTTCTCCCTGATGGCAGCAGAGCCATGAATCAGTGCCATTTTTACCTTAAATATATGGGCCTTCAGGATGTGATGTCCCAACTCGATGGTCTGTTGTCGGTTGAGCTTCCCCTCCTGACGGGAGAACCAGAATGCCAGCAATGTGTGTCCGCTCCTACATGCAGGATGGAAAGAACAGATTTAGCCCACTGTTCCATCATCTTAACCACAGTCAAATTTGTAGTTCGTTAAGATGCCATTCATTTAAAAATCTACATGCGTTAAATGATGTCAAGGAGGGGTAAGCATGAGGGATTGACTGCCTTGAGGGGCACTTCAGTGCAAAGAGAGGAGTTTACTTGTTTGTAAGGTTTGAGTTTAATTTTTTTTCTTGTTTATAAAGAAATCATAATTGAGAACATGGACCAGCAATGTACTGTCCCTTAGGGATGGGTAACTCTATGGTATATTAATATATGTGTAACTCTGAACTTCTGAAATGTACAGTTGATGATCACTGTATGTATTCTGCAATATTTAAATAATGACCGAATTTAAAAAATGAAAATCTACATGTGTTTTGGTTCTCAAGTGATTCTTCTATACCTCCCAGCTGTACAATTTGGGTCCAGTCAGGACTCCCCATTATAACAAGATGCTGCTGTCCTTAATGTTACTTTAACATTTGTTTCTGTAACAAATCTTTCATCAAGTTTAAGCTCTTTACCTTCCTTCTGTTGCAAACTCTAATAGGCAGGCTGTTCTCGGAGTCCCAAATATAGAATAAATGCTAGGCAGCTGAGAATGACAAGGCAGTAATTCCATACAGGGGTCCTGGTGACATCATAAACCACAAGAGTGAAGCTCAAGTGATATGTCATCGGAACCGCAAGATGGAATTACAAGCCTTGTAATTTACTGTTGGGTTCTATTTTTCTGATTTGTGTACTATATGGTCAGAATGCTGTTTATAGGGTTTAAAACTGTCACAGCTGATGGAATCCCTTTCCTCATCAGTAGACTGTGAATCAAGCAGGCAGGCTGTAACTCAGTGTGTTACAGAGGAAGAGGGATGTTCAAACAGTGCTAATGTTACAAACATAATTCACCAGTATGACATAAAGACTGTAAATTGCAGGATTTCTAGAAACATAGAAAACACCCAGCAAGAGAAGGCCTGATGGGCTAGCCAGGCTGCACTGTGAGGCAGTACATGCCCTCTAGAGGGCTAGTACCACAATTTTTATAAGCCATTTCTGGTACGTGCGTTGTTTTGCTTTACAGTTTATTTGCCCATGACAGCCCAGGTGAGATGCAGTATCTTGTTTTCACTGATGTCTTACTTTTACCTGTATCAGCTGGCTAGGTGGACTGAAGTACTGACCTGACTTGTTCAGGAGTCAAGCAGCAAGCATGTAGCACTGGTAGGATTTGAACCAGATTCTCCTGGCTTCTAATCAGTGCTCTAGCCACTGGTTCACACCGTCTCCATAATGCTGTGATGTCACAATTATGCATTACGACAATAAAAAACTAACAAAATAATATGTATGTGTTATAAGTCAAATAGAAGGGCTGGCTGGCCCATCTGCATAGTGGCAGTGCTAGCACTCGCAATGCTGGCGACCTGAGCTCGAAAGTGAGCCTGAGTTGTCGGGGGCCAACAGGGGACAGGAGGACTGAGTGTCATAAAGGATGTTGTCCTCCTTCAGGAAGGGAGGGCAGCATATTCCACTGCAACATCACCACCAAAATGACAATAGGTGGTGATGCAGGCAGGAACTGTGAGTGGGGGTGGGGGGCACTCCCCGACAAATGACAGTAGCATGCTCAGTGTGCACACATCAAGCCGTATCTTCTGCAGAGCATTCGAGGGTCAGGGAGAAATTAAGGAAATACCACCAGCTGCAGTAGGATGACACCTGCGGTTCCCTGCAGACTCCTAACTGCCAACTGGGCACAGGACCCACCAACCGAGTGAGGCACCCTGAGGTGGGGGCTTGGGGTACCCCCAACACCCCACCACAGGGAACAAGCTGTGGAGGAACTGGCAAGTCCCCCAGATAAATCCCAGAGACAATGGGTGATGGGGTAGTGGAGACTGCAAATGGGGGGCAACCTGGTGAAAAGGGGGTGGAACATAAGGGTGGACATTTAAAAAGCTAAGTAGAATTAACATGTTCTAAAAACTATACATAGTCTATAATTTGAAAGCACCAACCATTTCCAAAAAAAAACTTTCTGTCCCGTGGCTGATACCCCCCATATGTGATAACCAGCCCGCCATGTAGTCAAGGCTATGTTTCTATCTCAAAGCTTGACAGACCATGAGAGTGTTTATGATGTCACCATAACCTACTGATGGGACATTTTGGGCTGCATTTTCAAATGGGTCGGGGACTAAGTCCCAACCTACAGCCCCAGCCACAGGACGAACCCTCCGCACCTGCGGAATTTCATATTTTCAGCCGGTGCAGCTGCATAAGATGCTACGCCTGGTCCCACCAGTCTTACCTCAGTAATAGGCAAGATTATGGAGGCGCTCCTTAAGGAAAGAATGGTGCAACACCTGGAATCCATAGGAGCACAGGATCCAAGACAGCATGGGTTTACAAAAGGAAGGTCCTGTCAAACTAATCTCATAGATTTCTTTGACTGGGTAACCAGAGTGGTGGACCAAGGGGGAGCAGTTAATGTCGTCTACCCTGACTTCAGTAAAGCTTTCGATACTATTCCACACAGAAGATTGATTAATAAGCTGGGTAGGCTCGGGGTGGGTCAGATGTTGGTCAACTGGGTGGCAAACTGGTTGGCGGGCAGAAAACAGAGAGTGGTGGTAAACAGTATACAGTCAGAAGAGATGCAAGTCACAAGTGGGGTACCTCAGGGATCAGTCCTGGAGCCAGTCCTCTTCAATATCTTCATCAGTGGCATTGCAGATGGACTGAAGGGTAAGGTTTGTCTGTTTGCAGATGACACCAAGATCTGCAACAGAGTAGATGATCCAGATGGGGTGGGCAGAATGAGAAGAGATCTGGATAAACTAGCAAAATGGTCAGAAGAGTGGCAACTCTGGTTTAATGCAAAGAAGTGCAAGACCATGCACACAGAGAAGAGAACCCCCAAAGCCACCTATGGGCTAGGAGGGGAGTTGCTGGCAGTCACAAGGGAAGAAAGAGACTTGGGCATCATCATCACCACCGATGACCTGAAATCATCCAAGCAGACCACTTAAGCAGTAGGTAAGGCCAGGGGGATGTTAGAGTGCATTTGTAGGGGTATCACAAGTCAGAAGACGGAGGTAATAATCCCCTCTTTACAAGACACTGGTTAGAGCCCCATCTGGAGTACTGCATGCAGTACTGGAGGCCACACCTTCACAAGGACATTAACCAAATTGAGGCAGTCTAGAGAGGGGCAACCAAAATGGTGCAGTGACTGCATCACAAAACATATGAGGACAGACTAATGGAACTCAATATGTATACCCTAGACTCTAGGGCCTAGAACAAAGGAGGGAGAGAGGTGATATGATTGAAACATTCAAACACCTTAAGGGTATTAACAAGGTGAAAGAGTCTAACATGTTTCAATATAAGAAAAATAGCAGGACAAGAGGACACAGCATGAGATTAGAGGGAGGCCAATTAAGGGATAATATGAGGAAGTTCTTTTTCACAGAAAGGGTGGTGGATGCATGGAACAGCCTACCTCAGGAAGTGGTGGATACAAATATAGTGCAGGGCTTCAAACAGGCATGGGATAAGCATAAGGGAGCAATACAGATGAGTATGAATAGATAGGCCATTGACAGAGCAAGGCCGATGGCACATTTATAAGGTAGAAAAAGAATTGGGAAGACTGGATGGGCCTTGCGGTCCTTATCTGCCGTCAACTTCTATGTTTCTCTATGTTGTCACTCATCTTTAAACCTGAAGACCGATTATTCCATGGGAAAGGACTGCAGGAGTTCAACTTCCATGCTTTGTTAAGGGGAACCCTGTCACATTCAAGCCTTCCCTCTCCCAGCTTTGTGATACAGAAACTGTTTGCGATCCTACTATCATTGATTATCTTTCAAAAGTTGTCTGCTTGACAAGTTGCTTCTCCTCTTTCTGCCCTGACAACACCTGGGATGTGGTTCCTCAGCTGACTGTAGTAAGGCAGAGCCAGGCTATTACATTTCAGTACTGCATCAGAGTGGGAATGACCCCCTGGGACTAGTGTTTAACTATCTCCTCTTCCTTCTGAATCTGACATAAACTTTTGGCCCCAAGTAAATTATTCTCATGGTCTATATAGTTATCCTGCTAGCATCACCACCGTTTAGGCCATAGCTGCAATACTTTGCAAGGGCCGTTCTCATAGGCCCTAATTTCATATCTTCAAACCACATTAATATAACCCCCCCACCCCTTGGTGGGGGTTAGAGCCTAAGGCAGGTTGCAGT
The DNA here is from genome assembly GCA_016271365.2 of Neoceratodus forsteri. NCBI lineage: Eukaryota > Metazoa > Chordata > Ceratodontiformes > Ceratodontidae > Neoceratodus > Neoceratodus forsteri. The sequence goes on from JADMNL010000032.1 coordinate 63,583,614, forward strand.
TCATGCCCATGGGTAATTACTGGGTACAGTTCATGCCTGTGTAAGTACTTAAGGTATAGCCAGGAAAGGGTTAATGCTGGACTGCCCTCTGAGGACCTGCTGCCGGCAGGAGGTCACCATGGGTGGGCGGGATATAAGCATGGGGACGTAGGGAGATCGAGAGAGTTCGGAGAGGGAGGACTGGAGTGAGGGTGACTGCCCACTCTGGACAGCTGTAAGATTTTCAGGCCCAGGTGAAGCGAGAGAGAGAGAGAACCTGTGGGAGGACGTGGCGGCGGCCATAGTTTGAGCCCTGTGTGGGACTCCAAGATATGACACCCTGGTGGGACAGGAGCAAGATGCCTCATTGGGATCGTCACCCGAATGTGATGCGTGAGGTCGAGCAAAGTAGAGAAAAGGGTTTCGCCGTGAGCTTCCAGCTCTGAAGCCCTGCGGAGAGTGAGAGTAGACTGAGCCAGGATGAAGTGCACACGTGTGTTCCTGTTTGGGGATGTGTCACCCACCAGTCTTGGGGACAGTCGCCCAAGGGAAGTTACACAAAGCCGTCCTGGGAGTTTGAAAGGAGCTAGTGGCCTCGATTTGACAGGCCAGCCTATTCCATTTATAGGTGCTGCAGGCTTTTATATTTTGGGAGTGAACCAAGGGTGTTGTACCTGCATAGAGGCGCTCCTGACCCCCCGCTCCATGAGGGGACAGGAACTCAAACAGGCACTTTTGTGTTTCGAGGAGGCTGTTTGAGCCCTTCGAGTGTTTGGCTGGGTTGCCTTTTTAAAGGCAGCACATAAAACACTGTTTGGTACCGCAGAGAGGTAGCTCTTTGACTTTTGACCAAAAGCGAGTGTTGCCATAGCAACGGGTGACGGCTCGCGATAGCTACTTACCACTTGGATCCAGCGAGTGCGGAGTGGAGGCGATGCGGGCAGAGGCCAGCGGCGTCAGACGAGGAAGCAGGGGAAACAGAAAAGGAATATAATTCCGCAGGTCCATTAAAACAACCAGACATAAACGGTAACAAAGAATAGTGAAAGATTTCTCGAATAACAATAAGGAAGGGTTAGTAATAGTTATCAGATATAAAGAACAAAAGCAAAATCTAAAAAGGGACTGTGAGGTACATTACTAGGAATATTTGTTAGTGGACAAATTGAAAGTCATAAAGAATACAAATCGGTTCCTAAAGATAAATGTAAGTAAGGCAAAAATTTCAAAACATAAATAGCAAAGAATGGATACAAATATAGTAAGATTAGAAGGGGGTGAACTGGGATTAAGATGCACTATCTGTAAGAAAATTTCTACAGAAGTAGCAAATTAAGTATTAATATATACCTGCAAAGAATGTATACTTATAAGAGAACTGAGACAAATAAACACAGCTTTAGAAATGAAACTGACTGCCATTCAGCAAGGAGATTTGATTCAAGCAGATAGTGGAGACTACACAGCAAAAAATAACAGAGAGACAAACACTGGATTTGATACTCATAGGACTAAAAAACCAAAAACAAAAACCAAAAACAAAGAAGGGACAGAAACTTAGATGAGGGAGATTGGCAGACAGAAACAAGGAAATTTAAAAAGGGAAGAAGGGTCATGAGATTTACTTTTAATACCACCAATAAATACGAGCAGTTAATTAACTTGGATGTGGAGGCAAATTTAGAAATGGATGGAATGGGGACAGAGGACGAGGCTTCTCTAAGGGAAAAAGTAACACATGACAAAATGGAACATCATAAGGACAATATAGAGCCAGATCTACAAGTTTTACCTAAGAGAAAGGCTGAGAGTCTAGGCAGAGAACAAGAAAATGTCTCCATGAATATTACATGATGAAACCTCTAACACACTTATTCACCAGCAAAGTGACACAGAAAACCAGACGGCAAATACATCAATTGAGACAGATAATGATAGAATTAAGAATATTGAGGTGGAGATTAGGGAAACAGAAAATGAAGGCCACACAACACTCCAGAAGAATGGAGAAGTTAGTGCTTATGTTTTGGGCAATTCAATACTTAAATATACAGACAGGTATACATCAAGAGGGAACAAAGAACGAATTACAACAAACTATTTCTCTGGGACAAAAATTAGGGATACACAGGGAATGTTGCCAAATGTTATAGAAAATACGACCAAGAACAATGTATTAATCCTACACCTCGGAGTAAATAATATCAGACACCAAGAGACAGAAGGGATCAAACAAAAGAGTACAGAAATATAAAAGAGGAAGCTAGGAAATTGGGATGTAATATTTATTTTTCTGAAATAACTCCAGTACCTAGAGAAAACGGGAAAAAAAAAAAAAAAAGATAAAGGATGTAAACAACTGGTCGAGGTACTGGACACTTCAAGAGGGTACAGGATGTACAGTATCTGTCATTGGGAGAATTTTGTTAGCGATCCAGGACTGTTCTGCACTGATGGCCTGCATTTAAGTAAAAAAGGTAGCAGAAACTGGGGATGGAGATAAAAAAAGTAATAGATTTACATTTAAACTGAATATTTCGGGAAGGGGGAGAATCAAAGAAAATATGAAAGAGAATTCAAGAGTAAGAACATCAACTCAACAGTTAAATAAATCAAAAAAGAATATAGGATTAAAAATCTGGTTGTTAAACGCAAGAAGTGTTAACATAATAAAAAAAGAGAGACAAGGTTAAATTTAGAAGGTGTCGATATATGTTGTATTACTGAGACTTGGTGGGAGAAATAAATTTTATGGAACAGGGAACTAGAAGGATATGAACTTTTTTCTAAAGAAAGAGAAAAGAAAAAAGGAGGAGGCTTAGCAGTCTATATAAAGCAAGGAATAAAAAGCTCATTATATAGGAAATATGATCAGAAAGACGGGACTGAATCTATATGGTTAGCCTTGCAAATTAATCAAACTCAAAAAAAAAATATTGCTGGGTCTATACTATAGACCTCCCAACACAAGTAAAAGTCAAGATGAACTGCTAAATGCCGAAATTAGACAAATAGCAATGGAGGAAGATGTAATAATTACCTGGAGATTTTAATTTGTCGGATATAAATTGGGTAACAACAAATAACAACAACACAATACACAAAAGATACATAGATAAGATGGAAGAGACGGGCCTACATCAATTTGTACATAAGCCCCACTAGAGGAGAAAATATATTAGACTGGGTAATGACTAACAAAGAGAATGTACTAACCAAATTTAGCATTGTCGAAAATTTGGGTAAAAGTGATCATAGCATAGTACAATTCTACCTAAAAAATCAACCGGTGTGTGAAAAAGGAAATACTACTATAAGAGATTACAACAAGACAAAATTTAACAAAATAAAAAAGGAACTAGTGCACTGGAATTGAAAAGATGAGTTTAGAGGAAGGAACGTAGAATACATCTGGGAAACCTTTAAACAGAAACTGCTTGATCTGGAAAGACTATATATTCCCCCAAAAAAGCTTTACACAAAGAGAGGGAAAAAAACAATGTGGTGTACAAAGTTATAAAACTATGTAAAGAAAAAAAAGAGCCTACAAAGCAATGAGAAAGTTGAAAGATCATGAGACCAGCATAAAGTATAGAAAGATTTTGAGGGAACTAAAAAAAACCCAATAAGAATACAAAGAAGGAGGTCAGAAAGGAATCTAGCTTACAGAAATGATAACGGAAAAGGTTTTTATTCATATATCAACAACAATAAAAATAGCAAATGCACAACACAGATAGGGCCACTAATTACAGGTGATGAAGAAGTGGCAGAAAAACTGAATCAGTATTTTTGTTCAGTCTATGACAAGAAAAAGTATGACAAATTAGGACTAAGACAAGAAAGTAATAAGATTTTAGATTTGAACATTGGTGTGGATCAGTTAGTAAAACTACTGAGCGAATTAAAACCCTACAAATCAGCAGGACCTGACCAGTTGCACCCTAGGCTACTAAGAGAACTAAGGCAATGCATAGCAGCCCCTCTGCCATATTTATTCAATCAGTGGTTTTCTACAGGAGAGGCACCTGAGGATTGGAGAAATGCAATTGTAACCCCATTGTATAAAAACAAAAGGAGCAAAATCATCATTAAGTAGTTATAGACCGGTTAGTCTGACTGCAATTTTGTGTAAAGTAGCTGAAAAATCTCTAAACGATAAGCTAGAATCCAATCTTAAAGAATTACATATAAACGACAGAACACAGCATGGGTTTAAAAAAAATAGATTGTGTCAAACAAATCAACTTGTATTCTATGAACAAATAAAAAAATTACACAAAAAGAATGCAGTAGATTTTTTTTTGTTGGATTTTCAAAAAGCATTCGACAAGGTACCTCATGACCAGCTCATTTACAAAATGAGAGTACTGGGAATTGAAAATAGACTGATTGGATACAGAATTGGCTATGGAATAGAAAACAAACAGTCAGAATCAGGGGCATATAGTCCGGGTAATCGGCAGTAACAAGCAGGGTACCACAGGGGTCAGTGTTAGGTCCTATACTACTTTTTTTTTTTATATCTGGGGGACATGCATTATAACATAAAAAACACCATAGTCAAGTTTCCCGATGATGTAAAATTGGGAGGGCAGGTAAACGACAGGAAAAATATTCAAGACCTTGAAGAAGACCTAAAAAAAACTGGAGCTATGGGCTTCAGATAATAAGATGCCTTTTGGAATAGAAAAATGCAAAGTATTGCACCTGAGGAAAAAAGAACCCCAAGCATACTTATTATTTTAACAATCAAGAAATTAAATCGACTGACAAAGAAAAGGATTGCGGGATATTAATAGACAAAGGAATGACTTTTAAACTTCAGAGATCAGAGGTAATTAAAAAAATAACTATATGATTAGAAACATCAAACAGAATTTTGTAAGTAGATCAAAAGAATGTCTGCTCCCATTATATAGAACATTTGTAAGGCCGCACATAGATTATGGTTCATCTTTGTGGAGTCCTTATACAAAAACAGAAACGAATAGGATAGAAAGAATACAAAGAACTTTTACGAAAACAATATGGTCTATAAGAAGAGACAGCTACAAGGAAAGACTAGGGAAATTGGGATTGTTTAGTCTGGAGTATAGCAGAAAAAGAGGTGCTCTACCGCAATTGTTTAAGATTATGAAAGATCTAGATCTAATAAATGAAATGGGTATAACACTTACAGAAAAAACGGAGGGATTATGAGTACATAAAGTACAAATAAAATTAGATACTGTAAAAACCAATGCAAAACACTACACATTTGTACAGAGAACGGCAAGAACATGGAATGCCCTACTGGAATATGTCATTCTGACTAACAGTTTTGACATATTCAAAAGGGAAACAGACCAATTGATATGTTCAAAGTAAGGGAAAAACACTGAGCCCGCTATGCGGGGAATGGTAAAATGGGCAAAATATGCCTCCTCCCGTTCTATCTCCTAGTATAAGAACCTAGGATAAGAACCAGCCGAGATGTGACTTAGGAAGGAGGTGGCGGCCCCGAAGTGAAAGTCTAGCCCATTCCATTGGAACTGATGCCAGTAAGTAAGGGAAGAAATGTAGAAGAGGGGTCATATTGGCCCAACTGGACATGCGGATTGAGCTGCCTGCATTGGGGGCGTCAGATTAATGCCCCGTGGGAAACTGTGAACTGTCTGCTCATGTGAACTGTGTGACATATGGCATCACAGCAGTCCAAAGTATATGCACTGCCTACCTCAACCCAACTATCTTCTACTTCATGGAGTGTTATTAATTTTGCTATTAAATGGGACCCCCACTGTTTGTTCTACAAAGTTGTGGTCTCCAGTTATTCTATCCAGCGTTATTGTGCCTAACATTGATTTCCTTTCAGCCCAGCACCCAAACAGCCTTGCACCCTGGTTTGTGTCTGTAAGACCTGTTAAACGCAAGCCATTTCTGGAGCAATATTCTGCTGTAGTCCCCCTTCTCCACTGACGGTTACCATCAGCATAGCCCTAGACACTGGGAAGGGGGTGGGCTACATTAAGTAAATAATAAAAAGCAGTCGCATGACAGAAAGTCTCTTCGGTAAGTGCCAGAAGCCCATCAATTTTGATAAGTACTGCCATTCTAATTAAGAGAGTTCATCTGTTGATTTGTGTTAACCACTTCAGCCCCGTACTGAACAAAGGAAGTGCCTGCAATTTCAAGTGATCCAGAGAACAAGGTGTGCATCACAGCTAATGTGGCTTGTGATGCTTGTGTTTATGTTCATTGTGATGTCTGTAGCACTAGCAAGCAACCAAGCAAACTTCATTCATAATGTGCTAATTCCCATAGGCTCTGAGCACTGTACGATGTATGAAACAATAAAACATTAAAACAAAACGAAATCACAGCACTGAGCTAACAAAACAGCCACAATCAGCATTTAAACACCATCAGAGTATAAAACTAATATATAACAAATAAAACAAACTTAATACAATAAAATAATATACAGATAAATGATTTAAAATCATATTCAAATCGCTAGAATACGTCAAAAGCTTCTGTAAAGAGATGGGCCTTCAGGCCTCTTTTAAAGGCCTCCAGTGAAAGGGTCTCCCTCAGAGATCTGGGAAGCTAATTCCACAGGGTCAGAGCAGCAACATCAAAGACTCACTCACCTGAGGATTTTAACCGAACCCTGGGAATCGCTTGGAGGCCCACCTTAGAGGAGTCGAGAGGTTGGGAGATCTGCTGAAGCGACAAAAGGTCTTGCTCTTAATCTAGGGCTCAGTCCATGTAAGGCTTTACAGGTCAGCAGGCCAACCTTGAAAGAGATCTGCCACCTCACTGGCAGTCAGTGCACTTCACACAGAACCGGGGTTATATGACAAGCTCTTGGAAGACCTATCAACAAACTGGCTGCAGCGTTCTGCACCAGCTGCAAGTGACGTAGGGCCCTCCATTTAGCCCCAGGTGAAGGGCATTGCAATAATCGAGTCTGGATGAAACAAAGGCATGTATCAGTGAGGGCAGGTCACTGGGTGGGATAAAAGGTTTGATCCTGGCGATATTCCTAAGATAGTAGAAACCATTTCAGACAACGAACGACACCTGAGCCTCCAGTGTCAATTCACTCTCCAAAATAATGCCCATATTCCTCACCCTTATTGAAGCTCCTTGATGGCAACCAGCCTCGATCACTAATACTTCCGTCTTGTCTGGGCTGAGCCTCAGCCAGTTGGAGGACATCCAGTCCTGTATCTCGACTAGGCAGGAATTCAGGCCAGAGAACTAGATGCAGACAATATATATAGCTGGGTATCATCTGCATAGCAATGAAATCAACCCCGTAGTGTCTAATGATATCACCCAAGGGTAGCATGTACACTGCGAATAACGCTGGTGAGAGGACTGAACCCTGGGGAACGCCACAGGACATGAGCATCAGGTGGAAGGAGTAAACTCCCATCACCTTTTGCGTCCTACCTGTAAGAAAGGACTCAAACCAGTTGATGACAGTACCAGTGAGTCCACAGAGCTCCCACAGGCACTCCAACAAATGCTCATGTTCCGCAGTGTCAAACGCTGAGGCGAGATCTAGGAGGATAAGAACTGATAGTTTGCCTCGATCCCTTGCCCCAAGGAGATCATTTTGCACCTTGACTAGTAACATCTCCATACTGTGCCTAGACTGGAAGCCAGACTGGAGTGGCTTGTAGATGTCAAAGGCAGCGAGATGAGCCTCGAGCTGAGTGGCCACAACTTTCTCAATAACCATCCTTAAAAAGAGGTTACAGACAGGTCTGTGATTCGCGAGACAGTCTGGTCCAGAGACTGCTTCTTCAAAAGGGGTTTCTTCAATGCCTCTTTAAGAGCAGTGGGGAACACCACTGTTGTGAGGAAGTGTCAGGTTATCTCCATGAGCACTGGGCCCAGAGATCCCACACATCTCATTAGGAGGCGTGTTGGTCCCAGGTCCAGTTCACAACATTTAGACTGAAGCTTTGAGATTTTCTTGCTAACCTCTTCCACCCCCAACTGGACCAAACTCGCTCCAGACATGAGGACTGTCTCCATTTGCTCCAGCTCTGACCCTGCATGCCCGATGGAACCCTGCTGCCACTAACTTGACTTCGGCATTTTTTTGCATTTGACTTGCCTCCCCCACTCAAAAGTTGGAGCTATGAAAAATTTAGATGCTAGGAAACAAAAACAAAACGCCAATATCCGGTAAATAGCGTAAAGTGCTGTGAATCATCATGACTGAAACAGTTCTACCAAAATCATCTGTAAACTGAGGAAAAATAACTGCAAACAGGAAATAATTTGGTCCCTGTAGCTAGGGTTAGTTGTTCATTAGGGGCTCTGACCATCTGGCCCCAGGTCTTCAGGCTGCAAGAGTGACTCGTAAGGGCATGGACAAATCCTAGGACTTTTTTTTTTTTTTAACACTCGTAATGTGCTTTATTCTCCCTCTCCAGAGATCACTGTGGTGGCAAGTTCCCTCAAGCTAATGCTGAGTCATATAAACCACAGGGCATCCAGGCAGTCTGGATAGACTGAATTTTTTTGTTTTTATTCATCTATGTATATATGCTCCATGGCAGGCCAGCAGGGTGCTCAACTGCTGGGCAGGTCACATTCTCTCCTCCTTGGAAACTAGGTAACTCCCTTGTACGGAGTGCTTGGTACCCACCTGTTGCAGAAAAGGCCCCAGTCCAGACGTGAACCAGGCCTCCTAGCTAGACAAGTTCCAAACTACTAGGACTCTGCGAGCCAGCGGACAGGTGGGTGCACACAAATGCGAGGGGCCACCCCAGATAATGAAGAGAGAGAAACAAAAGGATTGGTGCACTCCAGCGTGTGGAAATATTCACAGACTGATGTTCACAGAAGTCCGTTGATGCGGTAGTGAAATCAGCTGCAGTACAAATTTAACAGCGTACTAGCTTTGCTTATAGTCAAACGAGACTGCAGACCAAGTCTTGATGCAAACGGTGATTTATTCCAATGGACAACAAACAGACTGTTAGCAAAAAACTAACCATTGCCCCAGCGCTTCGAGTTCAACAACCTTTCCTCAGGAGGAGTATGAATATTTCCACATGCTGGAGTGCAGCAATCCTTTTAGTTCTCTCCTGGCTAGACACACTGGCCTCACTGGGCCAGTCATGTCTTCATCCGACAATAAGTCAGAAAATATTTACAGCAAAATTCAGGGCAGCATTTAAAGATTATAATCCTCATTTATTGTCTATATTTATTTAGGTTTATTGTCAACCTGCAGTATAATTACATATCAAATGTGCAGATATAGTTCAATTAGAAATAAGAGGGATCGGCTGCCCTGATGGCCCAGCACTGTGCTGTTGTGCAGGTGACCAGAGTTCGAAAGTGAGCTCAGAACACGTCAGGAGGCAGGCCAGATCACAGAAGCTGCCCCCTGACAGTGAGCTGTGCTCTGGAGGGATGGCAAATGGGCAACAGATGCTGCAGTGATCCCTGCACTGGGCTAAGGGAGCTTGCTCCTTCTGCAGGACCTGGCTGCATGCAGCCAAGGCCAGAGAAGCTCCTCCCACTCCAAGGGAGGCGTAAGAGATGAGCATACAGGAAGAAAAGCAGTATACTGTCTATATGATGGCTGGCTCTGGGGGTCCCCTGGGTCCTGGTGCCAGCTTCCACTAGATCCTGGTCCATAGAGTGGACTGTCTCGAGTGAAGGATGGCCCTTTCCCCATAGCTCATGTCCCAGAGGAAGAGCCCCCCCCCCCAACGGACCAGGGCAAAACCTACGGGAAAAAAGGGGAGTGGGGAGCAATGGCCCGATGAGGATATATCCCGGGACCAGAGTATATCCCTGCAATGGAGTACAGCGGGGCAGAAAAAAGCTATAAAGAAAAAAAAAAAAAAAAGGAAATAACATGGACCCTGTGCTGTTCTGCTCTGCTGTATGGGCCCAATGCCGTTCTGCTTGGCTTCGCTGTATGGGCCCTATGCTGTTCTGCTTTGCTGTATGGGCCCTATGCTGTTCTGCTTCTCTTTGCTGTATGGGCCCTATCCTGCTCTGCTTTTCTTTGCTGTGTGGGCCCTATACTGTTCTGCTTTTCTTTGCTTTGTGGGCCCTTTGCTGTTCTGCTTCTCTTTGCTGTATGGGCCTTATGCTGTTCTGCTTCTCTCTGATGCATGGGAACTATGCTGTTCTGCTTTGCTGTATGGGCACTATGCTGTTCTGCTTTTCTTTGCTGTATGGGCCCTATGCTGTTCTGCTTTGCTATATGAGCCCTATACTGTTCTGCTTCTCTTTGCTGTATGAGCTCCCCAGTGCTATTCTGCTTTTCTTTGCTGAAAGGTGAACATGACTACCTGTAGTCACTCATGCATGAATACCATCTGAGAAGCATACGAAGAAGCCAGCAGAAGAAGACCATTTGGTTTATCAAGTCTGCTCGCATTGCAGAGTACACAGCTTGAGCTAATATCCCTGTCCTCCCTACCCATGATTTTCACCTTCCCCCATGCCTATCCCAGCCTCTCTTAAAGCTTCTCACTGTCTTCAATGAGATGACCTCTTCTGGCAGTGCATTCCAAGTGTCCACAACCCTCTCTGTGAAGAAGTCCTTCCTGACCTCCCTCCTAAACCTCCCACCCTCCAGCTTAAGACTGTGCCCCTCATGTTATGGTTGCCACTCAGCTTAAAGAGACACTCCTTATCAACCTTATTTATCCCTTTCAAGTACTTGAAGGTTCCAATCATGTCCCTCTCTCTCTCTCTCTCCCGTCTTCCAGGGAGTACATGTTCAGTGCCCTCAACCTCTCCTCGTATGCCTTATCCTGCTGACCGGCTATCATCTTTGTAGCATTCCTCTGGACCTTTACAAGGGCAGTATAACCTCCTCTCTCCTACTACTGATCCCCCTAGATATGTGTAACCCCCTTGTTACCCGGGGTTACTAGAATCCCAGTAAGACCTAGTGGTAGGCAGGGAAGGCAGCTTGTGAAACTCCAGTTAAATGGGTTTCACACTGTCTCACTCTGTTCTCAGTCTCAGCTGAGACTGAGGGATGACATCACCAATAGAACTATCGCAGCTGCATGAGCCACATTGGAATCTGCAGCAAAGGGAGTTGGTTAGAACGTTGGGAGATTTTGAAGTCAGTCTTCAGTGAGTGAGTGTGAAGTTGGGAGCTTGCTGAGAAAGCAGCTCAGTGAAGGCTCTAGGAGCCTCAGCCCTGTCAGAGGGCTACTTTTAGTTTAAAAGGGTGTGTGTCTCCACCTTAAAGAGAGACACAGAAGATAATTGAAGTGGTGGAGACTGCTGTTTTTGGGTCTCAGTGCCCCCTCCATTCGGGGGGGGGGCAGGAAAGGGTTCCCTGCAGATTCCTGGGGCAAGCCCCTAGTTCTGCTTGTGAAGGAAAAGCTGCCTGTTTGTTCCAGAGTTTATTTGGGAGAACAAGATTATTTGTGAGTCGCCTGTGGGGCACCTGCAACGTGAGGGTGAGTGTCTGCTCTTGCTAAAAGGACCTATGTTTTTTACCCTGGGACTTGTGTGACAATGTGGGGATTGAACTACTACAATAGTGGAAGCCTAGAGTAATGGGCTAAGCAAAGTAAAAGTAGGTTCAAGTCCAGAGCTTGTTGGGATGCAAATGATATGTAGAGGAGACGTGACAGACGTCTACCCAGAATCTACATTTGAAAGTTCAGTAAAGGAATTGTTTCAGTTTCCAGAGAAATGGCCGGGAATGGGCTGTGGGAGCTGGAGGTGGGTGGCCCCCCATCTTTAGTGACCAGGTCCACCTCTATGGATTTCTTCTGTGGATTTCTACTTTACCTCAGGCACTTGGCCAGTGATGAGGGAAGTACCCAGACATGGGATTGTAAGGAAAATTCTCTCTAGGGGTCAAGACTCTAGTGTGGTTTGGGGAGCCACGACAGGATAGTTGGTTCATTCCTCAAATGGACCGCGGATCAAGTGGCCAGCAGGGGAGCCGGGCCAGTGGGGAAAACCCAAGTAGTGTACAAGTCAGTCTGTGTACCCAAAGCTGCACGCAAGTCCGGGCTGTGTGCCTGGTGGGTTTAGAGCCTGAGGGCTGGAAATGGTGATAAAGTGTTCTGTAGTCTCTAATCTGCATTACCAGGAAATGTAGCCCCATGGGGATCCGTCTATGCTTTGTTTGGTCAGCTTGTATGTGAATAAAAGCCACACTGAAGAATCCCATTCCTGGTTCTGGACATTACAGTTATTGCTTCTTGTGTTCGGATTTACTTGGGTCCCCTGTGCAGAGTAGCCAAACCTAGGTCCCCCTGTGCCGAGTAACCCCATCCTCCCCGAACCCAGTCCCCACCAGGTACTGCTGTCAGCTTTAACAGCAGGCCACCTGTCGTTTTGCTAAAAAGGCAGGGGTGAGGGGTTACATATGTATCCCAGCATCTTGTTTGCCTTTGCTGCTGCTTTCTTGCACTGTGTGGAGTGCTTCAGGTCACTAGTGATCATCACTCCCAGGACCTTCTCCTCCTCTGATGCAGATACTCGGACTCCACCCAGGTAGTACTCAGTCCTGGAATTCTTGGCTCCAATATGCATAACTTTGCATTTCTTGGCAATAAAGCCAAGCGGCCAGATCCTGAACCACCTCACCAGCTTTTCCGGATCTTCCTGTAGGTCCTGTATCCCTTCAGCTGTGTCCACTCTCCCGCAGAGCTTGGTGTCATCTGCGAATAGGCACATTTTGCTCTCAATACCATCCCCAATGTAACTGATGAAGATACTGAACAATACCAACCCAAACACTGAGCCCTGCGGGGCCCCACTGGTTACCTCTCTGGTGCCAGATAACCCCCCACAACCACCATCTGGGTCCTGTTCCTCAGCCAGTTTTCTACCCATCTGGCCATCTTCCCCCCCCTACTCCGAGATCCACCAACTTCCTGATCAACCCCTGTCAACTTATAGTTTTGGCCCTAGTGACTGTTGGTCCCTTTCTTTGTGAACAGCTCTGCTGCATCCGTCCTATTAAATCTACTGTATGTGGAAGGAAATGGAATGTCACAGTACAGCCCAAAAACAATTTTTTTACCCAATTCGTTTAATATTTACATTTATCTCATTTCAGTCGTCCCAAATTAAACTCCGATGTCAACCGGAAGCATATTCACAAGTAGAATGCACGTCTGCTCGGGAGTGCTGTCCCCAAGTGTAGCTTTTGACATGCCCATCGAGAAAGGACATTTACCCAACACATCTGGCCATAACAATTCTATCCTTGTGTCTAAATTAAAAGAACGAGCAGTAGTAATGCCTCAAAATACATTTCTAAACAGGTGCCGAAATCACGTGCATGCGGAACAGCTACAGAATCAAAATCCTGCACATCACGCAAGAAGCGGTACACTTTGCGCATCACGCGGGATACTGGCACCAACTGTTCATAGCGCGATTTTCGCACTCACTTAGAAATGTATTTTGCGGCATTACTACTGCTCTTTTTTAAATTTAGATGCAAAGAAAGAATCATTCTGGCCAGATATGTTGGGTAAATGCCCTTTCTCGAGGGGCATGCCAAAAAGTGCTCTTTGGGACCACGCTCCCTAGCAGACGCTCGCTCTACTTGTGGATTTGCTTCCAGTGCACATTGGAGTTCAATTCGGGATGACTGGAATGAGATAAATGTAAATATGAAGTGAATTAGGTAAAAACCTTGTCTTTGGGCTGTACTGTGACATTCCATTGTGATTGTGTTACATGTATGTGCCTAGAGGCACAATAATTACCCTTTCATGAAAAATGAGGGACAAAGCTGACAATGCCCCTTTAACATCCAGGCTGCGAAGTCTCTGTTCCACAGAACTGGATTTTACTGTGAAGAACACTGGAAGGGTGATGGACTGGTTAAGATGAAACTCTAACACCACCTTGTGGAGAAAAGTACAGTTACATAACGTACTGTAACAGTAGAGCTTTGAGAGGATCGCTTTCATCAGGCCACACCTATGGAACTATAGGTGTCTGGTGTCAGGCTCACAGAAACTTTTTAACTAGCAGTCTACTAGAGGTCGCCCACGACGACGTCAGATGTTGACTCCCTACACTATATAAATGTGGGTGACCCGCGCCCTCCTCAATTTCCTGCTGGAGATCATACTCAGAGGACTTCCTCCTGGGGGAACAGAGGGAGCTAAAGGTTCCCACTACCAGACAAGATATAGAGAAGGTAGACTGTCCTGGAAAGAGAGACAGGAGCAAAGAAGCTCCGAATCTGAGGGGGATGGGGAGTGGGACGGCATGGCCTGATGAAAGAGATTCTCTCAAAGATCTACTGTTATGGTAAGTTCTTATAGAACTGTACTATCTTCTTCGAGGATATCTCTTTCATCAGGCCACACCTATGGAACGAGTCCCAAGCAGTTCTGACAGAGAACCAGCCTGAGTGGCTATAGGCCTATGAAAGGAGAGCTTGAAGCACAGCCAGGCCGAAGCCTGCCCTTCTTCTAGAGGCAATGTCCAGACTGTAGTGTCTCGTGAAAGTGTGGACAGTACTCCAGGTTGCAGCCGACAAATTTCTGCAGCTGACACATTCCTGAAACAGACAACAGAAGTGGCCATGCTTCTGGTGGAATGGTCACGCACAGCCCCAGGAAGTTCTTTGCCATAGTTCCTGTAGCAAAATATTAATGCAGTTGGCTAATCACTTGGACAGGCACAGTTTAGAAACCAGGCACCCTCTTTCTCAGGGGCAAAGGAAACAAAAATCTGTGAGGATTTCCTGCAGATCTTTACACGACGAACATAGTATCTGAGTATTCTTTGTACATCTAAGGTATGAAGCAATGCTTCCCCTGGATTGGCATGCTCGGGAAAATAAACTGACAGGTGGATGGTTTGATTTAAAGTAAACTCAGACACCACCTTTGGGAAAAACGTAGGGTTGGTACGCAAAGACACTCTGTCTTTGTGGAAAATCAAATAAGGATGCTCACACAAAAGTGCTGGAAGTTTGCAAATCCTCCGAGCAGACGTAACAGCAACCAAAAATAACACTTTCCACGACAGAAAGCGTGGCTCGTAAGTTGCAGCCTGCTCAAAAGGAGCCAAAGTAAGTTTCTTTAGAACAAACTTCAAGTCCCAAGTCAGGTCTGGATTGCATATGGGAGACTTCAAGTGAAAGATATCTCTCAGAAACGTATGAAACACCTCCAGCTGAGCTACCGTACGGCCCTCAATGGCATATGGAAGGCCGAAATGGCAATCAGGTACACCTTAATGGAGGAGTATTGCAAGCCAGCATCTGACAAGGACAGCAAGTACTCTAGAATCTGATTCACTGAACAAGTGAAGGGCTCCAAGTTACAGGAAGGCACCTACAGAGCAAAGCTCTTCCACTTCATAGAATAAGTGGCCCTGGTGGAAGGTTTTCTAGCAGCCATCAGGACATCAGCCACCTTAGGGGACACTCGAATCTTGCAATGGCTATGTCCTCAGGAGCCAGGCATGGAGATGGAGTGACTTGAGGTCTGGATGGACTAGGGTTCCCTGTTCCTGTGAGAGTAGGCCTTTGCCCAGGGGCAGGGGTACTGGAGGTTCCACTGCCAGCTGCTGCAGCAGGGGGAACCAGATCTGACAAGGCCAGAAGAGGGCCACCAGAATGAGGGTGGCACCCTCCATCTGGGGTTTTATTAATACCCTCTGAATCAGAGGGAAGGGAAGCAAGGCATAAAGAAACCTCCCTTTCCAAGAGAGGGACAACCAATCTTGCCAGAAAACTCCAGGCACTAGAGCGAGCAAGCAGAAACATGGCAGTTTTGTGTTGAGTGGGGACGCAAAAAAATCCAACTCTGGATGACTCCACCTGTTGAACAGGTCTTCTACTACCGAGGTCAGCAGTTCCCACTCGTGCATTCGAGACTGCGAGTGGCTCAGTTTGTCTGCCGGGATGTTTTGGACGCCTGGAACATGGATGGCCAACAGTTCTAGACTCCAGTACCAGACCCTCATCGCTTCCCAGCACAGAGGGTAGGAGTGGGTCCCCCCTACTTGTTTATGTAGTGTACTACACTGATGTTGTTCGTCTGCACCGGCAGGTGACCTGGCGACAGATGGTTCTGGAAGGCTTGCAAAGCATACAGAATGGCTGAATCTCTAGGACGTTTATGTGGAGGGAAGTCTCCACTCTGGTCCACTTGTTTATGTAGTGTACTACACTGATGTTGTTCATCTGCACCAACAGGTGACCCAGGGACAGATGGTTCTGGAAGGCTTGCAGAGCATACAGAATGGCCCTCATCTCTAGGATGCTTATGTGGATGGTCCACGTCCCTTGAGTCAGATGAGGCCCTAGGTGACCCCCCCAGTCCATTCCTAAAGCGTCTGTGGTGAGAATTTGCCAAGGGAAGGGACTGAAGAAAGGAACCCCTTTCAACAAGTTGCTGGGTTCCATTCACCACTGAAGCACCTTCTTGACAGGGAAAGTGACTAGAACTTGCTGTTCTAGATCACTGGTGCGTTGATCCCACTGGACCCTTAACATTCATTTGGGGATCCTTATGTGCAGCCTGGCTACGGGGTACCATGACAATGGCGGCAGCCATCAGACCCAACAGCCTCAGAAATGTTTTGGCTATAACATACCTGTTGTTGTAGAGCAGCTGGGACTGCGCCATCAGGCATTCCGCTCTGTCCTGATGCAGGAAGGCAAAGCCCTGAGCCATGTCCAGTATTGCCCCTATATACTGCAGACACTGATGGGGGGGTCAAGACTGATTTGTGCAGACTGACCATGATCCCTTGGGCATTAAACAGCTGTCTGGTACGCACCAGGGTATGGGACAGGTGCTCCCTGGACTGTGCTTTGAGTAACCAGTCGTCCAGGTAAGGGAAGATGTATAGTCCCACTCTCTTGAGAGCTGCCACCACAACTGCCAAGCATTTGGTAAATACCCGTTGCGCAGATGACAAGCCAAAGGGCAATACTCTGAACTGGTAGTGTTCCCCTGGAACAGGAACCTGAGGTACCTCCTGTGGGGTACACAAACCTTGACATGCAGGTAAGCCATCCTGCATGTCCAGGGAGCATACTCGGTTCCCTCATTGAAGAAAAGATAGCAGGCCTTGCAGCATGACCATCCTGAACTTCTTGTACTGAGCAGAAGTTCAGCACCCTCAGATCCAGAATGGGCCTCAAGTCCCCTGTGGGCTTTGGGATGAGGAAGAAACGAGAGTAGAATCCAGTGTTCCTTTAATCCTAGGGAACTGGTTATATGGCCGTCTTACGCAGCAGGGTACGCACTTTCTCTAGGAGCACTGGTACGTGGTCTGGAGGATAAGTGGGGGGAATTGGCAGATGTTCTGGTGGTAACTCCAGAAGTTCTAGAGTATGTCCCTGTTCTATTAACTGTAGGACCCACGCATCTGTGGAAACCTCTCTCCACAGGTCCAGGTGGAGGGAGTGGTGACCCACTACCACCTCCCCCAAGATTGTCTACCGTAGGGTGGTGGGTCTAGCAAGGAGTCATGCTGAGGCAGGTTTGGCTGCCGCACCTCCTCCAGAAGCCTTAGAACATGCACCTGTGGAGGAGATGGGGGCAGGCAAAGCTGTTCTACTTTTGCTCTGCTGTCTGGTCCCTGATCTAGGCCTACTGGTGGCCCCACGAAAGTGCACCTTTTGCCTACTCTTTGGCTATGTATGGTAGAGGGAAAGGACTGACCTAAGTGTCCATCCTGAGGCTTGCAGGTCAGAAAGAATGTCCTGAACATCAGCCTCAAAGAGCCTGTACCCTGTGAATGGAGTGTTCAGGATGGACTGCTGGACATCCATAGCAAATCCTGAGACCCTCAGCTAGGAGTGCCTCCTCATGCAGATACCAACTGCAGTTGCTCTGGCTAAAGCATCTGAGGTATCATAGGTAGACCTTAAGCAGTGGTTACCCACATCGGCCCCAGTCTGAAGAACCTTTAGCATCTCCTGAGAGAAACTGACAGAATTTTTTTTTTTTAAATACTAAACTCACAAAAATAAACACTAGCTTTAAGCACTGAAATCGAATGAACTGAACATTGTTGTCATATAGACGTGAAGTTCTGACTCCTGGCAGGCGAACAACGTCAAAACTGAAGTGCACTCAATGGCGGAAAAAGAGGAACTGAGGTGGTTGAGGGCCGGTGCCGAGGTAAGCCATGCAGCGCGAGCTAGCCTCGCAGTGCCGCACATGTGGGCAGCCTACCTTGGCACCGGACCTCTTGAAAAGTTCTGACTCTTGCAGAGTCCTGGTGTCTCCAGCTCAGAACCCATCAGTGTGAATCAATGGTGGAGATAGGTTCTGGAAGATCCTTCTTTCCCATACTAGCCAGCTTTCTGGAGTCTCTGTTCGGGGGCTGAGTAGAGAGAGGGACCTTAGCCTTATCACAGGCTGCAGCCTGCACTACCCCTTCATGGTCAGGGTGGCAGTACAGGTACTCAGAATCTTGCCTGTCAAGCTGGTACTTCTCAGTTTTCTTGTCAATGCCCAAGGTGGAGGTGGGAGTCTGTAATAATTTACAGGTTGCCTTTTTAAGGGGCTTATGCACTGGAAGAAGCAACCTTTTGGTTGGGGTTAGACCCATCATGTCCAAAAACCCTAACTCCTCCTCATCCTCAACAGTCTCTCGCGTGGAGAGGTTGAAGGTGTTGACCATCTGCCTCACAAATGCGTAGTGTGAGGAAAAATCTTCCTGGCACCTGGGAGGGGTACTAAACCCCTATTAAGGAGATCCTTCCTTTCCCTCCTCATAGTAAAACTCGGCCCCTGGGTCCTGTGGAACCAGGGAGGGACCGGGAACCATAGGGGGAACCATCATGCCAATAAGTGATCCCATGGCTTGTAAAGCCTGGAAAAATTGTCAAGCCTTAGCCATGTCCTCCACAGAGGGCATTTTAGGTCTGTCCACTGATGGCTCCTTTCCTTTTTTAGGAAGAGGGTCAGTGACATGTTTTTCTTTTTGTTTTTTCTTAGCAGGAATCATTTCTGGAACCTGCTCTGAGGGTCTTTTATGCTTGCTTACTTCAGTGTTCCCTCTTTCAGGAGCCCTACACTCTAGAACATCTTTGGCAGACCTTTCTTTTTGCTTGCTGTAAGATGAAGGCCTCTTGCCAGTGTGCTTAGGTGACGTAGAGACAGACTGAGAAGTCATTATAATTTGTAATTTCTTAGTACTTTTTTTTAACAGTTTTAGGGCAAAACTTACTGCAGAGCTCACAATCAGAAAAAGGGTGCTCAGGACCCATACACCTTAAACACAAATCGTGGCAGTCCACCTTAGCCAATAGGTTACAGCATTTGAAACAATTTTTAAAACCAGAAGGACCGGTTTTCTTTTTCGGCTTGTCAGACATGCCAAACACGACAAGACCCTAAGAAAAATGGTTCCCAACATTGAAAAATAAAAGTCTGCAGTTTGGTTCCCAAAGCAACGCGAACCGTTAATAAAACATCTTTTTTTTTTCTTAAATTTTAAAAATAACAATGCACCTCGGTTTCTGGAGAACAGGAAACCGAGTCAAAAAAGAATCAAAGGATTAAATATATAAACCACAAAGGAGTGAAAAACTAACTTTGTGTGGTTGAAAAAGAGAAAAAAACGCAATTAAAAAGAGTTTTTCTCTGGTTCCTGGGAACCGCTAGGGAACCAGGGAAAAATGCAAAAATAATACAGAAAAAACACAAACTACACTGAACTAACTAAAATGGCGCAGATATGAATGATGAAATGAAATACTTGCAAAAATAATAAAAACGTTCAACTATCGGCAAGATGAAGAATCGGGGCCACTTCTTCCTCAGGCAGAGAAATAAATCTGACGTTGGAGAGTAGGTTAGAACACCACCACGTGGCACGGATTTGAAATTCATTGCACAGTTTCGTAATTTACACAGAATTCCACTCTCTAGGGCAGCTCAGACCTGCAGGCTGATTGCACTAGTAGGCACAGTGAGGGATTCCTGGGATTTGAACATGAATGTTTTTATCACGCACCTCCTCTCTCATGTGGTCTCCACAGAATACACATCTAAACTCTTCAACCTATCCTCGTATGTGCTATCCTGAAGAAGAGAGAGATGACCCTGTGGGACTATCAAGATGCTGTGTATCCGTTTATACATCAGTTTAAAAGTAGCTCTGCTGTTTAACCATTTCTCTTTGATTTGCTTCAACATAGAAAGTTTATAAAAACTGAGACAGGGGAAGGCCTAGTGCTCCATCCTGCCTGGTTACGTACGTAGGGTTAACTTACCAGTGCTGCACAGGGCTATTCTGATGTCATCAGCATTGTGAAAGCTGCTCTCTGACAGGTTTTTAGGCTCAGGATAGTGATTATGACATATCCAACCTATAGATACTGTATATATAGAATAGTGTACAGACAACCATACACAACAAGGCTGTGTTTCCATCCAGGGGTTGAGATGACATCTCAGGGACCTTGAGAGCGAAGCTCGAGAGGTCCCAATGTCATCTCAACCCCGAGATGGAAACACAGCCTTGTCTGTGTATGGTTGTCCATATATTATTTTATATAGTATATGGTTCCAAACAAACTACAGGACACAAGGGGCTGTCTGTTTTTCTCTCCTTACCGGCTCACTCGTCTACTCGCCGGCTCGATTGTCTCTGCTTTAGCTGCTGCTCATGCTCCAGTCTGCTTCTCCCCGATACTGCTTCTCAGTGCTCCCACTCACTGAGTCGCTCTGGCCTACATTTTTATTTTTCGGGTTTCGGTGCAGAGTTTTTAAAAATTAAATACAGAAAAAAGTAACTTTTGTGACATGGAGCCGTATGAGGCTCTTTTCGTCAACTGTCTTGGTGAGGTTCTCGCTAAGCGCTGCCACGGTTTTGCTGATTTCCTAGGTGAGCCGTCGGCGTGAGAGCACGTACCTGTTTGACTGACAGGAATGTTGTTGTACTATCGACATCAATAATACAACATATTTGACCTTTGAACTGTACTACAACGAGTTTTCAGCAGTTGCTGAAATCCGTGAAGAATTGAGGTTAACCATATACTATAAACCTTTATCTAGAGTTACACTGTGTGATATTTACACAACGGGAGGGATGAATAACAGGGCTGAATAAAAACTGTTATTCACCTCTGGGGTGATAAACATGTTATTTTCCCTTTAGCCTCATCACAATGGCATTCAGTATTCCATGTAGGACATTCCATGGGGCACACAGAAATAAACTTTTTATTCACTCTGGAATGTTGCAAACAGAGCTAACCTAGAACTCAGGGCTCTGCTTCACTCTGCCACTCATTGTTAGGCAGCATTGTTGGCAACATTCTAGAGCCAATAAAAAGCTTATGTATGCATTCCCCAAGGAATATCTTCTATTTATACAGGTTTTATGTTTTAGATAAATACAGAGATAACAGGTAATTATCTTTGGCAACTGTGAAAGATATGAACATCTTTCTACGTACCAGTAAGTCATTCTTGTATCTGTGAGCGTACCAGTGTGTTACAGATACGAAAACGAGACACGCACCTGAAATGCTGTATGATTAGATTAGCCACACAGCTCCGAGAGGCAAGCTGCGGCATGGTTCTCACACTGGCCGTGCAGTTAGCCTGCCTGAAAAGGTTGTCTGTCATTAGAAAACACTGGGTCCACCTCACTTTGCCAAAGTTAAACAAAAATACTAAAAAATCTGTCCACCCCTTCTTAAATGCAGAAGAACACTCACCTGAACTGGCCTAAATGAACTCCCACCAGCCAGTCGATTTGGGGCCTACCCCCTAACCATTTCCATTAAAAAAACATTCAGAATAGAAACATAGCAATTGTAGGCACATAACGACCACTTGGCCCACCAAGTGTGCCCATTTTTCCCTGCCTATACTGTCGCGGCAGACTCTTATCTCGTCTCCAGCCACCCCCCCATCCCACTTCCTACCAAATATAACAGATAGGTCTTTGTTAAAAATACCCTAAACAGCACCTACTTATTGTATGTGGCAAGGGCTGAACTGAGGCACGTACTCATCTCCACTCATGGTGTGTCAAAACATTTTCTTATTTTTTTCTGGTTTAACTGTATGCATTTGATGAAGTCAGGCTCCAAAGGTTATGTTGTGAAGAACAATAAATTATAGTACAAGGGAGTTCCAATTTCCAGATCTTAAATATGACATTGTTTTTCCAGCCAGGCTTGGTCATTAGCTCCCACAATACTTTTATTTACCAATGAAACACATTTTTTACAGATAAAGAAGAGGCACAGTATATAGATACAGCATATCAAGGCAAGACAACCTCACAAAATTGAATCAAAGCTTCCCATATGGTTAGCTAGAAACAAAGTGGCTCACCAACTTGAAGGGTATTTACGAATTATAAGTGACTGCTGGGAGAGTAATTGTTATCACATTTAGATTAGAATTATATCAAAGTATGGTGGCTGGCCTGTAGGTGCAGTGGTAGCCCTACCACGCATGATGCCGGCAACCTGGATTCGGAAGCATGCCCGAGCTGTCAGGGACCCAGCCAGGGGAAGGAGTTTCAGCCATCCTAAAGGATGCTCTCCTTTGGGGAGGGGGATGGCTGGTCCTGTACTGCACCTGGGTGACCACAGGTGGCAGTGCACTTGGACCAGCATAACCTATGGGAGGGACGCCTGATGAGGATGGGCTCCACACACCTGCGTGCCCAAGCTTGCATCCTCACTGAGTCACCACCCCTGGGAGGAAAAAGTCTGGCAGTGCACAATGAGGGGTCTGACCTTGCAGGCCTGCACTGGTGGCTGGCCCCTCTCCACGGTGAAACCGGAATCAGATCATCAGCAGGGGGAGCCTGCCAACCCCTGCCACAGAAGGTAAGTCATGGAGGAAGATGCCTGGAATGAAGCTAAGCTCCTGAGGAGACAGGTGACAGGGTTGGAGGTCAGACCCCAAAGCAGCAGAACACAGAAGCAACCAATGACACTGTTACAGGGTATTAAATAAGCTGGGAAAATCGATTAGCAGTTTGCATGTGTAAGTGCTAATCAACTGTGAAAATGACTAGCACTTACCTCAGTTTATCAAAATTAAAAATGCTAACAATTTATATACATGTTTTCTCATTCTATCTTGTGTGGCCATTTTGGGGAGAGTTAAGCAATGGATGGTTCTGACGCTATATGGCGCTACCGATAAGAATGGGTTAATAAATATTTTAACCTGAATAAAATCCTTTATTAAAATTAACTCTGCTTTATCTGTTTCAATACCACCCCAAACACACACACACGGCACCAGCTGACAACAGCCTACCCCGATCTGATGTATAGTAAAACCCTCCCCCATCCATGTCCCCTTTGCCAGAACCACAGAAACTGTCTCCATTCATCACAGTCTCCCCACCCGTGTCGCCTCTGCCAGGAACACCAAAACCTTCCCCCCACCCATCTCAGTGCCTAACCACCCTCACACATCCATGACCCCTCTCCCAGAATACCTGCCAAAACACCCACTCATCTCAGCCTCCGCACCCATGTCCCCTTTGACAGAAACTGATATGCCTGTCCACCTCCACCCATCTCTGCTCCACCACTCTCCCTACCTATGACCCCTTAGACACAGAAACTTACCCACAGCAGGTAGTTCCACAATGACCATTGCAGGGTGCTGCCAATAGAATGCTAATAGTCTCACCACCATGGGCTTAAATGCCAGCCATCGGTACCACATGCAATATCGCAAAGCATTACTGGAATTGACTGCTGGGATTCGGGCCCGCAGCAGTGAGTGTTAGCATACTATTGACAGCACCCTGCAATGGTCACTGTAGAACTACTTATGGGTGGGTGTCTGTGTCTAAGGGGACATGGGTGGGGAAGATGGTGGGGTTGAGATGAGAGGGAGAGGATCGCAAAACTAAGACAATGATCGCATTATTCTGCGGTCCAAAAGTAAGAATGAATTGTATGAACAGCCAGTTCATATTACAAAGTGCAATGCGATATCAGCTATTTAATACCCTGCACTACATAAATCAAGTGTTCTGACTGCTGTAGCACCAAGTCATGGCGCACTATTAAAGGGACAAAACGTATGTTATGGATTACAGTTTACAATTGGGATTTTTAAGTGATCCAAAAATGTACAGTATATAAATCGCACATGACATGGTCTGACTGAAGGGATCATATTTTTCTTAATTTGAGGCCACTCATGAGATATCATAATATCAACGGCCTCTAATGAAGATACATATTTGATGTCTTCAATTATGCCATATCATAGCCTCTATTTAAACAATGACAGTGAGTATAACAACTGCCAGATAATTGCATTTATTTTGCACTTGGAGTCAAAATAAATCCACCATTCATGAGATCAAAGAGGTCAAAACCTGCAAATTAAAATAAATGTGATATTTTTTCCCCAGCCCATGGTATATCCTCTATTTATCTGGGTAAATGTATCACCACTGGTACCGAATACATTTTAATTGCTAATGGTCTTTGTGGGGTTTATGATGCATTTTTTTGCCAACTTGTTCATGAAAACCTACATAAAAGCTTTAATGAGGGCTTAACTTCAATAGTGGGTTTGTTTGTCATATCACAATGTTTTCCAGACAACAGACCGTGATGTCACAAACACAGGAGCAGTGGGGTCAGCAGTTCAGAATGAGATGCTTTTGAAACACAAGGAAGGGATATGGGACCCAAGTGTACCTGGGCTCTCACGCTGCCGTAATGAGGTGTTTCCTTGCTTTGCTCCTGATCTCCTGGGATGTGGCTGTCAAGGACGTTATGGGTGCATGTAACCGTGCGTGCTGTCACACTAATGTAAGTGCCAACCTATGCACCCGCAGGCCCTCTGAATGCACTACCACCTGTGGTCACCCAGGTACTGTAGCAGCACTGTGGCAGAGGACATTACTAAGCCTCTCCAGAGGAAGAGAGCATTTTCTGGGATACTCTATCCACTCCCCCCGCCGGGCTTATTCCTGAACCCAAGCGGCATCAGGAGCAGTAGTTCAGCCACTGTGCCAATGGACCAGCAACAGCAACTCTTGCCAGGCTGCCTCTCCCCCATCCGGTTGCTGCCTATTTTTCTGAGATGACTCTTGAGAGTAGCTGCTCATTCTTCTAAGAATCACACCTCCACAGAAGGATGATGGAATACCTTCAAAGGCTACCCATGAATTATTACATTTCTAAAGGCTTCATTCAGCTTAAAGAGATAATGCTGTAACAGCAGGAAATGTTTAAAGGCGTATTTAAAACACACACACACACACACAGAGTATACAAGAATTCAAATCACCATTAATAGATAGCCTCTGGATAGTGCTTTGAGTTTTCTGTTGTTATCCAAATGCTTTGGCATATGTTTGCAGTATTCTCATTTCTTTCTTAACTTTAGAATGATTAAACTAGCCAGAGAGACCATACGTTGCCTTGGTCAGTGCATGCTGGATTTTCCTTTGCAGCTTCTGCCCATTTGATTTTAGAGATTAACATGGAACAAAGATTGCAGTGGAGATGCAAAGGACAGGACTGCCTTTTTTTTTTTTTTAAAGGTTACAAATATGTTTTATTCACCCAATTTCTCTCTGCTTGCCAATTAGCTCCATAAAAAGTATGGGAGGCAGCTGTTCTGTAAAATATTACCCGCACTCACGCATTGTGCAGATCTGACAATGTAAACATCCACGCTCGTCAGGGGCAGTACATGTATTACACTTTCAGGCTTTATAAATCTGAGCTAGTTCTGTCAACTCAGCATTTGACTGCTAGGCAATCACAGCCCATCTAGTGATACTCAGTCCCACAAGAAGGATTATGATCCGTTGCACAATATTAAATGATAAATTACATAAATTCTGTGATGTGGTGCTGCTGAACAGCAGAATGAATTCTAGCAGCCGAGAGGCCTCTGTTCTCACAAACATGTTTGTGACCATTTAGTTTCTTATTTATTTGAAAACTGGTGACTGGAAGACACACTGAGTCAATGCTAGTTTCCAGGTGCGAACCAGGGTAACGGAAAAGGGAAATCTCCTTTTATTTGGTTAATGAAAACATGTCCAGCCACTGAGTAACACTCACTCCAAATTCAGGCAGAACAAAGCTCTTGGTATAGTGGAGCTCTCTTAAGTACATGGCCCCACTGTATGCCAAACGCTTTGCTTCAGTTGGTATAGTTTGTTTCCTATTCATGCTCCGTCATGGGTCTCAACCCATTAGTCCGCTGCTACCAACAAGCCCGGACACCATGCCCACCTATACTGAGCATTACCTCCCACAGCGTATCCCCCATGTGGGGTTGTCAGGGCACCCCAAACCCCTCAGAAGCCTGGAATGGATAATGGGTTCTTCCTGGGTCACACAATGGTGCAGGGCCTGAGAGTGTGGCTGCTTTTCTGACTGAGCCCTCAGAAGTCTGGACACAGGGTTCTCCCTGGGCATGCAATGGTGCGGGGCCAGAGGGTGTGGCTGTTTCACTGACAGAGCCCTCAGAAGTCTGAATACAGGATTCTCTCTGGGACATGCAACAGCACAGGGCCTGAGAGTATGGCTGCTTTACTGACTGAGTCCTTAGAAGTAAGGATACAGGGTTCTCTCTGGGACATGCAATGGTGCAGGGCCTGAGTGTGGCTGCTTTACTGATTGAGCCTTCAGAAGCCCAAATATGGAGTACTCTGGGACATGCAATGGCACAGAGCCTGAGGGTGTGGCTGCTTTACTGACTGAGCCCAGGTTTTAGTATTTTCTCCATGAAATATCAAGCTGTGACTAGTGCGATTTCCTAGACCTTACATCATTAAAAATAGCTACCAGGAGGAGTCTGCTCTATATGCCACAAAGTATGCAAACCCAGAAATGGAGACAAAGACCCACTCACCAGTTAAATCTGCCAAGTATGTTTTACTGGTATCTTACACAAGGCAGAAATACAAATCTGATAAGTGGCCAATGTTTCGTGGAATAAAAATGAAAATTATGTACTCACCATAATTCTTGATCTTCTAGGAATATCTTCACCACTGATTCACACTAATGGGTCTTAGCTGGAGGTGCTAGGACCCTGTGGGAACCATAACTTTTCAGGAGGGCAGGCGCCGAGGTAAGCTACACACATACACGTCACTGCAAGACTGGCTCACACACAAGGCTCATCTCTGCACCAGCCCTCAACCAGCTCTATTGTTTTTACCAAGGAGGTGCAGCATAACCTACAAGTACATATGCACTTAATCTAAGGGCATACCACAGCCCTGGTGACCCGTGTAAGAAGGGTCAACAAACCAGTAACACTGTGTCTTCAGAATCCAAACGAAGAACATAGGGTGAAGACCAATAAAACATACTGGAGTGAGCCCGGGGAATGGTGGGTAGGTGTGCAAATCAATGGTGAAGATATTCCTAGAAGATCAAGAATTACAGTGAGTACGAAATTTTCATATCTTCCAGGAATCACTCTTCAGCACTGATTCACACTAATGGGTCAGAGTACCAAGCTCAGACAAAATCCCCCGGACTAGGATGGTAGGAGCCAAATGCTCACTCAGTACAGAAGTATGTTAAGGATTGTCCTGCCAAAGGTTTCATGCTGCCTGGCATGGACATCCAAAGCACAGTGATTAACAAAGGTATGCACTGTGCACCAAGTTGCGGCTCTGCAGATATCATCTATAGGTACTGACCGAATCTCAGCCAGGGACAAGGCAACCGCTCTGTTGGAGTGGGCATGTATCTGACCATCCAGATTGACTTGATGAGCCATGGCCTAAATGTAGCGTAGGTAGATCACAATACAGGCAGGAATGCACTTGACTGTAACAAGCTGTCCCTTCTGATAAGGCTCATAGAAGACAAAGGGCTGTTTGGATTGCCTTGAGTCCTTAGTTCTATCAGGTAAAATGTAAGGGCCCTTTTTAATATCTAGGGAATGGAGAGTACGCTCTCTTTCATTCAGGAAGTTAAATAGACAAGCAGCACTAGGGACTGGTTCAGATGGAACCCCAACACCATTTTAGGTAGAAACTTGCAGTGTGTGTGAAGAAGTACCTTGTTCTTAAGGAAAACTGTATACAAAGGATCTGAGACCAAGTCATGGATTTCAGACACTCAGCAAGCAGAAGTGATGGCCATTAGAAATGCTGCTTTCCAAGTCAAAAACTTCAGCTCACAAGTTGCAAAAGTCTCAAAAGGCTTGAGAGTGTGCCTAGCCAGTACAAGGTTGATATCTCAGGCAGCCACTGGCTTCCTGACAGGAGGCCTTGTGTGTAAGATGCCTTTAAGGAACTCTTGAACTGTGGCAGCTGTCCTAGGCAGAGGGTACTGATGGGCTTGTGATGTGCAGATATAGCACACAGGTGGACCTTCACTGTGGAATACTGTAGGCCAGCGTCGGAAAGGTCCAACAAGCACTCCAGAACCTTGTCAGGTGGGCACCCAAAGGAGTCTATACAGGTTTTGGAGCACCAAACGGAAACCTTTTTTGATTTGGCTGTGTAAGTCTTCATAGAGGAACGCTTTCAGGCCACCAAAAGTATTTCAGAGACCTCTGAGATACCTTACACCTGTTCACTTCTATCTCTTCAGGAGCCAGACCTGAAGATGAAGGAAGCACAGGCAGGGATGGGCCAGGTGACTTTGCATCACCAAGTCTGCCCCGAGTGTCTGTTCAACAGAGGAAACCACATCTGTTAAGACCAACAAGGGGCTATTAGTGTCAACCTGCACCCGTGCACCTCCAGTCTGAGCAATAACCAAAAGCCTCCAGTTTGAGACCTTCAAGTTACTTAAAGGAATTAAGGTAAAATGTGAGGAATTATTTACCCTGAATACAAACTCAAGGTCACGTGGTCACGAGTGGAAATTAACAGGAGGGAGGTTCAGGAGGGATGTTAGGAAGTACTTCTTTACAGAAAGGGTGGTGAAACCTTGGAACAGTCTGTAGGCCGAGGTGGTGGGGGCAAACACAGTCAGCAAATTCAAGCAGGAATGGGATGGAATGAAGGGAATAGTGGCTGCACAGGGCAACAAGACCAGGGAGAAGAATGGGGATAGGACGGGAGGAACAATAGGTTCTAGAGATTATAGGGACTATGGACAGACTGGATGGAACTTTGGTATTTTTCTGTCACATGGTCTATGCTTCTATGTAATACCCTTTGCACTAGAAGGATTGGTGGGAATGCATATAGAAACAGATTTTGCCATTGCAGTCTGAATGCATCCTGACAGAAAATGCCATGTCCTGCATTTCTGCAGCAGAACTGAGGCAGTTTGGTGTTAAGTGGCAACGCAAAAAGGTCCTTATCTGGGGTACTCCACTCATAGAACGGCGGTCTCATGACATCTGGAGCTACTGATCACTCATAAGGATTGGCCTCTGTTCGGCTGAGTTCATCTGCCAGAGTGTTTTTAATCTCTGGCAGGTACCTCAAGGGACCATTTCCACACTCTCACTGCCTCTCTGCATAGTGGGCAAGAGCGTGCTCCTCCTGGCTTGTTGCTGTAGTACATGACAGATTTGTTGTCTGTCTGGAGGAGGAATTTTTTTTGTAGCTGACAAGATCCACTAGGGTTTGCAGGCTGTATAAAAACAGCTCGCATCTCCAACATTCAGATGTGGAGCCAAGTCTCTGACAGGTCTCACACACCTTGTGTTTGGAGGCCCAGGCGATAGGGCCCCCACAACAGGGAGGCATCCACAGTGAAAGTTACCTGAGGCTCCGGTTGGAGGAAGAAGGGAAAGCCCTGAAGGAGACTGTCCTCCAGTGACCACCACGTGAGTGACCAAACTAGAGGCTTAGTCATTTCAATGGGTAGGTCTGAGGATATGATACATGTGACCACTGCGCACTGAGCGTCCACTGGGTCATTCTCATGTGCAACCATGCCAGGGACACTGTGATCACTGAGGAAGCAATCAGACCTAGCATGCATTGCATAAAGTAGAAATGAACAGTTTTGTGCCCCATGATGTAGCATGCCATCTACATTATCACCTGCACTCTGCTCTCTGGTAGAAAGGATCGGTCCCTAGCTGTATCCAGATGAGCCCCTATGAACAGCAGCTGCTGTAAGGATAGGAGCTGAGGCTTTTCTAAATTCAGTAGAACCCTCCTAGAGGTGAGGAACTGAGAAACAGTGGGCAACACCTTTCTGTTTTCTGCCTGAATGGATTGTATATCAGTCAGTCATCCAGGTAAGGGTAAACCTGGAGTGCTATTTTTCTCTGGTGTGCTGTGAGTACTGCAAAGCACTTTGTAAAGACTAAAGGTGCTGGCCTCTTTACTGATAATACTGCCCAGCACAACAAATCAAAGGTATCTGTTGTGGCTGGGGTGCACCAGTATATGCTGGTATGCATCCTGCATATCATGGGAAGCAAACCAATCTTGAAGTTTCAGGAAGAGAAGGAGACCCCACAGAAATAATTCAGAATTTTTCTCTATCCATTTAATTGTTCATATTTCTGACACCGAGAATGGGATGCATGCTTTCTTATTTCTTTGGTACTAGGAAGTAGTGGCAGTAGAAGTCTGTGCTTCACTCTGACTCTATTTCCACTGCCCAGTTGCTCAGAAGGCCCGCAATCTCCTTGCCAGAAGCTCCGACATATGAGCTGCTAAGAGGGGCTGCTTTCTGGGCAGACAGTTCCTCCCTCCTGGATGATCCTAAAGACTCACTTGTCTATCGTAATGGACTCTCACTGACAGTAAAACTGGGTCAGGTGCACCCCCACACTGGGAAGGAGAGGTCTTCCTTGGGCAACTTGGCAGGATCAGGGCTGGAGTTTCATAGAGTGTGCCTTTTTCTGAGGTTGGGGAGGTTGGGATTTGTTTTTGGGCTCCCCAGCCCTTTCCAAAAAAGGACTGCTTGTTCTGAAAGAAACCACATCCTTTTGCCCTCAGAGGATAAGCAGGGCTGACCTAGAAGTTTTAAGGGTAGTGCCAGTTTCGTGGGACACCTTAAGAGACGTCTCTACCTGCTGTCAAAACAGGTAAGTTCCATCAAAGGGAACATTCATAACCTGTTGTTTATCTTGAGAAAAGCCAGCAGTTTGTAGCCAGGAATGCCTTTTTTCCCCTGCCTTCTCCTTGCTCTTCCAGCCCACCTCTCCTTTGGGCTGCATAGTGTCAACCCCCTACTCTCACAAGGCCATCCCTGTCGCCATCCATTCCATCCTCGGAAGATCTGGGGTAACCCTTCTGGGAGGGCCTCCCAAGGGGGGTACGGGGGGGGGGAGATAGTTCCTGCTAGCTTGACTGAGGAGCAGGGGTTAGGAGGATCGGAGGGGTGTTGCTGCGAGATGGCTGTGTGGCTTGAGGGAACGAGGCAGCTGTCATCCGGCAGCCAAGCAGGCGATTTCCACTTTTCTGGTCCCTCCCAGCTCCCACATTCGTGTGGCCACAGTGGCGTCCTGGGGGTGGGGACGTTCAGCAGCATGTGTGGTGCTCCATGCTGCCTAAAATGCCTCTGCTAGCCACCTCCAAGAGCCGCTAGTAGAACGGTCCACCACCGTCCCACCCGAGAGGGAAGCATCCACAGGACGCTCTGACTCCCTCCCTGCCAGTCTCCGTGTAGTCAGTAATACCTTCTGATGCAGATGACTGTAAAGGCAGAGCGAAAAGTAATATCAAAGGCATTCAAAGCAGCTTTGAGCTGATGACTGCTGGACTCAGTTCCTTCAGTCAGTCTTTTGCTTAGTTTTAGACTCTGACAGGGACTCTGACAGAGACTTGAGCGAGCTCCTAAGAATATACTCAGATTTTGAAAATGCCCTTGGTAGCTAGAAATCCGCATGCTGAGGATAACTGCTGCATAAGCCCACATGTACATAGCGTCAATTTTGCATGACTCCTTATTAAGAGGGTGCACAATGACTGCTTGCGGATGAATGGATTTGTCATTCTCATCTAGAATAACAAAAGCACCAGCTATAGGCTGAGAAACGTACACTGTTCTATCCTTAGGGGTAGTGTATTTTCTGTCTGTCTGTCTGTCTGCTTGCAGACAAATGAAATGAAGCAGGTCTACTCCAGACAGCATCATACAGGGTTGAAATGTGGGCGGGAATCGAGGAACTAAATTGACTGGCATGGCAGAAACGTTTAACCACTGCAGATGGACACATTTACCTGGGTCAGTTGTTGTAAGCTTAACATCAAGTGCAGAATGCATATCCCTGAGCAAAGCCTAGAAAGTTAGCACCGCGTGTAGTACAGAAAAAGGCCTGGGTCTGAAGAGTCCAGGCTAAAGAAAAGGTTTTTGGTGCCACCCTCACAGATGATGATGTTGGGGTCAGACTCATTCCCTTCCACAACCTCCTTGGAGGAAGGGTCGTAGAGGGGGGTGGATTATAGGCCCTCCAATCCAGAATGTGGCCACAGGCACACTACACCATCCCCAAGGGATGAGGGGCCGGTGCTAGAGGCAGTGCCGGAAATTGAACCAAATCTGGCATCAGTGAGATTCCCAGTGCTGAGGGCAGCAAAGGCACCGGAACCAGTGCCAGGCTAGGCCCCGGAAGGCCCAACCCCAGCAGTGACATCTGCACTGACCCCAACACCAATGGTCCAGCCAGCACCAAAGGGACCGGCAATGGTACTGTAAGCAAATCCACCACAGTAACACTAGATGAGGGTGTGGCCAGTGGGACAGATGTCAGTGACAGTCACCTGCAAGGGCTCAAGAGCCATTTCTGGAGCCAAACGCTCTACCGGCTTGAGGGCCCCCACCTGCAGTTCCAGTTCCACTGGTCCCGAAGGACCAGGAACTGGCTCCACTTGCAGAGACACATCAGCCAGACGTTATAACCACTGCTTTATAAGAGCTGATCAATGGTGGAACTGCCCACTGGAGTCCGCACTTGCAGAATGAGAGGGGCTCTAGGCCTGAGACCTCAACTCCCTTGAACCAGAGGCCCCTGGTGATGCCGACGGCACCAGTGAGGGCATCTGGCTCCAGGAGACCAAGGATCTCATAGCAGACCTCACAGAGGGTGACCTCATGTGGTACCATCTCCTCGTCTTCCGACAGGAAGAGGAGGAACTCTAGGCCGAGAGGCACCGAGAACCTAACCAGGATCGGGAATGAGCTCGCTTCTTTTTGTGCTTTCGGGAGAACTGTCCTTCTTTCCAGACACTGGACCATCCATGGTAAAAACCCTTCCCTGGCAAGGAAAGTGGACCAGACATGGTGCCACTGCTGGAGCAGCCTGCCTGAGTAGGCTCCGTACCGTAATCCTTCATGGCTGTTGACTAAGTACGGCTGTGAGAAACTGACAGAAAACTTTTTGTAAAATCACTAAACTGACACAAAAATAGCAAATTAGCTTTAAACACTAAAACTGAGTAGAAATGAACGTTATTGTTTTACAGATGTGAAGTTCTGATGCCTGGCAGGCGAGCAATGTCATAACTGATGTGCACCTGACAGTAGGGGAAAGGAACTAAGACAGTTGAAGGCTGGTGCCGATGTGTGCCTTGCGCCATGAGCCAGTCTCACAGTGCCGCACATGCATGTAGCTTACCTCTGCAAAAGCCCTCCGGAAAAGTTCTGGCTCCCACAGGGTCCTAGTGCCTCTGGCTATGAGTCGTTAGTGTGAATCAATGGTGAAGACAGATTCCTTTGAAGATCTTCCACTTCATCAGGACCTGTTACGTCAACCTAGTAGAAACACTGCCTTAGTTTTTTTTTATTTTTGCCAAAAATCCTGAATAATGAATTAGGATGAACCAACTAGTCAAAACATTATCATGTATATTGGTTTATACTTGCTGAATGCTTCTGTCTTATACTTTATACCGCCCTAAGGCTTACCAGTTAGGACTGTACATCTCCCTACAGCCGGGTCTTTGTCTCCATTTTTGGGTTTGTTTAGTGTTTTCTCCTCCACCCACAGATGCTAATGTCAAGAAATCCAGGGCACATGCACACCAATGTGTTCACATGGAGCCACTCCGAATCTCCCTCCCCAGCACTCTGTCTGCATTACCAGCTGTGGTCACCCAGGTGGCAATCACACAGCAGAGTCATGCACCCTCCTTCTCCAGAAGAGAGGAGCATCCTCTGGCATGCTTGATTCCCTCCCCCACCCACCAATTAGTAGTCCAGCATTCCCTGATTTGTTTCTGAACCCAGTTAACAAGTGGTGATGCTGCACACTGCACAAACGGGTCGACTTGCTTTAACAGGTCTGTTCTTGTATCAGGATGAAGTGGATTCCAGTGGATTTTATTAGACACTGCTCAAGGTACTGGCAACTCCCATTTTTAGAGCAAAAGAAATAATGGGGCCAGACTGGGGACTGAGCCCAGGCCCTCCAAACTCCATCCTGATATCCTAAGTCACTGAAATCGCTATACTGAAACAAGGTGAATGACAGGGATGAACAAAGTGTGGCCCACTGGAGGAGATATCCTCAATGAAGATGCATAGTACTCTGACGATGTAAGGGACTTGGGGTCTGACTTGTCTGCTTCTCCCGACACATGGCAGGGAATAAACCCATTTTGAGCCAACTCATCTGTGCAGTTGTAAGGCAACAACTCACAACATTGGGGACTAAGGTTTAGAAGCGAGCCCTGATCATCATGGGCCGGCCGATGCAGAAGTATCGAGCATCCCAGGGGGCGCTCTCCTACAGCAGGGAGGGTGGGTTGCTTCCCCAGCCACTACACTGCCACCTGGGGGACCACAGGTGGTAGCACAGAGGGGGAACAACAGAGAAGGATGAGACGGATGTCGACATGTGGTACGCCTCAGCATGTGCACGTCATGACCTGTGTTGCCTCAGTATTGGGGAGGGGGGAGAGGGAAAACTGACCCTGGTATGGGGTTGCGGGTGCCAGCCTTGGTAAATCTGGACTATCTCGGCGACTAACCTCAGCCAGGACGTCTTTGCAGGGAGGCCACAAAGCTGCAAATCTTGTCAGAGGGGGATACCTGCCACCCCTCTATCTCCACCTGCGGGTGTCCGTGGCTATAATGAGGCCTCTGAAGACATCTGGCAGGTAAGTGGCAATGGGGAGCCCAGATGCCAGTGCGAGAAGGGGCATAAACAGAATGAAAACAAAAAGATAAAAAACCTTTGGGTATGGATACAAATCCAAGTGTAACAGTTGGAATATTATCCCTACAGTACCATCTGATATACATATTACAGTAAATGCCGCATAAGTGGAACGCCTTGGTGGAATTTGATGCGTCCCGCTTATGTGGCCGTCCCCTAAAAATGAAGTTCATGTTTAGTGCCTTTCACAAGAACTGCAGTGTATATGTATAAGTACGTTCTGCTGTCTAGAGCTTATTTAGAGTTCATTTGGAAGGTGCTTTTTTTTTTATATTTCTGTGCTTATCAGGTGATTATTAAAGGTGCTTGCTGTGAACTTTTTTTTTTGCTTGTGCGACTGTGCAGTTAACATTTTTTACCGTTCATGAAACATGTTACAACATTGTGTATACTCTCTCCTCATTCAGTTCATTACGTTCAAAATCAAATTCAGCCCCTAGAAGGAGATCAGTTGACTGCGAGACCAAATAACAGGACGATGTTGGGACCTCAATGTCGTTTTGGCTCTGGGTGCTGGTGCAGCTGTCCAAACGAAAGAAATCTGTAATGCGAGTTTGCTGTTTCTCCTGCATTGCATGTCTCAGCATTCCCTGTTCTGTGTCAAAGAGGGCTTCTCACATTGCAGTTTTTCCACGCTGCTGGTACCATTGCATTGCCGATCGCAATCCACCAAGTGCTTCAGTAGCGGTGACCAGTGGATCGTCATCTTTAGTGTCTGGCTCATTTGCGTTTACATCACTGGGTTTGGCAACAGTACTGACCACATCTGCATCTGAAAAGTCACCAACAGCTGGCTCCATTGCATCCATCTCCACAAAGGCGTTAAAATTCTCCGCAGTCATAAACTCAGGGACTGCAACACCCTCTAGCCCTTTGACATCTTCTTCTCCTACTGTGGCGCTTCCAAAACCTGCCTTTCTAAAGCAGTTTAGTATGGTGTCTGCTTCAACTGCTTGCCACGCTCGATGCAGCATACAGAACTGCAGCATACAGATCGCAACCAGATTTACTTTTGTAGCGATCTCAGCTGCTTGTGCAGATTCCCCTTCATCTATGTCTGTATGATCTTCCCCGCTACATAAGATCTGTAATACCCTTTGACATTCTTGATTATGCCCATGTCCATGGGCTGTAGGATGCTGGTCATTTTGGGGGGAAAGACTGCCAGTTTGATGAATGTAAGCCATCATCCCAGATCATGAGGGTGTGCCGAGCAATTGTCCAAGAACAGCAGGATCTTCCACCTCCTTCGGTGAAGCTCGACCTCCCATGTCATCAGCCACTCTTGAAAGATGTTCCCAGTCATCCATGCATTGGATGACTGGTATACGTCACTTGTAATGTCCTCAGATCTTTAGGAAGACACCTAGGGCGCTTACCTTTGTCAATTACGACAAGTGGCCTTTTTTCAGTTCCTGTTTGATTGGCACAGCATAAGACCAAGATATGGTCTTTAGCCTTCTTGCCACCAACCTGTTCGGTGTTCTTAATAGCATGCCCACGATCAAGGTATCCTCTGAAAAACAAGCCAGTTTCATCTGCATTCCAAATGTCCTCCGGGCGATAGCCTGTAACAATCTTGGGGAGTATGTTGGCTGTCCAGGTGTTAGCAGCATTTGCGTCAGCATCTTGTTTTTTGTCATGTTCCTTTTTGAAAACAATTTGATGCCACTGCTCCCACCTGGACAGCCAACCGTCTGTAGCCTTAAAGTTGTCATGGCCCATTTGTGTAACAAGGTCTACAGCTTTCACCTTTTTTATTTTAAATTTATTTACTATGCTTTTTTGCTGCGCCAGCCGTTGACATCCGCCCTGGTCACGGCACTCCCATACTTCCACTTCCTATATAGCCTGTGCTCTCCTGGTCACCCCTGGCTTACCGCCCAGAGCATGGGGTCAAGGCACTGCCTCCCCAAGTACAGTGCCGTGAAACTGTATCTGGTTGGAAGACCCAGCTAGGAGGCTAATTGAAGCAGGGCTTCATGGAGAAAGCCGGCTGTAGAGTTTTTCTTCCCCTTGTAGGCTGGGGCGGGGATGTGCAATGACATTCAGCATCCGCCTCGCCCCAGCATTAAGTTGGCGCCGGTGCTGTGAGACAAACCAGTCTCCACCAGGTGTCGCTTGTGCACCGAGCACACACCACCCTCCCCCCGGAGGAGGAGAGCAGACCAAAGGACGCTCGATCCTTCTCCCCCCAGCCGGCCCTCCGACAACTCAGATTCGTTCCCGAACCTGGGTCACCGGCGTTGCAAGCAGAAATCCAACTGCTGCGCTGACAGGCCAGCTACAGCTTTCGCCTTTAGCATGGACCCTGAGATCCAAGCACCTTTAGTCAGTGCCTGGGAAAACCACAAGAGAAGGGCATTGTCTATGTAGGTGTCCTTGCCCTCTCTCTTTCTTTTGCGGCTTGGATTGGAATTCGAATGCCATTCAGCCAGAATCGCATCGCGATATTTACTGATCCTGCCTGCCTGACTCTTAGAGATGCGGAACTCTACTGCCGCGGATGATAAGGAACGGGACTTGTCACTTAGAGCCTCAATGACTCTAACCCTTTCAGCCAGAGTTAACTCGCATCTTGGGAGAACAGGCATTGCTCCAGCCTCCACAGTAAGCACAGATCTATGTTGCTTTAAGTCTCTCTCCACACATACACAGCTTTTACATATAACTGATTGTAAACAGTTAACAAGCACTGTAGGTGTTAGTAATTTGCAAAAAAAAAACTCTCAGACATCTCTCTAAAGCGGAATTAGCTATTTGCAGCATCCTGTCTAAGCAAAGTAGGCTACTATGTAATTAGCACAGACAAATCGGTTCCCACAAGATCATCCCGCTTAAGCGGCCATCTCGCTTAGCTGGCTTAGTCTGTACTATAAAAGTCATGTGTCATAAGCATCTAGGACTAACAGAAATCTGCAGGAAATGTTAGTAAAACCAAATCTGTGGAGATCAGTGTCAGAGATTGGGGCCTGGGGGTGGATAAAGTGATATACAGAGGGACTTCTGAATAACGTGTGCACATTTTTATGTTGCTTGCACGCATGTGCAAGAAACATAGTTCCATCATCCGAGTTTTCGGAGGTGTGGCACCCCGTCTTCCAATTCAGTCACTGAGTTTGCAGGCGCGGCCGCAGTTCCTCCAATGACTGCTGCAGCTGTCTATGACAGCAGCTGAAAAATGCAGTGGCATACAGTTGAAAGGGAGAGCTCCGCTTCAGTGAGCAGAGCCCCCCCCCCACACACACAGACACGCACGCAAGCAGGCATATTGCGTGCTGATGCGCTCCCTCCCCCCCACACACTGTATGGCCAACGGGGTGCCCAATCCCCGCCGGCTCCACGCCCGCCCCAACAAAGCTGCCCAGGTGCCACGAGGAGCCCACCCAGAGTGGCAAAAATGTTAGGCAACGGGTGCCCAACTTCGCTGGCTCCACGTTGCATGCCTCCAAAACTCTTTTCAGGTGCCACGCTGGGAGCCCACCCCAGCGTGGCAAATCTTATTATGGCCGGCGGGGTGCCCAATCCGTCAGCTCCAGCCCCCAAACAGCCTTTGCAGCTGCCACGTTGGAGCCCACCCCAGCGTGGCAAACGTCCTGGCCGTCTTATTTAAAAAAAAAAAACTGTAAATAAAAACGGTCCTCGAGTCTCACTGCCCCACCCGCACTCCACCCACTGCACACCCTGCCTCCCCACACCCCCACCCCTTACTTACTCTGAAGCTCGGCGTGACGATCATCGGTGGACCAAGAACACATCTGCACTCTTCAAAGCTGACTGCGCATTGAGGAAATGCCGTAAGCTGTATAATGGAATAAATAGGATTTTTTCAACTTTGTTGTATATCTCAGGCATTTTTGGGAATTTGGGGCCCAAATTTTCAACATGGGGTTTTTGGGACCCCTCCTCATGAATTCTTGAACTGTCATGGCGTTTATCGGGCCCGAAGGGTGATTTAGTCACTGCGCAAAATCACCTTTTGGGGCCGATTACTAAACGCATACCGTTGTGTTCATAGGTGGGCTCTCAAAAGCCTATGTTGAAAATTTGAGTGAACAAATTCCTAAAATGACTGTTTTACGAGCCAAGATTACGCAGTTCCTACCCACGCTCGTAAGTTCGCGAATTTTCAGTATTTTCACTCCAGATTTCCAACACTGCCATTTTACCACACCTCCTTATGAGCAGTACAGCTATCATTTTTCACATCTTACCCAAAACGCGTTTGTGCCCATGTAGCGCACAATGGCACAGTCGGTGTGCGAAATCCATGTATGGGACACATTAAGAAAATCACAGTGCCACTGTTCATGAGCAGAGGTCTTAAAATGGCTATGTTGAAAATTTGGTGAAAAAGAATCCTAAAATGACTGTTTCTGGCGATACGTTGCGGTTCCTTGCGCTCGTAAAATACAAATTTTCAATATTTGCACTCCAATGACTTCCAAATACCTAAACAGCACATACAAGCAAGCAACATTCGGCATTGACAAATGCTTGTTTGTGTTGTTTCTAGCAAAGATCCCTGGTGACATTATGAAGCCAAGTTTTAATGACCCAAACTAGGAGGCTTCAAAGTGAGGACCAATGCTCACACTATGTACTCCTGTGCTCACCATTCACCAATAAGCATCGTCATCAATTTTTTTTTGACCAGGAAAGGCACATTAAGCTGTGATAGCCTACTTTATCTACTCACTTTAGCCACAGACAAAAGCATAAATCTCATCAAAATACACTACCCTGCAGACTGATGTACTAGCCCAAGGCTAATACGATCTCTTCTGCAACATAATTTGTTTGCTAGAGTTCTTTACCAAACTTAAGCAGCAGTACTGCGTAACAAAATGTCAATAATTTAGTTGGCAGTTAGGACAAACCAAAACATCAATACATCTGATTTCCTTTTGCGTTATTTCATTCCTGCGGCAAGAGAGAGTATTTTAAAGTTTTTAAAAGTTCCTGCTCCTTTGCCAGGTTTACGATCATGGATGTAATCAGATCAAGGGAGTGCTGTGCTCTTGGTTATCAGAAAGCTGTGCTGGCAACACCTGGACATATAGAGGATTGTGTATCAGCAATCATACACAACAAGACAAAGAACCTCTGTGCGCAAACACTGAGGCAATGGTTACCCCAAAGGGCATTTGGCCGGGAAGCCAAGTTTCAAAGAAATACAAAATCACATGCCCCCACAATGCAAAGCATCATGGGCTGCATATGAAACACCACAGAATATTATGCTAGTTCAGCTTTAAGCGGCATTTCGCCTTGAAGTTGAACCAGCATAACATATTCTGTGGTGATTTCACATGCAGCCCATATGCTTTACTGTGGGCATGTGTGATTTTACACACGACATGATGTTTTCCAATCACGAGGTTTCCGTGGTAACAAAAGACCTCGAGGGCGCAGCTCAAGAGGTCTCATTACCATGGAAACCTCGAGAACAGAAAAGATCCTTGTATGTGTATGACTGCTTATACACAATCTTTTATAGTGTATGGGCAACCATAACTTTGCTCTTCTGTCTCAAAAATGTCCCATCAGAACTTAAAAAAAATAACTCACAGTGGCACAGTTCCTTCCAGTGCCGTTCACTTAGTGAGCTCTCACCTCCTCAGCCCGCTTTATCACATATGCACAAAGATGTTCTATGTTGTTGTGCTGCACTAGTGACGTAGCTAGTGCAGCACAACAGGTGGATTCCAGTAAACTGATTTCTATCGGTAAACGATGTTCCACTATACACTATACATCTGCATTATAAATACAGTGGGTGCAGTTAAAGTGTGACCTCCAGAAAGGAGATTTTTAAAAGATGCTGGGGGCTGGCATCTTTATTGTAGATCCACGCAAATTACACATCTTGTAATTAAACACGGTCTCAAAAATAGATGAATGAATTTAAAATACTCCATTGAAGAACCTAAGATTATCAAGAATACATTACTGCTAAAAAAAGTTAGGATGACATTTTTTGCTGACTTGCTAGTACTGCTGCTTTAAAACTGCTCATCCGTGTTGGATTTTACTGCAGTAATTCTGTCGTTTATGGACATATTACTTGAGGTTGACTCCATCTTGAGGTACTGCTTTTATAACTGTGCATCGTCCATAGATTTCTATAAACACCTTATGTTGGATACTGATGATAATAAAGGCAACGATGGTACCAACTTCTAAAACACGCTCCTTTCCAGATCAGGAGGCGCTAATACACTGATGGCTTATTTATCACGACAGACACCCTTACACAGGTTAACATACACACCTTGCACAGTACGTGAAACGCCTGCCTGTGGGACAGACACTAAGCTCCACACTGGTGACTTGGGCTGTTACTCAGAGATTCTGCAAACCCTATAGTAATGGTCCATCCTTAGATCTCAGATTTTCACTTGAGAGTCTGGATAAGGCAAGCAGGGTGCCCAAAAATGCACCGCTTGATTATTTCAGCTGTCTCAATTATAGTTGCTGTGCACAGTTTTTGCACTGAGATGCTTACAAATGTAAACAGTGGGGGTCGCAGACTCTCCAAAATAGCTGTCCAGCAGAAACTCTGCTCTTGCACATACTTGACACTGCAATGCAGTACTTAGGGGAGCTGCCCTGTTTTAGACACTGTCATTTAGATGAAACCATTATTTATTCTGTTATTTATGCATTTACTGACTCGTTTTCCTACCAGGATAGCCTACTTTGGTTGTAACACTTCATCTGCATAAGGGAATTAGAGACATTACAGTTGAGGTCCCTTATGCCCCCTTTTCTGCTGTTAGTCAAGGTGCAGTACAGGATCCCCTGGGTCTTTCTTAAAAGAACTGGGGATTACCTCTCGCATTCTAAAGAACATTCTCCCAGTCCATAAAACAGGCTGTAAGACAATTATCCGTGTGTGTGTGTGTGTATGTGCGCGCGCGCGCATGTCAAGTGTTTAATGGTTACAATGACTGCATACAGTCTGCATGAACCACAGTGTGCAACTCATTACGCTTTTAAAGAGCACCTTTCCTGCTGCTTATAAGGCTAAGTAGGGAGCTCCCTTACCTGAATTGGAGCCCCCATGAGCAGTTAAATAATTTCTTAATTCACTCCTAAAGGAAGGGAAGAGAACGATATTTGCCCCTGAGGGTCTTGCAGCACCATCCCTTTCCACATCCTCATAGTCTACATCATCCCTGCTCTCCAATGTTTTGTGACATCGGTATAGGGAAAGCGTGGTGACACATTCCATTCACTTGAATGGAGAATCTTTTTAAAAGTTCATTGCCAGATTTTAAATTGGGTTTTAGCACAGATCAATGCCAGGGTTCATCTAAAAAGAGCCATGTTATCGGAACCCTGGCATCGATCTGTGCCAAAACCCACTTTAGAATTAGGAAATTAACTTTTAAAAAGATGCTCCATTCAAGTGAATGGAGCGTGTCCCCGCATTCTCCATATACCGATGTCACAAAACACTGGAGCGTGGGGATGGAGCAGACAATCAGGAAGTGGAAAGAGATCATGCTGCAAGCCTCTCGGGGGCAAATTACGGTCCCTTCCCTTCCATTAGGGGTGAATTACGAAATTATTTAACTACCTGTAGGACCTCCAATTCAGGTAAGGGAATTCCCTACTAAGCCATCTCAGCCTCTAAGATTATCAGTATTGGTTCTCTTTAAAGTGCTTTTAAATGCGTTGTGTAATAAAGAAATTGCATCAATCTCCAAACCATTCATTCATTCAGTTATGCACACATTACATGTGTGCTGCGCTCTTTTCCAAGTGACAGCAATGCATGCGTCTTTCACCTTTAAATTCAGCTGTGCATGTAACCCACTTTTCTAAATGCGGAGTTCTAATTTCATATTTAATCAAAAACATTTCATCAGGATATCATTTATTCTGCAATGGCAATTAATATTCTCTGCAGCTCTACCTGAAGTTTTTAACATTTCTGGTGATTTCTTCATTAATCTAAATTTCTGGGACTGAAGTCAGGTATTTCTTGTTAGTCTTTAAGGCAACCGTGTGCAATCAGAATGCAGTGCGCCGATACCTGCTTGCCATTTACCAGCAGAATCATCTGTTTTATGTTCATGTAAAAGTTTATTAAGTAAGAAGGTAAGAGCAGAGTCATGTTACTGGCCTAATCGCCCACTGAGGGCATAATGTGGCACGAGGAGCAGCCATGTGCCAAATGCCCCCAGGGGGCGATTAACTGGAGCACTAACAAAGTCCCTGGGAGTAACATTTTCCTATTATAAAACATATATAAAAAAAAAGTCTGGTGCGTACCTTTTTATTTATTTTTTATCTAGAGGGTGACATTTTTAAATATGCCATCCACCAAGCTGTGCTGCTTGTTCCGGAGCTCATCAGAGCTCTTGTCTTTGTCTCTATGGCAACTGGCCTCAGACTAACTGAAATGCATCTGTCTGAAATGAAAGTTGACTGTCTTTTTTAGAAAAATACTTGGTAACTCTGAGTTTCAAACAACCATCACAACCAGCGTCCATGAACCACCCAGCAACCCTTGATCCTGACAATGTCTAGCTGTCACCTCCTCAGTCCTCTTCCTAGTCAGTTATGGGCTCACTATCTACTTAGCTGCTGACCACACAGCCCTTAACAAAATCCACCTGGCCATAAAAAAGGTGTGCAGACTCCTCTCCGGGGCAGACAAGCATACACATAGTTGTACCCTATATGCCCTGACAAATCTCTTCACCCTGGATGAAAGGCTATTTTATCAAACATGTCTCCTCACAAAGAAAATACACCTGTGGCTTACCCCCTTGGGGGTTTCTGCCTCTCTCCTATCCTCCCACACCTCGGTGAACACCCGCACTGCCAACTGACAGGTGTGGTCCATCCTGAGGGTTAGAGCCTTCTTAGCCCAAAGATCATTCCTACACAGGGCCCTGGCCTGGTACAAAGAATTCCCCTCCGATGTCTCCTCCATCTCCAAATTAGGACCTTTCAAGTCATCCCTCAAAGAGCACATTCTCGCTTCACGGCGCTGCCAATGTACCAGCTAGTGCTGGGTCATCTATCTATCACCTTACGGGACCACCCCACCACTGAGCTCCTACCGATAGCACTACCAAACATTACCTATTAACAATGCCTCCTTTGGCTGCACTCGCAAGATATCTGTCTAATTCTCTACTTCTCTGTAAATATCAAACCTGTTCCTCCCTCTGTCAGCAAACTTATTGGTCTCTTGAAAACTGTAAAATACAGCTCTCGGTAACACGTTCAATGCAATGTATAGCTAGCTGATCTTGATTCTGCAATATTGTATAACTGAAAAAACTGTAACCTTTAGCTTCCATTCTATGTCCATATGTACTACGTGTTTATGTTTGTTTTTTTCTGATGCGGAGTCTTTGTAAATGAGTCCCTGACTCAAAGGTTGTAATCCTAAAGTCTGTTAAATAAATAAATTAATTAATTAAATAAATGTGTCACTCTCCCTCACCTGCGACTTATACTTTATCAAGTATAATACAGCCATGCACCACAAACTTTTTAAGCTCCCTTTACTGTTGTCCTGCTTTAAAGTTGTCCCCATGTTTAAGAAACTCTTGGTTTTGTACGTAGCAAGGACACCACCATCTTACCACGGGTGTTGCTCTCACCGACTATGCCACACAGTGAAAACCAACACCACAATCTCCCACAACAGCAAGAACACCACCTCTGCCACAATCACACCATGGACACAAGCACAATCGCGATCTCACTCGTATTTTTTTTTTTTTTTTAAGATTTTGACGCTGTTAGTGAGCAGAGTGCCAGTTGTCAAAGTTTCCAGTGGGAGTAACAGTGATGGATTACGACAGGCTATGTATTTTTTTATAAGTTAATAAAGATCTCCAAGGGGTGCC
The DNA here is from genome assembly GCA_016271365.2 of Neoceratodus forsteri. NCBI lineage: Eukaryota > Metazoa > Chordata > Ceratodontiformes > Ceratodontidae > Neoceratodus > Neoceratodus forsteri. The sequence continues at coordinate 63,628,486 of JADMNL010000032.1, forward strand.
TCTTAAGGTGTAAGAGACTCCAAGCATAAGGTTTCAGTAAGAGGACCACATAGCGTAGCGAAGCAGTTCTGTCTGCCCAAACTTTATTAGAGAAGTCTCTTACACCATAAATGACACCCTTTGGAGGCCCTGTTAACATATCATGAATCACTCATGTTTAGCTCAAATGATTCGCAAGTTTTGTTAAATGTTATTGTGCCCCCCCCACCCCGTGCTGAAGTGAGTGCTCTCCCAAACGTTCCCACAGGAGAGCATACTGTACACAGGATAAGAGGTACAGTGGCTCTGCACACTAATTGGCTGAAATTACCATAGTGATTTATAATAAAATATGAACACACAGCACAATCCAGTCTGTGGAGGGAACCGGGAGGAGGGAGTGCTCAGCCTGTCTGACCAACTGTGAGGGGGGATTTAACTGTCTGGAATGGGATAAGTAACAAAGATGTAATTACACTGAAAAAGGGGTTTTCATTCTCTTGCTCTTTGTTGAGGTTTTCGACTGTCCTTAGTGACAGGTCAGCTGGTAAGCATAATGGTGGTTCTGAGTTTTAAGAAAAGAATAATAGTAAGGTAAGAACTTATTTTGGAAAAAAAAATCAATGCTCTTGTGACTAGTAGTATACACAGGCAGTATAGCCGAGAGGTTAGAGTAATGAGCTGTGAATGAGCTTGGTACATCCGGCAGACCTGGATTTGATTCCCACAACCTCCACTTGCATACTGTGTGACTCTGAGCAAGTCACTTAACCTCCCCAGTGCTCCTGGATCACCCCTGAAACAGGAACTTGTGCATAGTGGGTCTTACCCGGTTACCAAAATAAAATAAAAAAAATAAAATTAAAAGACTAACATAATGGTGGGGGAATGCTTAGAACCAATCAAAAGGCTCCATTTCTGAGACCCTTTTTTAATCACTCTTCCAGGCTATGGGATGCCATACTCCGCGAGATGATGACGCAGTGTTGCTTCTTCCTCCCTATTGCCCATATGTACGGATATATTAAAATCTCTGTTTATACTATGCCGGGTGTTATTTTTACAAAAGGTGCATATATGCCATGTGGGTGCGGCACCAACGTGGCATATATGCACCTTTAGTAAAAATAACACCCGGCATAGTATAAGAGGAGATTTTAATATCTCCATACATATGGGCAATGAGAAGGAAGAGGCAACACTGTGTCATCATCTCGTGGTGTTTGCCAGTGCGTATCTCCCAGGGGGCTGCGCTCTGTTGTCAATATGCGGCTGCAGCCCCGGAAAAGTACTTTACTGACGTTCAGGTATTTTTAAATGAATAAATACTGGGACTGGTGGGGGAGCTCCAGTCACAATCTATGCAACAGTGGCTAAAACTCCCTTCTCACTAGATCCCCTTTAAAGAGATTTTAATTTCCAAACACGCCGGTTTTACTGGAGACACCAGGCATGCAGAACATTTTATGGCATGGCACCATATACTGAAGTTAGTGTGGCACAGTGGTTGGAACATACTGAGCTACACAACTGTAAATCATATTAATTTCCACCACAGGCACCAGTTCACTGTGTGACCTTGAGCAAGTCCCTTACTTAACCTCTGTGACAGGGTTGAATAAGGCCCTGTCCCATTTGTTATGCAGAAAGAGTTAAAAGCATGAACCTGTTCTGTTCTGGGCTTGCTTACAGTTTCTGACCCAGCTGTCATGCCCAATGGAAACAGTATGGTGGACGAGAATACCATGGCGGATGGGAATACCGTCACTGCTGTGGCTGACAGGAGATTCTGTCAGCGTAGGCATGGGAAACTATAGTTCCATGTGATAACGGCAACCATGTAATAATGATCGCTGTTTGGGTGAGTCTACATCGCTGAAAATGTAGACTCGGGGCGCTCAGTAAGAAGGTGCCGGACTCTTAGGTTTTAATCCCTCTGCACCTACCCACTAAAGGATTCTCAACTTCAGGGGGGTGCAGGTGCAAAACGAAGACAAAAACTCCCCCGAAAAAGCAGCACCGCCCGCAAAAACGAGTGCACCAAAATCGAAACTGGCACCCTTCCAACCCCAGCCTGCCACCAACCCACCATGCCACAGGGCCAGCTCGGCAGCCCGCTGCTGCACTACACCCCACAAATCCTCCCTTCCGCCGGTCGCAGTCCCCCTTCCGCGTGTATACATAGCGACATCCTGCCGCTACAGTTACTGACCCCCCATCCAGAACCTGTCACAATAGCCTAGAGGTTACAGTAACAATCTGTGAGTGAGCTTGCTACATCCAACTGACCTGGGTTTGATTCTCGCAACCGCCACCGCATACTGTGTGACATCCAGCTGTCCTGGGTTTGATTCCCATAGCCTCCACTTGCATACTGTCTAACATGTGTGATGGGTGGAGGTGATTATATATATTTTAGGGGGGGGTGCGGGTGGTGAAGCCCCTCGCATGGGGGTTGCAGGTGGTGTAGCCCCCACAGAAATCCCATCCACCACGGTATTCCCATTTTCGATACCATTTCCTGTCCGCCATGACACCTGGGTCAGAAACTGTAATCGCTCCCTGTTCTGTTATCTCCTTCTTGTCTATCTGACTGCGCAGTTAAATTTTCTTGTTAAACAATTCTCTGACTCCTGCTATCTCTCTGCCTTCACTTGCTGTTTCTGTTTTTTCTTCTTCCTTGCTTTTCTGAGATGTAAAAGTGTATGTGAAACTGTTTGTGTGAACTTGAGATGCTTTGGTTTGAAAATGTATATAGTTACACTGTTGAAATGAATGTAAAAAGTTATTTGGAACTTAGGGGGTTAACACGGAAATGCAGTTTGACTTCTACAAACTATTTTGCAGAGCTGTCAACAAGAGATCAGTTCTCGATCACCATGTACTATTTTGTTGCACCTGCAAGGAAGGAAACTGATGAAGTTCTAATGCATTTTGAGAAAAACAGGATGGCTCAGGATGTAGCAATTAACTGCCAGGCAAAGACTTATTATAAAAGAGCAGCAATCTTTTGTTAGAGATAGACTGAAACTTAGAGATTCACTCAGATGAAGGACTTTGTTTTTTGTTTGTTCTGTCTTTGTAAATGGCTATCCTGAACAATTTTATTTTTTATTTTATTGTTATTGGAAATAATAAAACGCTACTTGCTAATTTTATATCTGCTCCTGGTTTTCCTATGCTTCCTGACCTATGCCTTGATGATAGATGGTGTCAGACTAAGTGGGATTTATGCCATGCATACTATAAGCCAGGAGTTTTGTGAATGGGTACTAGACCTGGTACCAGGGAAGTACAGAAGAGAAGTATGGATCCTGCAACAGCAAGCCCAGATATGGATCTTGTAATAGCAAGCCCAGGAGTAATTATCAGAAGAACAGGCAGGGACAGAACCTAAAAGCCTGTCTGTCTTCTTCAAATGGTGGGCTATACAACAAAGAGAGACAGAGCAGCAAAGAAAAAAAAGGGATGCAGCGACAGGAGCAGCAACGGCTGGATGTCTTGCAAGCTATTAAAGCTGGAGGATCTGGTTCAGGTCCAGCAGAGCAACAAAACACAAACAACTTAAAAGACATTAAACTTTGCCAGCCGAGTGGCGTGGAGAGCTGAGGCATCGCTGCCTTACCTCCTGAAACACCAGCGACCCGTGTTTGCAATGTGAGCGGTTCGCTGGGGGTCCTTTCCCAGGGAGGGTGGGTTGACAGTCCCGCTGAATGACTGCCCCCAGGTGGAGGCCTGAGGGCAGAACGGGTCAAGGACACCAATGGAAGGGTGCTGCGGGACTCCGCAACGTGCATGCACCTCCACGCATGCGCACTGACAGAAATGGGGGGCAGGGAATGGAAAAATGGCTGACCGGCAGGATGACACCGGTCCTCCGCAGGCTCCACACCTGGCTAGTTAGGCAGCTTGGTGCCATCCAGGTAAATCCTGGTGGACGCTGGGGTGACAGGGCTAGAGGGACCAGTGGAAGGGGGCCGGTCGACCTGAAGGAGAAACTGTAGATAGAAAGAAAAAAACAAAAGACATTAAACTTACAAAGTTGTGTCCCTCAGATGATATCGAAGCATACCTGACAACTTTTGAAAGGGTTGCCGTAGTCTGCCAGTGGCCAAAACAGCAATGGGCAATCATACTGGTACCTTACCTGACAGGTAAAGCCCAACTTGCCTACAGCAGTATTGACACTGCACAGTCAGAAAACTATGACCTTGTGAAAAAGAGAAATCCTGAAAAGGTATGACATCTCAGGAAGAGATCTACGGCAAAGATTCTGGTCACTGAAGTACCACTCAATCGACAGTCCTCAAGAAGTCTTCACCCAACTCAGAGAACTCTTTGTTAAATGGCTTCAACCAGAGGGCAAAACAGTCCCATAGATCAACAACATATCTGCAATGGAGCAATTCATTAACATCCTGCCTACAGACGTGCAGCTCTGGGTAAAGGAACACTGACCAGAAAGTGGGGGAAAAAGCTGTTTCTTTAGCCGAGGACTATCAGATGTCCAGACAGACATCACAGCAGTGAAGTAACAGTCAAAGGCCAGTAAGACCCTCTTTCTCCTGATTTAACTCCGGGTCAGATAAAAACTTTGGTGGGGTAATGAATCCGCACCCAAAGACTTTATTTGCTATAACTTTAACAAAGGAAGGTCATATCGCAAGAAACTGCCATAAAAATAAGGATTGTAACAGTGGAGCAGATCTGGCTTTAGCACATTGGGGCAAGTATTTAACAGATGTCAAGGTGGGAGGTAAGACTGTAAAGGGGCTTATTGATTCGGGAAGCAGATAGACCCAAGTGCATGCTGAAGTGCTGGGAAAACACTGTGCAAAAGGATCAGGTACTGGTGTCATCTGCATCCATGGGGACACTTGATACTATCCCACCACCCAAGTGACTCTGAATATTAATGGGGTGTCACACCAAATGAAAGTGGGGATAGTAACTAAGTTACCTGTACCCATGATTATCGGAAATTACTTTCTAGGATTTACTGAGTTAATCTCAGAGGAAGTGAAACCTGCAGTTTCAGCAGCAGTGGTAACGAGCACAGGGAAAGAAAATATCAGATGGTGGGGAAATTTTCCCTTCGGTGACTTTGATTTGGACTTGTTCGTGTATAGCTCCAAGATCCAGAAGTCCAGGAAAGAAAAAAAAAAAAAAGACGCCTGAAGAAAAAGTGGCATCAAAAGACTAATGAACATAAGGGGTTAGTAGATGACAATTCTGAAACTAAACTGATCAGGGATTGTTATTTTGATTCAGGGCAAACTGATGATGTTTCTCTCCAAGGTTATTTTAAACAGCTGGGGGTGAAACAAAAACAGGGTGAACCAATGTTTAAAAAATGTAATGGGCTACTGTACAAAATCTGTGCTAATCCACAGACACAGGAACAGATAGAACAATTGGTTACACCACAAAAGTATAGAACTGAGTTGTTACAGATAGCACATGACAATCCTATGGCTGGTCATTCGGGGAGGAATTGCACCCTTGCCAGATTGCTGTACAGATTTTACTGGCCTGGGATTCATGAAGATGTTGCTACCTACTGCAGTTCTTGTGATGAATGTCAGAAAGAAGCTCCAGTGTCTAAAAAAAGACAAGGTGCCCCTGGTGCCCCTACCCTTGACAGAGGCACCTTTTGAGAGAATTGCAATGGATGTGACTTACCCCTTAGACAAAGGTAAAAAGGGTAATCGATTAATTCTGGTAGGATGCGACTAAGCTACTCATACTCAGAGGCAATTTCAATGCGTACTGTCACAGCCCCAAAAGTGGCAGCAGAGCTTGCCAAAATTTTCAGCAGGGTAGGCATACCTAAAGAGATTATTACCGATCAGGGTAGTAATTTTGGTGCTGCATTACTGAAGGAGCTGTACCGAATACTAGGTATCACTGCCATAAGAACCTCCCCTTATCACCCTCAGACAGATGGTCTTGTTGAGCGTTTTAACCAAACTTTATAACACATATTAAAAAGGTTTATAAAACTACATCAGCTGTAAAATTGTATAGAAGTAAGACAGCAATGAAAGCCATGAGCAGAGAAGAAAAAATTACTCACTCGTAGTAATCTTGTTTCTTCCAAAGGGATCCACTAATAATATTACTCTTGCGGTGCTCCTTTAAATCAGCACTGCCCCAGAGAGAATAGAATGCTATGCTAAGCTAATCATGTAATGTTTCGCTTGTGCATCTATTTTCAAACTGCCTAGTGTCAACTGCCTACATTCTGCCTCAGATTTCTCAGAAGCCTGCAAAGAGGCTATAACAACATGTGAATCACTATTTAAATAATTATAGAAAAATAATGCCCAGCTGGGTAAATAACAACATTAACCAAAGGACTAGTATACACAAATGTCCCTTTCTTCTGAAGTCAGATATGCCTTTAGAAAAGAACCTACAAGTAAAGACATTACTAGAAGGTGTCAGCAGGTGGCATGTCACTCCAACTATACATCTTATCAGCTGTGGAGGAGATTTTTCTTGTTACTGATTCTGAAAGTGGAGGCAATATTACTGGATCCCTTTGGAAGAAACAAGATTACTACAGGTGAGTAATTTTTTCTTCTAACCCCAGGAATCCACTAATATTTTATTACTCTTGCAGACTATGCGGCAGTACCTCAAGGAGGTGGGCCAGAATCTATTTAGGAAAAGACTCTGCAAGACTGCTGTGCCAAATCTAGCATCACTCCTGGACTGGGTGTCCAGGCTATAATGCTTAGTGAAGGTGTAGACTGACCTCCAGGTAGCTGCTTTACATATTTCCATTAGAGGTACCTCTTGGGCAGCTGCAATAGTGGCAGCTGTGCCCCTTGTAGAGTGGGTCCTAAGACCAGAGGGAGGAACCTTGCCTGCCTTTGAGCAGCAAAACTGAATACACTGGACTATCCATCGAGAGATAGTCCTCTCTGAAGCAGGAGTACCTTTACCTACTTCCCCATAGGCGAGGAACAGTTGTTGTCTGTCCTGCCTATGAGCTTTGGTATGAGTCATGTAATAACTCAGTGCTCTTTTTACATCTGAGCTGTGCAATCTACGCTCACCTGAGCTAGAGAGTTCAGTAAAGAAAACTGGCGATGTTATAGACTGGTTCAAATGGAAGTCAGAAACCACCTTGGGTAGGAACTTCCTATTAGTTCTCAACACTACCTTGTCCCTGTGGAAAGAAACATAGTCCTTTTCCACACAGGGGGCCTGTAGCTCGCTTACCCTTCTGGCAGAAGTAATTGCTACCAGAAAAACTACCTTCCAGGAAGGAAATTTAAGCTCTGCAGATGCCATAGGCTCAAAGGGCAGAAGCATAAGCTGGGCAATGCAAATATTAAGGTCCCATGCTGGCACTGGTTCCCTGTAAGGAGGAAACAAATGAGACAGCCCTTTAAAGAATCTTTTGAATATAGGGTTTGATGCCAGGGAGGTATCCTTTCTAGCTGAAAGATATGCTGAAACTGAAGCCAGGTGCACCTTCAGAGTTGAGTGCTGCAACCCCAGGGAGTGCAGGTGAGACAAACAATCAAGAAGGGTTGGGATCCCAGCCTGGGCTGGGACTATACCCTTGTCACTGCACCAAATGGAAAATCTCTTCCATTTTGAGGCATAGGTTTTCTTGGTGGAAGGCTTCCTGTAACCCTTAAGGACTTCTAAAACTGCTTCAGAGAATTGGCAATCTGCATATTCTAAGTTGTCAATAGCCAGGCCTTGAGTTTGAGAGACCTGAGATTGGGGTACACTACCTTTCCCTGAAAGGAAGTCAGTAGATTGTACCTCTGAGGGAGGTGAATCATTTTGCTCACAGACACTGAGAGCAGCAGGGAGTACCAAGGCTGTCTTGCCCAATCTGGGGCTATCAGAATCATCGAAGCTGGTTGTGACCTCAGCTTGATGAGCACCCTGAGTATCAGAGGAAAAGGAGGAAAGGCATAGAGGTACCTGCCTGTCCAGACCAGAATCAGGGCATCCATTGGAAGTGCCCCCTTCACTGCGGCCCTGCAGCAATGGAGAGGTAAGTGGTGATTTTGGTGGGAAGCAAAAAGGTTTATTTATGGGGTCCCCAATTCCTGAACAGAGCATTCACCACTTGCTTGTTCAATGCCCATTCGTGATGGGCCTGGTTTATCCTGCTCAAGGCATCTGCCAATGTGTTTTCCTTGCCTGGCAGATGAATTGACTGCAGAGAGGCATTTAGAGAGCAAGCAAGGCTCCATATCTTCATTGCCTCTGTACACAGAGGAGTGGACCTTGTCCCTCCTTGTTTGTTGATGTAATACATTGTTGTGGTATTGTCTGTTCTGACTTGTACTATCTTTCCCTGTATGAGATGAGAGAAAACCTGAAGTGCCAGATAAACAGCTCTTAACTCCAGCAGGTGTATGTGCAGGAGTGAGTCTGCACTTTCCCAGGTACCATGGGTGGTGTGATCCCCTAAGTGAGCACCCCAACCAAGCAGGGAAGCATCGGTTGTGAGAACCAGGGAGGGAGGGAGGCTCCTGCAGAAATGGAACCCCTTCCCTTAAATTTTCCGGTTCTCTCCACCATTGGAGGGCCTGCAGTAACGTTTGTGTGACTGGTACTGGCTTTGAGAGGGGGTCCTGACTTTGGCACCAGTGTGCTCTGAGGTGGAACTGAATATCTCTCATCTGAAACCTGGCACCTATGACTGTGCTTGTTGCTGCAGCCATGTGCCCTAACAGTTGAGGAAACTGTTTTGCTGCCTTTGGCCTGCCCAGGGCAAATGAGCCTGCCAGAAGTTGAATGCTTTCTGCCCTTTCATGAGGGAGAAAAGCTCTTCTCACTACTGTATTCAGTTCTGCACCTATGAACTGCAGAACCTGCACAGGGGTCAGAACTGATTTTTTGGTATTGAGAAGGAATCCCAGGGACAGCAGCATATCCTGGGTTACCTGAAGGTGGTCTGACACCTGTTGGTGGGATTTCCCTATGATTAGCCAGTCATTCAGATAAGGAAAAATTGTGACACCCAGTCTTCTGAGGTGTACCACTACTACTGCTATGCACTTGCTAAACACTCTTGGTGCAGAGGTAAGGCCGAAGGGAAGTGTTGAGAACTGGTAGTGGCCTGAGGGGAGTCTGAATCTAAAATACTTTGTGTGTGACTCCCTTATGGGAATATAGAAATATACATCCTTTAGATCCAAGGAGGCTAGCCGGTCCCCTTTTTGCAGAGTTCGCAAATCATGGCCATTGTGACCATTTTGAACCTGGGCTTTACCAGGTACCTGTTTAGCAGTCTGAGGTCTAGTATAGGCCACCACTCTCCATTCTTTTTTGTTGTTAGGAAATATCTAGAATAGAACCCTTGCCCTCTTTGGTTGTGGGGGACAGGCTCCACTGCTTTTGCCAGCAGTAGGGCCTGTACCTCCTGCTCCAGTAGTTTTGTTTCTGAGAAGGGAGCTGGTGCAAAATGTTTTGACCTTAGAGGAGGAAGGGACGTGAAGCAAAGGGAGAGACCCTAACTCACTATTTCCAAGGACACACTTGTTTGTGGTTATTTTTAACCATTCCTGGATATAGTGTGTGAGTCTGCCCCCCACAGGATGTGGAGAGGCAGCCTGAAGGGAAAAGTTAGGGGTTCTGTTTTGCTTGCTGCTGAGGCTTAGCAGATTGAGATCCTCTCCGAGAACCCCTTCTACCTATAGCTCTGTAAAATCCAGTCTGCTGTGGTTGGTACTGCTGCTGGGAAACAGCCTGTACCTGAAAGAAAGGTCTCCTAAAAGAGGACCTGCCCCTGCCTCCCCTAGAATAAGATGAAGTTAAAGTAGAGGTCCTGTCTCTGGTCAAGTTGCTCCTAAAAGTAGCTTTATATTCATCTACTTTTTCATATATGCCTCAGTCTGGGCACCAAAAAGAGAGTGGCATTAGTTTTGGGTGTCCTAGGTGAGGTTGGTAGCCTTCAGCCAGGCAAATCTTCTTAGAGTAATGATACCAGCCATCCAACTTGCAGCTGTATCAGTGGTGTCAGCTGCCATCTGAAACTGGTATTTGGAAGCCTCCAAGCCAAATTTTGCTGTGTCTAGCAGCTCTGACATTGTTAAAGAGGGGTTAGCCTCAGCATTGTCCACTACTGACTGCCAGAGAGCTTTTTGATAAAGGGCTGCATAGGCCTGGTAGTTGGCTTGACGAATTGCCAGGAATGCTGAAAAGTACCCCTTTTATGCCATGCTGTTCACCTTTCTCAAATCCTTCTCAGGGGGGTGAGAGGATACGGGAGTTTTGGCTTTTTCAAGGGCAGCTTGCTGTACAATACCCTGGTGGTCTGGATGACTAAAAAGAAACTCAGCACCAGATATTTCTGATACTTCTTGTCACACTCTTTGTCAGAGGGTGTGACTGTACTGGGAGCCTTTAGGATTTCTAAAACATCTTGTTCAGGTGACACCTCAGGTTCAATTCCCTCTTCTTCCAGGTCATCCTCCTCATATGCCACTGTAGCAGTAGACAAAAGAGGGGCAGCAACAATTGCTTTTTCAGCAGTAGTAATCACAGGCTGCTGAGGGGGTAGTAAACCCTGCAGAGCCTGGAGTAAGGCTAAAGCCTGTGTCAAATCAGGAGAACAGGCACCTGAGGGACCCCTTGAGGTGTTTCAGCCGGGGTGTCCGTGTGTTTGGTTTTCTTTAATTTCTTAGCAGGCACCGGGGAGTCAGACGGTTGATTGCCTCTCTTGCCAGAGCCCTTACACGTATCAGGTGTGGATTTAGAGGCTCTGGAAGGAACCGCCACAGTCTTAGAGGGGGTGGACTGGTTAGAGCCCATGGATCCCTCCTCTAGTTTTCTTTGAAGCCCCTCCCTGCGTTTTTCCACTGTCTTAACAGGGAAAGACTTACAAATATCACAGTCTTCACTGAAGTGCTGTTGCCCAAGGCAAATCAAGCAAAGATCATGCTTGTCTGCCTTGGCAAACACCTCTGCACACTTCAAGCAATTCTTGAACCCAGGGGGTCCTGTTTTCTTTTTAGGCTTGTCTGACATTATAGAAAACAGGATCCAGTAACTGACCAAAACAGTGTCAAAATTTAAATATTTGCAGTCAGTTTCAATACAGAAACGGTCAGTTTAGGAACCGATAAAAGTGAAAAAAAAAACTATCGGTTCCGATCAGATCCGGAACCGAGAAACCGCTGAGAGAAAAATGATAACGATAAAGCTCGGTTCAAAAGTGGGTAAAATTAAATCAAATTAAAGAATGAAGTAACCGGAACCTCAAAAAAGGATTATATTAAATAAAAGGAAAGGTTGGTTGCCTCTCGGTTCAAATGAACCACGAGGAACCAATAAACAAATTTAAATTTAAAACTTATGAGGTATAAAACACTGAAGAACAATGACACTAGGCAGTAATGAAAAATAAAACAAAAATACTTAAGTTTGTTTGCTCTATGCACTACAGGAATCTGTCTTAATTGAGAGAGATCTCCAGGGCGTCTGAACTTTGCAGCAGAGAGAAGAAATTTGAGGTAGAATGTAGGCAGTAGACACTGGGCAGTTTGACAATAGATGCACGAGCTAAACATTCCATGATTAGCATAGCATTCTACTCTCTCTGGGACAGTGCTGATCTAAAGGAGCACTGCAAGAGTAATAATATTAGTGGATCCCTGGGGTTAGATATGAAAGTTACTTACCCTAATTGCTGATCTTCCAGAATATCTTCACTACCGATTCCCATTTATGGATCCGGGCCGGAGACATTAAAACCCCAAGGGAGCACAACTTTTGCTAAGGGGTTAGCCACTGCTACTGGACATAGGGCACAGTCATGTGCTAATCAATAACTGCTGTTTGCCTGATTAATTAGATTAGGTGTAGAGTTTTATCAGATGTCAGCTTGAAGCCATCGATTGATTTGCACAAAGCGTTAGCAGCTTGATATAGATATTTTGTTAGCCTACAATCAATTAATATGATTGACTTATAAGTCTGGTTTGTCGGGTTACCATTTCACAGCAGTGATGATATCACCATCGATTTTCTTTCGACAATTTCTTTCTTTTTTCATTCAACTTCTCGGCATTGTAGGAACATTAGTCGACACGTGCAGACAGTTACGCTTCTAAACTGAGGTGCTGTGCTCCCAATGAGTCCACTCAGTGGTGGAGGAACACAGCACCTCAGTTTAAACTCGATGCCGCTTTCCTATCTGCATCACCGCTGTTTTTCCCTTATTGCAGTGTCATTTGTGTTTGTTATTTTTACTACAATGCCGAAGTTGGATAAGAAAAAGAAAAGAAATTGTCAAAGAAAGTCTGACAGATGCCCATTATGCATCACTGCCCCTGTGGGAAACAGATGGCCAACCCCCTGACAAACCAGACCCGTAAGTGGAAATCACTGGTGAAGATTGATTCTTGGAAGCTCAGCAACTGCAAAGGAAGTATCTATATCCAAGCTGCTTTGCATAACTTTTTTGTGCAAATCAATCATTAAACTGCAGCTGACAGCATTTACTGATAAAACTCTACACACAATCTGGCACACTGTATAGCTCCACTGCCTCTGCGACTGTCTAGATGACGTCAGAAAACAGTACACTGCAACCTGACATTTCACGTTTACTCATTTTGTTCAACAGGGATCTAACATACCTCCTTCCCTCAGTTTGGTTGTCCCTTTCTTGAACAGTGGGGCCACAATTTTGTCATGAAAGTCATGGATTCCAAGATTAATGTCATTTCCACATGTAAACACACAGAACAACAGGTTATTCACATGTAACAGTAGTTCTAGGAGTGGTATATGTTGTTCATCCACACTGTTTGGCATTGTTCCCTTCCACTTTAAATCTGCCGGAAGTCTTCAAGCTGGCTCCTCCCACTCTCCCGGGTGGTATATACCTCCGCTCTGCCCCATGACGCCAGATCTTAGCCCGCTGGAAGTCAGGTTGTGTACATCTGCAGCCGAGGAGGTCAGGTGGGTCTGTGTGGATGAACAACATATACCACTCCTAGAACTACTGTTACAGGTGAGTAACCTGTTCTTCTAGGAGCGTGGCTATGTTGTTCATCCACACTGTTTGGCAGACTCCAAGCAGTTCTCCGGGAGGAGGGAGGCACGGTGCACACCCCCTACTTAGGGAATAGAGATGGGAGAACTGAAACCCCAAAACCAGCATCCTGGTGTAACTCAAGGTCGATGTGGTAGTGGGTGATAAAGGTGTTTGCTTACTTTCAGGTAGCAGCCCGGCAGATCTCCTGGATAGGGATGTCCATGGAAGCAGCCACCGATGCAGCAGTATGGCGGGTAGAATGAGCTCTTATCCCTCTGGGAGGCTCCTTGCCCACCAACTCATAGCACAGACCTATACATGACGTAATCCATCTTGCTATGGTCCGCTTGGCTGCAGGTCTGCCAGAAGCGGCTTCAGCATAGGTGACAAACAGCTGGCGAACCTCTCCATGAATTTCCGCCATCCGCTCCTTATAATAGGAGAGAGCACGTCTCAGGTCCAAGGTATGGAGCCTGTACTCGGCATCTGAGGTGTAATTAGGGAAGTATACAGGAAGAGTCAGCACCTGGTTAAGGTGAAAACTCCTGACACCACCTTCGGAAGGAATTTCGGGTGGGGGCGCAGGACAACTCTGTCCTTGTGAAAGACCAGATAAGGGGAGTCCACTGAAAGCACATGGAGCTCCCCTGTCCTTCTGGTTGATGTGATAGCCACTAGGAAGGCCGTCTTCCACGACAAGTGTGACAGCTCACACTTGTGCATGGGTTCGAATGGCTTGCCCATGAGCTTTGCCAGAACCAGCAGTAGATCCCACGGAGGTGGAGGTTCATGCACCAGAGGGGATATGTGATCCAGGCCTTTGAAAAAGTGCCCGACCACTGTCTCCTGCACCAGTGTTGGCTGACCGGTCCATGCCCGGTAAGCAGAAATGGCTGCCAGGTGCACCCTAAGGGTCGATGACCGTAGAACCCCTTTGGAGAGAGACCAAAGGTAGTCGAGAATGTTAGCCACAGAACAGGATAAGGGATCCCAGACCCTTACCCTGACACCAAATGGAAAACCTTTTCCACTTGAAGGCATAACTTTTCCTGGTCGATTCCTTTCTAGATGCCTCCACCACAGTGTAGACATCTTCGGAAAGACCCAAAGCCTGGAACTCAAGCCGCTCAGGTACCAGGCTGTGAGGTGCAGGGATTGAAGGCCCGGATGGAAGACCTTCCCCTGGTTGAGACATATCAGGTCTGGTCGTGTACAAAGCCGCTCTGGGGGCCTGCACTGAGGCTGAAGAGATCTGGGTACCAGAACTGGCGCGGCCAGTCTGGGGCTACCAGAATCACCTTCGCTTTGTCCCTCCTCACCTTGAGTAACACCTTGTGGATCAAGGGAAATGGAGGGAAGGCGTGAGGGGGCCTGGGGTCCACAGCCTTAAGAAGACATCCCCCTGCAGCGAGCCCTGCTGAGGGGGGTGGACATGATACAGCCTCAACTTGGTGTTTTCCCTGGAGGCAAACAGGTCCACCAGCGGTTTGCCCCAACAGAACAGGCTGTAATCTACCTCTGTATGGAGAGACCACTCGTGGGATGTCTGACCTATGCGGCTGAGAGCATCCACCAGCTGGTTCGAGGCTTCTGCCACATGGATGGCTAGGAGAGCCACCTCCAACCGGCTTACAAGGGTCCAGATGCGGAGCGCCTCCTTGTACAGCAGACGGGAGTGCATGCCGCCCTGTTTGTTGAGATAGTACATGGTCGTGGTATTGTCCGTCTGGACTTGAACCACTTGACCCCGGAGCTGAGGAGCGAAAGTTGACAGTGCCAGTCTGACTGCTCTGAGCTCCAATAGGTTGATGTGGCATCAGAACTCCTTGGGGGTCCAGAATCCATGGGCCCTGTTGTCCCCCATGTGGGCTCCCCACCCCATGAGAGCGGCATCGGTCGTAAGGACGACCATCAGCTTGGGGCAAACAAACAGGATCCCTTCCTGCAACCGGTCTTGGACGGTCCACCATTGGAGAGCATCCCACATCTTCTGGGTTACAGTGATCAGCTGGTCAAAATGACCATATCGCTGAGTCCACTGGGCAGCCAGCTCCCATTGAAGGGGGCGCATGTGGAACCGGGCCCAACAGACCACCAAGGTGGACACCGCCATGTAACAACAGAAGGCGCAGAAAGTCCTGGGCAGGGCGCAAGTGCCCAACCAGAAATGATCAGGCAAAGGAGGAGAGAACCTCCGTCCTGTCCGCTGGGAGCTGAGCTCTGGCTTGACGAGAGTTGAGCTCTGCTCCGATGAAGCCCATCACCTGGGAAGGCACGAGTTCCGACTTGGCCTCGTTGATCAGGAAGCTGAGTTGGGAGCAGATCTGGAGGGCCAGATCCCTGGACCTCTCCACCTCCTGTTGGGTGGGACCTGCCAGGAGCCAATCGTCGAGATAAGGGTAGATTCGGACTCCTCAACGCCGAAGGTGGGCCACCACCACTGCAATGCATTTGGTGAAGACCCGTGTGGCCGATGACAGGCCGAATGGCATGGCTCGGAACTCATACAGGGTCCCCTCGACCCTGAAGCGGAGGAACCGCTGATGGGATGGACAGATTGGGACGTGAAAGAATGTGTCCTGCAGATCCGGTGAACAAAACTACATGTTTCGCTCCAGGGATGGTATGATGTGGGACAGAGTGACCATCCGGAAGGTGCGAGACCTGAGAAACTGATTCAGGTCGTGGAGCTCTAGAATGGGGCGCCAACCCCGTCCACTTGGGCACCAGGAAGTACCTGGAGACAAAGCCTGGTTCTGCTGGAGGTTCCGCCACGGGGGCTACTGCCTCCTTGTGGAGGAGCTGAGCCACATCGTCTCGAAGAGCCGACTGGGTGCGTGCAGAAACCCGTTCCTCCTAAGGGGCGCAGGCTCAGCTTGGAGGGTACTGCTCAAATTCTAGAGGCAGTCTCTGACAGACCACTTCGAGAACCCACCTGTCCGAAGTGACAGCGCACCAGGTGGAAAGGAAGTGGTGGAGCTGACTTCCCCACGGGAGGGTCCAGAGCTGATGTGACAGGGATAGGGGTGGCAACCCCTATCCCGTCACTGGGCAGGCTTAGAGGAGGAGGCTCCAAGACGTGAGCCTCGGCCTCCTTTATGGCCCTGTTAGGGACCAGACTTGGGCCGAAGGCGCCAAGCTTGAGCCTGCTGCTGATGTTGCTGTCCTCCTTGGTAGGACAGCTGCCGCACCGAAGGGGAGAAGTGCCAAAAGGGCTTCTTCTTCTTCTTCTGCTGGTTCTTGCCTGAAGAACCTTTTGCAGAAGTGGCGTCCAAGGTGGCACTGGACTGCTCTATACACTGTAGGTGACCGGCCACTCCTGGACTGAACAAGTCGGTCCCCAGGAAAGGCACATCAGCCAGCTTATGCTGAGTATCCGCCAGGAAGGGGGAAGCCTCAGCCAAGGCTGCGGTGGCCATCGAGCAGGCATAGGAATCCCCAATGTCCAGGGCCGTCTGGAGCTGCTGTTTGGCACCAGCACGGCCTTGGTCACGGACCTGTTTGACTGTGGTCTGCATGTCCGCAGGGAGATGAGGGAGGACTTCGTCTAATGACTCGAGAAGGGCATGAGATAAGTGTGCCACGATGACTGCCGAGCTGGCCTGACGAAGGCCCAAAGAAGAGGCCGCATAGACCTTTTGGGCAGTGTTGTCCATATTTTTGGACTCCTTGTCCAGAGGTCAGTCAATGTCGGCCGAACTGCCAGTATACCTGAACACAGAGGCAGTCACCAGACTCTCGGCCAAAGGGTGCTCTGTGAACCTCGCAAGGGACCCCATGGGCACCGCGTACTTGCGGGCCATGCGGGAAGATGTTTGCTGGGCATGAGGCAGGGCGCTGCCAAAGTTCAAGGGCCGGGCCAACAATGGCCTCAGCCACTGGAAAGGCCTCCGTCGGGGTATTCCCTCTCTTTAGAATATCTGTGAGAGGATACTCCACCTTTTTCTGGGTAGGTTCCAGGGGCATTCCTGTGGAGTCGGAAATGAGATGAAGAATCCCTTGGATGGAGGAAGGGCCTTCCTCCATCCCTGTGCCAACGGACGACTCGTCATCCCCCGGATGAGAGTTGAGCCCGGTGACAACAGAGTCTGCCAAAATCACCCTCGATCCACCGAGGGAGGTCCGGGGTGACTGTAACCGACAGACGTCAGGGAAGTCCGGTGTCTAGTCAGTCCTCTTTCGAGGGAGCCCCTCCCTTAGGCTGCTTAGGTGGTGGTTCCACCAGGATAGGTGGAGAGACCGGAATAGGCCGAACCGGTGGATGGGACTGCCCCATGGGTGGGGCAACCAGAGACTTCGGTTCCAGAGGGGTCGGCTTCGGCCTGGGAGGTGAAAGCCAAGTAACAGCCGGGGTGAGTGGTAGAGCCGACTTCTGCCTGGTCAGAATCAGCTGTTGCCACATAAGATCCTCACAGCGCTGACGGAGTTTCCGCCGGAGTCTCTCCTCATCCGAGGAGGATGAGGACGACCTGTGGTGTTGTCTCTTCTTCAAGCGCTTATCGCTCTTCCTTGGTCATTCATCCAAGGGGGTTCTGGACCGTGACGGAGATCGGGAAGGCCGACTCGGTCGATCGGGAGACACCAATGTGATCGCTGAAACCCTAGGGTCCAGAACTGGGTCCTTGATGGGAACACTAACGGGCTGGGTCTCCTCATCAGGAAATACCAGGACCGGAGTCCATTCTAATGAGTCGTCGGCCAAAGCCGGCGACAAAGGGTCGATCGGGTCAAAGATAATTTCGACCTCATCGGCCACGTCCTCGGGCCCCTGGCCAGACGGAAGATCTGTGAAGCCGGCGGCCAAGGATGCAATCTCGACCGAGGTCGAGACTGCGTGTTCCTGGGACTCGGACCTTTCTCGGTTCCAAGAACGTCTTCGCCGAGACGAAGACAATGGGTCTTTATCTCTCTTCCGAGAGCGGGAGGAGTGTGAGTCCAAGGGCGCCTCACCCTGGGTGGCGAGAGACTGGCACATCTCCTTGAAAGATCCCGTAAAGGTGGAGCCCAGGTTCAGCGGGACAAAGAAGCTTCGATTGGCGGAAGCGCGAGCGGCTTCTTCCTCTAACGCCTTCATCTGTTCCCGCTGATCGGCGGAAACCGCCCACCTGGCCTCCTTTGACTTCACCGAGGGTTCCTTTTCCTGGTCTCCCCAGCTTCAGGTGCGCCTTGCGGTCATCAGGACATTGGGAAGGAAGGCCACGCCAAAAGCTACGGCAGCGGTGTCATGGCGACACCAAGGCAGTAGACGCATGTGAGGTGGGGATCGGTGCGCGACATCTTCTGGCTGCAGAGACACCGGTGAAATCCCGGGGAAGATTTCTCCTCCATGATCGATGCTGCAAAAGCGCAATTGCTAACTTGAATGAGTTTGAGCTTCAGTAAACTGACAGTTTGAAAGCCAGGTTCCACGAAATGCGAGAGCACGAGGGAGGCAACCTGTATCTTCCAGCGGAAAGGAAGATCTGGTGTCATGGGGCGGAGCCGAGGTATATACTACACGGGTGGGTGGGTGGGAGAAGCCAGCTTGAAGACTTACGGCAGATTTAAAGTGGAAGGGAACAATGCCAAACAGTGTGGATAAACAACATATCCACGCTCCTAGAAATGATGATTTTTAGCACATAAAAAAAAGGCAAGGCAGACCATCAAAGACAATTAGGAATTTAAAAACATTTTATATGCACTTTTGTTGTGGTAGTCAGCAGCTGACATGCTGTCACAATACAGCAGATCTTGCATACAGCAGTTTAACATTGTACATGGTTGCTCTTGCCCATGTATTTGCCTATTTATTTGCTCCATTACTTCAGCATTTTCTTGTAAGTGCAATACTCCTACCTTGCTTTTATATGCTATTGCATGGTATGGTCATTAATTGCTGTAACTCACTTCACTGCTGCTGCTGAAGTGTGATATTCCATGGCTTCTTGTATTGCATGTCTTGTAGAGAATATCTAAACAGTTAAGGTCAGGCAAGTACTAGGCTAGCATCTGGAACGAGGTAGGGAGCAGACAGGCTTGATGTGCTAAAGGTCTTTATCTGCCTGTATCGTCTCTGGTTTCTATTAATGTGGAAACAAACTCTCCACCTACCCAGACTGCAGCTGGGGAACCATGGCACAAGGACCCAAGACAGTCGCTGGCCGTCAATGCAATGGTGGCATTGTTTTTATCCATATTTACTCTCAACACCTCTGACGTCGGGCCATGTCTACCGTTAATCTTGCATGCTGCAGTGCACTTGTGCGGAGGTGCCACCTATCACTTGGTAACAGGATCCTGGCCCACCATGAAGGTCCGCTGTGATTCTGATGCCTTTCTCCCTGTGCTGGGTCGCACTGCACTCAGCAGCACTCCCCAGACCTGCCCCCCACCCCATCCCGGATCTCTGAATCCACTGCTGAATCCAGGTTGCATTTTAACAGGGCAGACCCACCTTGGATTTCTCACTTTATGTATCTTAAATCTTACATAGAAACATAGACTTTGACGGCAGATAAGGACTGCTTGGCCCACCCAGTCTGCCCATTTCCCTACCTATTGGATAGGCTGCGGATCCTAGTTAACCAACAGCCTACTCCCTTCTACCCCCCCAACTAGAATTGCCTTATGTCTAACCCACGCATTCTTAAATTCCCCCACTGTTTCTGACCCCATGACCTCCTCAGGAAGGCCGCTGCATGCGTCCATCACCCTCTCCATGAAACAATACTTCCTCACGTTGCCCCTGAGCCATCTTCCCCTCTATCTTCAAATTATGCCCCCTTGTTCTTGCACATCTCTTTTTCTGAAAGATGCTACCCTCTTGAACGTTGCTGATTCCCTTGAGGTACTTGAAAGTTTCTATGAATGTCCCTCCTCTCCTACTTTCCTCGAGGGTATACATATTAAGCTCTTTTAGTCTCTCTTCATATGGCTTCTGGTGCAGACCCTGCACCATTTTAGTTGCCCTCCTCTAGACTGCCTCCATCCTGTCTATGTCCTTGCAGAGATGGGGTGACCAGAACTGCATGCAGTACTCCAGATGTGGTCTCACCAACTGTCTGTACAGAGGGATAACAACATCCTGTTTTCTACTAGTGATGCCTCTCCCTATGCAACCCAGTATCCCCAGCCCTCCTTACTGCCTTCTCACACTACTTGCCTACCTTTAGGTCATCTGATATGCCTACCCTCAGGTCCCTTTCCATTTTTGTTGTTGTTAAACCCCCCATTGTGTACTTTTCCCTTGGGTTTTTGTTTCCCAGGTGCATTACTTTGCACTTCTTTGCATTGAATCTAAGCTACCATACTTTTGACCATTCCTCCAACCTTGCCAAGTCCCTTCTCATCCTTTGCACCCCCCTTGTGTATCACCCCTGTTGCAGATCTTCGTGTCGTCTGCAAAGAGGCATACTTTTCCTTCCAGTCCCTCCGCAATGTCACCTATAAAGACATTAAATAGGACCTGTCCCAGTAATGATCCCTGTGGTACCCCACTAGTAACCCCCTTTCTTCGGAGTGGACTCCATTTACTACAGTATTATCCTCTGCGTCCTGTTGTCCAACCAATTGTTTACCCAGGTTACCATCCTGGGACCCACTCCCAGGCAGGCTAACTTGTTTATTAATCTTTTGTGTAGGACTGTGCCAAATGCCTTGCTAAAGTCTAGGTAGACCATGTCCACAGCCCCTCCCTGGTCTACTACTTTGGTCACCCAGTCAAAGAAATCTATTTGATTAATCAGACATGACCTTCCCGCTGTGAATCCATGCTACCTTGGGTCCTGTGCCACACTGTCCTCTAGAAACAATTATTTCTTTCAGAAGTGATTCCATCATTTTTCCTACCACTGAGGTCAAACTAACAGGTCTGTAGTTTCCTGGCTCTGCCTTGCTCCCACTTTTGTGAAGGGGAATCACATCCACCCTCATCCAGTCCTCAGGCACCACATCATCCTCCCATGATCTGTTAAAAAGGGTAGTCAGTGGTGTCACTAGTTCTCCCCTTAGTTGTTTTAGATTCTGGGGTGAATCCCATCAGGCCCCATTGCTTTGTAGACCTTCAGTTTTAGGACTTCTTTCAGGACCCTTTCTTCTGTGAATGGACTGGTATCGACCCCCTACCCAGAATGCTTCTATTGACTGGTTTAGGTACCTCCCCTCCACTTCTTTTGTGAATACTGAGCAGAAGTATTCGTTTAGATTCCCTGCCTTTTCACTGTCACCCTCTGCCCACCCCCTTCCCCTTTATTAAGCCTCACTATCCCTCCTTTGGTCTTTCTACACTCCCAACGTACCTGTAAAACGTGTTAGCCCCCTTCTTAAATGATTGACTATCTTTTCCTCAGTTTGGGCCTTTGCTATTCTGACTTCCTTCCCCTACAGTTCTCTGTCCTGCTCCCCCTGTGTTTCCTTATACTTCCTGAATGCTATATTTTTCTCCCTAACCTTCCCTGCCACCTCTTTTGAGAACCATAGTAGTTTTTTTCCTTCATTTTGTTTTATTTGCTTCACACAAAGGCTTGTTGCCTCTGTGATGACAGTTTTGATTTTTCCAAATTGTTCCTCCACCCCTCCTTCTTATTTATTTATTGAATTTTGATGACTGGGTAGACCCACTGGGCCCCGAAGGTCCCTTTTTCAGGGGCGACCTGGTAATAACAGTACAGACATTATGAACTTTGTGCAGTTACATAATACAGGAAGTTATGGGCATACAGTATTCAGCTGTTTACACATAGCAGTAGTTATTAGGGTATTATATGCCCGTTTGCTAGTACTATTCTGAGGCACTCTCCCATTTTGCCAAAGTCAGCCCTCCTAAAGTCCAATACCCTCGCTTTTGTATGGTTTGACTTTATGGCTGTCTTTATCATGAACCACACATTTGGTGGTCGCTTGTTCCCAGATGGCTACCCACTTCTAAATCAGAGTTCATCTTTCTGTCCCCGTTTGAGAGTACCGGGTCTAACACTGCTTCCTCCCGAGTGGGTTCCAACATTAGCTGTTTGAGGCATGTCCCCTGCAGGGCATCGAGAATGATCCTGCTCTTGGATGTGGTTGCAGCAAAGGTGCTTCAGTTAACATCTGGCATATTCAGGTCCCCCGTCAACAATATCTCCCCTTTTACTGCCATTCTAAGGATGCCTTCTATCATTTCTTTGTACATTTCCTCCCCGAGACAGGGGTCTGTATACAACCCCAGTCCAGACTGTGGTGCCATTTCCTGTCTCCACGGTGACCCCCGGTGCCTCCTCTCCTCCCTGTTCACCCTTTAGTTCCGTTGCTTTGATCCTTTCCCTTACATAGAGAGAGCTACTCCTCCTCCTCCACTTTTACCCTCCCTGTCCCTCCTGTAGATTGTGTACCCTGATATGTTGACATCCCAGTCATGGTTCTCTGTGTACCACGTTTCTGTGACTGCCACAATATCTAGACATCCCTCTTCCATCAAGGCCACTAGTTCAGGGAGCTTGTTACCCAGACTATGGGCATTGGTACTCATCACCCTCCATTTTTTGATGGCCTTACCCCTTTTAGGGATGCCTTACTGCCTTTGTCTTTTTCTCCATTTACCCCTGTCCTACTCCCTATTGACTTCTCTACCGTGGTGCTTAGCTCACTAACTACCCTGTTTCTTTTTTTGGGGGGGGGGTGCTGGGATTTCCATGCTCCTTTTCAGTGCCTCCCCCCTTGGCTAGTTTAAATGCTTGCCAGTGAGTAAATAATAAGCCACGACGGGGTGTGCATTAAAGGATTTTAATGCACACCCCAGGGGTGTGCTAAGGCATGAGGCTGAAAGCAGAGTGTCCTTACGCCCATGGGAAGTGCATTAAAATCCTTTAATGCACACCCTGGAGTGGCTTATCACACTTATAAAATGGGCCACCACCATAAAAGAATTAGTTTGATGTACTCTGATAGGGATTAAAACTTATTTACTATTTTCAAAAGAGTGTACAATACATTATCTCTAAAACATCTAAAAACTGAAAAAGTAGTCCCTATCAATGCATAAAATAGGATATGTCAGCAATAGGTTAACTAGTACAGTACTTTGCAGTAAAACTATTTATTATTAGAATTGGTTGAAAATAAATACTTTCTCTGTCACATGTAAATTTTATCATATAAATGTGCTGTAACATTTGTACATTTGTAAGACATAAGCAGTGTTTAAAACTTAATTTTCATTACACTGTAGTTATATGCTCTCATTGAAGGCAACCTTCTCTTTATTTTTGTTTTTTACTTATGTGCTGTAGTCTAGTACATAAAAGAAAAACTGCTACAGGATTGAGGTGAAAGGTTAGTTAAAAAAAAAAAAAGTTAAACCTGCCAGGTTCCCTTTTTTGGGTGGGCAAGGAGGGTAGATTTCACCTGAAAACTCCTATATAAGATTCAAATGTATATGCTTTTATTAACATTAGCAATGCATTTGGGCACTTTGGGTTTGCCTCTGCCTATTTAACTGTGTTTTCCCACCTTTTCTTTTTGTTTATAAAGTATTACTGTATTGCCTACTTTCTTCATCCTGTTTTTTGTTTTCTGTTTTTCCCCACATCCAAGACATAGAATGTTTACCATGGACTACAGGGATTCAAAATTCTGCTCTATTCCACTTGTAGAATGCTACTCTCCTGACATTCTGTACACACAGACAACAAAGGCCTGTTTTAGAGCGAGAGACTCAATTATCTCACTGTCCGGGCAAGCATAAGAGATTTCCCTGATGAGCAGGTAAAGACAGAAGGCAGGATTTTTCACTGTTAGTAAACAAACAGTTGTAATGAAAACTATAAACAATACTTAATGTTTCTAATGTGTTTATGTGTGTAAGGAGAGTATGATGATCAGGGAAACAACATTTAATTCATTTATTTTATTTTTTATTTAAGGTAGTTTTATTTTAGGGCCCAGTTGAAGGTTTTTTTTTTTACAGTGTAAAGGCAGCAGCCATGTTTATAATGGAGGATCAATTCGGGTTGAAGGGGGACTGATGGAAGATAGTTCTGGCTGTATGAGGACTGATTTGCTCATTGTGTGATGTGGTTTGGGACCAGGATGACTGTGCGTATAAAGAGATTTAATGTACAGTCAGCTGATGTCTCTTGGCCAATGAGATTTCTAGATTTTCTGTTGCCATTTTACAAAGCATTTTAACCTATCACCTAGGATACTGGTTCCCCTACCAGACAGTTGAAGACCATCACGCCAGTATAGGCCTGTATCCCTCCAGGTGGACCCGCAGTCCCCAATGAAGCCAAAACCCTGAGCTTCGCACCAGTTTTTCAACCATTCATTGAATCCCCTGGTGTGGAGTACCCTAGCCTCACCCATGCCATAGACAGGCAGCACCCTCCAAGAAGGTTACCGTGCATGCTACTTGTCTAAGGCCCCTCCCCAACTCCATAAACTCCTCCTGCACTGCTCTGATCCCATTCCCAGCCACATTATTTGTCCCTAGGTAGACAATGATGTCCAGCTCCCTCTCCAGTGCAGCTGCTCCCGCGATCCGGAGGATTTGCTTCCTGTCTCTCCAAGCTGTGTTGTTTGCCAGATTAAGACACAGAACTGAATCAAGATGCGGTAGGGCGAGCGAAGGTTGGGTAAGCCCATTTGTTAGTCACTTGTCCAACTTAGCATGCTATTCCAAATGCAGTCAGACTAGAAAACCAAAATCACACACTGAAAAGAATTTTGACTCAGTCTCCATTAAACAGCCCAAAAAGTCATAGGGAAGACTAAAACATTTTAAATTTGGACACAAAGCTATTTCAAGTATTTTCTTTATTTCTTTACCTCACTGTTTTCATTACTAAGGGCAGCTGTTTTGCACCTTAAATTTACTCTGCTCTTGCTGCTTTCCTGTTTCTGTAGTCCTCTGTTGCTGGCCTTCAAAATCACTTCCTCAGTAACAGATTATGATGTCACAAGCAGAGGATTAGAATTCCAGGTAAAAAAGAATTCTAAGGGACGAAGGTCCAGCTTTCATACAAATTAAGAGAGGTTAAAGAAAACAGATGAAATACCAGTGGATGTGTTTAAATACAGTGGGGGTCAAATTGTTCTTTTCAGAGTCAGGGCTCTTTAAGAGCACAACATAGTAATTCGAGGCCCAAAAGTGCAGGAGTGTTGTTTGACAGCCTGGTCAGCACTTTAAAGTGGATATGGAAGATATTTTAGCTCATAATTCAGCTGGGCATCTGTGTGTGTATCTTTCTTAACTACTTTAGAAGAGATAAAGCACCATTATCTTCTTACTGTTTACAGTAAGAACTGACTATCTTCCATGCCTTTACTTCAACAGTACATTTAGCTGATTTATTTACTGAGTTGTGATGGTTTTCCTACTCCGTGACCAAATATATTAACCTTGTACCTGCAACAAATCTTCATTTTATTTACCTTTGACAGCATATTTCTTCTACAACAAGTTATTTTTTCTCGGTTAACCGGGTCACCATGGATGTTGCGGTTACTCCCCTGCCTTGTGGGCTTAAACCAGGTTGAGGAGCATGGGTCATTCCAACTCCTGATGCGGGGGTATCAAGGTTTAAATGATTTGCATGGTGCCTCCACTTACAGAAAGGTATTAGGTGGGCCTTGTGTCGATATAATGAAACCCCCTGGGCAGCAGTACCTCACCCATGAACCCATACAGTACAACAACAGTTTAACCCAAAACGTATCATTAGTAGTACTCTACTAATAATATACTTATAACTAATAACATGTGCACAAGACAGACATAGTGAACAGAAAAACAAAAGGGCTTATTGGGGGTCAGGAACAAGGTCCAGGATGGGAAGGAAAATGATTAGGCAACTGAAATAGTCTATAGCCCCAGGATAATTACTCAGTTCCCATTCAGGCCCTGGCTAATTACACAGGATGATTTTTCGTGCCATCTGAGGCACAACCAAATAATATTAGTAACCAAGGGCTGTGTATGAAGTGCTTTTCCAGATTCAGCCCCCTAACAGTGCCCATCCCCACACAACAGTGCACAGTACAGTAGCTCTCTCCTGCCCACCTGTACTGGGAGTACGGCCCTCTCCCTACTGCTACCAGTGTTTAACCCTTTTGAACCTTCTACAGAGTTCCTGGTGCTTCACTGGGTACCCAGTTATGGACACGGTGTAGGACTGTTAATGTTGCAGATGGCTGGCCAGTGGTTGTGCATTTTGAATAATTTAAAGCAATGCCTTTTAATTAAACCCCAAACCCAAAGACCATGCAAAAGCAATAACTACTTAACCTCAAACTGAAGTATTTTTGGCCAAATGCGAAAAACTTATTCCCAACTATTGTATACCATGTCCCCAGTTACAGGGTAGGCCCAAAAATGTCTCAACAGGTCCAATGTTATCAGGCCTCGTCACAGTACAGGGCACCTCTTTCAAGGCTTGCACCAGTCCTTCTTAGCAAGCCAGTCAATCTCTCCCGTCTCTTAGGTGATGTAAATCTGAGGTGTCCCTGCAATGCTGTCATGGGCTCTCCTGGCTTCAGCAGTTGGCAGGCGAGTTCCTCCTTTTACTAGGCAGACCAGTCTAGAAAATCACTAAAATGAGTGAGGTGCTCAATAATGAAAGATTAATTATACAAGCTATGGGTAAAAATGGACTGTTTGATAGAACTTAGGCCCCTTTCTAAATTATCTTGCCTCTTCATGATATAAAGAATAATGATTCACTTATAGAGAAGTATCTAGTACCTCTTCCCCATGCTGTACCTGTTACTACTTGATAAAGGTATTAGTTAGAAAATAACTGTTAACCTATGTAATGAGTTCTTTGACATATTGATCTATGTATTTTTTTTCTTATGAGACCTAACAATAAGTTATGTACTTCACAAGTTATTATTACTGTGTTAAGCACTGTACTGTGGATTTCTGATGTATCCTGTGCTCTTGGAAACTAATAAAATCTTTACAGCAAAAAAAAAGAACGAAACAGAGGCCACATGTCCAACACGTCACATCCTGGCATCCAAACCCCAAGTTACCAGTGTGTATAAGACCATGCATGCTCCCTCAAATTGAAAAGGGTTAGGGTAAGACCAGACATAAGGAAGTTATTGGCTTCAAGGATGTACATGGTTCCCAATATTCATTAAACAGAAAAACACCACCACCAACGGCCACTGAAAAATTTTTTATTGGCTGCCAGCAAATGGAATATGCCAAAAAACAAGGACACAACTACAGTTCCTAACAGTTGGCACAACCCAGTGCACAAAATCCTACATAATATTTGAGTTTTTTTGCACTGGGTGTCCCAGCTTTTAAGGGCTATAGAAACACATCTATTCTCCCTTATGACTGTCCCAGTGGCAGTGGCTGGGGTATACTAACCCAAACAGTAACACCCAATGCTGCTGCCACCTAGGAACCATATAACGAAATGCCAGCTGGAGAAAGGGCCCACGGAGGGAGTCTGGGCATCAGCAATGCGAATGCCACTATACTCAATGTTTCTGATCCCTCCCCTCTCCCTGACTTGACAATCAATGCACTCCTGGTGCTGTAGTTTGTGAGGCAGCTGCCAGGGTGACTGGTGAAACAGTACTAAAAAAAGGGGATAAAAGGTTATTTTTATGAGCCGGCCCGGTGGTGCTGGACGCCATACTTCACTACATGTTGGTGACTCGTGTTCAGAAAAGAGCAAGGGATGCCAGGGAGGGAGAGGATCGAGAATCCCAAGGACTGCTCTTCTCTCTTGGGGTGGATGGACTGCTGGCTCCGCCGCATGACTGTCAGCAGGTGGAGACCTGGTGGTAGTAATGAACAGGAGCCGCAGATAGTGGGAGGTGCTTGGGTTTCTGCAGCATGCATGTGTCTCCACATGCGCACATTGAAGTGTTCGCCTCAGCAATGGGGGATGGGAGAAAATGGAGGCAAATAGAGGAGTGATGGGTGTCAAAGAAGCTCTGTCCACTGATCCCTCACCTGCCTCACCATCAGGAATCCAGGGGGAAGGGGTCCCTCCTTGTCCCGATCCTGCCATGGGGAGAAGCCGCGGGGGTAGACGGGTTGAGAGGTAAATCCAAGGGGGGCTGGGGATGGTGGGGGGTAGTAGGACAGGATGGAAGGGAGCCTTCCAAAAGTAACAGCACTCTTAGCAAGTATACAGCACAAACTCAAATAAGTTAAATAACTTGTTTTATTGTTCCACCACTGTGCTCTGCCCCTAGCGCTACAGCAAAGTACCTTCAAGGGGGCGTTAGCACTTTGCCGAGGCACTAGATAGTTTTATGCAGTATCCCATGCCTCGGGTGTGCGTAAAATCTCGCAATACACACCACCCCATCCTTTATTCTCTATATAATCAAGCAGACTCATGGTGTACCCTTATCTGTATAGCACGCATTTCTAAGTAAATTTACTTTTACTATATCATGGCAAGTCATGGGCAGTCACTAGAGATCATATGACATAAACCCTATAGTAAAAAGTACTTTTGTAATGAAGTGTTCTCATCTGTATCTTTCATGGGCTATATGAACAGGGATGTATCCCCCAGACACTGTTTCTGGGCACAGTGTACGGTTCAGGTTTTCCTACCCAAGTAAGAACACAAGACTGGTGCTGTTGCTGGTCTGTGCCATTGCAATCCCTTCTAATGCCTTATGACATTTTGATCCTACTACGCACAAATGCATTCAAGCCCAGGCTTCACACTCCTGTACTGATTCTGTCCCAGTGATCTGGACACAAATCAGTACTTAAAACAGTGGGGGAATTCAAGAATGCATGGACAGACATAAGGCAATTCTAGTTGGGAGTAGGAGGAAGTAGGCCAATGGTTAACTAGGATCTGCAGCTTATCCAATAGGTATGGAAATGGGCAGACTGGGTGGGCCAAGCGGTCCTTAACTGCCGTCAAAGTCTATGTTTCTAATTTACAACTCAGCTATGCTCTATGTAACCATGAAATCCCACTGAGATTCAACTTTCTTTTGCTAGGGATACCTAGCTGAGGGGCTTCAAGTCCTGCCCTTCATACAATTATTTTCTGACATACATGTTAGTGCAAGAGATTATGGATGCCAGCAGAATTGTTGACGTGGAGCCAGCACTAATTCGCCCCCACCAAAGTCAATGTGGAATACAGCAAGCATGCACATGTCCCTGGG
Source organism: Neoceratodus forsteri (assembly GCA_016271365.2). Lineage (NCBI taxonomy): Eukaryota > Metazoa > Chordata > Ceratodontiformes > Ceratodontidae > Neoceratodus > Neoceratodus forsteri. Next base: position 63,657,608 of record JADMNL010000032.1, read on the forward strand.
GTTACCTACAAACTCTTCAATAGATATGGACTCGCAGTTACTACGAACTATCCCGCTGCCTCTGGCAAAGTTTAATTGATGGGACTGGGCTGTCACTGTTGCGATGCCAACACAATTTCTGCTGGGCTTTTTTTTTTTTTTTAAATGATTTCTTTACCCTTAGTCCAAATCACACTGCTGTTCTTACCATATTACAGCAAACTTGGAGATCTGTGTTTTTTTTTTGCAGGTAATGCTTTTTTCCCCTTGGCTCCCAAGCTGCCCTCTGCACAGTGACCACCCCAGCTTTCCTCCAGGTTTTATCTTCACGCCGATGTTGCATGGCATGGGTGATCCTAGGGGTGGAGGGCTACCGGGTGGTCGGGGTCAGCAGCAGCTCGGGAAACCATTTTCCCATTTTCTCCAGAGGGGTGGTGTACTATGCAGCCCAGATGCCTCCACACACACTTCTGTGCATGCAGCATCATCAGCCACAACTCCCTCTGACCTACGCTGTCGGTCCCTGATTGCCTTGCCCCCAGCAGACACTAGGGGCCAGGTGAATGCCGAGTGCTGGAACCCGCTCTCTGCTGGGAGAGGAGAGCAGTGTTCCACATGCTGTATCCTCTCCTTCCCCGGCTAATCCCCGGAAACCTGAGTCCGCATCTGAACTCAGATCACCAGCATGGTGTCCTCTGTCTCAACCCTCAGTGCCACCAGACAAGCGCTGACTTGGAGATTTGTTGAATCTGAAAACCCAACTGACAGTTAGACCACTAGGGGTGGGTGAAATTGGAAATCTCTGCTTTGCAAAATTCTTTGCTAAGTTTACCGACGTAGTGAAGCTCGAAGTGGCACTTTGCCAAGTTCTCTGCTGTCAAAGTGATCACTTTGCTAGGGTGAAGACTACACATATTGGCACAGTGCTGGCAAAGTGCCCTTATGAGTTCTTTCCTGTCTTTGCCTGTCAAAGTAAGCAGTTCACAAGGCAAAGATTATGCACAGCATAGTGTAGTGCTAGTTTCTTCCTTTTTGTTGTTCAAAACCAAAAAAAAAACCTACCCCACCTACACAGACCACTTGTTTCACCCCTTCCACACACACCTTTGTATACACAACAACCCCCAAGAAATGTTAAGTTTTTAACTTTTTATAATCCTTCCCCATCCATTGCATGTTCCATCACCCCCACCCACCCAGTTCAGTGAAATAAAAGTTTAAGGTCCACACCCCACCACCCTCCTCCCCCCACTCACCCAGACGGATACACTTAGTAAATCTGTAAAACAGAAAACATACTGAATCACTGATGTGCCCTGTGCTAACACCTGATTGGTCCATGTGGTCAGCCAATCAGGTGTGACTGTAACGCACGTCTCCGATTCATTCATTTATGGCAGCGCTGGCAGGCAGGAAGACAGGTTGTCATGGTGAGGGAAGTTTTTCTCTTTCACAGGTTTACTACTAAGTGTATGCTTTGGTTGCGAGTGGTGGTGGGTAATCAGAAAGGAAGGGTGGGGCCTTGGATGCCCCTGGGGAGAACAAACTCACTGGCCCCCCAAAGGGATCACTGACGTGTCAGAGGCAGCAGTATTAGCTCCACAGGTTGGGAAGCCCTGACTATTTCTCAGCCCGGACGTCCGTGCATCACAAGTCTGCTTTTGAACCCGCTGGCTGCATAAGCAGTGTGCCAACAGGTGACCTCCCTTGGCACTTTTCAGGTTTTGTTTCCCTCCACATGAAGGAAAATAATGGAAAATACATATTTATATAATAAATTCTCTAATAGGATGATAGGTGTGTGAAAATCTTTCATAGCTGAACAGCTGGAACTAGTACCAGAAGCACAAATCTTCATTTCATTATATGACTGATCTCACTAAACTGCCTACCTACCAGACACTGGGATGCATAAACATTTCTGATGGGCAAAGTGTTCTGTTTTTGAAGTTTTCTAAACAAAATCAATGCATCCATTTTTTAAGCACAATAATGCTCTCCAGGTAAGCAGTCATCAAGGGAATCTATGCACACCTGCCTAAAAACACCCAAGGAATGTGACTATTTCCCAATGACCACACACCCTGCTGCGTGTTACAGCCTGTAGCTTCCGCAGGACTGAGCAAATCAGCAGGTTGCTCTCCTCTCCCAGGGGTGGTAGGGGTGGGTTATCGCCCCCCCAATAGGTCCGTACCCACCGGGTGGAGGTCTGGTGGGTTGTGTTGGTGGAAGGGGCAGCAGTGCAGGTGGGCGGAAGGGGCTGAGCTGGCGCCATGGTGTGCGTGCCTCCACATACACACACGGCCGTGTGCCAGGGCCTTGGGTGGAAGAGGGAGAAAAAACACCTACAGAAATGCTATAAAATGTATACAGGAAACAAAAAAAGTCAGGAGCCCAATTTTACAGCAGCAGGAAATCTCTTAGTTGATGAACACATGCCTACTAATTGCCAGGTTTTTGTTGGTGGGTGTTCAGACCTATTTTCTTTGAATGGCTCACCTGGGGTCGCACAGAAATTTGGTCTTTTCTCCCTCCTCTCTCCAGATAAGTCACTCCCGAAAGGAAGGGTGGACAAACATCCGGGTCATGTCCCTGCGCTTGATAAGAAACATGGACACATTTTCCATCCTCTGCTGAAAGTCCTCCCACTCCAGGATGCCCATGATATTACCAGCATTGATGGCTTGAAATAACTGCTCATCTGTCAGGGGGTGCAAAGAGGCCACGGCCACATTAAAAAGTGGCATGACCCGTTCAAAGGAAGACTGCGTTGGGAACTTCATATTGCACTGCAATAAGTAAACCTCGGCCAAAGAGACTGGCACTACTTTGTAGCTGGAGCTCTTCAGTACCAGGTAGCCTTTCTCGATGAGATCAAAGGTGAGCTTTAGGTAGAGGTAGGACCCTTGACTGAGGCTCTTAAGGTGGGTGCTGAGTTTGCTGAAGGTGGTATTGTCCATTTTCCCATTGAGAGAGATGTTGTTTTGTATCTCAGAGCTGCTGTGTATCCGATGCAGAATATAAGCCTGGAGGTCCTGGTCTACGACGTCATTTTCCTCCCTTCTATCCAAGGAAATCTTGTGGAAGGGCAGCAGCTTAGTGATTTCCTGCTAACAACAACAAAAATATGAATGTCACTTATCTGAATATGGTAAAGTCTAGTTGCATAAGGGTCTTGTTAGCTAAAACCTATCAGCGTGCAGGTGTTGAAATGAGAGAGATGGGCTCCTTTCAAACAACATTGTTGTTTTCAATAAGAAGTCTGACTGGCTCACCCTGTGACTTGGTGGCAGCCTGCTGTGCTACCAGGTGGAAGAATAGTCCAAGACCAGCACTTCATCTACTGACCAGCGGAGATCAAACCGCATTGTGCACTATGCTTGATCTTGGGGAGGGGATTGTTTGAGGATGAACAACCACTTGGTCTGCAACAGCCCTTTGCTGGCCAAAATCTGGTGGAGTTTGTGGCTTGAGCTACATCATCTAGGTTAGCCCTAGCCAAAAGAACCCATCAGTAAGGACAGCTGGGCTGAATGTGTGTTGTATAAAAGGGGGGGGGGTGGAGCATCATGGACAGAGGGGGCAAAGCAGTAACAGTCAGGTGGTCGAAAGATTGTAGGCAACAAGTAAATCCTTGGAGTACTAAAGAAAATGGAGAGTGGAAAATACAGTGTATAAAGGTGAGCTAGCTTGATGACTAAGTGCCATCATGTATTAATAATGCATTTAGTGGGTGTGATTTTACATCCGATACTAACAAGTTAGGTAATGATTGCAAACTACAGCCCTGTAATGTGTGAAATGTGATTCATCCACCAGACAAGTTTTATCAAGGGAGGAAAAAGAAGCAGCTGTAGGCGGTGAGGAAGAGAGCTAGACTACACTGTTGGTCATACTAGAATCATCATGTGCCTCTTTCACTTTAAACATACTTTTAATTCATCTTACCCATCTCTCTAACACTTTGTACTGCTGCAGTGCTCACTTCCCGAGATCTGCTGGTGAGGACTTGCCAATGGGACTCATGCTTAATCTAAAGTCAGCTGGAGGGGTGCCTTTGTGGTTGCATAATTCATGTGAATCCCACTAATTCTGATTCAGCAGTGAGTTACCTGAATGTCTCTGCACTGTTTTGAAGGAAGAGGGAAGAGGAAATGGCTGATCCAGTTGCAGAGCAGCTGCGCACCACACTGCCACCTGGAAGGCTGGGGTTTGCATGCAAGACCTGGTATTTCATGCTGCAGCTAGCGAAGGCCAAGTACACTGTGGAGTTGAGTTGTACACTGTGGAGTTGAGTTACTCTGCTCTAGTGGAGGAAGGGAATGTGTTGTGCATGGCATTGCCATACCTCCTACTGACTGATCACATAGCAGCACTGGGGTTGGCTGCAAAGGCAGCTAGCTGCTCATCCACCCTTCTGACTGGAAGGATGACGCAGCCATGTCGGGCCCATCACTGGGTGGGGTGGGGGTGGGGTAAAGGGGACTAACGGGGTGGGGGAGTGAAGAAAAAGGCAAAAAAAAATGCAATGATGGCTGTGTTTACGAATTCCAGGATAAATACTAAATGTGAGAACATACTATACCTGTAGGCTACTTCTGACAGTCACTATCAGTTTCAGCCAGGGAGGAAACTTTCCAATCATTTTGCTCAGGAATGACACAATGGTGTCCCCATAATCCGGTTTGTGGAATTCAGCCTCATTTAAGCCATCTATTAGTATGATGTAATCTTCATCTGCAATCTTCCTCTCTGAAACCAGAAGAGCCAATTACATGATGGAATACAAACATAGGTAAGTTTTCAGAAGTCAGTCTGCTAATCAGCTTATATATGCATTCCTTTTATTAGCCCCATCATTTCCCCTAGCAGCCCCCTGAATCCCAACTACCCCTCACTTTATGTGCTTTTGTTGTCAGCACCAACTCTTGGCCAAGTGAAGCACTGGTGACGAGTCCTTGGAGTCCAACTGCCAAGTGCCCCAGTCGTGAACTGGCCACCAGCGGGTGCTGCTTAGCAACGCATAAATGGCCATTTCCCAGAGAGAGAATGCAACACTAATGTATCTCACTCACTCGCCACCAGCCTGGGGAGTGAGAGGCCTGCAATTGTTCCTGATCCTAGCTCTCCCACACTGCCCTTTGATTCCTTCCCCCCCAAGACACTCAGACGGTTACCATACATGTACCTTTCTTTTAAAACATTCCTTACAGGTGACCAGCAATGAAAATGTAAACATTTTTATAATACTTTATTCCAAAATTGCCCCTTCATTTAATCATTCCTTTTTACTGGTTTCTAAAAGTGTTAAATATTGTTTATTGTGTGGGTATAAAATCCACAAATCTGCATTCCAATGTATTATCAGTAGAGGGCACTACCATCTCAAAATAGGTAGTGAAGTCATATTTATTGATTTGCAAGCTTTGGTCAGGAGAGCAAGCCAGAGCCAGAGCTCATTTCCAGATGTGACCTAGGCAGAGGGAAAGGTTCACAGCGACTGTACACCACTGAATTCATTGCAATTACAATAGATAAAGGGCATGGTGCAACAAAAAAGAAAAGTTACTGCAACTCTAGATTTTTAAGAATATCTCTTCCATAAAGTACCACATTTTGATCTTGGCTCCAGAGGAGTCAGGATCCATAGAAACCAGAACTTTTGAGGTCAGCAGAATCAGTGCACAGCACCTATGAGCCTATCCCCTCTACAGGAGAGGAAAACTATTAAAGAGTGGGGAGATGCAGTAGTTATCCCAATTTACAAGAAAGGGGGAAAACTACAGACCAATTAGTCTTAAATCTATCATAGGAAAATTTATGGCAGGTATCATACAAGATAAAATGAATGAACATATCACAGACTGTGGAAACAGGTATTACACAACATGGGTTCAGTTCTGGGAAATCTTGCCTCTCGAATATGTTGACATTTTTAATCAGTAAGTGCTGCACTTGATTCAGGCCTTTGTGCTGATGTGGCTTATTTGGACTTTTCTAGAGTTTTCAATATGGTTCCACATAAGGAATTAATTGAAACATTTACTGAACTTCAGTTGAGTTATAATCTCATATCCTGGTTGGGCTCATGGTTAAAAGACAGGAGACAAATGGTGAAAATAAGAGGTTATTGCTCAGAGTGGAGTACTGTGACGAGTGGGGTTCCTCAGGGATCGGTGCTTGGCCCGACACCGTTCAATGTTTTTATTTTGGGAATGCACACATCCAATAAGCCATGGATGGCCAAATACATAGAAGACACTAAAATAGGTACCATTGTCAGTAATCAGAACAATGGGAATACATTACAAAAAGACTTGGATTTAATGTATAACTGGGCAGAAAAAAACAAGAGATTTAACGTTGAAGAGTGTCAGGTTATGCATTCTGGACATAAGAACCCACAAATTTGATACCAGTTAGGCAAAACCACAGTCCTGGAAACCAGTAACGAAAAGGATTTAGGGGTCATCATGATAAATAAGTTCTCTCTGAGTACACACTCAAAGTATATGGTACAGAAATGTCATAAAATTCTTGGCTGTACTTTTAGAAATATCAAGAGTAGAGATAAACAGATAATCATTTAATTATACTCATCATTGATTAGACCGTATCTGAAATATTGTTCCCCCTTCTACGCCCCTCAAACAATTAAGGATAATAAATTAATGGAGAGAGTGCAACGTAAAATGACCAAAAGAATATATAATATGGCTAGTAAATCATATCATGACAGACTGACTGAGTTAAAACTATATTCTGTTGAGTACAGAAGACTAAGGGGAGATCTCTGTTATGTATATAATGCCCGTAAAAATAAATTCTTGTGGGAATCATTAGGACTGCGGAAAAGTCCTAACTTAAAAAATTCAAGATCACATAGTCTACAATTAAAAGGGGACTTATTTAGGACTAGTATGAGAGACAAATGGTTTAGCCAGAGAGTGGTTAATGCTTGGAATGTGTTGCCAAAGGAAGTGGTGTCCTGTAGAACCATGACATCTTTCAAGCACAGTTTGGATCAATATATGGGAGTTGTAAAGTGTAGGCATTACCACTACCTAGTGGAGAGTCATTATAGGTCATTTGACCTCTGGACTTGTAATCTACCTATGAACCTATGCACAGCCTACAGTGTAGATAGCTGTGCCGACACCAACCATTGCAGTAATTTTTTTCTTAATAAATACTAAAGAGGAAGACCTAAACTATAATACAGGTCTCTCCCCCCACCCTTATGTCTCAGCCTGCCCCAGGCCCTCTTCAGCCACATACAGCCCCAACCCCACCTTCTTCCAGCGCTTACCTTCTCCGTGTTGTGCACCCACGGTATCCCCTCCCCAGGGTGGAGGTCCTCAAACTGGCCCATGTCCCTTGGAGAAGCCATCTTTTGTGTGCAGAGAGAAGGCCTGAGTCAGTGTGTGCAAGGTCTGAAAGCTCCTGTGTGGCCATCATATTGCATCAGCTGAGGGGTTTTCCATTTTTCTCACACCTTCCCCCAGGACATGTAAGCTGAAGCCAGTGGAATGCAAGGCGTCCGTTTGGCTCAGCAAATGGCGTCCCTCTCTGCCCCTATACACACTGCAGACTGCACTGCCACCAGTGGGCAACCAGGTGACAGTCGCATATTGGTAGTGGGCCCCCCTCCCACCAAAGGAGGAGAATGTCTGGTGGGTCACTCAATACTCCCTCCCTGGCTGGTCCACCGACAACTCAGGCTTGTTCCCAAATATGGGTCACCAGCATCATGTGTGGCAGCACTACTGGTGCACCAGCGGGCGGCTGCTAAACTATATATCTGAATATAAGTGACAAATGACACTAGTGCATAAGAGAGTCCATTGGTCCCTATATGAAAGAGGAACAATAACAAGTATTTTCACAGCCCATACCTTTCCGAGGAGCAGGGAAGACAATACAAATGGAATGGGGTGCGAGGCTGGGGGATAGATGGTGGCTGAGTGATACTCTATGAGGAAGATATTCTTGAAGATCTGGAGTTACAGTAAGTACCTTTATTTATTTATCTAAAAGTTTAACCAGGAAGGACATACTGAGCTGAATAACAGCTAATTTCCAGATGCGTGCTGGGGGAGAGGAGAGGGAGATAACTAACAATAAAATTACTAAAAATAAAAGTAAAATACAATAATACAGTAAAAAGAGAAATATAACCATCACATTAGTATCAAACAGTAAATAAAAACAAGTAAAAACATATTTTTATATGGGAAGAAGGGAAAAATAGTGGAAAAACACAACAGGTCGAAAATAGTGAAAGGTGGAGAGAAGAGAGAACGGTTGTAGACAGCTGCATGTAGGATAACAGAAGTCATAAACAGGAGACTTTAGGGAGGAAGACAAGGAGGCAGATCAAACAGAGAGGAAAGGAAGATCAAAGTTTAGGAAATCAGTAAGAAAAAAACGACTGGCCAACAGTAGATTTTTTAGAAGGAATAGAGAGAATGGGAAATATTATTTCAGAGAGTGTATGAGGAGAGGATAGAAGGGATTTGGGATAAGAAGGAAAGGGTGCCAAATCAAAATTTAGATATAAGAGACACAATGAGAAAGGCGCCTAGCATCAAGGGAGGGAGGGAGTGAGCGACAAAAACTTATCTATCTTCCAAGAAGTAATCTTCTCCATAGAGTCCCACTCTTTGGTCTAGACTAGCAAGCAGTCAGAAAAAGTCCCCTGGACTAAGGAGACTGGAGACCTAGGACTCGTTAGGTGAGTAGGCCTTGCAACACAGCCAATCTGAATCCTGCATGTTTTCTGCAGCAAATGTCCAAAGCACAGTGTTTACTTAAAGTGTGAATACTACTCCAGTTGTAACCCTACATATCTCAGACACAGGGACCAAATGGAAAAGTACAGTTATGTAAAAACTCATCATAACAGTAGATCTTCGAGAGGATCTCTTGCAGCAGGCCACACCTATGGAACTACCACTGCCAGGCACTAGAATCACCCAGAAACTTTCTAGCTTGCAGTCTATCAGGGGGCTGCCCACTCTGAGGTCACCCTCTGATGCCGGCCAACCCTATAAGAGTGGGTGGCCCCCGCACCCTCCCCAGTTCTCCCGCTGGAGACCATAGCAAATCATCCCCTGCTGGGGAACTGAGGAGGTACCAAAGGTTCCCGCCAACATGGAACCAAACAGGAGTCCACAAGTTACAGAAAGGTCTAACAGGTCTAGTGGGAAGGAGGGAGAGCATGGCCTGCTGCAAGAGATTCTCTTGAAGATCTACTGTTACGGTAAGTTCTTACATAAATGTACTATCTTCCTTCGAGGGTATCTCTTGTAACAGGCCACACCTATGGAATGAGTCCCAAGCAGTTCTTCCATAAAAGAAAGCGGTCTAGGTGGAGGAAGCCTCGAATCTAGGAAAGGAGCCCCTGAAGAATGGCTAGGCCAAAATTGGCCCTGCGCCTAGAGGCAATGTCCAGACTGCAGTGCTTGATAAAGGAGTGGACAGAGCTCCAAGCAGCTGCTTGCGGCTGAGACGTTCCTGAAGCACGCAGCCAAAGCAGTCATACCCCTGGTGGAATGGCCCTTAACATCTCCAGGAAGATCCTTGCCATACTTCCTGTAACAGAACATAATACAGTTGGCCATGCTGGCCCATCGGCACAGCAGTTGGATTTCCACTTGCGATGCTGACAACCCGAGTTCAGATGTGAGCTCAGGAGTCGGAGGGCCAGTGGAGGGAGGAGAATTGAGTGTCCGACTGGCTACTCTCCTCCGGGGGAAGGGTGGGGAAGAACTCGATCTTCAATCATCCCCTAGCGGAGGCTAGGGACCAGCGCAGGTGAGTCTTAGCAGTTCTGGGAGGTGTGCCGGACATGGTAGCGCACCAGCATGTCACTGCATGCCACACCTCCCACCTAAGGCGGACAAAAATGGACGCACCGGAATCCAGTAGCCCTGGCCCCACGAAGCCGAGCCCGGAGATCCACAAACCACCATTCTAGACAACACGGCACCACCTGAAGGGGTACTTGGGGGTGTCCCACCCAGCGGCCCCGCCTCGGGGGCAATCCAGGGTGAATGCTAGCAGGGAAAGACGACGGTCCTGGAGGATGAGGAGAGGCGAACGGGAGGAAAATGAGCCACAAAAAAGAAATAAGTAAAAAAATAATACAGTTGGCTAACCATTTAGACAAACACTGCTTAGAAATGGGTGCCCTCTTTTCCAGCGGTGAAAGAAGCAAACAACTGTTTGGACTTCCTGCAGTCCTTCGTACGATGTGTATAGTAATGCAAAATTCTACGCACATCTAAAGTGTGGAGCAGTGCTTCCCCTGGATTGTCATGCTCTGGAAAATAAACAGGTAGGTGGATGCACTGATTCAGGGTAAACTCAGACACCACCCTATGAAGAAACTTAGGACTGGTATGCGAAGACACCCTGTCTTTGTGGAAAACCAGATAACGTTGCTCACATGAGCGCCTGTAACTCAGAAATCCTCCAAGCAGAAGTAATAGCAACAATAATGCTTTCTTCGACAGAAAGTGCAGCTCACAAGTCGCAGCAGGCTCAAAAGGAGCCAAAGTAAGTTTTTCCAACAAAAAATTCAAGTCCCATAGAGGGACGGGATTATGAATAGGAGGCTTTAGGTGAAGGATGCCTCTCAAAAAAGTATGGGACACTTGCAGTTGTGCCACCATACGGCTATCAATAGGCACATGGAAAGCAGAGATGGCAGACGTGCATCTTAAGAGAGGAGTACCCCAGACCGGAGTCTGAGAGGGACAACAGGTACTCCAAGATCTGATTCACAGGGCGAGTGAAAGGATCCAGCAGGCGTGAAGCAGACCATAGCACAAAGTGCTTTCATGTCACAGAATAGGTGGCCCTGGTAGAAGGGTTTCTGGCTGTCACCAGGACATCAGTCACTTTGGATGACATCCCAAACTGGGCCATGGCTATGTCCTCAGGAGCCAAGCGTGAAGGTGCAGGGACTTGAGGTCCAGATGGACTAGGGTGCCCCAGTTCTGGAACACCAAGCTGGTGCACAGAGGCAGTCGTACTGGAGTAAGAGGAACCAAATCTGATGAGTCCAGAAGGTGGCGAGGAGGATCATCAGAGCCCCTTTCATCTGGAGCAAGATTAGCACCCTCTGAAGAAGCGGGAAGGAAGGGAAGGCATATGGAATCCTCCTTTTCCAGGAGAAGGACAATGTGTCTCGCCAGAAAACTCCAGGACCTGGATCTAGCGAGCAAAAATGCGGCAGTTTTGTGTTGAGTGGGGATGCAAAAAGGTCCAACTCTAACAACCTCATCTGTTGAAGAGGTTTTCGATGATCGAGGTCAGAAGCTCCCACTCATGCGTCTCTGACCTTGACCGGCCTAGATCATCCGCCAGAACATTCTAGATTCCTGGAACATGGACATCTGACAGTTCCAGGTCGTGGTCCAGAGGCTAATACCAGACTCTCATTGCTTCCCTGCAAAGGGGATACGAGCGGGTATCCCCCTACTTACTTGTTGATATAGTGGACAACATTGATGCTGTCTGTCTGCACCAACAGAAGGCCCAGGGACAGCCGAGTCTGAAAGGCCTGTAGGGCATAAAGCACCATCCTCATCTCCAGAACATTTATATGGAGAGAGGACTCCAGTGGGGACCACATCCCTTGTGTCTGATGTGGTTCTAGACAAGCTCCCCAGCCCATCCCTGAGCATCTGTGGTAAGAATCTGCTAAGGGAAAGGAATAACAAAAGGACCCCCGCCCCCGAGAAGATTGATCCATTCACCAGAGGAGAACTCTTTTCACTGGGGAAGAGACCAGGACCTCCTGTTCCAGGTCGTCCATATGCTGGTCGACTGGGCTCTCAGTGTCCGCTGGGGAATCCTCATATGTAATCTGGCACAGTGACTATGGCTGCTGCCACCATGCCCAAGAGTTGGAGGAAGACTCTGGCTGAGACATAGCGACTGTGGAACAGCAGTCTGGCTTGGGCTATGAGATGGTCCACCCTGTACTGGGAGAGGAAGGCCATTTCCTGAGCCATGTCCAGGACTGCCCCAATGTACTGGGCGTCTGGATGGACTTGGGCAAGTTGACTGTAACGCCTAAGTCCTGGAACAGATGAATGCTGTGTTCCACAGTTTGGACAAAGCTGTCTCTGGATGAAGCTTTGAGCAGCCAATTGTCCAGATAAGGGAAGACACAGAATCCCTGTCTCCTGAGGGCAGCCGTGACCACTGCTGGGCATTTGGTAAATACCGGAAGAGTTGAGGACAAGCCAAAGGACAAGGCCTGGAACTGGAAATGTGCCTCCTCAAACTGAAATCTGAGATATTGTATGTGGGTGGTGTGACACGTGGACAGCTGGTTCTGATCACTGTATTATTTTTTGTAATATAAAAATGGATTTTGGACTGTCTCTCATGAGAAATGCTGAAACAGCATGTGAGATCACACATACACACACACGCAGGTTTTAGATACAAGGTGTTACCTGGAAGGCCAGAAGCTAATTACAGGCTAGAAGATACCTAACTGCCAAGATAGATCATAAACTTTTATAACGCTTAAAAGAAGAAGAGCAGGTTGTGACGTTTTAGTGCGAAGTCATAAAAGATGCTGTGATGTCCTGGAAAGGGGGGAAGCTGATCATAAGATCAAAGAAATGTCATTTGAAAAGGAAAATGAGTTATGCTGAGGATTACAGAATTTAATACTTTGAAAAGACATCCTGTTTTTGTATAGATATATATTTTTTTTATATATTCTGAAGAGCTAGGTGACCTCTCTAGGTGACCTCACACAAAGGAGATGGCCAAGACAGTTTTTTTTTTAAACAATATTCTGTTTTACTTCAGAGACACTTTTATCTACACCCTGACAAAGAAACATCTTTGAGCACTTTAAGCAGGTATTTAGAGAGAGAGAGAGAGAGACAAAATCTAAGTACTGTAGTAGGAACTGCACTGTTAAAACCTTGTTCTTTTAAAAGATTTGTATGTTCTTGTGATATATGGTTCTGTATTTTATGTTTTACATATTTTGTTATCTATTTTAGTACAACTCTACTTTTAGAGCCTACTTGGTCTGTCTCTGAATTTCTTTCCTTTACAAGTGAAGTATATATGGTTAAAGCAGACACTGTACATAAGCTTGAATGGTGATACCAAACTGGAAAAAGGTAAGCGTTTTAATCTGAGGTCTTTATTAAAGTTTTTAAGGGTTCATTTCTGCACACCTGGTTAGGTGCCCATAGGCAAAGATATCTGGCCCCCCAAAGAAAGATTTATCAGAGTCTGTGCATTGGGTATGCTAGCAAGAGCTTCACAGTTTGAATCCCTCCAGAACCGAGACCAAAGGTTGATCTGAACCCACAAAACAAACAGGAGGGTTACCCTGTTTTTGTTAACTGTTCACAAGACTGCGCTCAGAGGTTGACACTTTGGGAGTAGAGGGCTGACCTGCTGAGTAGGTTTGTGACAGGTGGCACGTTTCTTGATATGAAGATATGCGTCCTGCATATGAAGGGACCATATCCAGTACCATTTGTGCAGGAGAGGAAACAAACCCTGGAGTGTTACCATGTGGAACTTTTTGTACTAGATGAGACTGAATTCCCTGAGGTCCAGAATGGGCCAGAGGTCTCCTGTGCATTCTGGAACCAGGAAGAAATGGGAGTAGAACCCCCTGCCCTGCTGGACTTCTGGTACGGGTTCTATGGCTCTTTTACTGAACAGGGACTAAATCTCCTCCCAAAGTACAAGGATGTGGTTGGGGGTAAGAAGGGACTGGAGGTCTCTCTGGGGGCCACTCTATGAGTTCCAGAGTGTGGCTGTGGTTTATGAGCTGCAGCAACCAGCTGTTGCTTGTGATCTCCGCCAACCCGTCTCGGTGCAAGGAGAACCAACCCCCTACCACCTCCACCAGATCTGTTGGGGGGTCAGGCTGACAAAGAGGCAGTAACTGGGGCCCCCCTTCCTCCTCTGGAGCCCTTGCTGAAGGAGGAGGTGGGCAGGGCTGGGGCAGCCTTACATTTGATTGGCTTGGAGGAGGGTCGGGGTCTGTGGGTAGTCCGACGAAAGGGCACCCATTGGTTGTGTAAGGAACATCGAATGTACCAACTGTAGGGTACGTCTGGAGGCTTTTAAGGTGGATAGGCTATTCTGAACATCAGCCCCAAACAATTTATATCCCCTGAAGGGAGCATTCAGGATGGACATTTGAACATCCTGAGCAAATCCAAACACCCTCAAGCAGGAGTGCCAGCGGAGGCATATTCTGAATGTTGCCATCTGGGCCAAAGTATTCACTGCATCGTAGGCCGAGCGCAGGAGGTGTTAGCGGGCATCTGCCCAACATTTGAGGGCCTGAAGGAGCTGTTGGCTAGCCGGTCTCTCATTTGACCATCTCCATGGTTTGATCCCACAAGGCATCCTGATATTGGATCATGTGGGCCATGTAATTAATGGTCCTAATGGCCAAGGTGGTGGAGGTGAAAGCCCACTTTCCAAAGTGGTCCAGCTTCCCGGATTCCCTGTCTGGGGGAAGGAAACTCAGATGTCTGAGCCATTTAGAGCAGCTATGCGCCATGTTGATGACCACTGAGTCACCTGCGGCTGTTCTCCAAAGAAGGGCTTACACACAGGGGCCCTGTATAATTTATTCGCCTTCCTAGGCATAGCTGGTATTAGGTTCGGGTGGTGCCAGGCAACCATGGTGGCATTCTCAAAGGTGTCAATCAATGGGGGGGGGCAATCAGAGGGGAAGAGTTCGGCAGATGGAGGTAGGTAGACAGCTGGCAATGGGAGGGGTCCAATTCCTCAGTTTTAAAACCCATGGCCAACTGACTCTAACGCATGACCCCAATGAATGACCGGTCATCTGGGGGAGACCGGGGTATGTATTTGAGGGTCTCTTCCCTATCAGAGGAAACCGTAGAGGGAGGGAAGGGGGAAGCCCCATCATCACCATCCTCACCGGACTCCTCAGACTTGTCAGGAGGTTGGAGGTCTGGGTGAGAACCTCCCTCTTCTCCTGGGCAAATGGGAGGTGTATAGGGTGCCTGCCGACATAGGACAGGGTGAGGATCCATGGGGACATCAGGTGCTAGGTCGGGACATGAAGGCCCTTGCAGGGCCGGGTCCTGTGGAGGGAGAAGCCACGCCTGCATGAAATCCCATAG
Organism: Neoceratodus forsteri; assembly: GCA_016271365.2. Classification (NCBI taxonomy): domain Eukaryota; kingdom Metazoa; phylum Chordata; order Ceratodontiformes; family Ceratodontidae; genus Neoceratodus; species Neoceratodus forsteri. The sequence goes on from JADMNL010000032.1 coordinate 63,672,748, forward strand.
AGACGCCAGCATCGACTGGAAGTCTACTGTCACCAATGTTGGGTAGCCTGGTGGCGTTAGCTGAGGAGGAATCAGCGCCTGTGGTGGAAGGATCAGTGCTGGTGTTGGCACTGGCTGAGGTCAAATGGGCGTGCGGGGGGAGAGGCCTGACTGGTGCTAGTGCCAGATGAGGAGAGGCTGGCGTCGCTGGGAGGGAAATGTTGGTGGTAGGCACCTCAGAAGCAGGCAAAGGTGACTGAGGGATGGCGGGGGTGAGGGATGCCAGAGAAGGCATAGGGTCCACGGCCGAGTAAGAGGTCACCTGCATGGAAGAGGGCGGTGGATAGGCAGAAGACCCAAACTTCACCAAACCCATGTCGGACTTAACAGAACTGGTGACGCCACCTGACTGCGGCCCTGCCACCAGTAGGGGCCTGAACAGCAGGGGCTGGGGGGGACTGCGAAGATCCCGACCCCAAAGAGCCTCCGTCCAAAAAGGAGAGGTTTGTGGGAGGCACTGACAAAGGTAGCCCTGAGGAGGAGAGGGCATGTGAGGCAGAAGAGGATGCCCCCAAAGAGGCAGCCGACCCCATCACGGCCTTAGGCTTATGCGGGAAGAAGACCAGGGTTTTTCAAGGTCCTTGTCCCAGTGCTTGTGTTTGCCACCAGATTTCCCCCTGGAGGAGGATTGTGACCCTGAAGACAGGGCCGGCAAAGAGGAAGAGCTTCTGGCCTGCAGCTCCTGTTCCATGTTGGTGACTTTCTGCTAAAAGAGGAATTCCTTAAGGACCCACTGGCAACAGCATCGAGTGGCCTGGCTGAAGCCTCTGCAGATGTCGTAGGCCTGGGTGTTGTGAGTAGGCCTGAGGCAGCAGACACAGGCAGAGTGGTCGCCTTCTCCAGGAGCTACGTCACACAAGCACACTTCGATTTGCAGGCCTGATTGGAAGATGAGGACAGGTCCGACATGCAAAAGAAATCATGGAAAACTCAAAAAACTATGGTGAGAAAAATAAGGGAAAAAATTAAAAGAAAATGGTGGTCGACTGAAGCTTGCAGTGGTCTCTGGAGGGTTGATATGTGTTAGTCTATGTCGGGAAAGAACTGAGGAGGGCACGGGGGTCACCCACTCTTGTAGGGTTGGCCGACATCAGAGGGTGACGTTGTATAGACTGCTAGCTAGAAAGTTTCTGGGTGGTCCAAGTGCCTTATGGCAGTAGTTTCATAGGTGTGGCCTGCTGCAGGAGATACCCTTGAAGTAAGATCAAAGCTACCAAGGTGGCCCTGTTCAGATGGAATGAGCTCTAACAGAGCTCTCCAACTACTGTCTTGCTAATGCATAGCAGTGGTAGATGCAACTGACAATCCAATTAGACAAGCACTGTTTAGAAACAAGAATACCTTTTGATTAGGATCAAAGGTGGCAAACAGCTGAGGGGCTTGTCAGCAGTCCTTGGTTCAAGCAAGGTAGAAGCTATGGGTTCTTCTAACATTGAAAGAATGCAGTACCACTGCCAGGTTCTCCAGCTTGAGGAAGAAAGCACTAAAGATTCGTTGAAGTGGAAACTTGACACCACGTTTGATAGAAATTTAAGATGTGTGCAGAGTACCCCTTTATCCCTGTGGAAAACTGTATTTGGCTCAGTCACTAGGGCCTGTAGTTCGGAAGTGCTGTGCACAGAGGTAATGGTCACTAGAAATACTGTTTTCCAGGTGAGTTACTGTATGTCACAGATGCTCACTGTTTCAAAGGATGTCGGCATGTATAGTACCAGGTTGTCATCCTAAATGGGAGGACTCTGAACTGGTAGTGGAATCCTCACCTCACCTAGACATTAGTGGGACCTTTTTTCATGTCAATTTTTCGTAGTTTAGATGGCCACTCGGAAATAATCAAGGCCACACACCACTCAACTAACAAAGACTTTGCTAGTTAAGTGGTGGCCTTGATTTGTTTCGAGTGGTTATCTGAAATACAAAAAAATAGTAAAAACGGTCCCATTAATGTCTATGGAACACGGCCCCACAGTCTCCATGTAATGACATCACAAAACGTGCTAGCACAGGGGCAGCTCTCACAATCAGGAAGTGGAAGGGATTGGCAGCTCGGCTGTATGGAGCAAAATTACGATCCCTTCCCACGAAAAAAATCGGGGCAGAAATAGAATAAAAGTCTGGCACCAGTTAAACTGGGGGCAGGTAAGGTCATTTATATTTTTTTTTGGCAGCTGGAATAAACAGCAGGAAAGGTGCTCTTTAAAGACTAAACAAGGAGGTAATTTTCAGTGATAAAAAACACAGGTTTTCATTTTTCATTGTTGGTCAATTTTAAATATTTCTACATGGCACATCAGTGCTTGACAGTAAAAAGGCAATCACTGGCTGTATCCCTGTAGTGATTAACTATGCCCTTTTTCAATGACATGTAAAGAAGAAAACTCAGGGTTAAAATATTTTGCCTGTTCTTTTACTGAGAGTACTTGCCACAATCAAAGTGGGGAGAAGTCTGAAGTCCAACTTCCCCTGATAAGGTTTCACTAGCACACCAGTGTTAAAAACAAACCCTGCCCATCTGGCAAATTCACGGCAGGTGGCATTTAACTTTACAAAGCTTTTGAGGGTGCAGCTTGGGCCTTGGGATGTCCATATAGAACTCTTCCTAGCATTTTTCTGTCAATGCATTGTACCTGTGAACTTCATCCCAAAAGGGGACTAGAGCGCCGCCTACTGACCCACAAATAAAGCACTAACATTTGAAAGCTGTGTTGAGTTCTTCACCAACCCCTGAACAACTGAGTTTGTCTTCTAAGCAGAAATACTTGTAATGCTGTTATCTCAATACAGTCATAACATATACAGTACAAATGGGAACTATAACCCTGACATTCGCACAACAGATCGCTGTCTAAATTCTTCTAGGCTCCCAACTACAGAATTTCAATGCTGTTGTACATTGAAACACATGCATGGGCGCATGCATGCGCACACACACACACACACACACACACGAACAAACTAATCACACAATTAGGGAGCATTTTGTAAATGCTGTAACTGCTTTCATACAGTGCCTATTATTGTGCAAAAGCAGCGCCAAGGCTCATAGTGGTACACAATATTTATTTCAATAACCAGCAAGAAAAATATTTAAAGAGTTAATCAGCCCATCCCAGCGATCATGTCAACAGCATGGACATTTCTAAGTTAACAGCACACTTGAAATTTATATAACCAAATGCAGACAAAATTCAAAACATAGGCTTTCTTCCCTTTCTGAACTTGTACATTTTTCAGACTGTTCAACACTTTCATTAGAGTCCCAGGTTCCCAGGTGGCCTGTCCTGATTCAAGGGGAACAGATTCACTAACTGGGTTTAAAATGAGCTACCGCCAAAAGTGCCTCAGGCACCGAACCCGCTGGAAGAAACATGACTTCCGACACCCAGAAAATTCCAATATTGTGTCAGTGCGCTTGATGGCGATATGCGTCACAGTCAGGCTATAACAGCAACCTGGCTTCAATATGACAATTATTTTATGGTAAGGGACAGACTCAGTGATGCAGACCAGCCCATGACCTTATTATCTTTTTTTTCTAGAGCCTTTTTCGTACCATGCCTGTCATTCAACAGTAACATAAGATGTCATAAACTTCACAACCCAGCGTTTAAGGAAGTCTCATTAGCAAAAACGTATTCTTACTAAACAAGAGTGCTTGACTTGCAAATTGCACCCAGTGATTCTGTATGTTCACTGTTCTGCTGTATTACTTAGAATGAAGGAAAACCCAGTGTACTCTGTTGCAAAAAAGGGGTACACAGCTCAGGACAAACTCCAAATACAATCCAAAGGAGTGCCTACACAACAGGAGTAAAGTGCAACAACAATTAATCTATTTAATAAAGTGCAAACTTACAAATGTCATCAGTACAAACAGCATCAAAAGGTCAAAGACTACCCCTTACGTAGTGGCGTGCACTCACCACACCTTCATTAGGGGGTGCTGCATACCTCTCCACCTTTTCTTACTGAAATGAGAAACAAAGAGGAACACTGACCCTCATAATGAGGGACACATCAGCAACCATGGAAATCACTGTGTTTACTTGTACAAAACTTATTTTTGATTTAACATCTTAGTGTAACCCCCCTGCAAATGGGGGTTCCCAAAAGACTTCCAGGAGCTTGCTTGAATGCTCCAAGCCTGAATGGTGTTTGGCATTTAAGCCATTTATCAGTGAGTGTTTTTAGAACCTCTGGTACTGTCTCTTTAAGAGCTGTCTGCTTGCAGACATAATTAGTTTGTATGGGGGACTGTGTGTTTCTTTGATTGAGTATCACTCAAGCTGCTGCCAATTCACTTCATTTTTGCAGTCACTAGAGTGCAAAGGGAACCTATCTGAAAGATGTAACTGTTTGCCAGAAATTATTTAGAGTAATAATGAAATTACAGTTTGTCTAACCTGCTTTCTTTGCAGTCAGAACTGTGTCTGCTAGTTCCCCATTCTAGTTTTGAACTGCTGAACTGGACCAATCAGTGTGGGGTAAGCTAGCTCTAAAATGGTGCCTTGGACGAATCAGAACTTGGACTCATAATCTGAGCCAGCCACAAGAGGATTGTATGGGCAGTGACTCTGGGAGATGTAGTTTAGACTTCAGTGCCTTTTGGACCAACAGCAGCAGTCTATTGTGAGTGACAGCCAATCCAGTCAAGAACTGGGAGGAACTCAAGGGAAGTGCCGGTTTTGTCGGTTGGAGTTTGAGTTGAGCTTTGGCAGTGAAGAAGGAAGGAGCCCTGTGCTTTTCAGTGTGCAGTTTTAGTCAAAAAGCGTGTAAGGCCCAGAGTTCCGGTCTGCAGCTTGTGTAACAGCTTGTTAGGACTGAATCCGTCCTGTAGAAAAGAATCAAAGGATCTCTGAAGAGTAGAAACCAGGCTCACCCTGTAGAAGACTGGAGGAATTGCTGAAAATTGCACTCGGTCTGTCAGAGACTGAATCTGCTGTGTGTTCTCCCAGGTATTGTGCAGTAATTGCGATCGGGATACAGATGCAGCCTGCCTGGTATAGTGCTTTCTTTTATATGGATGTGTGAAGAGGTTTGTGTACCTCAAGTGAGCCCTGCTGACATTGAAGGACCCTATCTTATTTGGAGGTCGTGGAGTACTAATTCAGAATTCGCTCCCTGTTAAATTGCCACATTAAATCCAAATGGAATTACTGTACTGCTGACTGTTTAATTCTCCTTTTCTCTGTGTGAAAGGGCCCTACCAGCTGCCGCAGTTTGGACTAGCCACTAGGGCTTGGGTACCCAGGGACAGTAACTGATGAGGATAGGCCTGTGCACAGAGCGCCAAATGAATTATTAGAGTGATAAGCTAATTAACCTGATTTCCCCTGTCCTTGTTATATCCCCCTAAATAAATCAGAGCTGCTTGTTTCAGCAAAGTTATACTGCCTGAGGTATTTGTCTATGTTAAAGTACTGTACTGTGATTGTTGCACTGTATCTCATTTCACAGGAGGTCCCAGTGCGGAACCAGACCTGGGGTAAGTGTATACTGTGAAGGTAATTCTGATATATTGTGTGGGCCACTAGTGGGAAGAAAGGGGGGTTGCAGAGGGCTGTGACCAAGTTAGTTTAACTATTGCAAACCCTGACCTCTGGGTGGAGGCACCCGCCATTGGATCCAGGCCCCTCAACCTGTTAGTGGCAAATCAGGCAGGGGTAGTAGCCCCGGGGATAGCGCCATCTAGGGGTTACATTAGAATATTATGGACTTCTATTTTAAAGTCAGAATTTATAGCACATTCTCTGTGTAGGTAGCACCTATTCCATTATGGACAGAGCAATTTTGAGGGGTGAAATGAGGGACATCCCTCATAATACTTGAAATACTATATAGTAGGTTGAATTAGTGCCCGATAACTTTCGCAGTAGGCAGCATGCTGTACCTATTCGAGTCCGCATGAATTAGCGCTCCTGGCACACTATGAATTACAGCATACTATGCGGTCATAATACAAGCACTCACCAGCCTTGTAATCAAGTGCTAATTGGTATCAGGTAGGGCATACCTTCTGGCAGATACACCTTAAATGTAAACAGTGAGCTGTGCACACAGATAGCCCAGTGTGATACAGTACTGTATTTGCTGGAGCTGATTTTAGTCTCTGTCTCTGAGCTACGAAGGCACTGCTTAAATGGATTCATAGCTCGCAAGTGAAAAGAAAGTACCCAGTGGAAATGAACAACTTTTCTGTGGCAGATTTTAGTGAGACTTCTGGTGTGGACATTTCTGTTACTGCCTTGGTGGTTAAGGAGCTGGCTGCTTGCCCTCCACCGTGTAAGAAAAGTAGCCCTGCCTCTTATGTGAATTACAGTGCTGAGACACAATGTATCAACTCGGCAAGTATGCCACAGAGCATGGCGTGAAGGCTGCCATGCATTTCCACCTCTCCAGGACAGGTGAATGAAAGCACGGTAAGGAAATTCAAGCTCGACTACCTCAATGAGTTTAAAAAACACTCCAACCTCGCTGCCATGTCACCTAGCCTTCAAAAAAAAAAAACCCACAGACATCCCATGCACCTGAAGTCAAACTTCGAAGACCAACTCAGAAAAACTGTAAAATCATTGCGTGCGGCGGGTGCTGTTGTGAATGCAGGTGAAATTCAAGCCATTGCTGTCGACATAGTTAAAGCAAATTTCCTACAGGCAGTTGCTGAAAATGGATATCTTAATTTATCCAGCAAGTGGGTCTTTTTTTTTTTTTTAAACAGAATGGGTGTTAGCTGCAGGAAGGGGACAAGGTAGCCTGCAACTCCCCAGTTACTTTCCTCAGTTAAGAGTAGCATTCCTGTGGAGGATTTCAACAGCCAGTGCCCAAGAACTGATCCCTCCCGAGTTGATTATCAATCTTGACGAGACAGGGGTAAATATGGTCCCTGTATCGGAGTGGACGATGGCCACAACGGGGTCAAAGCAAGTTTCCCTGACTGGCCTGGGTGACAAAAGACAGATATCGGTAGTACTGGTGTGTACACTGAATGAGGACATCCTGCCGCCACAGCTGATTTATAAGGGCAGAAGTGTGGCTAGTCACCGAAACCACAAGTTCCAAAATGACTGGCAGGTAACCCACAGTGAAAATCATTGGGCTAACGTAGAGACAACACAACAGTTTACAGACCATGTTCTCACCCCCATGTTACCAGCATGAAAGCTAAACTGACTTTACCAGACGAGCAAAAGGCGGTCATTATCCTTGATCTATACCGGATGCACACGATTGATGATGTGATAAAACATCTGAAGGAAAGCAGGCTAATCCCGGTGTACATCCCAGCCTCCTGTACGGATGCACTTCAGCCTTTGGATGTGTCCATTAACAAAATCTTTAAGGACTACCTGAAGGCACAATTCACCAACTGGTATGCTGGTCTAGTTTCAGACAAAACTGCTGCTGCTGCTTGTACCACAGAAGACCTTAACATCTACCTGTGCTTACAGACACTGAAGGAGCACCACGCTCGCTGGTTAGAGAAGAGCTTCAAGAGCCTGCAGTCCCATAAAGAGGATGTAATCATAGGGTTTCAGCAAGCCAGCATCTACACGGCACACCAGAACTGTCTGAATTAGTAAGTACAACCTTGATTAAATGAAAACAAATTACTGTTTACTGATCTCTGTTTTACTAAGTACTGTGGGCAGAGCAAGTGTAACTGGTGTTCCTGTGTATTCCACAGGCAAACACCAACAGCCATAGACAGCAGACTGAAAGTTGAAATGGCACCCCGAAGGTTAAAAGAGCTAACAGGAATGAAACGGACCCAGAAGGACCGAACAAAAAGATTTTTTTTTCCAGAGTTAAATAAATTAAATAGAGCACTCTATTCCATTTGACTGTTCAATACAATGAATTTGTGTTGCACACATACTAGTACTGTGTAGTCTGAATCATGTTGAGCACACGCTGTAGCCCTAAAGTCACATTCCGATTATATTCACATTCATTTTATTTTCGCTTAAAAAAGTCAATAGCGAAAACGGTGAAAATAAAATGAACACGAATATAACCTACTATACAATACTTTTAAATACTTTAAATATATTAATAGAGTGAACACAGAGGTTGTGTTCAGTCTGAAGGGGGAAGGGACCACAAGTGGTCACAGCCTGAAACTGGTTGGTGGGAAGTATAGAAGAGACCTAAGAAAGCGTTACTTCACGGAAAGGGTGTTGATGCCCTGGAATGTGATACCTGAGAGCTGGTATCAAGCGAATCAGTGAGAGATTGTAAGAAGAGAAGAGATAAGATACCTGGGCAGGGTACAGGTAGGGAGGGTAGAGTTCATGGGAACTCGGAATGGAAATCAGGGGAGGGATGGAAGGAAGGGACGCAGCAGCCATTACCAAGCTGTGAGCTGCATCTCGAGCAGACATGATACACCTTATGGCCTAATCTGCTGGCATTTTTGTATGTCTGTATAATCAGAGACAGCTGAGAGGTGTGGGGTGCTGTATTGCTTGGTTTTGTCTCTTACTGTTACATATTGGTAGAATGCCTTTACCTATGGTATCATGAGCACACACTTCCTCCTACTGCCCCCCCTCAAAGGATGGAAATGGAAATGAGCCAGCCAGTTCAATGTGCCCAGCTAACCAAAAAATAACAGAAAAGGGAGCGTTTTTCTTTTACTGGAAAACTAGTATCTTCCAAAGTTATAGTCTTCCACAGTATGCAAAATATAACTCCCTCCCCATTATTAGACTCCAATTCCACCCCTCTCCAATATTTCTATACAGTAATTATGTAACAAAAAAAAAGTTACTGATATGTTGGTATCTTGCATGGTGCAACTAGCCCATAACATCTTATTACTAAGCCCCCACCCAGTCCCCCAGAGGGTCATTTATCAGAAGTGCCCCCCAATTGCTTGGGGGGGCAATGGCATTCCAATTCCAGGGTAACTCAGTAGGTCCCTCTCCCTGTCTGGCAGCAAGCTGTTTATAAGTCACACTGCCATGTGACAGCAGCATCAAGTGCACCCAGGATGGGGGTTGATCTTGTGTCACTGATGATGCAAGGTCGCTCTTCTTCCCCTGTCCTTGTGCACACACTGTTCTCACTATATCTATGTAATAGATAATACACTACAGGACATGTGGTCGTGCTCTGATATACGCATGGCCTTGGTGTGCCTTGTGAGGCACAAGGTTGCAGGTCAAGCATGTTCATCCACCTAAGGTGTGCATATATTAGAGCATGACAACACGCACTGTAGTGGATTATCTGTCTTAGAAAATGTCCAGAAGGTTCAGAGGGATGAAAAGAAGTGCAGGCGTGCAGTCATTGTCGAATAATGCAGGGTCATGTGGTGTGTTTCATCCAATCAGGAGACTGGATTTTCACAGATTTTTTCTTAGCCATTTCATAATTACAAACAACATGCTGTAGGTTAGGGAGGATCACATGTATGCTCCATCCTACTGCTCCCCACTCCCTTTTCAGGACCCACCTGGAAATGAGATAGCCAACTCACTCTGTCTTCCTGATCATAAATTATAAATAAATAATTTGTGCTAATAGGTTCTGTAAGAAACAGTACATAAATCTTAAAGGACTGCTGTTTATTTAGAAATCAGCAATTTTTAAACAGCAATACAAAATGTAGCTTGGATAGCAACAGGCAAGCACTTAAAGCATTTTCGTTATAAGGCAAAAAAAACAAACAAACAACAAAAAAAAAACAACCTCATAACCTGCAAGTTATGTAAAGTACATAAAGTAACTGTTTAGACTGCAGCGTAAAAAACTAAGAAAGGTACAGCAAGTCAATGAAACACAAAACCAGGTGGGTACACTAAACAGTGTTTTTTTTTTGTTTGTTTTTGTTTTTTGTAATTTCTGTTTATGCCCCACTTCTAGCCTATTCCCCTCTGTTAATCACCCCAGCCCCATCACCTGCCTTCCCCAAGACTTAGCCCTTTCTCACACAGCTCCCATGGCATACCCCCATGACAGGGCCGAGGATCCAGTGGAGGAGGGTGCCTTTAGTTGGTGGTGTGAGGCCTGTGGGGACCAATGTTATCCTGCAGCGACTGGCAGTTTCTCAGTTTGCTCTTTTCCCTCAGGATGGTGGCACAACATGCCCCTGAGAACTCGCACAATAGGCATGCATAGGGAGCAAGCACTCACGTCTTCCTACCCACTGCTGAGCCTGGTTGCCACTCCACCCATGACAACACAGGTGTTGGTACCACAGCAGCCTGGGTCACCCATCCTGAGAACAAAAGCATCTTGTGAGATGCTCAAGCTTCCACCCCCAGTGGCCCTCTGGCAGCCCAAGTCCATTCCAGAACCCAGGTCCCTTGTACTGTGCCAACAGGCTGGCCCCAAAACAGTATAGTTTAGTGCCATGAGACAGTGGGTAATATTTGTCATTAACTACCTTTATGCAGGTTATCAAGTGGTTCCAGGACTCCTCTCCGGAAAGACGCCATGGGGTCCTGAACACATGACCGCAGGCTGAGCATGCTTTGTAGGTGTGGCTCTCGAAGCAGTTGCTCTCGATAGGCGACCAGTTGCGGTGAGCGGCACAGCAGTGCCGCTACATTGTGTACAAACTCCGGCACCAGACAAGTGTAGGCATTGTCCGCCTGGCAGTAGTGATATGCAACAACCTGAGGAAGGAAACATAAAAAAGGGCATCAGCACAAAAATGAAGATGTATATTTGTACCTGATATTCTGCTGACAGTCAGGCCCTTATAAGACTAGATGTTAACTATTTTAGACCTGCTGCAGCTGAATCAAGCTGGAGACAGCGTGAACTAGCTCTACAATTATCTTGGCTGCTACTGAAAACAACAAATCAAATTGCATCCATTGCCGGAGAGTGGACATGTCAACAGTTAACCAATCTGGTCATAGTGTCCTGCACTTCATTAAGAGCTGCTTTATTCCAAGCTCAGTTTCACTGCACTGGCTGAAAATATTGTAACAAAAAATAGGTTACTCACCTACAGTCATAGTTCTAAGAGAGGTATACAGTTAACATCCATACTCTGACAGTTCCACTGGAAGTGCTGCTTCATCGGACAGCTTTAAAGAGCTGGTGACACGTTCAGAACTTTAACAAAACAATTTTTAGGCACTGTCCAGCTTGTATTTCCCATTAGTTCTGTATTCCTCCTCCCCATTATTTAGTAGTGAGGTCATTTGCATGGAAACATGATCTTTGCTCCTGAAGAGTTCATCTATTCCTGCTGCTTTCTCCCCATCTGAAGTCCTAGAACACTGCTTGTGACCTCACAGTTACTCCCATGGCAACAGATTGTGATGTCACAACAGAGGATTATGACTTCAAGTAGGGAGTAAGCTGTAGAGGCAGATGAACTCCAAATAAAATCTAAGGAACAACAATCATATATTCATACACATTTCTTTAGTAATAAATTATGGAAAGAAGAAATATATAAAATATAAATGGAATGCAAGCAGAATTGTACCTAATTATTATGTTTTTTTTTCAGGTGTCAGTAGCTCTTTAAGCTAAGCTCCTCCCACCACCTGGGTGGTATATCCCTAAACTCCATCCCGTGACGTCAGATCTTTGCACACTGCAAGCAGGGATCCATGTGCCTCTTGCCAGGGGAGGCCAGGTGGGTTGTGTGGATGTGAACTATATACCATTCCAAGAAAGTACTTACCATAATGGTAGATCTTCGAGAGGATTGCAGGTCATACACTTGGAAAACATCCACCAGAGGGTGCTCTTTCATGGTAACTTTCACCAGCAGTTGTTGACTGGGGGCTGCCCATGATGACGCCAATCCATGCATATAATTAAATACATGGGGGCGCTGATGAGCAGCTAACTGAATGGACGTGTTTTCCCACGCTGCTCTCTCCAAACAGCCTAAAATTAGTATTTAAACAAGAAAAGTGCTCCTAAGTCCGTGGAAAAAAGAACCTTGCAGTATAAGAAGGAAGGATAGATGAATATCTCACCCGGGCTCATCTAAAAGCCAAAGGATCGCGTCCAAGAATGCAAAGAAAGGAGGAGAGAATGGAGGCCAAGTTTTGCTGTCGGCGGCTGAGGTTGCCGCTTTGGGGAGAGAAGAAATGGCAGGGCAGGTCATTGCAGCTAATAAAACTCAAGGGAAATTAGACTTGAAACTTCCAAAAATACATGACCAACAAGTGGTACAAGGCGGAGACGAATACTCGGAGGAGATAGAAACAGGTCTCGCATGTTGAGATGGAGTTATTGGCAGCCTGGGCAAATAGCAGCTCGCAAAAGGAACTAGCCGCACTAACAGAAGCATTCGACTACCAAGAAAATTACAATCGACACTTGAACCTGCAGCTTAGAGGTTTACCAGAGGGCATGGATGGAAACAGCACAATCAATTTCTGTGTGAGGGTGCTATCAGAGTTATTGGGCCTCCAACCCGCGAAGGGGAAGTTCAAATTGGAAAGGGGGCAGTGATGCCCAAACCACTTCGGGATCAGCCACCAAGGCAAATAATATTCTGATTCCATCATTTTCAAGATAGAGAAATGATGCTGAAGGCTTTTCGGGAAAAAGGCACAGTGGAGTATGAGGGGCATCGCATATACCTGTCGCAAGACTACTCGGCCCGACTGCTTAAAAGGAGAAAACTGTTCAACAATGCAATGCTGCAACTGAGAGAACATCAGATCAAGAACTTCCTAATATACCCAGCTACCTTAAAAATCAAACATGAAGGGGCAATGTTCTCGTTCTGGGAGGTGGAAAAGGCTGAGGAGTTTATTAGAAATCTGAAGCAGAAACTGCGTTGAGAAGGCAGGATGAGAAACTCACGATATGTGGAATGCTAAGATGATGGAAAAGAGACTATTAATGTTTTGTTATAGAACTTTAATTTTGCGGTTAATTCCTGAGGAAGAACTGAGCTGGTGAGAAGAAGAAGAACTGTGCTGGAGAGAGGAAGATGTTTTCATTATGTGTGATCGATGATGGAGAGGGGACTAAATGGACCCACCCTCCCACCGGACTTCCCTGATATGCGTGGAGCGGACTTGGACAGCCTCCAGATGGTGGGACTCGAGCTATAAGGAAGGGAAAAGCAGGAAAGTAAAGGACTAAAGGAAAGGAACAGGCTGGTGAAGTGGCAAACCTGCATGGGTGAAGGTAGGAGGGCGGATGGGGAAGAGGGCCTAGCACAATGTTTTTCCTTGGCGCAGCCTAGCCTCCCTGCTGGCCCTAGCTTGTAGCCTCGAAACATCCGTTTGGAGAATTCGATTCCATGACTGCGGGAAGGGGGTTGGGGGATAGTGAAATGCTGTGATGGCGGGGGAAAAGGGGGGGAGGAAAAGAAAAATGAGGGGTGAACATGATTTTAAAACTGCAAGAGGAATATAGTATAAGTATTGGGTAACTGGACGAGGGAGGAAAGGTAAAATGGCTGTGGAGGGAGCGTGTGGGAACATCTATGTCAGCATAGAGGGATGAGGCAGACACTCGAGTCAGGGGGACTATTAGTGTCTAACGGAGTAGAAGGGGAGCAGAGGGGGGAAGGAGGAAAAGGAGTTATGGGGAGAGATACAAGGGAAGGGAGCAGAGGTGGCAAGTATTTGGGGCAGCAAGAACAAAGTGCTGAAAAGAAGATGGTATGAGATGTGGGCCAGAAGGGAAGAAGCTGACGAGCGAAGGTGGGTAGGAAAACAACAAGTTTTGGGGGGGAAGAGGGGGGTTTGGGGAGGAAGGGGCACAAACTGGGGGATGTATAAAGTTGAATGTTAAAATTGATGTTAATTTGGAGTATGTTGGAAGTGTTGTTTTTCTTAAGTCTTTTATTTAAAACAAGGTGCAACCAAAGATGTTACATGTGTGTGACAGAGATGCTATTTTTCAAATTTAGAGATCTGAAACTGAACAAAAACATATACATCAATGGCTGGAAAGCAGTCTGTTAATGTGACTGCCTGGAATGTTCGGGGCATTGTGAATCCAGTAAAGAGGTCCATGCTGCTAACGGCACTTAAAAGAGTGGGAACTCAGATAGCACTGTTACAGGAAATGCACCTGATGGAGAGGGAGCATGCCAAATTGGCTCGAGGATGGGTAGGGAAGTGCTATGCGGCATCAGCTCTGGTGCGTAAGTGAGGCGTAGCCATTTTGGTACATAAAGCCCTCCCACTGGAAGTACAGAGAGGGTGGTAAGGGATACAAAAGAGGGCAGGTATATTTTCATATCTGGCACATTGGAAGGGGAACAGATAACGTTGGGCTCGGTGTATGCCCCCGCAGTATATGATCAAGGATTCTACACCTCTTTGCTGGATTTACTGGTCCGGGAACAATTTCAGGGTTTAATAATGGGAGGGGATCTGAACTGGACAATGGACCCAAAAATGGATCACTCTGAAGGGAAAGGGAGGGACTCAGGTGGTATGCGGCAATGGCAAGAGGGCATGGCGGAATTAGACTTAGTGAATGCTTGGCCAACTGCAAATCCTGGGGTTAAAGAATATACCTTTTACTCAAATCCCCACAAAACGTGGTCGCGGCTAGACTATCTTTACGTCACACGAGAATGGTACTCCCAAGAGAGATATTCGGCATGGGCCGATACATATATCAGATCACGCAATGGTTGTGATGCATATCCAAAGAGCAGGGAAGCAGGTGACACCCCCTACCTGGAAATTTCCCACATACATGGCCCAGAATGAGGAATTTAAGAAATATCTGGAGGAAAGCTGGGACTTTTTTATGGAAACAAATGATACAAAAGAGGTCTCTAGAGATACACTTTGAGAAATGGATAAGGCATATATGAGGGGTAAAATTATAGAATATATGTCACGTATGAAGAAGAAGAGGCAGAAGCAAAGAAAAGAGTTGGAAAGGTGGCTAAAAACACTGGAAGAGAGGGTGGCACGGGGAGAACAAGGAAAGGCAGTCCGTTCACTGGATATGGTAAGGGAGGCTCTGAATGCGCATTTGAGAGCAGAAGCAGAAAAAACGGGAGTATTCAATAAGAGATACATATTTGAGAGGGGGAATAGGCCAGGCCCAATGTTAGTCCGCCTCATGAAAGGAGGTAAGAACATGGGTAGAATAATGGGGGTTAAAGATGAGCAGGGAAGATGAAGGGAGCCTTTAGATACTTCTATCACCAGCTATACCAGTCGGAAGGAGCAGGCAACAGGGAACGGATGCTGGAGTTTCTGGGGAAAATTAAAATACCGATGGCCAGTCAGGTGCAGAGGGATAAATTAGGGCAACCAATAACAGTGGAAGAGGTGATAAAGGCGATTCAAAAGCTGCAGAAGGGGAAAGCTAGTGGACCGGATGGCTACCCGGTGGAATATTATAAGCTGATGGGAGCCCGGAGTGCGAGATTACTAGTAGAAGTATTTCAACAAAAGGGAGAATTGGGGGAGATTGACCTGCCAGATACCTATTAGGATGCAAACATATGCCTTATACTTAAAGAAGGGAAAGACAGTCATGTGCCTCTTATAGGCCAATATCGCTTTTGAATTGCGGTCAAAAATTTTGGCTAAAGTATTAGCTAGCAGATTAGAGATCCTACCGGAACTACTTCACCCAGACCAAACTGGATTCATCAAAGGGCGACACTCGTATCATAATATGAGGTGGCTGCTGAATATAGTATGGAAGGTGAACAGAGGAAAGGAAGATATAGGGATTCTGTCAGGAGACGCTGAAAAAGCATTTGATAGGGTAGAATGGGAATACCTATTCAAAGTGACTGGGAGATTTGGTCTGGGTGAAGTATTCCTGAGATGGATAAAAGAGATGTACAGGGGACCCCGGGCGCAAGTGTCAGTGAATGGCAGCATATCAGAAAAGTTCAATCTGGGAAAAGGCACAAGGCAGGGGTGCCCCCTCTCCCAACTACTGTTTGCAATGGCGATTGAGCCTTTAGCTGTAGCTATAAGGGAAAGTGGTAGGATACAGGGGGTGGGGGAGGGTAAAAAGCAGCACAAACTAGCGCTGTATGCAGACGACATGCTATTGTTCCTGAAGAACCCAAGCCAATCGGTGCCCCCTTTATTAGAGTTGGTACAGGAGTTTGGGATATTTTGGGGGTATAAGATTAACTTAGGGAAGTCGGAAATAATGTGGCAGGTAGGCTCAGGGAACGAGGTGAGGCAATGGGGGTTAAAAATGGTGGGGACAGGACTGACATACCTGGGGATTCAAATGGGTAAATCTCTGGGGTCCCTATACAGCTTGAACTACACCAGGTTGATTAAAACCATAGAGGCAGACCTGAGGAGATGGATGCAGCTGCCAGTGTCCTGGCTCAGCAGAATAAATCTTATAAAAATGAATGTGCTGCCCAGGATACTGTATTTGTTACAGATGTTGCATATGGGTTTGAATAAAGAGGATATCCATAGGCTGGAGAGGGCCTTCTCTTCCTTCATTTGGAGGGGGAAACACCCAAGGATAAGCCTGGAAAGACTGAAGGAAAACAAAGAAAGGGGAGGGCTAAATTTCCCAGATTTGGAAAATTATTTCCTGGCTATACAGCAAAGATATGTGGCAGACTGGATATACAGGCCAGAGGTAGCCAGTTGGGTTGAACTGGAGCAAGGGACGGCTAAGGGCAGGATAACGGCACATCTCCACAGTAGGGGATTGAAGGCATATAGAATGGGGAAGGAAGTTAATCCCTTAGTAGTATAGGTACTCCTAGCTTGGAGGATGCTCAGGAGAAGAGGGTAGATACAAAGTGAGGAAACGCTATTGCTACCGATTGCAGGCAATCCCTATTTTTTGCCAGGGTTAGAAGACAAAGGTTTCTGGAGGTGGGAACAAAAGGGAATACTAAGTGTAGGACACTTACTGGTGCGGGGACAAATTTGCTCTTTGCAAGCATTACAGGAAGTGGTAGGAGGGAGTGGGCAAAACAGGTTCAGGTATCTGCAAATAAGGGTATATATGGGAAGTTTGAGAAAAGAGAATAAGGGACTATATGAGATGGACCCAGTAGAAGAAATGATCTATCAGGCTCAGAACAAGGTGAAAGGGCTCACTGGACGGCAAACGAAGAGAGGGAAACAAATGCTACCAGACAGGACCATGAAACCCAAATGGCTATGGGAAAGGGATCCAGGTAGACGTATTACAGAAGAGAACTGGAATATGCTGCTCCCTATGCACTCAGGGATTATGATCTGTAATTGATACAAGGAGGCATACTATAGATTCCTTCACAGACTGTATCCCCCCGTAATTGTGCATAAGGCACACCCTGAGGTGTCGCCGTTGTGTGGGAGGTGTAGTAAGGATAGGGGAACGTATATACACTGTTTCTGGACATGTTCAGTGCTGCAGAAATACTGGAAGGAGGTGGTCACTGAGGTAGGGAGGCATGCGAGTAGAGAACTGCCACTGGACCCCTTGCATTGCTTATTTGGGGTGGAGGTGGGAGAGGAAGAGGAATGGGTATTATTACCCAGGTGGATAAGGATCCTATATGTACTGGCTCGGCATGGGATTCAAAACACGTGGGTTTCGCAGATCACTCCAACTGTACAGATTTGGTGGAGGATGGTTTTACAGGCTTTGGGATTGGAGAGACTGACTTATAAAATGTGGGGGAGAGAAGAAGGGTTTACCAGAAGCTGGGCCCCGCTCCTAGCATCTCTGTTGGTGGAAGAGAGTTGGATCTTAAGGGAAAGCTTTATAAATCAAGGAAATGGAGACAGGAGGAGGGGTGACCGTGGCAGTGGTAAAGAATGATTAATGGGTAGGGAGATATGCCTGGGTAAAGGAAAAGGAAGGGGAGAAGAGGGACTGGATTAGGAGATATGTGAAAAAAAAGAAAAGAAGCATATGACAATGATTAATTGGATACACCATATATCTTAATGTTATTTAATTTAATATAATTTAACTTAACATAATTTTATTTTTAAGTTAGTATAGCTAATTTACTCCTGTGTGTTCATGTTTATAACTGATGTTATAAGTTTCAGAAAGGAAGTGTAATGGTCCGATGTTAAATCAGTTTGTTGAATGTTTTAAATGTTTGCTGTTTGAAGAAAAAGCAAATAAAAATATTATACAAAAAACCCCAAAAAATAAATAAATACATAGGAGGCCCCATGCAGCCTCAGTTCTTGACGACAACCAGCTCGTGGAAACAGGGACACGAGGAGGCCTGAGGCATGCCAGAAGAGCGATGAGAACAGAAGCAGAAGATGGCTGTCCCAGAGAAGGAGGGGGAAGGCGGGTGGGATCGTGACCTGCTGCAAGAGATCCTCTCCAAGATCTACCATTACGGTTAGTTTGAAACTGTATTATCTTCTTCGAGGGTATCTCTTGCAGCAGGTCACACACCTAGGATGATCCCCAAGCAGTTGAGCAGGAAGGGTGGTTAGGAGAGGAGTCCCTGGAGAAGGGCGCGGCCAAAGGCGGGTAGCAGTCTGGAGGCCATGTCAAGACTGTAGTGTCTAGTAAACGTATGGACAGTAGACCAAGTGGCAGCGTCACACATATTGGTTATAGAAACACCCCTCAAGCATGCTGCAAAGGTAGAGACAGCTCTGATGAAGTGTGTGTGCACAGAACCAGGGAGAGGCTTGTGATATTTGGTGTGGCAATAGGTGACAGTGTGCAATCCGTTGGACAAGGTTTGTTTCATGATGGAGTTGTCCTCCTTTCTAGGAGCAAAAACAACAAAGAGTTGCTGGGATCTGTGGGAGGGTGCAGTGCGAGCTATGTAGTAACACAAGATGCGGTGCACATCCAAATTGTGGAAAAGGGTCTCTCCCGAATTCGTCTGATCAGGATAGATGACAGGTAAGTGTATGGACTGGTTCAGTGTGTACTCTGAAACCACTTTAGGAAGGACCTTGAGATTTCTGTGGATGGATACTCTGTCCTTATGAAAGACAAGTTAAGGCTCATGGTACATGAGGGCCAAAAGTTCCGAGATGCATCTCGCCGAGGCGATAGCTACCAGGAAAAGAGTCTTCCAAGCAAGGAAGCACATCTCACAGGTAGCAGCTGGCTCAAACAGAGACAGAGTGAGCTTTTCCAGAACAAAATCGAGGTCAAAGGGCAGAATCAGATTCCAGACAGGGGGCTTGAGACGCAAAAAAACCCGAGAAACAGCCTGACAAGGTCTAGTTGGGTGACCTGCCGGTCTCCGATGGGTTCTTGGAAGGCCGATATAGTGGTCAACTGCACTTTGATAGAGAAATAGCTTAAACCCTGATTGAACAGGGTGAAAAGATAGTCCAAGATGTTAGTGAAAGGGCAGGAGTAAGGATCCAGGCTTCTGTCGGCACACCATATGTCAAAACATTTCCATTTGACAGCATGTGTTTTTCTGGTAGAAGGTTTCCTGGAGGCCAGAAGAATCGTGGCCACAGAGGAAGAGACATCATGTTGAGTTATAAAGATGTTCTCAGAAGCCAAGCATGCAGATGTAGGGATTTGAGATTGGGATGGGTCTGCATGAGCAGACTGAGTCAGACAGGAAGGGGAAGGGGTCAAACGGGAAGGGGAGGGGATCCGTTACTGACAGTTACTGGAGGAGAGAGAACCAGATCTGTCTCAGCCAAAATTGGGCGATCAGAATCATAGAGGTCCTCTCCAGCTGGAGCTTGAGTAACACTTGTTGAATGAGTGGAACTGCAGTGTCAGTGGCTCAGCAGGTTGCACACTCTCCTCTGAGGCCGGAAGATTAGAAGGCTGTGGGTTTTATCCCCACACCAGGCACTTTGATTAAATCCCAATACGGACACTGTGGTGCAGCATGAAGGAGGTGCTGCACTCCTGAGGTGCCATCTTTCGAAGGAGACATTAAACTGAGGTCCCATCTGCATGTTCTGGTAGTAGTTCAGGTGGATGTTAAAAAAAAAATCTCTTGGCACTTCTCAAAAAGAGCAGGGGAATTTCCCTGGAGTCCTGGCCAAATTTCCCCCATTTGCTTAAAAATACCACCAACACCTTAATCTGGTTCAATGTCAGTTGGCATCCATCTGTATCCGCCTCCCCCAGGACGAGGCTGAAAATAGGCAGAATTGTCTAGTCCTCCATTCCCAGTCAACAAAAACTAAAATAAATAAGTGGTACTGGCAGAAAGGCATATAAGAAGTACCCATGCCAGGAGAGAGACATGGTGTCCATGGATTTGCCAACCAAGTTTGGGATGATCAAGCAGTATTGACGTAGTCTTTGATTGTCCGGAGAGGTGAACAGATTGACATCTGGAGTCCCCCCCAGTTGGAATATGTCTTGGAGAACCTCCATTGCCAATGTTCACTTGTGGCCCTGTGCAGGATGGCTCAGTTGATCCGCAACTCTGTTTGGGCTCCCGGAATGTGGACTGCTATCAGATGAAGGTGAGAAAAGAGGGCCTCATGCAAAACCTTTGGAGCCTTGCGACGCAGAGCTTGTGACTGTGTGTCCCCTTGTTTGTCGGTGTAGAACACTACGCAAGTGTTGTTTGAGGGGAGCAGCAAGGGACCAGGGATAAGGAATGGCTGGAAGGCCTGAAGAGCCAGACGAATGGCCCGCATCTCAAGAATGTTGATGGGGAGGGATGCTGCATCTGGTCCCCAATGGCCCTGCGTTTGATAAGGGCCAAAACAGGCACCCTAACCCAGGATGGAGGCATCCGTCGTTAGCGTTTGGGAAGGGGGAGTGGACTGAAAGGGTATGCCATTCTGGAGACGTGCAGGATCCAGCCACGAGGAGAGGGCCACCCAGAGGGCTGAGGTCACATGAATGGAGTCTTTGAAGTCCCCAGCTTTTGGTGCCATTGGCGACAAAAGGCCCACTGAACCGGTTGCAAGTGTAAACGGGTATACGGCATGGTGGAAATGGCAGCTACTGGAAGAGCTCCAGGGTGCATGTGAAAGAGTGGAGCAAGTTGTCCTGAGACAGGGCTTTTATAAGCCAAACATCTAAGTATGGCAACACGTAGTGTCTGCTGCGACAAAGGGCCACGGCTACTACCACCATAAACTTTGTGAAGACCCTGGGGGCCAAGGAAAGACTGCAGAATTGGTAATGCTGTCCCCAGAGTTGGAACTGAAGGTGCCGTTAAGGGCCACATGTATTCTGATATGAAGGTATGTGTCACTCATGTCTAGGGTGCATAGCCAGTCTCCTTGGTTTGAAAGAGGCAAGACTGTTTGCAGAGTGACCATGCAGAATCTCTTGTACTGGATGAACCAGTTGAGATCCCGGAGAACCAGAACAGGGTGGAGGTCACCCGTGCGCTTGGGGACCAGAAAGAAATGTGAATAAAGGCCCTCACCTAGCTCTGTTTGAGGCATAGGTTGAGACGCCTACTTTTGAATCAGAGTGGAGTTCAACCAGCAGAACAGAAACAGGTTTTGGTGAGTACAAAAGCTCCCGAGGCAAGTGCGGAGGGGGAGTGGCTGTGAGCTCCAGAGTATGGCCCGTAAGACTAATTTGCAATACCCAGTCTTCTGTTGTAATCTGTCTCCAGGCCTCTAAGTGGAGAGAGAGAAACGGACACCCACTGCCTCTGAGGCCTGCGGAGGATGGCCGGTGAGGCTGGTGGAGGAGTCAACAGGTAGTAGTAGCAGCCGTGGTAGGGGCGGCTCTGCTGCCTTTGGTAGCCGAAGCAGAGACACCACCAAGAGGCTGGGCCGGAAGCTTTCTGGTTGGTTGACGGGCTGTGCCTTTCTGGCAGGATGCACGATGACACTGAAAGGATGGAAATGGCCATCTTTGAGAAGAAGACGGCTGAGCATGGTACATAGTGTGGACCATATGAAGAGTACGGCCAGAGGCCTGTAAATCTTTAAGGATGCCTTCTGTTTCTATGCCAAATAGCATGTGCCCACTAAAGGGAGCATTTAAGATGGACTGTGGTACATCGGGTGGAAAACCTGAGACGCAGAGCCATGGATGGTACTGAAGGGGAATACCAGCAGCTGAGGCACACGCAGAGGTGTCAACGGCATCGTATGCAGCATGGAGAAGATGCTGAGTGATCCTGGCACCCGTCTTAAAGGGGAAGTAGACATTGCAGGGGTCTCTCAAACTGTGAAAGCCCATAAAAAGATATTTCAAATAGGTATGGAACTTCTTTATTGATGTCAAGAGTCCTGAGATATGAATATCTAAATACTCTGTAAATCAAAAAAAGGCAGCAGCCATTTCATGAGACCCTGAGACAAAAAGTGATGTCACTGAGGGGCAAGTTGTAATTAACAATATAGAGCTGGCCCCTTAGTGACATCACTTCCTGTTTTAAGATTACATGAAATGGCTGCTGCTTTGTTTTGATTTACAGATAATTTGATATTCATATCGCAGGACTCCCGACACCTACAGCTAAGCCTACTACTTCTTTTGAATGGTCTTGTCTTGTGCTTTCACAATTTGAGTGACCCCTGCATTGTTTGCTTCCCCTTTAAGGGTAGCTAGCAATTGGTCAGTGTCTGTGGATTAGGGAACCTTTGCTGCTACTTCAGAGGTGGCATCCCAAAGGGTTTTATGGTACTTGAGCATATGCCCCATAAAGTTCAGGATACATATGACCAGGGTGGATGAGGCATATACTTTTTTCCCCCATCAAATCCAATTTTCTGGACTCCTTGTCAGGAGGCAGAGTACTCAAGTGTTTGGGACGCCTGGTCCTATCATGTGCACCATTTATTACTACAGAATCCACCTGCAGAGTCATTGCAAAAAAGGGGTGGTCAGCCTGGAAAGGCGATCCGTCTTCTTAAAGGGAGGGGCCATGTAAGGATGGTGCCAAGCTGCTGAGATGGCAGCCTGACAGGCCTGGATAAGTGTAGGGACCACAGTGGTCGGGTCCTCCAGTAAGTCCAAATATTCAGCCAAGTTTTGGCATTGTTGGTCTTGTTCAGTGGTTGTGAACCCCATGACTTGCTGTAACTGGGTCGTAATTTCTAAGAAAATGGGGTCATCTAGAGGAGAGCAGGGAGTATAGAGCATGGGATCCTCCTGCACTGAGGATGGAGGAGAAGTGCTAGAGGTGTATGCACCCCATCTTCGTCAACTGGGTCCTCTTCTTCCTCCTCCATACAGTCCAAATCCTCCTCCTCCTCCATGGTCGGGAAGGAGGGAGGAATGGGAGTCTTATGGCTAACCATCTTTCTGGGAGGGGACAACGGAGACAAGGGGGGTAGGGGGAGGCCGTTGCATAGCCTGCATGACTTCCAACCCTGTTTGGACCACAGAGGCAACATCGACTGTGGGAGCCGTCAACAAAGCCAAAGAGGAAGAAGGAACCCTCGTGGACCCCATGCGAGAAGGGGACATCACAGAGGGGATCGGGCTGGGCTGTGGACAGAGCCGAGAGCCCGAAGCCTGAGAAGCAATGCCCAATGCCTGAACCAACGAGCCGCAATGGAAGATGGGCTGCGACGGTGGTGGCAAGGCCGGTAAGTCTGTCGAGGCCAAACCCTGACCCCATGCAAGAGGGTCGAGAAAGGGCTGAAAATGGAGATGTCGATGAATGCCGAAAAGCAGAGGTCGTCAACGAAGGACCCAGTCCCATGCTGAAGGCATGGGCCATTGACGAATGTCAAATAGAGGTTGCCGATGAAGGACCCGGTCCCATGCTAGAGGGACGGGTCGTCGATGAATGTCAAGCAAATGTCATCGATGAAGGACCCGGTCCCATGCTGGAGGGATGGGTCGTCGACAAGCGTCAAGCAGAGGTCCTCGACGAAGGACCCGGTCCCATGCTGGAGGGATAAGTCATCGACGAGGGTCAAGCAGATCCAGTCCCATACTGGAGGGATGGGTTACCGTCGAGTGTCAAGCAGAGGTTATCAATGAAGGACGAAGAACCCAGGGATGGGCCGTCAAAGAGAACCAGTATGTTTTCATTTTTTGCACTGGAAGGATAGACTTGAGCCGTTGATGAGCGACCTGAGGTGGAAGCCCTCGACAGTTGGTTGAAGTCCTGGCGATGATGACAGGATTGAACGTTATGGGCAGCTCCCAGACACCAAAAATAGAGAAGTGGTTTTCGAATCTGTAGATCTTTCTTCCACAACAGCACTGGCAGAAAAAAAGAATCCGAACTGGACATAAGCAGAAACAAAAAAAAGGAGAACTTTCCTCGTCGAAGGTAGTCCCGACACACTTGTGACAAAAGCAGAATGTGAACTCAGCTGGGAGATGGCGGAAAAAGAACTGAGACCATTAGGGGCCACTCATGTAGTTATACATATGCATGGACTGAAATCATCGTGAGCGGCCCCCAGTCAACACTGCTGTTGAAAGCTACCATGAAAGAGCGCCCTCTAGTGGATGTTTCCCCAGTGTATGACCTGTTGCAAGAGATACCCTCGAAAAAGATCTATGGTTACAGGCAAGTAACCAGTTTTTCCAGGGGTGTGGATTTAGTTCACTATCCACACACTGGCAGACTCCTAGCTGTTCTCCGGGAGGAGGGGGAAGACGCACACCCCTGTTTGGTGAACAGAGAACCAAAGTCCCTAAAGCAGCATCCTGACACTCAAGGTCAATAATTAAAAAGCCCCTGACCTCATTGGGACAACTTAAAAAAAATATAATATTTAGACACAATCCATCTTATATTTTATGTTTCTTTCTGTAATTGTTGCCCTTATTTCTTTATTGCTAAGGGCATTTGCATGGTAACAGGATTTCTGTTCTATCTTCCGTGGCTGCTTGCCTACACCTGACATCACAATTCTGTTTATGACACCACAGTCTGTTGCTGTAGCGATAATTATGATGTCATAAACTGGGATTATGATGTCAGGTGTAGACAAGTTGCCAGAGAAGATGAAGTCTAGAGGACAGTGATCCTGTTTTCATGAACCTGTCATCAGTAATAATGAAAATGGGGGACATAATTGCAGAAAATATAAGAAATATAAACTAAGCTGTGTCTGCATTGTGTCTTACATTTTTTAAAGTTATCCCAATGGTGCCAGAAGCACTTTAATGGGAATTACTGACTTCCAGGTAGCAGGCCTGCAGATTTCCTAGATCGGGATGTCCCTGGAAGCAGCCACCGAGGCAGCAGTATGTCTGGTGGACGAGCTCTAAGCCCTACAAGAGGCTACCTAGCAGCCAACTTATAGCAGAGATTGATGTAGGATGTGATCCACCTGCTAATCATCTGCTTTGCTGCCAGTCTGCCAGGCACAGCTTCAGTGTATATGACAAAACAATGCCAGTTCCATGTCGCCAAGTGAAGGGGTTCGCTCGGCACGTTGGTGACCCGGGTTCGCGCCCCAAACCCGGGTACCAGCAGCAGAGACTGGCAGGAGGGACCCAGAGTGCCCACTGGACGCTTCCCTCCCGGGGGAGTGGGTAGGGCCTTGGCACCAGGAGGCAGAATAGAAGTCATGCTAGGAGGCATGTAGCCTCGACACGCCCCTGCACGTTCCAGCCTCAGGTTGCCGTCCCTATGCAGGCCCATTCAGGGGTACAGTGGGTGGGCAGAATAGCAGAAAAAGCCTCCTGACCGACCGGATGATGGCCACCGGTCCCTGGTGCGCCACGGTAGCCCAGGATAGCCTGTGCTGATCCCCTGCTGGCCCCCAGGCTAACTGGTTGTGCCTAAGGGCACTTCTCCCCTGGAGGGGGGAGGACCCACCCGACGAAGGGTTACATCGGGTCACCCAGGACCAACAGTAGCAGGGGCAGCAGATGGCGACAAGGGAGCAGGGTGGCCCTGGGTCCCAGGTGGCCCGAAGGAGAGGCCAGTCAAGGGGGAAGAGAGGTGCAAAAAAAACAACAAAGAAAAACCAGCTGGCAAGCCTCACACCTAACTCCAGCCATGCACTCCTTATAATAAGATAGCACCCTCCACAGGTCAAGAGTATGGAGCCTGCAGTCGACCTCCAAAGAATGGTTGGTAAAATATACCAGAAGGCAGTTAACGTGGAACTCTGATACTATCTTCTGGAGGAACTTAGGGTGGGGGCGAATGATGAACTTGGCCTTGTGGAAGATCAGATAAGGAGGGACTACTAATAGCACCTGGAGCTCTCCAATTCTTCTGGCAGATGTAATGGCCACCAGGAAGGCCGTCTTCCATGACAGGAGAGATCTCACACTTGTACATAGGCTCAAATCACTTGCCCATGAGCACAGCCAGCACCAGCAGTAGGTCATTCACACATCA
Source organism: Neoceratodus forsteri (assembly GCA_016271365.2). Taxonomy (NCBI): domain Eukaryota; kingdom Metazoa; phylum Chordata; order Ceratodontiformes; family Ceratodontidae; genus Neoceratodus; species Neoceratodus forsteri. Next base: position 63,698,885 of record JADMNL010000032.1, read on the forward strand.
GCGGGGTCAGGTGGTCCAGGCCTTTGAAAATGTACCTGATCACCTTCTCCTGGGCTACAGTCGGCTTACCAACCCGTACCTCATAAACAGAGATGGCTGCCAGATGCACCTTGAGGGTCATCACTCACAGTCTCAGCTGAGAGAGGGACCAGAGGATTTCCAAGATGCTCGCCACAGGGTAGGCAAGGTGATCAAGCTACTTACTGTGGCACCAAATGGAGAACCTTTTCCATTTAAATGAATAGCATTTATGAGTCAACTCTTTCGGGAGGCCACCACAACATGAAGCATGTCTTCTGACACACCCAGGGCCTGAAATTCTAGCTGCTCAGGAACCAGGCTGTGACATGCAGGGAGCGAAGGTCCAGGTGAAAGACTTTCCTCTGTCATCTGGTCAACAGATCCAGGCAAAAAGGCAGCACCATGGAGGTCTGTTGCTGAGGCTGAGGAGATCCTGGTACCAGAACTGTCAGGGCTAGTCTGGAGTTATCAAGATCATCTGTGCCTTGCCCTTCTGGGCCTTGACCACAATCATGTGGATCATGGGGAAAACAGGGAAGGTGTACACGAGGCCTGGGCTCCAGGGCCTTGCAAAGGCATCCCCCAATAGTGTCCCAGACTGTGTGGGGCAGGCACAAAACAGCCTTAGTTTGGCATTTTCCCACAAGGCAAACAGATCCAAAAGAGGTTTGCCCACAGGGAAAGCAGCTGGTTCACCACCTCCTGATTCAGGGATCTCTCATGTGACGTCTCTCCTACCTGGCTGAGATCATTTTTCAGCTGATTATTCACTCCCATGACATGGATTGCCAGGACAGCTGCACCCAGACTGCACACGATGGTCCAGTTGCAAAGGGCCTCTCAACAGAAAGAAAGGGAGTGTATACCGCCCAGCCTGTTCAGCTAGAACATGGTCATGGTGTTGTCTATCTGGACCTGGAGGACCTGACCCCTGATTAAAGGAGTGAATTCTCTCAGGGCTAGCCACACTATATGGAGCTCTAGCAGGTTTATGTGATGACGGAACTCCCTGAGTAACCAGAACCCATGGGATGTGTAGTCTCCCAGACGTGCTCCCCACCAGAGATGAGACCGTCGTAAGTGTGATGGTTGGTTCTGGGCAGACAAATGGGATGCCTCCCCCCCGATGTTCTGGGATCAGCCACCACTGGTGGCATCCCACATTGGCTGGGTCACTGTGACCGGCTGGTCCAAGGGGCCTAGGTGCTGGGACCATTGACGGCCTAACTCCCATTGTAGATGGCACATTCTCCAGTGGGCCCATAGGACCACACTAGTGCAGGACGCCATGTACCCCAGCAGCCATTGGAAATCCCAGGCAGGGCACAACAGCCCAACCTGAAATGATCGGGCAAAGGAGGTAAGATCCAGTGCCCTGTCCACAGGGAGGCGAGTCTTGGCACACAGGAAGTCTAGTTCTGCCCCAATTAACTTGATCACCTGCTAGGGTACCAGCTCAGACTTGTTTGGGTTCACCAGCAGGCTCAAATCTTGGTGGGTCTGGAGAGCCACATCTCTGGATCTCTTGATGGTCTCCTTGGAAGGCCTGGACAGCAGACAGTTATCCAGGCAGGGATACACCCCGACACCTTGGCACTGCAGGAAGGCTGTCATCACTGCCATGCACTTGGTGAAGACCCTTGGCTTTGAGGAGAGACTGAAAGGCATGACCTGTAACTGGTACAGGACCCCTTCTGCTCAGAACCAGAGGTACTGGTGATGGGACGGACAGACAGGCATGTGGAAGAACGCATCCTGGAGCTCCAGGGAGCAGAATCACATGCTCTGCTCCAGAGATAGCATGATCTGATACAGGGAGGTCATTCGGAACTTGCGCTTCGGCATGAACTGGTTCAGATCTTGCAGATCCAGCAGGGGGCACCAGCCCCCCCACCCCCGGGTCCATTTCAGAACCAGGAAGTACTTGGACAAGTAACCCTGACTGGCCAGGGTGTCTGGGACATGACCTATGGCTTCTTCACCAAGGAGCTGAGCGATGTCCTCCCAAAGGGTGGACAGTGTGTCCTACGACACCCTGGTCTTCCAAGAAGCATGGAGTCGGTATGGCAGGACAGTCTCAAAGTCCAAAGGCAGCCCTCTGTCTACCACTTGTCTATTGTGATAACGGACTACCGTGGCAAGAAGCAACTTAACTGACCCCCAACAGGGATCGCAGATACAGACAGGATGGGTGAAGGGATGACACCCCCCAATTAGTTACTGCGCAGCTTTTGTGGGGGCACCGGCCACTGCAGCCAGAGGGACACCATCACTCCTGCCACCACTCGTTTTGGGGCCCTGGCCTCCAAACTTGGCTTTCGGGTGCCAGGCCAGGTGCTAGCCCTGCTGGGGCAGTTGCTGAAAGGACAGAGACTGAAAAGCCTTTTTCTTAGGCTTTGGCTTCTGGGACAATACCACAGAGTCAAATGTGGCACAGGACTTCTCAATCCGGGTGAGATATCCCCCACCACAGGGTCAAAGAGGTCAGTGCTCAGGAAAGGAACATAGGCCAGCTTGTGCTGGGTGTCTGCTGTGAAGGTGGACAGACCCGCAGCCAGTCCTGTGTCACATGGAGATGGCTGTTGCCATGGCATGGACACAAGAACTGCCTGTGTCCAAGGCTGTCTGGAGCTAGTACAAGCAATTGATCTTGGTCTATGAATCATCTTCAACACCAGCTGCTGGTCAGCAAGGAGGTGAGGATTTCATCTACAATTCCCATCAGGGAGACCCCTTGTCATCATGACAGTATAGCTCACCTGACAGAGACCCACGGATGTCGCAGCGTAAACCTTTTTTAGCAGTGCGGTCAATCTTTCTGGACTCCTTGTCCAGATGCTTGTCCACATCCCCTTGGCTCCTAGATTTCATATTTGCAGAAGGCCGAATCAGTAAGCAGCTCTTCGGCCAAAGGGTGTTCTGAAAACCCTGAAACGGACCCAGTGGAGACCATGCTGGGCAGGATGCCACCAAAACTCCATGGCTGGCCCCAAAATAGCCTCAGCTAAGGGAAAGGCAACCCCTGGGGATTCATCCCGGTCCAAAATGTCCATGAAAGGGTACTTGGTCCTTTTCTGGATAGGCTCTTGAGGAACAAGCGTGGACTCAGAGATTAAACGGATGACAGCGCCAAAAGACACTGGTCTGTCCTCAGTGGTCACCTCCTCAACTGAGCCCTGGTCATGGATGAGAGTCCCAGAGGAGGCCATGTATGAGAGGTCTGATTTATCCGAGGACTCCTTAAAAACAGCCCTCTACTGTTTCTCACTGCAGACCACCCTATCTTCCACCTGGACAATCTGCACCCACAGCTGGCCTGGCATGCTGGTGGCCAACTGGCCCTCCATAGTAGAAGCGCCCACCTTCAGCTGCAATGGCTCCATCTGAAAGGGTGGAGAAGCAGTTGCAGGGAGCACCTGTGTAGCATGGACCAGCAAGGGCATGACTGGTGGCTGTCAGGTGACCAAAGGTTTTGTGGGTAGAGCCCTACCCTGCCCCATGATGGGCCGCTTTTACCACAGACACTCCTCATAGCACCGATGCATCTTGCGATGGTGCTTCTCCTCACTCGAAGATGAGGAGGTCGAGCAGAATCAACAGCAATGCCTCCAGTCAAGTGGGATTGAAAGTGCCTCGATCGAGACCTCGACCACTGACCGGATGGCAGACAATGAGGGGAGTCTTCCAGCTGATTGTGGCACACCACATGAATGGCCATATTTACGAGGACTGGCTTACAAGATCACCTGCCGGTGGAGGCAGCTGCCGAGGTGATCTGGTCAGGGACACCAACTGGGTCATGTCTTTCTCAATGAGGACTGGGAGCAGTGGATTCTGTGAGATCAAATCCTCGACTTCGTCTGAAAGCCAATTGACAGTCTCGAGGAAAATTTCCACGGCCTGCTCAACAAGCCTGACGGAGGTATTGAGGAGCTTTTGATCATCCCCTTGACTGAAAGGTGCTCGATCATGGCCAAGCAGTCAGTGGAGAGTCACAGACTTGGGAGGACCTCGATCTCCTCTGGTCCCACAACCGACACAGGCAGCACTTGTGCTTCTTTCTGCGGTGGGCAGGGCTCTCCCACAAGATCTGGAGGGCCATGCACATGTCCTACAGGGTTAGAATTTAATGGCATTCTGCCCTGTTTTGCATACCAGTTTTCAAGACAGAATGCTGGTATTTCGACTGGGATACCACTCCTCCTGGTCTCCACTTTGCAGTTTAATCTATAGTACGCTCTTTTGATAGATGGAATACCAGAGTTTGAGATGGAATACCAAACTTGGGCTTTTGGTATTCTGCCTCTGACACCACATTATTTTCTTAATTTTTACCCCGTCCTGGAATTGTTCTGAGAAATACTCTCTGAAGCTGGCCCAGCCGAGAACAGAGCTGAGACTGAGGAGGTGCTTCTTGCAGCAGCAGCTACTTCCTCTGCAAAGCGCGCAAGCTGTAGGGCAGACCCAGCAGCCGCCGAGGCCTTCTTGTGGCCCTTAGGATCCCTTTCTGAAGGCCGTCCAAGGATAAGCCAATGCTTCTAGTCTTCAAGGGACTCCGGGTGCATCAAAAGACAGAGGCCACACCCAGCCATGTCATGCTGCCCTCCCAGGCAGTAGAGGTGCGGGACGGTGGCCAACATCTTTTGCCAGCACTGAACACAAAACTTGAACCCAAGCTTCCATTACTACATCTTCGGTGACACCACGGAGTCAAAGAAACTGAGGAAATAAAGTGGGAAAGTTAGAAAATTTTGAAGTAAAGGTTCCCCTTTTAGCACACAAATTTCTAAGTGGGAGTGTGAAGGAGGTGACCTGTTCTTCCAGACGAAAGAAGGTCTGATGTTACAGGGTGGAGTCAGGGAATATACCGTCCGGGAGAGCAGGAAGAGCTTAGCTTTAAGACATCTGAAGAATCAGCACTTCCAGTGGAAATGCCAGAGTGTGGACAGTGAACTGTATCCACGCTCCTAGAACCCTTCCTTCCAGTAGAAGGAAGGGGCTTGCTTTCCAACGAGTACCAGGACCCAGGTCTGTCTTACATCAGTGAGAAGAGACAGCTTGGTCAGAGGAGCTTAGAGGAGAAATGAAGGGTGCCTGCATGACAAGAAGGAGCAGTTGAGCCATTAGGTGCCAGGTTGGTGGCATGGAGCAGGAGTTGGGACAGTCAGTACTCAGCTGGCACAGAGGGAAAAGACAGCAGACAAGACAGTAGTGCACCAAGGACATAAGGGTTAGGGAGATTTCCAGATGTGGCCACAGCTGGTTACAGACAAGAGCGGTAGTGCCCAAAGTCTGGGACAGATCCTGGTGAATGGGGATCAGGGTGCGTTTCTGAGTAACGTGGAGAAGTATGTAGCGGGACCACTGGGAGGGTGCAGGAACTCAAGGGAGGCAACCTGATGGCCAGTTGGTCTGTGGTGGATTCCCTTGAAAACATCAAGGGAGACCCTGGCGGGTGCAAGTATGGAGGAGCACCCATACAGGTGACTCAGCACCTGAAGATAGGAATGTCACCAGACAAGGTAGAAGATCCATCTCTAGCATGGAAAAGGTGACCCAAGGCAGTGGGCACCTCGACATTGTGACAGGGAGATCCTGCCACTCTTGAGGATCAACCTTTTCTTAAATCTGTTGTAACAGTTCTTTGATTTCTTAGCCTAATCTATCTTTTACAGTTTCTAGTCCATAAGGTTGGCCACCTATGGGCACCCCCTCTCCTTTCTTGACTATGCTATAGTGTCCTCTTTAATTTTCCTTTTCCCTCTCGGGTCCTTGTACAGGGAGGTTATTGTGGTGACCTCCAAGCTGATGTAAAACAACAGGCTGTGTTCCTTGTTGCTGGATTTAGCATGCAATAGCACTATGTCATAAAATACCTTGATGTATATACCTTATGTGTATGCAACCTGTAAATGTTGAAAATACCACGGCACTAGGTGTTTTTGATAAGGGTAAAAAGTTACATGGGGACTGGAATATAAAAATTAAGTTACCGGGGTAGAGATATCAGAAAACCCCCGTTGTGTTATTTAAAATGCATGTAAATTACAGATTGTTTGAGAGGCCCTTTGGCACCATGCATTCCTGCTTTAAGCTGAACCAGCCTAAAATGTCATGGTGATTTGCATACACATCCCATGATGCTTTGCATATGGGGAAATGTGTGATGCTGAGTTTCTTTAAAACTTGACTTTATTGCCAATGCCCTTTGGGGTAACCCTTGCTTCAGTGCTTCTGCACTGAGGTTCTTTGTCTTTAGCTTGTTTTTGTTTTTTTCCTTTTTTTAGCTCACCATCATCCAAACACACAAGACCAACATAAGGATGAAATACTTTTCACTAAAGAGATAGATCAGTGGGTGCCAACTAAGTGCAGAGGAAGGACATGCATAGTCTGTTGCTGCAAACTGATGTATTGAAGAGGGGATATGTTATTGCTTAAGGTTACTCCCTGTGTTTTAAATAAACATCACACAGAAATTGTGTGTTGAATCTGAAGTTCTATGTCTGGTCCATCTGATATCCCACAACCCCTCCACGGGCATGGCCACAGCTGTCCCACTCCACAGGAACAGTGGCCTGTGAGGGGATGATAACTGGCATAGCCTTAGCGCACGTGCATACAGCTATGTGTGATAAGCTACCCAGATGTTGCCCCAGCTATGCAAGGACAGAGAAGTATCAGTGGGTGGCCCACAGGCAGGCACCAGGCCTCCAATCCCTTGCCCTGGAATCCCCAAAGTGTAACAACAGTTGTGAAGACTAGACAGTAAGCTGATATACCAGCACGAGTGGCAAGTGAGCTTGAGGTTATTATGGGTTGCTCCGCGTAGTGTGTGGAGCCACGAGTCACTGAACCCGAGCTCACCTGCCATGAGTGCTGATATATCAGCCATCACATAAAGTCCCATCACGTATCCATTTTATACAATTGGGGTTGTTCTTTTGTGCGAGTTTTGGTGCATTAATGTAAGAGTTATTGTTTGGTTTTACCTGTTTTGTGCAGTGTTCAGCTGTTTTTTTGGTGTTGTTACTGTTTTGTGTATCGGTGTTTGTTGTAATTTGTTGGTTTCCTCCATGGGCTGTTTTAGTGGAGTTTGGTTGCTGGGTGCAATGTTCTGGTTGGTAGATTGGTGTTCATGCTGCTTATGGATTGGGTATTTTTGTGTATTGTTTTGCGATTGGTAGTTTTAGTGTGTGGGTGGAGTCTGTGTTTCCGATGTCGGCATTTACTGTGTCCGTGTTTTGCTTCTTTTTCTTTTTAAAAATAAATTTAATTTGTATTTATTTTGGGTTGTGTTGGGTTTTCGTGGTGCTGTCCTGAGAAGTTCTGTAAGTAAAAGTTACTTTACGCTCCTTCTGCTCGTATTACGCTACTTCTCCTGACTGCATTTTGTTTTCTTTTGTGCTGTAGTGTGCACGAGAAATGCAAGTGCTGCTTTCAGAGTAATTTTATTCACGTCTTAAGTTTTTTTTTTTTTTTTTAAGGTGGTGTAAATGTAGTTTGGCATGTTAGCATTGTGATGTGTACATAGTACTGATATTTGCTGCTGACATGTACACTATATAGATAACTAGAAGAGAATTTTACTGTGTACACGTCACATTTTTAATATCAGTCAGTGCTGCTGATAGTGGGATTTAAGCAACTGCATATCACTTCACCCCTATTGTATAACTGCGGGTAGCACCTGCACAGTATCAGAGACAGACAATACATGGGAACAGTACTAAAGCATCGAACAAGAATCACACACTGTGTGGGACCCCCACTAGGTTACAGAAGGAGGTGAGAAGCAAGTTAGCGTCAATATGAAAGGAAAATTGGAAGGGGGGACTACCATATAATTGTTCAAGTAACTGAAGAAAGTTCAGAAAGAGCTGAGGCATTAAAGTACAACTTGCAGCTACTGCAATGCACAGAAAGTGATAATCGTTGGGATGAGATGGTGAACATACATCCCAACAAGTGGCTGTGTCTGGATATCGACTTAGCAGAGACCAACCTGGGAACAGGGTCAGGAGTTAGCCCAAGACTAGAGGTGAGCAAGCTAGGATTTTTTTTTTTTTTTACTTAGAGCTAAGCCAGAGCCGAGCCAGGGGTCTGGCTTGACTCTAGGAGCCAGAACATGAGCCGAGCCCTGGCTACTGCAGGCTGTTTTCTGGATAGGAGTTGAACATTTCAGACACTATACTAGCTGCTCAGGTTGACAAAAATGCTTACTTTGACCGTAACTGGCTCGGCTTGACCTTGGCTCTCATTTTCTGACAGAGGTCGAACCAGGCCAAGCCAGGCAGTAATCTTCAGCCAGGCTCAAGCTTGCTCTGGCTTGTCCAGCTATACCCAAGACCCTGGAAATGAAACTTAACTTAGCTCTGAAAGAGGGGTTGGAACCTCATCATAGCTCTGAAAGAGGAGCAGAGTGTATACTGTAGCTCTAGAAAAGGAGCGGGAGCTGAAAGATTCTGAAAGAGGAAGGACCACTTGTAAAAACATAGCCAAATGAACTTTTACAGTTTGTTATTCAGCAAAGGAAATGCTCAGACAGTTGGTGTTTGTGATCCTCTAAGCACAGTGTGTCCTGAGGGGCCACAGAATCCCAACCCTGGGAGAGTACGATAACAGCAACTCTAAGGGATGCAAGGGAACTCCCAATGAGCCAGATATACCACTAGACTCGGGAGGTTCCCTGGGTCATGTCCAGCCACAGTGCCTGGGATGCACTGGTAGTAGGGGTCATAACAAATTACATTATAAAACGGGTAAGAAAAATCCAGTGATCTGATTGGTCAACAGCTGTCCACAGCTGTGCGGTAACTGACCAATAACCGCACAGATCTGAAAAGTGCCTTGCAAGTCTTGGATCTTGCCTAACATGAATGACTTGCCTGCTTGCCAATTTGACCTTTCTGATGGGGCAAACCCAGTTGTTTGGTGTGAGAAAGACCAGTTAAGTACTGTGATCGGGGTGGGTAAGACCGTGTCCCATTTGTTATGCAAAGTGAGTTAAAAGTCAGGATCTATTCTGTCCTCTCCTATTTATCAAAGGATTTGACTGCAGTTCAGTGGGTGGGAACAACTAGCCATGCCCCTGCCTGAGCTATTTAGATCAGCTTCCTGCAGTATCATGCAGATGCATTCTTTCTTTGCTGCTGCCGGAGGCTCTGCTGGTGCTCTGTGGCCCCCCCACCACCACCACCCGTGTTTGTCTCCTGCTTTGTTTTTTGTGCTTTTGGGATTTCTGCTTGCTTTGTGCCTCCTCCTTTCTAGGTCAGTACTTTGCTCCTGCCTCCTGGCTGCAGTTTGTATTTCTCTATCTGCTGTTTTGTGCTGCCCTCCTGTTTCCAGGTTCTGTTTTTTTTCTCTCTGCTCCGTTTCTTTTGGGTGCTTCTAGTTTTCCTAGCACCTTGCCTTTGCTCATTTAATTTGCCTTGTGCTCCTCCAAGCTCTCGTGCTTGTTTTTCTGCATCAAATGCAGTCTTCCTGTTTATCTACACTGTTGTTTGTACCATTTGCGGTCTTCTGTTCATCTCAACTCCTTAACTGCTTACACCTAGCTTGTAGCCTAGCAACCACTCCCTTTCGGTTCAATGGTTTCATTACTTACTCCAGCACTACACTGCTTCATTGTCATACTCAATGCTGCCAATTAAAGTGTCACTCCACCTGATGCTGTCTTGATGTATCTGCTGTCTCCCTGTCCTCAGTGCTAACAGACGCACTTCACTTCATGAGTGTCATATACTCAGTGCCAACAGCTGCACGCCCATTCATGTTGTGTATTGCTGTTCTCAGTTCTACCAGTTGCACTACCAATCCTGCACTCTCAGTCGCATCCCTGCCTCTCTCTACCTAGCACATTTCTGCCCCCTTGAAGGGTGGGGTCCCTGTTGGGGGCAGGGTTCTCCTCTTCTACCATTAGGTGAGAAGGTCCTCCGCTCTGGGGGGAAGTTTTTGGCCATGCAGACAGCATTGGTGGCGCATTTTGATGTAACATTTAAAGCTTCAGCTGCCGGAGGGTGGGGCCTCCAAGTCCCAGTGGGCTAATTTAGCTGCTGATAGTGTCAACAGCACCTTCAAAAGCTAGTCTCCCTACAACTGCCTACGGTTCACCTGGTCTCCATTTTATATCCTCCCTTGTCCTTCCTGCTCCTCAAGGGCGAAGACTGTTCGATTCTCCTAGTCTCGCCCCTCCAGGGCTCGGCCTTACCCCTCCTGGTTTTGGCTTATTCCCCAGGCTTTGCCTGGAGGCCAGGTGAGTGCCTTTCAGCGGCTGTTTCTCTCCTCCTCCTCAGTCGAGGGGCTGGGTAGGGGTGGGCCCCAGCAGGGTTCCCCTTTAGCTGCAGAAGCCTCTACTCACAGCACCCCCACGGATTTCCCATTAGAGGGACAGTGTGAGAGCCCTTCCTCTAAAAATTTCCCCTGAATTGGGTCTCTAAATTGCAGTAGTGAGTCATGATTAATCCATCTCAAACCTAGAGGGAAGGCGACCAAGGCCTTGGATCCCCAGAGGTTCCCCCTCATAAGAGGGTTTTCCCTCTCCTCCGTGCCAAAGGTCATAAAGGTTAGGTAGTCCATCAAATAGTATATCCATAGTAGTACATTTTGACCCAGGAAGGTTTCCGATGTTGAGTTGGGGTTGGATGGTGGCCTTCTTTCTACTTTGCTGTTCCCTCTCTCCTTATGGAAGTCATTCCCCTTCTGCTATCAATACCAAAATCGTCAGTCATTGCACAATCCTCCTATGTCTGTTACATGTTATCACTAATCTGTTACAGGGATTTATTTAACTCTAAAAATTGATTAGCATTTTGCTCATAAAAGTTCTAAATCTTTGTGAAAATGCATAGCTCTTGCCTCACTGTGTTTAACAAACACAGCACTTCTAGAAAATCTATATAAATACTTTCTGTACAGTTAGTATCGTCCCAAGAAAAAAACTGCTAATCAACTATTTAAAACCCTGTGTTAATCCATGCTCACTGACTTTCTAAGTTCACCACTTCTGATCCACTTTTTTTGGGGCTTCTTCCTAAGTTACGTTTAGCCTAAAGGAATCATCTTCCTATGGCACTTCTAGAGGTGGAACCCTCTTCAAGAGGGTCCCTTTGCCTTCATGGTACCCCAACAGGGTGATAGTTCCCCATGGAACAGAGAGTGCAAACAGACAAAGTATCTATTTATCACAGTCAACAACATAAGCATTCAAATACTACCTGTCTATCAATGAAGTTGCATACGCATATACTCATCACTAAGTTGCGTACACTCATTGAACTGCCACTTCTCTTGTCTTTTATCCATCCGATTGCGCAATCAAATTTTCCTGTGGTACCCAAGGAACTGGCCACTCTGAAGGTCCCCCCCCAACAATCTCCCTGCCTTCACTTACGGCTTCTTGCTGTTTTTGTCTTTTCTTCTCCCCCTTATTCTCGTGGTTAAAAAGTATATGTGGATCTTGTGTGAAACTGGGATGTTTTGGTTTGCAAATGTATATAGTTCTATTGTTAAAAGCTATTTGGAACTCAGGGGTCAACCTTGAGATGCAGTTTTGACCTCCACAAGCTTGTTTGCAGAGTTGTCAACAGGAGATCTGTTCAGGGGCATAATGTTCTATTTCACTGCACCTGCAGGAAAGAAAGTGACAAGGTTCTGATACATTTTCTGAGAAACAGGGGATGAATCTTAACAAGCTCAGAATGAGGAAGGTGACTGCCAGGAAAATACATCACATATAAAGAGAGCAATCTGTTGTTGAGAGAGGGATTGAGATTTGAAATGAAAAAGAATTCCTCAAATGAAGGGCTTTGTTTCTTTGATTGTACTGCCTTTGTAAAGAGCTATCCTGAACAATTTTATTTTTTATTTTATTGTTACTGCTAATAATAAAACGCTACTTGTGGATTTGATAACTTCTTCGGGTCTACCTATACTATCTAACCTTGCCTCTACAACACGTACCTACTGTAACAGTAGATCTTCAAGAGAATCTCTTTCATCAGGCCACACCTATGGAACTATAAGTTGCCAGGCACTAGGACCACACGGAAACTTTGCAAGCAGTCAGCCAGGGGCCACCCACGACAGATATCAGCTCACACATAAATGTGGTGGCCCTTCCCCTTTTCAGTTCCCTGCCAAAGATCATGCTCAGATGACCTCTCTGTAGGGAACCAGGAGAGAACCCAGTACTCTGCAAACCCAGCTGAGGTAGAGGGTGAAGGATAGACCAGAATGGAGATAGGAGCAATTCAGGTTAGAGTAGGCCCAAATAGGGGAAAGGAGGGTAAGACAGCATGACCTGATGAAAGAGATTCTCTCGGAGATCTACTGTTATGGTAGGTTATGTTATGAGCCAATGCCTGATATCTATCAGCTGACAACTTTTGCAGGGATAATGTGGAATAGCTCAGAGACAAGGGCTCATTTTTTTCTTCTTACCTTGGTGAATCAGGAAGATGATCCAGGGGCTGGGGCAGAAAGCATATGAGGAACGACTGAAGGACCTTAATATGTACGCCTTGGAGATAGAGGGTGAGAGGGAAGACACGATTGAAATGTACAAATGTTCCCATGGGATTTACAGGGCAGAATGCAAAGAATTGTTCACCCTTAGTACAAATGTGTACATAAGATGGAATCCTCTAAAGTTGGCTGAGGTAGGTTCAGGAAGGATGTCCTCAAGTACTTTTGGCTACTGCATGCTGCCTGACACTACAGAGCTGGATAGGTTTGCAATTTTCAAATGATCTACCACCTTACAGTATACCACTTGGTCTTTCATCACTGAAATGGGGGGACACAGTTCACCATTTTTCTCCTCCTGAAGTCCTTCCCCCGATGCCTCTGCTACAGTGGTTTCATAATTCTTCATCTGGAGTTAAAATAATCGGTCTCCACTAAACAGAGGCCAAAGCAAAAGGGGGTTCTCAGGGACAACTGATAACGCCTCCAGTTGGACAATACTCCTAAGCAAACTGTGGGATACAGCACCATCTGTTCTTGGCAAAAGATGCTCGGAACACTGAGGAAAAGTGTGCTTTTATGCTCACAGTCTGCAGTCATTGATCAACAGAAATTAACATGACTTTTTGATTTAAAATTTAATATAGAATGTAGGATGGCAGCTTTTTGATGTGGAAACAAGAAACCGTTCCAGGATGCCCAGATTATAACAGATTAAACAGTGGTTCACAGGAACATATCCTGGCAGAATAAGATAAAAAATATAAAATAAAAAATAAAGGTTTAGCTCCTAGGTAGTGACAAAGTATATATATTTTTTCTTCCACCACAATAATCAACGTTTCATGACAATGCTTCTTCTTCAGGACTGGTGACTTCTTATAAAAGCTGCTTCTAAATGCTACTGGAAAGAAAATTCCAGATACAGCTTATAAGGTACACCAGCTTTCTAAACCTCCTGGGCACCCAGGGCTCCAGATAAGACTTTTTATGGTGAGTATTGTACTCCTCAATTTCAAAAATGAGGTGAGTAAAACCAAAATGAGATGCATACAAATAATGAAACGACACAGAGTAAAAAGTACTTCTTTTTTTAAATAATGTGGGTACATCATATACCAATATGTCACAACTCAGTGCTCACTCTGTTCCGTCTCCTTTCAAGAAAGCAAAGACTTTGCAGTTTAAAAGTACACACCACCTTGGATGATGAAGGACCCAAGTCACTGGCAAAATGTTTGTAATGAGCCTTTTGACTACATTGCAGCCTGCCCCCTGCTGCTAGCACACACACCACACTGAGCCTTTTAAACACGTTGCAGCCTGCCTGCCCACTCTTAGCGCATCACGCTAACACGGACTCCCGCAGTCTCCCTTATTCACATGCACATTATATCATTTATTTATTTATTTATTTAAGAGTTTCACCAAGAAAGCATACTGAGCAGAGTATTGCTCGATTCCAGATGCACCCTGGGGGAGAGGGGAAAGGATGAAAACATATAAAGCAGATAGTGCATAGCACCAATGAAGCATAAAATAGGTTACATCTTGATCAATGATAAACATGTATGAGGAAACAAGCTCATACAATAGAGTACCAGGGGAGGCTAGCTAACAAGCAGGTCTAACTACACAAGTCAGCAACTCAACTGCGCCGTAAGGGAGCCTGCTTAATACATATAGTGTCGCTCCCTTATTACTACAGGGGGAAAATCAGTAGCAGCGTGGTGAGGTGGGCCTACGCGAACCAGGGAAATGCACTAAGGCCTGGGGGGGCAGTTAGGGGGGCAGAAGTGAGATGCGGAGCATTAGGGGTCTCGACGGGACTGTCGGTAGGAGCAGTTGGGCGGGAAGTGCGCTTTGAGTAACAGGTTGTGCTGCTGTGAGTTGTCTACGAGCCTGATGGCCACTGGTAGGGAGTTCCAGAGTTTAGGCATACGATACTTGAAGGCGACCTGCCCTTTGGCAGTGGCCATATATGGGACATAGAGGAGCCAGGAGTCAGTGTTTCTGAGGGGGTACGCTGTGGGTGGTTGAGCTTGGAGTGTGGACCCAAGGTGGGGGGGGGGAGAGGGTCTGGGACCAGAATTTAGCAGTAAGTCTTGCACCGTGGAGTAGTCTCCGGTCCTGTAGAGATGGTAGGTTAAGGGACTTGTAGAGTTCACAGTGGTGCATGGGGGGGGAGGGCAGTCTAAGGCGAAACGGCAAAAGGAGTGGAAGAGGGGGTCGAGTCTGGCAAGATTGGAATTGGGGGCGGTTGCGTATCATACGTCACCGTAGTCCAGTATCGGGAGGATCATTCTCTGTAGAATAGCTTTGCGGGTTTCCAGAGGGACAGAGCCCCTGTTACAATATAAGGCACCAAGCTTGGGGTACAGTTTCTTGTGGATTGAGTCAATGAGCCCCGAGAAGTCAAGGTGCTGGTCGAGCCAGACCCCAAGGTACCGGAAGGAGGAGAGTGCCTCCAATGGTATACCATCTAAGGTGTGGAAAAGGGGGGTGGTGGGGAGACGTGCGAGTCGCTGCCTGGTACCGAAGGTAATAGAGATTATTTTTGGGGGGTTTAGGAAGAGCTGGTTAGAGCGAAGCCATTTCTGGACAGCAGTGAAATCTTCCTGTAGTCTGGGGGTCACATCAGAGTGGGAGGGACCTGACACATAAAGGGCCGTGTCGTCTGCGCACATATGTAAGGATGCGTGTTTACATACTGAGGGCAGGTCGTTTAGGAACATGGAGAACAGGATGCCGAGGACCGAGACGGGGGAGTGCTGGGGCATCACAACTGTTTCCTGCCACCGCTGTCCAATCACTGGACAATGACAGGGAAATCACACAATCAGGAAGAGAGACTGAGAGTGTGGGGGCTGTACTGTGCGCGCGCGCACACACACACACACACACACACACACACACACACACACACGAAAAACTGTGACAGAGGGAGGAAGGATGAAGAGAGGGAAGATGAAATAAATTTTGGCAGCACAACTCTGGGCACAAGACCGCTAGAGCACACAAATACCGCATTAAAACAGGAAAAACAGGGCTTGTAAATACCCATCTGGACAGTGTACTTAAGGAGTGTATGCATCTTATTTGGAGCCCTGTGGGCACCTATTCATGAATCACTGCTGCCATTGAATTGCTGCAGTGAAGCTTATCCCAGGACCAGATGACTCACTTTTGATGTGGGCTAGAGGACATTTGAGGGGGTAGAAAGAGTGACTGTCCCTCGATGCGAGGCATATACCTTACAAGCCACCTTTAAGCTTGCAGCCACAGGGCTATCTTTAAACTAATTTTTGTGGTTTGCAAGTAGGAAATATTTTGCAGATATAAGGTTTTTTTTTTTTTAAAAGCATCATGCCTGTTAGTGCAAAAGTGTCCGACTGTGATTGTAAAAGACAGTCGTGATTTGAAACAGCAGCAAGATTCTTTGACACAAACAATTCAAATTAAAAAATAATGTGCTGCAACAAGATATTTTTAAAATGCCTAAAGCCTGATCCCGACACAAAGCGAGGCATAACGTGAAAGAGGGAGGACCTGAAAGACAGAGACAGACAGATGGGTAAGGTGTTCAGAACTGGTCACTCAGGGTGCTGGATTTGACATTATATGTAGACTGAAGGAACAGTATGAACCGACACCAGATCTGAAACATTGCAAGAAAGTTTAAAGGATATATTGCGATGTGGGTGTTCACGCACTTGTCTGTGTGTATGTGTATGTGTGTGTGCATGTTGATATAAAAATCTTTTGAAGTATTTACAAATAAAGAACAAAAAGATCAAACAATATTTATAAAAAGCTGCATTTGGAAAGCCACTTAATATCACATTCCTTCCACAACCAAGCAACACCAAAATCCCACAGTACAAGTATGTTTTCCCTTGAGGTTTACACCACTGTTTGAGCTGAGGTTCCAAACATCTTGGACAGCTTCCAGAATGCCACAGCAGGAGGAGACTGCTGTTCTTCAAACACACACAGAGATCTCCATTTTACTGTTTTCTGATTTTGTACAAAAATAAAGTAGGCTGAAGCCAGTTCTTAGCCCCTTCCCCCATCACATGCCCACCAGTCAGCTCCAATAGTCCCCATAATCGACATACATGCAAGCAACTGGGACTTCAAATACTGGATCAACACTGAAGACCAGCTCATTTTGATTTAAAAAAGAAAGAGGATTATGTAAACATTAAGTGCTTAAATTATTTGTTGGGTTAACTGGATTACAAACATAAAAAAAGGCTCGCCTATAGTATAAACATTGGTCTTATTAGTATGCACAGAAAAAATAAAATTTTATGAAGCACTTGAAGTACTTGTGTTAAAAAAGTAAAATATAACCTGTTCCATGCCGCAAACCATTCTAGTTCTTGTGTTAAAAAAGAAAACTATAACCAGTTCCATGGCACTGAGCAGTTGTGGGATCACTCTGTCATGCTGACAATCTGGGTCTGTGCATCAAGCGCAGGACGCAGAAGCGGATATGAGCACGGAGGACTCAGAATGTCCACACAGATGCTTTCTTCCTAGGAGAAAGGATGCAGCACTGCTGTAGCAGTGGCTCATGATGGAGGTGTAGTGGTGGTGGTACCACTGGCCCTGTGGGTGACCACATGTTGGCGGGCATCCCCCAGACCAGCCGCAAGTAATCATGTAGGAGGGGAGGAAACCAGAAACAGGCTGGCCCACCATGCTGACCTTTGTGCGCACTTTCCCAATGTCCCCGCACCCCCTTCGGCAGCATGCCCGTCACATAGCCCTAGCTCCAGAACACCAAGGCACTTCACTCTCCCTTCCAGTGTCTTTGAACGATTGGTGACCCCAGGGAGGGAAAGACACAGATCTAGAGTCAGTGACAGCCTGGATTCATATAGCGGGCAGTGCCTGCATTTGAGTTCCTGGAGGACCTAAATGACAGCAGCACCACGGGAAAATTATAGATTTTGTCCAGGAAGGATCTTTAATTTCTTACTTTCCTGTTCCACTCCAATCCACTCTCTAAGGAGCTCACTGCATCCTGGGGGTCCCTAAACTATCAGCATTGTTCAGCTACCAAACTCATGTTGTGGGACTCTGCGGTAGAGAGCCACAGTTAGCCTCAGATGAACTATCATAGTCCCTGTTGCTGTAGGAGTCCCCCCACCCCACCCCAGCCACAGAGGGATGCCCCCAGCCAGAATAAGAATAAGCCATCAGTCTATGAAATACTAAGGTTTTTCTATTTCCTTTGCCTCTCACTGTGCCCTGTTGGAACAGAATAAAATGGGCCTCACTAGACTGGGCAGAAACCTCTCAAGTGGCATTATAAAGTCATGAGATCAGTTACTCACTGATGTACAGCCCAAACAATCAGAGGCTAACAGTGGGAATGGGTAGGCCCCCATCCACAACATTAACCCTGCCAGAATTCCAAAAACATGAGGCCGTCACTGCTGTACCACAATAGGCAAAATGGCTTCCCCCTACTAGCACCAATACTAATTTATAGTATGCCTGTTGGTCAGCTGAGGATGCAAGAGGGTTGTATAAGTATCTGTCACACCCACTTCAGAGATGAGTGCATCACCCTGTTATAATCACTTTGTGCCCACATACACATGCACTATGATGCAAATACTAAGAGAAGTTAATTTCTATCCCTGATACATTAATGAAATGCAGCCCGTAGGCACAGGCTTTAGGTCACAAAAAAATAATTAAGAGCACTATTCCCCTCAACAGAAATGTATTAATTTACAGCTCCACATAGTTGTAACAAAATGCAAAATAGAGAACATACTTCAAACACAAACTGAGACCGAGCAATGCCAGGATCAGTAAAGCAAATATCTCCCATAAACTAGATCTACTCTTGGGGTAGGTCATCAAGGAAAAAAAATGGTCTCTCCAATAAGGGATAGTCAGAAGTATCAGGTCTATCTATTTCACTTGGTTTAGAAACAGTCCAACTGAAAGCCGAGTACATGAATGAGTCTCTCCAGGATTAATAGAGGGTATTTGGGAGTCCAACTACCTATACTTGTTGCCTATTCAGCTGCTGTTATTAATATTAGAAATAATTATGGGCCGGCCTGGTGGCGCTGAAGGTTGAGGCGCTGGACACCACACCTCGCTCCACGCCGGCGACTCGGGTTCGGGAACGAGCCCGGGGCGTCGGGGGGTCAGGCAGGGAGGGAAAGAATTGAGCGTCCGGAGGACAGCTCTCCTTTCCCGGGAGGGAGGGGGACACACACTCGGCGCCTGACTGGCCTCTGGTGGAAGCCGGAGGCATAGCTAGCGCATGAGTGCACAGAGGGGTTTGGGAGTGGTTGACGTCGGCGGTGACGCCTTGACGTTGGGGCACGAATCACTCTCACGAGAAAAAAAAGGGAAAAATCACCCCGCAGCGCTCCCGGTAGACGGAGCACCAGGCCCCGATCCCCAGTGCCCCTGCCTGTCCTGGTACCAGCATCCCGATGACAACAAGAAGGACTTCGGGGGTAGCCCGGCCCCGTGCCCGCCTGGGGGATATAACCACGGCTACATGGGGGACGGACTGCACCGGGCTCCAGGTAAGAGGGCGGGACTAGAAGCCACAGGTGTCTCCTCAAGAGTGGGAGGCAAGGCAGGGAGTATAAGAATAAGTAAAAAAAAAAAAAAAATAATTATGATTCATCTTTGCCCCGCAAGTAAGGTGGGTACTGGCGCCTGTTCCTAAACGTACGTCTTCAGGGTCACTAACAAGTTATGGCATCGCCACTAGGCCAGATTATTCTTTTATTATCCCCCCCACCCCTTCCTCTGTTTGTTTTCTGTTGGCAGTTCCCCCTTCAAGGGCACCCACAGGACCACTATTAGTGAAGAGGTTTTAGTGGTACTATGGACTTCCTTACACAGGGGGACATGAAAAAGGCAATCATGGCTCCAGTGATGTGTAAGCAGAATTAGGTCTGTCGTCACAGCCTGCTGAGTCCCTAATATTCACTTCCTAGAGTTCATCTTTAAACATGCCTTTTTGTCACTGAATGCACAAGACAAAGTTGTAAACATGGCGCCACAGTTACACCTTGTAATGCAGAGCTGTGTCCATTGTCCTGTGCACTGCTAGTATCCATCTGCAAAAACATCTGCTATATGGTGCACTAGGTCTCGGGCTGCAACTGGGTTACAACTAGATAACCCAATACTTCATTTTAGGAACATAATTTTTCTTTGTGTCTATGCTACAGTATTTATATTTAGTACTAGTGAAAGAATAACAAAACTACAGTCTTATTTATTCACAGGTCAGTTCCTATGTGGAGAGGATTCCCTGCATTGCTCTGCCAATGAACTTCGGTACTAAACTGGGGGGGATGGCGACACCCCCTGTGGAGGAGGCAAACTCACTGATCCACGGCAGTGGGTGATGTGGTGGCAGAATCCAGATAAGTCCCTCCCTGGCTAGAAGCACTGCTGAGCAGCATTCTACCATAGTCCCCTCAACTGCCCAATCCAGCTCCTAGGTCTGCTCCCGAGCCCCGGTTGCCAGCACGGGGGGGCACATGCTACCCACTGGGCCATCAGGTGGCCCTTTTCCTCTGCTATTTCACCCTCCCACAAGGACAGCGACAAAGACTGTGGGCATGCACATACGAGCATGCAAACACTGAGCCAGTTGGCATACTGCCTTCTGCCTGGTGCTCCAATTGCACTGTCGCCTGTGGTCCCCCAGGTGGTGGCAAAGCAGTGGAAATAGTCACCCTCCCTCCCTGCAGAAGACACTCAAACCTCCACCCCATGGCCCTCTGATGTGCTGAGCTTGTACACAAACCGGGATCACCTGCTTCATTGCTGCCACTGCGCCAACTGACTGGCGATGGGGTCTGTTTAACGAGGACAGGACATTTGTACTAAATGGCAGCAGCTAGTAGTGTTGGTGTTGCTATTAACAAAACAAAATTCATATCTCCAAATGATCCATATTTAACTGTACATGAAAAATGTGAGTTTTTACTATGTCACCGTATGCGTACAGAATGCTAAACATGAGCTGTAAGTAAACCTCTGTACACAAACGATGACATAGTTATAACTCCAGTTCACTGGTTCCATGAAAAGAACTGTAACAGAATGCTTGCTGCCCATAAAAACAAAACAATGCAAAATTCAGTTTTTTACATCACTTTTTATTCATGTACTCGATCTACTCTTGGTTAAATATGGACCATTTAGGGGTATGAATATCATTCCTAAATATAGGAACACTGTAAATAACTTCAAATTAGAAACAATATTCTTTCCTCGCATTAGTGGGGTGACCTGTGAGACAGTGTTCCCGTGAGACAGGCACTATCTCTTGACTGTAATGTTACATTGTGCTTTTTGGACAATTATTGAGTAGTTCAAGTACTTGGGTGCTTATTGGAAGTAGGAAGTTGCTGAGATGTTACCCTTGGCAACAGAGAGTTACTGAAATTTACTAAGAGACCTGAATCTAGTCGTTCACATTTTTAAAATCAATTGCAGGCCCCTCGTATGAAAGGGATTTGCATTTGAGCTGCAAAACCTTATTTTAAACAAGTTTTGGGTCCTCCTGACTTGGGGACATTCATGACCCCTTTAAATCCACTTCCGGGGCACTAGGAGCTTAAAACACTCGCCCCTTCACAAGCGCTTTATTGAACATAATGCATTAGTGGGGTGACCTGTGAGATGGTGTTCCCATGAGACAGGCTCCAATCTCGATTGTAGTGTTACATTGTGCTTTTTGGACAATTATTGAGTAGTTCGAGTGCTTGGGTGCTTATTGGAAGTAGGAAGTTGCTGAGACGTTACCCTTGGCAATGGAGAGTCACTCAAGAAGCCACCCCTGTGTCTTGCTGGCCCAGCTTTAATGGCCTTCCTTTGAAGCTTGTCTTCGGTACCCCCTGCTCTGCCTTGCTTACAAACTGCAGCACCCGGCTGCCCCACCTAGCCTTACAAGAAAACTCATTCCTAAGTCTAACCCTCGTATACTCAGGACCACCGGTCGGTCCCTACTAACAATGCCCAGAGTCAAGACTAACATGGGAGGCAAATCCTTTGCTCACACTGCCCCTAAGCTGTGGAACACTCTCCCACCTAAATAATACAGATCTTTGGGGGGGGGGAGCGGAAGATGTGAGATAGAGAGTTACAAATAATCAGTCATCAGATTTTCCTAACAGAAAAAGAACAAGGGGAGATAGGGAGGATATTTCAAAAGACAAGGATCAAGAAAACTAGTAAAAAAGGTAGAGAGAATGCCTCACTTTGGAAAAAAGTGACGTAACGGAGAAAACAGTCAGTAAAGCAAAAAGAACAATTTCAGATGCCTACACAAAACAGATGTATTGGGTTATCTAACCAAAATACAGAAGAAGTTAAAAATTTGACACCAGAATGTCTGATAATTGGAGATTCTATTACAAAATATATTAGATATAGTATTGCGAACAGAATATCTATCTATACAAGACTGTGATACTGGTCCCCCAGTTGGAAATAGTGACCATGAGTCAGTCACCTTTAAAATTAATCATAATTATGAAACTCATCTGGGTAGAACAAAGATTTATTTATATAATATGGCTAATGATGAAGGTATTATAAACAAATTAAAAAGTTGGACTGGGATTCATTACTAAGGAACAAGTCAGTACAAAATATATGGGAAACTATCAAAAAGATTATTTTGGGCCTAAGCAAAATCCATATTCCGCAGATATTTAAGCATAAGAACACCCATAAGAATCCTATGTGGTTTAATAAAAATGTAAGAAAACTGATTAAAAAGAAAAATAAGTGTTATAAAAGGTTCCTGAAAAATAAGAACGAAAAGACACTTGCTGCACTTAAAAGGGCACAACAGATTTGTAAAAAAGGTATAACAATTGAAAAAAGAAAGGCAGGGGAACAGTTAGCTAGGAAGGCCACTAAGGATAACTATAAGGCATCCTTTGCTTATACTAAATCACTAAATAAACCCCAGAACCCTGTGAGACCCCTTATTGTGGAAGAAAAGACAGTCACATCAGATATAGAAAGGGCCACTGCTTTTAACAGTTATTTTTGTCAACCTTATGGTATCAAATCCCATAGTAATTTGGCGGCTGTATGTTCCAAAGGTGATACAATACATTTTGAGTTAACAGAAATAAAAACACGTACTAAGAAACTGAAACCTAACACATCTCCAGGTCCGGATAAAATTTCTGCTAAAATGTTACAAATGATGTCTGATCACATTGTTCATCCATTAAAAATATTCTTTGTCGGCGCAGTGGTTGGATTTTCACTTGCGACGCCGGCGACCCGGGTTCGAACGGACTCGGCCGCCGGAGAGTTGAACAGAGAGGAGAAGGCTGAGCGCTCTGTAGACAGCCCGCCTCCAGGGGGAGGGTGATGCGACGGCATCTGCTGCTCCTGGCAGAGGCCGGAGCATAGCAGGGGGTCAGGGCTCTGATTCGGGAGTGACAGACGCTAGCGTCAGCCTTTGACATCAGGTGGCACGCCACTCTCCAAGGGGAGAAACGGAGGAAAAACGGCTCCTGGCTAAGTCAGATGACGGCCTCCGCACCTCGCTGGCCGCCAAGGTTTCACGGCCTCCCGCCTCAGCAACACCTGAAGCCGATGCCACAGTGCGCTGGACGATCCCCACCGGTGCCTTTCCCTCTTGGAGGAGGGGGACCCACACGGTGAAGGGTAAGCTGGGCTACCTCCAGGGGGTTGCGATCTGAGGTAGGGTAGGTGGTGGAGAGAGCGGACAGATGAGAAAAGGACCTTGGAGGCCCGAAGGAGGTGCTGGCCAGGAGACGCAGAGGAGCAAAATAAATAAATAAATTTTCTTTGAAAAATCAGTTATGACCGGAGAGACACCTAATGATTGGAAAATGGCTCACGTGAACCCCATCTATAAAAAAGGAGACAAAACGGATGTTAAAAATTATAGACCTATCAGTCTGAGTAGTCTAGTCTGCAAGATAATGGAGGGATTAATAAGGGACACACTATTAGCTATGATCAATCTAAAAGATTTAGAACAGCATGGCTTTAAAAAGGGTAGTAGTTATACTACAAACTTATTATGCTTCTATGAAAATGTAAGTAAATCCCTGGATAGTGGGGTTCCTTATGATTTTATTTTTTTAGACTTCAGTAGAGCCTTTGATATGACACCACATGGTGCTGTTATTGACAAACTTAAACTGTTGAGTGCAAACCCCTATATAATATGCTGGATAGAGGAGTGGCTGTGGGATAAAAACAGAGGGTCCAGATAAATGGACAACTGTCAGATACTGGTGTGGTGACAAGCGGGATCCCACAGGGTTCTGTGTTGGGGCCTACATTGTTTCAGATATTCATTTCTGATTTGACAGATAATTTAAATGGTTGGGCCACAAAACACGTGGATAACACGAAAATTGGAGGGCCTTGCAGTACTCAGGTGGAGGCAATGTATATTCAGCAAGATTTAGATACTGTTACCAGCTGGGTAAAAAACAACGGGGTATGACTTTTAACATGGATAAGTGTAGGGTACTATATCTGGGGAAACATAACGGTAGAGTAACATACACACTGTGTGGACAGTCTTTACACTTCTGTTCATCTGAGAAGGGCTTGGGATATTATGTATCTGATAAATTAGATACAAATGATCAAACTCAAGAGGCTATTAAAAATGTAATAATATCATATGGTCAATCAAAAGAAACATAACCAGTAGGGATAGTAATGCAATGATGCCCCTGTTCTGAGCATACTGTATGTGCGCCCACAGTTAGAATATGCATCTTAGATATGGTTTCCAGCTTCAAAATTAGAAAGACAAAAATTAGCACAGGTACAAAGGAAATTTACTAAATGTATCAAAGGTATGGAAGGTTCTGATTATCAAGAAAGATTATGTAAGCTAAATTCAATGTCTACTGAGACTAGAAGGATAAGAGCAGACCTTCTCTTTATGTTTAACATCATGTAGGATTACAGGTTATTAAATGATTTAGGGTTAGCCTTTAAGCAGAATGAATGTAATACTAGAGGACATCCCCTACAGTTAAAAGGTCAAAGGTATCAAACAAATAAAAGGAAATATTTTTATACCACAAGAGTTATTAATCCTTGGAATGCATTGCCTGAAAATATAATTATTAGTAAAAAAATAAGGTTATGTTTAAATCAAGACTTGATCAGTATTTGCTTAATGGGAATATACCCAAATATTATTAGATGTATATGACAGGAGCATATATGGGCAAATGCCAACTGGCTCCAAGTCATCCTCAGAATGAACCTCTTCAAACTAATGCAAGATAGATATTGTATATTACATTTTTAGTGAGTCACACGTAGTTTTCTTTGAACCTGGCGAGGAGAGTGTGTCAGTAAGTCCACAAAGTGCTGATAGAATGCTATGATACTGACAAAGAACCACAGCAATGTGCTGGCAAGAGGAAACTATTCAGTACGTCTTGCCTGCATCAAACATAGCCCCCTTCTTTGCCACAGATCACACCAGTAAATGGTTTCCAAACCTGTGATGCAAGTCTTCTCATGGCCTCCTCATGATGACGACGCATTTCAGGAGTCCCTGGGCAACTCCCCGTGCTAATGGAGGGGTGTGTCTGAGGCACCTGGCTGAGAGGTAGGTCCCGGTTTCCCATCCACATCTAAATAACAAAGAGCAACACTTTACATTAAAGCTGAAGTAAGCTGAACATTAAATCCATAAATCAACAGGTATCCCTCCCAGAATTTTGACCCACTGTAGTTCTTACTGCTCCTAGAGGGTTTTCTGATGGTACTGACCCTATCACACTAGATAGCCGAGGCTGCCAAGAGAGCTACCTGGCTGAGAACAATCTCTTAATGGAAGTGCTGTCAGGATTTAGAGAAAGGCACTCCACCACCACAGCCCTGTTAAAGGTCATCAGTGTGACATAACCATGGCCTTGGACCACATGCAGTGTACTAATGTCATCTTTGTGCACCTCACCAAAGCATTTGGCCTCGTGGACCACCAGCTGCTACTCATGAAATTGTCTCAGTTCAGTTTAACAGCAACCCAGTGGAATGGTTTGCCAGATACTTGGGAAGCCACACTCCACTGGTGACTGTAAACAATTTTTGCAAAAATCAGATCCCTGTGTTTTAGGGGTTCTTCAATGCCATTTACTGAAGGTAAAATTCCCATAATTTTATGAGGATAATTTTTCTATAAATTCCATCTCTGAAAGGGGCTTGGGTCATTACTAACACAACAGTATTTTTTGTACTATTCTGATCCAGTGAGGAGTAGAGTGGGTTCTTATTCCCACAGGACAGAAAGGGAATTCCTATTTTGTCAGAGAGGCAAAGGATTAATATAGCTGCCCTTAAACATGATCCTTGTGGTGAGGGTTAACGGAGTTCCTTTAGGACCCACTCCACTTTGAATAGGCTGGTGTCCACCCTTCCCCAGCTTTCCCTCTCTCCCCGACCCACCCTCTTTTCCCTCCCCCGTGAACATGGAGCAAAAGTAGCTATTTAGATAACTGCATATGATGCACTCTTTACTGAATAAGAGTGTCTCACACGTAAAGTAAAGGAGTGCTCCAACTGGTTGAGAACACTCTCTCGTGCTCCCTTGATCTATAATACAATTTGTTCAGCCCAGTGGTGAGGCCATGGCAAGGATAGCTTCTACCATATGACCATAACAACCTAAACCTTAGATCCTCTCAGGAGAACTTGCTTAGAACACCTTACATAAAATCCTCTGCTGGTCTTTAGATTTTTGATGTTAGAGCCATTAAATCACGGAACTCTATTCCTGTTCAGATAAGGTCTATAAACTTGCTTGCTAAATTCAGAACTAAGCCCAAGGAACATCTGTTATTGAATGGGGTGTACAACTGCTTTACTTAAATGTGCATTACTGCTCAGCATATTCTATGTATCCTATATTAAGTATACATCACTTGTATGTGTTCTGTTTTCTGCACTGTATGTCCTTTCCTATGCCTTGTGCCAAATCGATCATGTAAGAGGACCTGGTCCCACTGAACTTACCAGGTAATCAAAATACCTAAAATAAAATTAAAAAAATCTGAGACACTGGATGCAGCTGACGCCAAGTCTTCTCCATCATGGGCTGCTGGTTATGTATGATGAACATGCTCGGACTTGGGGAGGGTGTTTGCAGGCAGCCCATATCATAGCACCCCTTACCAAATAAATAAGGAAAAAGCACTATCATCAGCCCTTCTAGACTGAATGCACAGTGCAAATACAGCAACCTACACCAGGGAGGCAGTCAGGGTCTTAAAAGGTATACAGAATGAAACAGAGAGTGTAAAACCAGCCCTCTCTCTGCTAGGTGCTCCCTGTTCCGCAGTCTGTGCCACTAGAAGCCCATCACAGCCCATGGCATATGCCCCAAGGAGGGGGGAGACAGCAGCTGCTAGAAGACAGAGCATTACCCAGACATTGGGTGTCACCAAAAGCAGTCAATGACAAAAGACAGTTCTGCAGTACAAATATTTAGTGTGATGCCAACACAACGTATAAATAAAGAAAAAGCTTTATTTGTACTGATATACAGGTTCCCAGGTGCTGCGCTTCAGGACGATTAATTGTCCAAAGGATAAGCAATAGTGAATAATAAACCCTTGCTTTTTCTTTTCTGTTTTACAGTCTATACACTGTCTTGACAATGGAAAATATTTCTACTATGAGCCTCGATTTAGATCAAGTGCTTTTTGTGGATGTGTGGTTTATAGCAAAACACCTGTACACACAATAACACAGTGTAATTTTTTCACATAAATAGGATTTACTAGAATCCAATTAGAATTAGTTTTGCTTTATTGAGTTTTATTTGTTTGTTTTATTAGAAGTTTGTTAAAAAAAAAAAGTGCCATACGCTTTGGGGAGGCGTGGGGGCTGTCTGAGGCGATCTGTCTCATGCGTGTCCCGTGGCAACTGAGTGCAACGAGCCGGGAAATGATGGCTGTTTTTCCATATCCAATATTCCCCACGATCACCACTCCCTGGTTGATGCTGGTGTTGGAGCTCCGTAACTGCACATCTATTTCGTGGAACAGCCAATCACGACCAATAAACACAGAGTCCGTTGTGATGCTAGGTACTTCAAACAGCAAGGGCTTCAGGGAGATATCGGGTGGTCTGTAAGGAGCAAATCGTACTGCAAAACAATACACAGGTAAAAAAAAAATGTAATTTTTTTTTATATTTAATACATCACATATCATTACCACAAATATATGAGAACATATTCTATCTCAATCAATTTCACAGTAGATAAAAAAAAAAAAAAACTAAGAAAGAGGCAAAAATTCTAAGCAGTACTTCTACATGTGTGGGATGCCCATTTTCGCTATTCTCAGCTGTTTTTTTCTTTCTCCACTGCAACTACTCATTTCTTTGCAAATAAAATTCACACTGCAGTATTCTGACACGACTCCCACTCGGTGGTTTATAATGCGTAAAGAATATTAAGACAATGGAGCCAAATATCCTGCTTGCCTTTGGCTCATGAACTGAACCAGATGTCACTTGGCTGTTTGCCCAAAGAACAGTCTGATGCAGTGCTTCCTATAACCTTCCTTATAAAATGGGTGGTTGCTGGTGGAATCTAATCACATGGCTGTACAGCTAATACAGCATAACTGCATAGCTCAGTTAACCAACTTTTTTTTCTGGGGTACCCAATGATGTGCTGCCATGCCAGTGACATGGGTTCTGGGGTGGACCCAGGAAGCTGGTACAAGGGTGGCCTGGCTGGAAGAAGTGCTGCACCAGGCAGCATATCCCAGCTGTGGAAGGATGGTGGTGGATTTTATCAAGGCAGCGATACCTGACACTGGGGTGGGGAGTTTTCTCCTCTGTCAGGCCTTTGTTGCATGCACACAAGACAAATAGTGCATTGTGTGCTGACACAGGACAGCTGGAGGTCCAAAAATCAGTAATGAGAGAAAACCACCATACAGTCTAAATGTTGGCTGTCGGCAATCTCAGACCCCAGAGGGACTGATCCTGCTGGTAGCAGCAGTCTGGGCTGGGAGGTACCAGTGAAGATAAGGCCAGAGCACCAGGCAGATGGCATGGGAGGAGGAAAAGAAGAAGGAAACAACTGACTTTTATTTTAATTTTTTAGGGTGGGGTGGGATTTTATATAGAGAATAACACATGGGTGGGCGTGTGTTACCAGAATTTTATACGCATCTACGGTGTGGGATGCTACATAAACCTCAAGAGTGAAGCTGGAGAGGTTCAAAAAAGTATCCCACAAGCTGTGTATAAAATTCTAAGTTACACACACCCATTCATAGCTTGTTTTTCATAATTACTGATGAGCATTTTTAATAAATGTTCGGTTTAGTGTTTAGCTCAGAACAAATAAAAACAAGTAAAAAAGTCACACTTTAAACTTGTTTCTTTTATTAGCTGAATTCATGAACATAGACAAAAACAGTGAAATAACTGTATTTGTTTTAACAGGCAGAAGTTGTGGGACTGCTGCACACACTGTTACTAGAGCGAGCCTGAATGACAGCTAGTGGTTACAACCACCCATTTGTAACACAAAATTACAATCTGGTTATCCGAGCATTAAAAATGCTCAGCTTTAATTATATATAGAATTATGCATGGGTGACTGTGTGATAAGTGTTGTTTTTTTTTGTTTTACAACTGACGTGTGTTTTGCAACATAAAGCATAAGAGAAAACCTTAAGTAGTATACAAAGGCAAAGCAACAAAACAGAGTAATCATATAATCACCCATATTTTATTTTTTGTTAGGGTCTGACTTAAAAGCACAAGAAAGCCAATGGACATCACAACTGTTCTTAGTGTAACAGCTTCCTGCGTGGGTGACTGATCAGCTGGGACATTCTCCGTATCAGTCTGGTGTGATGTCATACCAGTTCGATAAGAAGAATGTAGGGTCTGCTTTCTGGTTAATATCAGACCCTACCAGTTATTACAAGTGCAATAACACATGGCAGGATGTGCAGTTATGCTGTAGTGCCTGCACTTCCCTGGTTAAATCAAGAAATTATGGTGTGTGCAGTTATTACAAATCTGGTTGACGTCCCCACGGTGGCAGGCACAGTTCGGCCCCATACCACAGAGCCCTATGCCCACAAATGGATCCACAGTGCCATGGGGCAAGGATAGCCCTCCCTCCTCCCCAGACCCCGCCACAGGAGGCAAGCTGCAGGATAGTGGAAGTAAAGAGGTTAGTGGCAGATGGGCCTGCATAGCCAGAGAAGGGGTTCCAATGTGCAGCCAGTGGGGGAAAAACTTTGATTGAAAAAGCACCCTGTTTCTACACTGGGGCCAACTCTTTGCCAAGTATATCACAGAGGCCAGGGACCCAGGGAGGGCACAGGCCACTATTCGTTCATCGGCCCCCCCCCTCGCTGGATGACCACGGAGCTACACTGGCACCAGCTGTGAATGCTGTTGCTCGCCCACCCTCCTAGCCAGAAGAGTGCAGTCATGGTGACCCCCACAGTAAGAATGGGTGGAAGGGGGAAATGGAGGATCAAAACATAATCATCATCATCACAATAAAGAAGTGCCCTATTTCTGCCACTCTCTGTCCTGCCTCTCAACAGAGTCAACGGCCCCTGCTCATTCGCCTATGCAGGTCTCTTGCCTGACAATAATGGCAGATGGTGGTTATACAGAATTACCGCTAGAAGTGTGTCCCATGTTTATATGTCTATACTTGTATGCCCTACTGGCTAATCATAGGGCAATAACAGGATTTGTAGCCATTGTCCCACCCTTCTAGCTAGAGGAAAAAGTGTGTCTGTGGTGACTCCAATATTAGGGTTGGGGACTGGGAGAAACAACCCCCCAAAAAAAAATGTTTCACATATATTAAAAAGGAAAAAAGGAGATGAAGACTACTTCCACTCCAGCTCTAAAACAGCACCTCTGAAGGAGAACCACAGCATCCTTCTTTTTTTCCTTCACCATATTACTTTCCTCCCCTAGGGTCGGCCCTACTCCACCTCAGCCCACTCCCAACCAGTGTCCCAGAATCTACGGGACAATCCTCCACTGATTACCCACTCCCCCCATGGTGAGGTAAGGAAAGGGAAGGCTGCCCCCCAAGACTGGTCCAGACGATGCAGTCCTGGGTGGTGTTATGCTTCAACCTCATTTTCCATTTTTCTGGTCTCCTGGTCAGTTGCATGCTACAGTGTTAGCGTGCATGGAGGCACACATGCACCACATGTCTGCCACCACCCAACCCCCCTTCTAAGTCATGGCTACCGACCTGCCATTGTGCAGCCACACGGCGGCGGTATTTTAAGAAGCCCAACATACCCTCCTTCCCCGGAGAGGAGAGCCATTATCAGACAGTTGATCCCCTGCCCCCGGCCAACCTCCAGCAACCCTGGCTCACTCCTGAACCTCGATCGCCAGCATGGTTTGAGGTGTGGCATCCTGCACCTCAGACCACCATGCCACTGGGCTGGTACAGCACCCTTATGAAGTGCAAACAACTCAAACACTGAATGACTGGTCGTTGACTACTAGTCTCCAACACTGCTGGGATCCACTGGTTGACAATATGTGCCGAGGGCTGCATGACAGCCTGCATATGCAGAATTATTAGATTTCTTTTTAATCATCTTACAGCAGTCCACACCAAATTCTAAGCCTGTTATTTCACTGGTTAGAAAACCTTCATCCGGTATTCAAAGAATGAAAGTTGCCTTAGTGACAGGCAGCCTCTGAAGAACTTTGTGCTACTTGGCAGTTTAACTTAGTTGAACTGTACTAAAATATCTTCAGAAGTCTATGATTAGGTAGTCAATGTGTTTTAAAATCATAAAATCACAAAAATAAGTTAAAGGGACTCTGTGTGTGTGTGTGTGTGTGTGTGTGTGTGTGTGTGTGTGTGCGCACGCGCGAACATGCTAAATTTATTTATTTCACAGGATTTGGGTGGTGTAGTGGCCGGAACGCTTGAAAGCCTAATACCTGAAGCATTCACTTGTTAAACTGGGACTTGACACCCGAAGGCTTGAAACTGCACAAATATACAAAACACACCCGTATACTGTAATCAGATTTACATACCAGATGGCATGTGATACAAGATAAGGGCCCCAACTAAATAAATGATTCCCTCCCACCCTAACAATGCCCCCTTATCATGGTATAGCTACACAGCCAAACTTCTTGCAAAGAGGTGCTTAACTAGTTACCCTACTCAGCAATTACCAGAAATGCTGCGGATATTTTCCCATGTTAACAATAGCCTATGAGCCTGAGCTCTTTGTCTCTATTTTCATGAACATGCTGTCCATCTTGACAGACTTCTCATTGACAGGGACCACTCATCCACTTGTGACTTAACCAAGAGCTACAGCCACCGTGAACTGACTAGCAAAGGGTTGTAAAACTGACAACTACCTGAAAAGAAAGAGAAGGCGTGCAGCAGCTTAACAGAATCAGAGAAAAGCAGAACTTACGTGAATGAGTGTGCCAGGCGTGGATGTGGATGTTAGTTGAGCCTGAAGCAGAAACAAATGAAAGGAGGGAAGGAGGGAAGCAACATATAGTGAAATGAGATGTTGACATACGGTAATCACAAACAAAGAGACCAGTAAACAACACAGAACAGTCAGCAGAGACATTCGGCAGAATTGTGAAAACAAATGGGGCTCTGTAGAAGACTATCTGAGGACATTCCTGCCGTCTGGAAGCCTGATCCTCCAATTCCACCACCTAAGCGTGAACCTACGTAGCTTCTCTGTCCTTTCACAGCCTTGACTTCATCCATTCTCATATCTCAGCCCTGGAATCAGCAAACTGATTGTGGGGGATGATCTCTGAGGCACTCCACATTCCTGACATCATGAGTTGTATACACCTGATAGGTTGTCTGATGCACATGTGACTAACAGTAAATCCGTCCCCTTCCGAGGGTCACTGGGCTCCTGTGGTCAGTTCTAATTGTGCATCTGATACAGGTTGTCGCACACCTCCAGAGCTCCAAACTTTTATTTAAAGAAGACATAAACAAGGTAGGAATCTTATGCCTATAATCTGACAGAGAAAATGCCAGAAATATATTATTTACTCTAGAGAACATTAGGCTCTATATGCTACTGTTTACAAAGCCTAGAAATGATGCTCTCGTCGGGCTACTCAGAAATGGTAGAATCACAGAGTAGCAAAAATATTATCAGCTTGAAAAATTCAGAAATCTCCCTACTAAGCTACATCCCATGCAGACAAATGAGGCATGGAAGAGAACGACTGGGACCCCTTGTAGTGAGCCCAGCATCCTACTACCCAAAATTCCACACACAAAAAAAAAAAACATTATCTGAGCACATCACATTTTGGAACCCCTGCTAGCAGTTCCACACTGACCCCTATGCTCTCTGGCACCACAGCGACTGCTACCAAGAGCACATATCACGGACTGAAATTAGGGGAAATCTCCCATGCTGCAATCCCTACCTGAACTCCTAGAGTGCTCTGGACACCTCTTCCAGCGGTCCCAGACTCTCTCTCTAGCCAGTATCACAAAAACTCTCCTGCAGCATGCATTCTACAAGTGCTCTGGACACCGCTTCCAGTGGTCCCAGATACTCTTATGCGCCTCTCACAGTTCTGCTGCCTAGAACACGATAAGCCCACACGCTTCATCTTCCCCGACATCAGCAGCAGATCCATACTGCAGTAGCTCTCCGGACCCAAAATGTTGCTGATAAATTGTTTTTTTATGGCCCTTGCCCTTTGGCTCGTCTCTCTGAGGTAGTTCCCTCTGTCCCTGCTATCCCATTCTCGCGCTACAGCTACAATGTGCTCCGACTGGTGCTCAAGTCTCACGAGACCATGCACACCACGTAACCACGCAATGATGTCTGCCCCACTGGTTGATCTTGCTACAGCATCGCGATCTACACTTCTCTAATAAATAAAACGATTTCAGAGCTCCTTATGTACAGTGCTAGTCCCAAAGGAAAGCCACTGATCTAGCATTCTGCCCCTGGTCTATAATAAAATCAAGCTCTCTAAACGATCCATAACTCTGCCATTACTTCCTACTTACTCCAGCTACAAGCCCCCCATCCCTACCCTCTTAAAGAGACAGAGCACATTACGTAGGGACAGTAATAAGTCACTACAGCAATTCCAATGACAGAATCCTAACAATACAAGGGCATTAATTACCCATTAGAGCACTGCACTACCTTTAAAGCATTACAACAAAAGCCATCTCAGCTTTTACAGTACTATATTATTATTTTTATACAGCAAATTTATGCGGATCCTGAGACTATTCTCTCTGTTGATTAACGGGTCACAACGCCCAAAACAAAGAGTTGCAGGC
Source organism: Neoceratodus forsteri (assembly GCA_016271365.2). Classification (NCBI taxonomy): domain Eukaryota; kingdom Metazoa; phylum Chordata; order Ceratodontiformes; family Ceratodontidae; genus Neoceratodus; species Neoceratodus forsteri. The sequence goes on from JADMNL010000032.1 coordinate 63,732,744, forward strand.
AGTGCAATGTCCCCTTTCCACACCAGCAACTAGGACAGCTGTGTGCCTCCTGCACAGAAGACTCCACCACGCATACCGAATTACAGGAAACAGAGGAAGAGTTTACACCCTCTACTTACATAAAAAACACAGAACACCAATCTGACACCACACAAGCACTAATACAAAACAATCAGCTCACGCAGGCTCAACAGGAGGTACTGTGGCAGCAATGCTGCAACAACTGACCGAATTATCTAAACAGACAGTCAACCCACCTCCAGCAAAGAAAAGGGCCACCGCCTCCCTCTCTAGACATCTACAGACTCCTGCGCCAGATACCTTACAATTACCTTCGGACACAGGCGATGCCTCAGATGAAGAAGAGGGAGAGCTTGATCAGGAGCCACAGACCCGCATGGCTAAGTGGTGCTTTCCAGACCAAATCCCATCATTGGTACGCCACATCATGGATATGGTGGGCTTTGATACTGCCGCCCCCACACCCACTTCTAAACTACTACCCTCATTACAACCCCTGGCCAAGCAAGCAGACATCTTTCCCCGTCTGCGAGGCTATAGACGAGCTGGTACAAAAAGAATGGTCCTCATCTGAACCAGCTAGAATCCCAGAGCATAAATCCTGGGACAAAATGTACCCACTACAAGCTGAAAAACTGGCCCTCCAGTGCATCCTTCCCACAGTGGACCCACAAATAGCCCTGCTCGCCCAAGGAGCAGATATCACTCCTTTCGAGACAAGAAAAGTGGGAGTGCTATCTTCAGGGGCAATATTTACAAACAAAACTATACCACCCCATACCAATATAATAGGTACAGAGGTAGGGGTTCAACTCACAGAGGCAGAGGAAACTACAATCATCAGAACCACTCCAGGCCCTGACTATGCAAACTCACATCCAGATCACACGACAACAGTGGGTGCAAGACTGACACAATTCTTACATCAGTGGGAAAAATCCACAACAGACAAGTGGGTATTAGAAATAATACAAAAAGGCTACGCAATAGAATTCACACAAGTCCCAAGGGAAAACAGAATGATTCAGTCTCCTACCTCCAGTCACAAAACCACGCCAAGCCAAGTCCTAACGGCTATACACAAACTTCGAGCAAACAATGCAATAGCACCTGTTCCAAGGCAAGAAGAAGGCAAAGGGATATACTCCATCTTCTTCATGGTTCCAAAAAAGACAGGAGGCAACAGACCAGTACTGGATCTCAAATATATCAACAGATCAGTGAGATGCACTCCCTTCAAAATGGAGACCATCCGGTCCACCCTACGGGCGCTCAGACAGGAAGACTTCCTTACCTCAATAGACCTGAAGGACGCTTACCTTCATGTACCCATGAGACCCAACCACTCCAGATACCTATGCTTCTTCATACTGGGCCAACACTACCAGTACCAAGTACTACCATTCGGACTAGCCGCAGCCTCGAGAGAGTTCACAAAGGTCTTGATAGCACTAGCAGCCAAACTTTGAGAAAAGGGGATACACGTGATCCCATACTTAGAAGACTGGCTCATCAAAGCAAGGTCACAACAGCAATCCGCCAGGGAGACAAGAATGGTGGTAGACTGCTTACAACAACACGGCTGGGTAATCAATCACAAGAAAAGCAGACTAATACCTAGTGACTACGTCGAACACCTAGGTGCACTCATAGACACAGAAAAAGGCCTAGTTTTCCCATCTCACACACGAATTCAATTAATCCTATCTACAGCCCAACTACTACAGGCCTATCAACATCCAACACTACTCCTATCTCAAATGTTAGGTCTTATGTCCCCCACAGTAGACACGGTGCCTTGGGCAAGATGGCACTCCAGACCCCCTCATGGCCTTTCTGTTAATTCAGGGACCCACACACGACATCAATCTGACAAGGACGGTCACCCTTCCACCATGAGTAAACTCAAGCCTGACATGGTGGACAAACAGACAGACTGTCACAGGGCATGCCCCTAGATATACTTCCAGACATAATAATAGAGACGGATGCCAGCCTCACGGGGTGGGGTGCCGCATCGGGAAACTCACAGCACAAGGAAAATGATCATTAACCGAGGCAAAACTAACAATAAACGTACTGGAGATGAGGGCAGTATTCAGAGCACTACTGCACTTCTCTCATCTGATACAGCAAAAACACATCCAGATAAAATAAGACAATCAAGTCACAGTGTCATACATAAACAAACAAGGCGGCACAAAAAGCAAGGCAATGATGGCACAAACATCAAAGCTTATGACATGGGCAAAGACACTTAAAATCAATAACAGCCATACACCTAGCAGGGAAGCTAAGCACAATGGCCGACTGGCTGAGCTGCCAAATGATCCACCCCGGGGAGTGGAAACTCCATCCACAAGTGTTTTGCCAACTACACCACAGATGGGGACCAACAGAGATAGACCTCATGGCTTCACACAAGAACCACCAATGCACCCAATATTGGTCATGGTTCAAGGACCAAAGAGCCCTAGGAGTAGACGCTCTCTCAGCCCCATGGACATTCTAAATAGCTTACATCTTCCCTCCACTTCCACTGCTTGCCCAGGTGCTGAAGAAAATACGCATCTCGACAGCAAGCGTTATTCTGGGGGCACCACACTGGCCAAGATGATCATGGTTTGCCATAATAGTATCAATAGCACTAGCCGACCCATGGAAACTACCACCCAGACCGGACCTACTATCACAAGGCCCTATACTGCATCCAAACCCTCAACACCTGCAACTGATGGCATGGCTCCTGAAAGGGAGAGACTGCTAAAAGCAGGATATCACCCATCAGTCATAAAAACTGTGGCTTCATCACGCCAACAATCCACGATCACCATCTACCAACGACAATGGGACATATTCCACAAGTGGTGCAATCGTCACAAAATAGACACACATGCATGCACCATACCTCAGATCCCACTGTTTCTTCAGGAGGGACTGTAACTGGGACTCTCACCGGCATCACTGAAAGTACAAGTCACAGCAATCGGGGCAGCCAGGGGACAAATACAAGGCACTACCCCGGGTTCACATCAAGATGTAGTACGCTTCTTGAAGGCAGCAGCCAACTTATGCCCCATCAATAAACCAATATTAGCACCATGGGACTTAACCACAGTGCTGATGGCTTTGACTAAGCCGCCCTTCGAACCCATAGACTCCATTCCCATGAAATGGTTGCAATTAAAGTCCGTTTTCCTAACAGCCATCGTGTCCGCCAGGCGAGTAGGCGAACTACAGGCCCTTTCACATAAAGAACCATTCCTACAGTTTTTCATTGACAGAATATCCCTGCATCCAATCACATCCTTCTGACCGAAAATAGCTTCAACGTTCCACATCAGTCAGACTATCGAGATACCAGTGGAACTACCACAGGCAGAAATACAGGCAGATCCTCAGCTAAAAATGCTGGGAATGAAAAGGGTCCTCACAACCTACATCACAAGAACAAAAGACATTCGAAAAACAGACAGACTGTTCATCATAGTACAAGGAAACAGAAGAGGACTTCCCGCCTCCAAATCGTCTATAGCAGGATACCTCAAGGCAGCCATTTCAGAGGGTTACAAAGCAACCAACACCCAGGCACCATTAAACCGAAAGGCCCATTCCACCAGGGCAATCGCAACGTCATGGATGGAACGGAATATGGCCACTGCAGAGGAAATATGCGCCGCAGCAACATGGTCAACAATTCACACTTTCACCAGACACTACAGAATGGATGTGTCCCAAGACACTAAGACGAACTTCGCAAGGGCAGTGCTCCTAGTAGCCTGCACAGAACAGAGTAACACTGACACGTCTAACCCTCCCTAGGAATGATCACTGCTTTTTAATAACCCATGATGTCAGGAATGTGGAGTGCATCAGAGATCATCCCCCACAATGGTAGTTTACTCACCTGGTAAAGGTGATTGTGGGGGAATGAATCTCTGAGGCACTCCACAACACACCCTACAAAGACATGATTTTATAGTATGAACTCAGTACACTATTACGATTTTAGACAGAAGTTTGACACAACACTCAACATCTTATGCAACACATGCTAACCAATTGTACCTACTATACAAATTAAAAATAACAGTATCAACTTCTAGCATGTTAGCCATCATACTCTTATTCAGGGTACAAGTGGGGGATCTTAACAGATTTCATTTCAGATACAGCTTTGGAATACATCAAACTGACCACAGGAGCCCAGTGACCCTCGGAAGGGGACGGATTTACTTTTAGTCACATGTACATCAGACAACCTATCAGGTGTATACAACCCATGATGTCAGTTATGTGGAGTGCCTCAGAGATTCATTCCCCCACAATCACCATTACCAGGTGAGTAAACTATCATTATATTCTACCATCAACAAGGACACACTATGCCTCACTGAAAAATTACTGCAGTGTGTGTGCCTGTGCTATGCATGTTTGCTATCACTGTTCTAACCTGATGCACACAATTTGATCATTTTGTTTCTGCTCCTTTCTCTGTTTACTTGACGGATTTAAATACTGGGGAAGATCTGGGACCAGTTTTTTAAAAGATCTACTTAGTTACAACTTGAAAAAACAAAATAAGAAAAAACATGTATCCACTTACTCGGATGTTAGATGAAGTTTTTTCAAGGATATCTCCTTCCTCAGGCCACAGCTATAGAACTATAAACACCAGGCACTAGGACCACATGGAAAATTTTTAGCTAGCAGTCTACTAGGGGCTGACGATATCCCTCCCATATAAACATGGGCGGCCCAGTGCCCTCTTCAGTTCTTTTCCCACCGTCGACCATCACACGGACACACAGCCGCTTAAGTCAAATGCCAAATCTTTGATTTCTAACTTTCTTTTCTCACCCTAGTTCATTAATCACTTTATTTTTTGAAAGAAATTTTCACCTTCGATTATGCTTACTGACCCCAAGAAACTCTTCAGATACTGCAGGTGTAGTAAGAACATCTGCGATAATGACCACGATGCCTGCATCTGCTACCTCGGTGTCAACCACGATGTTATGGCCTACGAGGTCTACGGCCGTTTCAACCAGGCTACTCAGCGGCGCCGTCAAAAGGCCCGTGAGTCCTTCCTCCTGCAACAGAAGGTCACCAGAATGGAGAAGGAGCTCCAGGCAAGAAGCTCCCCTGCGTCACCAGCTCTGTCTATGGGCTCCCACTCCTCCAAGGCCCAGGACAAACTGGCTGGTAAACACAAGCACCGGGAGAAGGGAAGAGAAGGCCCAAGGGGAAATTATCCCCGGTGAACTCTTGGTTACCGCTTCGAGCGCCGGCTGTTGCTGGGTCGTCAGCTGCCCAGGCGGTGACCCCAACACCCTCTCATCCACAGGGTCAGCTCAGGTAGTGCTGCCCGCTGGTCCTTGTCTGGCCACTGCTGGCTCGTCGACGTCTGGCCTTCTGACACCACAACATTCCAACCCCTGCCATTCAGACCCTTTCTTGCTCAGGGGCAACAGACAGGGAGTTCCGCCGGACCTGCTTTGGCCGGCAATGGCCAGTCAACGCCGGAATTTCTGCCTCCCCCATCGATGCCTTTAGCCATTTTGTCGACACCAGGGATTTGGCCTCTCTCATCAATGCCTCAGGCTGTCAAGTTGATGCTAGGTCCTCAGCCTTTTTCGTTGATGCTTCAGGCTGTACTGCCAATGCCGGGATCTTGTCCTGCCCATCGTAGTCGCAAAGTGCTCTGACAACATCGATCACCACTGATGTCCACACTATGCTCCCCTCCTTTTTGGAGTTCATGCACCGCACTGGTCCTCCTCTGGGCCCGTAGATGCCGGGACCTACCAGGACAGCTCTTGCGCCAACATCTTCCACGTTGACACGACCTGCTCACTCTCAGTCATCGACGTCTTCTGTGCCCTATTCAGAGCCAGTTGATGAGGATGAGTACAATCCTGACCTCCTCCCACATGAGGAGGAGAGGAGGGAGACAGTGCTAGGAACCCCTCTGGGTCTACCTTCACTGTTTCCTCAGGGGGACAGAACTCTGCCAAATATACCTCGAGGTGCCCCCCCCCAGATGACTCTTCTTTCATCTCAGTGATTAAGCAGCTGCAAACACCTATGGGGTTTGATGCTGAGGAGCAGGACCTTGCCAAGAGAAATCCGATGGAATACTTGGAACTGTCAGATTCCCCCCCTCTGATTATTCCTCCTTTGCTGGCCGAATTAGAGGATGTCACCATGGCTGCCTGGTACAGGCCAAGTATGATCCCGGCAATGCCCAGAACAGCAGACAAACAGCAGACAAATTGTACCAGGCTCCCTCTGGGAAGCCTTTCTATGCAGGGCAACCACAGGCAGATTCAGTAATGATAAATGATGCCCACAATGGGTTCAAGAGACCTCAGCACCTCAGCTCTCTTCCCCCGGACAAGGAGTCCAGAAAGCTGGATCTTATGGGCAAAAAGGCCTATGCCTCTGCCATGCTGTCCCTCAGAATTATTAACTACATTGCCCATATGGTCAAATTCCAGAACACTGTCAGGGAAAAAGGCCAAAGCTGCAGCTCAGGCCCTTCTAGGGGGCCCCAAAGGCAGGAGTTGCCTAAAGCTCTCCAGCCTGGGCAGATGTGGGTAAGCACCTTCTGAGGTCTACTGTGACGTCTCAGGTGCCTCCGCTAGAGCAGCTGCGGTTGGCATCTGCCTAAGAAGGCATTCTTTACTCAGGGTGTCCAGCTTTGCTTCTGACGTACAACAGTCCATCCTGAATGCACCCTTCAGAGGCTACAAGCTCTTTGGGGCAGATGTGCAGGACATCCTTTCTGACCAGTCCTCAGGGAGGACCCTGCGGTCAGCCCATTGGCTTTACCATACCCAGCAAAAACGTGGGCAGAAGGTGACTTTTCGTCAGCTCTCCCAGAGACCCAAGTCGAGCACTGACTGTCAGGCAAGTGCCGTGCCGAACAGCCCTGCCTGCTCCCACCTCCACCACTGGGAAAACCATAAGAGGTTGGGGTGCTGCCCTGGCCACTGGTTCTCCCACAGCATGACTCCTTACTAGACCCCCTTCCTCCACTACTCCACTATTACAGGAGGTCATGGTAGGGGGTCTCTTCTCCCTCTACCTGGAAAGGTGGAAGGAGATCACAACAGATGCTTGGGTCCTACAGCTCATACAGCAAGGCCACACTCTAGAACTTTTGGAGTGGCCTCCAGATCTACCTCCAGTTCATGCAAGCTACCCTCCAGACCACATTCCAGTGCTACTGGAGGAAGTTTGCATGCTGCTGCAGAAAAAGGCCATACAGCCAGTTCCCAAGGATCAAAGGAACAGAAGGTTCTATTCCCATTTCTTTCTAGTCCCCAAATCCACAGGGGATTTGCGGTCCATCCTGGACCTGAGAAACCCACATTTCTACATCCAGTACAAGAAGTTCAGGATAGTACCCTTACAAGGCCTGCTGCCCCTACTGCTTCCTAGATATGCAAGTTGCATATCTGCTGTGACAAGGCGCAACCTCGCCATGGATGCAGGATCAGCTTTGCGGTGGTTAAGGAGCCTCAGGAAGACCAGTTTGTTAACATCAAACCAACCAAGTATATTTTTATTTTCTTAATATGGTTGGTGACACAGAACTTTGGGCTTCTGCCCTTTTCCTTTTTAAGCCCCACCAGGGAAAATGAAACGAAAACAGAAATAAAGAGGCCTAGCTCCGGGTGGGAGCGCTGACTAAACAATCCCTGACCCTAACTAGAAACTCCCCTTTTCCAGAAGGCTAGACCTTCTGGAAGAACACAAACAGTAAAATGGAAAACTCACAATAGAAATAACTTTTTTCTTTTTGGCCTAATTCAGGGGACTAGTCTTCAGAGGGTTGCTTAAGGGACTCCTGTTCTGGAACATATCCAAGCAGCTTGTCAGCCCTCTACCCCTGCAGCAACTGCCTGCTGGCTTTTCCTTCCTGTTTTTAAAGCTCTCCTGTCTGTGCAGCTGCAGCTAACCAGCCAAATCAGCTGCAGCTATACCCTGACTATCTTTCTCAGGGAAAACCCCTCTCCTCCAGCACCTGAATTTACCACACTGCACATAAAGGTTTGTGCTCCCCACAGAAAGTACCTCATGCTCCTGTTCCAGGGGGAGCACTACCATTTCAGGGCCTTGCCTTTTAGCTTGTCATCTGCACCACGGGTTTTTATCAAATGCTTAATGGCGGCGGCAGCAGCAGCAGCCTTCAGCAGGGGGGGACTGTACATCCTCCCCTACCTGGATGAATGGTTGCTCAACGCTCAGTCCAAGGAGCAACTTTTCCTCACCCTAGCACGTACCAGACAGTTGTTCCACGTAGTAAGGATTATGGTCAATCAGCCCAAGTCAGTCTTGACTCCCTGTCTGCGTCTTTAATACATTGGAGCTATACTGAACACCGCTCAGGCAGCGGCCTTCCTGCCCCATGACAGGGAAGAGCACCTGATAGCACAGGCTCAGCTGCTTTACATCAACTGGTACGTCACAACCAGGACATTCCTGTGGCTACTGGGCTCGATGGCTGCAGCTATTGTCACGGTTCCCCTGGCAAAGGCTGCATGTGTGGATCCCCAGTGGACTTTAAGGGTCCAATGGGATCACTGCACCAATGATATAGAACAGAAAGTTCTAGTAACTTCACCAGTATAGAAGGTGCTTCAGTGGTGGATGGAACCCAGCAATTTGCTCAAAGGGATTGCCTTTCTGATCCCCTTCCCTCATCAGATCCTCACCACAGATGCTTCGGGAATGGGCTGAGGAGCACATCTGAAGTCTCACCAGACCCAGGGCACATGGAGCACAGTGGAGGGTTCCCTCCGCATAAATGTTCTAGAGATGAGGGCCATCCTGAATGGCCTGCAAGCCTTCCAGGATTATCTGTCCCAGGAGCCTCTGCTGGTGCAGGCAGACAACGTCAGCGTAGTGCATTACATAAACAAGCAAGGGGGAACACATTCTTACCCCTTGTGCAGAGAAGAGGTGAGGGTTTGGTACTGGGCTCTAGAAAATGGTCTAGAACTGTCAAAGGTCCACGTTCCAGGCACCCAAAATGTCTTGGCAGACAGCCTAAGCAGGTTGCAGTACATGATGCACAAGCGGGAGCTGCTGTCCTCGATAGCAGAAGATCTGTTCAACAGGTGGGGTCGCCCAGAGTTGGATTTTTTGTGTCCCCACTCAACACAAAACTGCCGCTTTTCTGCTCACTCACTCCAGGGAATAGAGTTTTCTGACGAGACGTGTTGTTGTCCCTTTCTTGGAAAGGGAGGTTCCTCTACGCCTTTCCTCCCTTTCTGCTAATTCAGAGGGTGCTGATCAAGTTTCAGATGGAACAAACGACTCTGATACTTGTTGGTCCCTTCTGGCCTTGTCAGATCTGGTTCCCCTTACTGCAGTAGTTGGCAGTGGAACCTCCAGTACTCCTGCTCCAGTGCAAAGGCTTTCTATCACAGGAGCAAGGCACCCTGGTCCATCTGGACATCAAGTCACTCCACTTCCATGTCTGGCTCCTGAAGACATAGCCATGGCTATATTTGGGGTATCCCAAAATGTCAATCAACGAGAAGTCCAGCACTCCCCAAACTAAGTAGCAAAAGCCAAAAGTACTTCAAAATGCAATACCATATGGTATGTGTCCAGGTAGCCGTCCCCTGACAAAGCTCTAAACAGGTGAAGCGTTGGTACACCTGACTTACAGATAACCTTGTCAGTCCTAGTAGTAGCCTAGTTTTTGGATTTGCACTTTTTCGAAGGAAAATAAAACCACAGTAGCTGGAACTTTGAGCGTCTCTTTTTTCATTGTATTATAACGTACTTTTTGGCTTCTACCACTTGGTTTTGGGAGTGACGAACTTCTCATTGGTTGGCGTTTTTAGGGAAACATATTCCCTGGCCAACACCCCTCCTTACACACTGGTGTGTGCTGCACCCTTTGGAGCTGTGCATCCCAAAAGGTCGCTAATGTCCTGGTGGCCGCTACGAAACCCTTTACCAGGGCCACTTATTCCATGAAGTGGAAGCGCTTTGCTCTGTAGGCAGCTTCCCATAATTTGGAGCCTTTCACTTGTTCAGTAAACCAGATTCTGGAGTACATGCTTTCCCTTTCAGACACTGGCCTGCAATACTCCTCCCTTAACGTGCACCTGGCTGCCATTTCAGCTTTCCATGTGCCCACTGTGGACCACACAGTGGCACAACTGGAGGTGTCCCATACATATTTGAGGGGCATTCTCCATTTGAAGTCTCCTATCCGTAATCCAGTCCCGCCTTGGACCTTAAATTTTGTGTTAGAGAAACTTACTTTGGCTCCTTTTGAGATGGCCACAAGTTGTGAGCTATGCTTTCTGTCGTGGAAAGTGTTATTTTTAGTTGCCATTACTTCTGCTTGAAGGATTTTGGAGCTTCAAGCTCTTATGTGTGAGCCTCCTTATTTGGTTTTCCACAAATATTTTGCGTACCAACCCTAAGTTCTTGACAAAGGTGGTGTCTCAGTTTACCCTAAATCAAATCATCCACCTGCCTGTTTATTTTCTGGAGCATGCCAATCCAGAGGAGGCATTGCTCCATATCTTAGATGTACATAGAATACTCAGATATTACAGTCACCATACAAGAGACTGTAAAAAGTCCTCACAGCTTTCTGCTTCCTTCGCCCCTGGGAAAGAGGGCGTACCGGTTTCCAAACAGTGTCTGTCCAAATGGTTGACCAATTGTATTACTTTTTGTTACAGGATGTACAGTAAGAAACTTCCTGGAGTTCAGTGTGGCCATTCAACCAGAGGCATGGCCACGTCTGTCGCCTGTTTCAGGAAAGTGTCAGCTGCAGAAATCTGTGCCGCTGCCACTTGAGTTTTCTGTCCATACTTTCATGAAACACTACAGTCTGGACATTGCCTCTAGAAGAAGGGCAGACTTCAGCCTGGCTATGCTCCAAGGCCTCCTTTCCTAGGCCTCTGTCCTCCAGACACCCAGACTGCCTCCCTATCAGAACTACTTGGGACTCATTCCATAGGTGTGGCCTGAGGAAAGAGATATCCTCGAAAAAGATAGTAAGAACTTACTGAGTGCTGGCCCACCGGTGCAGTGGAAAGATTTACCACTGCGACGTGGGCACCCCCTGGGTTCAGGAACGAGTTCGGGACACTCGAGGGCTGGCTGGGGTGGGAGTGGATTGAGCAGCTACTGTACGCTCTCCACTCCCGAGGAGGGGAAAGGGGGCTGTCTTACTCCGGTTCAGTGCTCCCGGGTGACCACGGGATATACTATATTAACCGGAGCACCAACTAGTGTTTCACTAGTGGGGGCAGGTCGAACGCATGATGTTTGGCATGTCGCAGCGTCCGTTGGTCCCAGCCCCTATCAACATAAGGAAAAATTCCTCCCGGCGGTCGAATGATGCCTACCATCCGTGGCGGCTTTGGGTCCCCGCTGCATCCGTTATCTGGCACCCCCAGAGTTAAAGGGGAGGCTCTGCCTGGGGGGGGGGTAATCCAGGGGGCACTGCGATGAGGGCGCTGGGGATCTGCTCCTGGGCGTGGAGGACACCACTGGGAAGCAAAAGCATAGTAAGTGTAAAATTAAAAAGGAACTTACTGTAACAGTAGATCTTCAGGGGGAATCCCTTTTCTCAGGACATGCCATCCCACCCTTCATCCCCCTTAGTCTCACGGCTTCTCTGTTCCTGTCTTTCTCTCCAGGATGGCCTACCTTCTGGTTCACTTCACTTAATGGCGGGAGCCTCCAGCTCTCCCTCAGTTCCCCAGGAGGAGGTCCTCTGTATATGGTCTCTGGCGAGGGAACTGAGAAGGGTGCGGGGCCACCGTTTATATGGGATGGATGTCTTTGGCTGACGTCGTCGTGGGCAGCCCCTGGTAGACTGCTAGCTAAAATGTTTCCATGCGGTCCTAGTGCCTGGCAGCTACAGTTTTATAGGTGTGGCCTGAGGAAAGAGATTCTCTTGAAGATCTACTGTTACGGTAAGTTCTTGCGTAACTGTACTTTTTTCTGACCTCCCAAATACATCTGTCTGATACCACAGAAATGCACTCCACCAGCTTTATGTCACTCACACCTGCACTCAGATGATAATCCAATCTAACCACTATAGCTAAAGATGTAAGTTGTTGTATTTTCAATTGGATGGACATGTGTGCTCAGGAGTTCAATGCCACTTCTGTTCTGTTCCCCCCACTAAGTTTGGCCATGCTTCTTTTACCTTTCATTGAAATTTCTGCACAGCTGGGAAAACAAATGAAAAAAAAAAAAAAAAGAAAGTTCTGCACCACTAATCTATGTCCATAGAAGTTCTGTATCACTAATTTATGCCCACTCTCCTTTACCCCCACCCCCTTTTTTTGTCCCCATATAAGTTTTCTCCCTAGGCTGCAACTAGGTAGCTATCAGCCATGTCCCTGCTCCTCCCCTTCTCCCCCATCCGCCAGTGAGTCCACTGTGAACTGCTCCGGGGCCAGGAGGGGGAGAGCAATCTCTCACCCTCAGTATGAGATGCCGGCGGCTCAGCGACAGTGCTGGCAAGAAGAGAGCAGGCATAGCTTCGTCAAGCCTGTCCCAGACCCTTTTTCCATTTTCTGCCCAAACTCCTGGGCCACGATGGCATGTAAGTGCATATGTGTGGAGGCACACACTCACTACAGAACCACAGCCCCGCCTCCCATTGAGTTCCTTATGCCCTGTACTACCCCAGGTCTCCACCCGGTGGCAGTCAAAGGCCAAGACAGCTGCCCACCCTTCCCCGGGAGAGGAGAAAAGTCCATGGGACACTGAATCCTCTCCCCTGGCTGGCCTTCAGCAATGAGTGTCTGTTCTCAAACCCGGGTCACCTCACACAAGTGCCTCAGCCCTCTGCACCACTGAGCTAGCCTCCTTTAGCTTTTGTTAAATGTTTTGTGTTTTTAATTTATGCTCACCCTCCTTTACCTTTGTTGAAAATTCTGCACATCTAATTTACTGTATGTCTGCCCTCCGTTACATTTAACGTTTTGTAAAAACACAAAACAAGCATGAAATAAACCAATAATCACAGAACACAGGATATAGGTCTGACTATAGCAGCTAGGGGGATTTTCTAGTAATAAAAAGAAGGGGTAATAGAGAGGAAGAGAAAGATGCAGGGAGTGGTGCAGTGCTCTGGGTGCGGGGCAGCAGTCTTCAGGAAAACATTCTGAGAACTGCGGTGTCGTCCCATCTGCAGGTGCCTCTCTGGGCTGAAGGCAGAGGTGGCCAGTCTCCGGGCTGAGCTGGCAGGAGTACTTGGGACCTTTGCCCCCACCCAGAGGCCACTGTGTCTCCAGCCACTGCTGCAACGGTTACCCAGGCAAAGGGATGGAAGGACTATAGTGGGCTCAGGGAGGTTTTGGGTGGGGGGAGACAGAGGCACGTTCCCCAGCCAGTTCAACTTAGGAACTCTTATGCTGTCCTGGAGGAGCAGGCTACTCCTGGAAGGGACCCCGAGGTTGAAACCAGGGAAGATGTGCGGGTCCAGGGGCGGGAGGAAGAGGACCCAAGGGGACGAGGAAGCTACTCCTATTGGGGGACTCAATTGTCTGGGGAATGGATCCGGGCACAGGTGGTGGGGTGGAGAGGGAGGTAAAGTGCTTCCAAGAGGCACAGCTCAGAGGGAGGGGCAGCAGATCCAGAGGAGCGCTAAAGTAGTAGCAAGGAGGAGGAGGGCTAGAGGTTGTTGCCCACCTGGGGACAAAGGACCTAGCCAGGGATGGGACAGCATAGAACAGGTGGTGCAGGAGGACTTCAGGGAGGTGGAACGGCACCCTGAGAAGGTAGCAAACTCCATAACATTCTTGGAGGTGCTGCCAGTCCGTGGCAGGGGGAGGCTAGGAATCTCCGCATTAGAAGCTTCAACACTTGGTTGGAGAGATGGTGTGGGGAAAAGGGTTACAACGTCACTGGGGACTTGCCATCAGATGGGCCAGATGGCAAATATACTATATGTTAAAAGACCCTACATTTACCCCCTAGGGGAGCTATACAAAGAAACTCACTTGGGGAGTGTGGTGCCTAGATGGGCCCGATGTTATTGTCTGAGACTGTGACGTGGAATGGAGATTGAGTAACAAAATGTGTTTGTTAAGAGAAATTGTAATAATACTGTAAATTAGGTAATGACAAAGTATATGATGCTTGCGGAGCATGTTTGGATTTTTCCTCCTAAGTGCAACCTAAGTAGACTTAGGTATCAAGAATTTAGCTTCTCTTTCTATATCATATGCCCAGGCTAGATAATGCTGCTAGAGGTGTAACCCCTAAAAATAAGAAAATGAAATTAAAAACTGTATGTACCTCCCTATCTTACAGAGCAGTAACTTAATGTATTCAAACTGGAGCTGTTGTATTCTATTGATGAAATGTATTAATTGGATCTGGATGACATGTCTGTATATAAGTTGTAAAACCTAAATAAAGAGGATATTTAAAAAAAAAAAACAAAAAAAAAAACATCACCACTGGGGACTGGGGTTCCACCTGGAGCGATGTGGGACTGTACAAGGGGGCCATCCTACATGCTGGGGGAAGGTGCGATTGGAGCAGGCAGACTCTAGCAGCCCACCTCCACAGGTTACAGCAGACAGAGAAGAGGGTCATGAGGGAGTACTGGAGGCAGGTACACCTAAACCAGTCATAAAGGGTAAGGTAGAGGAAGGGAGGCAGAAAAAAAATAAAGAAGAAGTCCAGGGATGGAGGAAAAAAAACAAGAGGACAAAAACAGGAAAGGAAGGGGGACGGGCAATAAACTATGGAAGGCCATAACTACAAATACCCGCAGCCTGGGAAACAAAATCCCAGATCTGGTGGCCTTGATGTCAGAGGCTGACCCAGACATAGTGGCAATAACTGAGAATTGGTACACCGCAAATCATGACTGGGAGGTAAATGTATCAGGTTATGCTCTTTTCAGAAGGGATAGGAAGAGTAAAAGGGGGGGTGGCCCTGTACGTCAGAGAAGCATAGGCAATGGTGGTACAGGGTAGACAAAGGGAGGGCGAGGCACTGTGGGTCACCCTTAAGCCAGGCAATGGTGCTGCAATTCACCCGGGGGGTGATCTACAGGCCTACAGCTCAGGAGGAGATGGTGGAGGAAATACATGAGATGGCAGCAAAAGGGGAGGTACTACTGCTGGGGGACTTTAATATGCTGGATATAGACTGGACAATCCCGGCAGCCGCCTCAGCCAAGAGCCAGGACATCTTGGACACCCTGCAGGGAGCAGGCCTCAGGCAGCTAGTGCTGACCAATGGGGACAGAATTATGGAAGTCCGGGTGGAAGGTAACCTGGGGTCCAGCGACCACCAAACAGTGTGGTTTTACATGGATACAGGGGCGCAGTCAAGCCACACAAAGGCATGGGTCTTAGATTTCAGGACACTAAACTTTGCTAGTATGGGGATAGGTATCAGAATAGCCCTGGAGAGGAGGGGGAGGGGGATGGGGTGGAGGAGAAATGGGCACACCTAAAAGGAGCCATAGAGGAAGCGACAAAACAGTGTATTAGGCTGAAGCAAAAAGGCAAGAGAAGGAGGAAGCCTCTATGGTTTTCAAAAGAGGTAGCACAGAAGGTGAGGGCCAAAAGGATGAGCTTCAGGAGTACAAGGAGACACAGAAGGAAGAGGACAGGGTGGTGTACTTAAACTGACTGGTGGAAGCAAAGAAAGCTGTTATGAGTGCAAAGGTGCAAACAGAGGAAAGACTAGCACAGACAGTGAAGAAAGGGGACAAGATATTCTATAGGTACATCAGTGAAAGAAGGAAGTCCGTGGGGAGGGATATTGTAAGGCTCAGTGGGGGATGAAGGGGGGGTGGAGGAAACCTGGAAAAGGCAGACACACTGAATAAATACTTCTGTTCAGTATTCACTGAAGAAGGGGAGGGACGGGCAGCAGCTGGACATCAGAAACATGGGGGGGTGGACACCGGTCCTTTCTCAGAAGAGAAAGTCCTGGAGGAGCTCACAAAGCTGAAGGTAGACAAGCAATGGGGCCAGATACTATGGAGGGAACTAGCTGCACCACTTGTATTCATGTTCAGTGAGTCACAACACAGGAGTGGTAGCCCAGCCGCGCTGAAGGTTGAGGTGCTGGACGCCACACTTCATGCCAAGCTGGCGACCTAGGTTCAGGAACGAGCTCTGGTCACTGGGGGTTGGCAGGGAAGGAGAGGACTCAGCATCTGGAGGACTGTTCTCCTCTTCTGGGGGTGGGTGGGTAGCACATGCTGCAGTACCAGTGGCTCCCAGTGGAGACTGGGAGCAGCGCAACTTGTGGAACGCTCTAGCAGGGGATGGGGGTGTCAGCAGACGCCATAGGTGTGCGAGAACGTGCCCATCGCATGCAGGGCATCACTGCACATCCGCACCCCCCACCGGAAAAAGGAAAAGCCCTGGCACCCGGGAAGGCGAAAGTGGGAACCCACGACCAGCACCCACACTCAGTGTCACATCCGCCCTGCAATTCTCCGGCTCCCGCCTTCCCTCCGGCCATCCACTAGACTATAGAGAGAGAGAGAGAGTGCCGGAGGAGTTGGAAGTCCCACCTCAGGGGACTCAGAGCCAGGGGTTGGTAAGTCAGGGGTGAGGAACCGGGAGCACACCGGCATGGATGTATGGACAGGTGGAGCTCGGCGAGCAGGAGAAAAGCTGATGAGTGGGCATTCCCACTGGAGAGAGGTCCTACAGGGCCAGTGAATGGGAGCATAACTAAAGTTCACAAAAAAAAAAAAAAAACACAGGAGTGATTCCAGAGGACTGAAGGAGGGCACATGCAGTCCCTCTTCACAAAAATGGGAGCAGAAAGGAGGCAGGAACCTGCAGGCCGGTCAGCCTCACCTCAGTAGTGGGTAAGATTATGGAGGCACTGCTTCAGGAAAGGATTACATAGAAACATAGAAGTTGACGGCAGATAAGGACCGCAAGGCCCATCCAGTCTGCCCATTTCTTTTTAGCTACCTTATAAATGTGCCTTCGCCTTTGCTCTGTCAGTGACCTATCTATTCATAGTCATTTGTATTGCTCCCTTATGCCTATCCCATGCCTGTTTGAAGCCCTGCACTGTATTCATAGCCACCACTTCTTGTGGTAAGCCATTCATGCATCCACCACCCTTTCTGTGAAAAAGAATTTCCTCATTCCCCTTAATCGGCCTCCCTCTAATCTCATGCTGTGTCCTCTTGTCCTGCTATTTTTCTTATATTTAAACATGTTAGACTCTTTCACCTTGTTTATGCCCTTAAGGTGTTTGAATGCTTGATCATATCACCTCTCTCCCTCCTTTGCTCAAGGGTATACATATTGAGCTCCGTTAATCTGTCCTCATATGTCTTCTGATGCCAGTCCCTGCCACCATTTGGTTGCCCTTCTCTGGACTGCCTCAATTTGGTTAAT
Source organism: Neoceratodus forsteri (assembly GCA_016271365.2). Taxonomy (NCBI): domain Eukaryota; kingdom Metazoa; phylum Chordata; order Ceratodontiformes; family Ceratodontidae; genus Neoceratodus; species Neoceratodus forsteri. The sequence continues at coordinate 63,750,164 of JADMNL010000032.1, forward strand.
GTCCTTGTGAAGGTGTGGCCTCCAATACTACCTAGTACTTCAGATGGGGCTCTAACCAGTGTCTTGTACAGAGGATTATTACCTCCTCTACGACTTGTGATACCCCTACTAATACACCCTAACACCCCCCCAGCCTGACCTACTGCTTAGAGGTCTGCTTGATGATTTTAGGTCATCAGTGATGATGATGCCCAAGTCTCTTTCTTCCTTGTGACTGCTAGCAACTCCCTCCCAGCCTATAGGTGGCTTCAGGTTTCTCTTCCCTATGTGCATGATTTTGCACTTCTTTGCATTAAATCCCAGTTGCCACTCTTCTGACCATTCTGCTAGTTTATCCAGATCTCTTCTCATTCTGCCCACCCATCTGGATCATCTACTCTGTTGCAGATCTTGGTGTCATCTGCAAACAGACAAGCCTTACCCCTAGTCCATCTGCAAGGTCACTAATGAAGATGTTGAAGAGGACTGGCCCCAGGACTGATCCCTGAGGTACCCCACTTGTGACTTGCATCTCTTCTGACTGTATACCATTTACCACCACTCTCTGTTTTCTGCCCGTCAACCAGTTTGCCACCCAGTTGACCAACTTCTGACCCACCCGAGCCTACCCAGCTTATTTATCAATCTTCTATGTGGAACAGTGTCAAAAGCTTTGCTGAAGTCAAGGTAGGCAACATCAACTGCTCCCCCTTGGTACACCACTCTGGTTACCCAGTCAAAGAAATCTATGAGATTAGTTTGACAGGACCTTCCTTTGTAAACCCATGCTGTCTTGGATCCTGTGCCCCATGGATTCCAGGTGTTGCACTATCCTTTCCTTAAGGAGTGCCTCCATAATCTTGCCCACTACTGAGGTAAGACTGACCGTCTGTAGTTCCCCGCCTCCTCCTGCCACTCTTGTGGAGCGGGATCACATGAGCCCTTCTCCAGTCTTCTGGGACCTCTCCTGTGCTCAGAGACTCACTAAACAATTCTGCTAATGGCTCTGCTAGTTCCTCCTTTAGCTCCTTAAGTACCCTGGGATGTATACCATCAGGTCCCATTGCCTTATCCACCCTGGAGCTTAGCAAGCTCTTCTAGACCCTTCTTTTGTGAAGGGAGAGTGCTCACCTCCCTCCCCCCTGTGTCCATGATGCTGAGCTGTGGGCCCTGCCCTACCTTCTCTTCAGTAAATACTGAGCAAAAGTATCTATTTAGGATAGATGCCTTTACAGGGTCCTCCTCCTCACCTGCTCCTTTTCTCCATTAAGCTTAGCAATACCCCTCTGGACTTTCTCCTTTCACTAATGTATCTATAGAAAGTCTTGTCACCTTCTTTTACTGTTCGTGCTAGTGTTTCCTCAGTTTGGGACTTTGCCTGCCTTACTGCCTTACCTGCTTCCCTAGGGCAGTTTGGTATGCCTCCTATCTTCATCCCGCTGTGTCTCTTATATTTCCTGAAGGCCAGCTTTTGGCTCTGACCTTTCTGCTACTGTATTTGAGAACCAAAGTGGTTTCCTTCTTCTTTTGCACTTCCTTTTCTGTCTAACACAATGGGATGTTGCTTCAAGTATTGCATCCTTAATGCTTGCCCACTTTGCCTGTACCCCCTCACCTGTGTTTCTTTTTGCCAGGGCTAGCTTAACTCTGTAGGCCATCTTATCAAAGTCAGCTCCTCTGAAGTCCCATATTTTTGCCTTGGAATGGGATGATTTAGATGTAGTAGCCAAACTGAACCATACCATGTGGAACATTTAGAATCCAACAGGGCCCTGGATAGGTGTCAGCATGGATTCACAGCAGAAAGGTCATGTCAGACATATCTGATAGATTTTTTTTGACTGGGTGACACAGGAGGTGGATTGGGGGGGAGCAGTAGATGTCGCCTACCTTGATTTCAGCAAATCCTTCGGCATTGTCCCACATAAAAGACTGGTGAACAAGTTGGGTAGTATGGGCGTGGGCCACAAGATGGTAAACTGGGTTAGAAACTGGTTAATGGTCAGGAAGCAGAGAGTGGTGGTAAATGGGATCCAATCTGAGTAGAGGGGGTGATTAGTGGGGTACCTCAAGGATCAGTCTTGGGCCAGTCCTTTTTAATGTCTTCATTAATGACAGTGCAGAGGGGCTAGAGGGAAAGGTCTGCCTGTTTGCAGATGACAGAGATCTGCAACAGGGTGGACACTCCAGAAGTGGAGGAGAAAATGAGGAGGGATCTAGAAAAGCTGGAAAAATGGTCTGAGGTGTGGTAACTGAGGTTCAGTGCGAAGAAGTGCAAAGTCATGCACCTGGGGAGCAGAAACCATGGAGAGAGCAACAGAATCGGAGGAGGGGGATTGCTGGCGGTCATGAGGGGGAAAGGGATTTAGGGGTCATCATCTCAGATGACCTCAAGGTGGCCAAGCACAGTACAAAGGCTGTAGGGAGAGCCAGTGGCATGTTGGGGTGCATAGGTAGGGGTATCACCAGTAGGAGGAAGGAGGAAGTGATACCACTATACAAAACCCTCGCGAAGCCTCATCTAGAATACTGTGTACAGTTCTGGAGGCTACATCTTCGAAAGGACGTAGACAGGGTAAAGGCGGTTCAGAGGAGGGCAACAAAAATGAAACAGGGCTTGCACCAGAAGACATATGAGGAGAGATTAAAAGACCTCAATATGTATACACTTGAAGAGAGAAGGGAAAGGGGAGATATGATTGAAACCTTCGAGTATCTTTATTAGCACAAGCAAGGTGCAAGTGGGCAATATCTTTCAGTGCAGGAGGAGTACTAAAACGAGGGGGCATGGTATGAGATTGGAAGGGGGTAGGATAAGGGGAAATGTGAGAAAGTATTTCTTCATGGAAAGGGTGGTGGATGCATGGAACAGCCTGCCCCGGGAGGTGGTAGGGGCAAGCACAGTGGGGGGATTTAAACTTGCATGGGATAGATACAAAGGAACCCTAGAGATGGGAAGGAAAAGCTAAAGCCGTGGACCAAATAGGGTCAGCGGCCACTAACAAAGGTAGAGTATACGAGTAAACTGGATGGGCCTAGCGGTCCTTTTATCTGCCGTCAATTACTATGTCACTGTATAATTTATGCCCACCCTCCGTAAACTTTGACAAGTGATTTGCACTACACCCTCACTTGTTTTTCCAAAGGCACTTATGTAAACTTTGCACTGTAATCAATATGTGCTTTTTTATATTGTACTGTTCTCCTAGTCTTCCTCTATGATTGTGTTTTAAATCTGTTTCTCTATAACCCCTCCAGATGCAGCCAGAAGTGAGCTTTTCTTAACTCAAACTGTCTTTCCTGGCCAGATATAGTAAATAAATAAAATACACAACTCTGGGATAAAGGCCAATGCCAACAGACAGAACAGCTTTGTGGGAGCTTTGAGCACAAGTCACTCAGAAGAATGCTGGCACGATGATGCTCTGCACAGCAGTCTAGACAGCCACAACTCCACAATAGCAATTTCTTGCACAACAGTGTATTTCTTTCTCCATGTCTCTAAGTAATTCTCTTCTCTGTAGGCACTGTCTCCCTACTGTACTGTCAATCACAGCTATCACCAAAGTTATGATACTCAACGATCATAGCTACATAGAACAATAACAGCAGAAAAAGGCCGGTCGTCTCATCCAGTCTGCCCACCCTAACAACTCTGCACTGGCCCTAGTGCCCCCAACTTCTAACTAATCCCATATGCCTGTCCTGTCCCTGCTTGAACTCTTCACTGATTTGGTCTACATCACTTCCTCCTGCAGCTTGTTTCACTTGTCCACCACCCTTTCTGTGAAAAAGTGCATACAGATGTCCCTTCTGAATCTCCACCCTGCGAATTTAAGTGGGTTCCCTCTCAGACCTGTATTTAAGCTCAAGAAGAAAAATTCCTTGGTGTCCACCCTATTTATCCAGTGCAGGTGCCAATGTCTCAATCATATTGCCCATTTCCTTCAGGCTTAACAAGAAAATACTAGCTAAGATTTTCACCTGGATTCTTTCCCAAGCTACCCCTGCCTTAAAAAATATAGAACAGACTATAAATGACCTGTTTGATATGGGTCCTATCCTTTTTTTCTGCCGGGAACCTCACCCCCCCCTTAACCATTTTACTTCTTTCACTGCTCAAACTTTGAAGGTCTGGTTTAGCATTGAGCATCATCCTTTTTTTGCTCTGATTTTTTTTTTGTAGAGTTTTGGCAACGGATGATGATTTCCTTCCCTCAGATATGGATTTTACATATCACAGATGGAGATTCAGTGGTCTCTCACATATACCAATTTTTGGACGAGCATGGGGTGGTTCCATTATTTGAGGAGCTTCAAAACCATTACGATCTTATTGGTAGAGACCATTTACCAATGCTTGCAAGTTTGTACATATCTGTTACATAAACATAAAGAATATACTAACATACTAAAATGCCAGCAGAATAGGCCTAACGGTCTTTCACGTCTGCTCGTTTGGTCAGCCCCCACCCTGGGAGCTGACCTTGCTGCCTCCCTCGCCTTCTCTGGCTTCTCCCTTCTCAGTTCCCGATCTTCTCGCTGCATTGGATTTTGCTTCCAGAACCCTTCCCCTGTACCTGTCCCACCCCCTCTTGAACCCCTCCACCATCTCTGCCTCCACCAGCCCCCTGGGCAGCGCATTCCATGGCTCCACCACCCTCTCAGTGAAGTAGCACCTCCTCCTTTCTCCCTGAATCTTCCCCCCTCCAGCTTCCACCCATGCCCTCTAGTGGCCCCTCTTCCTTCCTTTGAAGCACCCTTACTGCTCCTCCCCTATTTACCCCCTTCATGTACCTGAAGACCTCTATCATGTCCCCCCGGTCCCTTCTCTCGTCCAATTTGTACATATTTAGCTCTTCGAGCCTCTCCTCTTAGGTCCTGTCCCCCAAGCCCCAAATCATTTTGGCTGCCCTCCTCTGGACCCTCTCCAGGAGTTTAACGTCCCTCTTTAAGTGTGGCCTCCAAAACTGCACGCAGTACTCGAGGTGCGGCCTCACCAAGCAGTTATACAGAGAGAGCATCACTTCCCTCCTTCTGGAGGTGATCCCCATAGCGATGCATCCCAGCATCCTGTTAGCCTTGGCTGCTGCCCTCCTACAAGTCTCTGAGTTGTTCATCTTGACATCCACCATCACCCCCAGGTCCCTCTCGGCCACCGAGACTTGTAGCATCCCCCCCCCCCGGGTGTATACTTGGCCCGGGTTTCTGGCCCCCAGGTGCAGTACCTTGCATTTCCCTGCACTGAACCTCAGCTTCCACTTTCTAGACCATCTTTCCAGAGCATCCAGGTCCCCCTGTAGGGCTACCCTCCCCTCTTCCCCATCCACCACTGCACCCAGTTTTGAGTCATCCGCAAAGAGACTCATCTCACTCCTGATACCTGTCCTTATGTCAAAGACGTAGGCGTTGAACAGGAGGGGCCCAAGGACTGATCCCTGTGGGACCCCACTAATGACCCTCCTTGGGGATGAGACTATCCCGCTAACTACGACCCTCTGGGTCCGGTCCTGGAGCCAATTGCCTATCCATCTGATCATCTGGTTCCCCACCCCCATTTCTCCCAGCTTATCCAACAGGCCCTTGTGAGAACAGAGTCAAATGCCTTGCTGAAGTCTAGAAAGAGGCGTCCACTGGTCTACCCAGGTCCAAGGCACACAAATCACGCAGTCATAGAACTCCACAAGGATTGTCTGACACGATTTCCGGGCACGAATCTATGCTGTCTATCATCCAGGCACCCTGACTTTTCCAGATCCCCCTCTAGCCTCTCCTTGACAATGCCCTCCATCACCCTGCCCACCACCGATGCCAGGCTGACAGGCCTATAGTTCCCTGCCACCTCCCTTGATCCCCGCTTCTGGATAGGCACTATATGCGCCACCTTCCAGTCCTGGGGCACCCACCTGTCCTCAGAGAGATGGTGAAAAGCTCCACCAGGGGTTTCGCCAGACATCCACAAGTTCCTTCAGCACTCTGGGATGTAATTTATCTGGCCCCGGTGCCTTCTCCGTCTTAAGGGACCTGAGGGCTTCCCTCACTCTCTCCGCTGTGATTTCCACTTCTGCTACTTCTTCTCCCTGCTTAGCCTTCCCCGCTCCTGCCAGTGATGCCTCCCCTCTCCCCAGACCCGCCCGATCGGTAGGGTCCCCCAGTATCACTGTCTCCTCCCATGTATGATGCAGCACCCCCATTTTCCTTGGTGAAAACTGAGGTGAAGTACTCATTTAGTACCTCAGCCTACTCCCCCGGGTCTTGTGCCCATCTCGCCTGTTTTAATCATGCTAAACTTCCTACCATACTCCCTCTACTATTGGCCATGATGAACAGGTTACTCACCTGTAACAGTAGTTCTAGGAGTGGTATATGTTGTTCATCCACACTCTCTGGCATGTCCCTTTCCCCTTTAAATCTGGCCGGAAAGTCTTCAAGCTGGCTCCTCCCACCCACCCGGGTGGTAAATACCTCGGCTCCACCCCATGACGCCAGATCTTAGCCCGCTGGAAGCAAGGTGGTGCGCCTAAAGCGGGGAGGTCAGGTGGAGTGCGTGTGGATGAACAACATATATCACTCCTAGAACTACTGTTACAGGTGAGTAACCTGCTTCTAGGGCGTGGATGGTATCCACACTCTCTGGCAGACTCCTAGCAGTTCTCCGGGAGGAGGGAGGCAAGGCGCACACCCCTATTTAGGAAACGGAGATTGGAGAACCAAGGCCCCAAAACCAGCAACCCAGCGTGACTCAAGGTCGATGTGGTAATGGGTAATGAAGGTGTTTGCTGACTTCCAGGTAGCAGCCCAACAGATCTCCTGGATAGGGATGTCCCTGGAAGCAGCCACTGATGCCGCCGTATGGCGGGTAGAATGAGCTCTTAACCCTCTGGGAAGCTCCTTGCCCACCAACTCATAGCACAGACCTATGCATGATGTAATCCATCTAGCAATGGTCCGCTTCACTGCAGGTCTGCCAGAAGCAGCTTCAGCCTAGGTGACAAACAGCTGGCAAACCTCTCCCCGAATTTCCGCCGTCCTCTCCTTATAATAGGAGAGAGCACGTCTGAGGTCCAGAGTATGGAGCCTGTACTCGGTTTCCGAGGTGTAGTTAGGGTAGTATAAAGGCAGAGTCAACACCTGGTTAAGGTGAAACTAACACCACCTTCGAAAGGAATTTTGGGTGGGGGCGCAGGACAACTTTGCCCCTGTGAAAGACCAGATTAGGGGAGTCCACTGAAAGCGCCTGGAGCGCCCCTGTCCTTCTGGCTGACGTGATAGCCACCATGAAGGCCGTCTTCCACGACAAATGTGAGAGCTCACACTTGTGCATGGTTATGAATGGCTTGCCCGTGAGCTTTGCCAAAACCAGCAAGAGATCCCACGGAGGTGGAGGTTCACGCACCGGAGGGGATATGTGATACAGGCCTTTGAAAAAGTGCCCGACCACTGTCTCCTGTGCCAATGTCGGCTGACCAACCCGCACCCGGTAAGCAGAGATGGCTGCCACATGCACCGGAAGGGTCGATGACCATAGACCCCCTTTGGAGAAAGACCAAAGGTAGTCTAAAATGTTAGCCACAGAGCAGAATAAGGGATCCAGACTCTTACCATGACACCAAATGGAAAACCTTTTCCATTTGAAGGCATAACACTTCCTGGTTGATTCCTTACAAGATTCCTCCACCACAGTGTAGACATCCTTAGAAAGACCCAGAGCCTGGAACTCTAGCCGCTCAGGTACCAGTCTGTGAGGTGCAGGGATTGAAGGTCCGGATGGAATACCTTCCCCTGGTTCAATGATATCAGGTCTGGGCGTGTACAAAGCCGTTCCGGGGCCCTGCAGCTGAGGCTGAGGAGATCTGGATACCAGAACTGGCGGGGCCAATCTGGGGCTACCAGAATCACCTTCGCCTTGTCCCTCCTCACCTTGAGTAGCACCTTGTGGATCAAGGGAAATGGAGGGAAGGCAAAGAGGAGGCCTGGGGTTCATGGCCTCGAGAAGGCCTCCTCCTGCAGCAAGCCCTATTGAGGGGGACGGGCATGGTACAGGCTCAGCTTGGTGTTCTCCCTGGAGGCAGACAGGTCCACCAACAGTTTGCCCCAACGGGAGAACAGATTGTAAGCTACCTCTGGATGGCGAGACCACTCATGGGATGTCTGGCCTAAGCAGCTGAGAGAATCCGCCAGTTGGTTCGAGACTCCTGCCACATGGATGGCAAGGAGATCCGCCTCCAACCGGCTGACGAGGGTCCAGATTCGGAGCGCCTCCTTGCATAGCAGATGGGAGTGCGTGCCGCCCTGTTTGTCAAGGTAGTATGTGGCTGTGGTATTGTCCGTCTGGACTTGAACCACTTGACCCTGGAGCTGAGGAGCGAAAGCTGACAGTGCCAGTCTGACTGCTCTGAGCTTCAACAGGTTGATGTGGCATCGGGATTCCTTAGGGGTCTAGAACCCATGGGCCCTGCTGTCTCCCATGTGGGCTCCCCAGCCCATGAGAGAGGTATCGGTCATCAGGACGACCGTCGGCTCGGGGCGGACAAACAGGATTCCTTCCTGTAACCGATCTGGGACAGTCCACCATTGGAGAACATCCCACATCTTCTGGGTTACAGTGATCAACTGGTCGAAGTGACCATATCGCTGAATCCACTGGGCAGCCAGCTCCCATTGGAGGGGGCACATGTGCAAGTCGGCCCAACGGACCACCAAGGTGCACGCCGCCATGTAGCCCAGGAGGTGCAGAATGTCCTGGGCAGGTCGCAAGTGCCCAACCAGAAATGATTGGGCAAAGGAGGAGAGAACCTCTGCCTTGTCCACCGGGAGCCGAGCTCTGGCTTGATGTGAGTCGAGCTCTGTCCCGATAAAGCCCATCACCTGAGAGGGCATGAGTTCCGACTTGGCCTCGTTGATAAGGAAGCTGAGTTGGGAGCAGATTCGGAGAGCCAGATCCCTGGACCTCTCCACCTCCTGAAGGGAGGAACCCGCCAAGAGCTAGTCGTCGAGATAGGGGTATATCCGAGCTCCTCGACGCCGAAGATGGGCTGCCACCACTGCAATGCACTTAGTGAAGACCTGTGGGGCCGACGACAGGCCGAATGGCATGGCTGGGAACTTGCACATGGTCCCTTCGACCCTGAAGCGGAGGAACCGCTGGCGGGACGGATGGATTGGGACGTGAAAGAATGCGTCTTGCAGATCCAGTGAACAGAACCACATGTTTCGCTCCAGAGATGGTGTGATCTGGTTCAGAGTTACCATCCGGAAGGTGCGAGACCTGAGATATTGATTCAGGTCGTGGAGATCTAGGATGGGGCGACAACCCCCCATCCGCTTGGGCACCAGGTAGTACCTGGACACGAAGCCTGGGTCTGTAGGAGGATCCGGCACTGGAGCTACTGCCTCCTTGCGGAGGAGCTGAGCAATGTCGTCCCGAAGGGCTGACTGAGTGCGAGCTGAGATCCTTTCCTCCCGAGGGGCGTGGGCTTGGCTGGGAGGGTATTGCTCGAATTCTATAGGCAGTCTCTGGCCAACCACTTTCAGAACCCACCTGTCCGGAGTGATACCGGACCAGGCGGAAAGAAAGTGACGGAGCCAGCTCCCCACAGGAGGACCCAGAGCTGGCGTGACAGGTGTAGGGGTGGCAACCCCCGACCCGTCACTGAGCAGGCTTAGAGGAGGAGGAGGCTCCTAGACCAGCACCTCGGCCTCCTTTCCGGGGCTGTTGAGGACCCTGCTTGGGCCTGGGGTGCCAAGCTTGAGCCTGCTGTTGCTGCTGGCCTCCTTGATAGGAGGGCTGTCTAACCGCAGGGGAAGAGTGCCAAAAAGGCTTCTTCTTGCACTTCTGCTGGTTCTTGCCCGAAGAACCCTTCGCAGAGGTAGCATCCAAGGTGGCACTGGACTGCTCTATTCGCTGGAGGTGACCTGCCATTCCCGGACCGAAGAGGTCGGTGCCTAGGAAGGGCACGTCAGCTAACTTGTGCTGAGTATCCGCCAGAAAGGAGGACAACCTCAGCCAGGCCCTGCGTCGAGTGGCCACTGCGGCTGCTAAAGAGCGGGCACAGGAATCTTCAATGTCCAGGGCCGTCTGGAGCTGCTGTTTCGCAACAGCATGGCCCTGGTCACGGACTTGCTTCACCGTGGTCTGCATGTCCGCTGGGAGATGAGGGAGGACTTCATCTAATGACCCCAGGAGGGCATGAGAGAAGTATGCCATGATCACAGCCGAGCTGGCCTGACGAAGGCCCAAGGATGAGGCCGCATAAACCTTCCGGGCAGAATGGTCCATATTCTTGGACTCCTTGTCCAGAGGGCGGTCAGTGTCAGCTGAGCTACCTGTGCATCTAAACACAGAAGCAGTCACAAGGCTCTCGGCCGAGGGATGCTCTGTGAACCCCGCCAGGGATCCCATGGGTACCGAATACTTGCAGGCCATGCAGGCAGACGGAGCTGGACAGGAGGCAGGGCGCTGCCATAGCTCAAGGGCCGGGTCAACAATGGCTTCGGCCACTGGAAAGGCCTCCGTCGGGGTATCCCCCCTCTTGAGAATATCCGTGAGGGGGTATTCTGCCTTCTTTTGGATAGGCTCCAATGGCATTCTGGTCGATTCGGAAATCAGGCGGAGGATGCCCTGAAAAGAGGAAGGACCTTCCTCCAAGCATGCCACTGATGACTCGTCATCCCCCGGATGCGAGTGCAAACCAGTGGCATCCGAGTCCGAAGAGTCGGGATAATAGGATCTCCTGCCTATGTCTCCTTCGATATGCCAAGGGCGATCGGGGACAACAGTGATGGACGGACGACGGGGGAGGCCGGTGTCTGTCCGGTCCTCTTTCAAGGAAGCCCTTCCCTGAAGCTGTTTAGGTGGCGTTCCACCAAAATAGGTGGGGAGACCGAAACAGGCTGAGCTGGAATGCGTGCCGGCCTTACAGGTGGGGGAACCAAGGCCTTCGGTTCCGGAGGGGTCAGAGTCGGCCTGAGAGGCTGGGGCCAAGTAATGGCCGGTGTCACTGGTCAGAATCAGCTGTTGCCACATGAGATCCTCATAACGTCAACGGAGCTTCCGTCGAAGTCTCTCCTCATCCGAGGAGGATGAGGATCGGTGGTGACGCCTCTTCCTGGAGTGCTTGTGACCTTTCTTCGGTTTTTTGACTGAAGGGGTCCTGGTCCTCGATCGAGACCCATAGGGTCAGCTAGTTCGATCGGGAGAAGCCGGAGTCGGAGAGAACCAAGGTTCCGGCACCTTTTCCTCGATTGGGACACCCGAGGGCTGGGTCTCCTCATTGGGGAAGAAAAGGATAGGTGTCCTTCATGAGTCCAATCGAGTCAGCAACAAAGGCCCTGATTGGGTCAAGAGAAATCTCAGTCGGTCCAGCCGTTTCCTCGGCCTCAGTGCCTTGGCCTGACGGAAGGTCCGAAAAGCCGGCAGCCGAGAAAGTGATCTCGACCGAGGTCGAGACCCCAAGTTCCTGAGAGTCGGACCTCTCTCGGTCCCAGCAACGTCTCCTTCTGGATGAAGAAGACTTGGGGTCCTTGTCCCTCTTCCTAGGGCGGGAGGAGTGCAAGCCCGAGGGCGCCTCACCCCTGGTGGGGAGAGACTGGCACAACTCCCAAAAGGACCCAGTAAAGGTTGAGCCAAGGTTGAGAGGCACGAAAAAACTTTAGCTGGCTGAAGCTTGAGCAGCTTCCTCTTCCAAAGCCACCATCTGATCGAGCTGCTCGGTGGATCCCACGGTCGCGGACACCGCCCGCCTTGCCTCCTTCGATTTCACCAGTGGATTGCGAAGCTCCAGTCTCCCCAATTTTAGGCGCACCTTGCGGTCATCCAGGACGTTGGTATGGAAGGCCAGACAGATGGTGCAAGAGGTGGTGTCATGTATGACACCTGAACAGTAGACACACGAGAGGTGGGGATCAGTGCGCGACACTTTCTCTCCGCAGGGGCACTGGCGAAATCCGGGAGATGATTTGTCCTCCATGTCCGATGCGCTAGGATTGGAATCGTAAACTCTAATGAGTTTTAGAGAAAGTGTTTGCGGTGAAAACCGACGGTGAGAATCCAGGGCCTACGAACTGCTGAAGTAGCACGAGGGAACCTGAATCTTCCAGCGGAAAAGAAAATCTGGCGTCATGGGGTGGAGCCGAGGTATTTACCACCCAGGTGGGTGGGAGGAGCCAGCTTGAAGACTTTCCAGACAGATTTAAAGGGGAAAGGGACATGCCAGAGAGTGTGGATGAACAACATATCCACGCTCCTAGAATATGGATTTACAGAATGATTGCCCCTGGGAACACGTGATCGGAAATGTGTACAAGGGATTGCAAGACTTCAATACAGAATTAATCCGATCAATCTTGAACAAATGGAACCAAGAACTTCAAGTTTCCATAGGTTACTCCCAAAGGGAGAAATCGGATATTGTAGCCTTCAGAATTACCTCCCCACTCCACCCCCCGGCATGAATTTGCGTGGAAATGTCATTCACGGTATTTCTGCACCCATGCTATTCTTAAGACATTTTTTACTGCATCATTTTGGGGAATGCTGGCGGCGTTGTGGATATAATCCAGCTGAACAAGCTCACATTTTTAATTTTTGTCCAATTCTTTACCCTTACTGATCATCACTGGTGAATCAGACAGATCTGCTGACTGACCACTCTTTGGAAGTAACTCCTGAATATATTCTGATGTCAGTACCCCCTCCTAATCAACGTTTACCCCATAAGTCCCTGATCTGCATTTACATATTGGCAGCTAAAAAATCAATTACTCACCTATGGATGAAACCTGTTCTGCTGATGTTGGAGTTGTGGCATTCTACTGAGTTAGAAATATACCTCATGGAAAATTTTACAGCAGCACAACAGAAACATCAATAGCATTTCGAGATATGTTGGAGGCCCTGGGTCTTTTATTATGCATCTGTTGACGAACATTGGACTCCATAAAATTATGCAAATGTTCTGGCCCCATTGTTCATTATCTCTTTGAAGGGGGTTAATTATAGTAGGTCTTTTACTGCCCACAGCTTTTTTTAATTTTTTGTTGTACTAACCACTTGCCATGTGCCTGAGAGACCCCCAACAGTAGTTTACTGTTTACACATGTCTAGACTATTGACTCTTTAATTCCAGTTAATTTTTCTCATGTCAATGTTTTGCACCTACAATTTGCCAGGGGAGATGGACCCTATTCTTTTTCCATTTCTCCAAATATATATATATATATATATATATACATACATATATATACACAGATATACATATACACACGCACACATATGTAACCCCCTTGTTACCCGGGGTTACTAGAATCCCAGTAAGACCTAGTGGTAGGCAGGGAAGGCAGCTTGTGAAACTCCAGCTAAATGGGTTTCACACTGTCTCACTCTGTTCTCAGTCTCGGCTGAGACTGAGGGATGACATCATCAATAGAACTATCGCAGCTGCATGAGCCACAATGGAATCTGCAGCAAGGGAGTTGGTATAGAATGTTGGGAGGTTTAAACAGAGTCAGTCAGTTCAAGGTGGAGCTGGTGTTGGGAGCTTGCTGTGAAAGCAGCACAGCAGCTCAGTAAGGCTCTAGGAGCTTCAGCCCTGACAGAGGGCTACTTTTAAGTAAAACGGTGTGTGTGTCGCCACCTTAAAGAGAGACACAGGAGATAATTGAAGTGGTGGAGACCACTGTTTTCAGGTCTCAGTGCCCCTTCCCTTCGGGGATGGGGGGGCAGGAAAGGTTTCCCTGCAGATTCCTGGGGCAACCCCCTAGTTCTGCTTGTAAAGGAAAAGCTGCCAATATGTTCCAGAGTTTATTTGGGAGAACAAGATTTGTGAGTCACCTGTGGGGCACCTGCAACCGGAGGGTGAGTGTCTGCTCTTCCTGAAAGGGCCTATGTTTTTCACCCTGGGACTTGTGTGACAATGTGGGGATTGAACTACTAAAATAGTGGGAAGCCTAGAGTAATGGGCTAAGCAACAAGTAAAAGCAGGTTCAAGTCCAGAGCTTGTTGGGATGAAAATGATATGTAGAGGAGATGTGACAGACGTCTACCCAAGAATCTACATTTGAAAGTTTTCAGTAAAGGAATTATTCAGTTTCCAGAGAAATGGCCGGGTATGGGCTGTGGGAGCTGGAGGTGGGAGGCCCCCCATCTTTAGTGACCAGGTCCACCTCTACGGATTTGCTCTGTGGATTTCTACTTTACCTCAGGCACTTGGCCAGTGATGAGGGAAGTACCCTGACGTGGGACTGGAAGTAAAATTCTCTCTAGGAGTCGAAGGCTCTAGTGTGGTTTGGGGAGCCACAACAAGATAATTGGTTCATTCCCAAAATGGACCGCGGATCAAGTGGCCGACGGGGGAGCCAGGCCAGTGGGGAAAACCCAAGTAGTGTACAAGTCGGGCTGTGTACAAGTCCGGGCTGTGTGCCTGGTGGGTTTAGAGCCTGAGGGCTGGAAATGTGAAAAAGTGTTCTGCTGTTGTCTCTAATCTGCAGTACCAGGAATGTAGCCCCGTGGGGATCCGTCTATGCCTTGTTTTGTCAGCTTGTATGTGAATAAAAGCCACACTGGAGAATCCCATTCCTGGTTCTGGACATTATAGTTATTGCTTCCTGTGTTCGGATTTACTTGGGTGCCCCTGTGCAGAGTAGCCAGACCTAGGTCCCCCTGTGCTGAGTAACCTCATCCTCCCTGAACCCAGTCCCCACCAGGTACTGCTGTCAGCTTCAACAGCATGCCACCTGTCGTTTTGCTAAAAAGGCAGGGGAAAGGGGTTACATACACACATATATATATATATATATATATAGTGTTTATTCTTTGATGTTCCCTGTGGTGTTAATAAAATTTAAATATAAAAAATAAAATACTAGCTAAGGATAATAGGAAAAAGTGCCCCAGCCTAGGTTCAGGTACTTGTTCATTTTCCCTGGTGTGTCTACTCTAAATATTTCCTATTCTACTTTGTATCAGTCTGTTACAGGGGAATTATGACTCCTCTCCAGTAATTCCAGTTGTGTGTCCGCTTCATCCATGGGCAGTCAAATGGTTTGGGCTGTCCTGTCCTCCCCTGCAAGCTGGGACAGGTTGCAACAATCTGAGAGAATTTGTAGGACATGCCCCTTTCCAGACTCCCTCAGTCCAAGTCTGTAAAATAACATTCCAAGAAAAAAGGAAAAAATAATTTAATACTGAACTGCAACCAGAGAATGGACAATGGGAACTTACATGCAATAAAGAACAGAAGACTACTAAATATGCAGCAATGTAGCTTGGGTGGGCTTGACTGCCCATGGATGTAGCATACACCTAACCAAAACTACCAGTAAGAAATGAAAAATTCCCCTTCGTGTGTGTTGGCTCCTATGGGCAGTCAGATGGTATAGGCTCAAATAAGCAGTACCTCAATGGGAGGGATCAGTACCGTATTACTGAAAACAGCTGCTCCTCCCTGGAGATTAACCACATTAGGGTGGTGAGAGGGCAACGCAATCTCTCTGTTTCAGTGGAAATCTGAGAGAACATCAGGGAAGAAGAAGAAGAAGAAAGGAAGGGTACCATTTGCCGGACCACTTGTGTGGAAAACGAGGTAGGGGTCCTGGAAGAGGGCATGCTACTCACCAATAAGGCAAGCTGAGCATATGGCTCCTAGAAACAGGACCTTAAGGGATAGGTGCCAGGGCAATACCTCCTTAACAGGCTCAAAGAGGCACCCATAAGAGCCTCAAGGACCACATTTAGCATTCAAAGTGGGAGAAGCTGCTTAGGCATTGGATGAATCATTTGAAACATAGAAACAGAAATTGTCGGCAGATAAGGACCGCTAGGCCCATCTAGTCTGCCCGTAGGCCCTATACATTGTATGTGGCCACTGACCCTATAAGATTAATGGCTTTTCATCCCTCCCTCCCCTCTCAGGCTTCCCTTGTGCCTGTCCCAGGCATGCTTAAACCCCTCCACTGTGCTTGCCCCACTACCTCTTGTGGCAGACTATTCCAAGTGTCGACTACCCTTTCTGTGAAGAAAAACTTCCTTACAATACCTCTTAATCTACCCCCTTCCAGTTTCATATTGTGCCCCGTTGTTCTAGTATTTTTTCTACATTGGAGAAAGTCCCCCACCTGCACCTTGTTCATGCCCTTGAGGTACTTGAAAGTTTCAATCATGTCCCCCTGCTGTCTCCTCTACTCCAGTGAGTACATATTGAGGTCCCTTAGTCTCTCCTGATATGTTTTGTGATGCAAAACCTGCACCATCTTTGCTGCCCGTCTCTGGATAGTCTCCACCTTATCTATGTCCTTGCACAGGTGTGCATACCTCTCAACCTCTTGCCTCATAAATCAGGGACAAGGCTTAAAAAAATCAGGGACAAAGACCCAAAATCAGGGACACATGTTAAAAAATTATAATATTCACCCAGAAAGTTGACAGAATTAGGGAGTTAGTGTAAGATGCATTTTCTGAAGAACAATAGGTCTGTAATTTTAATATTTAACATTATTTTGTGCTTACAATCCCCACTGTTCAGTCACAAAATCACAAATTTTACGAGGGACAGAGAAAAATTTTGAGGCAAAATCAGGGACGTCCCTGAAAATCAGGGACAGTTGAGAGGTATGCAGGTGTGGCCTCCAGAACTGCACAGAGTACTCCAGGTGAGGCCTCACCAATGTTTTATACAATGGCATCACCACCTCCCGCCTCCTGCTAGTGATACCCCTGCCTATGCACCCCAGCATGCCACTGGCCCTCCCTGCAGCCTTTGTACACTGCTTTGATACCTTAAGGTCATCAGAGATGATAACTCCTAGGTCCCGTTCCTCTTTGGTGACAGTCAGTTCCTCCCCCCCCAACCTGCAGCTCTCCCCAGGGTTCCCTCTACCCTGGTGCATTATTTTGCAGTTCTTTGCACTGAACCTCAGTTGCCACATCTCCAACCATCTTTCAAGCTTCTCCGGGTCCCTCTTCATTTTCTGCACCCCTTCTGGAGTATCCACTCTGCTGCAGATCTTGGTGTCGTCTGCAAACAGGCAGATCTTTCCTTCCAGCCCCTCTGCAATGTCACTAATGAAGACACTGAACAGGACTGGTCCTAGTACTGATCCCTGTGGTACCCCACTGGTCACCCCCTTCTCCCAGATTGTACCCCATTTATCACCACCCTCTGTCTCCTGTCTATTAACCAGTTCATAACCCAGTTCACCACGTTGTCGCCCATGCTCAGAATACCCATCTTGTTAAACAGCCTTCTATGTGGGTCGGTGTTGAAGGCTTTGCTGAAATCTAGGTAGGCGACGTTTATCACCCCTCCTTGATTTAGTTCCCTAGTCACCCAATCAAAAAAATGTATTAGATTTGTTTGATATGACCTTCCTGCTGTGAATCCATGTTACCTCACATCCTGAGCACTGCTGGATTCCATATGTACCACTATCCTTTCTTTCAGCAGTGTCGCCATGATCTTTCCCACCACTGAGGTCAGGCTGATTGGCCTGCAGTTCCCCGCCTCTTCTATAGTGCCACTGTTGTGCAGTGGGACTACATGTGCCCTCCTCCAGTCCTTTGGAATGATACCTGTGTTGAGAGACTCTGTAAGCAGGGCCGCCAGAGGCGCTGCTAGTTCCTTTCACTGCTCCTTTAATATCCTCGGGTGGATGCTGTCTGGCCCCATGTCCTTATCCACCTTCAGCTTTATGAGTTCTTCCAGAACTCTCTCCACTGTGAATGGACTGGTGTCCACCTCTCCCCCCGCCTCTGTATCCCAACTGTGGTCCTTGACCTTCCCCCTCCTTAGTGAATACTAACATACTAAAAAGCCAGCAGAATAGGCCAAATGGTCTGTCTTGTCTGCTCAAAGACAGCAACCTGCCGGCCGCCCGGCTTTGGCGGTTGGATTTCGACACGCGGCTGGCGGCCGGGTTCGGGGAGCAGGCCGGAAGCTGGAAGGGCGACGGGGGAGGGCTTGAGCGTCCTAAGGACTGCTCATCCTCTCCGGGGAGGGTACCAGGCTCGACTCTTGTCTGACCCGGGTGGAGACCGAGGTGTAACAAGACCGAAGACTGACAAGGGAGGCAGCGTGCCAGACGTCGGCTTAAAGCGCCGCCAGCGTCGGGGACACGACGCGTCGCCAAGAGGAACACCCGGAGCACCTTACGGCCTCGGTAGGCAGACGACACTAGGCCCCGACCTCAATGCCCCTGCCTGCCCAGAGACAGCATCCCGACGGCTGGCCAGTGTGTCTCGGGTGAATGGCCCTCACCTGCACTCGCCTGGGGATAACCAAGGCTCCATGGGGATGGACTGCTCTGGTCCACAGGCAGGTGAGCGAGGGCTCGAAAAGGCGTTGGGTGTCTCCCGAGAGGGGCCGCAGGGAGGGGGGGTAAAAAAAAGCCAGCAACCTAGTGGCTGCTCAGCCACCACCCCCAGCCCCCAAGAGATAATCTTTTTTCAGATTTCCTTTGTACCTGTCCCACCCCTTCCTGAAGCCCTCCACTATGCCCTCTTCCACCAGCCTCCCAGGCAGCACATTCCACGACTCCACCACCCTCTCAGTGAAAAAATGCCTCCTACGCTCTCCCCTGTAATTTCCCCCCTCCAGCTTCCACTCATGACCCCTGGTAGTTCCCCTCTTCTTTAACCTAAACAGCTCCTTTGTTCAACTCCTGGTTATTCCTTTTACATACTTGAAAACCTCCATCATGTCTCCCTTATCCTGCCTCTCCTCCAGTGAGTAAAGCCCAAGCTCTTTCAGCCTCTCCTCATAAGGCCTCCCCTCCATGCCCTGAATCATCCTGGTCACTCTCCTCTGAACCAGCAGCACTATGTCCTTCTTCAAATGAGGTCTCCAGAGCTGTACACAATACTCCAGCCGCGGCCTGACTAAGGTATTATAAAGAGGGAGAATCACCTCCCTTCTTCTAGACGTAATACCCCTGGCTATACAGCCCAGTATCCTGTTTCATTTGGCTGCTGTTCTTCTACAATTTTCAGACTTATTCATTTTGACATCTACCACCACCCCTAAATCCCTTTCTCCCAATGTGGCTTGCAGTGTGACCCCCCCCCCCCCAGGGTTTATACATGGCCCGAGTTTTTTACCCCCCAAATGAAGTAGCTTACATTTCCTGTCGTTACATTTCAGTCCCCACCTCCTTGACCACCCCTCCAGGGTATCCAGAACCCCCTGGATTGACTCCCTCGCTTCTTCACAATCCACCAGTGCTCCCAGCTTTGAATTATCCGCAAAGAGACTCAACCTATTTTTAGCCCCCCTCCCTATATCCAAGACATAGGCATTGAACAAGAGTGGCCCCAATACTGAACCTTGAGGGACCCTATTACCTTTCTAGGGGAGGAGGGTGTCCCACCCACCATTACCCTCTGCAGACGCCCCAAAAGCCAATTTTCTACCCAATTGAGTTCCTGTCCTCCCACCCCCATCTCCCCCATTTTTGCTATCAATCCATTATGGGGCACTGAATCAAACGCCTTGCTGAAATCTAGGTATAGGACACCCACCAGCTATGCCTATCCAAGACTCCCGTCACCCAGTCATAAAACTCTACAAGGTTGGTCTGACATGATCTCCCCGGGATGAAGCCATATTGTTTATCATCCTGGTGTCCTAACCTTTCCAACTGCCTCCCAAGCCTCTCCTTGATAACGCCCTCCATTACTTTGCCTACCACAGACGTCAGACTGACAGGCCTATAATTCCCCATCTCCTCCTCAGACCCCCCTTATGTACAGGCACTACATAAGCCACCCTCCAATCCTGTGGCAGCCATCCCGTCTGCAAAGAGGCATTAAAGAGTGCAGCCAGTGGAGCTGCCAGTACCTCCGCCAGTTCCTTCTTAACCCTCGGATGTAATTAATCCGGCCCCGGCGCCTGATCTGTTTTTAGTATCCGAAGGGCCTCCCTCACCATATTCACTGTGATTTCTCTCCCCCAATCCACTCCCTCATGCAACCTTCCTACTCCTTCTTGGTCTGTCCCAGCCTGTACCCTAGCCTCTTTCCATCCTCTGGTCTCAGACTGAGACTGACTTCTCGCTTTTGCTGTCTCCTCATCACTCCCATCAGGCTGTAGGGTTCCCTTGTCACCTTCTGCAGAGATTCAGGCAAAGTACTCGTTTAGCACCTCTGCATGATTTGAATACTGAGCAGAAGTATTTGTTCAGTATTTTTGCCTTGTCCAGATACCCCCTCTTTACATTCCTCCTTCTCCCCTTTGAGTCTCATAATCCCCCCCCGTTTTTTCTTCTTTCACTGATGTACCTATAAAATGCCTTATCCCCTTTGTTTACAGACTGTGCTAAGCCCTCTTCTGCCTGTGCCTTCGCCCTCCTAACAGCCTTCCCTGCTTCCCTTAGACATTCAAGGTACACCTCCCAGTCCTCCTCTCCTTGCCTCCCTTTATATTTCCTGAAACTCAGCCTTTTAGTGCTGACTTTGTCCACCACCTCTTTCAAGAACCACAGTGGTTTCCTTCTTCTTTTCCCTCTGGCCACTATCCTAACACATTGATTTGTTATCTCCACTATGGCTCCTTTCAGTTTCTCCCATTGTTCTTCCACCCCCTCTATTACCTCTCCCTTCCCCAGGACTGCTTGTATACATCTATCCATTTCAGTGAAATCCGCTGTAACTGGGGTGATAATTCCCCTATCAGGTTCTTGGGTGGAATGGTACAAAAGGAAGAGACAGACAAGTAGTACTCATGTAATAAATGAAATTTATTGCAGATAGGTAAAACAGACTTACTACCAATACAGTGTAATCACTGGGAGAATACCAGTTTTTCTTACCTAGGCAATGCAGACAGTTTCCATTCTCAGAGAAGCTACGTGTTACAGACGGTCTTGTACCCTGATAATTATTATAGCAATGGCTAAGAAAGATACATAAAATGAATATAATTGGACAAAAACAGGTGGTCTGAGTAACTATCCTAACTAGTGTGAAAAGTTGCATAGCTTGCATAGATAACACAATGATGTTACTCTTCTCCCAAGGTCAGTTGCAATGGTGTACAAATGCTAAAGATTGCACTGTTGTCTTACATATGAAAATACAGTAAGAATAGAGCAAAACGCATTTCTGATGGCTAATATGTCAATAAAACATAATATGTATTAGAAAAACATAAACCCCCCTTGTTGCCTTCAAAAGAAAAGGCAACACCGCTCTCCTGAAATCTAATATTCTTGCCCTTGTGTGGCTTAACTGAGTCCATGTCTCCATGCTGAATCATACCATGTGATGGTCACTGGACCCCAACTGCCCTTCCACCTGTATTTCTTCGACTCTGTTCCCATTGGTCAATACAAGGTCCAGAACTGACTTGTCCCTGGTTGGCTCATGCACCAGCTGCCTGAGTCCAACCCCCTGCATGGATTCAAGGATGGCTGTGCTTCTGGCCGAAGCAGCCATCTGGGTGGTTCAATCCACGTCCAGCATACTGAAATCCCGCAGTGGCAGGATTTCACCTTTAGCTGCCACGTCATGTATGTTCTCCAATAGTTCCCTGTCTACTTCCTCCCTCTGTGCCGGAGGTCTGTAGATCACTTCTGTGCATGCTGCTGTCCCATTCCCTGGCTCCAGGGTGACCCACATTACCTTGGCCTCCCATGTCTTCCCTGAACTTCTGTAGCCTTTATACCATCTCTGATGTACAGGGCCACTCCCCCATCCTTTTTACCCTCCCTGTCCCTCCTGAACAGTGTATAGCCTGGTACATTGACTTCCAGCCATGATTAGTAGAGTACCATGTCCCTGCTATTGCTACTATGTCAAGGTCTCCATCTGCCAACGTGGCCTCCAGGTCTGGAACCTTATTTCCTAGGCTACGGGCATTCGTTAGCATGACCTTCCATGTTTTACAGTCTGCCCTCCCTCTGCTCTTGTTATCCTTCTCCAGCGTCTTCCCCCTACCCCAGTTTCCAAGGGCTAGCACTTCAGAAAACAAACAATGTCTGGATGGTGTCCTAAAGAATGTGACCCCACTGTACCCCTCATGGCTGAAAGTCCAACACCTGGACCACAGAGAGCCAACTGAAAACTGCTTGTTTAGGCCTTGTTGCAGAAATTCCAAGACAGTGGACAGACAGGGGGCCAAGGGCTTTGTATGAAGCTGTGAGTACCAGCATTGGAAGGGAGTCTTTCTGGACTATAACAAAGTCTAACTGACCTTTGCTGAATATTCTGCAAACAAGTGCCTTGCACTCATGGGCAGTGGGAGGCTAAAAAACTGTAAAAGTGCTAGCATTTGGAAGTCAGACAATGGTGACCTTGCCCTGCCCATACCCCAAGGGTCCTCTCCTATCTAGTAAAGCCAACTTCCATTCATCCATCTATCTATCTATCTACCTATCTATCTCTGTGAAGTCCATCATAAAAGTGAGAAGCCCACAAAATACATCTCGTATACTGATGATATTGAACTCCTTCCCACTAGAGGACAAGTGCTGACCTCATCACCACAGAGGATAAGAAACCTTTGCCAATGCTAGTACCACCACAAGGCATGGACAAGAAAAAACGGTTACTCACCTGTAACAGTAGTTCTAGGAGTGGTATATGTTGTTCATCCACACTCTTTGGCATGTCCCTTTCCCCTTTAAATCTGGCTGGAAGACTTCAAGCTGGCTCCTCCCACCCACTCAGGTGGTAAATACCTCGGCTCCACCCCATGACGCCAGATCTTAGCCCGCTGGAAGCAAGGTGGTGCGCCTAAAGCCAGGGAGGTCGGGTGGGTGCGTGTGGATGAACAAAATATACCACTCCTAGAACTACTGTTACAGGTGAGTAACCTGTTTTTCTAGGAGCATGGATAAGTTGTTCATCCACACTCTTTGGCAGACTCCTAGCAGTTCTCCGGGAGGAGGGAGGCAAGGTGCACATCCTCTACTTAAGAAACAGAGATTGGAGAACCAAGGCCCCAAAACCAGCATCCCGACGTGACTCAAGGTAGATGTGGTAATGGGTAATGAAGGTGTTTGCTGACTTCCAGATAGCAGCCCGACAGATTTCCTAGATAGGGATGTCCCTGGAAGCAGCCACCGATGCAGCAGTATGGCGGGTAGAATGAGCTCTTATCCTTCTGGGAAGCTCCTTGCCTGCCAACTCATAGCACAGACCTATGCATGATGTAATCCATCTTGCAATGGTCCGTTTGACTGCAGGCCTGCCAAGAAGCAGTTTGTAGGTGACAAACAGCTGGCGCAATCCTCCTCGACTTCCGCCTGCCCTCTCCTTGTAGGAGAGAGTACGCTCTAAGGTCCAGGTATGGAGCCTGTACTCATGCTCGAGGTGTAGTTAGGTATTATACTGGCAGAGTCAACACCTGGTTAAGGTGAAACTCTGACACCACCTTGGAAGGAATTTCGGGTGAAGCAGGACAACTTTGCTCCCAAGTAAAGACCAGATAAGGGAGTAATCAGCGCCCTTGAGCTCCCCTGTCCTTCTGGCTGACATGATAGCCACCAGGAAGGCAGTCTTCCACGACAAATGTGAGAGCTCACACTTGTGCATGGGTTCGAATGGCTTGCCCATGAGCTTTGCCAAAACCAGCAAAAGATCCCATGGAGGTGGAGGTTCACGCACCGGAGGGGATATATGATCCCAGGCCTTTGAAAAAGTGCCCGACCACTGTCTCCTGTGCCAATGTCGACTGACCGGCCCATGCCCAGTAAGCGGAAATGGCTGCCAGGTGCACCCTAAGGGCCGATGATCGAAGACCCCCTTTGGAGAGGGACCAAAGGTAGTCTAAAATGCTAGCCACAGAGCAGAATAAGGGGTCCAGACTCGTACCCTGACACCAAATGGAAAACCTTTTCCATTTAAAGGCATAACATTTCCTGGTCGAGTCCTTACGAGATGCCTGCACATCTGTGTAGACATCCTCGGAAAGACCCAGAGCCTGGAACTCTAGCCGCTCAGGTACCAGGCTGTGAGGTGCAGGGATTTAAGGTCCGGATGGAATACCTTCCCCCCTGGTTCAATGATATCAGGTTCTGGCATGTACAAAGCTGCTTCAGGGCCCTGCAGTTGAGGCTGAGGAAATCTAGTTACCAGAACTTGCGGGGCCAATCTGGGGCTACCAGGATCACCTTCGCCTTGTCCCTCCTCACCTTGAGTAACACCTTGTGGATCAAGGGAAATGGAGGGAAGGTGTACAGGAGGCCTGGGCTCCATGGCCTCGTGAAGGCATCCCCCTGCAGTGAGCCCTGCTGAGAGAGGCGGGCATGGTACAGCCTCAGCTTGGTGTTCTCCCTGGAGGCAAACAGGTCCACCAACTGTTGGCCCCAACGGGAGAACAGATTGTAAGCTACCTCTGGATGGAGAGACCCTCATGGGATGTCTGGCCTGCGGCTAAGAGCATCCACCAGTTGGTTCGAGACTCCTGCCACATGGATGGCAAGGAGATCCGCTTCCAACCGGCTGACGAGGGTCCAGATCTGGAGTGCCTCCTTGCATAGCAGACGGGAGTGCGTGCCGCCCCGGTCTGTTGAGGTAGTACATGGTCGTGGTAATGTCCGTCTGGACTTGAACCAGTTGACCCCAGAGCTGAGGAGCGAAAGCTGACAGTGCCAGTCTGACTGCTCTGAGCTCCAGCAGGTTGATGTGGCATCAGGACTCCTCGAGGGTCCAGAACCCGTGGGCTCTGTTGTCCCCCATGTGAGCTCCCCAGCTCATGAGAGAGGCATCGGTCGTGAGAACGACCGTCGGCTCGGAGCAGACAAACCGGATCCCTTCCTGCGGACGACCTGGGACGGTCCACCATTGAAGAGCGTCCCACATCTTCTGGGTGACAGTGACCAGCTGGTCGAATTGACCCTGACACTGAGACCACTAAGCGGCCAGCTCCCACTGGAGGGGGCGCGTGTGCAATCTGGCCCAACAGACCACTGAGGTGCACGCCGCTATGTAACTCAGAAGGCGCAGGAAGTACTGGGCAGGGCGCAAGTGCCCAACCAGAAATGATTGGGCAAAAGAGGAAAGAACATCCGCCCTGTCCGCCGGGAGCCAAGCTCTGGCTTGACGAGAGTTAAGCTCCGCCCCGATAAAGTCCATCACCTGAGGGGGCATGAGTTCCGACTTGGCCTCATTGATCAGGAGGCCTAATTGGGAACAGGTTCAGAGTGCCAGGTCCCTGGACCGCTCCACCTCCTGCAGGGAGGAACGTGCCAGGAGCAATCGTCGAGGTAGGGATATATCTGAACCCCCTTAACATCGTAGATGGGCCACCACCACTGCGATGCACTTGGTGAAGACCCGAGGGGCCAATGACAGGTCGAACGGCATGGCTTGGAACTCATACAGGGTCCCTTCCACCCTGAAGCTGATGGATTGGAACGGGGAAAAAACGCGTCCTGCAGATCCAGTGAACAGAACCACATGTTTCGCTCCAGAGATGGTGTGATCTGGTTCAGAGTTACCATCCGGAAGGTGCGAGACCTGAAATACTGATTCAGGTCATGGAGATCTAGGATGGGGCGCCAACCCACTGTTCGCTTGGGCACCAGGAAGTACCTGGACATGAAGCCTGGGTCTGTAGGAGGATCCGGCACTGGAGATACCGCCTCCTTGCGGAGGAGCTGAGCAATGTCGTTCCGAAGGGCCGACTGAGTGCAAACTGAGATCCTTTCCTCCCGAGGGGTATGGGCTTGGCAGGGAGGATACTGCTCGAATTCTAGAGGCAGTCCCCGACTGACCACTTCTAGGACCCACCTGTCCGAAGTGATACCGGACTAGGCGGAAAGAAAGTGGCAGAGCCAGCCCCCCATGGGAGGACCGAGGACTGGCATGACGGGTGTAGGGGTGGCCACCCCGACCCGTTACTGAGCAGGCTTAGAGGAGGAGGAGAAGGCTCCTGGACTGGCACCTTGACCTCCTTTGCGGGGCTGTTGGGGACCCTGCTTGGGCCTGGGGCTGACCTCCCTGGAAGGAGGACTGTCTAACCGCAGGAGAAGAGTGCCAAAAAGGCTTCTTCTTGCGCTTCTGCTGGTTCTTGCCCAAAGAACCCTTTGCAGAAGTGGCATCCAAGGTGGCACTGAACTGCTCTATGCGCTGGAGGTGACCTGCCACTCCCGGACCAAAGAGATCGGTGCCAAGGAAGTGCACATCAGCTAACTTGTGCGGAGTATCTGCCGGGAAAGAGGACAACTTCAGCCAGGCACTGCGGCGAGTGGCCACTGCGGCTGCTAGTGAGTGGGCACAGGAATCTCCAATATCCAAGGCCGTCTGGAGCTGCTGTTTTGCAACAGCACGGCCCTGGTCATGGACCTGCTTAACTGTGGTCTGCATGTCTGCTGGGAGATGAGGGAGGACTTCATCTAGCAACCCCAAGATGGCGTGAAAGAAGTGTGCCATGATCACTGCCGAGCTGGCCTGACGAAGGCCCAAGGATGAGGCCACATACACCTTCTGGGCAGAATGGTCCATATTCTTGGACTCCTTGTCCGGAGGGCGGTCAGTATCCACTGAGC
This sequence comes from Neoceratodus forsteri, assembly GCA_016271365.2. Classification (NCBI taxonomy): domain Eukaryota; kingdom Metazoa; phylum Chordata; order Ceratodontiformes; family Ceratodontidae; genus Neoceratodus; species Neoceratodus forsteri. The sequence continues at coordinate 63,776,624 of JADMNL010000032.1, forward strand.
TACCCGTGCGTCTAAACACAGAGGCAGTCACAAAGCTCTCGGCCGAGGGATGCTCTGTGAAACCCGCCAAGGACCCCCAAGGGTACAGTGTACTTGTGAGCCATACAGGCAGATGGAGCCAGGCAAGAGGCAGGGAGCTGCCATAGCTCAAGAGCCAGACCAACAATGGCTTCAGCCACTGAGAAGGCCTCCGTCATGGTATCCCCCTCTTAAGTATATCCATGAGAGGATATTCCGCCTTCTTTTGGATAGGCTCCAAGGGCATACTGGTTGACTCTGAAATAAGGCGGAGGATGCCCTGGAAAGAGGAAGGACCTTCCTCCAAACCTATCACTGATAACTCATCATCGGGGTGTGAGTGGAGACCAGTGGTATCTGAGTCCGAAGAGTTGGGATATAAGGGTCTCCCGCCTATGTCTCCTTCAATACGCCGAGGGCGATCGGGGACAACAGTGATGGACAGACGACGGGGCAGGCCCGTATCTGTCCGGTCCTCTTTCGAGGGAGCCCCTCCCTGAGGCTGCTTAGGCAGTGGCTCCACCAAAATTGGAGGGGAGACCATAACAGGCTGAACAGGAATGTGTGCCGGTCCTACTGGAGGAAGAACCGGAGTCTTCAGTTCCAGAGGGGTCGGCGTCGGCCTAAGAGGCTGGGGCCAAGTAATGGCTGGTGTAGCCGGCAGAGCTGGCTTATGACCGGTCAAAATTAGCTGTTGCCACATAAGGTCCTCATAACACCGAAGGAGCTTCTGTCAAAGTCTCTCCACGTCCAAGGAGGATGAGGATCGGTGGCGACGCCTCTTCCCAGAGTGTTTGTGACCTTTTTTCGGTTTCTCGACCGAAGGGGTCCTGGTCCTCTATCGAGACCGACGGGGTTGGCTTGTTCGATCTGGAGAGGCCAGAGTCAGTGAAAACCGAGGTTCCGGCTCCTGTTCCTCTATCGGGATACCCGAGGGCTGGGTCTCCTCATCAGGGAAGGAAAGGATAGGTGTCCTCTTCAATGAGTTATTGACCACGGTCGGCGACAACGGCTCGATCGGGTCGAGAGATATCTTGGCCGGTTCAGCCGTTTCCTCTGCCTCTGTGCCTTGGCCTCACGGAAGGTCCGAGAAGCCGGCAGCCGAGGAAGCGATCTCGATCGAGGCCGAGAACGCAAGGTCCTGGGATTCAGACCTCTCTCGGTCCCAGGAACGTCTTCTCCGAGAAGATTATTTAGGGTCCTTGTCCCATTTTCTAGGGTGGGAGGAGTGCATGCCCGAGGGCACCTCACCCCTGGGGAGAGACTGGCACAGCTCCCGAAAGGATCCTGTGAAGGTAGAGCCAAGGTTTAGCGGCACAAAAAAACTTCGGCTGGCCAAAGCTCGGGCAGCTTCTTCTTCAAATGCCGCCATCTCGTCAAGCTGCTTAGCAGATCCCGCGGCCGCGGAAACCGCCCACCTTGCCTCCTTCGATTTCACTGGTGGATTGCAAAGCTCCGGACTCCCCAGCTTAAGGCGCGCCTTGCGGTCGTCCAGAATGTTGGGATAAAAGGCCAAGCAGATGGTGCACGAGGAGGTGTCATGCTCAACACCCAAACAATAGACACACAAGAGGTGGGGATCAGTGCGCGACATTTTCTGTCTGCAGGGATACCACTGAAACCCGAGGGATGACTCCATGTCCGAAGCGCTTGGATCGGAATTGTAAACTTGTACGAGTTTAAAAGAAAGCGATTGCGGTGAAAACCGTTGATTAGTATCCAGGGCCTACGATACTGCAGAAGTAGCACGAGGGAACCTGAATCTTCCAGCGGAAAGGAAGATCTAGCGTCATGGGGCGGTGCCGAGGTATTTACCAGCCGGGTGGGTGGGAGGAGCCAGCTTGAAGACTTCTGGCCAGATTTAAAAGGGAAAGGGACATGCAAAAGAGTGTGGATGAACAACATGTCCACGCTCCTAGAACTGGAAATTAGCTACATCACTGATAACTGCATTCAGTTCACAGTCTGGCCGGGTACAGCTGAGGGCATACCCTATGATTAGTTCGGGAAAGAAGAAGGGATAATGCAAGACAGTAGTTTTTTCACTCAGAGTGGTAAACCTATGGAACAAACTCCCCAAAGAAGTGGCGGGTGAGGAAATTGCTGATTTCTTTAAATTAACATAGGATCAGTTTGTCAGAGATTAACATTACTGGGAATAGTTATTTAATTCATTGGAAAGGAGGGTTACAAGGAGTACAGCAAACAGGAGAACTGTGTATTCCTTGGAGGAACAGGCATTATCACATGGCTTTGGGTTCCAACAGGTTTCTGCCACTGGCAGTTTTCCTCTCCACAGTTGCAAAGTTGATAAAATCTACAGGCTGCACAGCAAATTCCCTTGGAGCAACTGACTTACTGTTAGCTGTGATAACAACAGTGTCTTCTATAGGCTGGGTATAGTAAGCCACTTCGGTCCCGGGTGCCATATACTTTTTATCTGGAAACTGCTGAAACGGAGGTTGGCTTGCTCCAGGCTGCCTTTATACAGGTCTCAGGTGCAGGCTGGATAGATGGCATCAGGGATACTGTGAGTGAAGATGTATTAAATATTCCATCTGTACTTGCTTAGCTTCATGTACAGCCATGGTCTAAAAATTTAGAACCCTGTGCATACTCTTCAACAGTGACTGAAAAGAGATACTCCTACGAAGTCCACACTTTCTGGGCAGGTGGGGCTACTATCTCTTCAGTCGGAGGACAGTTGTCGTAATCCTCTGTCTCATCATCAATGAGATATGTATTATACTTTCATTCATCATCCAGTAAGAAGGATGAAGCACCGATGATGAGGTCAAATTAAAGGGACACTCTCCACATGACATTGAGACCTGCTGCAGTGCCAACACAGACAAATGCACTGACCCTGAGGCAGCAGAACTCAGAGATGTTCCCATCACTGCACATGATACCCCGAGCATAGTCAAAGTGAGGAGTGGCGACTACTTCATGAGAGCTGTTCACTGACCAAACGGCTCATCTGAAACACCTCCTATAGGCAGAGGGGGTGTCAGAGTACTGCAGTCAGCCTAAGGACGCAAACACAATCTGGTGTTGTATCATCCTTTGTCAATGATCATGAAGGAGAAGATACCATTATTCTCTCACCCGGGGAGACTGACACCCTCTGGGCAGAATGATGAGAACTTGACCTGGACCTGTGCCGTCACTTTTTTTCCTTTCTATATCAGGAAGCGATCAAGGTCACATTTTTTCCTGGAAACTGACACCAAATATCAGCAGAGGCATCACAGTTTCTTTTTGCGATTATATATGGACCGTCTATCCTCCTGATCGAGAGACTACCTGGTACCTGAACACTTGCCCATAGATGAGTGGTGGTTACACACAACCTTACTGCTAGAACAATTTGCCTCGTCTGGTGTCCTACCTGCCATAACAGTTTCAAATGTTGTGGAATATGGAAGGGCTGTGAGAAAACTTGATGAAAAACATACAGTAACTGTTACAAAAAACAATAAACTTGGTTAAATGTGGCGATAGAGACGTGACAAACTATATTGTCATTTGTATGCATACTGATGTTCCCAGAAAAAAGCACTGTGCTTGGATAGTGAAAAAAAATGTAAGGCTGTTGGGGCTGTGAGCACATGGTTGATGTCTTGTGTCAGTGCTGCTAGGAAGCTGCGCCACCTGACCCAAAAGTTCTGGCTCCCATGTGTTCCTGGCACCACTGGCTCTAAGACCAAACAGTGGAACTCTACAGATTAATACACTCCCCATTTGTTATTCAATATGTATTGGATGGCAGGAGAACAGCACACTGGCTCCTTGATCTTTCTTCATCTAGCATTTCCTACAGTACATTCCTATGTAATGCAATAGGACACTGGTACATGGTGCCACTGCCCCTCCTACTTTCCCCTGTTTACATTTTCTAAATACTGTATCTCGGAGTCAGGAATGAAGTAGAAATTTTTCAATTAAAAGTCAGAAGAATAAACCTTAATAAGTTCTTTACAAAAGACAGCTCTGTACGAGTCATGTTTGGTTATTGCTTTTCATAGGTTGACCTCAATTTATAAACTAGGATGGATTTGTTTTGAATAAAAAAAAGCACTGAGCAAGATACCAGCGTCTCTTTTCTCAGGAGATCCAACACAGTCAGATGTGTAGGTGTTGAAAAATAAGACGGAACACAGAAACATTTGCCAGAAGACAACTATGACATACACAGATACTTTATGTGACACCTAACCTTTTGCTGGCATTTGGTATCAACACTGATTACTCTTGTGGTTTCAGTTAACTTAAAAAGTTAGCATATAACCCTGTGTTCAGAAGTTGTAATATGCTTTCCTGCCCTCATTTTATGATCCTTAGTCCAAACTATGTCCCGAATCAATTTCTGTTGGGAGGGAGGGTGAGCAAGGCAGCAGTAGGCTTCACCACAAACAGAGCCCACCATTATATGTTCTGGACTTGAGGCACACTGTATAGTTAAAGAGAGTTTCTGGTTTTCAGATAAAAGTTTAAATTGGCATTAACAGAACTCAGTTACATAAACTTTCCCCCAAATTAAAATTTCAGGAGAGTTCTTGTTTTATTACTTAATAAAGTTTCATTAAAACAGGATCTTTCCCAATATACTTGTTCATGTTGCTCAGACCTGTTGTGAAGTTATATTCTTCAGTTTATGACATCACAACCTGCGGCCACAGAACTGATTCTGATGTTGCAAACAGAGGATTGTGACCTCAGAGCAGGAAAAACAGCAGGAACTGAAGAAGACTAAGGAACCAAAGAACAGGTTACTCACCTGTAACAGTAGTTCTAGGAGTGGTATATGTTGTTCATCCACACTGTCTGGCATTGTCCCTTTCCCCTTTAAATCTTGCCGGAAGTCTTCAAGCTGGCTCCTCCCACCCACCCGGGTGGTAAATACCTTGGCTCCGCCCCATGACGCCAGATCTAGCCCGCTGGAAGCCAGGTTGTGCGCCTAAAGCCGGGGAGGTCGGGTGGGTGCGTGTGGATGAACAACATATACCACTTCTAGAACTACTGTTACAGGTGAGTACCTGTTTTCTAGGAGCGTGGATATGTTGTTCATCCACACTGTCTGGCAGACTCCTAGCAGTTCTCCGGGAGGAGGGAGGCAAGGCGCACACCCCCTACTTAGGAAACAGAGATTGGAGAACCGAGGCCCCAAAACCAGCATCACGTCGTGACTCAAGGTCGATGTGGTAATGGGTGATGAAGATGTTGGCTGACTTCCAGGTAGCAGCCCGACAGATTTCCTGGATAGGGATGTCCCTGGAAGCAGCCACTGAAGCAGCAGTATGGCGGGCAGAATGAGCTCTTATCCCCTTGGGAGGCTCCTTGCCCGCCAATTCATAACACAGACTTATGCATGATGTAATCCATCTTGCAATAGTCCGCTTAGCTGCAGCTCCACGAATTTCCGCCGTCCTCTCCTTGTAGTAGGAGAGAGCATGCCTGAGGTCCAGAGTATGGAGCCTGTACTCGGCATCCGAGGTGTAGTTAGGGTAATATACTGGCAGAGTCAACACCTGGTTGAGGTGAAACTCTGACACCACCTTCGGAAGGAATTTCGGTTGGGGGCGCAGGACAACTCTGTCCCTGTGAAAGACCAGATAAGGGGAGTCCACCGAAAGCGCCTGGAGCTCCCCTGTCCTTCTGGCTGACGTGACAGCCACCAGGAAGGCAGTCTTCCACGACAAGTGCGAGAGCTCACACTTGTGCATGGGTTCAAATGGCTTGCCCATGAGCTTTGCCAAAACCAGCAAAAGATCCCACGGAGGTGGAGGTTCATGCACCGGAGGGGATATGTGATCCAGGCCTTTGAAAAAGCGCCTGATCACCGTCTCCTGAGCCAACGTTGGCTGACCGGCCTGTGCCCGGTAAGCAGAGATGGCTGCAAGGTGCACCCTAAGGGTCGATGACCGAAGACCCCCTTTGGAGAGAGACCAAAGGTAGTCCAGAATGTTAGCCACAGAGCAGGATAAGGGGTCCAGGCTTTTTTCCTGACACCAAATGGAAAATCTTTTCCATCTGAAGGCATAACATTTCCTGGTCGATTCTTTTCAAGATGCTTCCACCACGGTGTAAACATCCTCAGAAAGACACAAAGCCTGGAAATCTAGCCACTCAGGAACCAGGCTGTGAGGTGCAGGGATTGAAGGTCCGAGTGAAAGACCTTCCCCTGGTTCAGTGATATCAGATCTGGGCGTGTACAGAGCCGCTCCGGGGCCCTGCAGCTGAGGCTGAGGAGATCTGGATACCAGAACTGGCGTGGCCAATCTGAGGCTACCAGAATCACCTTCGCCTTGTCCCTCCTCGCCTTAAGTAACACCTTGTGGATCAAGGGAAATGGAGGGAAGGCGTAAAAGAGGCCTGGGGTCCACGGCCTCGAGAAGGCATCCCCCTGCAGCAAGCCCTGCTGAGGGGGGCGGGCATGGTACAGCCTCAGCTTGGTGTTCTCCCTGGAGGCAAACAGGTCCACCAACGGTTTGACCCAACGGGAGAACAGGTCATAAGCTACCTCTGGATGGAGAGACCACTCATGGGATGTCTGGTCTATGCGGCTGAGAGCATCCGCCAGTTGGTTCGTGACTCCTGCCACATGGATGGCTAGGAGATCCGCCTCCAGCCGGCTGACGAAGGTCCAGATCCGGAGCGCCTACTTGCACAGCAGATGGGAGTGCATGCCGCCCTGCTGAGGTAGTACATGGTCGTGGTATTGTCTGTCTGGACTTGAACCACTTGACCCTGGAGCTGAGGAGTGAAAGCTGACAGTGCCAGTCTGACTGCTCCGAGCTCCAACAGGTTGATGTGGCATCGGACTCCTCGGGGTCCAGAAACGTGGGCTCTGTTGTCCCTTGTGGGCTCCCCAGCCCATGAGAGAGGCGTCGGTCAGGGGCGACCGCGGCTTGGGCGGACAAACGGAACCCTTTCCTGCAAGTGACTCGGGACGGTCCACCATTGGAGAGCGTCCCACATCCTCTGGGTGACTGATCAGCTGGTCGAAGAGACCCTGACGCTGAGACCACTGGGCAGCCAGCTCCCATTGAAGGGGGCGCATGTGCAGTCTGGCCCAGCGGACCACTGAGGTGCATGCCGCCATGTAACCCAAGAGGCGCAGGAAGTCCTGGGCAGGGCGCAAGTGCCCAACCAGAAATGACTGGGCAAAGGAGGAGAGAACCTCCGCTCTGTCCGCCAGGAGCCGAGCTCTGGCTTGACAAGAGTCGAGCTCTGCCCCGATGAAGCCCATCACCTGAGAAGGTACGAGTTCCGATTTGGCCTTGTTGATCAGAAGGCCCAAGTGAGAGCAGGTTCGGAGGGTCAAGTCCCTGGACCTCTCCACCTCCTGAAGGGAGGAACCCGCCAGGAGCCAGTCATCTAAATAGGGGTAAATACGAACCCCTGACACCGTAGATGGGCTGCCACCACTGCGATGCATTTGGTGAAGACCCTTGGGGCCGATGACAGGCCGAACGGCATGGCTCTGAACTCGTACAGGGTCCCTTCGACCCTGAAGCGGAGAAACCGCTGGTGGGACGGACGGATTGGGATGTGGTAAAAAGCGTCCTGAAGATCCAGTGTACAGAACCACATGTTTCGCTCCAGGGATGGTATGATCTGGTTCAGAGTTACCATCCGGAAGGTGCGAGACCTGAGATACCGATTCAGGTCATGGAGATCTAGAATGGGGCGCCAACCCCCCCGTCCGCTTGGGCACCAGGAAATACCTGGAGATGAAGCCTGGGTCTGAAGGAGGATCCGGCACCGAGGCCACCGCCTCCTTGAGGAGGAGTAGCGCAATGTCGTCCCGAAGGGCAGACTGGGTGCCAACTGAGATTCTTTCCTCCCATGGGGCACGGGCTCGGCTGGGAGGGTACTGCTCGAACTCTAGGGGCAGACCCTGCCCGACCACTTCCAGAACCCACCTGTCCGAAGTGATACCGGACCAGGCGGAAAGGAAGTGGCGGAGCCGGCCCCCCATGGGAGGACCCAGAGATGGCGTGAAGGGTGTGGGGAAGGCCACCCCCGACCCATCACTGTGCAGGCTTACAGGAGGAGGAGGCACCTGGACCAGCACCTCGGCCTCCTTTACGGGGCTGCTGGGGACCTTGCTTGGGCCTAGGGTGCCAAGCTTGAGCCTGCTGCTGTTGTTGCCCTCCCTGGAAGGAGGGCTGTCTGACTGCAGGGGAAGAATGCCGAAAGGGCTTCTTCTTGTGCTTCTGCTGGTTCTTGCCTGAAGAACCCTTAGCAGAGATGGCATCTAAGGTGGCATTAGACTGCTCAATGCGCTGGAGATGACCTGCCACTCCCAAACCGAAGAGGTCGGTGCCGAGGAAGGGCACGTCAGCTAACTTGTGCTGAGTATCCACGGGAAAGGAGGATAACCTCAGCCAAGCCCTGCGGCGAGAGGCTACCGCTGCCGCTAGTGAACGGGCACAGGAATCACCAGTGTCTGGAGCTGTTGTTTGGCAACAGCCCGGCCCTGGTCCCAGACCTGCTTGACCGTGGTCTGCACGTCTGCTGGGAGGTGAGGAAGAACTTCATCCAACGACCCCAAAAGGGCATGAGAGAAGTGTGCCATGATCACTGCTGAGCTTGCCTGACGAAGGCCCAGGGATGATGCCGCATATAAGTTTAGGCTCCTTGTCCGGAGGGCGGTCAGTATCCGCAGAGCTGCCCGTTCGCCTGAATACTGAGGCAGTCACAAGGCTTTCCGCCGAGGGGTGCTCAGTAAACCCCGCCAAGGACCCTGTGGGCACCGCGTACTTGCGGGCCATGCGGGCGGATGGAGCCGGGCAGGAGGCTGGACGCTGCCAGAGTTCCAGAGCCGAGCCAACTATGGCTTCAGCCACTGGAAAGGCCTCCGTTGGGGTATCCCTCCTCTTAAGAATATCCGTGAGGGGATATTCTGCCTTCTTCTGAATAGGCTGCAGAGGCATTCCTGTGGACTCTGAAATGAGTTGAAGGATGCCCTGGAAGAAGGAAGGTCCTTCTTCCAAGCCTGACACCGACAGCTCATCATGAGAATGAAGGCCGGTATTATCCAAATCGGAGGAGTCCAGATACAAAGGCTTCCCATCTAAATCTCCCTCGATACGTCTAGGGCGATCAGGGGTGACCGTAATCGACAGTCTGTGAGGAAGACCTGAAGACTGTTGGTCCCCCTTAGAGGGAACCCCTCCCAGGGGCAGTTTAGGTGGAGGTTCCACCAAAATTGGTGGGAACCTGTATCCGGCCGAGCAGAAGAGCGCGGGGGCCCCTGAAGGACCGGAGCCTAAGCAAAGTAGTTGGTGTCAGCCGAAGAGGCTGAGGCCAAGAAATAGCCGGAACCGCCGGGGTAGCCGGCTTCTGGCCTGTTAGCAGAAGTTGCTGCCACATAAGATCCTCATAGCGTCGACGGTGTTTCCGTCGAAGCCTCTCCTCATCAGGGGAGGATTGAGGAACGGTGGCGGCGCCTCTTCCGGGAGTGTTTGTGTCCCTTCTTGGGTCTACCGACTGAAGAGGACTTACTCCTCGATCGAGACCGATGGCGTCGGCTCTGTCGGTCAGGGGACACCGGACTCGGTGAAAGCCGAGGATCCGGCTCCTTGCCCTCGATCGGGATACCCACGGGGTGGGTTTCCTCGTCAGGGAAAGAGAGAACAGGCATTCTATCCAGAGAGTCGTCGACAGGCACCAGTGACAATGGCTCGATCGGATCGAGAGAAATCTCGGCCGGTTCAGCCGTGTCCTCGACTTCAGTGCCTTGTCCAGACGGAAGGTCTGAAAAACCGGCAGCCGAGGAGGCGATCTCGACAGTAGTTGAGACCCCTTGCTCCTGGAAGTCAGACCGCTCCCGGTCCCAGGAGCATCTTCTTCGACTAGAAGAAGACGGTTTTTGATCCTTCTTTTTGGATCGGGAGAAGTGCGAGCCCGAGGGCGCCTCACCCTTAGTAGGGAGAGACTGGCACAACTCCCGAAAGGATCCTGTAAAGGTGGAGCCAAAGTTGAGCGGTACTGAAGAAGCGTTCTGCGGCAAGCTTGGGCAGCTTCTTCCTCAAGGCCGCCATCTGCTCGAGCTGCTCGGCGGATCCCGCAGCCGCGGAAACCGCCCACCTGGCCTCCTTAGATTTCACCGGTGGATTGCGATGCTCCAGTCTCCCCAGCTTCAGGCGCACCTGACGGTCCTCCAGAACGGTGGGATGGAAGGCAGAGCAAATAGTGCATTGCGAGGTATCGTGCACGGTACTGAGGCAATAAACGCACGAGAGGTGGGGGTCGGTGCGCAACATTTTTTGTCCACAAGGACACCGGCGAAACCCGGGGGACGACTTGTCATCCATGTCCGAAAAGTTCGGATCCGAGTCATATATTCTTACGAGTTTCAAAGCGAGAAAATGCGGTGAAAACCGTCGATTAGACTCCAGGGCCTCAATCGCTGCAAAAAAGCACGAGGGAACCTGTATCTTCCAGCGGAAAGGAAGATCTGGCGTCATGGGGCGGAGCCAAGGTATTTACCACCCGTGTGGGTGGGAGGAGCCAGCTTGAAGACTTCCGGCAAGATTTAAAGGGGAAAGGGACAATGCCAGACAGTGTGGATGAACAACATATCCACGCTCCTAGAATAACCTGTTTTGATACACATCTGTTTCAGTAATAAAGAATGGGAGGTCGTGAAATTCGATTTTTTGTGGACTGTTTTAAAGAGTGAGTCCTACTGAAGCCATTGTCACTCTTCCCGCAAAAGCAACTGGCCATGCTCAGCCACACTCTGAAACTGGAAGGAGCTATTAAGGAGCTTAAGAATAGGTAAAATCCCAGGGTCAGACAGCTACACAATGATTTAGAGATGTTCTGTTAACTCCACTTGCTGTTGCCTGTAAACATGAATTTCAGGGGAACCCAGCACCACCTACCTGGAAACGGACTACAATATCAGCAATTCTGAAACCAACCAAAGATAAAATATCCTGTGCCTCCTATGGCCCAATCTCGGTCTTAAACACAGATAAGATTTCTGCCTCAGTGATATCCCGCAACGTAGACAAGTTTCTCCTATAGACGATCGAACAGGACCAGATGAGCTTTGTTACAGTGCCTTCAGAAAGTATTCACCCCCCCTTGGATTTTGTCACATTTTGTGATGTTGCAAACTCAAATTAAAATACATTTATATGGGATTTTTTTTGTCACGTATCCACACAAATTACTCTATAATGTCAAAGTGGAATGAAACTTCTGGAATTTTTTGTACATGTAATTTAAAATAAAAACCTGAAATGTCTTGATTTGATAAGTAGTCACCCGCTTTGCTATGACACTCCAAATTGAGCTCAGGTGCATCCAATTTCCTTGTGAAATCACTCTAAAACTTGAATGGAGTCCGCCTGTGGTCACTTCAAATGGCTGACATGATTTCAGAGGAAATACACCTGTCTATATAAGGTCCCACTGTTGACAGTGCATGTCAGAGCAGAAACTCTACCAGGAAGACCAAGGAGCTGTCCGTAGAACTCCGTGATAGAATTGTGAGAAGGTATAGATCTGGGGAGGGGTATAAAAATATTTCTAGGGTGTTGAAAGTTCCCAGGAGCACAGTCAAGTCCATCATTAGGAAATGGAAAGATTACGGAACCACCCAGACTCTTCCTAGAGCAGGCCGTCCTCCCAACTGAGCAACCGGACAGAAGGACCTTGGTCACGGAAGTGACCAAGAACCCAATGACCACCCTGACAGAACTACAGAGTTCCATGGCTGAGATGGGAGAACCTGTCCAGAGGACAACAATTCTGCAGCACTTCACAGGATGTAGTTTCTATGGGAGAGTGGCTAGACAGAAGCCACTCCTGAGAAAAGGCCACATAATAGCATGCCTGGAGTTTGCAAGAAGGCATGTGGCAGACTCTGAGACCATGTGGCAAAAGATTCTCTGGTCTGATGAAACAAAACTGAACTCTTTGACCTGAATGCAAAGCGCTATGTCTGGCAAGCCAAACACAGCTCATCACCTGTAACACCATCCCTACCATAGAGCATGGTGGTGGCAGCATCATGTTATGGGATGCTTTTCAGCAGCAGGGACTGGGGCACTTGTCAGGATAGAGGGAACAATGAATGGAGCCAAATACAGGCACATTCTTGAGGAGAACCTGCATCAGTCTGCAACAGACCTTGGACTGGGCTAAGATTTACGTGCCAACAGGACAACGACTGCATACACAGCCAAAGCAACACTGGAGTGGCTTCAGAACAAGGAGGTGAATGTCCTTGAGTGGCCCAGCCAAAGCCCAGACTTGAATCCCATTGAGAATCTGTGGAAAGACTTAAAGATAGTGGTTCACCAATGCTCCCCATCCAACTTGACAGAGCTTGAGCAAATCTGCAAGGAAGAATGAGGGAAAATCCCCAAATCCAGATGTGCAAAGCTGATACAGACATACCCAAGAAGACTCAAAGCTATAATTGCTGCCAAAGGCGCTTCTAAAAAGTATTGACTCGGAGGGGTGAATACTTAAGTAAACAAGATATTTCAGATTTTACTGTTTCATAAATGTTTGTTACACAATAAAAATATTTTTGCCGATTTAAATTGTTGAGTATGCTGTGTGAATCAAGGGGGAAAAAATCATTTCAATGCATGAAAAATTCTGGTAGTAACACAACAAAATGTGACAAAATCTGAGGGGGGGTGAATACTTTCTGAAGGCACTGTAGATCCCATCAATTAAAAGACACTTTACACATTCTCTACCATGCCTTCTGGTTAAATACTTATTTTCTACTGTTAAGCTTAGATGCAGCGAAGGCTTTTGACCAGGCAGCATGGCCATTTTTATTTACTACTGGTCTGAAGCACAATTTCTTAAGCCCATCTGTGGGCTTCCCAAGCTGCTGCTGTGGCGCCGGCACTCTCTGAGCCAGCTGCAGATAACAGACCACCCGACTGACCCCTGGACAGATTCAGACAGCCCATTTGCAGGCTTCCCAAGCTGCTGCTGCTGTTGCCCCGGTACTCTCCGAGCCGGCCACAACTAACAGACTGCCCAACTGACCCCCAGACAGATTCAGGTATGCACCAGACCTCCGAAACTCGTGGTTTTGAATGCCGCTGTTTTGACTGGACGCCCAGTGGAGGAGCCAGGCAATGACTGGCAGTTTCTGCTCCTCGTCTGATTTTCCAACTCCTGGCACTTCCTGATCTCAGGGAAATCTCTTTCTGTGCTGTGTTCTGGACTGAATCTTTTCGTCCACCCCCCCACCGCACCTCCTCACAGTATTACATAGACCCTTGCTCCGCCCTGTTCCTCAACCTAGCAGCTGACTGTCCACTCCACTGCTGCAAATTCTTATGGCTATTGGCCTCCCTGTCTTGATCCACTTTCTTACCGCCCCTTTTTAATGCAATCTCACCCACGAGGTTGCACATTTGCTCTCAAGTTTTTCTCCAGCTAGAAGTGCATGACATTATTTGTTACATTTTGTGTGGTGTTTCTTTTTAGAGCCCTGCTACTCGCCTCTGTCCACAAATTTTTCCATGATAGCTATGGCTGGAAGAATACTGCCCCTGCTGACACTGAGACTTGCTCTCTTTTCACTGGCTCTTCTCACTGCTAGGCCTTGTTCTCCTGGCAGTGCTAAACTGACCTCCACACTATCCGACTTTATCTACTCAAACCTACTTGTTTCACAGATCAAGCAGCATGAAATGAATTCTCTATTACTCACTAGGGACCTCTTACACTCTTGGCTGCTGACTTTACCCTAAATGCCTCTGGCAGAACATGCTACTGGTACCTCCTCTTTTCCCACGGAAGCTATGGTATCTTGTGCTCCCAGCTTTGTTATTATCTGGGGACATCGAAACAAACCCTGGCCCCCAGTTACCCACTGCCTCTCCGAATATGGACCGGTTAAATATGAAAGGCCTTCGTGTAGCACACTTAAACATTAGTAGCCTTCTCTGTAACTTTACTGAACTTGAGACATGGATATTCACATATGAACCTGACATTCTCTGTCTGACTGAAACTTGGCTAAAGCCCTCTACTCCTGACTCTTCCTGCTCTCTTCCTAACTATTCCCTATTTCGAGGAGACAGACTATCTGGAAAAAGGGGAGGTGGAGTTGCGCTCTATTTCAAAAACCACCTGAATATGTCCTTGATGCAACGTTCAGTTGCCTCTAACTGCAAGTTTTTACATACCCTTCTTCTACTTGAAACCAAAAAGATTCACTTAATTTGTGCCTACAATCCTCCTAAAGCAGGTCAACTAGGATGCTCCAAACTACTTGAGTACTCTACCTCTGCAGCTGGCCAAAATGAACTTATTATTCTTGGTGACCTCAACCTAAATTGGCTGGGGAAAAATAAAAGTGCACTGGTATCTCTAGTACATGGATTTAACATGCACCAGGTAACTGAAGATCCTACCAGGCTGACCCAGTCACCTGCTACTGAAACACTTATAGACTGGATACTCACAAATCAACCTGATAGAATTACCACCTCAGGTGTGCTTCCTGATTCCATAAGTGACCATTCCCCATTGTTTTGCATATGGGGAACATCGGTGATTCCACCCCCCCTCGTCACGCTACACATCACCTTCCGGGATTTTTCCACACTTGATCAAGCAAGCTTTCTACACGGTATCTCTTCTGTAAACTGGATCCCTGTTATCTAGTCCCAAGACATTGAATCTGCTCTCAATCTCTTTCTTCCTATATTTTTATCCCTCCAGGACATAGATACACCTAAATTAAATTGACGCATTAGGGCCAAACAGACTAGGTGGCTGCCAAGGAACTTCTCGCCTCCCTCCGGGCACATGACAAAAGTTGGAACCGCTACAAAATCTTGGGTCAGCAAAGTGAATATGACACTTACAGAAAGCAAAGCAATATGTGCAAAAAACAGATCAGGCTTGCCAAAAGCTCATACTGCAAAGGTCTATTGCTGGAAGCTGCTGGGGACCTGAAGAAATTCTGGACACATGTAAAATCCTTCCAGGGCTCAAACCAGTCTCAACACATGAATGATATGGTCCTCAATGGTATGCACTGTAATGACTCCGCCACCATTGCAAATTCTTTCAACAAACACTTTACTGATCTCACCAAATACACTGCCTCTTTCACAGCAAATTGCATCCTGACGCCCGTTACTCACACAAACGTGCCCATACATCCGCCCTTCTATTTTAAGGCTATTCCAAATGCTGATGTTCTAAAGCTACTAAACTCAATCTCTGATAGTACTAGTGTAGGCTCTGACTACCTAGCGCCTAAGCTCCTGAAGCTGGCTGCTCCTTTTATTGCGGCCCCATTGGCTAAAATCTTTACACTGTCTCTCTGCCATGGTCATGTTCCGGACATATGGAAACTGGCAAAAGTCACCCCAGCCTTTAAGAAAGGTGACAAGAAGGACATAGCTAATTGTAGGCCCATAGCCATTTTGTCAGTACTAAATAAAATATTCAAAATTAGTGGCTATACAGGTCACCGAGTTCCTCTCTAAATATACCCTCCTATCACCTGCTCAACATGGTTTCCGCAAGGGGCATAGCACCTCTACTGCTCTGATAGAATTTACAAATGACGCCCTTACTACTATGGATCATGGTCTCATGACTGGTGCAGTGTTCACTGACCTCTCAAAGGCGTTTGATCTTGTAGATCATCCTTTTCTGCTTGATTGCCTTAGCTTCACTGGTTTCTCAGAGCAAGCCACAAACTGGGTTCCAGAGCTACTTAAGCAATAGAAGACAACAGGTAAAATTTAACTCTGCAGTGTCAGACTGCGCTTATCAATGTTGGTGTTCCTCAAGGCTCCATCTTGGGGCCTCTCCTCTTCTCCATTTTTATAAATTACATATCTTCTAACACCCCTTGGTGCTCAACAATCTTGTATGCAGATGATCTGGTGCTCTGCACCTCCTCTGCAAACATAGCAGAAATAAATAATCGACTAACATCTGCATTTCTTATAATGCAAGAATGGAACCACAACAAAAGGCTCGTCCTAAACATAAGTAAAAGTCAGGACATGCTCTTCGGATCTGCAGCCAAACTTAGAACAAATGGCAACCATTTCAACATCTCCTGTGTAAATGGCTCCCCCCTTATGAAAGTAACCTCATTCAAGTATTTAGGTGTTCTGCTTGATGAAACTCTCAACTTTGAGCAACACATCATTAACACCTGCAGGTCAGTAAACTCCAAACTCGGAATAGCTTACAGGACTAGTCAGATACTTACCCCCTCAGCTAGACTGGCTATTTCTAGGGGTAATTCTACTTCCATCCCTTGTGTATGGTGCTACCACCTACATAAATGCTCTGAAAACCACCCTAAGTAAGTGGGATACAACGTACAATAGTATCTATCATTATGCCTCGGCTTTCCCACGTTTGAAGCACCACTGCTTGCTATATGTAAACTTTAGATGGCCTTCTCCATCTGCAAATCAACTCCTTGCCCTTGGTACTCTGCTGGACAACATCATTAGAACTAATCTACCTACCTCTCTTGCAGCATGCTGGTGTCTCTGTCCCCTACCTATGGCCTCCGCTCTACTGGACTCTTTCTACTATACACCCGCTAGGCACAGAACCCTAAAAGAAACCTCAGCTTTCTCCTGCCTGGCCCCAAAATATTGGAATTCCCTACCTCTTGATGTTCGCTCTGCACCTAGTCATATTGCTTTTAAAAAGATGCATCACACTCTCCTCGCCAAACATGCCCTATGTTCCTGTTTTAAACCCCCATAGGGTGTTTGACAGCCCCTTTCTCAGCTCTCAAAATGTTTCAGTTTTGCTCTGACCCTTTGTTACTGTTACATGTAGCACTTACCATGGATTATGTGTTAAAGCTCTACTGCACTATGACTGTATGCTTATTATGTTTTGTACTATCGTGTATTTTTCTGCCATTGTCTCTGTCATATTAGCAATACTGTTTCCGTCACAGAACATCGTGTAGATTTTTCCTTGTATGGTTGATTACCTCTGAACTATACCTGTTATTTGTTTTGTCTGCCAATTTTGTATTGTAACCTCCCGGGTCGTGTCTGAAAATAGTCATATTTTGTGGCTATGACACCTTACCCGGTAAACAAAAACTAAATAAATAAAAATAAATATTACACAAACATAATAATTCTCCACAAGCCTATGTAGAAATCAATGGACAACTTTCTCACACAGTCCAGCTATACAGGGGTACATGACAGGGCTGCCTTCTCTCCCCACTGTTGTTTGCCCTATATTTGGTCACAGACCCACGCTATACAACAAACTCCCACCATAGAAGGTATAACCCTGGGAAGCAGACAGCAGAAATTTGTCTTATATGCAGATGGCTCTCCAGACACCTCTCTGGCCACTTATAGGAGCTTTTTCGTACTTTTGGAGAATGTGCAGGGTACAAACTAAACCTCTCTAAAACTGAGCTGCTTCAACTTGAATTATACCTCTAGTGATACAACTTAACTAAAATATGATTTTCGTTGGGGTCTCCTAGCCCTTAAACAGCACCTTTGTTGGTGCAATGCAAAATCATCAGGAGGCTTCCTTACCTGACTGGGAGTTCCTCCATAGTAGTTGTAAAAATTTTCTCTGTAGCCCCCTAAAGAAGAGAAGGGATTGTAGTTTGCCCCCAACGGGGCTAGGCGCTCAATCCCTTCCACTTCCTGATTTCCGACGCCATCCCTGTGCTTCCTTGTTTTGTGAAGTCATTATATGCCTAACGCGGGGATGGCCCAGGTCCGCACTGTCTTGTACTGGATCTCTCCTATCTATTTCACCCACTGGGAGGCTACCGAATTAGCAGAAGGAGATCTTCTTCCTACTTCCAAAATGCTGCTACAACAACTTACATGGACCATCTTCCCCTCCCGGGATAATGTATTTACCAATAACAACTTTTAATGTGGCACAGTTCTGACACAGAAACAACAGTATCCATACTGATTTCTCCTGATCCCTTCCTCCTTAGTCCTTCCTTTCACCCAGCCAAGACAGACCATACCTATCAGCAATAGGAACGGCAGGATCTCTATATCCCTTCCCGTTGCATGAGGGAAGGGGGCCTTCTTGATTTTGCAGAACTTAAAGAGAAATAAACTGTAGTCTCTGAGCAACGGATACGCTCCATTACCTGCATTTGAAGAGTTACATTCAGTCTCAACTATAAGCAAGTCCCTCCAATCAGGATACACCACTTATCCTTCATATAATATTGCAAACATTGGAAGACGGTCCCTTGGAGTCTTTGATTTCTCTATTATATTTGGCCCTTAGCCACTTATGCCACCAGTTATGTCGGACTGCAATGGTAGGAGGATTTGGACAATGGCTTATCATGAAAACAATGTGATTGGTTTGCATCTTGTACGCAAAAACTGATGTCCTCTCATATCTGGAAACACTTGTCCTGGAAATATATGATCAGATTATTTTGCACCCCATCACAAATGCCCCTTGCTATGGAGTACACTGCTGGTGCAACTGCGGCACAGAGAAAGACGCACAGAGCTTGTGAAGCACTGCAGCCTCTAAGGGGAACTTCGAGAGATATCTGACCCAACTTTAACTCTCACTGCAACTATTGTATTGTTCTCTGAAGTGCCTAAAGGCTTTTGCAACCCTAGTACTCCAAAGATACTACAGATCTACCTCTTGATAGCCAAGACAGCAATAACCAAGAACTGGCTGCCAGATTAGGTCCCCACTATCACCCTATGGCAGGATTTAATGAAAGACAGCTACCTGATTTGAAAAGTTACTGTAACTGCTAAAGTCAGCCAGGGTTTACCTTCATTTGAACATATGTGGCACAGGTGGGTTCTTTATATAATGTTAAAATGAGGGCCGACATGGTGGTGCCGAGGGTTGAGGTACTGGACGTCACAGCTTGCGCCATGCCGGTGACCCGGGTTCACAAATGAGCCTGGGTCATCGGGGGTCGACAGGGGAGGGAAGAGATTGAGCATCCAGAGGACTGGTCTCCCTTCCCGGGGAGGGTTAGAGCACATCACTCGCTTGAGGAGCGACCCCTGGCAGCAGCTGGGGATAGCCGAAAGCAACAGCGCGGCGCAGCACCTGGGGGTGGAGCCATGGCAGTACGTTGCCGTGACAAGCTGAGCTCCACAGGGGACTTAAGGACATACAAAAAAAAAAAAAACAAACAAAAAAAACTCCCTCCTTTGATAGGCGATGGCGCTTCCCCACGCAGCCCACACTCCTGGGATCACACTCTGCCCCCTCGGCGTGGTTCCCCCCTCCGGCCCGATGGCTCAACACTATAGACAGAGCGCCTTGGGCGGGGGTGACCCTTCCCCGGAGGGAAGACCCGGGGATGCCCAGTGCCGGAGGGGTAGCCAAGTCATATAAGGAGGCAGAGACTGTGGTCGGAGGTCGCCGGAGAGGGTTCGGAGGAACCGGTAAGGGGCGAAAAATAGAGTTTAAAAAAATAAATAAAAAATGTTAAAATGAAATAACTTTGTACTGTAACTCTAATGTAAAGCCTGGTATTCAAATTAGAACTGCCGTCTACTGATGCATTACTGTTGATATGGAATAGGATCTCTAATCTGATGTTTATGCATTCACATGCAGCATGTTTGTTGCTCTGGGTTGTTTTTTTTCATGAAAAATTTAAGAAACTTAAATTAAAAAAAAGCATTTTATTTAAAACAAGCATTAAATAAGAACTGAAAGGATAAATCTGTGATTTTTATGTGAAGAATGCTGCATACGCTAAGCTAAAACTATAAGTTTTTGCCTTTCTCCCCCCCCATGAGACCATGGTGATATCATACACAGAAGTTTCACTGTTTCTCAGCTAGTTAAACTAGATGTGATTTGCCATATAGCACTCCAGTTCATTACTGGTCTACGGGCCAAACTCATCACTGTCTCTTCTACACAGAAGTGGGATGGACCTCACTTGAGACCGGAGGCTAGATTCACAAAGCTTTGCCTTGGTGCAAACCCTGTTTGCGCGGTGTAAACTGGGTTTTGCGCCATAGTAATATGCACAAAAGCCCAGTTTTCACCATCAGAATGGGCTTGCACCAGGGCAAAGGGATCAGGGGACAGCAATTGCGCTGTGCCATCCACAAACCAGTTTCTCCACACTAGGGCCTTTTTCGGAGGTCCCCTGTGTGGAGAAAATACTGCTGACTGAGACCTGGCAGTATCCAGCACAACCCTAGTGGCTGCTGGAGGTACTGCAGTGGCCCCCACACCCACAACACTGTGCCCCCTTTAGTGTAGAGTTCCCTCCCCCTCGCAGTGGTCCCTCCCCCTTCCCGTTCTCTGACAGTCATCCCGTCTAATAAAATCCCCTTCCTGTAGTCTAGTGGTCCTTCCCCCATTCTCTGATTGCCATTCTGATAGTGAAAAGTATTCCTGGTGGTCTAGTGGTTCCTCCCCTCCCATTCTCCAATCATTGTCCCACAGGTTAAAAAAAAATAATGTCATGTTCCAGGATACAAGTACAGAAAAAGAGAGGCGCCCCCAACCCATCATCAAGCACGGATTCTCCCTGGTGGCTAGTGGCCCCCCGCCCAATGACCCATACAAACTGTATAACACATTCCAGCTGGTGTTCAGTGGCCCCCCAACATCCCAATCCCTTGTACCAGTACATTCCCCAGTTCCCTGGTGGCCTAGTGGACTCCCCACCCTGATCCCCAGCCAGCAACCAGCACAACCCTCCTCTCACCTCCACAGCAGGCCGCCGACTGAGCCCTCAGTGAGTGTGTACTGTACAGCACAGCATTCATAAAAGGCACGATTTTATTTATTTTTATTTATCAAGTCTAGGATTACAAATACGATCAAAACATACAGTATTTTTTTCCCTTCTCAACATTAGCATGCATTCATGGAACCTACCATGTTGACTACAGTGGACTTAAAACCCTCGCTCAATTACTATCGAAAAGGTAGTCTACTACGGCAGGACACAGAGGGTGGTGGTAAATGGCTGTCACTCCACAGAGGGAAGAGTGACCAGTGGGGTACCACAGGGATCAGTGCTGGGACCGGTCCTATTCAACATTTTCATCAGTGACATTGCGCAGGACCAAGAAGGCAGAATTTCACTGTTCGCTGATGACACAAAGCTCTGTAACAGAGTAGACACACCAGAGGGTGTAGACAGAATGAGAAGGGACCTGCAGAAACTTGAAGAATGGTCAGGGGTTTGGCAGTTGAAATTCAATGCAAAGAAGTGCAAAATAATGCATATGGGGCACAAAAACCCTGGCACAATATATCAGCTGGGGGGTGAGGATATAGCATGCACCAAGCAGGAAAGGGATCTTGGGGTTATCATCTCTGATGACCTCAGGGTAGGGAAACAGCGTGACAAGGCAGCAGGTAAAGCAAATAGGATGCTGGGATGTATAGGCAGGGGCATCACCAGCAGGAAAAGGGAGGTCAAAATTCCACTATACAAGACACTAGTGAGGCCCCACCTGGAGTACAGTGTACAGTTCTGGAGACCTTACCTACGTAAGGACATAGACAAGGTAGAGAAGGTTCAGAGGAGGGCAACAAAGATGGTGCATGGATTGCATCACAAGTTCTATGAGGACAGGTTGAAGGAACAGAACATGTACTCCCTGGAGGAGAGGAGGGAGAGAGGGGATATGATAAACATACAAGTATTTTACAGGGAGGAACAGGGTGCAGGAATACACTATTTTTAAGTAAAAAAGATGTTCCAGGACTAGAGGGCATGGGATGAAGTTGGAGGAAGGACGATTCAGAGGAAATGTGAGGAAGAATTTCTTCACAGAATGGGTGGTGGACAAGTGGAACACCCTGCCAGAGGAAGTGGTGGGGGCTGAAACAATCACGGGATTTAAGAATGCATGGGGATAGACATAAAGGAATTCTGGAGGTCAGGGGTAAGGGGCAACAGACTTCTAGGAAAACATAAACTGAACTTACAAGCTCAAATGGGCAGACTGGGTGGGCCATAGGCCCTTATCTGCCGACACTGTCTATGTATCTATGTGCAAAGGGGCTGACTGGTCAAGTTTTTTTTTATTCAATTATTTAAGAATTGGTAACTTTGAAAAGCACACTGCGCAAAGGCTAGTTTCCAGGTGTGACCTGGTGGTACTTCCTGAATCTCCAATTAAAAAAGAACAAAGAAAACCAAAAAGAGACAAACTAGAATTGGTATGCATCTTACATCCAAAAAACACATGTCTTAGGATATCAGACCTGCACTGCCTGCTTGGAAGGTAGGTTGGGGTGTGTGTGTGTGTGGGGGGGATGTCATATTGTCAAGCCTCATCTTTATTAGTGTATACTCAATTATAATGGTAGAAAGAGTATTCACCAGTCTATAGGATATCAGAACTGACAAGTATTGCTTGTGCCAAATGAGACCTCCTGTAATTACAAAGAAATTCATGGTACCCATAAAAATAAATATTTTTGAGCATTTAATTAGTGATATTCTTTATCACCTATGCTATCATAGACCGACAGGCTCTGCATACATCACTTCTGCAACAAAATCATTTTCTTTGGGAAAGTTTTACACTGTAATATATATATATAAAATGGTGGAATAGTACCTCCTCTGAAAGCAAAGAGCTTTCAATTATTTTGTCATTTTAATAATATTTTTATCATCTTCAGTGTTTCAGAGTACAGATCGCAGGCAAAAACAAAGGCAGAGAACGTACATAAAAGTGAAATACAGAGAACAACTGCAGTAAAGAACTGACGCTGTGTTTTTAAATAAATATCTTGAAAATAATTTTATTATGTCTCTTTTTCTGGTTCCGGATGCAATGACCACAAATTATGAAGCTTTGGCAGCAGTTTTACTGCAGCATATGGAAATCTGGTTTTGCAGGGTCTGCTTTTATCGTGTGTTGCCTGTTAATGTATTTCTGTTACATTTTTGGATCAAAATGGGAATGTCTACACCTAGTGGAGAACAAATCTTTTACTGAGTAAATACAGTTCTTCAATGGGGAAAGAGGCACTTGAGATTTGAAAGCGATTTTTCAGTTTTTGGTTCTACAGCAACAGCTTCCTCATTAACGGAGCTTACTCTGGCAAAAATCTGTCTAGTAGGTTTCCATAATTTTACTGTGCCCCCTTTTTTTTTGGATGGGAATAGTTTTGCCCCAAGGGGCCGTTCACCCAATCCTTTCCTGGTGCTTGCCCCACCCCAACACTGGCATATGCTTTGACATATGCACAGGGAGGCACGTGAGCATGCCCCATTAGTCAAGAGGGTGACTTTTCCATGCAGCTTTCCTTACAGTAATTAGCACTGGGAGGGTTATTAAGGCCGGCACTTGATTAACAAGTTCATTGCTAATCTAGCCTTGGCCTTAATTACCCTACTAATGCTAATTACCATAAGGAACTTTGCATAGAAATGTCACCCCATTGACTATAATGGGGCTCCTGTTCACATGCCTCCCTGTACATACGTCAGAGTGTATGCCAGTGCAGGGACAGAGCCAGCACTGGGAAGGGAAGGGATCAACTGGACAGCCTCTCGGGGCAATGCTATGATCCCAAGCAAAGTAAAGAGAGGAGTTCGTCAGGGTAAGCTTCCTCACAGAGGAAGCTGCCTAAAACTTGGTAAATCTCTGTTTTCTAAACTTTCAGTGACACCTTATTTTGCTATTCATTTACCCAGCACAATCCAACTGAGATGCAACATCTACAGTAATTTTTTTTTTTTTTTTAATTTCTGTTTGTCCTCCTTCCCAGCCTGCCATCCCTGACCCTTCGCGAGCCCCAAGGCAGACATCCCTCTACCGTCCACCCTGCCTGAATGACCCCCCAATCCCCATGGAGCTTCAGCTTACCCTCCCAGAATGGGGATGGGGCAGAGCCCCTATGCCCCATCACTTACATTTCGTTGGTTCGGGGGCCATCGGGCGGGTGAAGGCACACGAGGGCACGCCTGGGCTCCGGCCTCCTGACAATGGCAGGCATTTTCTCCTTTTCTCCTGCCCCTGTAGCGTGAGACCCTGATGTCAAGGTGTTGAGCGCCGACGCCACGCTGCACAGCGGCCGCCGAACTCTACCACTAGGGGCTTGTTCAGACAAGGCGCTGGCTGTGGCCTCAACCTCCCTCGAGTAGGTGAGCTGTCGTGGACGCCTGCTTTATCTCCCCGGCCGACTCCACCAGTGACCTGAGTTCGCCTCCCGAACCCGGTCGCCGGGTGGAGTGAGGTGTTGCGTCCAGCGCCTCAACCCTCAGCGCCACCGGCCCGGCCCTATCTACAGTAATTTTTAGTGTTGGATTCCTGCTTGGACCCAGTTTTAGAACTGGGCAGACAAACACAGAGCGGCTGAATGTCTTGCTCAAACACAAACATACTGTAGATTGTGTCAGCAGAAAAAGACCCAGAGGTCCATCCAGTGTGCCCATTTCCCTGCCTAGCTTCCTGCTTGGCCTAATGCCTAATAACTGGCTGGATTTAGAGATTCAAAAGCCTTTCTGGCTGATAGTCATTCCTTTCTGCAGGTATCCTTTGCCCTCTTCTGCCTGTGGGTGACATGTATGGAATAAGGGAATTTAATGGAGTATGAATGTGCACACTTCTCGTCTTTAATTACTGAACTGTGGTACGCTGACACTCAACGTGGGAAAATGTGGAATGCTGGCCTCTTAAAAAGGAAGCACCATCAAACAAGGAGATACAATTCAGAACACTGTGGAAACTAGTGATTTTTTTTATTATTGTTCAAACTTTAATTTAGATTTAGCTTCACAGATTTTTATGAATTTCTGCTTTTTTGTCTTGAGTTAACAGTGTGAGATACCATCTTCTCTGTGTCCTACTACAGCTTTTTTCATATGGGACAGAGCAATTCCAGGAGGCAAAATGAGGGATGACTGCTCAGACAGTCACGCTGCCATGGAGGAGACCTGGGTTCCCATCCGTAATCTCAACTCCCTTCCTCCTCAGGGCCAAAGGAGTCGTAGAGGTGCTGCATAAGCAGCCCACCTAGACTTTGGGGGGAGAGGGTCTGTCCTGTTATATGAGCACTTTCTCTGGTGTGTTTGGTGCATGGTGTAACACTGTGGGTGACGATGAGACATCGGCCCTCCCCCCAGAGATTAGGTGCAACACGGGCAGGTCAACTTTGAGTGGTGGGTGGGGCTATTAAGGGGCAAAAAACACAGGTCATTGTATGCAAGATACCATTATCCAAGCCCTATGTTCCACTGCATCTTCCATTCTTTCACCGGCTGAACATACATATCCTTGTGGTGTGGCCAGTCCAGAGGTAGAAGATGAAAGAAAGATCGAGGAACTAAGGCAAGATGTTCTCATAGGCAGTGGCTGGGGAGTCAGCCCAAACAAGTCTGGAGCAGAAGCATGTGTTGAAACATCTAATGGAGTACCGGAGACAGAAACAAAATAAGGGATTAAGTACCACAAGGAGAGTGTGAGCTGCAGCAGCCCTATAAG
Source organism: Neoceratodus forsteri (assembly GCA_016271365.2). Classification (NCBI taxonomy): domain Eukaryota; kingdom Metazoa; phylum Chordata; order Ceratodontiformes; family Ceratodontidae; genus Neoceratodus; species Neoceratodus forsteri. Next base: position 63,802,099 of record JADMNL010000032.1, read on the forward strand.
GAACTGCAGCTCAGCCTTCCCAAAGCTGCAGACTGATATCCTACAAAACGAAGTAGACGCTGTGAATTTTCTTCTGTGTTGCTGCTTGTAGGTGAAGTCCCAACACCAGAACTGGGTACGTTGCAGAAGTTTAAAAAATAATTCACTTGTTGAAAAGAAAGTATCCCTACAGAGTATGGATCTGTCTACCAGCTGGAACAGGATGAAAAAAGACTGAAGGTGTCTGGGAAAGGGGCCTGCCCTAAGACGTCTAAGACTGTTTCATTCAGTCCCAGCCACCAGGGGAAGACAGTCCATAGCAACGGACTGCCTATAGGGATGGACACATAAAATTAAAAAAAAAAAAAAAAAAAACGAAGGATGTTTTCATAATGTGGGACAGTTGAGAGGTGTGTAAACCTGTGATGTCTTGATTCATAGACATACAGCCCCAACAACTGGGCTATGATGGCTCTTTATTCACACAATAAAAACAAGAGTGATGGTTTATCCATTTCGGTTATCTCTGGTTTAGCACTGGCAGATGGTGACACCAGTGTTTGGCACTTAGGTCTAAGCTTACAGCTGATGCAACTGGGCAAATGGAACTGAATGTTTATTTGCCTGAACTGTCCTGGCCTGCACATGGCATCAGAGCTCAATCTGTGTCTGTCATGGATGCTGTAACATCTAAATCCATCAGCCAGCTGCCACCGTGCTTGAAGCTTTTACTCAGTCACCAAAACTAAACTTAACAACCAGTTTTCAGGACTTGAGGCTCAGTGCAGTCACATGAGTGACAGAAATTCAATCCTTTTTCTACTTTCCCAAATCCTTTGCGGTAAAGAAGACAAAATAGGGTGAACTTGTCTCAGAAGTTAGTGTGTGTGTGTGTGTGTGTGTTTATTTACGTGCCATAAAGACATTCTCATGCTTTGGGAAACAAAATCCATCACTAGGGTCAAAATCCACATTACAGACATAAATCATACACAAAATATGTGTCTCTCCATCTTCCACCTGTTACTTGTCTCTGTATCTACTCATCAATCCAGTTATGTTGCTGCATGTATGTAACAGGCTGCAGCGGGAAAATATACAGTATTTATCACCACTGGTAATGGCAAGCCTCATAATTCAGGAGTCAGTTATGGGGTCGTTATGGGCACATGTTAACTGTTTTATCCCAATACAACCCACACATCTTTATATCCACTTGGGAATTTAAAAATATGTAAAGATGATGCCTAATATCCAGTTTTACTGGAAATGCATAAAGGGTTTTCTACTATTTGACTGGTTCAGGTGACTTGTATTTGCTCACTGTGTTACTGAGCACCAAATGTAACTACCAGACCTCCTGGTTCTGGTAGAATTTAGTCCTAAAATATAATATAATAAAATATAGCACCATCAGCTGGTCCAAGATCTGCAAAATGTTACCCACAATGCATTTCAACAAGGCTTGCTTTTAGAGAATGGTTTGGAATGGCAGACCACAGCTAGGTTCCTCTCACCAGCAGCTACATAACACAACACAACACCAGTTTCATTTTCTGAGTCTAGCTACTTTCTCTTATTGTACCCACTTGTCCTATTACCCAAACATGATTCTAGCTCAACATCATTCCTTTCGTATAAATTCTAAATGCATTAAACACTCAGATGTATTGATTAAAACATGTTATGGGTAAGAAAGACCCATGTTCTCATTGACTGAGAACTACTCTGATCCATGTAATTATTACCCCAGAATTACACAGGTTGTAGTCCCAGCCAGTGGTCCAGCCAACTTACACTAAACTATGAGTTCACTGCCCACTCCTGAGGAGCTAAAATGACGTACTCATTGTAATTCTTGATCTTCTAAGAATATCTTCAGCATTCATTCACATTAGTGGGTCTAAGCTGGAGGGGCTAGGTCCCAGAGGGAGCCAGAACTTCTCAGAGGGCCGGTGATGTGATAAGCGGCATGCATGTACAACGTCCTTTGCCTTGCCATCAGCCCCCAACCGCCTCAGTACCTTTTTCACTAGGAGATGAGCAGCATAATCTAACAAGAAACGTATGCAGTTAACCTAAGGACATAAAATAACCTTGGTGGCCAGTGTATGAGGTGCCAACAAATCCAGTAACACAGTGTCTTTACAGCCCAAACCAACCATAAAGGGGTGAAGACCAATAAAAAAAATACTGGCATGGGTCAGGGAGATGGTGGGCAAGTGTGTGAATCAATTGTGAAGATATTCTTAGAGGAGCAAGAATTATGGTAAGTATGTAATTTTAATATCTTCCAAGAATCAGTCTTCACCATTGATTCCTAGTAGTGGGTCAGAATACCAAGCTCAGAAAAGTCTCCCAGAGTTCGGCGACTGGAGCTAAGGGCTCACACAGGATAGTAATCCATTCAGGATTGTCCTGCCAAAGGTGACGTACTGCCTGGCATGGACATCCAAGGCGTAGTATTTAATAAAAGTGCGCACTATGCTCCAAGTTGCAGCTCTGCAAATTTCTCCAGTGTGCACAGAGCGCATCTCTTTCAGGGATGTGGCAACTGCTCTGGTGGAGTGGGCAAGTACCTCGCACTCCAGTTTAACCTGAGCCATGGCATAGCAGTGGGAAAGGCAATTCACAATGCAGGCAAAAATGCACACAACTGTAACAGACTGCCCCTTCTGATTAGGAATGAAGGAAATAAAGAGTTGTTTGGACTGTCTGAAGTTCCTGGTTGTATCTAGGTAAAATGTAAGGATCCTCTTAACATCCAGTGAGCGGAGACTCATTTCTTCCTCATTCTGAATATTCACAAAGCAAGTAGGCAGGACTAGGACCTGGTTAACATGGAACTCTGGCACCACTTTCAGTAGAAACTTGGGGGGTGTACAGAGAATAACCTTGTCTTTCTGGAAAACAGCATACGGTGGATCTGTGACCAAAGAAGGGATCTTAGATACTCTGCGGAGGTGACAGCCATCAGAAATGCTGCTTTCCAAGTTAAGAACTTTAAGCCACATGTCAGTATATGCTCAAAGGGCTTGCAAGTGAGCATATCCAACACAAGGTTGATGTCCCAGGCAGCTAACTGGCTTCCTAATGAAAGGCACTGTGTGTAAAACACCCTTGAGGAACCTCTTCAACAGTGGCAGCTGTGCCAAGTAGTGGGTACCAACATGCTAGTGGTATGCTGAAATAGCACACAAGCTGTCCTTAACTGTGCAATCCCGCAGAACAGCATCAGAGAGGTCCAGTGGGTACTTCAAAACCTTGTCAGGTAGACACCGGAAGGGGTACGTGTGAGTTTTGGAACATCAGACAGAAAATCTCTTCTATTTGGCTGAGTATGTCTTCAATGTGGAAGGCTTATACGCAGCCACAAGTATATCAGAAACTCTCGGAGTTACTTTGTACCTGTTCACTTCTATCTCTACAGGAATCAGGCTTGAAGGTGAAGGGAGCAAAAGATGGGATAGATCAGCTGACCCTGTGACAACAAGTCTATCCTGAGTGGTAGAGTCCTTGGTTTGCTGACTGCAAGTCTATTCAACAGAGGAAACCATATCTGTCAAGGCCAGCAGGGGGCCACTAGAATCATCTTGCCCTCCTGTGCCTCCAACTTGAGTACCACTCTCTGAATAACAGGGATTGGAGGGAATACATACAGAAATAAGATTTCTACCATGGCAGTCTGAATGCACATCATTGTGGTCGTCCCAAGGCTAGCAAATAGTTTCCGTATGGTCCTGACGCTGACAGCTTACAGTTCCAAAGGTGTAGCCTAATGGAGGAGATATCCTCAATGAAGATTAGATTTTGCCATGGTAGTCTGAATGCATCCTGACAGAAAGCACCGTGTCCTGGATTTCTGGAGCAGAGTCGAGGCAATCTGGTGTTGAATGGGGACACGAAAAGGTCCACATCTGGGGTACACACTTGTCAAATAGCGATCTGACGATGTCTGGAGCTAGTGGCCACTCATGAGGATTGACCTTTGTTCGACTGAATTCATCTGCCACAGTGTTCTGAGCTCCACACAGATAGATTGCTTGGAGCAGGCTCTCCTGCTCCAGACACCATTCCCACACTCTCAATGCCTCCCTGCAATGAGGGTAAGAATGTGCACCTCCCTGTTTGTTGATGTAGTACATGACAGGTTTGTAGTCTGTCTGGAGGATTATTTTGCGGCTAAGTTCACAAAGGCTTTCAGACCATACAAAACTGCTCGCACCTCCAACATAATGTAGAGATAAGTCTCTGACAGGTCTTAAACACCTTGTGTCTGGAGGCCCTGACAGTGAAACCCACCCCAACAGAAAGGCATCTGTGGTGAAGATCACCTTTGGCTCCAGTTGGGAGAAGGGGAAACCGTGGAGGAAATTCTCTTCCACTGACCTTGTGAGAGACCGTACCAGAGACTTGGTCACCTGAATGAGTTAAGTTTGAGGGTGTGATGCCTGTGACCATTATGCACTTAGCATCCACTGAGGAGGCTATTAGATCCAGAATGCGCTGCATGGAGTGGGCTTGCACAGTCTTGCATTCCATGATGTAACATGCCATCTGCAGAACTGCTTGTTGTCTGCTTTCTGGAAGAAAAGCCTGGACCAGGGTTATATCCGAAGAGCTCCTATAAACAGCAGTTGCTGGATGGGTTGGAGCTGTGATTTTTCGAGGTTCAGCAAGACTCCCATGGAAGGGAAGAACTGAGAAGCAGTGGCTACTACCTATTCCATCTCCTGTCTGGATGGGCTTGAAATTAGCCAATTGTCCAAGTACAGGAAGACTTGGAGCTCCAATTTTCTCAGGTACACTGTAAGTACTTCAAAGCGCTTTGTAAACACTCTTGGTACCAAGGAAAGCCCAAATGGTAGGGCTCTGAATTGGCAATGCTGTCTTAACCCAACAAAACAGAGGTATCTGTGTCGGCTGGGGTGCACTAGTATGTGCTGGTATGCATCTTGCATATCAAGGGATGCTAGCCAGTCTTGAAGTTTCTGGTAAGGTAGCAAGGAGCAATTTCCAAAACTAGCCCAGGTTGCCTGTACTTCTGTATGAACTGTTTACAGGTTATGTCTTGGATAATCTGCTTGACCGTCAATATACCAGTGCAGAACAGATCGATTGAACATCACTCAGTAAATCTAGTATAATATTCTTTATTTCTCAAGAGACACCTCTGGCTAGACAGACAGGACAGTGAGAAGTCCCTAGTAATGGTGGAAGGAGTACACACTCAAGTCAGACAGAAGAGGGATGTGGTCCTATAGCCAGATAAAGAGGTACACCATACAAGGAAACTATGACCCATTATGAATAGGTGTACATTAATTTTTTTTAGATAACACAGCAAATGGAATGGGTCTGACGAAGTAGCATCTCATGCTACCCAGAAGTGTTTTATGAGATCTGTTCTGCAAGTGTAGCAGAGAGCCCACAGAAATCATTTTGAAATTTTCTCAATCCATGAGTTTGTTCAGATTTCTGAGGTTGAGAATGCGGCACATGCCCCCCCCCCCCCAATTTCTTTGGAACTAGGAAATAGCAGGAGTAGAACCTTGTGTTTTGTTCTGACTCTGGCAATATTTCCAGTGCCCTGTTACTTAGAAGGCCCTGAATTTCCTGTGCAAGAAGCTCTAGCGTGAGCTGACAAAGGGTGTTGCCTATGAAATCCAGGAAGTATACCTCTCAGATAATAATGAGGACCCACTTGTCCACCATGATGAACTCCTACCGGTGGTAAAACTGGGTCAGGGCCCCCTCAACTGGGGAGGAGCAGTCCACCTCGGGCAGCTGAGGCAGGATCAAGTCCAGAGCTTCAGATGGTGGCATGCTTTTGATGCCTGTGTCGTCAGCTGCACCTTCTTTGGAGGCTGGGAAGGTTGGTTTCTGTTGTTTTGAGCTCCTCTCCCTTTGCCATGAAAGGACTGCTTGTTGCAAAGGACCCACACCCCATGTCTCTCTGAAAGTTGAAGGCAACAGGACTGGAGGTCTTAAAATCTTTCTAGTTTCATTAGATGCCTTGAGAGACTGCTCCACCTGTTTTCCGAACAAGTAAGTGCCATCAAAGAGGACATTCATTACCTGTTGCTGGGCATCCTGGGTGAAGCCAGCAGCTCGCAGCTAGGAATGCCATTAGATGCAAATGCTTGCAGCTGCAGAGCATGATGCTGCATCAAATGGATCCAGAGAGGCTTTGAGCTGGTGACTGTTGGATTCAATACCTTGCTTAACAGTCAGCAGAATATCTTTTTTAGCCCTATCTGCCTACTTGGGGAGAGCCGTCACTGAAGCAGGCCTCTGCCAAACTGCATCAGAAAAGGTCTCTAGTGTGGGTTGGATAGGAGGAAATTGCAGTTACGTATGCACTTACCGTAACAGTAGATCTTCGAGAGAGGTTCCTGCAGTAGGTCTTCACATATATGACTGCGCCCCCTGGCGTCAGGCTCCAACGGCAAACTTGTAGATAGCAGTCATCAGCAGGGATGCCCTCGACATCAGGTGACACGACGTCAGCCCGACTATTAAAGGGGGCGGTCCCGCACCCGCCCTCCAGTTCTTTTCCACCGGAGACCTAGAGAAAGGTAAGTAGAACTAAAATAGGAGTGAAGACTCCTAGGACTATGATTCCTCTCTAGACCCAAGGGCTAGGCAGGATGAAAATGAAGGAAATGATCCAGGAGTAGGGGGAAGGTGGGTGGGAAACCAGACCTACTGCAGGAACCTCTCTCCAAGATCTACTGTTACAGTAAGTTCTTACGTAATTGCAATATCTTACTTCGAGATGGTTCCTGCAGTAGGTCTTCACATATAGGACTGAATACCAAGCAGTCCAAAAGAAATAATATGGAGGTACATCCAGGAGGAGGAGAAGTCGCCAACTGCTAGTTACGACAGGAGGCCTTGCAGAACCACAAAACCAAAGCCAGTTCTGCGCCTAGAGGCAATGTCCAGACTGTAATGTTTAGTGAAGGTGCGGACAGACAACCACGTGGCCACTGCACAGATCTCTGCAGGGGACACGTTCCTGAAAAAGGCGGTAGAAGTAGCAACACTCCTAGTGGAGTGACTCTTAACCGCCCCCGGAAGGGATTTCCCATGCTTTTGGTAACTGAAGTGGATGCAGTTAGCCAACCACCTAGAAATGGTCTGTTTGGAAATTGCCTTACCCTGGCACTGGGGAGCAAAGGCCACAAAGAGCTGATTTGTCTTACGGACCTCTTTAGTCTGATTTGTGTAATACCTCAGAATCCTGTGCACATCAAAAGTGTGCAGAAGGTATTCCCCCCTGTTAGAATGCTGTGGATAATAGACCGGCAGTTCGACACTCTGGTTAAGAGTGGTTTCTGAAACTACCTTGGGAAGAAATGAAGGTTTAGTCCGAAGGACTACTCTGTTCCTATAGAAAATCAAATAGGGTTCCTTGCAGACAAATGCCTGAAGTTCTGAAACCCCTCTAGCGAAAGTGACTGCAACTAAAAACAAAGTCTTCCAAGAAAGGAAGTGCATGTCACAGCTAGGGGCTGATTCAAAAGGGGGCAAGGTCAGCTTTTCTAGCATAAAATTCAGGTACCGGGGGGACAGGGATTCTGGACCAGAGGTTTCAAGTGGAGGATGCCTTTCAGAAAAGTTTTGGCGACCTCCAATTGAGCCAAAGTTTTGCCCTCCACCGGAAGGGGGTAGGCCAACACCGCAGAGAGACGGACCTTAATGGAGGAATAACTAAGGCCCATCTCTGACAAATGGGCGAGGTACTCTAACACCTGAGCAGCCGAACACGAAAAGGGATCCCAGCTCCTTGCTAGGGCCCAGATAGAGAATCTTTTCCACTTCATGGCGTAGGTGGATCTGGTAGAAGGTTTTCCGGCTTCTACCAAGATATAAGCAACCTGTGAAGAAACACCATAGCAAGAGGCCGCTATGTCCACAGGTGCCACGCCTGAAGGTGGACAGACTGAAGGCTCAGATGCACCAGGGTGCCCTGCTCCTGAGTCAGAAGGTTGTGGAATAATGGCAGGGGAACCGGAGGTTCTAGCGCCAGATGCTGCAAGAGAGGGAACCAAATCTGGCAAGGCCAGAGAGGAGCGAACAGAATCAAATGTGCTCCTTCCTTCTGAAGTTTCACCAGAACCTTCTGAATGAGAGGAAAGGGAGGAAAAGCGCAAAGAAACCTCCCTGTCCAAGAGAGATACAGTGCATCTCGTCAAAAAGCACCATGCCCGAGAACGAGCGAGCAAAAGTTGGGTAGTTTTGCACTGAATGGGGAGGCGAACAGATCTATCTCTGGCCGACGCCATTGAAGAAAGAGATCTTCGACCACCTCTAGCTTTAACTCCCACTCGTGAGCCCTGGCTACTGATCGCCTGAGACTGTCCGCCAGGACATTGCTTAAGCCTGGAATGTGGACTGCTGTCAAGAAAAGGCTGTGCTGAATCACCCAGTACCAGACCCTCATTGGTTCTCTGCAGACAGGGCACGAGCGAGTTCCTCCCTGTTTGCTTGATGTACCAGACTGTGGATATGTTGTCCGTCTGGATAAGAAGTGATCCCGGTAACAGGAGGGACTGGAACGCCTGGAGGGTGCACAGAACTGCTCTGGTCTCCAGAACGTTAATATGGAGCAGAAGCTCCTGGTCGGACCAAGACCCTTGTGTCTTGTGAACCCCCAGATGGGCTCCCCAGCCCAAGTCTGAGGCATCTGTGGTAAAGGATCTGGGTGGGGATAGGGGAATGAAAAGGGGCTCCCCGTAAAAGATTGGAAAGATCTTGCCACCGGTGACGATCTCTCTGTAGGCTGTTGGAGATCATGACCCTCTGGTTCATGTCGTCTGTTCTCTGATTGCACTGGACTCGAAGAGACCATTGGGTGACCCTCATGTGAAGTCTGACCAGGGGGACTGTCGAAATGGCCGCTGCCATCAGTCCCAAGAGATGAAGCACGGCATGTGCTGGAATCCACAGAGTCTGGGCCACGAGAGTGGCTTGAGAAACTAAGGTCTCGGCTCGATCTGATGGCAGAAAAGCCTTGCTCTGAACTGTGTCTAGTACTGCTCCAATGAATTGGAGCCGTTGTGATGGTACTAGCTGGGACTTGGGCAAATTGACTGTGATACCCAGAAGAGCAAACAAGCTCAGAGTGAGAGAGAGACTCTTTCATGCTGTTCGGAAAGGGCGCTGCGAGGAGCCAGTCGTCCAGGTACGGGAACACGTAAATGCCCTGGCAGCGAAGAAAAGCCACAACCACCGCTAAACACTTGGTGAACACCCGGTGGGCCGAGGAAAGGCCAAAGGGGAGTGCTCGGAATTGAAAATGGTTCTCCTGAAAAGTAAAACGGAGGAAGCGGCGGTGGGCCGGGAGGATAGGGATATGTAGGTAAGCATCCTGCATGTCCAGGGGAGTACAGCCAAGAATTTGTTTGGAGCTGGGGAAGAAGCACCTGAAGGGTCAGCATGTGAACCCTCTTGTACTTGACGAAGAGGTTGAGCATGCCGAGGTCCAGGATCAGTCTCAGATCACCAGTCTTCTTTGAAACTAGGAAGAAGTGGGAGTAAAATCTCCTTCCTAGCTGGTTTTGAGGGGACAGGTTCTGTGGTTGCTTTTAACAGGAGGGCCTGAATTTCCCGAAAGACTATGGGAATCTGATCCCTTGGATAAAAAGACCATCCTGGAGGATGAGGGGCAGGAATCTCTGTAAACTCTACCGAGTGACCTCGCTAGATGAGTTGTAACACCCATGAATCTGCGGTGATGAACCTCCACCCCTCCAGGTGGAGGCTGAACCTCCCTCCTACTGGTTCCTCCTTAACTGCTGGAAGTAGCGGGAAGAGGGGAAAGGAGTCAGGATGCCGAGCGGAGCTTTAGCCCCGGAGGCCGGCTTAGGGAATTTGGCCTGGGGGTTTGGACTCCCGAACCAGGGGCTCATCGCTTGCCCCGATGTTTACCCTGGTTCTTATTCCATCTCCTTCGACAACCAAAAAGGCTGCTTCTTCTGCCCCGTCCAGTACATGGAGCGTACATCCCTAAGGGAGCGTCTGCTCTCTTGCAGCCCAGTAATTATATCTTTGGCGTCGACACCAAAAAGGACAGAACCCCTAAAAGGGGTGTCCAGGAGGGAGGACTGGACGTCTTGTGCCAAACCTGCAATCCTAAGCCAAGAAAGGTGACAGATGCAGATTCCCGTGGCTGCCGCCCTAGCCACTGAGTCTACTGAGTCATACGTTGCACACGCAAAGCATGACAACAAGTAGACTTGCCCATTCTGACTTTGTCCAGTAACTTGTTTTGGAGTGGCTCATCCTGGACCTCCTGAAGGCCCCTCTCCAGTTCGGACAGCGAGGCCTTCTGGAATGCCACCATGTGAGAAACATAGTTGAGGGACCGGATGGTGCAGGAGAAGGAGGAGGAATAAACCTTCTGGCCAAACTGATCCAACTGCCAAGAGTCCTTGTTGGGAGGCAAGGAACTCAAATGCTTTGGTTGAGCTGACTGGTCATGGGCGACAGTAATCACCAGAGAGTCATCTTTAGGATGAGCGGTAAGATGTGGAATCCCTTCTGGGGGATAGTAGGTACAATCTGCCTTTCTGGAGACAGCAGAAATGGATGATGGCTGCTGCCAGATAGTAGTCACAAGATCCTCGTGAGGACTCATCCGGGAGGGATGGGTAGGGGATCTGTGGTGGCTAGATCTAAATGTTCCGCCAGTCTCTTACGCTGGGGAGCCTCTTCTTTGGAAGGCCAGCCTCCTGCTGCCTGAATAGTGCGCAAAAGGTCCCCAAAGGAGGGATCCTCTAGAGGAGATTTTGGGGACTCCTTGGGTGGTATCTCGACTGGGGACCGAGGGTCTGAAGGGTCGGAGTCAGAGTCCATGTTGGAAGGCTCAGAACCGCTGGGGAGGATCTACCCCAGAGGAGCCTACTGGTAGAGCACCCGCTGCACGTCCAGAGGGTGTCGGTGGGGGAGGGGCCCTAGGTAGGGGGATGTCCCCCACAGACTGCCTTAGCTCTGTGATGAGCTGGGTCCTGGCATCCTGCCACCAAGTGGGTATCAACTCACGATCTGACACTGGAGGTGGAGGAGGAGTCTGGAAGCCCGGGTACTGTGGGTATTGTAAACCTGGCAATCCTGGATTATAATAAAGTGTGTACCCAGGGTATCCTGGCGACATGGGCACATGGCCTGGTGTCAGGCACTGAGGTGCCGAAGGCGGGCCACCCAGCGGTGGTATGTGGGGGTCCGGCCCCGGAAGACCACCTGGAGGTGGAGGAGGAGTTGCCAAAGGGTCACGACGTGGCGTGGGATCCGGAAGGGCCCCCGACGGTCCCAAGGGAGGAGGCTCCATAGAGGGATACCTGGCCAGCGACACACTCCTGTCCGGAGGTGGCAAAAGACCTGGAGAAGGGGGTAATTCTGGGAGGGACCCCACGAAAGGTCAAGGAGCGATCCTGACGGCAGGGACACGGCAGGATCAGGTGGCGAATCCCTGGGGTGAAGGACCCGGAGAGATGAAGAGTCTGTCTGCAACACACTCAGTCCAGCGTCAGGGGCCACATGGGAGCCCGATGGGTGAGTGGAAGGGTTTGGGCAGGTGATGGAAGATCCACCGTCTGACTTATTGGACCTAACCGGGCTAGAGGAAGCAGGAAGGCCGCCACTAGGCTTATCGGTTAAGGCCGCACACCTTCAACGGAATTGAGGGGTGACTTACTGGCAGTGCTGGGAGGAGACACAACAGACATCTCAATAGAAGCTACCCCTGGCTGCCTGCTCACCTCGGCAGGAGGGGGAGATGGTGCCCAGCCCAAAGAGGCAGACGGGGTACCTGAAGTAGTACTCACGGTTTTTCGAGCAGGCCTCCGGCGTGGCGACCGACTCCTGTCCCCACGCTTCTCCTTCTTCTTTCTTCTCGGGGCCGGCTACGACGACCTTTCCCTCAACTCCTGAAGCTCCTTTTCCATTGACACCAGCTGTTGGGTAAAGAGGTGGGCCTTGAGGGTCTGCTTGCACCTGGTCCTAGTAGCTTGATTGAAGGCATGGCAGATAGCACACTCGTCGGAGTTGTGCTTGGGGCTTAGACATAAGAGGCAGCGGGAATGGTCGTCCCCGTGCGGGATTTGAGCTCCGCACTAAGAGCACTTCTTCTTTGGATGAGTCGACATACAATCAGTCGAATCAGATGAGGAAAAAAGTTATATTACGAATAAAAGCTTTGACTGACGCGTGGACGGTAGATCGCTGTTCTAACTCGTGAGCCGAACGAACTGAGGCGACGGCAGGAAAGAACTGGAGGGCAGCTGATGATTGCTATCTACAAGTTTGCCATTGGAACCTGACGCCAGGGAGCGCAGTCCTATATGTGAAGACCTACTGCAGGAACCCTCTTGAAGTAAGATCTAAAATGACTGACATATTAGGCACGTTCAGGAACTCCAACTGGAGGCATTTAGCCTGGTCAATGGCTGCTGGCTCAAAATCCAATCCAGAGTGCATGTTTCTGAGCACAGCCTGGAAAGATGGGTCCTCCTGAGGTACAGACATAGGAAGTGGGTCTGAGACTTCCTGACTATAGTAAGAGTCATCATCACCACCTTCAAAGATAATGAGGTCAGGATGTGATTCCTCTCCCTCTACATCCTCTTTGGAAGGAGGATAGAAGAAAGGGTGGGTCTGCAAGGTCGACAACACAGTGTGAGGCAACATCATCCCCAACTCCAAGGGGCAAAGGACCAGAGTCAGAGGCAGGCAGCACTGCTTCCAGCAAAGAACCCAAAGGCTGTTTCCACAAGCAAACACTCTTCCAGGCCCCACGGTACCTGTGACATCGGCCCAGCTGACCTTCAGGGGTCAGGGACCAGTGCCACTAGCAGAATCACACCGGCAAGATGCTGCACCCACTACTCCATAAGAGATGCCCAGAGGTGGAATTGCCCACCTGAACCCTCACTTAAAGACAGAGGCAGGCTACGGGCCTGAGACACTGACCTGCCAGGCCTAGAAGTCCTCGATGTTGCTGGTGACAATGGTGAGGACCTCCAACTTCAGTAAGTTGAAAGTCTTGTGGCAGACCTTACAGCAGGCCACCTCAGCTGGTGCCATTTCTTCCCCTTCTTGCAAGAAGAGGAAGAGGCCAAGCAGTGCCTGGACCCTGATGCAGGGCATGTGTGGGATCGGGACCACTTTTTTTGTACTTACGGAAAACTGCCTTTCCTCCCAGGTACTGGACCACCCATCATCAGAATCTCTCTTTGGAAGAAAGAGGTGACCAGACACGTCCCCGTTGCCAGAGCACCCTGCTTCTTCAGGCTCCATACCATCCTCCATGGTCATCCACTGCTAACACTCAGTAGGGCTGAGAGATAAACTGTTATTTAATTGTGACAGAAAACAAAACTGATGCACGAATATCAAACTCTAGATTTAAACACTAAAACTGAAAAGAACTGAATGCTGTTGTTGTACAGACGTAAAGTTCTGATTTCTGGCAGGCACACAATGTTGTCACTGATGCACATTTGACTAAGATCTGGCATCATGGGGCGAAGCCGAGGTATATACCACCTGGGTGGGTGGGAGGAGCCAGCTTGAAGACTTCCGGCAAGATTTAAAGGGGAAAGGGACATGCCAGAGAGTGTGGATGAACAACATATCCACGCTCCTAGAAAAAGAAACATTTTTTTTAAATTTTAATTGAGATGATGTACATTTTACGTTTGTTAGATAGGACTTATTTTAAAAATGCAATAAGACATTTCAGGGATGTGTAATTATGGTCAATAACTGTATTTCTCTCTGTCGCTCGTGTGAAGACATTCGGCGCAAGTGCCTTTTGCTTAACAAGACACCTTAGAGGCGTGTAATTACTAACCCCTAATTACACACTCTTTTGTGTCTTACTGCATACTTAAGATTTACGATTTCAGTTGATTCGTTAAAGCAATTAGTTCAACAGTACACACTTACTGTAATAGCTCCTCTTTCTAAGATTCTTTACTTTGATATACAACACTGTTATTTCTTTTCTTATTTTACCCGGGTGCTATCAGCCCACTATCTGTGTCAAACTCCATATTGTAACCCATTTAAATGAACCGATGCAAATGTGCACCAATAGGTCAAGTCACATCGCCTCTCCAGAAAACATAAGCAACTCACTGCCAGAGAGAAATCTGCATTTAGCCACAGCTGTACGTGGTTTCAAAACAACAAACTCTGTCTATGTCAGCAGATGATGGCATCATACATGTACAGTAAAGGCTTTTACCCAAATATGCAGTCCGGGGGAGTTAAATATATTTAAGGGGTCCCCACAGAGTTCCTATGATCGCTCCGGAGCCTGTGGCTCCGATGACATCACCATGTGATCACACTGCAGCCATCTTAGGCTGCAGCCGGAGCGGAGAACTTGAAATTCTCGGAGCTTTGTTAATATTTTTTTAAAGTTGCCGAAATGCTTGTAAAATGCTTTTCTGGATAAAATGAAGTCTACAGCTCTGTGTTGTCAGATGTTGTCTACTTCATTTAGTTTAAATAGCCTGTTTAGTTGTCTTTTAAGATAGGATCGGCAGTGCAGTCATTCAGGAATTTTCCCCCTAATACTTGTCATCTTGTGGGTCAGTTTTCTGACTAAGGGGATGTGAAGGTGGTGGGTCTGAGATGAGTGAGGAAGTTTTTTTGTTTGTTTTACACCAGCCCGAATGGGAAAGTCATGGGTGAGTCATACTGACCTGAGGCAGTTTGCACTATGCTCCAAGCCAGTAAATTAAAATCGACCCGTTCTAGGATAGCTTTTTATGCTGCATGGATTCCCGTGGCTTGTTTCCAGCTCCAAGGGTACCATAAAGATTCATCATCATCATCCTCATGAGTGGGGCAAGAGAAGATAACGGCTATTCCAGTTCTACCTTTGCCACTGAAGGGTATTACAGGTATGGAATGTAGTAGGAATCAACAGGGCCAGCTTTAGGGTTTTTGGGGCCCCCAGCAGAATTACTGAAGTCATGGGGCCCCTCTACTTGACCCAGTTTTAGCCCATGTGTTTTGTTATAGCCCATAAGTGCAACATTTTATTTGTGGTGATTCTATAGGTAGGCAAAAACGGACAGACTACGTGGGTCAAGCAGTCGTTATCTGACAGCAAATTTTATAGTTCTATGGTTCTATGTATAGCTTTAGTATAACCAGTAGTATTTAAAAAAAAAAACTGTTTAGGACACAGCAGTGTTGGTTCTTTTGGCTGTTCTTCCTATCCTATCCACTGCTGCATATCCACCTCATATTGACTGGGTCATAGCTTGTTGAGGTATTTCATGACATAATCAGAAGGATCTGCACAGCCCTTTACTGACGTTTTAAAACTATATTAAGATAAAAACGTGTAAAAAGGAATAAGGTAAACTTCTCTGGTTGGGGGCCCCAGCAACTGCAGGGTTTGCTGGTGCCTAAAACCAGCTATGAGAATCAATGCCCTCCCTTCCCAGAGAATACTCCAGTATACATCTTTCTTCCTCTTGCTGGCTTCAGTCGGCATCCTGGACCTGGAATGTAAACACCAGCAACAAGTAGCACCCAGTGTCACTGTACTATCAGGCTGGCTGGATATCAGTCTTTATAATTGTTTATTAAAAGAAGAGCAAAATGTAAGAAGGAACATTGCTGGTTTGCTGGCAGTTTAACGAGCTGTAACTTACACAAAGGTCAGTGGCGGAGATGTGATAACCTGGCCTGATAAGACAGTTTTTTTTCAGGTGAATGAGAAGTGACCATGTCAGGGATCACTCTTACACCGTAGGATACAAGTAAATAATGGGTTGAACAGGGCTCACCAGACCAACCTGATAATTTCCCTTGCAAATCCATGGGGATTTTCTAGTGCGTTTTCCGTAAACCTGCATCATTTCCAATGGCAAGGACATTTTTTTATCTTTCTGTAGAAATTATGCACTTCTGCTGAAAGGCTTTTCTTGCAGATGACTCCATTTTCATGGATATATCAAGTAAGGACACAAAAAGACTATAAGCCTATTGAGTCTACCCTGATGCCATACGCAGATTTATTCTGCTCCTCCAGAGTCCTCCATGCCCCTTGCTTCTCTCGTTTCCAAAACCCCCTTTGAAACTGCCCTGCTGTATTTTCATGTAAAATGCAAGAACCCTGTACACCTGGGAGCCCTGCAAGTGCATACAAAACTGAGAAACATAGACTCTGACAGCAGAAGGAGATCAATGGCTCATCAAGTCTGCTCATATTTATTACCAAACCCCTCAACCTAGTGCTGCAGTGGGTTACTCACTCGCGGCCCCCTTCTGCTTCCTCCCCCTCCCTGGCTCCCCCAAGCGTGACTATGGTCCCCTGACCTTGTCCAACCCATGTTTGAATCCATTTAGGGTCCTCTCCCTCATGATCTCTGCTGGCAATCTGTTTCAAGGCTCTACCACCCTTTCAGTGAAGAACTTCCTCACATCCTTCCCTAATTTACCTCCCACCAGTCTCCAGTCATGCCCCTTTGTGACTTTATCTCTATTTGTAATAAACAGATCCTCACAATTTATGCAAGTTATACCCCTTAGAAACATATAAGTCTCTATCACATCCCCCCCCCCCCGCCTTTTTGGCCCTGAATCATTTTTGTGAGCCTCTGCTGCACTTACTCCAGCCTATCAATGTCCTTTCTCATCTGTGGACTCCAAAACTGGGCACAATAATCCACGTGGGGCCTTGCCAATGATATATATAGGGGCGGTATCACCTCTCCTATCTGGTCTTGTCTAAAGGGCAGCCTATGCAAGTGCAAGATGCTTGCAGTGTAAGCGTGTAAATTCCCAGTTCTTGCATTAGTAAAATGACCTACCTATACTGGGAAACCACCCATCTCAACTGGTACAAAACAGTTTATGCCTAACAGTGGGGGAGCGGGGGGGGGTCATTCGTTAGCTATGATAGAGGCCTTCAAATTCCTAAAAGGGAATTAACAGGGTGAACTGTGGGGAATTATTTAACTTGAATACTAGCTCACAATCATGTGGTCATGAGTGGAAGCTAACAGGAGGAAGGTTCACAAGGGAAGTGAGGAGGTATTATTTTACAGAAAGGGTAGTGGAGCTAAGGAACAGATCGCCAGTTGAGGAGGTGGGTGCGAAAACCATTTATGGTTTCAAACACAACTGAGACAGAATGAAGCGTATAGTGGTTGCTCAGGCATCAGAATCAGGGAGGAGATTTGGGGGGGGATGATGGCGAGGGCTAAGGCCCTGGAGGAAAAGTAGGTTGGTGGGGCTAAATAATGAACTTGGACAGACTGGATGGATCTTTGGTCTTTTTCTGTTATCATTGTCTCTATTTCTATGTTTCTATTAATAAAGATTCTGGAAAAGCAGGACATTTCTTTGATAATTAAATTACATATAAATGCATTCCAACATACAGAGGATAATGTATGGTCCTCTATCTATAACAACCATGTGCTGCCATTGAGAGGTTGACAGTGGCAACCGTTTAAACCTCAAGAGCGAAGCGCGAGAGGTTTTGGTCACCATGGCAACCTCGAGATGGCAACTCACAGATGTTATAGAGGACCATACATTGTCTTTTATAGTGCATGGTCCACTATCGCTCATAAAATGAGCAAGGAGATACACAGCTGTTTCATTACTTTTTGTTTTTTTTGTCTCGCGTCACTCTCCTCATTTCCTGCTCTCGACGCTGCCACAGCTTCCTGACTGGCGGAGGTTTGTGTAATGCGCATGCATGAAGGCATTCATTGTTATGCTGCAGTAGCTACGTAGCTAGTGCAGCATAACAGCTACAATGACGTAGCTATTGCAGCATAACAATACTATTCTAGGGATGGATTTCCATCCCTAATAGCGTTCCACCATACACTATAATATTATGTTTTTATCTTTCAATCAGGGTTTGTTCTCCCTGACGAAGTCACAGCACCCTTCCTCCATTCCTCTGGTGGTCGCCCAGCTCCATCTGCCAATAACCACACCGCTTCTGCCAGCACAGACGGCTATTCCCTCCGTGGCAGGGGTCTTCTTGGAGGGCTCCTCCAAGAACTTAGGATCCAAGGTAGGGGATGTGCTCCATGAGATGAGGCCCAAGTGTACCAACAACAGCCATCATATTGACTATGCCTGGCTGTTTTAACCCCTGTAGTACTGGCTTCCTATCACCCTGTGGCAAGCACTATAGCCACTGGAGGCCTTGCCAATATACAGCTTCCCATGCACCTGGAAGGTGAACATGGTCAGTAAAAAAAAAAAAAAAAAAAAAAGCTTTATTTAAGACTTCTGTGCTGAGGTTCACTGTCTTTTAGATTGCTTTCTTATTCTGAGCTTAAACCACATCAGTAAGACCATCATAGAGCTGAGTCCCTCTTCCCCTGGGCTGAGAATACAGATGAGGCACACTGATGAGCCCTGAGAAGGACAAAACACATACAGACCATTGGCACCATACACTTCTGCTTTAAGCAGCAAACAGTCTAACCTGTCACTGTGATTTGCATATACCTCCAATGATGTTTTGCATAACTGGGCTATGTGTAATTTTGCATTTCTTTGAAACTTCACTTTATTGCCAATACCCTTTGGAGTAACCCTTGCCTCAGTGCTTGTGGACTGAGGTTCCTTATCTTTTAGATTGCCTTTCTATTTCGGGCTCACCATGACCCCAACCAGTAAGACCACCATAGCTCTGACTCCTCCTCCTACCTTAGGCTGAGAATTCAGATGAGGCAGTCTGATGAATCCTGAGAAGGAAGAAACACCTGCCTGTGTCTTCTGTGTTCAGCCTTTGCAGATTGTGTGAGGCTATTAGGCACCACCGAACCACTCAAAATTCTTTCATGATTATTTGCATATACCTCTGATGATGCTTTACAAAACTGGGTTATGTGCAATTTTGTATTTCTTCCAGGGCCATATGGCAGAGGATGCTGATGCTGTGGAAGTGCACTGCCAACCGTTCCGAAAAAGGATGGGTTGGCACTGGCAGCGATCTTCAATCATTGTCTGCCCATTTACTAGTGTTTCGGGCTCCCCAACCCATGTCACTGGCAGGAAAGTGCGACACACTACCCACTGAGCCATCTGGTGGCCTCCAAGTAGTATATTTTGCTAATAAAACTTCAGCTTTCAAGTAGCCCATTACTTAGATTATTTGTTTCAAAATAAAGATACAGAAGGGTTTTCTGATTGCTTGCCTATGGCAACCCAACCCTTTAAACTCTGTCCCTTTTCATGACCCTCACAGGACCTTTTTTAAAAGCCTGGATCTGCCACTGGTGTCTAGAACTATTAATAACCTCAACAGCTGCTGCACTGTGCTTTGAAAACACAGAGAAATGAAAAGATTATTTTAACCCCAAATTCTACAGTTCTGCAGCGACTGTACTGCGCTGTGTATACAGCACTACTTTTGTAGCAGCAGCTGTTGCCAGTCTGTTTATCATATAGATCAAAGGCATCCCAGCACCCCGAGACAGAGAAATAGCTAAATGGCATTCGCTCTGTATCAGTGTCCACCCAGGAGGAAAACAGATATGAAACATGAAGAGCAGGTATCTACCAAAATGAAATAAAATAAAATCACCATGTTCTGAGCAACTGAATTTCAATTTCAAGTGTTCTGGGTTTGGCATCGTTCCCTTATCAGTTGCGTTAAACATTTCGCCTTTACAAGTGCTTTTTTCACTTTATTTTTAATCTTTATCGTAAAACAATACAGCTTTATAAAAATTTAGGCAGGCATATCCCAATTGATGATACTCACGTTTAGAAGAGAATAAATCATTTTTACAGTTAGTGAATTGTCATGCCCCAAACACAGCTACATCACATGACAGAAACCATTACATTACCACTAACGTATTACCCTTTACCAAAAATTGACAAAGTGCTGCCATGAACAGGGGTAACACATAATTATAGATTATACACCATTGTTCACCCTAAATTAGAACAGTAGGGTATAAGTCCCCTTACCCACCATAGACTGGAACACCTTTTAGGCAACCACTTAGGAAACCTGCTGCTAAACAATTAGGCAGTATAGTATAAAGAACTTGAACTCAGAACCAGCTTTGGTAAAAACTTAGGATTTGTACGCAGAGCCACCCGCTCTCTGTGGAATATCAAATAAGGCTCCTTACACATCAGGGCCTGAAGCTCGGAAATCCTTCAAGCAGAAGTAATGACAACTAAAAAGAGTGCTTTCCAGGAAAGGTAGTGCAGGTTGCAACTCGCAGCCGGTTCAAAGGGAGGCAAAGTGAGTTTCTCAAGGATGAAGTTCAAATCCTATGGAGGAACAGGGTTCATGACAGGGGCTTTCAGATGGAGAATTCTTTTCAGAAAGGTTTTGGAAACCTCCAACTGAGCCAAAGTTTTGCCATCCACCGGAGTGTGGTAGGCAGAAATGGCAGACAAGTGGACCTTCAGCGAAGAATAGCTAAGGCCAAGGTCAGAGAGATGCAGCAGGTACTCCATGATCTGTGGGATAGGGCAAGAGAAAGGGTCTCAACCCCTGCTGGATGCCCAAATGGAGAACCTCTTCCATTTTATAGCGTATGTGATTCTTGTGGATGGCTTTTTGGGCCTCCACAAGGACTTGAGCCACTCTGGAAGAGACCCCAAAACGTGCAACCGCTATGTTAGCAGGTGCCACGCATGAAGGTGAAGGAACCTGAGGCCAGGATGGACCAGCTTGCCCTGGTCCTGAGTTGGCAGGTTCTGGCAGAGAGGTAGGGGAACCGGAGGCTCCACTCTCAACTGCTGAAGCAGAGGAAACCTCACTTGGCGAGGCCAATAAGGGGCTAGAAGAATCATTCGGGCCCCTTCTTGCTGTAGTTTCAGAAGCACCCTCTGCAACAGCAGAAAGGGAGGGAATGTGTACAAGAACCTCCCTGTCCAGCAGAGAGACGGTGTGTCTCACCAGAAAATACCACGCCCAAGAACGAGCGATCAGAAACTGGGTAGTTTTGCATTGGATGGGGTGGCGAACAGATCGATTTTTGGGCAACCCCACCGA
Source organism: Neoceratodus forsteri (assembly GCA_016271365.2). Taxonomy (NCBI): domain Eukaryota; kingdom Metazoa; phylum Chordata; order Ceratodontiformes; family Ceratodontidae; genus Neoceratodus; species Neoceratodus forsteri. Next base: position 63,823,100 of record JADMNL010000032.1, read on the forward strand.
TCGAAGATATCTTCGACTTCTGACTGCCTCACTTCCCATTCGTGCACCCTTGCCTGAGTGCGGCTGAGGGTGTCCACCAGGACATTCTGAACACCTGGGACGTGCATTATCATCCTGCATTATAAACCCTTCATATTACCAAGGTCTTACGTCAACCACAGTGCAAAAGAAATAGGCTTCTCATACCTCCTTAATTAGAATAAATTGTCCAAAAGTCTGAAAAGCACAATTAAGCATCCTCCTCCTCCTCCTCTCCTACTGCCTCATTGTCCCTATGCTGAAATTCCTTCTCAATCTTGACCAGAAGTTTAGATGCATGGGGTCCAAAAACTGATACGCCCCATATGCAATCTTGAGACTTGCTGGCATTAATATAATGTGGCACACCCAAAGTTGTTTGAGCCTGGAGCGGATGTCATCAAACCCATTCCTCCACTGTCTTGTCTCGTAGCAGAGGTCGGGGGAATAGATGGATTTTACTGTTCTGCCATTCCGATGGACCCGTCTGCTTGGCTCTGAGCAGAAGGTCGTCACGCTCCTGCACTGAGCTCAGTACCACTAGCACTGTTTGAGGTTGCAGTGCTGGTTCTGTAGACAAGTATGTGGTCCCCAGGGGAGTGATACAGTAGCATTTCAGAATGGTGGGGGCCAAGGGTAGCTGGTAGTGTTCACAAAGTCAGGTACTGTGAAAAGCAGAGAGGCTGCCTCCCTCAGCCCCTTCCGGGATCCCCAAAATACAGACATGCATCTCCTGAAATTGAATCTTCCACATTTCCTAGTCTCCTTCTCAAAAGATTATTTTCTTTCTTAAGTCCTGTGGATACAGTGAGTGCTTGATCGGCTGTCTGAGTAGCCTTTTAGATAGCAGTAGTTAGGCTCCCTATTTTATAAGCTATTGCTTTCATTTGCTGTTGAAACTCTTTCATTCTTTCATCAGGGGTCAACTTTAGCAGTGGCCCGGTGGCCCAAGGCCAGCCAATTTGTAGGCGGGCCAAACGATGTCCTACTTTGCGGGCCCAGTTGGCCAGTACTTTTTTTTTTTTTTTTTTAATAAGTTTATGTTTATTAGATTTTACTGCATAAACACACAGTACATTTCTCATATAGGCAGGTGTACATGAATAGTAAATACTGTACCTAGGTACAGAACATCATTTTTACAGAACCACATTTACTAGACCCCTATATCTTGGTACATTACATGGGGTTAGCAAGATAATATTCAGTTTTATACCATCATCAATGTTCAACATTGGCTTATTGCTGCCTTGAGCAGGGAGTAATCATCATTAGTTAAAATAATACATGCTTATCCCAATCATAATAATAGCTAACTCTCCCCAGCTACATCTTTAGGAACAACAATAGTTTATCAGCTTCTATGTGAACCCAACAGTAACCCACCATCTATCTCACCAAGCTACTGAAAGAGACCTAAAGAATAACAAAGAGTAAGCGCTTAACTGAAATCTAAGGGTAGGATTCATCGTTAGGTTCTACTAGTTATGTTACAGATATTTGCAGTTTGAAAAAAACCCTAACAAATGTCCCCTTTAGGCGCTTCCTCAATCGTATCTTCCAAGTGATAAGTGAAGATACATCTAAATCATTTAACAGATCTCTCCTTTAGAATTCTATAACTATTTGCGCGAATGCGCTCTGAGCTTCTAAAACAGCAGAACTTCAACAGTACTTATCAGATAGTCTCTCAATCACTGTCCCCAGTGTCACTGTCAATCTCCTTTTCCTTTGCCTGAAATTCCCTTTCCACATGGTTGAGGTATTTGTCGGCTTCTCCCAGGTCTGAAAATTGATGTTTTTCCTCCATAGAAGATACGCAGGCTGGCAGGCATAACTAGGAAATTAGGACATGTTGGATGCCTAACTGTCGCAATCAGGATCTTGCAGAATCAAAGGCCTTCCTCTGTTGCCTTGTCACATAACTTAAGTCCGGAAAGATGTGCAATTTACTCCCCTCCCAATCCATCGCTCCACTTTTTTTGCTTGTGCAATTATATAGTCCTTCTCAGTTGGTGACCAGAGCTCAACCAAAAGGGTCCAAGGAGTTAACTGTCCCGTTGCCATGCGCTGCCTCGCGCCTCATGGCGTGATCCTGTAGGCCTTGGCCACGAGATATTCGCATGGTGCCTGAACAACTTCTGGAAGAGGGACTTAACGGAACCAAGCAAATCTTCACCCTCAGCCTGTTCTGGTATGCCCAAAATACATACTTTTGCAGCTCTAGCAATATTTTCCAAATTTTCTAGACGCCTTCTCAGAACCCCGTTTACTTTCACCAGGCTCGCAGATGTGGTTATGGCTGTTGTAGCGGATTTAGTAACTATTTTAGTTTCTTCTGCCAGTTTTTCAATTTTAGTGTCTATTGTTTTAAATTGCGCTGTAAATTCCTCCATTCTGCCATCTAGCTTTTGTATGGCTTTAAGCAAAGCCGCGTTGGTTGGTTGATCGAACTTCTGAACCGCTGCAGAGTCTTTACTTGGCCCAGGTTTAGGATCTTTCAGGCGGGTAACATCTCCACCGGGTACCGCTTTATTTGTGCGCCCCATAGCTTCAGAACAATCAATAAGAAATTCAGGAAAAAGGTATCGAAGTGATCAGGATGAGAAGCTCTATCAATTGTTGAAGTTAGTGTTCTTATTTAGATAGTTAATCTGTAGGAAATCTATAGATATTGATTGTCAGATGTGGAGCTCTTCCACGAAGCTGTTGATAGCTCGGCTGCTGGCCACGCCCCCCCAGTACCTTTTTGACATAAATACTGCACTACACCTTTAAGGAATGAAGGGTTGTCAGTGCTGGGAATCTCCAGCTTCCTGGTTGTGGAGACTGACGCGCTTGAGCACAAACTGATGTACTGGACCTGCAATCATGTGTGAAGAAACACACAGCAATACATAGTGGGAACCCCAGGACTAGCTGAGTCAGGGTGAGCAGTCACTCTGGTGCGAACTGCAGAACCTATCACAGGTGGGAACAACAGACTGGACAAACATGACAGTAATGGAGCTCCTACACTGATCATGTAATTACTACCTTCTAGCTGACCTTGGTGACAGGCAAAAGAACACGCAGTGCTGGGCAGTAGGCTAATCTGCCCTGAGAGTGGTGCTGCAATTGCTAATTTAAACAAATTGTAGCCAGTGAATTTTTCAAATTCATTGTGGGGAAAAACTAATTTAAAAGTAGTAGCGAGAATTCATTCATTAGCTGGGGGAGGGGACGGCTGCAAGTTTGCAGCCTCTCAAATAAATAAGAGTTTTTTCTACAAAAATTCTCCATAGAAATAAATTTCTACCAAGTGCCTGAACTGTAGCTGTGTACAGTAAGTCTCCTCAGAAAAATTTAAGTGAAGTCCATCAGTGTACAGTTTGCCAGTGAAATATTATAGGCTCAGGGGCTGGATATTCAAAGGAGTTTCTTAGCCATCACGCCCAATAAAGTTCTTCTCGCAAGTCCAAATGCGCCATTCTGCGATATTTAGCAGGAGGCAGTTGCGCCCCCAAGTCATGCTGAGCAACAGTGCAATGCTAATGAAGGCATGCTCAACCGGAGGGAGGAACTATGCATAAACTGCACAGCCCGATATTCAGCCGGGCCTGCGGCAGAGTTGTGCAGGTGCAACCCCTACCCGCGCCTGCACAACTTTGAGCCAAAAAGGATCAAGTCGAGGGCCACCCATAGGTGAGCTGCCACATTGCAGGGCGCAACACAGCAGCTGCCACCTGTGGGTGGCCCTCCACTTGTTCCCTGTGCCCCTGCAGCCGATCGCGGGCATAATAGTAACCCCAGCCCGATGCGGGCATAACATACTGCTCCCCCGCAGCAGCCCGATCGAGCGTAACGTCAACCCCAAAGACCAATATCCCTGGTGGTCCAGTGGACCCATGCGAAGCCCGATCGCGGGCATAAGGTCAAACCCACCCCCATGCCCAATATCCCTGGTGATCTAGTGGCCTCACCCCACCCACAGAGCCCCACCACCCCGCCCCCCTCATTAAGCCGGCAGCACCCCACCCGCCTGCCACCCCGCCGCCCGCCGACTCGACAGCTCAGTAGGGCTGCACTCATTGGTTCAGAGCAATATTTCATTCATTCACATATCTGGACTGCCTTAATGGTATGCTGCACGCCCATTGGCTCTTGCTCTGCACCACGGGCGGCAGCCTCACCAGCTGTCAGTCGGGCGGGCAACGAGGCGGCAGGCGGGGGTGCTGCCGTCACTGGGGCTCTGGTGGGTGGGGTGGGGCCACCAGATCACCAGGATATTGGACATTGGGGGTAGGTTTGACCTTATGCCCACGATCGGGCTTCATGGTCCACTGGACCACCAGGGATATTGGTCTTGGGGAGTCGGGGAAGGTTTCTAAAGCCCGCATCGGGCTTCGCGTCCACTGACCACCAGGGATATTGGTCTTTGGGGGAAGGAGATCTCAATGCCCGTGGATCGCTAGTCCGGGTGGGGGGAAGGTTTCTAAAGCCCGCAATCGGGCTTCGGGTTCACTGGACCACCAGGATATTGGTCTGGGGTTGACGTTATGCCCGTGATCGGGCTAGTGGGGGTTAATTCACGCTATGCCCGCGATCGGGCTGCTGCCGGGGGAGACAGTATGGTATGCCCGCGATCGGGCTACTGGGTTTATATTACCACCGATTGGGCTGCAGGGGAGGGAAGGAATACTGTTCTGCCCACGATCGGTTGCAGGGGCGCCGGTCCTCGACGGGTTGCTGCTCTCGGCAGGGCGCCAGGCGTTAGATCGCACACCTGCACGTTATCGGCATGCAAATGGGGTCGCGAATTAGATGCAAATGGCCCCTAGCGCGCCTTGCATAAATTATGGCCCCATTTGCATATCACCTTTTGAATATCGGAAATTTGCGCATGGCGCAATGGAACTTGTGCCACCACATCTGAATGCTCCACTCTGACCACTTGCGGTGGCGCAAGTTCCACTGCGCCATCCACAGTGGTTGTGGCTGGGGGGCGATATTCAAAGGAGTTGCTCAATAGCGCAACTCTGTTGAATATCGCCCTGGCCACACCCCTGCACAATTTTTTTGAGCAGTGTAAGGGCTTGCGCCACAGAATGGCGCAGTTTGAATATCCAGCCCTCAGTCTTTAAAAAATTCAGAGTGGTCCTCTATTAGTAAGGTACTAATATACTGTAATAAGTAACTAGTGTGTCATAATTTGGGCTCTTCTTGGTTACTTCTTTGGTAAAGCACTCTCTGTGCCAGTTTTCTTTCCCTAGGCACTCACATTTGTGTTCAATTTGTTTTCTCTGAAACTTACACTCATACTGCTGCCCCCCACACAAAAAAAAATAAATGTCATTATCAGATTTGTCCTCTATCCTGTTATTGAGCCAGTGTGAGTAGAGTAAGGCAGTAGTACCATCCTGGCACACCACCAAAATTTTATGCGGGCCATAAAGTTTAGCTGAGTGACTGGCTTGATGGCCACCAGGTTTTTGGTGCTACAGTCAACCCCTGATTTTATCAATAAATAGTTTTCAGCAGGGCAGCATTGGTAGGCTATGTGACATCTCCATCGGTACCAGGTGGCTATGTGTCCTTGCTACCACCCGGCTGCTGTTCTTTTGGTCAGACTCCTTCATTTCCAGTTCCTGACTGTTTATTATGCCTCACCATGCTGACTCCAAATTCTAACAGGTGGGCTAAATGTGGTATCGCCAGACTCCATTCGACATCCTCTCTCTGTCTATATGAAAATGATGTCAGTAGAAGCAGTTATTGGTAGTTTTTGCCTTTGTTAGATGCAGAACTTTGTGGAGCTGCTGCTCTTAGCTAGGTTGCTGGCCATGCCCCAGTTTGTTTTATTTTTATTTGGAATTTGTTGACCTGGTAAGCCCCAAGAGCATCAAATGCCCATTCACAAGGGGGATCCAGATAACAAAAAAAAATACAATTTAAATAAGCAGCAAGAAAAATACAATAGACAAATACAATACAATAAAAAAAAAACACATAGCTAGCCCAGTGGCGTAGAGGGTTGAGGCGCATCCAACGGACTGCTCTCCTATCCTGGGGTGGGACTGGGGAAGGCCTCGCTCGATAACAGCCCCCAGTGGAGACTGGGGGCACTACACGAGTCATGAATGAGGAAACCAGAAAAACGGAAATACTGCTTGGTGGCCGATGCGAATGATGGCTCTGACCTCTCGACACCCTCCGGGTGTCTTCAGTGAGCCTCGCCTCCCTCAGCAGCGCCCCTGACCCTATCAAGAGTGTGATGGGATGCCCTCCAGTGCCTTCCCCTTGGAGGAGGGGACCCGCCCGGCGAAGGGTTATGTCCAGGATATCCCAGGGACTGGCTGCAATATGAGGATAGGAGAAGCTCGATTAAGGTCAGTTGGGGTTAGGAGGGGACCTGCAGAGCCTGAAGGAGTGGGGGGTCACCAGAGCATGGAAGGGGGAGTAAACAGATAATACAAAAAAAAAACCATGAAAAACGTTTACAAGATGAGTTACCTAAACGTATCTTATTTTACTGGAATCATTCAACCTTCCCCAACTAACCTCATAATTGCTGTGTCTGACATCACAGTCTCTTTTCCAGGGTGGGACAAATTGGGTAGACAGGTGGCCAACGGCCACTAAAAAACTTGGGTTGGCCACCAATTTTGAAAGTTACCAGCAAAATGGCTACCTGTCCATAAAGTGATTTTTGAGCCGTTAAAAAAGATGGTCACTAAAAACATTGATCAGATTTTGAAAGCTAGTAGCCAAACCGACCACCAGCTCACAAACTGATTTGTCCCACCCTGGTCTTGTCGTGGTAAGTACTACAGTGTCATAACATGCACACTATGAAGTCAGAATATCGGAAAGCTTATCAGAAAGACTTTGTGGAAGAGCATAGAGAAAATGTGCTGAAAACCCTGATGAAGAACAAGTGAAATAAACAAAAAAAAAAAAATCTGGCCTTTTAATTTATGACACAATAGCATGACATTTTAGTCTGTAGAGCATCTTTAACACAAAAGTATTTCTAGAACACTACACATAACAGAAACATACAAATCTTACAAGAACACTACACATAACAAAAAGACACAAATACAGGAACACTAGACAAAACACATACAAATCATACAGGAATGTTACACGTAACAGATAGAAATCATACAAGGACACTGGACAAAACAGAAAGATAAACTCATACAGGAACACTATTTATAACAGAAAGATACAAATCATACAAGAGAAACTTTTAACTAGGCTAAACTGTCACCTTGTGGTTATAGCACAAAGCTGTGAACCTGGATACCTGGGTTTGAATTCCACCATTTACTCACTGTGTAGCCTTGAGCAGTTCACTTACAGGTGAAGGAAACCTTATCCCATTTTAAAGAAGTGGAATCAGTAGGTCTTGGTTAGCTAAACTGTCAGAGGACATTTTTTTTAGGTACTTTCTTTTCCAAAGATTTATCCGGTTCATCAAGTGCTCCACCATCCAGATACACAACATATCCTAGAGGCCCCCCCCCCAACTTTAGTGAGGGTTTCGGCCAAATGGACATCGATTACCTGCACAGATTGCAGACTGGGAAGGGGAATACAGCAGCGCCAAATACTGCTGACAATTCTGGTACCGATCTAAGGGAGAAAAGCATTGGCACAGTCATCAGCATGTAGACCAGTGTCAGCTAGCTACAGTTAAAACTTTGAAAAAGTAAGCAGCTGAAAATTATTTTACCAGGTGATTTAGCTAATCAAAGTGTCACTCCTTTACCATGTAGTAAGGTTTCCTTCCCCTTTAACCTCCGTATGGTTAATAACATCTCTCACTCTTTCACACAGACACCCACTCAGTCTCCCTGTGCTTGCCTAATGGTCAACACAACTATTTGTAGATTATAAAGTAACACAGTAATTTAAGGTTGAAAGAAACTCTAGGTCCATGAGGTCTACGCTCCATGAGGTCTGTGCTCTTGCTTCATAAGCAGGGACCAACAAGTATGCTGTACAAACGTACTAATTTATAGCGATTTCCCACCCACCCTACTACTTAGTATACCCTAAGATTCTCTTGGTCAGCAGAAATTTGTCTAGACTTACTCTGAAGGCCTATACTGTCCTCACAGCCACTGTCTCCACTGGTAGGCTGTTTCACAGGTTCACCATCTCCTCGGAGAGAAGACATGCCTCCTAGTGTTACCCCTGAATTTAAGGCCTCCGAGTCCCAGGAAATGTCTACTTGCCCTGCTAGTGCACACCAGATCAAATATTTCCTCCTGTTCAACTTTCTCAATACCCTTCCGTATGTGGAAAAATGCGATCATTTCCCCTCTCAGCCTCCTTTTCTCAGAGCTTTTATCCTTCGTGCCCCTGACCATTCTGCTGGTCCTGCGTTGCACCCCCTCTACTGCCTTGTAAAGCACTTTGAGATACAGTATATAAAGCGCTATTTAAAGCCACCATAGTTTCCTAATTAAGAAAATGTGGATTGGGGATAGCAACACTACATACTAGACACAAAAAAGTTGTTTCCCTCCAACCATACCCAACTGTGAAACTTTCATCTACCATTATAAAAGTGATAAAATTGAGGTAAGACATTAAATTAACTTTTCCAAGAATCTATTGTATTTGCTAACATTTCAATAATTACATTTTCAGCACTTGCCACAGCCCCAGACTCTTAGCCAACTCAGAACAGTCTACCAATCCCAATCATGTATTTCTTATCCAAGTTTAGTGCATCCTGGCCAAAAAAAAAAGTAATGTGGCCTAGAAACAACCATCACTAACCCTAAAATGGCTGTGGGTATCTGCATATGTCAGCAACATGATTATATATGAAAATGGACAGCGTGGAAAACTTACAGTAAACCCCATGTACAAAACAAACAAAAACAAACGGTCTGCTTCAGCCACTGACACTTGCAACTGACACACACACACACTCTTTTTCTCTCTGTCTCTCTTTTCTCTCTCTCTCTCTGTCTCTCCTATCCAAGAAAAAGATGTGCATGTTTTAACAAAAACAAAAATATTAACAAAATGGTTTATTCTGGGTCTAGCCTTTTAGAACATGTGTTACTTAGTCAAGTGCCCAGTGGCCAGGGTATTGGGGAATACTGGGACTGTTTCATACCTCGCAGGTCCTGCTGCACACGGCCTGCTCCCACAGTCTGCCGTGGCATTCTGAGAGACGTCCGCAGGGGTGTGTGCCTTTGCTCATCAAGGTAGGCCAAGTCCTCCAGATGGGCGGAACTGGTAGCTAAAAGAGAAAGCAAGCAGTTTTGAATTCTCGTTCTGCATGTTGGTTCCAAATTTTCTCCATTAAAAACTGCTTCAATGAAAATAAAATTACAAAAACAAAATAAGCAAGTATTCAAATCCTACATGCTATTTCTGTATCGAATACTGTAAATCAATAATTTCTGTTTAAAGCCTTAACAACGTGCCAGGATTCACACAGAGGATGCAAGTTTTATATAAAAAGCATACTGCAAATTGATACAACCTGTGAGAAAAATTCAAGTTTTCTTCCAGCTGTTTGGTTTCTGAAATTACGAACTGCCACAAATGTTTTGGCAGTAACTGAGAAATTTGCTGTGGTTTTAGAGCAAACTGTTAACAGCACCGCTCATGATGCTGGCAGATCTTTTAGTTAGCTTTCAGGGGTTTCTGCAATTAATAAACTACCACATTTTAGAGTCCTAAGACTCCCTCCTGGTGTCCATGAAATGTAAAAAGAAATTTTAAAAAGTGGATACAATCAAGAAGACATGTGTCAAAGGTCACTAGAAATCAAAGTTCAGTGTTATTTGACCAGAGACAAATACTAATCCTAATGTTTACATTTATATATAACACCTTCCTTGTAGTGCTTTTTAAATTGAAACCTAAAATAAGATGCAAACAGAAAAAAAACTGCTGTTTCCTTACACATATTTAATTTTTCCAAAGAAACAGCACTGGGTTCCCCAAAACTACTGTATTCAATATACATTTATTTATTTTCTCAGAAACAACCTTTGAGTACAAAACTCTTTCACAAAGGTTCCATGTCATAAATACAGGGAAGACAGTACAGACAAGCAATTATTACAGTAAATATATAATCAAACAGAAAAATTACACATGGTTATGCAACACTGCAAAATAATAGTGACACTTGTAACAAGGTAGACTACTATACAGTTCTGTTATAGAGCAGCACTGGGGCCTTGTCAAGATTGTGTCAAAGGAAAGCAGCCCTGGGGCCTTGTCAGAGTAGTGAGGATAGAAGAGTTGTATATAAAGCTACTGTGGCGGGGTCAGGGTAGCGTAACGGGACTAAAAATAGGAGAGAGGGGGTGTAGAGAGTAGAAGAAGGGATTAGTTAAGGGGAGGGTGGTAGCGAGGCCTTGTTGAGATAGTGGTGAAAGTAAAAGTGACCACAGATAGGAGTTCATTGGGCAAAGGGATGGATAGGAACGGTGAAGGTGTATGGTAGGTAAGTTCAGTTATACCCAGCCTTGGTGGAATAAATGGGAGATATTAGCAATTCTGGTGAACCTGCACTGGCAAGTTCATTTGTAAGTCAGTTCCTTAAAACCTTAGACAATCCCTCTAGAAAATGAGAGGAACTCTCCTCCCACCACACTGGTGGAGGGGCACCATTAAGCACAGGCAATGTCAGGGGCCTGCTTGTCAGTGTAACTGCACCGATACCACTTTGTAACACAATGACCTGGGTTTGCAAACAAGTCTGAGTTGTCAGAGAGCTGGCAAAGGGAGACGGGTTAACGCCACCTTCTCTAGGGTGGGGTGGGGATATCTACCTGGGGCTCACAGGCGGAGCAAGTGAGCTGTGGACGATGGAAAGAAGAAGGGAGAGATGTTCGAGTGGGCACCATGCACACCCAATGCATGCATGTGGCAGCCTGTTAATGTTGATGTTTCTGAGGGTGGGCGGAATCAGGAAAAAAAACAAAAAACCATACCCTACTCTGGCAGAATGATGTTTCCCGGCACTCTCTGGCCCTGGACTGCCTGCTCGCTGTTTGAAGGCTCCTCCCTACCAGATGTGAAGATACAAAAATAGTGCACCATGCCAGCAGCTGGGAATAAAACTCCCCGGTGACAGAGCAAATACTACTGGGCCTGTGCTACTGGCAGTGGGAAGGAAATGACTTCAGATTACAAATGGAGACAGGAAGGAAAACTTCCACCTCAAATTCCTCTCAAATCAATGACCTTCCACAACCTATAAATCACAAGGAACTGCAGGCAACAGCAACAGTCTTGCAACAGTTATCCCTTTACCATCTCACGGTTGAACTTTAGCATCTGTTCCATGTCAGCTACGCAAGCTGAAATGCACTAGGACCAATATACTGTATAAGCTATATTTCTAGGGAGAAGAGCCAATTTTGAGCGCGCAACAATGAATACCTTATGAATGCTTTGCTTTATATGAATGAATGAATAGCATGAATTCTTAACCTGTATGTCATATGATAAAAATGAAATAAAAACAAGTTAAAAAAACAAAAACTGCAGGTAAACCTACTGTACTTTGAACATAAAAATATCCACTTCTGCCTTTTCTAACTCATAAAACAAAACACGATTTGAAAAACCCCAACCCAGCAGCGTAGGGTTATGAGTTTTAAACACGGCTACTGAGTCATGTTATGTGTTACTTCAGCAGCATTTCTCAGAGAAGAAATTAAAAAGACTGGACTTTTGTTAAGCGGTACTTGCCGGAAACCATATGTACTGTCCCCTTCTCTGGTCTTTGAATTTTTGCTCTCTTTCTTTCTCTGAGCCCTTAATAATTTCTGTTTTTACTCTGTCACCTTTCAATTGCTGTTTTCCTGCTATGTGATCATACAGATACTGTAGCTGTAAAAATACTGAGGACTAGGGTTACCTGAACTATGGGGGAGCATGGGAGAAGGTAGTTACAAAAGCATGGGACTTAAAATAAAAGTATGAGGCCACCACACACTTCAGGAAAAACACTGCTTTGAATTTTCCAGGGGAAGGGGGACAGTTACTTAATTGTGATACCAACTGAATATATCAGCGCCTCTAAAAGCCAACCCAGTGGCGCGGAGGGCTAAGGCACTGTGTGCCACACTTTCTGCCACGTCGACGACCCAGGCTCAGAAAAGACCAGGGTCACTTGGGGGCCAGCTGGAGGAAGAAGGATAGAGTGTACAGAAGCAGCTCTCCTCTTTCGGGGAAGAGGGACAGCGTGAATTACTGCTAGGTCACCACACAGCAGAGGCCGGTTGGTGCAGTCGCCATCGCCGTAGGATTGTACAAGGGCAGGCACTGAATGCATGTGGTGTCTTTACAGCCCATACCCATGTCATCATACATTGTTGGCCTGGGAAGGGGAAAGAAACAGGGCGGAAAAAAAAATGTGCCCCAATCGCCATGAATGACAGCAAACTGGTGCACTAGGACCTCTCCCCCTGCATGCACTCCCATAGGAGAGACTGGGGGACTCTGGGAAATCACAGGGTCAGGTGAAGGTGATGATCAGGTGGTCAAACAGCTAAATAAAACAAAAATATATGTAACCCCCGGACCCCTGCCTTTTTGCAAAATGACAGGTGGCATGCTATTGAAGATGACAGCAGTACCTGGTGGGGACTAGTTCGGGGAGGATTAGGTTACTCGGCACAGGGGGCCTAGGTTTGGCTACTCTGCACAGGGGCACCCAAGTAAATCCAAACACAGGAAGCAATAACTGTAACGTCCAAAACCAGTAATGGGATTCTACAGTGTGGCTTTTACTCACATCCAAACTGAACAAACAAAGCATAGACGGACCCCCCACGGGGCTACATTCCTGGTAATGCAGATTAGAGACAACAGAACACTTCTTCACATTTGGCGAGTTCATTATGGGCTAGTCCCTTGAACTCGTATGAACCTATGAACATTTCCAGCCCTCAGGCTCTAAACCCACCAGGCACACAGCCCGGACCTGCACGCAGCTTTGGGTACACAGCCCGACTTGTACACTACTTGGGTTTTTCCCCATGGCCCGGCTCCCCTGCCGGCCACTTGATCCGCGGTCCATTACGGGAATGAACCAGTTTTCCAATTGGTGGCTCCCCAAACCACCTTAGAGCCTTCGACTCCTAGAGGGAATTTTCCTTCCATCCCACGTCTGGGTACTCTCATCACTGGCCAAGTGCATGAGGCAAAGTAGAAATCCACAGAGCAACCGTGAGGTGGACCTGGTTACTAAAGATAGGGGTCTCCCACCTCCAGCTCCTACAATCCATACCTGCCATTTCTCTGGAAACTAAACAACTCTTTCTGAAAGCTTGGCAATGCAGATTACTGGGTAGACATATGTCACATCTCCTCTACATGTCTTGATTTCCCCAATGTGCTGGACTTGAACATACTTTACTTTTGGCTGGCTTATTACTCTAGGCCTCCCACTACTTCAGTGGTCCAATCCTCTACTTACACAGTTCCAGGGGAGAAACATGGGCCCTTTAAAAGGGCAGAAACTCACCCTCCGGTTGCAGGTGCCCACAGGCTGAATCACGAAATCTTCTTGTTTCCCATACTCTTGGGCAAAATAAGGCAGCTTCTCCACTAGCAGTAGCCAGGGGGTTGCCCCTGGAAATGCAGGTAAACCTTCCTGCCCCATCCCCTGAGGGATGGGGCACTGAGACCCGAATCAGCGGTCTCCACCACTTTAAAATAGCTCACTGTCTCTCTCTTTAGGTGGAAACACACACCTTTTCCCTACTTGTAGCCCTATGTCAGGGCTGAGGCTCTAAGAGCCTAACACAGAGCTGCTGTACTCCTCTCACAACAGGATCCAAACTCCAACTGCCTACAGACTACTGTTCAAACCTCCCAACATTCTACTCCAACTCCCTGCTGCAGATTCCATTGTGGCTCATGCAGCTGTGACAGTTCTATGGTGATGTCATCCCTCAGTCTCAGCTGAGACTGAGAACACAGTGAGACAGTGTGAAATCCATTTACCTGGAGTTTCACAAGCTGCCTTCCCTGCCTACCACTAGGTCTGACTGGGATTCTAATAACCCCGGGTAACAAGGGGGTTACATATATATCTATATGGATGGGCACGGTTGCGCCCCTATAGTTAGGGTTCATTCTTCACTTCTATGTTAAACTCAAACTTTTGCACTTTAATAACTTTGCAAACTGTTCAACCAATTTCCATTAAATTTTGCATGTGTAATCAGGGACCAAAGATCTCTTGATGTACCAAGTTTTGTTGAGGTCAGATGTGTGGGTACAGAGATACAGAGTGTCAACAAATCTGAAAATTGCTGTTTTTTGTCAATTTCGGTCATGCCGCTGCGCAACAACAGCTTGGGATTTTGGTCTTAAATTTTGGGAGTAGAAAGGTCTTTGGTCACAGATGTGCATTTTGAAGGTTTGGTGAAGAAATAATAATCCTTTCAAAAGTTATCAAATTTTAGTTTCCCATTATTTTCAATGGGAAAAGTTAGATGTTCACCTCAAAAAAAGATTCTTTGTCACAAATTCAGTCCTTTGTTGCAAATGGGGAATGTTCTGTCAGAAATGGGAATTTTTTGTGCTTTTTGCACTTTAAGAACTTCACAACAGTTCAACCAGTTTGCATGAAATTTTGGGAGTGCCATCAGGGATCGATGATTTCTTCATGTGCCCAGTTTCATTCTGGTCGGATGTTTGGGTGTGGAGATATGGAGTGTTATTACAGGGTTAATTCTTCACTTCTATGTTAAACTCAAACATTTTCACTTTAATAACTTTGCAACTGTTCAACTGATTACCATGAAATTTTGCAAGTGCCATCAGGCAGCAAAGATCTCTTGATGTGCTTAGTGTCGTTGCTGTCGGATATGTGGGTGCGGACATACGGAGTGTCAAAAGAATTTGAAAATTACCCTTTTAGGTTAAATTCTTTGTCACGCCATTGCACAACAATGGCTTGGGATTTTACTCTGAAATTTTTAGGGTAGAAAGGTCTTTGATAAAAGATGTGTCTTTTGAAGATTTGGTGAAAAACCTGCAGTCACGTAAGAATTACCATAACAGTAGATCTTCGAGAGAGGTTCCTACAGTAGGTCTTCACATATATGACTGCACCCCCTGCCGACAGGTTTCAACAGGAAACCTGTAGATAGCAATCATCAGTGGGGACTGCCCCCAACCTCAGGTGATGCAACGTCAGCCCGACTATAAAAGGGGGCAGTCCCACGCCCGTCCTCCAGTTCTTTTCCACCAGAGACCTAGAGAAGGTAAGTAGAAAAGAATAGGAGTGAAGACTCCTAGGACTACACTTCCTCTCTAGACCCAAGGGCTAGGCAGGATGAAAATGAAGGAAACGATCCAGGAGTAGGGGGAAGGTGGGTGGGAAACTAGACCTACTGCAGGAACCTCTCTCAAACATCTACTGTTACGGTAAGTTCTTATGTAACTGCAATATCTTACTTCGAGAAGGTTCCTGCAGTGGGTCTTCACATATAGGACTGAATACGAAGCAGTCTAAAAGAAATAATACAGAGGTACATCCGGGAGCAGGAGAAGTCGCCAACTGCTAGTTACAACAGGAGGCCTTGCAGAACCCCAAGACCAGAGCCAGTTCTGCGCCTAGAGGCAATGTCCAGACTGTATGCTTAGTGAAGGTGTGGACAGACGACCACGTGGCCGCTGCACAGATCTCTACAGTGGACACACTCCTGAAAAAGTCGGTAAAAGTAGCAACACTCTTAGGGAGTAACCCTTAACCGCCCCTGGAAGGGATTTCCCATGCTTTTGGTAAGTGAAGTGGATGCAATAAGCCAACCACCTAGAAATGGTCTGTATGGAAAATGCCTTGCTCTGGTACTGGGGAGCAAAGGCCACAAAGATCTCATTTGTCTTTCAGACCTCTTTAGTCCGGTTTGTGTAATACCTCAGAATTCTGTGCACTTCAAGAGTGTACAGAAGGTATTCCCTCGTTAAAATGCTGTGGGTAATAGACCGGCAGTTCGACACTCTGGTTAAGAGTGGTTTCTGAAACTACCTTGGGAAGAAATGAAGGGTTAGTCCGAAGGACTACTCTGTCCCTATGGAAAATCAAATAGGGTTCCTTACAGACAAACGCCTGAAGTTCTGAAACCCTTCTGGTGGAAGTGAGTGCAACTAAAAACAAAGTCTTCCAAGAAAGGAAGCGCATGTCACAGCTAGAGGCTGGTTCAAAAGGGGGCAAGGTCAGCTTTTCCAGCATAAAGTTCAGGTCCTGGGGGGACAGGGATTCCAGACCGGCAATTTCAAGAGGAGCATGTCTTTCAGAAAGGTTCTGGTGACCTCCAATTGAGCCAAAGCTTTGCCCTCCACCGGGAGGTGGTAGGCCGACACCACAGAGAGATGGACCTTAATGGAGGAATAACTAAGGCCCGTCTCTGATAAATGTGTGAGGTACTCTTAACACCTGAGCAGCCGAACTCGAAAAGGGATCCCAGTTCCTAGCTAGGGCCCAGATAGAGAATCCTTTCCACTTCATGGCGTAGGTGGATCTGGTAGAGGGTTTTCTGGCTTCTACCAACATATGAGCAACCTGTGAAGAAAACACCAAAGCGAGAGGCCGCTATGTCCACAGGTGCCACACATGAAGTTGGAGAGACTGAAGGCTCGGATGCACCAGGGTGCCCTGCTCCCAAGACAGAAGGTTGTGGGATAATGACAGGGGAACCAGAGATTCTAGCGCCAGATGCTGCAAGAGAGGAAACCAAATCTGGCGAGGCCAGAGAGGAGCGATCAGAATCAAATGTGCTCCTTCCTCCTGAAGTTTCACTAGAACCTTCTGAATGAGAGGAAAGGGAGGAAAAGTGTAAAGAAACCTCCCTGTCCAAGAGACAGACAGTGCGTCTCGTCAAAAAGCACCATGCCCGGGAATGAGCGAGCAAAAGTTGGGTAGTTTTACATTGAATGGTAAGGCGAATGGATCTATCTCTGGCTGACCCCATCGAAGAAAGAGATCTTCGACCACCTCTAGCTTTAACTCCCAGTCGTGAGCCCTGGCTACTGATCAACTGAGACTGTCCGCCAGGACGTTGCTTATGCCTGGAACGTGGACTGCTGTCAAGAAAAGGCTGTGCTGAATCGCCCAGTACCAGACCCTCACTGCTTCTCTGCAGAGAGGGTACGAGCGAGTTCCTCCCTGTTTGTTGAGGTACCAGACTGTGGACATGTTGTCCGTCTGGATAAGAAGTGATCCCAGTAACAGGAGGGACTGGAACGCCTGGAGGGCGTACAGAACTGCTCTGGTCTCCAGAACGTTGATATGGAGCAAAAGCTCCTGGTCGGACCAAGACCCTTGTGTCTTGTGAACCCCCAGATGGGTGCCCCAGCACAAGTCTGAGGTGTCCGTGGTAAGGACCTGGGTGGGGATAGGGGAATGAAAAGGGGCTCCCCGTAAAAGATTGGAAAGATCTTGCCACCAGCGAAGATCTCTCTGTAGGCTGTTGGAGATCATGACCTTCTGCTTCATGTCGTCCACCCTCTGATCCCACTGGACTCGAAGAGACCATTGGGTGACCCTCATGTGAAGTCTGGCCAGAGGGACCGTCGAAATGGCTGCTGTCATTAGTTACAAGAGACGAAGTACGGCATGTGCTGGAATCCACCGAGCCTGGGCCACAAGAGTGGCTTGAGAAACTAAGGTCTCGGCTCGATCTGATGGCAGAAAAGCCTTGCTTTGAACTGTGTCTAGTACTGCTCCAATGAATTGGAGCCATTGTGATACTACTAGCTGGGATTTGGGCAAACTGATCGTGATACCCAGAAGTGCAAACAAGCTCAGAGTGAAAGAGAGAGACTCTTTCATGCTGTTCGGAGAGGGCGCTGCGAGGAGCCAGTCATTCAGGTACAGGAACACGTAAATGCCCTGGCAACGAAGAAAAGCCGCAACCACTGCTAAACACTTGAACAACCAGGGGGCCGACAAAAGGCCAAAGGGGAGTGCTCAGAATTGAAAATGGTTTTCCTGACAAGTAAAATGGAGGAAGTGGTGGTGGGCCGGGAGGATAGGGGTATGAAGCAATGGAGCTGCAAGCCGAACCTGGGATGGTGAGGGCGACCTCTCTACAAGTGGGTCTCCCCCCCCCCCGCATCAAAGAAGCAGAAAGTCCGCAATCGAGGTAGAGGTGCCGGCTCA
Source organism: Neoceratodus forsteri (assembly GCA_016271365.2). NCBI lineage: Eukaryota > Metazoa > Chordata > Ceratodontiformes > Ceratodontidae > Neoceratodus > Neoceratodus forsteri. Next base: position 63,841,269 of record JADMNL010000032.1, read on the forward strand.
TGGAGTGGAGCTTGGCAGACCTCCCTCACAACAGAAAAAAAATAAAGAAATTGTCCTCTGCCTGGAGAAGGAGTGTGCGACGAAGTGACCTTTTCCTGCTGCTGAAATTAAAACTGAACTTTGCCACAGTGCGTTCCTGTGCTGAGCAGGAGCAGTGCACCGGGGGAAAATCCTTTCTTCTGAAATGGAACTTTGGGCACGTAATTCAAAAGTTGGCAACTGCACCTGATTGGTCCCCTGACGATTTCACTACATGAATCCCATCAGGCTACAAAAAGCAGGAACGGAGCCCAGTGGCTCACAAAGCGACGGAGCTGCAAGCCGAATTTGGGGTGGTGAGGGTGATCTCCCCACAAGTGGGCGCCCCCCCCTGCATCAAATAAGCAGAAAGTCCACAATTGAGGTAGAGGTGCCGGCTCACTGAGTACAGCTTGGCAGACCTCCCTCGTTACAGAAAAAAATAAAGAAATTATCCCCTGCCTGGAGCAGGAGTGTGCAACGAAGAGACCTTTTCCTGCTGCTGAAATTAAAACTTAACTTTGCACAGTGTGCTCCTGCGCTGAGTGGGAGCAGTGCACTGGGGAGAAAAGTTTCCTCCCTCCCACCCCTGCTCTCTCCTCCCTGCTAAATGCCCAGAAGTCCCTCCCATTAGCACCAAAGGGCCCTCTATGATTGGGTGATCTTTCTGAAAATTCACTAGAGGCCAGCCCCACAATCTATGCAATTTTATCCTAGCGTACTCTGTGCTCCACGTTGTTTCCGTGACTGCATGTTACAAACTGACTGAACTAATTACAGAAGTGAATCTTTACTGTTGATTAGCCTAGCAACCAGATACTCCCATGCTGCTAATATCTGTTCTAATTGCCTATACAGTCCTAAAACAAAGAGGCCTGGCAAAGTACAGTTACTTAAGAACTTACCGTAACAGTAGATCTTCAAGAAAGGCCCTTGCAGTAGGTAATTACATATAGGACTGAAGCTGGCAGGCGTCAGGACCCCACGGAAAAAATTCTGGCTAGCAGTCTCTGGCGAGGGATCGCCCCCACGTCAGGTGACTGGCGTCAGGAGACTTCGGTATAAAGGGGCAGTCCCTCAAGCCCGCCTTCCCGTTCTTTCCCGCCAAAGGCCACAAAAGGCGAGACGAGAGAGAAGCGGATATTTCTTCACTGGAAAAAGGAGCAGAAAAGCTTAGGGGATGGAGGGGATGGGACAGAAGAGCCTCTCTACAAAGATCTACTGTTACAGTAAGTTCTTACGTAACTGTACTATCTTACTTCGAGAGGGCTCTTGCAGTAGGTAATTACATATAAGACTGAGTCCCAAGCAGTCTGGAACAAAGAGAAGCACATGGGAGGAGGAAACTACTCATAGGGGATCCTCTGGCTGAGAAGGACTTAAGAAAGAAGTCCTTGCAGAACAGCCAACCCGAAGCCGGCTCTCCAGCAAGAGGCAATGTCCAAACTGTAGTGTTTTGTAAGGTATGGACAGAAGTCCAAGTTGCGGCAGCGCAAATATCAGCCGCTGACACATTTCTGAAACAGGCAGCAGAGGCCGCGACACCCCTGGTGGAGTGACCCCTGACTGGACCTGGCAAGGTCTTATGATACTTGTCGTAGCAGAAAGTGATACAGTGAGCCAACCATTTGGACAAACATTGTTTGGAAACAGCATTGCCTTCTCTTTTGCTGGCAAAAGAAACAAATAGTTGGTCAGTCTTTCTGAGATCCTTCGTCCTGTTGGTGTAGTATCTCAGAATCCGGTGAACGTCCAGGGTATGTAAAAGATACTCCCCGTGATTGGAGTGCTGCGTGAAAAAGGCAGCCAGTTCAATGGACTGGTTCAACGTAGATTCCGCTACCACCCTAGGAAGAAACTTGGGATTGGTGCGCAGAGCCACACGTTCCGTATGGAAAATCAGATATGGAATTTTGCACATCAAGGCCTGAAGCTCAGAAATTCTTCGAGCGGAAGTAATGGCCACTAGGAAGAGAGCCTTCCACGAAAGGAACTTAAGTTCTGCTGAGGCTGCTGGCTCAAAGGGAGGCAGCGTAAGCTTCTCAAGAATGAAATTCAAATCCCAAGGAGAGACAGGAACCCGAATGGGGGGTCTCAAATGAAGAACCCCTCGTACAAAGGTCTTTGCGACCTCCTGCTGAGCGAAAGTTCTGTCCCCAAAGGGAACATGATAAGCAGCCAGAGCCGCCATGTGAACCTTCAAAGAGGAATGACTGAGACCCAGGTCGAAAAGATAACGCATGTAGTCCAGTAGCCGCCTGACGGGGCAGGAGAAAGGCTCCAAGTCTTTGGACGAAGCCCAAATAGAAAACTTTTTCCATTTCATGGCATAGATGAAGTGAGTGGACAGCTTCCTGGCCTCCACCAAGATCTCTGCCACTTGAGGGGAAACCCCAAAACGGGCTTGTGCTACGTCTGTAGGAGCCAAGCATGCAGCTGAAGGGACGGCCCGGATGGAACAGTGATCCCCGATCCTGGGTCAACAGAAGCCGTGAAAAAGGAAGAGGAATCGGAGGTTCCCTCTGAGTACTGTTGCAGAAGACAGAACCAAACTTGCCTGGGTCAGAAGGGAGCGATGAGAATCATACAGGCTCCTTCTGAGCTGAGCTTCTGCAGGATCCTCGGAATCAACGGAATTGGGGGAAAAGCATAGATGAATCTGCCCTTCCAGTTGAGAGACAGAGCGGCCTCCCAGAGCCGCCCACGCCCTGGAGCAAGCGAGCAAAAGGTGGGCAGTTTTGCATTTAGTGGTGATGCGAACAGGTCGACCTGAGGGGTTCCCCAACGTAGGAAGATGCCGTTTGCTATTTCCTGGTCCAATTCCCACTCGTGGTGGTGTGCCGAGGATCGACTCAAGTGATCTGCTAATGAATTCTCTACCCCCGGGATGTGGACCGCCGTAAGATGAAGGCTGTGAAGGATCGCCCATTCCCAGACCCGCATCGCTTCCCGACAAAGAGTGTAGGAACAAGCCCCCCCCCTTGGTTGAGGTACCAGACTACACTCATATTGTCGGTCTAGACAGCCAAGTGACCGGGAAGCAGAAAGGGGTGTAACGCTTGAAGAGCATACAATACCGCTCTGAGCTCAAGCATGTTGATGTGAAGAGTCTGCTTGAGTATGGACCACGAGCCCTGGGTGCGCTGGGATCTCAGATGAGCTCCCCAACCTTCGCCCGAGGCGTCCGTTGTTAGGGTTTAGGAGGGGGGAGGAAGGCAGAAGGGAACTCTCCGGCAAAGGTTCTCCCGAACCAACCACCAGTGCAAATCCCGAATCATCGGGGTTGAGACTAGCACCTCTTGGTCCAACCTGTCAACCAATTGATCCCAGAGACCAAAGAGTCCACTGAGAGATTCTCATGTGGAGCCGAGCGCGCGGAACTGTCATAATTGCAGCCGCCATGAGCCCCAGGAGGCAAAGGACCGACCTGGCGGGAATCTGCCTGTGAGAGGACAAGAAGCTTGCCTGAGCCTGGAGTGTGGCCACCCTGTCTGGGGGTAGAAAGGCCATACCGGTGGTCGTGTCCAGAATCGCCCCGATGAACTGGAGGCGTTGAGATGGGATCAAATGGGCTTTGGCCTGGTTGATGATAATACCCAGGCTGGTAAAGACCTGTCTGGTAAAGCAAAGGGAACGCAGGAGCTCTTCCCTGGACGGAGCCGCCAGGAGCCAATCGTCTAGGTACAGGAAAACCTGCACTCCCTGGGTACGCAGGTGGGCCACCACCACCGACAGACATTTGGTGAATACTCGGGGGGCCGAGGAAAGACCAAATGGAAGGGCTTTGAACTGGTAGTGGTGCCCCTGGAAAGCAAACTGGAGGTATTTGCAGTGGGAAGGGCAGATAAGGATATGCAGGTACGCATCCTGGATGTCCAGAGCACACAGCCACCGTCCCGGCTGAAGGAGAGGCAGGAGACTCTGTAGGGAGAGCATCCTAAACCTTTTGTACTCCATGAACAGATTTAGACAGCTGAGGTCCAGAATGGGCCTCACGTCTCCTGTCTTCTTGGGGACCAGGAAGAAATGGGAGTAGAAACCCGTCCCCCGAAGAGGGGAAGGGGAGAGACAGGTTCTATTGCCCCCTTCAACAGAAGGGAGATTTCTTCCTGAACCTTGAAAGATGTTCGGGGAGTAAGACGACTGGGGGGGGGGGGGTTCTGGGAGGTTTCTGAAGAAACTATGGTGTGGCCCTCTGCTATGAGCTGGAGGACCCAAGCGTCGGTAGTGATCCTCTCCCAACCCGGCAAATGAAGGGGGAATCTCCCACCTACCAGTTCCTCTGGATCGACCAGAGGCTGTGGGAGAGGGAGGGAGTCAGGAGATGTGGGGTAGCGCCACGGCTGGAGCTCCCACAGCCCATTTGGTGGGGGGTCTCGTGGCCAGAGGCCCGCGTTTGTTGGCCTGCTTTCCTTGTGGATTCGCCTTAGGGCCGCAAGGGCCGACGCCCGGCGAAGGAACACGCTGTGCTTGAGGGCTCTGTACATGGAGTCAACCTCTTGGGAGCAGTGCCCTTCTCTCTCTCAGTCCAGTAATGATGTCCTTGACATCACCACCGAACAACACCGAACCTCAGAAGGGGGCGTCCTGAATGGCGGACTGTACTTCCGAGGCCAAACCTGACACCCGAAGCCAGGCATGTCGCCGCAGACTCACAGCGAACGCCGAACTTTGTCCAGAAGCATCCACCGCATCATAAGTAGCGTGCAGCATGTGCCTACTAGCTGAACGTGTGGAGCGGACTAGGTCTGCCACTTCCTGTTTAGTCTGGGACTGAGGAAAAGTGTCCAACTTGGCTTCCACATCGCTAAGGATAGCCTTCTGGTAATCCCCCATGTGAGACACATAGTTCAAGGCTCTGATACCCAGTGTGGAAGAAGAAAAGACCTTCTTGCCATACTGGTCCAGAAGGTGGGATTCCTTATCAGGTGGGGACGAGCTCAGGTGTTTCGGATTAGCCGAACAGCCGTGGGTGGCACTGATCATGACCAAATCAGCCTTGGGGTGTGACGAAAGAAAGTCAATCCCCTCGGGAGCCTGATACAGCCTATCCGCCTTCTGAGGAAGGGGGGCTAAAGCAGACGGTTGTTTCCAGATAGTGGAGACGAGGTCGGCGTGACGCTCAATCCAGGGTGGAACTAACGTGGGAGCGACCTCGGACAAATCCAAATGGACAGCTAGCTTCTGCCTCTGTGGATCCGGCTCCAGAGATTTCCACTGATGAAGAGCCTGGATTTTTCTCAGCAACTCCGTAAATGAGGGATCCTCCGAAGGGGACTTCGGAGGAGTCCTGGGCCTGGACTTGTCAGGAGTGTGAGGCTCGTCCGGATCGCAGCTATTGGAGTCATCCGATGAGTCCAACGAAGAAGGAGACGAAGACCCCTCCCCACTCGGGGGAGAACAACGACCCCTAGGGGGCAAGGTCCCACCCCCAGCCTTAGACCCCGTAGCAATGTCTCTGGGGTTGGGGGGAGGGGTCTCTCGCCCCCGGCGATGGGGATCCGGGACTGGGTCCATCATCGGGAGGCAACTCTGCGCCTCCCTGGTGAGCTGAGCCTTGGCCTCAGCCCACCAAGAAGCCAGAGTCTCCCTCAGATCCACCGGCAGCTGAGGGGGGCAGTGGAGGAGGGGGAGACGGATACTAGGGGTATCAGTAGGGTGAGTATCCGTAGCCTGATGGCAGGAATCCCGGCGTCGGGTACTGTGGTGCCGGATACTGAGGAGCTGGATAAGACAGCGTCGGGTAAGACGGCGTAAGATCCGGCACCAGGGGCTCTACCGGACTAGAAGGTCCTGAAAGAGGCCCCGCAGGCAGGCCTGGAACAGGGGGCCCAGCGGGCATTGGGTCCGGCGTTGGCCGACGATGAGACCGGCATCTGAGGGTCCGACGTCAGGCCATCCGGACCTACGGGAGGAAGGCCTGACGGAGGCGCCGAAGAGTCCCCAGCGGTGTCCATGGAAGGGCTGGAGGGATCCTCTGGGTCCAGCTGGGGAGACGAAGGGGCCTCGGACAGCAGCGGCGGAGGCTGCGGGGAGCCAGCGGCGCCGGATGAGATCAGAGGATCCAGCATAGGCTCCTTCGCCGAGCGACCACCAGAAGGGTCGGCGATCGTCTGACCGGTGGGAACCGGGCAGGCGTCGGAGGAGCAGACGTCCGACTGATCAGACCCAGCACCCAAAGAAGCCGCGCAGGGGAGGCGACCTTGACGGGCGGCTTCACGACTGTGCGCTGCCCCGAAGGGTCGAGCGACTTAGCGGTCGGCTCCGGGTGGACGTCGAAGGAGCCGACGCCTGACTTACTGGAGAGGCTCGAACCAGAAGGCCGCGCAGGGGCGGCCTTACTGGGAGTGGATGCCTCCTTTGCCCTGGAGGTTCCCGACTGACCCGAGCGCGAACCAGCCGGGGGGAGCGATGCTGTCTCAGACACCACCAAGACGGCCATCGAGGAACGATCCCCCGGAGGGGACGTTACCTGAAGGGCAGCGACCCCAGCCGAAGTCGCCGCAGCAGCGGATGAGGAGTCCAGGTCCTTCTCCTTCTTAAGGCCCTCGGGAGAGGTGGAAGCCTGTCGGAGCTTTTTTAACTCCTTTTCCATGGAGGACATCTTCTTCTTTAGTATGTGAGCCTCCAGGGACTGCGGCCTTCTTTTGCGGGTGGCTGCGTTGAACTTCAGGCGGTGCTGAGAGGAACCCACGGGGTGGTCAGGGCCTAGGCAGATGAGGCACCGAGAATGGCCGTCCTTGTGCAGGAGTTGGGCGCCACACAAGCCGCACTTGTTCTTGTGCTCGCACGTGGTAGGGGACGACATACATGGCAGGTAAGAAAATCCTGACGAAAATAATCGAAATCGAAGAAAAGCCAACGGTATAACTACTGGCGACGACTGACTGATGAGCAGAGGAACTTAACCGTGAGGTGCTGTCGAAAGCAAACGGCGGGAAAGAACTGGAAGGCGGGCGTGAAGGACCGCCCCTTTATGCCATCTCCTGACGCCAGTCACCTGACGAAGGGGCGGTCCCTCGCCAGAGACTGCTAGCTAGAAATTTTTCCGTGGGGTCCTGACACCTGCCGGCTTCAGTCCCTTATGTAATTACCTACTGCAAGAGCCCTCTCTAAGTAAGATCTGTTACTTTTCTCCTTCTAGGTGGGTTGTACTGCTAGATGCCAGCTCAGGGACACTGCCTGAACTACTGTTAGAAGTGACCCCCCCTCCTCTAATAATAGGCGGGGTAATTATATTTCTGTGACTCTTTACTGTTGATTAGCCTAGCAACCTGACACTCCCATGCTGCTAAGATCTGTTACAACTGCCTATACAGTCCTAAAACAAAGAGGCCTGGCAACTTTTATTTTTTTCCTTCTAGGTGGGTTGTACTGCTATAAGCCAGCTCAGGAATACTGCCTGAACTACTGTTGGAAGTGACCCCCCACCCCAACCAATAACAGGCGGGGAAATTATATTCCTCCTGTTGGGCCTGCCCTCAGTGCTCCAGCCTAAACTACTCATAGAAGGGATCCCCTCTTCTAATATAGGTGGGGTAACTGTATCTCTCCTGTTGGACCAGCTCCTCAGTGCTACTGCCTGAACTATTGATAGAAGGGACCCCTTCCTCTAAAATAGGTTGGGTAATTGTATGTCTCCTGTTGGGCCTGCCCCCCAGGGCTACTAACTTTCTTTTGCATAAGTAAATATAGACTGCAATAACTGTTGGAGACAGGGATGGCTTAAGCAGAAGGCCAGTAAATCAGGCCAAAATATGTTTACAATTATTCTTGTATAGTGCACATTGCTAGCAGAATTTACCATAGGCTGAGAAAGTAATTGTGTATTCTCTACTGCCTGAGCACACTCCACTCCTGAATAACCCAGTGTTATAACATCTGCTACCCTAAACTGGACCAGGTGAGTGCCCCATCCGAGAGATAGCAGAGGTTATCTAGGGAAAAGACACAGGGCTCCACCGCTCTCCAAACATGTCGCCCGAGAGGCTTACCACAGCCAGCTACCCACCCTGTCTCGGACTAGGTAGAGTAAAAAAGCTCTGTACCCTACTCCCCAACAGAGGAGTGCTCCTGGCAACGCTCTACATACTGTCCCTCCTATGGGTGGACATGATTTTATGCCAAGGAGACCCAGACATCAGGGGACCTCTGGACTACGACACCCCTCCCATGGACCTACACCTCACCAAGTCCCACCCTAGCATGCAAACCCTACTGATAGCCCATGAGCTAGTAAGAAGGGGCGTATGCTACGAGTCACTCCACTTTCCAAGTAGGAGACTCAGAAGTAACCTAATCCCATCCGCCAACCCAAAGTTACTAGGCTTGCTGGCGGCACTGCTTCTCCTTGCAGGTGACATCCAACCTAACCCGGGCCCTCCTATGGACAATATCTTAATAACCTCCCCATAGAACCCACATTGGGTGTCCTCCAAGGGTCTGAAGATTGCACACATGAATGTCTGCAGCCTCAGACCAAAAATGCAAGAGGTACAAGCCTGGCTTGACCTCTACAAGCCAGATATTCTTGCCATATCAGAGACCTGGCTCAAGGCCCACATCCTCGCCCATGAGATCATGGCCCAAGGATACAACTCCTTCCGCAAGAACAGGGGGAGCAAAAGAGATGGTGGTGTGATAATCTATGCGAAGGACTGCCTAACAGTGTCAAACTTAACCCTGAAACAGAACTCCTCCCCAGAAAGTGAATCTATATTTATATGGGTTACCTTCGGCCAATCCAAACAATTCATTATAGGCTGTGTCTACAACCCCTCAAAAATGGCCCTCCAATCCCTTGAGGCTATCACCAGAACCACAACCAAAGACATCTCAATGGAGCTCCTCATTCTGGGGGACTTCAACCTAAATTGGGCCCATGATCCCACCAAAGTCCTCATGTCCCTGACACAAGACGCAAATCTGGCACAGGTTATCTCAGAACCCACCAGACTGAACTATAAGATGGGGAACCACACCATTCTGGACTGGGCTCTGGTGACAAACCCCGCCAACATCCAGAAAGCTGGACTAATGGCCGATGTCCTGAGTGACCACTCCCCAATATTCTGCATCTGGAGGAACAGGGTGTCTAAGGTCCAGCCCAGAATACTAACCACCTGTGACTACTCAAACTTCACGGCGGCAAAATACAATGACCACCTCAGCAACCTGGACTGGAGCCCTATCAGACTCCTCCCCTCCTTGGATGAGGCACTGGAATACTTCCACAACTCACTGACTAAGGCAGCCAACCTCCTTGCCCAGCTAAAAAGGCTCAGAGCAAAAGGCATCTGCTACAAGTGGATATCTCCAGCCCTTAAAGCCCTGATGATCAGCCGAGACAAGGCCTGGAAGAGATTTAAGAACTCCTCTCTCTCGGCCGACCTTGTGGCATACAAAGTCCTGCGAAACAAATGCAAGAGCACCACTAAACTGGCTAAAAGGGAGTACGTCACCAGTCTTCAAAAAAACAGCTTAGGCAGCCCGAAACTATTTTGGTCCCATATCAATGAGCTGATCAGAGGAACCACTAAGGCTGAACCAGGCCCCATGGAGGTCAACGGTAAGCAACTGAGCGATTACTCACAAATTACCACAGCCCTCAACCTCCACTTCACCAACCTCGATGCATACAAGTCCGAACTACTTCCTCCCACCATGGCACCAAACAAGGCTCAGCCCACAAACCTACCTCGACCACTATTTCACCCAAGACTGGTCAGCACTAAAGTGGTACAGACTCTCCTGAAGGCCCTGAAAACCAAGGTCCCAGGAGGACCTGATGGAATGAATCCCAGGCTTCTCAAGAATGGAGCCCAATCCCTCTCCAGGCCCTTGACATGGCTCATAAACAGATCCCTACTGGAAGGAACCATTCCACACCAGTGGAAACATGCAAACGTGGTTCCCATCCATAAGGGAGGCACCAGGGATCACACGTGCAACTACAGGCCAATCTCCCTGCTCTGCTTGCTTGCTAAACTGCAGGAAAGGCTCATATACAGCCAACTACGAGACTACCTGGAGTCTCACCAACTACTAGCCCTCTCTCAGCACGGATTTCGAGCTAACCATGGGACAGACACTGCCCTCACGAACCTCACAACAGACGTACTCAGAGCCATGGACAAGGGAACCCCCTCCAGAGCGGTATTTATTGACCTTTCCAAGGCCTTTGACCTTGTCAACCACAACCTCCTGCTAGTCAAGCTGAATAATATAGGCCTAGACACACTGGCTCTCAAGTGGTTCGAGAGCTATTTATCTGGCCACACCCAGAGAGTCATTTGGAAGGGAGCGCTATCAAACCCGCTACCCCTAAAAGAGGGAGTACCTCAGGGCTCAATCCTTGGTCCCCTGCTATTCTCTCTGTTCACGAATGACCTAAACCTCCACTGCGGGGGTAGCTCAGTCATACAATTCGTGGATGACACTGTCATTTACCGCTCCTCCGACAACCTGAAGGATTGGGGCCCTTTACTTTAAGAGGACCTAACGTCACTGGAGGACTGCCTAAAAATGAACAGAATGGTCTTGAACACAGGCAAAACAAAAGCCATGTTGTTCGGGCCCAGATCCCTAGGGCAAGACAGGACCAACTCCCTACAGCTTAACTCACTTGCAGGGACCAGCACTGAAGTGGTGGCCTCCCTAAAATACTTAGGGCTCACACTTGACCAAGGTCTCACCTACAAGAACCATGTGGAACAGGTGACCAAGACCATCCATGGGAAACTAGGCATCCTGTATTGGATTAAGGACCAGATTATACCAGAAGCTAGGATCGCCACTGCCTCCAGTGTCTTGCTCCCCACACTGACCTACGCTGCCCCGGTAATACAGGGTATGGCCAAGCAGAAGGTCCACCGGCTGCAGATCCTATATAAAAAGGTAGCATGGTTCACTACCCAGGATCACTCCAGAAGCCACCACTGTGATACCTTAGCCAAACTACAGTGGCCTTCTTTTGAAGCACGCCTCCAATACCCCCTCCTTTGCCTAGCATGTAAACTACTCAGCCTGGTGGCTCTGCCAAGCCTCACAGCTACCACTGCCTCCAAGCACAACCCTCGGACCCATAGGACCTCAGGGTGGACTCTGCTAGAAACCCCCAGGGTCAGGACCTCCGCGGGTGGCAGGTCATTCTCCTTCACACCCCCCTATTTGTGGAACAAACTTCCACCAGTGGTACAGGAAGCCGCCTCTCTCATGAGCGTCTGTACCAGGCTCAAGGCACACCTGCTTGAGACCAGTACTTGCCGATGTCAGGTCACCTGACATCCCCCCCCCCGCCACCAACTTATGCTAACCACCTTACTCGTACAACCAGGCACAGAACTGTCCTTTATCTCGGTAACTCACCAATGCCCAAGGGTCATGCCATACAATTATAGATGGAATATCATTATTGCTCTGCATCTATGACAAAAACTGTATGTATGTACTCTGTAACCTTCTCACTGCCTGAATTGTTCCATGTAATGTCTCTCCAGGTCGCCCTGAAAAAGGGACCTTCAGGGCTCAGTGGGCCTACCTGGTCATCAAAATTTAATAATAATAATAATAATGTCCAGGAGCACAGCCAAGAATTTGTTTGGAGCAGGGGAAGAAGTCCCTGAAGGGTCAGCATGCAAAACCTCTTGTACTCGACGAAGAGGTTGAGCATGCTGAGGTCCAGGATCGGTCTCAGATCACCCGTCTTCTTTGGAACTAGGAAGAAGTCGGAGTAAAATCCCCTTCCTAGCTGGTTTTGATGGACGGGTTCTATTGCCACTTTTAACAGGAGGACCTGAATCTCCTCAAAGACTATGGGAATCTGATCCCTTGGATAAAAAGACCGTCCCGGAGGATGAGGGGCAGGAATCTCTGTAAACTCTATTGAGTGACCTCTCGCTGGATGAGTTGCAACATCCATGAATCTGCAGTGATGAACCTCCACCCCTCCAGGTGAAGACCGAATCTCCCTCCTACCGGTTCCTCCTTGACTGCTGGAGGTAGCGGGAGAGAGGAGTCAGGGCGCCGAGGGGAGCTTTAGCCCCGGAGGCCGGCTTAGGGAAGTTGGCCTGTGGGGTTTGGCATCACGAACCAGGGGCCCGTCGCTTGCATTGACGTTTACCCTAGTTCTTATTCCATCTCCTTTGGCGGCGAAAAGGCTGCTTCTTGTGCCCCGTCTGGTACATGGAGCGTACATCCCAAATGGGAGCATCCATTCTCTTGCAGCCCGGTAATTATATCTTTGGCGTCACTGCCAAAAAGGACAGAACCCCTAAAAGGGGCGTCCAGGAGGGAGGACTGGACATCTTGTGTCAAACCTGCAATCCTAAGCCAAGAAAGGAGACGGATGCAGATCTCCGTGGCTGCCACCCTAGCTACTGAGTCACATGTTGCATGCAAAGCATGACGACAAGTAGACTTGCCCATTCTGACCTTGTCCAGTTACTTGTTTCAGAGCGACTCATCCTGGACCTCCTGAAGGTCCCTCTCCAATTCAGAGAGAGAGGCTTTCTGGAATGCCACCATGTGTTAAACATAATTGAGGGACTGGATGGCGCAGGAGGACAAGGAATAAACCTTCTGGCCAAACTGATCCAACTGCCTAGAGTCCTTGTTGGGAGGCGAGGAACTCAAATGCTTTGGTTGAGCTGACCAGTCATGGGGGGCAGTAATCACCATAGAGTCAGCTTTAGGATGTGCAGTAAGATGTGGAATCCCTTCCGGGGGATAGTAGGTATGATCTGCCTTTCTGGAGACAGCAGGAATGGATGACAGCTGCTGCCAGATAGTAGTCACAACATCCTCGTGAGGACCCATCGGGGACGGGGGGGATCTGTGGTGGCTAGATCTAAATGTTCCACCAGTCTCTTATGCTGGGAGATCCACTTCTTTGGAAGGTTGAACTCCTGCTGCCTGAATAGTGCGCAAAAGGTCCCCAAGGACGAATCCTCTGGAGGAGATTTTGGGGACTCCTCGGGTGGTACCTCGACTGGGGACTAAGCGTCCAAAGGGTCGGAGTCAGAGTCCGTGTCGGAAGGCTCAGAACCACTGGGGATGGGAGGGTCTACCCCAGAGGGGCCTACTGGTAGAGCACCCGCTGCACGTCCGGAGGGTGTCAGTGGGGAAGGGGCCCTAGGTAGGGGGATGTCCCCCACAGACTGCCTTAGCTCCATGATGAGCTGGGTCCTGGCATCCTGAATCAGATGAGGAAAAAAGTTATAATACGAATAAAAGCTTCGACTGACACACGGGCGTTAGATCGTTGTTCTAACTCGTGAGCCGAACAAACTGAGGCGACGGCAGGAAAGAACAGGAGGGCAGGAGCGGCACCGCCCCCTTTTATAGTCGGGCTGACGTCTTGTCACCTGACGTCGGGGGCGGTCCCCGCTGATGATTGCTATCTACAATTTACCGCGAGACAGGCAGGTAAATGAAAACAGTTTGAACTGTAAATATACTATTCAAATTGTAGTTTACAGTTCGAACTGTTTTCATTTACCTGCCTGTCTTGCAGCTATCACAAATACAGATATGATTACTCTGGCTCAAAAACTATACATGGGTGGGAGCGCAGGGCCCAGAGGGTAAATAAGGCTACAATTACACTACCTCAAAAAGTAAGGAAATTAACTGCAAAAAACTATGTTACTGCATCAGTAATTGTTGAAGATACAGCAACAAATGTAGGGACATATGACGTTGGGGCTTCCAACCCTAAAACACTTGCCCCACCCCTGAAGCGAATGAGGGGTGGAGTCTTCTTTGGGGGTTGTCAATCCTAACGCTCACCCCATTGTATGCACTCATAAAACATACCCACCTACCTCCACCACATCCTTGCTTTTCTGTTAGCGCAATGAGGTGGATGTTACGGTTGACAACTCCAAGGAAGACTCCAGCCCGCATTCGCTTCATGGGCGGGGCAGGTGTTTTAACGTTGGAAACCCTACCATCATATTTCCCTATGTTTGTCGCTTTATCTTCAACCCTAACTGATGCATTAATGTAGTTTTCTGCAATATATATATATATATATGTGTGTGTGTGTGTGTGTGTGTGTGTGTGTATCTCAACTGCTAGTTGACTTGATGAAAAGACTGTGCTGAGGGATCACTAAGAGACTGACTTCCACTCTGTGCAGGAGGTTTACTGGAAGGCACGCCATCTCCAGATGGGGTAGCTGAGTATTCCCTTGTGGTAAACCCAGGAACATCAGTGACATTACCTGAAATGTAGACACAGCTGCTTGTCTAGCCATCCCACAGAGGAAGGTACAGCTATGGTGGTTGGCTTGGTGAAGACAGAGAAGTCAGGAAAAGGGAAATCCAACATGTAGATGATAGGATGTGGGAAAACCTGCTCTATGTTGTAACAGAGAGACTAGATATCTTATGTACCTGCTATGACGTGAACCCAACCTATCCATCACAGGGTAGCTTTGTAGGGGGCACTGGCCACTACTTCCCCATCCCTGCCTCTTTTTGTCCTCTGCCCATAGAACTTGGCCAGGGGGTACCCGGCTTGGTATTACCCCTGCTGGGGCTAAAGAAGTTGCTGTCACTGAATAGACTGAAACTGAAAGGCCTCCTTTTTGGGTTTCTGTGCCTTCTGGCCCTTCTGGGACAAAGCCACAGAGTACAGGGTGGCACCGAACTTCTCGATCCTGGTGAGATGTCCTTTCACTCCGGGCCAAAGAGGTCAGTGCTCAGGGAAAAGACATTGGTCACCTGGTGCTGGGTGTCTACCATGAAGGTGGACAGTCTCAGCCAGGCCCTGTGATGCATCGCGACAGTCACTGCCACTACTCGAGGGCAGAAGTCACCCATGTCCAAGGCCATCTATAGATGGTGTTTAGTCAGCACTTGACCCTGGTCTCTGACCAACTTCACTTACAGCTGCTAATCAACAGGGAAGTAAGGGAGGACATCATCCAGCACTCCTAGCAGGGAGTGACCAAAGTTAACCATCATAACTGTGTAACTCATCAGATGGAGACCAAAACAGGGAAACACTTTCTTGGCGTGTGGTCAAAATCATTGGCTGAGGGATGGTCTGAGAACCCCAAAAGGGATGAGAGTGCATATTTGCGGACCGTACTGGTGAAAGATTCTGGGCAGGATGCTGCCAAGGCTCCAGGACAAGTCCCAATATGGCATCAGCCATGGAAAAGGCAACCCCTGGGGATTCACCCATATCCAGGATATCTGTCAAAGGGTACTTAGCCTTTTACAGAACAGTAGCATTCATGGACTTCGATATGAGTTGCATGAGAACCCCAAATGACACTGACCCATGGTCGGTATTCAAGTTGAGAGATGCTCAGTTGAAGGTATACGCCCTCAAGGACTGTACGGATAAGCCACCCAAGTTGTCCAAGGACTTTTCAAAAACAGCCCTGGACCATTTGCCACTATTGACCATCCAAGTATTGTCCATCTGGGTAATTTCCACCAACAGCCATCCTGGCAAGCTGGCTGCAGCACGGGAGCCCTTTGCTGGTGCTCTCACCAAGGGCTATGGTGGAGCTGGCTCCACCCACAAGGGTGGTGAGGCAGATGCTAGACACATCTGCCAAGGGTGTACCGACGTGGGAATGACTTGCGTCTGCCAGCCGATTACAGGTGTCAGGGGTAGAGCCCTACCCCGCAATGGTCCATTGCTGCCAGAGGAGTTCCTCGTAGTGCGGCCACATCCTGCAGTGGTGCCTCTCCTCACCCAAGGACATTAGGGAACATCGATGGTGTTGCCTTCTGGTCGACCGGGATCAAGAGCGCAGATGATGCCTAGACTAAGAGCTTGACCTTGATCCCGACCATCAACCTGAGGGCCAACACTGGGAACAAGCAATTGAAGGGTCAGTATAAAGAACATGCCAAGGTGCATGGTGGAGCACTGGCTTTGGCTGCATGACCAGCGGTGGTGGCTGGTTCCGAATGCAGCTGGTCAGGAATGCTGAATGGTCTACATCCTCCTGAAAGAGGATGGGGAAGAGCGGGGTCTGGGAAATTAACTCCTTGTCAATCCCCTCTGACAGTGTAACAGGTCAAGGGGGTTGAAAAAGATCTGAATTGTTTGATTGGCTGGTGTCAAGGTCAACAGCCTGACAGGGGCACCATGGAGCTATCAACCTGGCCCTCAACCACAGAAAGCTCGACCAGATTCCAGCACCTGACACACTTCGGGAGGCTGGACCTCGAACTCTCTCAGTCCCACTACAGGTGCAGGCGCACCTGTGTTTCTTACCATGGTGGGCAGGGCTCTCCCTGAAGACCTGGAGGGCCTGACACATCTCCCAGAACTTTCCAGTGAAGGATGCTCTGATGCTGACCCTAGCTGGAAGCAGTGCTGACACCAACGAGGTACCCACTATGGCAGCAGCCCACTGCCTGTTACATGGCCACAAGCTGAGCAGCTGACACTGCCACAGTGGAGGCCTTCTTGAGGCCTTCCGGCTGGCGCTTCGGATCCTTGTAGGATGGCCAAGAAAAAGCTGGGCCACACTATTTTCCAAGAAAGAAGGAAGCATCATCTGACACAGGCCACAGGCAGAAATGTCATGCACTGCCCCTAAACAGTAGAGGCAGGATGCACATGAGTCAGTCTGTGACATCTTTTGTCAACACAAGACTCAAACCCTGAAGCCAGGAGCTGGCTTCGCTTCCTCTTATTCCACCTTTCATCGATGAGGCTGAAGCCAGAACAAGGGAGAGGAGAAGCAATTGAGGAAAACTTTGATATATCAAAGAAAGAAGTAGAAATCACCAATGACCCGATGGCAAGCGGGGCTCTCCCGAACAGAAGGGCCAAAAAGGGGAGGCCCAGACTGCAGCATCCTCAGCGGCTGTCCCCAGGCAAGCCACCAGCCCAGGATCCCATTGCTCAGTTAAGCGGGGCTCTCCCGAACTGAAGAGCCAAAGAGCGGAGGCCTGGACCATCTGTATCTTCAGCGGCCATCCCCCAGCAAGCCTGCAGCCCAGGATCCTATCGCTCAGGCAAGTGGGGCTCTCCTGAACCGAAGGGCCGAAAAATGGAGGTCCTGACCGCCCGCATCCTCAGCAGCCATCCCCCAGCAAGCCAACAGCCCAGGACCCCATCACTCAGGTATGGCTCCGCTCTGCAGAATCCCCGCTGGGCTTGAAATAGCCACCAGCACTGCTCAATGGCTGCAGCTCTGAGGGTTAGCCTTCTAATTGGCTCAGTGCTAAGTCTGGACTGAAAGACTCTTTGCCGGCGCTCCTTGCTACCGAAGCTCCTCTGTTTAGCTAGTATTTTCTATTTTCTGATTATGGGAAACCTTTCTGCTAGAGTTTAAGTGTTTAACAACGTTCTGCATTGAGACTCTTCAGCTGAATGCTAATGTGCATTTTTTTGCTACTGCTGTGAAACTGATTGCACTGTGTTTCTTGGGGATTTGAGTTTTTTTTGTGGTTAAATCTCTCTGCTTCCCCTGTTTGTTTGGACCACCACTGTGACCTCAGACTTTGGGAATCCTGCACTACCCTGAATTCCCACTGCCTCGAATCACTCGCTCCCCCACCTTAGCTGCATTCATCTCAGCTCTGATAAATCTTTCCCCCCACCCCCATTTCAGGCCGCAGGCACCTCTCGCCTAACAGCTCTCACTCTGCCATTGTTTCCTACTACGAATATTCCCCCTGCCCACCGATTTTCACCTTTTTAATCCTACTCTCTCCTTGCTCTTCTCCCCCTAGGCAAGCGGGGCTCTCCCAAACCGAAAGGCTGAAAAGTGGAGGCCCAGACCGCCCACATCCTCAGCGGCCATCCCCCAGCAAGCCAGCAGTCCAGCATCCCATCACTCAGGTACGGCTCCACTCTGCAGAAGCCCCGCTGGTCTAGAAATAGCTGCCAGCATTGCTCATTGGCTGCAGCTCCGAGGGTTAGCACTCTTATTGGCTCAGTGCTGAGTCTGGACTGAAAGGCTTTTTGCCGGCCCTCCTCGCTACCGAAGCTCCTCTATGTAGCTAGTATTTTCTCCGGCCCCGCCCCCGGTCTCTATTAAATACAAGAGGGCCATGCCCATGACTGCATCTCCCTCCCACCTTCAGCTCTTAAACCGCCTATGGACCCTTAAAGCTGCTCACACTAAATTTTTCACGCTTAACCTACCAACTACAGAAATTTAACCTCCCAGCCACAATTTTGTCAGTAGAGTGGCCAGATGTAGCAGGTATAGCTAACTAAAAGTCACTATATCATGGGATGTTCTCACCTCCTTCTCCTCGCTACCTTTCTTGGCACAGCTGGGACCCTATACCCAACTGGATCACAACTACCTCCCTCTGATTCACTACTGGGTACCAATTGGTTGTCAATCGTATCCATGGCCACTGCCTCCAGTGGAAGTGAAAGCGTTTCACTTTTCCACACCACCCTAACAAGGCCTTCACCTTGCCTACCTTGAATATAGGGGTCTTAACAGTAAGTTTCTCCTTATACTTAACACTGGTGAACAGACACCTCTCCCACCTGAAGCCACGGCAGCAGAAGGTACAAGGTAAATTGAACATTATCGTCTTTGCCAGAAAGGTAATCTTTATGCTTCTGCTACTCTCTGGCAATATACACTTAAACCCAGGCCCACCAACCACGACAGGATTGGGTGTTCAAAAGGCGAATGGCCTAAAAATTGCTTCACTGAATATCTGCAGCTTAACTGTGAAATTTCACCAGCTCCAGGCCTGGATGGTCCTCCATGCCCCTGACATCCTCTGCCTCATGGAGACCTGGCTGTCTAGCAGGATTAAAGAAAGTGAAGTGCCTCTCAAAGACTTCCAAGCATTTAGGCTCGACAGAATAGGCAAGAGAGGTGGAGGCTGCCTCATTTATGCCAGGGACTAGCTGCATTGCTCCATTCTCCCTGTCACCAAAATGGCAGAGGATCACGAGCTACTAGCGATCAAAGTACAACTTGGCCATAATGGCAAGACTCTTACCCTTGCCATGACCTACCTGTCCCCCAAAAAAGCCAAGGAAGGCCTTCTTACACTTATGGAAGCAGTCAACACATTCCCTAAGGGATCAGAACATATCATCATTGGAGACTTTAATATCAACTGGGGTTGCAAGGATGCAGCCCCTTTCAGAGACCTGATCGCTGCCGCCAACCTAGCACAACTGGTAAACAGCTCCACCAGGCAGAAAGTACAGTTACGTAAAAACTTACCATAAAGTACAGTTACATAAGAACTTACCGTAACAGTAGATCTTCGAGAGAGGCTCTTGCAGTAGGTAATTACATATAGGACTGAAGCCGGCAAGCGTCAGGACCCCACGGAAAAATATCTAGCTAGCAGTCTCTGGTGGGGGACCGCCCCACGTCAGGTGACCTGCATCATGCGACGTCAGTATAAAGGGGTGGCCCCACGCCCGCCTTCCAGTTCTTTCCTACCAAAGGCGAGACGAGAGAGAAGCGGAGATCCCCCCCGCCCCCGGAAAAGAGCTCAAAAAGCTAAGGGGGATGGAGGATGGGAAGGTATTACCTACTGCAAGAGCCCCTCTCAAAGATCTACTGTTACGGTAAGTTCTTACGTAACTGTACTACCTTATTTCGAAGGGGCTTTTGCAGTAGGTAATTACATATAGGACTGAGTCCCAAGCAGTCTGGAACAAAGAGAAGCTCACAGAGGAAGAAACTACTCATACACAGATCCTCGGGCTGTGAAGGTCTTAGGAAAGGAAACCTTGCACAACAGCCAACCCGAAGCCAGCTCTACGGCGAGAGGCAATGTCCAAACTGTAATGTTTCATAAAGGTATGGACAGAAGTCCAAGTTGCGGCTGCACAAATGTCAGCCGCCGACACATTCTTGAAACAAGCGGCAGAGGCAGCCACACCCCTAGTGGAGTGACCTCTGACCTGACCTGGCAAGGTCTTGTGATTCTTGTCATAACAGAAAGTGATGCAACGACATTCGCACAGAGTACTCTCGGTAGACCAAATGGGCTTAGTATCCTAATCTGCCTTTTTCTCCTCTGGGGCATGAACGAAGTCTCTCTGATGCTGTGCTGCGAGTGTCTTAAACCCCCCCCCCAGCCACTGACTTTAGTCTCTCCAACCTCATGATTGCAGACTTATGACCTAAACCCTCTTGGGAACACCTTCTCCTAAACAAAGGCTGCACTTATCGATTTCTGTCTTCCCTCAAAGATAAGTGGAGGGTTTGCAGGAGTGCCCTAGACCTAGACCTCCTCAGCTCACCACTTATGTTCCTAGCATCACTCCTGATTATACTTTCTGGTGATATTGAACTGAATCCAGGCCCCCCCTGCAGTGGGGCTCCCCTGAAAGTGATAACTAAGCAAACTAAAGGACTACTTTTATAGCATATGAACATCCAGCCTACTGAATCACCTGCCTGAAGTGGAAGCTTGGCTTAAACTATACGATCCCGACATACTGTGCCTATCGGAGACCTGGCTGAAACCTAGAACCCCAGATACCATGTGCAATATACCTGGCTACTCATTTATTCGTCAGGACAGACCAGGGTCAAAGAGGGGTGGAGGTGTTGCCCTCTACCATAAGTCTTACCTGGACATCGGTATAATCTCAAACCCCCCAACTTCGTGTGAATCAATGCATACGCTTCTGTCACTTGGTTCTAAAAAACTCCATATAATCTGTATTTACAATCCACCCTCAGGAGGAGTAAGCGGGCTCCAGGAAGCTCTCCAGCTAACTCTAAAATCCATCAATAATAATGAAGCTGTCATCCTTGGTGACGTTAACCTGAACTGGCTGGGTCCATCTCACAATACCCTGGCTTCACTTGTGCAAGGCTTAAATTTTCACCAGCAAATCATGGAAAACACCAGATTGTCAACACCAAAGTCTGGCACACTTATTGACTGGATCCTGACAAACAGACCTGAACATATGACTAGCTCTGGGATCTTGGCTGATTCCATCACTGACCACCGCCTATCTACTGTCAATGGCGCGCTGGTCAGCCCCCATGGCTGATCACTTTTACGAACTTTGCAAACTTGGATGAAAATTCCTTCCTCCTGGATATATCTAACATTGACTGGTCAGGCATATACCTTGGTGAATGTAGAAGATGCCCTAAATGCATTTCTACAGCAGTTTCCCCTGTGCAAAACAAGCATGCTCCAAAAGCCACGCGAAGAGTCAGGGGAAAACAAACCAGATGGCTCCATAAAGATCTCCTACAACAACTTCGATGCAGGGACAAACTCTGGAAAATCTTCAAAAGCTCTGGGTTACCTCAGGACTACTCTATATACAGACAGCAAAGGAATTCCTGCAGAAAGAACATAAGGCTTGCTAAAAGCCTGTACTACCAGAACTTGCTAAAAAACTCAGCCCATGACCCCCGTAAATTCTGGGGGCACATAAAAACCTTCCTGGGGACACCTCAATCAGTTACCCACTCTGATATGGTTATAAGTGGCTCCCATTGTAACAACCCCATTACAATAGCAAATGCTTTTAACAATATGTTCTCTGACCTCTCATCCTATACCAGTGCACTGCCATCAGCAACTCCCACTTCTGGCAATGTGCCTCCTTCTGACTCTTCCTCCCACACCAGCAACCCTGACTCTGCCTCTCACATCAGTAACCTTAAACCTTACCCCCTCTACTTCAAAGCTATTACGAGCACTCAGGTTCTGAACCTTCTAAAGAAAATATCGGAATATACCAGTCCTGGCTCTGACCAACTCGAACCTCGCCTGTTAAAACTAGCTACGATTTTATCTCTAAACCACTAGCAAGAATTTTCACTTTGTCCTTACCAGTGGCATAGTCCCAGACCTTTGGAAATGGCCAGGATCTCGCCAATCTACAAAAGGGAAAAAACGACATCTCCAATTATAGGCCTATTGCAATACTATCCCTCTCAGCAAAATCCTTGAAAAACTGGTTGCCACACAGATCCAGGGATTCCTTGATACTACTAAGCAGCTCAATGATGCACAGCATGGTTTCCGGAAAAACCACAGCACTACGACGGCTCTAGCTAAGTTCACCACAGACATCCTCTCTGACATGGATCAAGGAAGGCTTACAGGGGCTGTCTTTATTTACCTTACCAAGGCGTTTGACCTTGTGGACCACCCCCTGCTCCTGTCCACCCTCTGGAAAATAGGCTGCTCCTCTCCTGTACTAAACTGGTTTAGGAGCTACCTGACAAACAGGTCTCAGGCTGTTAAGTTCAATTCAGCCATTTCCTCCGTAGTGAAAAGCAGAACACTGGGTTCTCAAGGCTCTATTCTGGGTCTCTTCTATTCACACTATTTATTAACAACCTCCCAGATGAAATACCTGCCTGCTCTCGCTTCTATGCAGATGACCTGGTCATCTATGCCAGCTCACAATGTTGACCACATTAACTTTTCACTAAACAGAGCCTACACCAGCGTCCAGAAATGGTTAAACTCCCACCGCCTTATTCTTAATTCCACAAGACAAATGCCATGTTACTAGGCACTACACAAAAGCTTCGATCGTGTACCACCCTCTGAATGTCCTAGAATCTAAATGAAATCCTCTACAGGTGGTTACCTCCTTCCGTTACCTGGGCATTCTACTGGACCAATCTCTTGATTTAAATCTACATCCAAACCACTTGCAAAAATGTTAATTGCAAGCTGGGAGCAGCCTACAGAACGAGCTATATGCTTACATCTTCTGCTAAACTAGCCATAGCAAGGGGGATCCTACTACCCACGCTTACCTATTGTGCGCCTATACTTACTTCTGCCCACAAATCTGCTCTGCAAAAATGGGATGTAACCTACAATAATATATGTCAGTACGCTGCTAAAGCTCCACGACTTTCATCACTGCCAGCTATACACTGACCTTGGGTGGCTCCCCCGCCACCAGGAGCTACTACCTGGACTGTCTAAATGACTCTGTTCTCAGACAAAGACAGCCTGCAGCACTTGCTAAATTACTTATTCCTTCAATTCTAACCATGAACTAAGATCTGCAGACAAAGCCTTTCTGGATGTTCCCGCTGTCATACCAAAAAGGAACTGGCTCCTTCCAATATGCAGCCCCTAAGTTGTGGAACCAACTTCCTCTGGACCTCAGACAAGCACCCTCGCACCCTGCCTTCAAGGTGGCTGAGACTTCACCTGGCCACCTTGACCAATGCACCTGTTTTGACCCTACCTGATCTTCACATCCCCCGTTTCTACTCCCTCCTTCCCCTTGCTACCTGTTCTCCTCACTTCTCTCCTCCCCCTCCTCCTAAGACTTACCCCTCTCCTTAAAGTTCCCCTATCTTTTTGTCCATTTGATACAATTGCACTAGATAGAAATGAATGATCGCCTGTTTTAGCTGTTATGTGTTATTCTCTCACTATCATTTTTTTTTTTTCTTTCTTCCCTCCTCCCGCTACCTGGGCACTGTCTAAATAGACTGCAGCCAGAAGTTGGTACTGTTAGGTACACTTCCCCTTCCCCAATTTCCCCTACTCTTTACCTCCGAACAGCCACGACCAGGGACTGTTACCGACTCGTTTGCCCAGTCTCGGTACCGCTGAGCTTGGCTGCACCTACCCTCCTACCATCATAAAGCCGTGAATGCGCCTGTGATTTTCTCCTCGCCCACTGCCCCTCTCTCGCATGCCCAATAGTGGGAGCATGAACCTGGCGTCCCCCTAGCCTACCGCCGCAAAAGCCGCTGGTATATCTCTTATATTCCATGGGCTGCCAGCTGCTGCTTGCCAGTTTATATCTCTCATATTCTACGGGCTGCCTGCTGCTGCTCGCCAGTTTACGGCTCCTTACTACCCAACTTAGCCGTCTTACTCGCTGCTGGGTGTCTTAATTATCTCCCCCGATATGGCTCACCCTCCCTCCTCCATACTACGTTTCTGGCTGTCCACCCCCACCTCATTCTCCATGGCCGGCACCCTTCCCTGCCACTCCTCACCATCTGGCCCAGTGGGGGAACCACAAACCCGGCTAATATCTAGTTCTTTTTCCGGTAAAGCCGCAAGTGTTCCCCTACGGCTCTCAGACTCCCTGATCCTGACCCTTTACTAGTACCAACACCCCCCTGTAACCTCCTTGTACTGTACTGTTTGCTCATTGCCTAGACTAGCCTACATCATGTTAGCCTAGCTGAAATTGCCTCTGTATATATCATGAATGTGCTCTGTACTGATTGCCTAACTTGTAATGTTTGCTTCCTTGTGTTATCTTGTATTGTACTCTCCCGGGTTGTGCCTGAAAATAGTCACCTGCTGGCTAGTGCACCTACCCGGTAAACAAAAGCTAAATAAATAAAAAATAAAACGAGCCAACCATTTAGAAAGGCACTGCTTGGAGACAGCGTTGCCCTCTCTCTTGCAAGCAAAAGAGACAAACAGTTGATCAGTCTTTCTGAGATCCTTAGTCCTGTTGGTGTAGTATCTCAGAATCTGGTGAACATCCAGAGTATGCAAGAGGCACTCCCCTTGATTGAAATGTTGCGTAAAGAACGCAGGCAGTTCAGACTGATTCAGCATAGATTCCACTACCACCTTAGGGAGAAACTTAGGATTGGTACGCAGAGCCACTCGTTCCTTGTGGAAAATCAAGTACAGGATTTTGCACATTAAGGCCTGAAGCTCGGAGATTCGTCGAGTGGAGGTAATGGCCACCAGGAAGAGAGCTTTCCAGGAAAGGAACTTAAGGTCAGCAGACACTGCAAGCTCAAAGGGAGGCAGGGTAAGCTTCTCGAGAATGAAACTCAAGTCCCAAGGAGGGGCAGGTGCTCAAATGAGGGGGTCTGAAGTAGAGGACCCCTCTAAGGAAAGTCTTAGCGACTCCCAGCTGCTCAAAAGATCTGTCCCCAAAGGGAACATGGTAAGCGGAAATAGCCGCCATGTGAACCTTCAAGGAGGAGTGACTGAAACCCAGGTCGAAGAGGTCACGCATGTAATCCAGGAGCCTCCCAACAGAGCACGAGAATGGCTCGAAAGCTCTGGAAGAGGCCCAAATAGAGAAACTTTTCCATTTCATGGCATAAGTGGAACGAGTGGAGGGCTTTCTGGCCTCCACTATTATCTCTGCCACCTGCGATGAAACCCCAAACTGGGTTTTGAATCACATCTGCAGGAGCCACGCATGCAGCTGAAGGGATCTGAGACCTGGATGGACCAGGGTCCCCTGATCCTGGGTCAACAAGATTTGCGACAGAGGAGGAGGAGGTTCCTCTGAGTACTGTTGCAGAAAACAGAACCAAACTTGCCTGGGCCAGAACGAAGCATTGAGAATCATGCATGCTCCCTCTGAACAGAGTTTGTGTAGGACCCTCAGAATCAACGGGATCAGGGGGAAAGCATAGACGAATCTGCCCTTCCAGTTTAGAGACAGAGTGTCTCTCCAAAAAAATCCGCACCCTGGAGTGAGCGAGCAGAAGACGGGAAGTTTTGTGTTGAGAGGAGAGGCAAACAGGTCTACCTGAGGGGTTCCCCAGCGTAGGAAGACATCTTCTACTACCCCCTGATCCAGTTCCCATTCGTGCGCATGCGCGGACGACCAGCTGAGGTGGTCTGCCAAAGTGTTCTCGACCCCCGGAACATGAACTGCCGTGAGGTGAAGGTTGTGAAGTGTCGTCCATTCCGAAACCCGCATCGCTTCCCTGCAAAGAGGGTAGGAATGAGTTCCTCCCTGTTTGTTGGTGTTCTAGACTATGCACATGTTGTCGGTCTGAACAGCCAGATGACCGGGAAGCAGATACAGATGCAGAGCTCGCAAGGCATACAGGACAGCCCTCAGCTCGAGTACATTGATGTGAAGAGTCTGCTCGAGCTTGGACCAAGAGCCCTGGGTCCGCTGAGATCCCAGGTGGGCTCCCCAACACTCACCTGAGGCGTCTGTTGTTAGGATTTGGGAGGGGGGAGAAGACAGAAGGGAACTCCCCAGCAAAGGTTCTCCTGAACCATCCACCACTGCAAGTCCCGAACCATCGGAGAGGAGACCAGGACCTCACAAACCAAGTCATCCACCAAGTGATCCCACTGAGACCGAAGCGTCCACTGAGAGATTCTCATGTGGAGCCGAGCACAAATCACTGTCGGGATGGCAGCCTCCATGAACCCGAGGAGGCAAAGGACCGACCTGGCAATGACCCACCTGCAGCTGGACAAAAGGCATGCCTGAGCCTGAAGGGTGACCACCCTGTCCAGAGGCAGGAAGACCATACCGGAAGTCGTATCCAGGATTGCCCCGATAAACTGGAGTCTTTGAGATGGGATCAAATGGGACTTGGCCTGGTTGATGGTAATACCCAAGCTGGTGAAAACCTGCAGGGTAAGGGAAAGGGAGCACAGGAGATCCTCCCTGGATGGGGCTGCCAGGAGCCAATCGTCCAGGTAAGGGAAAACCTGAACCCCTGGGTATGCAGATGGGCCACCACCACAGCCAGGCATTTGGTAAACACTCAGGGGGCCGAGGAGAGACCAAATGGGAGGGCCCTGAACTGGTAGTGGTCCCCCTGAAAAGAAAACTGGAGGTATTTGCGGTGGGATGGGTGGCTAGGGATATGAGGTAGGCATCCTGCATGTCCAGGGCGCACAGCCACTGTCCCGGCCAAAGGAGGGGCAGAAGGCTCTGCAGAGAGAGCATTCGGAAGCTCTTGTACTCCATGAACAGGTTCAGGGAACTGAGGTCCAGGATGGGCCTCACATCGCCTGACTTCTTCGGAACCAAGAAAAAATGAGAATAGTAACCCGACCCCCTGAGATGGGGAGGACGGGCTCTATCGCCACCTTCCGAGGAAGGGCAGAGATTTCTTCCCGAACCGGAGGAAGGTGTTCTGGGGAGTACGACGACCATGGAGGGGGTTTTCTGGGAGGTTTCTGAAGAAACTCTATTGAGTGTCCTTCCGCCATCAGCTGGAGCACCCAAACGTCTGACGTGATCCTCTCCCAACCCGGTAGATGCAGGGAGAAGCTCCCCCTACCGGTTCCTCTGGAAGGGCCAGAGGCTGTAGGAGAGGAAAGGAGTCAGGTGGTGTGATGCAGCGCCGTGGCTGGAGCTCCCGCTGCTCGTTTGGGTGGGGGGGGGCTTCGCAGCTTGAGGGGTCCGACGTTTATATGCCCGCTTCCCTAAAAGTTTCGCCTTGACCCATGCCCACCTGCGAAAGGGACAGCACTGCTGCTGAGGGGCTCTGTACAAGTCATCGACCTCCTTTAGAGCAGTGCCCTTCTCTCGCAGTCCGGTGATGATATCCTTGACATCACCACCGAACAGCACCGAACCCCTGAAGGGCGCATCCTGGATGGCAGACTGCACTTCAGGGACCAAACCCGACACTCGGAGCCAGGCGTGTTGCTGCAAACCTACAGTGAACACCGAGCTCCTACCAGCAGCGTCCACTGCATCAAAGGAAGCACGAAGCATGTGCCTACTGGCCGAATGAGCAGATCGGACCAGGTCTGCCACTTCCTGTTTGGTCTGCGACTCAGGAAGGGAGTCCAGTTTAGCTTCCACCTCGCTAAGGATGGACTTCTGGTAGTCCCCCATATGGGCAACATAGTTCAAGGCCCGAATTCCCAGAGTGGAAGAAGCGAAGACTTTCTTCCCATACTGGGCCAGAAGGCAAGATTCCTCATCGGGGGGTGATGGGCTCAAATGCTTTGGATTGGCTGTCTGACCATGGGCGGCGCTGATCACAACCGAGTCAGCCTTGGGGTGAGAGGTAAGAAACTCAGCACCCTCGGGAGCCTGATATAGCCCGTCTACCTTCCTCGGAAGGGGGGCTATGGCGGAGGGTTGCTTCCAGATAGTGGAAACAAGGTCTGCGTGAGGCTCGATCCAGGGTGGAACCAAGGTAGAAGCAGACTCGGGCAGATCCAAAATGGGCAGCTAGCTTTAGCCGCTGTGGATCTGGCTCCAAAGGGTGCCACTGATGGATAGCCTGGATTTTGCGCAGCAACTCCATAAAAGAAGGATCCTCCGGAGGAGACTTCGGAGGAGTCCTCGGCCTGGGCTTATCTGGAGAGCGGGGCTCGTCGTCCAAGTTGGAGCACCCATCGGAGTCATCCGAAGGCTCCGAGGAGGAGGAAGAAGAAGAGGAAGACACCACCTCCTGACATGGGAGAGGAACGGACCCCTTGTGAAGCCTTCGGGGAAGCATATCCAATCCTGCTTTGGAACTGGAGGGCTCACCTCTGGTATCCGGAGTAGGGGAGGGAGTCTCTCGTCTCCAACGTAGGTGTTCCGGAACCGGGACCAGCGTCGGAAGACGACTCTCTGCCTCCCTAGTGAGCTGAGCCTTGGCCTTAGCCCACCAGGAAGCCAGAGTCTCCTTCAAATCCACCGGCGGCTGAGAGGGGGGTGGTGGAGGAGGAGGAGGGGGATACGGATACTGAGAGTATCCGTAAGGAGCGTATCCGTAACCAGACAACGGGTACCCCGGTGTCGGGTAATGAGGCACCGTGTACTGCGGTGGATAGGCTGGCATCGGGTACTGGGGCACCGAATACTGCAGACCGGATCGACGATGTCGGATACCCAGGAACTGGGGGTCTGCGGGGCAGGCGTGTTGTGAGGGCACCAGCAGGCCGGGCCTGGTACAGAAGGCCCAGCAGCTGGCGGGCCTGGCGTGGGGACGGCATCCGGGAGGGGGATGTTGCCCGCTGTAGGCAGGACCAACGTCGGGGCCGGCGTCTGAGGAACCGACGTCAGGTCGTCCAGCCCAGCAGGAGGGAGACCTGACAGGGGTGCCGAAAAATCCTCAGCATCGCCCGGGGAAGGAGGGGAAAAATCCCCGGGGTCAGGCTGAGGAGACCCAGGGATAAGTCGGGAAACAGTACCCTCATTGACTGAGTCTTAGTTAGCTCACCAGCATGGATCTCTGAGCTTAAAGTTCTCCCAGACACACTGAGTGACCACTCCCCTGTCTCATTCTTCTGGACTTTTAAATTCACCAAATGCCCACCCATCCTCATTAAAAGCAGGGTTCTGAGGAAGGGCAAACTTGGATCCCTGAAAACAGCCCTATCCCCTCCATGACTGGTCCCCTATCAACACGGCACCCACCTTTAATCAGGCCCTCAGCTTCTTTGTTCATGGCTTCAATACCATTTGTGACATCTATGCCCCACTCACTAAAAGGAAAATCTGGGGTCAGGAAAATAGTTGGATTAGTAGGGAGCTCCTCTTCCTCCTGAAAGACAGGGATTGCCTCTGGGAGAAGGCCAGAAACTCAGGAAGCAAGCATGACTTCCAGTGCTACAGAACGGCAAGAAATCGCTGTACCAAACTTATCCGGCTTGCTAAGGTCAACTTCCATAGACCTAGCTCAGTAATGCATGGGGAGATGGTAAAAGATTCTGGGACATCAACAACATAATCCTTGGCAAGGACGACAAGCAGCACCCTCACTTGCTCCATATTAATAACTACTCCACAACTGATCCCCTAGCCATTGCGGATGCCTTTAATAAGGCCTTCACCGACCTGTCCACAGTACTGCCTTCAGACTATCTTCAGCCTGCTGAGAACCTTGGCTGCACCAACTCACCAAAAATTAACCACCCAGCCTTCCACTTTAGGAGGGTGACGTCGAAGGAGGCCTTAACTATGGTTAAAGAAAGTCCCAGGCAAGACCAGACTGGGTAATGATAGGGTGGACATGAAACTACTATCCCTCACCCTGGATGTCCTTATCCTGCCCACAACAATGTTATTTAACAAGTCCCTGACCCTTGCTCAATTGCCGGAGGTCTGGAAGCAAGCCCTTGTTACACCAGTGCATAAAAATGGTGTTAAGACAATGCTAACTAACTACAGGCCTATCTTGATCCTCTCCCCGCTATCTAATGTGTTAGAAAAGATCATAGCGGGCCAACTCATCGACTACCTCAGTAAGTACAATCTGCTATGCCCAAACCAGCACGGTTTCAGGCAAAATCACAGTACCACCACGGCACTGCTGGACTACACGGACTATTCACACAAGGCACTGGATCAAGGCACAATGGTGGGGTCGGTCTTCATAGACCTCACCAAAGCCTTCACCGCCATCAACCACTCACTACTAGTGTCCCAACTGCATAACCTGGGTGTGGCACCCAACGCCTTATGTTGGTTCTAAGACTACCTGACTCATAAGAGCCAACGTGCCAAAGTTGGGCAGATGGTATCCAGTGCAAGTGAGGTATCCTTATGGGTCCCTCAAGGGTCAATTCTGGGGCCCCTGCTATTCAGCCTCTTCTTAAATGACTTCCCACATCCTGTGACTCTAAACATATCCTTTACGCGGATGATGCTGTGCTTCTGAGCAGCAACACCTCTCAGAGTGCCCTCCAATCTGAACTGCAAAACTCCTTCACAAAACTCAAGGGCTGGTTCTGTAGGCATAAACCGCTTCTAAACCACAAGAAGACCAAGACAATGCTTATATCAAGCCCCCATAACAAACACAGGCTCCACCCCCTCGTCATCTCCAACACCTGTAGTGAACTGCTTGAACAAGTGCACTTGTTTAAGTACCTTGGGGTCACCACTGATGACACCATCTCATTCACGCATCACACAGACTTTCTCATCAGGGTGGTCTACACAAAGATAGGTGTTCTCTATAGGCATAGGAGATTACTCACCCCGGAGGCACTCTGCCTCTCAGTCTCCAGCTCCATAATATCTACAATTGAATATGGGCTGGTGGTTTATGGGGCTACCTCGGATACAGCGCTCAAGAGGGTTCAAACTGCACTTAACAAGGCATGTCCCTGCACCCTGGATGCAGATCCCTGTACGTACTCACACCTGTACTCTGTATGAGCGCACTAATTGGCTCACATTGAGGAACAGGATAAAGTTCCAAACTTGCCTACTGGGGAAGAAGGCTCAATTGGGCAAATCGCCACCTTACGTAGGTGATCTGTTCGAAGCCTCTATCTCATCTCAAATCACCAGGGGGAGGACGAGAGGGGTAATGTCCATCCCCTTCTGCCGCACCACGCTAGGGCAACGAGCCTTCCTCCTATTGGGCACCCCGTGGATGAATAACTCCCTGCGCACCTCCTGGCTTCCAACAGTCTGACTCAATTCAAAACTGGCCTCAAACAGCACCTAATAACAATCTCGAAATGTTCCTGCCTGTAAAGGCCGACCCCCCACCCCCCGTTGACCTGCCCCTATGCAAGCACTCAGCAGGTCTTAACTATACCTCACCCTGCCTCCTCCATCCAAACCATGGTCTACCCCACGCAAGCAGTCCTTTGCACCTTTGGTTGTGCCCACCCCCACTCCCACTCCCCTGTGCCTCCACCCATTGTCAGCTCAACATTACCTGGCCTTGCCTGGCCACTCCCTACTCTCTCCATGCCTTATTTTTACAGTAGTGCCTTGCCCATTTCTCCCAACTCTCCACCCTACCCTAACCACCCATGGAACCACCCCCATTCTCGACAAGGCCCTGTTGGGGCTGCTTCCCCTTCCCCCCCCCCATCTCTGCTGACCCATTTCTCTTTCTCCCTCTATCTCTGCTGAACCATTTCTCTTTCTCCCTCTATCTCTGCTGAACCATTTCTCTTTCTCTTGCCCAGTATCAAACCTTAGCCACTATTTATTTGACTTTAGCAGTACATGTCTTGTACTAATTTGGGTATGAGATTTATAGAGAGCAATTAATTTAGCCGCAGCACTGTATTCACATTGTAATTGCTCCACTCTTTGTTGTATGATGCTCTTGCACCAACTGCTCATATGCCTACTGCTCTTGTAATGATAACCGCTCTACAGTATTGTATACTGTTCTTGCTGTCTGCTCTGACGTGGAACCTTTGTAAAAGAGCTTATGCTCAAAAGTCTTTCCAAACTACTAAATAAATAAATAAATGCTGCAATTGGTAGCCTACAACATGCACGACTGCCAAGGAGGAGGCAGAACTCTTCCTGCAGAAAGGAATATCTGATATTCACGGGGTGGAGTCGAGGGATCTACTACCCAGGTGGTGTGAGGAGCTTAGTTTAAAGATGTTCCGATGAAGCCGCACTATCCAATGAAACTGCCTATGTGTGGATAGTGAACTATATCCATTCCCCTAGAACTTTAAAATCCCGTTACTTGGTTCAGGAATGAACGAAAGCAAAAAGGAAAATGTGTATCTTGATATTTTTGCGAGATAAACATTACTGCTGAAAATAACTAAATGGTTACTAATAAATACTGCTTCTTTAAGTTCAGAGTCAACATGCTCCTGTTTATCACTCCCTTGTGACAGTAAAGGTTGCAGGGAGAACTACATACATTAAAAGGGTGCTGGAATACTGCTCCCAGGGAACTTCTTTTAAGTCAAATGAAGTTCAGACTCTCATTTAGATACACACTCACCACCAGCTATAGCAACAAAATTCTTGGAGGTCACCAGATATTATGATCAGGAGCCAGTCTGATCACAAAAAAGCACTCCCTGCTGGGTTACAATGGTAAACACCTTCTTCAAGGGGTATCCCTAAAATCCAATAAATCTGATGCTTCAGTACAACTGTCTGGAGGAGACCGTTTCAGACTAACTTTAACAAAACCATATTGTGAATTTTATTTGACTTAACAGATGAGGTTCCGAGAGCCGTACTCTCTGTGAAGGTGAGACACTCTTTTGATGTTTATTAAATAGCATGATGGAGCAGGCCTGTAAGCACAGCGGCAGGGCTGTTGCTGGCAATGGCGACAATCCAGGTTGTTAAACAGTCCGGGATGCTGGAGGGGTGGCAGGAGGAGGATTGAGCATCTAAGAGGATGCTCTCTTTAAAGGACAGAGGGTCTCTGCTGCAATACTGCCACCTGGGTGACCACAGGTGACAATGCAGTGGAGGTCTCAGGATGGAGGATATCGGCCTGACTTCACATTGGCATACTCAGCATGTACATACTCATGAAGCCCAGCACATGCCGCAGCCCTGAGGGCGAGGTTGTAGCAAAAAAAAAAATCAAACATCAGGATGATGCGATTGCACTTATTTAGCCACAGTCTTCAATTCACTTTTACTTTGACTGGGAAAGCCCATCTGAGATGCACTCATTTTACATAGGGTCCAGTTTCCACCCCAGTTTACCAGCAGGGAACACTAAACTATTGTGAGGGTAACCCACTTAGGCCCCGTACACATACAAATATTTTCTTTAGAATGTTTCTTAAAGCGGTTTTGAACACAGTGTTTGGAGAGTCCAGACTGTGCTTTAACACTGCGCCAGCCTGATAAGAGTTCCTGGGCATCACTGTGACACAGACATAAGGCACTGTAGTTGTTGCAGGGCATGCTAGGATTCTCAAGATAAGGAGTATCAGTGAAGATGGTGGAAAAAGGTTAAGATTAACCTTTAGCTCGAGCTTGCCAATGTGGTTCGCACATTTCTTGGCTGTTTATTTATTAACGTTACTTCTTGGGTGTGTTAAGCACTTTGTTTTGCCTTGAACCTCACTTTCATAAGGCATGTCATTATCCCACAATAGTACGCACTCTGTCATGCCTTATTGTTTAAATGCATCCATTAGTACCATGTTACAATTTGGCATACATCTGCATTTTGTGCTTTTCCTTCTGGGTCTTTGGTATATTACTGCTCAAAAAAAAAAGAGAGACTTCGGAAACCATAACTAGTGTCATGAACTAGCTAATGGCACTTCCCAACCCATCAGTTACAGTGTGTCATTTTTAATTTCCCCCACTTTAAAATCAGTTATCAACATACTAAAAATATATTCATAAGATAAATATACTGTTATTTCATGTTCTCATCATGTTAGTCAAGAGTTGGCTCTAATTTTCAACAAAAGTCACCATGAAATATAAAAAACTTAATACAACAGATTCACCCATTCACTTCTATGAAGGCTGCTGCAGCATTCTCCGAACTTAGACATCACAAAGCGTCTGAACATGGGACACCGAATACAGAAGTAGACAGTGCAGGCTAACAGCTCCACAGAGCTAAAATATTGTCCCATCCCTTCTTCTACCAAGTGCTGCAATTACTGTAATGCTATACTGATTTACCCCGTTCTGAGCTCTAACCACTCTGCTTCACATACAGCACTACAAAGCAGCAGAGTGTGCGTGTGTGTGTGTGGGGGGGACTGTAATTCACCTAATGCTGCCAAGCAACACTGACTACCCTCTGTCCGACATGCTCATAGCATGATGACTTTAACATAAGGAACTACTTGAGCAAGTACTATTATAAACCTCGAATGAAGGCATTCTGTAGCTGGAAAAGCAATTAAAAATTAGAGCCTGGTTTTCAGCTTTACATGTATTAAACATGCAATTCGACAAAGTAAAAAAATAAGTGTTTTTTAACAATAGTTGACAAATGATTATGAGCTGTAATCAACTGCATTTGTGTACCATTTACATACCTGCATTCCTACATAAAAATTGGAGAAACTGGCATGTAAAATGCTGTTAAGCAGAAACACTATCATTTCTAGTAATTATGACACTTCAATGGACAGTAAAATGAGAAACCCATGTAACGCAATGCTGTTCGTCTGATGCAGTCAATGTGCCAACTCTGTACCACAACAAAGATTTGCAACGACTATCATTTTTAGGTGTGTGTGTGTGTGTGCGCTCACGTGCGCTACTAGCTGAAAGTACAGTATATGCCAGGACATTTACACAGAAAGGTTGCTGGAAAGACAAAGAAATACCCACTGTGATCTGGCTGTCCCATACTGCCCTTTGGCTGACCTGATCAGTGGATACTGCAGAAGCCTAACTAGCAACTGATGTAAAAATATACTGTATGTATCATTATGCGCTCCTTCGAAAGTCCCTGATACTGATCCCTGCTGTTCAGTTTTGTTTCCAAATCCAGTTATATGATGGCACATTTCATTTCAAGTTCACCACGTTAGAGATCACGTTTTCTGGCCTTAAGTGAGTTCTGATGTCAGGAAATAAAGTGCACTCTAAAACAGAATTAAAAAGTATAGGTGCAAAATATCCATCAGAACAGGGATTAATGCTTTCAAATGGTCTGCTCTGACAGAACAGGGCCAGAAACGTCAATCTGAACACTGGGGATTCTCATGCTGAAGTACGATTTGGTTCCAGGCGGGGGTCAGTCACTCGATCTTATTAAAGCAAGGGAAGCAGGGTGGTTGACTACTGTTCCAAAATGCACTTTAATGAAGTGCTCAGCCTTTGCACAAACTAGATGGTTTACAAGGAGGCTCTCACCACAATCTATGATGGGGTGGACAGGAAATTATCAACTCCCGCACAAAAATAAGAAATAAATAAAGAAAAATTAAACCTGATTACGAAGAAATCAAAAGTTATGAAACTTTTCCTGCATCTATACAACCCTACTTATTAGTTAATTGGGAAGCAGCGTAAGGGGTTGCTTAGGGAAGTACAAGGGGGCAGCATAGGGCTCAATATGGGCTGATTTTCAAGAGTAAATAAAACAATTTAAACTTTTTACCTTTATCAAGCACAATTAAAAACAATATAACAGTATGTTTTATAGGTTAAATACACTGTCTTATTGTTTTTATGTACCTGGAGTAGGCGGGTGAGACTGCAGCAGAACTGAATGCAGCCAGACAAGATTGGAGATTCATCTTTGGGGCATGCAGAGAGATGGAAGGAGAAACGTCCCTTGGCAGTGGCTCCATTATTCTGACCCATGGAAAAGAGGTCCACATGGGCAGGTTGATGGTGACCAAGTGAGCGCACATGGCTGTGTGTGGATTCAATGAAGCGAACCGTCATTTGTGCTAGGACAGGTGCAGAGTCAGCAGGTGACTGTGCAGAAGAAGGCACCAGTCCACCAGTGGTCATCCATGGGGACACTGAGCTCAGTAGTGGTATATACACCCTCATGACATGATTGCCATTACATGGATCTTAAGGCATAGCAGGGAAATGAAAATTATGTACCTACTATAATTCTTGATCTTTCTGTGTATCTTCACCATTCATCACTGGTGGGTTCTGGCCAGAGGATCAGGACCCCGTGGGAGTTTTTTGGCTTTTTTTTTTGCAAGGGGGAGGAGTTGACATCGGGGTGGCGCCGCCCTCGAGGCAGACGCATTGTGTGGCACTAGCGTGTTGACCAGTATCAGACACCAACCCCTCCCCAGTCCCAGTTCTGCATGCCGGAGAGTGATAGAGAAGAAGCGTGAGGGCGGGGCAAGGGAGCCCGAGGGACAGAAAAAGGAAAGGATATAGAAACCAAAAGGAGGAATAAAGCTGAGGACAGGACAGAAACAGAAGAAAGCATAAGGGTTTGGGACAGGGAGGCCCCAACCTCTGGGCGAGCAGGAGAGTGATAAATAAGGGAGGGAAGAGAAGATAGAAGGGAAGAGAGAGAGGAGAGGGGAGACACCGCACCCAGATGATAGGGGCCCAGAGACTGCTCGAGGATGGAGAAAGACACCACCACTACTTTAGGCCAATAACTCTTCTCCCAAGGTGAAGAAGAACCTTTAACCAAGGCTAGGAAAGGGAGGCTGACACAAAGCCCAGGAGGTAGGTGGAGTGGCTTTTCCGAGGAGTCTTTATACTGGACCAAGGTAATGGTACTGTCTCGCCCTCTTGTTGAAGGGCATCATAAAGTGGGGACAAGAAAACTCCGAAGAAGTATCCCCGAGGAGAAACACATACCCAGGAGGATTTTTGAGAATTTTAGAGAAGCATCAACTCCAAAGGAGAACAATACAATGGAGGATTTATTATTTTCTATAAGAGGTGGAAGAGATTCCCAGGGAACCTCTACAGGGAGACTGCTTAAGGAGCAGTTGGAGGAAGGAAGGAAGGAAGAACTATCTGGGAGGGGTTACCAGGGTCCACCCAACAATGTCTCAAGAAACCATGGGTTTGGCTGAAGCAGAGTGAGGGTCCAGGGAAGTCTTGAAGAGAAAGGTTCCAACAGGACAGAGACGAGAACCTGGCAATCCCCAACAGTGGGGAAAACCTCCCTGTCTGTCTTCCCAGGGTACCTCCAACACCCTCAGGGTAGAGTGGAGCCACAAGGCACCGGAGAAAGACCATATGGTCCCTAGTTGAGAAAACAAACAGGGAGGAGGATCATCCAGAGAGTGAAGCCTAAGAGGGGAAGGTGGGCGGGAAGCAGTGAAGAATGGTGAAGATACACAAAAGATAAAGAATTACAGTAGGTACGTAATTTTCATATCTTATCTGTGTCAGTCTTCACCATTCATCACTGGCGGGTGATTACTGAGCCTCCCGAAGGGGACCTGGTACCTTCCTAAGGGACCGAAGTCCCTTAGCCTCCAGTAGGGGAAGACACCGGAGGAGGGAACCCTTCCAGGCCTGGTTAGGCCTGAGACTGGTCTGGGTGAGGCGAAGTTCTCTGAGTTGGAGAGGGAAGTCGTCTCTGCAATTCCTGCCTCACCCTGTGGGAGAAAAGTTGGGCTCCCCAGAATGAGGAGGCAGTCACCCTGTGCCAGGTCATGGGTGATAACCAGGAAAGACGAAGCCACGCCATTTGCCTAATGCAGACTGCGGTTCCCGCCAGCCTGGGAGCCACTCCGCTGGCATCATAAGATGCCCTAGCTTGGTGCCTCGCAAGTTCCAGGCCCCGCGCAGAGAGGGCAACAGCTTGTCTGGTCACCTCCAAATCAGGCAGAGACTAGGATCTGTCCTAGCAGAGACCATAAGTGACTGTTATAGGCAGCATGATGGGCCTGAAGAGCTGAAAGGGATAGAAGGAGGTGTGTCGAAGAGAAGTCCTCCTCCCTCAAAAATCAAATTCAGCAGAATCTGATTCCGGAGGTTGGTCATGCCTTGGGCGTCTGTGCCCAGAGGGTGTGTCCAGGAGAGTCACGCCCGAAGGGGGTGAGCCAAGGCTCCTGGAGACCCTAGGGGTGCACACTATCACTGGCGGAGGTCCCTCGGGGAGGGTGCAAGGGTTGAGGGACCTCGCCAGGTGTGGTATGACACCTCCCTGAAGGGAGAAGGCCAGGCAGGAACCACCAGCTTGGCCACACTGAACTTGCTAGAAAGGCACGTGCCGTCCACTCAGGATTGCAACTGCCTAAAGTGGAGATGTGGAGCTCATCAAGCAACCCCAAAAGGAGGCGCTGATAACTAGACAAATCAGCTGCAGGGGATAGGTGGACAGAAGACTCCTCTCCCTCAGAGAAGGAAGACAAGGGAGCTGATGAGTCCGGAAAGTCAGGCACGGGCTGCACCACGGAAGGGTGGAACACCTGCTTGTCCATGGACCTGTAGTAGGCAGGGAAAAGTGCAGCCATAGACCTGAACTGCTCCCAGGTGAGAGGTCCTGTAGGAACGGCAGTGGCCTGGAAGTGAGGGAGGGGTTGGCAGAAGTAAGGGGGCCAGACACCTCCAAGGAGGAGTGTGACCTCTACCAGGGCTGGGAGACCGTATGGAAGATCTCAAGGGGGAGAAGACCTGCTGGTCTCAGCAGTCAGTGGCCGCTCAAGCCAAGCTGGAACGGCCAGGACTGAGCCTGAAGAGAACCCCCCCCGTGAGGCGACCGGGCTCGCATGAGCACAGAAAGGCAGCCCCTAGCCTCCAAAGATGAGGACACTCCCAGGGAGACCTCAGGGGAGAAAACAGGACCAGTACTGCGACTCCTTCCTGAGTCCTTGCAGGCTCCCAGGGAAGGGTGCTGCCCCCGAGCCTGTCCCCTCAACCCCTCGGACTCAGAGAGAGTGCCCTCTTCCACAGGATCAGCTTAGGCAGCTCGATCTTCATGGCCGACTCCTGAGAGGCAGCCACTGGGTGACCACCTTCCCCTGCCTGAGGTGCCCCAGCTGGCCCAAAAATGGGGCCAACCTGAGCAGCCCCAGGAGGGGGTACACCTCCCGAGGGGGCAGGCAAACCACCATCTCTGGTCTGTCCCCGGTGCCCCCCAGAGCATCCGAGGACTGGTTGGGACCACCAACACCTGATCCAGTGGTAGCTGCCCACTCCACGGAAGGCGGCTGAACCAGAGCCGAAGCGCAGGGTGTGGAGGAACCGGAGGATTCCGAGAGCTAGTCTGAGTCGGCCTCCGAATCCTCCTCTGAGGAGGAGACCCAGACCCAAACCACTCCCCAATCCCTCCCACCCACGGCACCGTGAGGTGGCCCCGCACTACCCATGGTGCCGCCACTGTCCTTGGCGTCACAAACGGTGCAGGAATCAGAAGTGGTGCCAGAGGCTGGCGCTGCACCACCCAGCTCCCCGGCGCCAGGATCCAAGGCAGCTCTGGCAGGCGGCGCTGAGGACGATGCTGGACCGGGCCCAGAGGCCCCAGGCCGTGATACCGGGGGAGCCCTTGCCTCCGAGGAGGTGACTGCATGGACGGTGCCTCCCACCTGA
The DNA here is from genome assembly GCA_016271365.2 of Neoceratodus forsteri. NCBI lineage: Eukaryota > Metazoa > Chordata > Ceratodontiformes > Ceratodontidae > Neoceratodus > Neoceratodus forsteri. Next base: position 63,880,590 of record JADMNL010000032.1, read on the forward strand.
CCCCAGAGGAGTCAGGCCGGGCCTCCTGCACTGTGGAAGGGGTTCCCTTCCTCCGCGGGCCATATAGGACCAGGAGAGGACTCAGAGGAAAGGTCAAGAACCCTGCATTTGGTGTCCCGAGTACAAGCCTGTGCCCCAAAAGTCGGCAGCGGATGTCCAACTTTGAATGTTCGCAATTCCAAAACTCAATGGTCCATGGATAAACAGGAATCACAACGATCCATGTCATGGTTAAGGCCCAAGCAGGTCATGCATCGGTCATGCTGGTCCATGACGGAATAAAGTCGACCGCAGGGACATCGCTGCATAGGAGGCCAACCCACCTTGGGAAGTTTCTTTTTGTCCCCTGAACGAGACATGACTGGAAGGAAAACACAATAAACAAACAATCGCACTCGGTGTTGTCAAAAATAAAAGGGAAGGTCTTACCAGTCGATGGCGCAGAGGAACGCAGCAGTACAGAACTAGGACACGTCTGTGCTGATGGACTAGGTCGCTGACGCAGTACAAAAAGCCTTCACACACAAGGTCCGTGCTCACTCTATGGCGGGAGAAGCAGAACTAGGACTGGGGAGGGTGTCGGTGTCAGTTACTAGCCAACCCGCGAGCTCTTCGCAATGTGTCAGCCTCGTGGGTGGCACCACCCCAACGTCGACTCCTCCCCTTGCAAAAAAAATTTATGGTGAAGATTGACACAGATAAGATCAGCTGTAACAGACAGAAATGGAGTCACAAAGGGAATGTGGCAGCATCAGAATCAAAAGGCTAAGACACAGCGATCAATTAACACCAACTGCTAATACTGTGAAGAAAGCGGAGAACAGGGATCCCCTAGTAGGGCCATGCTCTGGCAGACACGGATAGGCCCATCCACGTAGCATCGAAATGCATGCAGAGAAAGTACAGAGTTTTAAATTAAAACTGAAAATTAGGATTAAATGGGAAGCACTGGAGATGAGACAGTTAACATGCATCCCAGAAAGAAGCAGTACAGTAAGTCAACCAAGCCAGTATCAGCCTGGTGGTGGAGTTGGGATACAGCCCAGGCCCCCAGGAGAACCGATAGCTAACTGACAATGAGTTGGGGTAAAATACAGGAATTCAGAAATAGGATTTAAGGCCTGAATTTATAATGAGATATATTGTGATCTTTGGTACTATGAAACGAGTGTAACTGCACTTATACAGTGTATTCACCACTACAGTAAAAGGACAAGTGTGGCCGGCCTGGTGGCGCTGAGGGTTGAGACACTGGATGCCACACTTCGCACCACACCGGTGACCTGAGTTTGGGAACGAGCCTGGGTCATCGGGGTTGGCAGTGGAGGACTAGGACTGAACATCCACAGACTGCTCTCCTAATCCTGGGGTGGGCTAGGGACATCCACTGCACTGTTGTGACCTCTGGGTATGCCCAGAGGTACTATTAGCGTTGGTGCAAATGTGGGGGAATGCAGCAGACGTTGACATGCTGTGCCTGGACGTCACTGCACATCAGCGTTCCAGGGGACTAAAGAGGAGGAAAATCGGCTGGGTGCGACCGTGCAGCCTGATGGCCGTGCTCTGTGTTGCCCGGAGGACTTGTGAGAGCCCCGCCTGGGAGGGTCCCGGGGCTGTCCTGGCTGAAAGCGGCATAAGGGAGCCCCCCAGCAGGCTGGCAAGACAGCCGTCCCGGACCCTCCTGGGTGCGGTTAGTGCCACCCAGCTCTCTAGGCGAGCAGAGTCGGCAACTGGATGCCCCACCCCGGAACTGTCACAGCAGGCAGAAAAATACAGTGGATATAAAAAATATAAAAGGACAAGTACTAGAAACTTTTGTGTCTGTAGTTTATTACTTCAAACAGACAGACAGGGTTTTAGTGTGTCCCGGGAAACTCCTAGCTTGGGGGTGGGCACAGTAACTATATAGTAGTGCATGGGAACGCCTAGCGTGCTTAAAGATACCCCTATATATGGAAGGTTCCTTGGGCCATGCCCGCCCCTTTTCCAGAGACAAAGGGAGAGAGAGACACTGGAGTAGAGGGACTGCATTAGCAAAAGGGGAGGAAAAAAAAAAAAAAGACGTTTGATACAAAAGGTAGCAGCTGACTGCATTTAAAAGTTAATATTAATTTTAGGCTGTGTACTAACTCTGTAAGAGCAATCAGGGTTCAAATTTAATGGTATCCCGCCCTGTTCTGCATAGCAATTTTGGTGGTGGAATACCCTTTTTATCATTCTGATTCCAACTGGAGTACCACTCCACCATGATGCTGCTCTGCAGTTTAATCTGTAGTACTGCTTTTCCAGAGTGGAATACCAAGATCACATTTTTTGTATTCCACCTCCCACATTAAATTACTTTCTTAATTTCTGCCCCCTGTAAATCATTGATATTTGCTGAATTAATGCATGTCACACTGCTGCTCAATGCAAGAAAATGGTGCCTTCTTATATTTCACTACGTGTGAAACAAGTTCAGTATTAATACCCCAAATCACCCTACCCTGTTGAACTCCTGGTGACTGGAGTGAATCGGGTTCCAAAGTAAATGTATAAGTTAGTGCTCCTGTCTGTAGATGCACACCACCAAAAAACTTTCTTGCTGGTCTGAACTGTAGGATGTAAAAGTGATGTTCATCTATCTAGCTCTGTCTGTCTGACAGTCAATCTATCCATCCAGCTATCCATCTATCTACAGACATCTACCAACAGTATGTATCTACAGACAGTATCTATCTAGCTACAGACAGTATCTATTGACAGTATCTATCTAGCGACAGTATCTGTCTGTCTGTCTGTCTATCTATCTATGTATCACTCTCTCTCTGTGAACAATAAAACATAACAGTTGGTTTTCTGGAGTTAATGCACACCCAGGTGTGCAGTGAGGCATGAAGCAATTGTGCAGGTACACTTGGAATATTGCGTGCCAATGCATAAATTTGCAAGGAGAAAAGCAGCGCCATGTGCTAACCATCGCAGCATTTCCAACAGCGGCCTACATGACCACTGGACCACCAGGGTAAGATGTATTAAATGTATAGTTTTTCACAGGCAACAAAATAAAAATAATATAAAAGTCAAAGAACCTCAGCACAAAAGCGCTGAGGCAAGAGTTGCCTGGAAAGGTCACTGGCAAAGCCAGGTTTCAAGGAAATGTAAAATTGCAAAATTGTAAAATTTTACATTTCTTTGAAATCTGGTTTTATTGCCAATGCCCTTTCTCAGTAATCTTTGCCTCAGCGCGCTTTGTGTGAGTTTTTTTTTTTTTACTTTTATATTACTTTCCTATTCTGGACCCTACCATGACCCAAACCAGTAAAACCAAACTATGGCTGGTTCATCCTTCCCTGGGCGGTTACAGACGAGGTACTTTGATGAGTTCTGTGTAGCATGAAACATGTATCTGTCTTCTGTTTTCAGCCTTTCCAGTGTGTGTGAGAGGCCATTTGGCACTGTACACTCCTGCTTCAAGCAGAACCAGTCTAAACTCTTTCATGTTGATTTGCATGTGTCATTTTACATTTCCAAAAATATATTAAAAAAAAAAAAAAACTTTTTTTAATACGATGAAGGCCAAAAACCTGTTTTATGGGCCATTTTGAAACATATTTATGCTGGGTCATTCTTAGTGAAGCCCTGACTTTCTGTGTTCCATCTCTCCGTATCTTTAGCAGGACTGCCTCATTAGATAAAGCATACACTGAGAGATGGATATGTGTCTTACTGTTGTACTGTTCTGTTTTTGTGCTGCACTGCATCAAAGGAATAGTTCACAAAGGTATCCACTCTGGGAGACAGTGTGCGCTCTGAAGCCACATCAGATGCTCCTTCTTCTCCTTCAGCTGTCTGATAGCTCCAGATGGTGAAAAGGGGAGAAGGAGAAGAGTAAGCATTTTTAATTTCATAAGTGCTGTGCCTCCACAAGGCACAGAGCAAAAAAAAAAAAAGGGCAGGCAGTTTATAGGCTTTCAGAATTGGGTAGGCAGTGGGACGAGTATATCAGGAGGAACTGTGTGCAGAAATGTTCAACATAGATAGCAACATACTCCCTGTACTAAACATTTTCACATCACAACATTGCATGATACTCATTGAGCTGGTGTCAAGCTCAGTACTCAGGTTTAATTCAATCTATACGTGTATGCAGTAACATTACTGTGGCAACTTGCAATGCCTTTTTTCCTTGTGTGTGTATTTATTTTTAATTTTTATTATCATCTTGTCTGTGTGAAGTGCTTAAGCTGAGGGAGAGATCTTGTGGAAATTGAAAGTTATATTTCACTGCAGCCCATGCCTGGGGGCATTCAGCTAAGAGAAGCCTTTGTTAGGTAATCCAGTTCCTGCCCTATAAAAGGTTTTTGTTTTTGGATTAAACGTCAAAGGGCTGCATCCCTTTTATTACAAAAAGACATGTTTTAAAGGTAAACAGGGCCATGGCAGAATGAGATGGGAACCCTACTGATTGAGCCAAATGAGAAACAAAACTGCTCAGGCTACAATGCACAAAACCAAGCTTGAAACAACAAAACCAGTTTGGACCTGTCTGAAAAAGGCTGGTCTAAGATGTGATGTTAAAAGAGGCATGTATGATGTTGCGGCGTAGTGGGCCAACCAGCTGATATCTGTGTGAAAAGTTGTTCTTAGAGTAAGTTATGTTTTGGGATTTCGAACTAGCAACATCATGGGTTTCAACCTGCCATTACTCACTAGTTGGGACTGGCTGTATAGCCTAGAGGTTAAAGTAATGAGCTTGGTACATCCAGCAGAAAGACCTGGGTTTGATTCCCACAACCTCCACTTGCACACTGTGTGACTCTGAGCAAGTCACTTAACCTCCTCAGTGCTCCAAGGTCATCCCTGAAAACAAGCACCTGTGCCTGTGGGCCTTATCCGGTTACAAAAGAATAAAATAAATAAAAATAAATTTTCTTTCACTCTACTTAGAATCTAGACAGTTTTGGAGTTAGATTATTTTGTGTGTCTTCTTTCTTAAAAGACTTCATTTTTGTGTTGCTTGCACACATGTGCAAGAAACACATTGCGTCAGGTTTTCTTCACAAGCAGGTTGTGGAGGCACGGCAGTGTTGTGCCGAATGGCAGCAGCCCATTCACGGGCTGGTCTCTGCCCCAGCCAATAGAAAAGTATGCTGTCGATCACCGGCAGTTAATGAGCAGGACACTAGATCAAAATAACTGAGCCGCTGCAATCAGGGAGCGCCCCATCACTACACAATCAGCTGTTTGTACAGCAGGGCCTCCCTGACTGCAGCAGCCAATTACACAGCTCCATTGTGCTGTACTGCCATGGCAAGGGCTTCTCCGTCGGCCTCTCACAGTCCCCACAAAGCCGACGGAAAGCTGCCGCCTGGCCTTCAGTGTGCCTTCCTGGTGAAACATTTAATAAATTAAAAAAAAGAAAGCCAACCGGAGGTGCCCAATCCCCCTTGGCTCTTGCCACCACCCCCACACTTATATGTGCTGATAGGTGCCCAATCCCCGTCGGCATGCCCCTGCCTGGTAATTTTGCTGATGGGGAGCCCACCCCCGCCAGCATAATGCCTTCCCTAATTTCTTATGTGCCGAGGGGTGCCCAACTCTGTCAGCTACAGCACCCCCCCCAAACACTCAAGTGGCACGCTGGGAGCCCACCCCAGAATGGCAAAATTAAATCTCCCTAAAAACAGAAAACCTTCCCACGACTTTTTTTTGTAAAAAACCTGTAAACTACAAAATGGTCCCTCGTTGATTCCGGTGGTCCCTCCCCCAACGCGCACCCACCCTCTGCGTACCCCACCTCCCCACACCGCCCCTCACCCCATACTTACCTCCGGAGCCCAGTGCAATGATCTTCAGTGGACTGGGAACACATCTGTACTCTTCAAAGTCGATTGCGAATTGAAGAAATGCTAGTAAGCTGTATAATGATATAAATGGGTTTTTTTCAACTTTGGTGCATATCTCTGCCATTTTTGGGAATTTTTTTCACCAAATTTTTAACATGGGGTTCTTGGGACCTCACCTCATGAACTCAGTCACTGTCATTTTGTTATTCAGTCCTGAAAGGTGATTTTGCGGTCACTCGTGGAACCACCTTTCAGGGCCGATTAACGGACGACACTGTCACAGTTCATGAGGTAGGCCCCAAAACCTATGTTGAAAATTTAGTGAAAAAATTCTCAAATTACTGTTTTACTGAAAGCGCAGGTTGGCAGTTCCTATGCATGCTCATAACTTTGAGCATTTTTAATATTTTCACTCCAGATTTTCAACATTGCCATTTTACCACACCTTCTTATGAACAGTACAGCTGTCATTTTTCACATCTAGCCTGAAATGTGTTTTCACACATGTAGCACACAATGGCACAGTCTGTGTGTGAAGTCAAATGTTCAGGACAGAGTAAGAATATCACAGTGACACTGTTCATGAGGTAGGCCCCCAAAAAACCCTATGTTGAAAATTTGGTGAAAAAATTCCCCCAAATTACTGTTTTATGAGTGTGTGTTGCACAGTTCCTATGCATGCTCGTAACGTCAAGCATTTTTAATATTTTCACTCCAGATTTTAGCATTGGCATTTTACCACACCTCCTTATGAACAGTACAACTGTCATTTTTCACATATCACCCAAAATGTGTTTTCGCACATGTAGCGCACTGTGGTGTGGTCGATGTGTGAAATCAATGCTCGGGACAGATTAAGAAAATCATGGTGACACTGTTCATGAGCAGAGGTCTTAAACTGGCTATGTTGAAAATCTGGTGACAAAAGTCCATAAAATGACTGTGTTACAAGTGTGCATTGTGCAATTTCCACGCACCATCGTAAGTTCACAAATTTGTTATCTTTTCAGTCCAGATTTTCAACATTGGCATTTTTCCACACCTCCTTATGAACAGTACAGCTGTCATTTTTCACACCCGGACCTAAATGTGTTTTCGCACTGCCGGCGCAGAATAGCATGGTCGCTGTGGGAATTCAGTGTTCGGGATAGATTAAGAAAATCACAGTGACACTGTTCATGAGCGGAGGTCCAAAAATTCATTTGTTGAAAATCTGCTGTAAAAAAATCCAAAAACTAATTACATTACGGGTGTGTGTTGTGCAGTTTCTATGCACACTCGTGACTTTACCAGATTTTTTATATTTTTATTCCAGATTTTCAACATTGTCATTTTTTACACCTCCTCATGAACAGTACAGCTGTCATTTTTCATGTCCTGTTCAAAATGTGTTTTCGCACCTGTGGCACCAAATGGCGCAGTCGCTGTGCAAAATCACCTTTCGGTTAATGAATGGATGGTGTCACTGTTCATGCAGTGGGCTCACAAAAAGCCCATGTTGAAAACTTGGAGTAAAAATACCAAGAAACGGCCAGGGTGTTAGGGTTTTTGACCATAACGCCCTACCCTGTAGGGACTGACAGGTGTCAGGGATGTGACTTGGGATTGTCAACAATAATGCTCATGTCATTCCACCCCCACCCGCACCCTGCAGCCAGTGACAGGCTTTGAGGTGTGCCTTGGACTCTTTGGCCCCAGAGTTCATCCCATTCTCCTATACTGCACCCATTTCTGCATATTTCCTTATGGAATGAGAGGAGTAAAGCCCGAACACCCAAGGCACACCTCGACACTTGTCAGTGTCTGCAGGGTAGGGTGAGGTGAAATGTCATGACTGTATGGGGGATGACCCAAAGGCACACCCCAAAGCCTGTCCATCTCTGCAGGGTTGGGGGGGGGGTTGGCATCAGTTCAATACATTACTGCCATTCCTATACTGCATGGGCCTGATTCTCATAGGGGCCTGCATCTGGCGCAAGCTGCGGCAAACAGCAGCTTACGCCAATGCCTGGTGTGCCAGGGACCCTGCACCTGGTTCAGGTACAGGAGGAGTCTCAGCTGCTAAGTCACCATGCTTGCACTGACCAGAACCCTGCGGCAAACCCCTGGCACACTGCACAGGTCCACCACAGGCCACCAGAGACTAACACAGGACCCTCGTCCCACTAGGTAATGGGCATGTGGACCCAACCTGGTGGGTCGGTGTCCCCCCACCATGTTCAGTGCAACTGGTGCCTGGCCACGGAGGTGAGTGGTGGGATGTGCCAGGTGTTGGGGAGCAGTCAGGACTGGTGTACAGGGAAGGGGGGTTGGGCACCACCTGCTAGGGCATGGGTGGGCAATGTATCACCATAAGTTGGTGCTGCGGCAGCCCCGATGGGACAGGCATTGGGGATCGGAGGAGCTGCTGCCAGTATGGGCAGCATCAGGATGGTAGTACCAACATGGTACACAGGTGGCATCAGGGAGCTGTGAGGGGTGCCATTGGACCACTAGGACGGGGGCCACACTCGGGGGTGTATGGACCGTCACCCATGGTGTGCCGCACACAGGCATGTCACTCAGGGGAGAATGTCTAAGTCTCCTTATGGCTGCCCTGGCTGGTCTAAGGGCACTTAAGAATTTCTCCTGCTGGGTGATGTCTGTGAATCACAGGATGCAGCCTGCATCGGCCGCAGTCCCCCACCGCTGTGCCGCAATGCACTGCAGGGCACAGGGCAGGTGCCAGCTCTGTTTGGGTCAGGTGGACTGCGGTCGACGCAGGCCACCTCTGTGAATCGCACGGAGGGCGGTCATGGACGCAAGGTGCACCTTGCACCATATCTGTTCGTCGCAGGCACCTTGCGTCTGACGCAGGGGTTTGAGAATCGGGCCTCATCTGTCTAACTCCTGCACTTCCACTGCTAATGCCAGCAAGCAACCATATGGCATTGACAAATGCTTGTGTAATAAGCTCTGGCCCATAAGAGGATCACAGGTGACCAGTGGGAAGCTCATTAATTAGGAACAGGCTGCATCTCTCCAGTCTGCAAGCTCAGCCCAGGCTAATGTACAAAGACTTTATCACATTTCTTATGAGTCTTTCTTAAATGTATTTTATCCGGTTACAGGAGTGCACCTGATTTGAGGCCAAACTCAAAAGCAAATAGTTATAGTAGCAGAGCTCCCGGCCCCAACACACACACATATACACACTCCCCGAAAAGCTGCTTAAAAGCCTGCAATTCATTCAAATCAATTCTATTTTCTTACTTAGTTGGGGTTCAATGCCAACAAGTGTAAAATCATGTACCTAGGGCATAGGAACCTTGATGCTGAGTATAGGATGGGGGATGTACTGACACTCACTAGACATGAGTCCTTGAAGTTATTATGTCAGAGGACCTCAAGGTGGCAGTACAGTGTGACAAGGCTATGGGCAGGGTAAATTGGATTCTGGGATGCATAAGGATTGGCATCTCCAGTAGGAGGAGGAGGGATGCTGCGCTGCCACTGTATCACTCCCTGGTAAACCCCCCAGCTGGAGTACTGTGTCCAGTGTTAGAGTCCACACTTCAGAAATGACATAAGGTGGAGGTTTTCCAGAGGAGGGCAGCTAAAATGGTTCAGGATTTTCACAGGAATCCCTGCAAGGAAAGGCTGAAGAATCTCAACATGTACACTCTGGAAGAGAGGAGGGCCAGAGATGACATGATCAAGACCTACAAAGTACCTCACAGGGGTAAACAGGGTACAGTTGGGGAGTTTCCTTCAAATGAGGACGAGCACTCAAACCAAGGGGCATACAATGAAGCTGGAGGGGGGAGTTCAGGATAGATGTGAAGAAATATTTCTTTACTGAAAGAGTGGTAGATGTCTTGAACAGACTGCCAGAAGAAGTGGTGGAGGCTAAAATGGTAGGGGGCATGAAGCATGCATGGGATAAACATAGGAGTATATTAGAAAAAGGGGAAGGAGGTCAACGGAGATCAATAGGGCTATGGAGGTGGAGTAGGTTCAAGTTCATTGCAGGAAAAATCCATTGAGCACGCTCATTCACAAGGAGGTCCTGATGGACGCAGGCAGAATAAGACATAGTAACATATACAGGCAGTAGTTATAAGTAGGTAGAGAACACTTGGGCAGACTGGGTGGGCTGAGCGGTACTTTTCTGCTGACAAATTCTATGTTTCTGTGGCATCATGTGTCCATTCAGGTGCAGTGTTTATTTAAAGCTGGGTCTACCATACATCCAGATGTAAGGTACAGTAAATTACCAAATCAGATGCAGCCCACTTACAGTACAATAAACACAACCCCAGTGCTTCGAGAAGCCTTTACTCTTCATAAGGCTGCTTAAAGAGTTGGTGTTCTATTTGCAGTGTCCACACCGGTATGCTGATCTTAAAACTGACGCCACACCTGAATGAGTACTTGATTCTTGCTCACTCCATTTCTTCCCCACTTTGAAAGCTGCTTGTCCTGAGTTAGTTTTGGGCTGACAGCGCCTCGCCTGTGTTGGAAGATGACCAATAAGCAGCACTGAAAGACGTCAGACTTCACAGACTGTGAAGGCAGCTGCTTACCCACTATCTTGGCAAGAAGAAGGCTGCAGCTGTCACCACCAATGACTGTTGGGGTGTGGGGATGGGGGGACCAAAGGGGACAGACATAAGGAGATAAAATCATAATATAAATTGTGAGACCTTCACCAGCTTTCCAAAACGCTTACCAGCAAAAGAACACTCTACAAAGTTTTTCCAATGGCAACACAATCTGGTGAGCCCTCTGTCTGCCGTTTGACACTAGGCATCAACCAGCATAAAATTGCCTAAAGAAGGCAGTGTGGTCATGTGGTTACTGAAATACTGGAGATTACAGATTTATAAGAACTAAAGAATATCACACAGAAGCTGGCACATGTGCCTATAGCAGCTGTCTTCTGCTTCTCAGTAGTTATATTTATACCCTTGAGGTACTTGAATGTTTCTATCATATCCCCTCTTTCCCTCCTCTTTTCCAGTGAGTACATATTGAGGTCCCTTAATTTCTCCTCATAGGTCTTGGGTTGCAAGCTCTGTACCATCTCCTGCCTGTTAATATCCTTATGAAGGTGCGACCTCCAGAACTGCACACAGTACACCATGTGAGGCCTGACCGTTGTTTTATATAATGGCATCACTACCTCCCTCCTTATGTTGGTGATGCCCCTGCCTATGCACCCCAGCATGTCACTGGCCCTCCCAGCTGCCATACCACTTTGACATTTTCAGGTCATCTGAAATAAGAACCCCAGGTCCCTCTCCTTCTTTGTGACTGTCAGCAACTCCCCCAATCCTGTAACTTTCCCTAGGGTTTCTGTGTCCCAGGTGCATAATTTTGCACTTTTTTGAATTAAACTTCAGTTGCCAGTCCTCAGACCATTTTTCAAGCTTCCCCAGGTCCCTCCTCATTTTCTCCACCCCCTCTGGGGTATCCACTGTGTTACTGATCTTGGTGTCATCTGCAAACAGGCAGATCTTTCCCTTCAGCCCTTCTGCAATGTCACTAATGAAGATACTGAACAGGACTGGCCCCAGGACCGATCCCTGCGGCACCCCACTGGTCACCCCCTCTCCCCAGACTGCACCCCATTTACCACCACTCTCTGCCTCCTGTCTGTTAGCCAGTTTCTAACCCAGTTTGCCACCCTTTCCCCCATGCCCAGCCTACCCAGCTAGTTTATCAGCCTCCTATGTGGAACTGTGTCAAAGGCTTTGCTGAAATCAAGGTAAGCGTTGTTCACTGCCTCACCCTGATTTACTTCCTTTGTCACCAAGTCAAAGAGATCAACCAGATTTGTCTGACATGACCTCCCCACTATCAATCCATGTTACCTATGGTCCTGGGCTCCAATGGCTTCTATATGCCCCACTATCCTTTCTTTAAGCAATGTCTCCATGATCTTCCCCACTACTGAGGTGAGGCTGACTGACTGGCCTATAGTTCCCCGTCTCCTCCCTACTGCTGGATTTGTGTAGAGGGACCACATGTGCCCTCCTCCAATTCTCTGGTACCACCACACCTGTGTTGAATGACTCAGTGAACATGGCTCCCAGAGGTACTGCTATCTCCCTTCACAGTTCTCTTAATATCCTTGGGTGTATGCCATCTGGTCCCATCACTTTGTCCACCTTCAATTTAGTCACCTCCTGCAGGATTCTTTTGCCTGTGAATGGACTATTGTCCACCTCTTCACGCCTTTCCAACTGCTGTACTGCTGTGGCTCTTGCCCCTCCCCCTCTTCTGTGAATACTGAACAGAAAGACACAGTGGATGTCTTGGGTGGGGGGCACATGACAGTTCTTAGGCATGGTACTATCACTTCCAAATACCTAAACAGCACATATAAGCAAGCAACACTCGGCACTGACAGATGCTTGTATCTCTGTAGCAATACTGTATTCCTCATAGTCTTTAGTGTCTATAATCCTGTAACATATTCTGGGTGCCATGGACAAAGGGCAAATAAGTGGTGCGGTTTTCATGACCTCAACAAAACATTCAATCTGGTAAATTACAGCCTCCTGATTGAAAAATTTAAGAAATTTGGTCTCGATAACCTGTCTTGTCAGTGGTTCTTGAACTCTCTCTACAACTGATCTCAGCAAGTGAAATAGAAAGGTGTGCAGTCCACACTAAGACCCATTACTGTCAGTTTACCTAAAGCTTCAAATTGAGTCCTATGCTTTTTTCCCCTCTTTGTAAAGAATACGCCTGGTAATTGTGGTGGGGATAGCCTACATCTTTGTACTGATAATGTATGTTCAAGTGATGTCAACCTTATCAACAGTCGGCTAGCTGGCGACTTCCTGGAACGAGAAAAGTGGCTGTCTTCCAATAAGTTGGTACTGAATGTCAAAAAGGCCAAAGATATCTTGCTTGGTCCAAGATTCCTACATAGAAACATAGACTTTGACGGCAGATAAGGACCGCTTGGCTCACCTAGTCTGCCCATTTCCCTATCTAAACGATAAGCTGCAGATCCTATTTAACCAACAGACTATTTCTTCCTACCCCCCACAAAAATTGCCTTATGTCTGTCCCATGCATTCTTGAATTTCCTCCCCAGTTTTAGACCCCACAACCTCATCAGGAAGGCTGTTCCATGCATCCACCACCCTCTCTGTGAAAAAAATACTTCCTCACATTGCCATCCTAGATTTAGCAAGGCAGCACCTTTTAACCCAAACCACATAACTGTAGCCCAAGATGAGGTGGTTGAGGCTCACATATATAGAAATGTGCCAACTTTTGAATTCACCAGTGACGTTGCTGCAAAGTGGCTGAAATTCACGTCTGCGGAGTTTTGCAGTTTTCCCTACCCTCACCAACTTCAAATTTGTCCGAAATCACAAAGTTTTCCATGTGAACGGCAGAATTCTGCCTGAAAAGTGTGGAATTTCACCCACAAATGGCAGAATTTCACACATTGCAGGTGGAATTCTGCCACATCCATCCGCACTTTGAGATTTGTGCTAAATTCACAGATTAATTCGCACAGCTAATTTAGCCAACTTCGCCCATCTCTACTCATATACTTTAGGGTTTACCCAGACCAGGAAAATACTATCAGGACCCACAGTGATCATATTTCGAAAACTATGCATCAAAAAATTGTGCTCTATCAACTGGGTAATTACCTGTCTAATGAATCATGGCTAGTAACTGCCAATAGTACACTGCTCCCTCTCCTACAGTATGAGCCCCTACTCTCTAGTCCTTGAGGTACTCTGAACTCAACAAGCTTAATACAATTGCTCGATTTTGCCTCTGGTGCCTCACCCAGGGAGCACCACCGAGATATCTTCTGCCCCTAAATTGGCCTTATTTGGAAGGGAGACTGGAGTATCCTCTCATCTGTTGTGCTTTAAGACTTATAAAGGGTGTTACCCCTCTTGCCTTCAGGATGCCTTGGTTCCAAAACCCGAGGAGAATTCTCAGGTCTTCTAGTAGCAGCCTACTACAGATGCCCAAGTTAAGGTCCAGTGTGGGAAAAATATCCTTCGGTATCTCCAGCCTCATCCCTGTGGAACACTCTCCCAGCAACCCTCCAAGACTGCTTCTCACTAGAGGTGCTCGAATACTGGTCTGATGGATCCAAGAACTCTCCGACAAATAACCGTGATATCCGGCGGTGTCATCCAATCCCCATCTGACCACAAGTGAATGCCAGATCCTGGGCCAGATGGGGTCAGATGTCTTAAAGAGCTGCTTCCTAGTAGCTGCCTGCCCCAGCCCATTCGATTCCTTACCTGACTGGAATCGAGCTATTGACGTTTGGCATGAAAAGTCCATCAATTTGCAAAGTTATATCCCTCGTAATTTTGGAAATCGTAATGCTGCCAAAAAAAAGACTGACTTCCTGGTTAGACAAACCGCGCCCCACATATCGCATAGCGCACTGTTTGTGGCGCACCCATTCAGTTCTATGGGACTGGTATTTTCTAATATATTTAAACCCTTTAGTGTTGGGATTTTTTTCATATCAAAGCGTCGATCGACTAACGGGGTCCCTTATTAGTCGATCGATCGCTTTGATAAAAAATATCCCAACATTAAGGATTTAAATATATTAGAAAATACCAGCCTCATAGAACTGAATGGGGCGTGCTCACGCAGCCTTCGTTTTGTGACATCACAAAACAGTGCTGCGTGGGCCAACGTGGGGGCGTGCTTGTCTAACCAGAAAGTCGGGCTTTTTTTTCAGCAGCATTACGATTTCCAAAATTACGAGGGATATAACTTTGCGAATTGATGGACTTTGTATTCCAAATTTCAGTAGTTCGATTCCAGTCAGGTAAGGAATTGAACGGGCTAGGGGACAGTAGCAATGCTGAAAGTAGGAACCTGCTCTTTAATCTGAAGTCAGATCCTTGGATCCAACCCTTGGATTGTTATGATCCGACTGCCAGATCCCTGGTCCAGTCGTCAGATCCAGCAGACCTTTTGGATCCGCCACTTGGGGTGTTGTGATCAGACTGCTGGATCCCTGATCCAACCATCAGATCCAGCAGATCATTTGTCTCATGAATGGATCCACTTGGGATCTGAGGAGACCAGATTCATGGTTGGATGCCATCAATATCTGATGGTACCCGACATCCGGTCAAAACAGTGGTATCAGCCGGTATCCTATACTGGTGCATACATGTCCGAACAACACTACTCTTCACTTGGAGGATTCAAAAGAGATGTTAAGGTATACCTACTTGAGTGCAGCCAGTGTTCCTATAATTGTTGATATGTATCTGCTGGTCTATACATATCGCCCATGGTCTATATCCAAAGTTGCTCAGCCTCTGACTTGTCCTGAATTCTTTGGCTGTTGGCTCACTGCTGCTCACTCCTCAGCTTGTCTTAATTTTATCTGCTTATCCTTTTTGCTTAATAATAATTGTAAATGTACTGGTGTTTTGCTAACTCTTGTACCCCTGTGAATATTGTGAATATTTGTATTGCAAGATTTCTTTTTTTCCGTTCTCTAAGTCCCCTTCTATGCTGCCATCAGACCTATCCCTCGGAGTCCTCCACAGTGCCATAGCTAAGTCTACTTCCAGCCTCCTACAGGTGTCTTGCCTTCATAGTGCCTTGGATTCAGCCCCCCTTCCGGGGGGGGGGAAGGACTGGGAACATCCCCACTTCTACCTTCACTGCCTCCTTAGGGTTCCGGATTCAGTCTTCTTTGGTTTACCGGAGTCCGTCGTCAGACTGGCTGCAGAGTACATTTTTCCATTTTCTCCCTTCCCCTCCCTGAGGACGCAGCCACTCACAGAGATCCAAGGGGCATGTGCATGCCTAGGCATGCTGCCACTCCAGATCCCGGCCTCCATCCTACCCTCCAGTGATGCCCCCGACTGTGGTCACCCAGGTGGCAGTACAGCAGTGGGGACAATGACCAACCCTCACTGGAGGAGGAGAACGTCCCCTGGGATGCTCAATCCTCCTCACCCTGGCTGGCCCTTGATGTTCCAAGCTCATTCCCAAACTTGGATCGCTGGTGTTGCAAGTTGCACCACTACTGCTGCGCTCTACTATAATATTTCTTGAATCTATATTGTGTGATGTAGCTGTAGTTAATCCAGAGTGAACCTGAAAAAGGGACTTTTAGTCTCAGCGGGCGAACGTGGTTAACAAAATTCAACAAATAAATATACTTCATGCTTTCTGTGACTGCATCATTTCAGGTATACAGTGAAGCCCACCAGGATGAAGCCCAGCACTGCAGAATTCTGCAGTAGAATTACTGCAGCAAACAATGCAATTTCAGTGGGAATTAATCCCTTTTGTCATGCAGTAAACCTGTGACACTGTGCTTCATCCTGGCGGGCTTCTCTGTAGATAACCAGTGGTAAACTGTCAAGTCTATGATTCATTTTCAAAGAAGCTGGCTATTGTTACTGTTTCTAAGGCAAAGTTTCTCAACTGTTATGGAAGAGGTGGGCCATTTACCTTTTGGAAAGGAGCACTGTACTGTGTGAGCAGTGGCTCTGGTGGGATTCAGACCTAAATACACCCTGAGTGAGGTTGCAGTGAGTGGTGGCAGCATACCAAGGTAACCCTTTCAAGCGTCTGAGGGCTTGTTAAACTGCAAAAAGCCATCCTGACTGAGTTCTGGAAGAGAACCAGTTTGTGACAGTTACACACAGGCACACTACATTCATACAGTACCTGCTGAGGCACAGCACAAACACTCTCACACATGAACAGAACTGCTTGAAACCTATGCTTCAACTGAAGCTTATGCTTGCTGTGTTATCCTATACCGTGATTTCAGCACAATAATGAAAACAAAGCATTCTTGTATACACAAGCACATTAGAGCAGTAATAAATCACATAATGGGGGCATGTGTTATGATGGCATGGGGGCAGACCCAATACGCCACTTGGGTATTTCAGTCTCTCTTAAATCCACTGTTCTTTTATTGTTAGAACATCATGCTCCCCTCTTTCTCTCTGTGTCAAGGGATTTTGCGCGCTCTCTCTCTCTCAAGCGATTTTGTTGTGATCTTTGAAGATGTAATGCACACTGATACATAGGAGATTCATATTTACAAACACAGTGCCTCCATATGAATTAAAGAGGGCCACCAGCAAAAAAAAAAAAGGTTAAATAAAATCACAGTTATCAATACATTCCGAGAACATCTGAGTATCAATCCATTCCATCCTTTATTATTATTTACATGAAAACAGGAGCTTTTCCCGTCAATAGTTCATCTACGGTTGAAGCTTAGTCTAGAGCGGAAGTCATAATGCTCTGCTTGTCACATCTTAAGTCATTTGCACAGCAACAGACCGTGATGTCACAAGCGTCAGCAGAGTAAGACTTTAGTTTAGGCTCCAGAATAAGTCTCAGTTGTAAGGGAACTAGTAGGGGAAAAAATATCATGTTTTCATGTAGAGGTCCTTAACAAAGATGGACTAGCTTGAATTTGAAATTAAGAATGGTATGAAATTGATCACTGGGGCTGCCCCGCCACTCTCCTTGTCTGAGCCATACCTAAGACAAGGTACTATTATAAATAAAGTGAATGTAAGTTAATTGCAATATTGCTGATTCTAGTTTGAACAGAGTACAGCTTATCTCCCCCGAGCTGTAATCAAATGGGTCAGAGAAAGGCATTATACAAAGCATTAATGTGGAGATTATTTTGTCTTCATGGAAACTTATGTAAAGAATTTTACTAATAGAGAATGTAACATGCAATATTGTGTAATTGATTTCTGCTGATGTCATTTTTTTTTTTTTTTTTGCTGGTGACCAGTGCAGCTCCTCTTTAAAAAGGAGGCAGTGTAAGTGGGTGGTTCGAAGATGGTGCTGTAAATTGGGAGGCTCCATGGTTGAATCCCACTACCATAATTTGCTCACTGTGTGACATGAAGCAAAGCCACTTAACTTCCATGGACTTCAACCTTCTCGGTTACAGATCTGGGTAGAGGCAGGACCCCTCTGAAAATGAGACATTACATCTCAGTTTTGTTATTTAGGGTAAATAAGTTGCACAAATAAATGTAACTTGTACTAAAAGCAAAGCTCGTAGTGATATTTTCTTCTGATAAAAAGTGCCATCAGGCCAGAGGATATACGATCTGTTGTAATAATATAAGTATGTTACTGGCACATTATCAGTACAGACCGTTGTTTGTCATACTGAAATCAATGAAAGAGCAACTTTCACAATGCCCGATGACATCACAAAGGGCTGGTGTACATTTTAACAAGCAGTTGGACTAAAAGGAAAAAGCTGAATCTCAGAGACATGCAAGGGTGTAGCATCAGGTGCAGCTTAGTGCTGGTAAATGCACCTGAGAAGTGTGATTATATCACCACTATGGCACACCCTGGAGCATCCTAGTGCACTTATAAAATGGCATTTAAATATTTAGCTTAAAATAAATGAAAAGAAGAATAAATTATTTTAAAAAGATAAAAGTAAGACCTTTCATTAAAATATGCTTCCATTTTAACTTTGAAGACTAAACAAAGTCCATATTTTGGTAACTGTTGGTGGTGAGAGGATAGCTAAAAACAATAAAAGACAATGAAAACCATGTGTGGCATGCAATATGAACTTCAGGAATGTAGTGAGCAGTTTGGGTTGCCTCTGCAATGTTTTTTTCGCCTTTTCTCTGTTTATAAAGTATTATTGCCTCCTTTCCTTGACCTGTTTCTTTTTTCTCTGTCTTTTCCCTTATTAAACATATAGATTTTTATCATGGAATACAGGGATTCAAAATTCTGCACAATTCCATTGGCTGAATGTTCCTTTTCTAATATACTGTACATACACAACAAGACCTCATGTGGAGCCAGGACCTCAATTTTATCTCTGCCAGGGTAAGCAGCAGAGATTTCCCTAATAAGCAGGCTAAAATGACAGGAGGAAGATTTTTCACTGTCAGCAAAGAAACAGTATGAATCAAAACTACGAACTGTACTTAATGTTTCTAATTGTTTTTATGTGTGTAAGGAGAGTGTGATGATCAGGGAAAATAATTAATTTGTTTTGTTTTTTTTATTTAAGATAATTTTATTTTTAGGGCTTAGTTGAAGGTTTTTAGTAAGTAACGGTAGCAGCCATGTATGTGATGAAAGGTCAGTTCTGCTGTAGTGGGTTTGGTTTTCTCATTGTGTGATGCAGCTATTAAATTCGGTTGGGTTTAGGACCAGCATGACCATGGCATTATGCTGAAATAATTCATGGTAACCTTACTAATATTACCCAATTAAATTTCTTTGATTTTTAGACCCTTTTTATAAGAATGAAAAAAACTCACCCCAAAATGCAGCTCAGGTTTACTGTGATCACAGCTGTGGTTTTAGATTATTTCTGATCTCGGCACAACAAAGAGCTTGCTATACCTTTGAAATAATGTTGTATAATTTGCACACATAAAATGGCTTGCAGTGAGATAATCACATTTATTTCCGCTACTGAGAATACGACCTTCATTTTACAACTGTGGTTTTACCACTGATGCATTTATGTGTCTTTTCCTCTTGTGTAGACAAATGTGATATCACACTATGACCTATTACGTATCCACTACTAATCTCCACACTTTGCATGCCATCAGCATGTTACTGTAGCTCTACTCTCTGTATGTAATAGTGGCACATCTTACCCAATGGGAGATCAACTTTCAAAGTGCTTGATGGCATCACAAAGATTCTAGTCTGCATTTATATGTTTGCAGTGGAGCACAACAGAAACTGGTAACTCTTCAATAAACAGCAAGTTTAAATGAAATTCCTTTTTAAAATGATTCCCTACAATCAACATGCATAATAGCTTGCACTGGGGCATAACAGCTTTATCCGAGACAGTAAGTCCCTTTAAATGATATACATTATACTTACATCACTTAAACTGACTGTCTGATACACGTATTATGGGAAATCTGAAGGTAAAGCAGCAGACAGAACTATAGAGGAAGACCATTTCTTATTTGCATTCAAAGGCCGCTGTAACTATTTGAACATACTGGCCCAGATATTCAAAAGGGCTGCGCATGGCGCAACAGTGTTACGCCATGCGCAACCCACTGATGCGCCCCGGTGCGATATTCAAATGGGGATTGTGCTCTGGCACTAACCTGGCGCGCTGGAGCCGATCAGTAATGTGGCGCGGGCGCGAGGGTAGGGGAGGGCGTGCCTATGCATACTCCGCACATTCCGATATTCAGCCCGGATGTGCTGAACTATGCATGCGCAACCCCTACTTGCGCTGCGGCACAGGTGAGCAAAAAAAATAAAAAAGGAACAACGGCTGGCCACCCACAGATGAGCTGCCATATTGCAAGGCGCAACACGGCAGCTGCCACCTGTGGGTGGCCACCCGAGCTCCGGCTGCACCTCCGCGGTGGTGCCCCCCATGCCCGATCACAGGCATCTGTTTAAATTAAGAACATCCTACCTCCCTGGTGGTCCAGTGGACCGCTGTCAGCCCGATCGCGGGCATATATTAAAAGTAAATCACGTCCTATATCCCTGGTGGTCCAGTGGACCACTTTCAGCCCGATCGCAGGCATGTTTATCATGTTCATATATACATATTTAATAGAGGTATTTAATAGAGGTAAAATAGGAATTCCAATCTCCCTGGTGGTCCAGTGGACCGCTCGCAGCCCGATTGCGGGCATTTGTATAAAAAATATAAGTCCCGTCTCCCTGGTGGTCCAATGGACTGCTTGCAGCCCGATCGTGGGCATTTGTATCAGAAAAAGTAAGTCCAACGCCGGCCCGTCGGCGCAGCGGTTGGATTTCCGCATGCGATTCCGGCGACCCAGGTTCGGGAATGGACCAGGGCCGCTGGAGGGCCGGCCGGGGCAGAAGGATAGAGAGTCCCAAGGACTGCTCTCCTTCTCCGGGGGGAGGGTGGGGAAGTGCCCGGAGCATCGTTGATCCCTGGCGGAGGCCAGGAGTCACACAGCCACCGGCAGTAGCACGTTAAGGAGGCGGGGCGGACGCCAGGCGTCATTGCAATACCCCGCCTCCCCCAGAAAACGGAAAACAGACAGCTGCCAGCCGCCTTCAATGAAGCTCGCCACGGCTTTAATTAGCTCCTCAGGCCAGCCCTCCGACCTAGCTCGAAGACTGCGGCATGCAGGGGGAGTGCCGCAGCCCCGCCGTGGAGGGTAAGCCATGGGGTATTGGAGGGTCCGAGGCCGATTTGAGTAGTGGGAGTCCATGGTCAGTGACCGGGCCAATAGTACTGGGTGGCAGGCCGCTTGGGTGGAAAAATAATAAAAAGAAAAAGTAAGTCCAATATCCCTGGTGGTCCAGCGGTACCCCCACTGAGCCCCACCCCGCTCCCCGGTCAGCGGCGGGCAGCAGCACCCACCTGCCTGCTGCCCGACACGTAAGGTAGGGCTGTCGCCCATTGGTCCACAGTGTGAGCCAATGGGCGTGCAACTCCGTACAATCTACACATTCCAGATATGTGAATGGATCCATCACATATCTGAACTGTGTAGCACGGTACAGGCTGCATGCCCACTGGCTCATGCCAGGACCAATGGGCGACAGCCCTACCTACAATGTCAGTCGGTGGGAGGGGCGGGCGGTGGGGCTCAGTGGCTGGGTGGGGTACCGCTGGACCACCAGGGATATTGGACTTACTTTTTCTGATACAAGTGCCCATGATCAGGCTGCGGGCAGTCCACTGGACACCAGGGAGACTGGACTTAAATTTTTAATACAAATGCCCGCGATCGGGCTGCGAGCGGTCCACTGGACCACCAGGGATATAGGACGTGCTTTTATTTATACATAAGCCTGTGATCGGGCAGTGGGGCATATTGCCGTGCTATGCAGGGGCAGGGCGCCAGGCACAAGTCGCCGGGGATCGGCGCACCTGCATGCAAATGGGGCCATAATGACTTGCAAATGGCCCCATTTGCATCTTGCATCCATTATGGCCCCATTTGCATATGCACTTTTGAATATCGCGGTTGTTGCGCAAAGCGGAAACTTGCACTTGCACTAGCGCATCCCCCTGCTCCACTCTGGTCACTTGCGCTGGCGCAGTGCCACTGCGCCATGCACACTGCGGGTGGCCAGGGTGCGATATTCAACGATGCTGTGCCATGGCGCAGCTCCGTTGAATATCGCCCAGTCAACACCCCTGCGCAGCTAAGTTGCGCTGCGCCCAGGCTGGCGCCACAGCCTGATGCAGTCTGAATATCTGGGCCACTGTATATTAACTGAGCATTTTTTTTTTTACATTGAGTTTGATTTATTACATCACCACCATCCACTGAAGAAGTCCAACAGGATGAAACATTTGTCTGGGCTTACATGGCAAGCGGAATTTATTAAACTCACGAATTCTGAAACTTGGAATTGAGTGGCTATTTTGGACATACTAGATGGGGATTTTTGCCACTTTCACATCAATTTATAGTCTATAAAACACTTTGGAATGTCAGGGAATACCCAGGGACTTCACCTCTTGTTCTAGAATAGCAAAATACCCAGCCTCCAACCGGAATCTGGGGTTAAAGCAGAATACAATCAAGCAAATAGACAAAATGCACAGTTTAAATTTAGAAATGCTACCTCTAAAAACAAACAGTATTCTCTGTCGAGAGTTACTAAAGTAGGAAATAAAAGATTTAGAAGAAAGTCTTCAAGCAGGAGAGTTCTAGCAATGCTGTCATCCATACAGCCAGTACTCTTAAGACAGAATACTGTAAGCAAATGACGTACGGTGCCATGTGCACCATCAGCATACACAGCAGTGCTGGACCAAACTGCCTCAGTACCACTTTTACCAAGAGATAGAGACAGAAAAATATCCGAATGACAAACTGATAAATTTAAAAAGTTTAAAACACTAAACGTAACATGAAAAAGAACACAAGACAGCCTAATTTCTGCTATAAGGGCATATGCAGCTCTGTGATGCATAAAGAAGGCAGACAGACATTTACAGAGTGACTCTTAGAAAATATAATGTGTGCATGTTAGTTACATTTCTTATGCAGTGCAGGACATCAATCACTTCTGAAACCTCATTCAACAAACAGCAGTCATGCTGTCAACAAACAAGATGGGAAATGATGGAAAAGAATGGTACAGCCAGGTATCATCAACACAGTACAGTAGATCCTAGTAGTAAATCCTTTTTTCTTTTTCACAGTGATCTCCCCCAGCAGCATTATATACTAGCAGAACAGCCTCAGGGCAAGAACTGATTCCTGTGGATCACCACAGTCAGTTGCTGATGTAGACATGGAAATGATCTCCATCACAACAGACTGTAATATTCCGTAGAGGTAAGACTCAGATCAACCCAAGACTGTCTCAGCTATATGCCTATAACCCACAGGACGATTCAACCAATCAATCCATTAATCAATCAAAATCTTTATTTAACCAGGCAAACATTGCTGAGGAAGCTCATTTTCAAGATGAACCTGGAAAGGAGAGGTTAACAATACATACAAAGGAATACTCAGGTACATCATAATTGGGTAAACAATATATACAAAATGAATTCACACATACATAGTATTTACATAGAACAGTAATTATACACAGGAAGTTTATAATAGACACGAAACAGGGCATTAAAAAGAGCCATTAGGCTAAGACCATGAAGAGTATGCAGCTAAAAAGTATAGCAACTGCAGTACAGTGTATACAGGTTTAACGTACTCAAAGACTTTTGCCGTAACAGCAGATCTTCTAGGAATGTCTCGTGCAGTAAGTCATTACTTCTGGGAGTTTCCCTTAGGTGGCGCTCTCACACGGCAGTTCTCCAGAAGTCTCCACACCAGGGACCACCCACACGACCTCACTTCCTGGGCTATGCCCATAAAAGTGGGCGGGGTAATCTCTGTTCCCACTGATTTCAGCTCGTGACGGCGAGGGACCGAGGAGAACCGAGGTACCAAAGCCTCCCTACCCTACATCGTTTTTCCTGTTAGAGAATGGCAGAGGGTCGGAGGAAGGGAAGCTGCTTACTGCATGAGACATTCCTAGAAGATCTACTGTTATGGCAAAAGTCTTTGTGTAACTATCTATCTTCCACGGAATGGTCTCTTGCAGTAAGTCATTACTTCTGGGAGATTCCCAAGCAGTTATATGGCAGTGGGGTGGCTCATGACATTCTACCATACATATAGTACAGTCTTAGGACCAGTAGGTGCTGAGTGCAGTATATCAGCATATAAAAAGAATTTTGTATTCTGTCTGTAAAGTACTCCATTATAGTGTTCATTATAGGGCTATGGCTGAAAAACAGGCCAGACTGGCTATTACTGCGCATTGCCAGATAAGTTAAGCAGATGTAAACCCGATCAAGGTATGGCATATCAGATACTGTAATAAATCAGAAGAAATTCAGCCATATAATGGAGTAATTGGTAGGTCTCAGTGGCATGCACTGGAAAAGACAGTATATGTCAAAGCCTATTGGGTTCTGAGTTTTGAACAGTAACCCAAAAAATACAATGTTATTATTTTGTAGTGCTACAATGTAGCAAGTTAGTACAGTTTTTTTTTTTTTTTAGCCACGTCTGTCAAGTCATTAGAGAAATGTATCCATTTTTGGAATAAATAAGCTACATAAGTAGCAAACAATGATGTTGTGAAATGAAACAATGTATTTATTTCATAATGGAATCCAGTGGCTCTTAAGTCAGTAGTACTGTAGTCAATATTGTACCCATTTTAGGGTAAAGACATGGAGTGCAACAGAGTGATGTAGTCAGTTCCATCGTGCATTAGTAATCTTATTTGCAAGGGGGTCCCATGTATGCCAGGGCCTGCAGCTCTGTTAGGTGTAAACCTGAAATGTTAGCATGGTGGGCCCTTTATTTATGCTGTCTGGTGAACAGAAGTTTAAATAATGATCTGGATAATTGCAAATTATGAGCCATTGGAGCTCATCTTTGAGATTCCAAACATGTTAATCTGAGAAAAAGTCATAAGGTTTGTAACATACACTCATTTTGTTGTCCAAGTAGCGTGAATCAGAAAATTGATAAGTCTTGCAGAGTTTATAAGGTTTATAATATATATGCACTCACCATTGTTTCTGTGGACTTTATCTATGGCCAGGTGAAGACCGCATGTAGCAGCAGAAGTTTGGTAAGAATATTATGATCCATATTACAATATTATCAGGATATGTCGATTGTTTCTCAGCGTGTGAGTAGTAGGAGGCTCTGTTTGTGGGAGGGACACAAGGGTTCGGCGCACAACAGACCGAGAGGCATCCCGATGAAGTGACTGTAATGGCCTGTAACAGTGATACCTCTATTAAATATGTATATATGAACATGATAAACATGTTACCGTCTGCCCTGAGGTGTGCCTCTATAATACTGGCAAAGTTATCCACAAGGCATAGGCGATGGTATGATGCATTCTTAGTCAGTTCTGGGTCCCGAATGGCAGACGCCAAGGAATCTGATATATTGGTTGTAGATGTCGACGAAATAAGTCCCTTTGAATAGTAGCGGTATGCCATACATTTTGTTGATAAATAGCCTCATAGTTGTATACACTGGCATCGTCGACTGGAGGGTTTTCTGCTCCATAAATGAGTGTGAAAAAGCCCTGTACCCTTGTTGATAGAGGAGGCAGCCAAGAGACATCCATCGAAGGGGTACACCCTGTTGATGAGAATATGTAACCATTTTAATGTTCTGTTGGCAGAAAATGTCTCCCATTAATTATATATATATATATATATATATATATATATATATATATATAACACACACACACACACATATAGTAATGCATGGTCTGTGGACGGTGGAATGTTGGCCACTGATGGTGGGATCATCCCCGTCGATGGTGTAGAAGGAATACCACGCCCCGTAGATGGTGGAATGAAAGCCGTCTATGATGGTGATTAGTAGAAATCATGCTCCATCGACAGTGGGTCATCTGCCGTTGACGATGAAAGAAGGGGAGCATGTCCCGTCAACGGTTGAATGGGTCTCATCAACAACAGATGCAGATAACATGCCTCGTTGACAGGGGGTGTTAGGCCCGTCGTTGAGAGAGGCTTGTTCTTATGTGAAGCCACCGCTGATGATAGTCTTGAAGGAGCCTCTGTCGATGTTGAATGAACCTCCCATCGATGGGAAGTATGTAGGAGGCCTCCGTTGATGAGGAATGAACCTCCCGTCGACGAGAAGTATGCAGGAGGCCTCCGTCAACGGGGAATGAACCTCCCGTCGATGAGAAGTATGCAGGAGGCCTCCGTCGTCGGGGAATGAACCTCCCATCGACGAGAAATATGTAGGAGGCCTCCGTCAATGGGGAATGAACCTCCCGTCGACGAGAAGTATATAGGAGGCCTCCATCGATGGGGAATGAACCTCCCATCGACGAGAAATATGCAGGAGGCCTCCATCGATGGGGATTACGCATCTGTCGATGGGAACATAGTGTTAGCCTCTGTAGAGTGTTGTTGAAGGCCTCCGTAGACGGGGATTATGCATCCGTCAATGGGAATATAGTGTAAGCCTCTGTAGTCTGTTCTGTGATGAAGATGATGTAGAAATGCCTGCCATCAATGGGGTATTTGTCCTCCGTCGATGAAGAAAGTCTCCTTGATAATATATGTTTAGCATACATGACCGTTGAAAGGCAGTCAGGCAGGACTTATGGTGAAGGTATGCTTTCCACTCCGATGCTTCTTGAAAAGGACTTAACATTGTCGGACCCCGTTAATAGAGCTCCTGGAGTCATCCATCCTTAAAACTCTTGCTTGAGTATAGGAATATTGTGCCATGTATTAAACCCAGGCACCCCAAGCAGTGGGTTCAATCCACGTCGTAGATCACTTAGCAGGAGAGTATTCTAGCTGCTGTGAGAGCTGAAGCCAGCGGGAAAATGAACAGAGACTACCAGGGACCGCCCACTTTTATAGTCACAGCTCAGGAAGTGAGGTTGTGTGGGTGGTCCCTGGTGTGGAGACTGCTGGAGAAAACAGCCATGTGAGAGTGCCACCTAAGGGAAACTCCCAGAAGTAATGACTTACTGCAAGAGACCATTCTGTGGAAGATCTATAATTACAGTGTGTATTTGAAGCATCCTTGAACATAATTATTAATTGAAGGAGCTTGGTGGGGCATGGGAGGGATGGGGGAGCAGGACGCAAGAGGGTGAGTAAGGAGAGGTACATGGTACATGCCCACAAGGGCATGTAGTGATTGCAAGGGTGAGTGTGGCAACAGTTAGGCAGTGGAAAGCAAAACACCATGATGGTGTCAAGGGGGGTAAGCAAGGAGTATAGGTGGGAGCCAGGATGACATGGAAAAGGAAATAACGATAAGGAAAAAAAAAACAGGGTTGGAAAAGAAGGAGCAGACAGGTAAGTTCAAATAGGCTGTAACATTGCCCAAGAGGGGTGGGAAAGAATCAAATCAAATCAGATCTAAGCACCAATAAAGGGACGCACTGGAGCAGATGAAGTTGAGGCTAGAGGAAGGTGACATCAGGGGAAACAGTTACAGGATTCCTTGATAGAGCAAGAATAAAGTGCTTTGAAGGCTGATAGTTTGATTGGGTAAGCCAACTTCAGGGTTTGTTGCTCCAGAGACAGCATAAAGTGTGAGATATGGCAGACCTGCCTAAGCGCAACTTGAACTTCGGTACTGCAAGGGAAATAACGGAGGAACTCTTTAAGGCATATTTACCTATCACACCTAGAGGAAGACAATCCAAGATGTACTGAGGCAACGTCTTTGTGATGGCCCTAAATGTCCAGAGAGCTACATTCCTCTGTCTTCTGTAGTTAAGGGATGACCAACCTACTGTGGTGTAAAGGGAGCAGTGATGTGTGAAGTATGGGAGACCAGTTATGAACTTCAAGGCCCGATGGTAGAGCGTGTCTAATTTAGCCAGGGCAGACACGGGGCCTTAGCTGTAAAGGAAATCTGCGTAGTCCAGTAAGGTAAGGAATGTGGTTTGCACCAGTCTCTTCCTGGCATCCAGTGTTAGAAAACTTTTGATCCTATAGAAGAGGCCAAGCCTCTGCCTAAGCTTCTTTAAGAGATCCTCAATGTGATTGCAAAAGGAAAGCTTTTGGTCAATCCACACCCCCACATATTTGAATTTAGTAACATATTCCAGCGATTTGCCAAGAAGAGTGTGGATCTGGGGAATATTACCTTGAGTTATGGGGTTATTGACGTATGCAAAGGGAGAAAAAAGCATCGCCTTTGTTTTTTTGGCGTTCAGGAGCAGTTTCTGATGCAGTAGTTGAAGTTGCAGAAGATTAAATTCCCGTTGTAGATCCCTACAAGTTGCTTCCGGAGAGGGTCTTCCGAAATGTCATCGGCAAATAGGTGGATGTTAGCAGATTTGATGTCAGCGTCCATATTGTTAATGTAAATTACAAAAAGCAACGGACCCAGTATAGAGCCTTGCGGTATGTCCCTCAGTAGAGGTTTCAGGGATGATAATTCCCCTTCAGCCTTGACCTGATTATCAGCACTTTATAATCCACCATGTCAAAAGCTGCTGACAGACATAATGGTGCAATCAAGGACAGGTGACCTTTATCTGCAGCTACAAGAAGCTCATTAAATGCTCACACTATCGCCATCTCTAAGCTCTGACCCTGTCTCTAAGAATGCCACAACTAGGCATGTGGTTTTGGAATAAGAACACAAGCTCCATCTAGCGCTGGTTGTTTGGAGTAGGGCCCTTTTTTCTTTTTATAATTTATTTACGAAGGATAGCCTGGCTGAGATGCAATATCTAATTTTTTTCCATAGAGGTTTTCCTCCCAGCCATGTCTGTCTTTTTCACGGATATATGCCCTGGCCCACTCCAGAACCCAAATCACCGGGTGTATGAGCAGTAGCACTTCTGCTGCATGGACCAGCCAGCTCTACACTGTAGTTTAGTTACTTGTGGTTCTGTAACCCATAGAAATTGGCTATACAAAAAGGGTGCATGGAAAGTTTCACTCTAGAATCCACTCAATTGGACTCCAGAACTCTTAAGTGTTAAAAAAAATAATATTGGGTTGAGGAAGGCAATATTATCAAGGCACCCTAAATAAGGAAAAATACAGTTATTTCAAAACAAGCACACAAAGCAATGCAGTGGAGGTACAAATGCCCACATTTCCAATAATATAAAAAAATTAAAATCAAGTTATAGGTTTCCTGAGAGAGAGAGAGGAAAGAGGAGAGACAGGCGTGCCAGGCTGCTTTCCCCAACAGCAATGATCCTGGCTGCCCGGAAACTACTCTTTGCAGATTTCATTGCTTCAGCAGGTGTTTAACAGTGCCAAGTGAGAACTCCAAGGAACAGAAACCAGAGCTATAGTAAAACCCTGACCACAATTCGAGAGATACCTGGGGATATATTTAGAAAGGCTAATTCCTTGTCACTGCAACTAAAACCACATGAAGCCATATTAAAGATCACTGGACATTTACATATAGAAACATTATTTATTTATTTCATTGGGAACTCAGAATTACAAGCCTTTGAGCTAAGAGCTCGTTTACAAAGGATCCTCGTCAATACTTAAGGATATACATTTTGTTGCAGCAGCAGCATAATTACAGCAGAAAAACTGACACTGGGGTTGTACTACTAACATAAGCGTTTACCTAGGAAAGGGTAGCAAATACATTTACGGTTTACACAAGTCAAGACATGAATGAAGCAGCTGGTAGAATTGTCAATTTCACAGTGGAGGTACGCAATGCGCAGCCATCTGAGAGAAGTTAAGTGCAGAGAGACAAGCTGGGGTTTGGCAAGTGCAGGTAGGTGGGGGAGTGGGGGAGGAAGAGGTCAGGAAAATGGGCTAGAGGTAGTGTGGGTGTACTGGACACAGGGCAGGTGGAAGGGGGAGTGGGGGGGCAGAACAAGTGGACAGGGGACCGGGCAGGAGGTAGTGTGGGTGAACTGGACAGAGGGTAGGTGGAGGGGGAGCTAGTAAGGGGGTAATGGACAAAGGACAAGTGGGGGGTGGGAGCTGGTAGGGAGCAGGGGAAGGGAGGGTGAGAGGAGTAAGTGCAACCCGGCCAGAGCAAGTGGGCAGTTGAGTGGTGGGCTGGATGCTGGGATTACGTCTGACATAGGTAGCGGACTGGAGGAGAGATGGACTTACACAGACAATGACAGCAGAAAAAGGCCACTGGTCCATCCAGTCTGCCCATAAACACTAACAAACCTGGGGCTTATTATACATACTAACCCACACTATCCACCCCCATGCTCCCTGCCCTATCCCTTTCACCCTGAGTAGCCACTAAGCCCTTCACTCTATCCCAGCTGTCTGAAAACCATTGCTAGTTTTGGCACCCATCATATCAGCTGGCAGATTGTTCCACGGCTCCACCACCCTTTCTATAAAATAAAACACGAACATACGAAAATGCCAGCAGAAGCAGGCCTTACGGTTCTATCGAGTCTGCTCGATTCAGCAGCTGCCCCACCCTCCCACCCTCTTCATAACACCCCCCCCCACACACACACATTGTCCCAAAGCCGCCCACTGTTCTACAGGATACCACCTCCTTGGGCAGAGCATTCCACCTGTCCACCACCCATTCAGTGAAAAAATGTCTCCTGATTTCCCTCTTGAATCTTCTCCCCACCAATCTCAGCTGACACCCTCTCATATCCCTCCCTCTTCTAAGCTGGAAAATCTCTTCTGTATTAGCCTTAGTTATCCCCTTAAGGTATTTAAAGGTTTCAATCATATTCCCCCCTATCTCTCCTCTCCTCCAGGGAGTACATGTTCAGCATCGCCCAATCTATCCCTGTAGGACTTTCCCTCCAATTCCTGGATCCTCTTGGTCACCCTACGTGGCGCCCCCTCCAACAATTTGATGTCCTCCTTCAGGAATGGGTGCCTATACTGCACGAAGTACTCCAGGTGTGGCCTGATCAGAGCAGGGATTTATTTAACTCTAAAAATTGATTAGCGTTTTGCTCATAAAAGTGCTAAATCTTTGTGAAAACGCATAGCTCTTGCCTCACTGTGTTTAACAAACACAGCATTTATAGAAAATCTATATAAATACTGTACTTTCTGTATAGTTAGTATAGTCCCAAGAAAAAAACTGCTAATCAATTATTTAAAACCCTGCAGAGATCTGTACAAGGGAAGGATCGACTCCCTATTTCTGGAGGAGATTTCCCTCGCTATACACCCCAGCATCCTCTTAGCTTTTGCTGCCACCTTCCTGCACTGAGCTAAGTTGTTCATGCTGCCCATTATAAGCACCCCCAGATCCTTTTCCTCCTCGGTGCTTTCCAGCTGATAGCGCCTCCCCTGGTTCCTAGCTAAAAATGCAGTACTTTGCACTTCTTGGCGTTAAACCACAGCTGCCATGTTTCCGACCACTCCTGTAGTTTGGTCAGGTCCTCCTGCAGCCCCTTCCACCCTTTGATGTCATCTACCACAGCTCCCATCTTCGTATCATCAGAGAACAGACTGATCCTACTCTGGATCCTGTGTGAGATATCAGCTATGTATATCCCAAAATGCACTGGTCCCAGTACCAATCCCTGTGGCACCCTGCTCGTTACTTCCCTTGGTAATGAGAGTACCCCCACCACCACCACCCTCTGCTGCCTTCCATTCAGCCAGCTAATAATCCGTCTGGTCATCTTCATTCCCACCCCTATGTATTCCAGCTTTCCTCTCAGCCTCCCATGTGGCATGGAATCAAAGGCCTTGCTGAAGTCCAAATACAGGACATCCACCGCATGGCCCCTGTCCAGCTCCCTGGTCACCCAGCTGTACTATTCAAATAGATTTGTCTTGCAGGATCTGCTTGAGACAAACCCATGCTGTTGGCCGTCCTGGAGACCATTGTCCTCCAAAAAGGTCACTAGCCTCTCCTTTAAGATTGTCTCCATGAGCTTCCCCACAATTGATGTGAGGCTCACTGATCTGTAGTTGCCTGGTTCATCCCTAGGGCCACTTTTGTGAATGGGCACCACATGGGCCATCCTTGTCTTGTGGTACGCATCCTGTGTCCAGGGAGGTATTGAACAGGTCAGCCAGTGGTCCTGCCAGGATCTTCGCTAGTTCCCTGAGTACCCTATGGTGAATGCCGTCTGGTTCTCATGTTCTCACTTGAGTCCCCCCAATTATCAATTTCCACTCATACCCCTGTATTCTTGATCCACTACTTATGCTAAATAGTTCCTCTTTCTCCTTCTCTCTCCTTTTTTCTTTGCATTTCCCCTACCTGTGGGATGACTCTTCCCGAGAGGAAGAACTTCTCAGCATGGCTGCTAATCTTTTTTCTAAAAGGAAGGTCTCCAAAACTTTCTGTCTGCGGATCCTCATGCGGCTATTAAAGTTTTGGCAAACGAAGCAGGCCTTAGTGTCATGTTTTGGGCCTAGGCACCTGACCCAGGCCGTGTGCTGGTCCTTAAAAGGAATTTGTTTGCTACACGCGCAATTAGAGGAGCACTATTTGACAGAGGACGTCAGGGAAGATGACATGTGAATGAAGAAAAGAAAATCGAACTTGCTTGAGAAAAATGCTTGCCAGTTAACGGCAGGAAAAGAACTGAGGGATGCTGGGAGACCGCCTCTTTTATGAGGTATGTGACGCAAGGGGCGGAGCTGACATCAGGGGTGGTCACCTGCTGTATGTAGCTAGCTAGAAGTTTTCCGTGGGGTCCTGCTGCCTGCCGGCATCAGTCCTAATGGTGTAACCTGCTGCAAGAGCTGTTTCTCGAAGTAAGATCTGCAGTTCATCCTCTTCATCAACTAAGCTACAACGTACACCTGAGTCCTCTCTGATTGCACTGAAGCAGCAGTAGAAGGGTGTCCAGCCCATTTTTACATGCACCTCATAGATTTCTTTTAGAAGCATGCACAAAGGGCAGGACATTGTGGGATCAAATATCAGTGCCATCTTTATGGTGCATGAAAGAAGGTAATTCCAATCGAAATCTAACTTCTAAAGCCACTACAAATTCTGCAGGCGGCACCAAATGGGGATCCATCTTAAAGCAATGGCAATAGGTCTCATTCTGGACAGATGTTACACTGCTGCTTTAAGAAGCTAGACGTGTCTGGTACCACCAGGCACCCCTACAGGGCTGTGGCAAGAAGACAGACAGATGGACAAAGTACTTCTTTAACTGATGCTGTTCTCCTTCTTCCCCTTAGCGCCATCTCCTACTGCTTTCTGACCACTCCCGTCTCTGCATTTTCTCATCTGGATACTACTCCTGACTGTCTCTGCTGATCCAGATCTCCAAAAAGCAATTGTTGGGATGTTTTTCTCCCCATTTCATCCCTCCCTTAGTGCGCCAGGTCCGATCACCTTGTTCACATTGGCATGTCGGTGGTGGAGCCAATGCCACATGGTCACCTTCAATTTCAAGTCTCCTTGCAGTCAACAGGAGGCACTGTGTAAGTGGGTTGTTGCATCCCTTCCCCCAGAGTTTGTGCTTGCTGCCTCTGCAGTGCCCCAAAAGCCCTACCTACCCAGTGTAAGAGAGTTGGGCTGTTCCGCAAGCTCAGGTCTCCCGCATGGCAGCGAAACCTGTTCTGTCATTGCCACTGAGCAAAGCTAAGTCACATTTTATTTTTTACATTTATTTTCAAGATAAGACTGTCTAGCTTATAAGCAAATGTAGCAGAATGCAGAGAGCAATACAATGAAGAACATCCTCTTCAGAGTCGTAACGTCATCTCTCAGTTGCAGTTCAACACATCCTACCTGTTGACTTTTTTTTTTTTCTAGTAAGATGAGATGCTTATCCTATCCCACTATTACGGTTGGACAACAGCCCTCCAAGGAATTTCGTACTCTACCAATCACACTACTGGGATCACCCCAGCTAAATCCCTAGAGCCAATCAGCTAGAGAAGATGAAGGCTGAGTGTTATTTGCCAGTAACTCATGACTTATATTCCGCACAGAGAGGTGTGGAAACTAATAAAGAAATAAACCAATAACTTCATCTCCTCAGTCACGCTAAAAAAGTACTATAAAACTTTCAGATGCAGCGGTGGGACAGGGCAGACAAAATGCTCCTTGACCATGCCCCCCACCCCAGCTACAAGACTCTCTGTCCCACATCAGAGGTAGCGGGTTCCCTAAAGGAAACCATCATGTACTTTATTTGGGCAGACAATACTTGCAGCTTTTTATTTTTGTTACTGATTGTTAGAGAGCCCTTTTGAGACTAGAGTCAGCTCCCAGAAGGCATTTCAGTTGTTTTTTTTTTTTTACCAGGAGTAACACACTTAGCTGAAAGCTTGTTTACAGGTGCAACCTGGGAGCACAGAGAAGTTAAGTGACTTGCTCAAGGTCACACAGTATGCAAGTGGGGGCTGTGGGATTCAAACCTAGGTCTCCAGATTTGCAGCTCAAAGCCTTAAACCACTGCGCTATACTGCCTCCATTTCAAAATAGCAACAAGTTCAGTCCATTGTAGAAGTTGCTGCATCTATAACAGTGATGTAATCAAACATTCTTGGGCATTTGAGGTAATTTATTTTTAAAAGTCTGTATAGAACTAGAACTACAGTGACTTTTTAAGATATCTGTCCTTGTGGATCTGTTTGGAAATCATAAATCAGCTTTATGTTTCTAGAAGGGTGCCAACCGTCTGCTGGCAAACATATCTTGAATTTCCAGTGCATTAACTACAAGATAGTTCAGAATGGACAGTGGACAATCTCTCCCACCATCCACATCTCCACTGTAAAACTAGTTTGCCAGCTTTCAATCTAAAATACAGCTGCAGACTTTCTAAGGTGATCTTTCAAGCAAAGCTGACACATGACTGCTGTCGCCTGAGTAAATGTTACAGAACTGTGTTAACATCTACATCTTGCAAAAGACAGCCTTTCTCAAGCTCCGAACCCACAGAAAGCAGTGCTTGGACTTACGACCATGTTTCCACTTACTATGCGGGGTTTCAAACCAATCCTTGCAAGCATAACAGATCCATGTCCAGCTGTCTTGGTTTTTAAAGTCGGTAGGAAAATTGACCACACTAAGACAAACAATCTCTCTCCTATTTTTGTTTTAAAATCAACTACAAGTAACTTGCAAAAAGACTGGGTACAGGTTTTAGATTTTGGGGAAGGGGGGGGCTACTGCTCAATTCAGCCGATTCTGCCATGGTGGAATTTACAGTTATAAACTGCATGCAGAGCAAAGATCTGAAACCACAGACGCGGAGTATCATACTTTCCTCATAATTTCTGACTAAGCAGGAAACCCACTCCAATTTGAGAAGAAGTCATCCACTTACATATAACTAACCTGGGAGCATACGTTTATTTATTTTTTACCTCATTTGCTCTCATTTCTTTTGTGGAAGCTTTGTTCCGAGCCCTGGCAGGTAGGAGGGAGAGGCCATGTTAAGTTACAGCTGTTGGTGTGTTTCATGGACAGACTGCCTTCTCACTCGTACATTGTACACTGACAACAGCTGCTACATAGCAAGCATTCTCTGCCTCCCTACTCTTCACTTCACTGCCAAGACTGTTCCAATTCAGATAACCCTCATACCATTAGCAAAGCTGACCGCAAACTGTAGCGACCCCACCCCCCCGACAACCCAGTCTGTTTATATAACCCTCTCTTTGCTGCTAAAAGAAAGGCAGTCTTCTTCCCCTTTATATAAAACCCTAATAGATGGCATTGTTCCTCCTCTCTCTCTCACTATCCCTCCATAACAGAAATGTTTTAAAACTCTATTATTAAAGTGATAAACATTATCCTAAATTGAACAGTCAAAGTGGCATCCTCCACAATCATGCCAAGTCTTTCAGGTAGAGATACTGATAAGCTGGATTTGAGATATAATATGGACATGCAGGGGTTATTTTAAGAACCAAAACGCCCTGCCGCTGCTGATTTTAGGATTCAGCTACATTAGCAGCAGGGCTTATGTTGACCCCCTACTGATATCCCGAAACTACATTTTTAAATATTCTGAAGCATTAAAACATAAACTATAGATCAGGAGATCCTCACAGGTTTGAATCCCACCACAGCCACTGACTCACTGTGCAACCTTAAGCAGGTCATGTGATTTATGTGTGTGTGCTTTAGCAATCCTAACTGTAAAACTGGGCAGAAGGAGGGTCCCACTGAAAGAAGTATGCTGCAGCTCACGTGAGTTACCTTGGGTAAATAAATTATGAATAAATAAATAAAAGTTGTGATTCAGAAATAACCCTGTATATTGAAAGGTTAGCATACTGGGGTCCCCCAGTGGCTCAGCGGCAGCACGCTGCATTGCTGTGCAAGTGACCCAAGTTTGGGAATGAGCCCAGGAAGCAACGTCAGGGTGAGGCCATGGGCAGGATCAGTGGCCGGGAAGCAATACACTCCACCCAGAGAGAGCTGGCTATGGCTTCCAGCACCACAGCAACACTTGCAGGAGAGCCAGAGAGCTTGCTCCCCCCGTAGTGAGCAGTGTATGCATGGTGCTGAAAGGCCATCACTCATGCCGAGGGGAAGATGGAAGAAAACAGCCAACCCCTGTCAGCATGACGGCTTCACCTGAGAGATGGGGTATATCCCTGGGAATCAGGGTATATCAGCTCGCTGAGCTGCACTCCCCCCCCTTCCTTCACACCTCCTCCCTCTACCCACCCGTCATCCCTGGCCTTCCCCTCCTCTCTGCTCCTCCAGTCCCACTCCCCTCTTCCTCCGTCCTCTCCTACCTATACCCTCCCTACCCTAATTTTGAACTTTAACTTATCTACTATCATATGTATTGGAACCTATTGTAACCCTGAATGATACTCGCTTTTAAACTGTTATTATCTGTTGTCTCTTGTGCTGCTGTCTGTCCTCTATGTGACGAGGTACCTTTGTAAATGAGCTCCTAGCTCAAAGGTTGTTAAACTGATGTTTAAATAAATAAATAAAATAAATAAATATATCCCTGTTAGATAAGTGGCTGGTTGTGGGAATAAAGACCTGTATTAAAAAAAATAAAAGTCAGCATCTCTATCACTGGCAGCACAAGTCTGTGGTAATGTAGCACAAAGGCAGTCAGCAGATTTCTAATGTCCAATTGTTGGTCAGGCTGTCTTTTCAGAAAAAATGCAGGCTGGCTGGTCAGGACTGCAGGAGATCCAGATGTCCTAGTGACCAGGCAATAGTGCACTGTGCTGCCAAGTGGGAGAGCTGGGTTGTGTGTGTGTGTCCTGGAATCTTACACTGAGGGCAAGCACGTTGCCAAGGTCAAGCGCTATGCTCCTGGGTGCAGATAGGGCAAGACACCCTGCAGTCACACAATCTCACAGAATCGCCCGCTGGCTAAGGAGCAGTAGTGGCATTGGCTGTGAAGGCAGCTGTCCCCCAACCCCCATTTGAAGGAAGGGTGTTGCTACGGCAACCCTGATCAATGGGGAAGGATGCAGGGAAAATTATGGGGGCAAAAGGAGTAATGAGAATAAGAGGAGATAAGGTAACTCAATTATAAAATGCCATTGGAAAATCACACACGGGACTGAAACATGTCACACGAATGTGCATTGAAATGCTTTAATGCATACCCTGTTTGTTACTGATTACATAAATTAGCTCTTGTCCAAGTGGAACCTGCCGCTCCCCAGCCGATACCTCTAAACAAAAACTGCATTCTTTATGCATCCACGGTCCCAGCAATGGCCCCCATCAGCTCTGGTCATTACCTATCCCCAACATCCAACCCTGCACCCCTGGGGATCACTTACCAGCCCCTGTGGGTTTCGCTCCATGTAGGGCCTTGGGGGAGAAGGGCAGATCCCCTTTCTGGAGCACTCCAAAGTTGGTGGCAGGGACCTCCTGTGCTGGGTGAACAGGCAGTGCAGGGCCCTAATGTTCCCTGCTGAGCTGGGGTAGTTCCTCTTTTCTCCCACCACCAAGTCGCCTCCTGTGAAGAAGCACATTTTAAGTATGAAACAGGTGCGTGGTGTGATGTGTTAAAGCAGAGAGTCTACCACGTGCTGTCCCAACTGACTGGTTCCACTTGTGGGTCCCCACAAGTGGTGCTCTTGCAGAGGAAACGGACAGTCGACATCCTCAAACAGACAACATCCTATGGGATGCTCAAACTTCCTCACCTCGCTGTCCCTCCAACATTACAGGCTTGGCCCCAAACCCAGATCATGAGCAGCAAACCTGCCAATGCGCCAATGGGCTGGCTCCCCAGCTGATACCAAGTAGTATGAAAGCCAGCACCCATATTATATGTCAGACCATGATGCCCCTGCCCCCACAAGATTTATTTATTTATTTGAGTTTTGGTGACCGGGTAAGTCCACCGAGACAATACAGTCTCTTTTTCAGGGTCGACCCGGGGTCTTAGTAAATAGCAGAGAGACAATTGCAAGAATACAGTGGTACAAATACAATGGCAGATATAGAAATACAGCAAATACAATGGCAAACATTGTGATTCAACATAAACAATGGCAAATATAAAGATACTGCATATAGGTATTTACAAAAATGCGACAAACAAGGAATAAATACTTCAATAACAAACAGAATTTCAAAGGTATATACAATATGAACTTAGAGTAGCAACTAAAAGCGAAGGGAAGAAGTGGGGGAGGAAAAGAGTCAATGAGGAAAAGGAGGGTGAAGGACAGAACGCAGGGATTGTGGTGATTTAAAAAACAAATGTTTTTAATTCACGATCAGGCAGAAGCCTTCATCCTGTCTGTTCCTTTTTTAACATAACACTGTACACAGTGCATCATTTTTCTGGATAAGGTATGTAGAGAATATCTAGGATTGAGATGAAACTACAGTCCAGTGGCAATATACTCCCCCCCCCATAGTGTGCTCAGCAGTCAGTGTAAAGTAGGGCTGAAAACAGATACAGGTATCATGGAGACAGCATCTGTTTGGCATCAAGCGGCATCCGCAACCATTCATGCTATAGTTTCATAATGAATTATACTGGGTCACCTGATACAGATTTTTTTCTTCCAAGTTGTCGACCAGAAGTAGAACACACAGAGCAGGCACCATAAAAGCCAGAAGAATGTAAATCTAACCCAATCCTGAACTATCACAGGCACAGCAGCAGCATGCCAGTCGGCTGACTTGTTTAATGTTGCACGTACAGTGTATCAACTATTATCCACTGTGTGAATCTCAAGCCTCCCTCTGTCTCAAAGAACAATCCATAACCTGCCTGTACACTGGAACAGGATCATTTACCCTTCCTCATTCTTTATGCAATTTCAACAGAAACAAACTCAAGCCCTTCAAACTTTGCACTGCAGCAGTTAAATACGCAACTCTCACCCAACTTGAAAAGGCAAGCTCGGGGCACACGATTTTATAAACCAAAACAAAAAAAAAGGTTTCCCCAGGGTGGTGACAAATGAAAAACAACTTGTTCTGGGGGCTAAGTATTCCTTGTCAGATCCAGAAGTTATGGTTGCTTAGATGCTTTAAAAGCTGACCTGAGTTAGTATACTCGGATAATAGGATAATCTGTAAACTAATCTGACATCCGATCCCAGCTTCTGATGCCACATATTCTAATATACGACTATCCTAAAACCCTTTATAGCATTCCACCACAGTGCAATTAATACCCCCCCGTAAGCCTGAACCTCCCTTCTCTGACCCAAGCCTGACAGCACAATACTGCAGTGACTGTAAACAGAATTTCGTTAATTTATTATACAGTCCCACAGCTCCTTATAATAACCCCCCATGCTAAATCAGGAGCCCCTCTCACCCCATCCTGGCTTAAACCACCCACAACTTCCCAGTTCAATTAAGCACCCAACACACCCACTAGCCTCCACTCCCCCCTAGCACACAAAAAAATAGAAATATACTAGCTGCGTGAGGATCAGTGACTGAGATGCAGTCCCGCATTGGGACACCTTGCCCTCGTCTTGGCGCCAGGAGGTATGAATGAATGATGACGTCTTCATATACTAACACCTGATTGGTGGACAGCTTGTCATATTCAGCACATGTGATAAGAAACATACTTAGAGGTTAAGTGACCAGTGTGCTGTCAGCAAATACCACAACTACAGTGGCTGTTCAAAAACCCACTTACTCTCTACAGAGGCAGTCACACACTACAGCCACGTTACCATATGGCCAGGGCTAAAACAACCGGACAGCTTTTGGCCAGCGTTCCCATTCACATAGAGATGTACGTGAAACACACTAGGAATTAAAAGTGCAAGTACACCCCCAAGCATCTGGGGGGGTATGTGCATGTAAGAATATCATTGGCTCCACCATACTTGAGACAGGGACAAAAACACACTCACCCCAGAGGTCGGGTGTTCAACCAAATATGAACCAGCAGGAAAGAAACAATATTGGCACTCAAACAAAGTAAAAAAAACAAACAAACATAAATTTACAGAAACATACAGTTTAGTACAGCACTAAACCCCGGCACTTCATGTCTGGTGAGACACTTGGTGAAGCCCCTGACAAAGTGTCACATTTATGACCGCAGTGCCGGTGCTTGGTGCCATCCTCTCTCACTGAGCCATAAACTTGGTGACTTGGCTTCTATCTGTATACATTTTGAGTATTTTTTATTTTTTTTTACTTTGAGTGCCAGCGTGGTTTCTTTCTTGGTGGTCCACAATATCTAGCGAAGGAGAGACGTCTGCAATACAAAGTGTACCCTCCCAAACAGCCATGGAGAGTACAGAGCACCCCCAAACAGCAGAACTTCATGGGAACTCTGGTTTGGACATGAAAGGCATCATTCAGAGATTTCTGAAAAAACTGATGTTATTGAAACATTCTCAATGTTAGAAGTGTCATTTTTAGCCAGTCCAGTGGCATGCGGAGCTGAGGCACTGTATGCCATGCCACCTCCCACACTGGCAACCTTAACAGGAACAGGGGAAGGGAGGGCTGAGCATCCCCAGACAGCTCTCCCCCTTCGGGGAAGTGAGACAGCACCTTTCTCTGACTGGGTGACCAGGGAATTAGATCAGGGTGGAGCCGTGGATGTGGCCTACCTTGATTTCAGTAAGGCCTTCAACACC
Organism: Neoceratodus forsteri; assembly: GCA_016271365.2. Lineage (NCBI taxonomy): Eukaryota > Metazoa > Chordata > Ceratodontiformes > Ceratodontidae > Neoceratodus > Neoceratodus forsteri. The sequence continues at coordinate 63,921,414 of JADMNL010000032.1, forward strand.
ATTCCACATAGCAGACTTGTAAACAAGCTGGGTAGCCTGGAAGTGGGTTTAAAGATGATAAACTGTGTAAAACATTGGTTGGGTGACAGATGACAGAGGGTGGTGGTAAGTGGAGTTCACTCTGAGGAAGGGAGGGTGACCAGTGGATGCCACAAAGATCAGTACTGGGACCAGTCCTCTTTAATGTGTACTAGCGACACTGCAGAGGGGTAAAAGGGAAGGTATGTCTTTTTGCAGATGACACAAAGATCTGCAATAAGGTAGACACTGGGGGCAGAGATCTAAGAAAGCTTGAGGAGTGGTCAAATGAGTGGAAACTAAGCCTCTATGTGAAGAAGTACAAAATCATGCACCTGTGACACAAAAAAACAGGGGTGGAGTACAAGATGGGGGGAGTGGTACTGGCAACCACCAAGCAGGAAAGCGACCTGGGAGTAATCATATCTGATGACCTTAAGGTAGTCAAACAGTGTGACAAGGTGGTGGGGAGAGCTAGCAGGATGCAGGGGTGCATAGGGAGGGGTATCACCAGCAGAAAGAGGGAGGTGGTGATACCGCTGTATAAATCATTGGTGAGACCTCATCTAGAGTACTGTGTCCAGTTCTGGAGACCACATCTCCAGAAGGACACAAAGTAGAGGCGGTCCAGGGGAGGGCAACTAAAATGGTTCGGGGCCTGCATCAAAAGCCCTATGAGGAGAGGATAAAGGACCTCAATATATACACCCTAGAGGAAAGGAGGAAGATGGGGGATATGATAGAGACTTTCAAATACCTCACGGACATAAACAGGGTACAAAAGGGAAGCATTTTTCAGAAAAAAAAGATGCTTAAGAACAAGGGGTTATGCTATGAAACCGGAGGGGGAAGATTCTGGGGAAACGTGAGGAAGCGCTCCTTCGCTAAAAGAATGGTAGATGCCTGGAACAGACTCCCAACAGAGGTGGTTGAGGCAAAAACTGTAACGGGATTCAAGAATGCATAGGATAGGCATATGGGAACCTTACTGGTTGGGAAAGGGAGGATAAAGCTGGAGACCAAGTAGGGTCTGCGATATTACAGTAGGTAGGCAAAATGGGCAGACTAGGTGGGACAATCAGTCCTTATCTGCCCTCAGTTTCTATGTTTGGCTACTGCCTAGTGGAGACTAGGTGGTACAGCAGTGGCCACCTGTCAAAGGAGCAGGTGCTGAATACGTGCAATGTCTTCACATCACATACCCACATCCCTACACGCGTTGCTGACCTCAGGGAAACAAGGCAAGAAAAAATGGTGGAAATACCCCAGCAGGCAGGATTATTCCAGCCACCAGCAGGCGCCGCATCTGATGACTCAGATCTTATCACTGACCAGAACTCTGTCTCAGCAGAGGTTGGGAACCCCCACTGACCCCGCCGGCGGGACAAGCCATGAGGGAACAAGGCAGTATAGGTAAGACCAAGGGGAAGTTGGGGGGACGGGACTGAGGAGGCTGGCAGGATGGGGCCAGATGGACAAAAGGGGGACACAGAAATAATTAAAAATAAATAAATAAATACATTTATTTTTAAGCTGCGCCATGCAATGATGTGTGGAAATACAATATTGTACAGTGTGTGTCAGTGCATCTGTGGGATAATAACATGACTGTGTAACTCTGCCATGACATGTTCCTCATCCCCCTGCCCAGTACCGCCACTACTATCATTACAGTAGTATCAGGAGGCAGTGGAGATTTAGAAAGGAAACGGCAGAACAGCAGAAATGTTACATTCCATAAATGCCCTTGTTTGAGACAAAACAGCTCCATCCATGGCACACAGAAGGGACACTATGGCTGCTGCCCACTGTTGGGGGTGGAGGGAGGAGACATCTACATACTGAAGTGTTGAGGCACTATTCACCCGGTGGTGTGCTGCCACAGCCTTTCACAGAGGGGGAGGCAAAGCTGATACCGAATGCTGGCACTATCAGCACTATTAACGTCTTGATTAATGCTGCTGACCTTAAATGTGAAGGCAACAAAGAAAGGGATATACCTCTGAAGCACATACCTGGGTCGATTGGGGGCGGGGGGTCATTAAACTTGAAGAGGCTACAGGTCTACAAAATTCTGGTTTAATACCAATAGCATTTATTTCTCAGCCAAATGTCTCTTCTTTCCAAAAAAAAAGTTACATCTGAATCTCTTTGTTACAGATAAAATACTTAAAGGGGCACTGTTAGCTTTACCCCTTCTTTTTTCAAGTAACGTGAGAAGTGTGCCTCTTAGCACACATCTGTCCTACATATACTCTACAATGTCCCTACATGTATGACATTACAGCCTTTTGACCGGTTTTCTTTTCTTTTTTTTTTTTACTTATATTTTATTGAGGTTTGCAATATTCCATTACATAATATGTCCATCAGGCAGGCAGTCTTACAAAGTACATTCACTTAAGTTGTACATTTCACACATTTTTACAGTAACTAGAAGGCCAATCACCCCTCAAAATGGTACTTCACTTGGTGGTCAGCTGAATTATTCCAACACAATAACTTCCAAAACACTTATCTAGACATATATGGCTGACTATAAGACAGTTAGCAGTCCACAAAAAAAAAGTCCCACAGGTAACCATTGCAGCTATGAGTCAGGATATCGTATAAGTCCAACTAAAATTGTGCTTCCTCTCAAAGGGTTAACATCCCACCTCCTAAACACTGAAATAAACAAACATGCTTAACCCTCCTGCACTACTAAGAACAACACTCAGTATATATTTAACATATGAAAAACATTGCTATTCCATTATAGCAACCAGATATTACTAATTGATTCTATAAAGTGGACTACTGAACCTAAAGGTACTTTATTTTCCTCCCATCAACTTTATTCCCCTATACAGGGAATAATAGAACATAATATAATTACCATAACCTTACAATGATTAGCTCAAAGAAAGTTTGAGGGAAGAGGAAAGAGGCTGGAAGGGAAAAAGGAAGGGGGGAGAAAAGGTAAACGTGCCACATTATTATACAACGTTCCTGTAAACAACTTCATGGTACATTTGAAACCCAAGAATATCAATCTGCTACTATATTTAGAGAAGAAGTCTATTAGGTACTTGTTGTAGTTAATTTAGCCACCTCCCCCTTAAAGAGTAAGAATTAAATCTAAGCAATCTCTCACATTCAGTTCCTTCATTCTCTAGCGCTCTTCAGTAACTGACGTCCCGTGCTGAAAGTAATCCCTTCAGGTCTCTTGTTCACTGCCTGAATTAGATGAATCTCCTCTGGATAAAAATAGCTTTTCCAACAATTTCCCTGCCTCTGCCACCTCCAAAAACTGATAGGCCTTCCCACTGTAGAGCACACGCAGACTTGCAAGCATTGGCATAACATGGTGTACTCCCAGAGTGTGAAATCGTGCCCAGACTCCATCGAAGCTTTTCCTCCTCATACGCGTTGCGTAGCTCTAGTCCAGAAACAAATGCACCCTAGTATCTTGCCAAGTAAGAGGGCTTAAACTTTTTGCTTTCTGGAGAATCATGTCTCTTTGGGCCGACGTTTGGAACTCCACCATGAGTGTTTGAGGAGCAAACTCTCCCGTGACAGTCTTAGGCCTACCACCACGTAGCATGACTCTGTAAGCTTTTAAAATGACAATATTATCCTCCGGTTGTAACAAGTCCGGTAACCACTCTTGAAGAAAAATAGTTGGGCTATCACCTTCTGTCTTCTCCAGTAATTCTAGCACCCGTATATGTGTAGCTCTCATTGTACTTTCCACATTTTCAAGGCGCCGCTGAAGCAAAGTATTTTCTTTAGTAAGCCCTGATGCCACTGTAAGTGCTCTTTCAGCCGATTTAGCAACCCCATTCGATTCATCAGCCAGTAACTCTGCTTTGGTGTGCTTCTGTTTTAGCTTGGTTTGAAAGTCCTCCAGTTTTCTGTCCAACCCCTGAATCACTCGCAACAGAGCCGCGTTGGTCGGCTGGGATCCATTTTAATCTCCCGGTCTGATGTGGTCTTTCCTACTATCACCCGCCTTAGAATCTTTCGGCCAGGCTCAGTCCACGTTGGCAGCTGCCTCGTTATCTCGGACCATTTCGGGTATGTTCTTTTCCACCTCACTCTAAATTTAAGCTTTGAGCAGCAGCTAAGGAGATGCTCTTTCTTATTGTCTACAGGAATACTAGTTTTACCAGTAATTTAATGTTGCTGGTACCTCCCAGGAAAAACAGAGCACTGTGCGGTGTACAATTTTGACTTCTATGATGTTGCTGAAATCCCACACTTGCACTTCAAAGGTGTGCTCTTGTGCATACGCAGGATCTTTGTTTGTGCCTCTGAAGCGCATGCGCGGGATTTCGGCGACGCCATGAAATTCAAAATTGTACAACAGATACCAGCAACATTATATTTTAACATGAAGAACAGGCTCATTATTATATTTCGGTTTCCATCGGAAAAAATCACTCTTCGGGAAAGCGCTTGTGCCAGAGGCACGTTACGACCTTATTTGTTCTTCTGGGACGTGGGCGAGTTTCTGTTGGATCGAGTGTCCGAATATTTTTGCAAAAAAATAAATAAATAAAAACCGTCCAAAAGGCTATAATTTCATACATGTAGGGGCACTGTGGAGTACACGTAGGGATAGATGTGTCCCAAGAGGCACACTGTTCATGTTAAAAAACGAAGGGCAAAGCTGACAGTGCCCCTTTAGTGGTGTCTCAGCAGCTGGTGCCATTTTGCTAACCTGCACAGAAATAGTCTCCTCTCTAGCACAGATGTTTCAATTTGAACTAATTTCATTTGGAAAATTAGTAGGGGAAAAAAAAAAAAAGAGTATCTTAGTGCTAATGAAGCTAGCCAGTACTGCTATAGGATCACAGCTGGTTCTGGCAGCTTTGCCAGCAGAACATTAGATGGAAGCAGGCCACAACAGCCTAAACAACTGCCTGCTGCTTCTCAACAGCTGAAACACTTCAGATCTACCTTTTTCATCATGTCTATCTTTTTTGTTTTACTCTTTTAATTTTATTTTAAAATGTTTGTTCCAGAAAGGCACACTGAGCTGAAACTCATTTCCAGGTGCGTCCCAGGAGCACAGGGAGGATACATGACTTCAGTGTCACACAGTGTGCAGCCAGAGGAATCAAACCCAGATCTGCTGGGTGTGCAAAGCTTGTCCACAGCTCACTGCCCTAAGCTCTAGGTTGTACTACTAGGCCTATCTGACCTCAGTTTCAAAATATTTAGTGTTTCTGCCTCTGCTACCATTAATGGTAGATTTTTCCAGATTCCCACAGTCCTCAGTGTGTAAAAATAATTTCTTCCGTCACCCCAAACTGCCTACCCTGGAGCTGAAGCTATGCCTCTTGTGATCTTTGTTTGGTAACTTTCTTTTTATTAACAGAATTGCACAACTTCACAATACAGCTGATTCAGATCATCAGACAGCAGTGAAAGACAAGATATACAGCACATAGTCCTTCAGTGCCATATTAAGATTCTGGAGATTTGCTCTTCTCTATTTGTACAAACCCAGCATTTCCAACCCTCTGATAGGTCTGTTATGCTCCTCTGCACCCACTCAAACCTTGTAATGCCCCTTTTCAGATGTGGTGTCCTGAACTGACAGCAGTATTCCATATGATGCCTGACAGGCGATCTGTAAAGCAGCAACATCACCTCTCTTGCCCAACTCAAGAAATTCCTCCTGCAGCATCCCAGAACTTGTTTTTGCCTTTCTGGAAAAAAATTTCACAGGCCAGCCCACTGTCGCAATGGTAACACTACTACTCTTGACACCAGCAAGCCAGGTTTGGTAACAAGCCAAGGTTGTCGGAGGCCAGCCTAGGGGAGGAGGATCAAGTATCCCAGAAGATGCTCTCTTCTTCCAGGGAGGGGAGATGGCTAGTATGGTCCTGGTACTATACTGCCACCTGGGTGACCTCAGGTGGTAGTGCACATGGGATGGGACACCTGATAGCACTATGCTCCACACACTTGTGTGCGCAAGCTTGAACACCACTAAGTCACAAGTAATACTGGAAGAAAAAAAACCTGGGCAGCACAGCATGAAGAACCCGACACTCACAGGCCCTACATCAATGGCAGGGCACTCTCCTGGGCAACACTGGATCTGGTCTGTCGGCAACGCTGAGGGGGCCTGCCAATCCCCGCCATGGTGGGGTAAGCCGTGTGGGAACACGCCCTGAGGAGCTGGGTGAGGGGGATGGGGGAGGGTCGTCGGGCCAGAGAAACACCCTGCACTGCTGATAAACTGCACTAACGGACATGTTTTCACATTGTTTGCCATGTTTCAACTCTCAAGACACAGTAACCCTCAAATCCTTTTCTTTTGTGTTCTCTCTTTCTCTCTCTCAGTAAATTACCATCAAAGTAGTGCTTTTCCCTTTTATTATTCCTTCCAAGGTCCATTACTGTACACAGTACTTAACCACACTGAACTTCACACTTCACTTTTCAGCCCATCCTCCCACCCTATTTAGGCCCATTTGCAATCAGACTTTTCCATTGTGTTTTACTGTTCCCAAGTTTCACACTGTCTGCAAATTTTAGTATATGGTTATTTAGGCCCCTCGTCCATATCACTTATAAAACTGTTGAACAGTATTGAACCTACATTAAGCCCTATGGCAACACACTGCTCACACTTCCCACATCTGGTACAAATTCATTTATCTTTACACACAGACTTCTGTTTGTTACTAGCAGCCAGCAATGTAAGAAAATTGGCGGAAAACACAGAAAGAGATACTAGGGTGTAGCAGAGCACCCTTTCCAAACCAGGGGCCTTGGTTCATGTTCCAAGCTCAGAATGTTGAGTAGGATAGGCAGGAGGATCAAAAATCCCAAAGAACACTCTCCTCTCCTCTTCTGGGGAGGGATAAGCAGCCATGACATGCACAGTGTATTGGGTCTTTTGTATCCCTTTGGGAAATACTTCATAGATAAATGGAAAATAGAAGGTAGCGACTAGCCAATGATGCCCCCACATCTCGCGTCCTCTGCTGGGAGGACTGGATTCCAAATGGTGAACCCCTGGCTCCTCCTTCACCACAACCACCAAATACAGCAGGGGTTGGAAGTGAAACACTACCACTGGAGAAGGATAGTTCTGGGGTACAGGTGGCTAAAGAACTGAGCATCTTGACCAGAGGTGGATGTGCAATGGAAAAAGGTCAAGGATAAGCAGATGGTAAAAGGAGAGCCCTTCCCCACCCACCCCCACAGCATTAAGGCAGCATAAATACATGGAGAAAACAGGAGCAGCTCCTATAATTTAGGTGGCTAGGGACATAGCCAAGCCATGCAAGGCCTGGTAAAGATCTGCCAACTGACTGAAGTTGGCATAAGTTCTCACCATGACCTTCTGCTAGACCATATGCCACAAATGTGAGCCCATGCTGCTTCCTTCACCACTCACAAATAAAAACACAATAAGAGTCAGGTATACAACTGTATTGTGCCTCTGTGAGGTTGCTGAGAAGAGTATTCGATATGGTTTTGTAATGGTGGTGTTACTGTTGAGCCCCTTTTAAAAATTAATTTCATTCATTCATGTTTATTTTTTATACTGGGGAGCAAGATGAGCAACATAACCCTTTTTCCCCAAGCAGCCAGTTCTACATAGAGGTATAAGGCCCAGAGCAGACATAATTCCACTAAATACAGAGCACAAAAAATAAACAAAGAAACAATGTGAAAGGCAAGTTAAGATGTTTAGAAACAACTGCAGTGCAAATTGTCTGCCACACATTGGCAGAGCCTGGAGCTTAAAGAAGGAATGCAACCAACATCTGTAAGTTGGGGCTAACAAGGTTGTAGAGGCCAAAGGCCCTGTAAGTCGAAGCCTCTGAATGGCAGTAGTTTTCCTGAAGTAAAGCTTAAAAGTTAATCTGGACTGGGAACATGTCTCCAGCAAGCTGCATGAGCACTGGAAGAGCTCAGAAATACAGGATGGGACTTTAACAAGTGCCACCTTGTGGAGGAACACCACCGATCTATGGGCCAGGTGATCCTCTTGGGATGGTCAGGAGGCTGTCGAGTACAGATGGCAGTGGTGGGTGTAACATGGCAAACCGGTAAAGAAGCGACACACACTGTTGTAGACAGTGTGCACTTTGGAGAGAACCCTGGCAGTGGCACCAGCATAAAATAGGGGACCATAGTCAATTCAAGGGGAATTTTGTTTCCGAGACTAGGAACCTTTTAATTCGCTACAGAGAACCAGGTCTCAGGTGAAGAGATTTTATCAGACTGGTGATGGGGGTGTCAAATTTAGGGAGCTGTCCAAGTACAGATCTTGGTATTTGAACTCCAAGACATGCTCCATCTCAGTACTGTCCATGTCAAATAGCTGGAAGGAGGCACTTGCAGGTATTTTGCGTACACTCAAGATAATTGTATCATAGATTTGTGTTTTTTTTTGGTACTGAAGACTAACCTGTGCTTTATAAACCAGTCCAGGCATAGGTCAAAGTCCCTCTGAATGGATTTGTTTGGGGTTGCCTGGTCCTGTCTATGCTGAAGATGACAGCGTTGTTGGCATACAGGATGGTTTCTGCTGATGGACAGGTGTTAGGCAGCATATTCAGAAACATAAAGAAAAGTGGAGGACCAAGAATAAAATTCTGGGGGACCCCACAGCACATTTTACAAAGCCAGAGAGAGTTGTTAATTGCAGTCCTGTGAACTCAGTCGGACAGATAGTTTCTAAACCAGTGGGTGACATCTGGGAAAAAAATGAAGGATGACAGAGCCTGGAACAGAAGATTTTGGTTGACAAGGTCAAAAGTCTTGGTGAGATCCACAAACACTGAGGTGACAACACTAACTGAGTCTATTGCTTGGTGAGCAAAGTCTGTGTGTCACCAAGGCAGTCTCCATGCTGTGCTGGGGCTGGAAACCATGTTGGCACTGGTTAACAGATCATTCTGCAGGATGTACTCAGAAGTCTGGTTGAAGACTATGCTTTTGAAGACTTTGGACAAGAAAGCCAGAAGTGAGATTGGACAGTAGTTGGTGGTGTGATGCTTAAGATCCAACTTGTGAATGGGAATAATTATGGCCATCTTCCACACTTTTGGGTAGGTACCAGTGCAAAGGGAAAGGTAAAAGATTGTTGGAGATGGGATAAGCTAGAGTCTCACTGGCTAATTTTACTATGCTAAAGTCAATTTCATCAGGATCTAGCACTGATTTAGGGTTGGAGTAGCTCAGGTATTTGGCCACCTGTTCAACAGAAAGGTGTTTAAAACAGAACTTAGGACAGGAGCTGCTGGTAGAGGTACCAGGTAACTGCTGGGGATGGGGCTGGGGGTGGGGGGATACCTGGGGAGGACTTTCTATACTTTTCGAGGTCACTGAAGAAGCCACCGAACAGAGAGGCAATGGCCTGTGGATCACAAGTAACCCCACCTTTACCTTCGATGGCTAGGATTGGTCAGACATGGAACTACCAATGGAGTTGTTGATACTGGTCCACACTTTTTCCGGGTCCGCTTGATCAGAGGTCACACCAAGTTTTACATGGTTAACTCTGGCTTTCCACACAGCTGACTTATAGTTGTTGCAGAGGAATTATATTCCTGCAGATGGACGAGGTTGCTGGATTTTTAAAACTGTGACCATTTTTTATCTCTGACTTTGAAAAGCCCAAGAAGTTCCCTGAAGACCCAATCCTGTTTGTTGGACCGTACTGTGTGTCATTTCAAGGGGAAGAGGTAATCACAGATGTTAACGAACAATTTACCGAAAACTGTTGTAGGCAACATCTGTATCCACAATGTTATCAACTCTCTACCCTCTCACCTAAGGGTCTGCTAGTCCCACCTTACATTCAAAAGAGAATTATTCAATTATCTTAGCTCCTCTGAAGTATGCTCCTGCTCCTAATGTACTTCCTAACATTACATTTGACACCTGTTCCCGCCCTTTTCCTTTACTGATATTTATTTTCTTCTTACCTTTGTTCTTTTGGCTCTTTGTCCATCTTGGGTATTGGTTACTTTGGATGTTTCTGCCAGTACATACATGATGCACTACTCCTGCTGTTTTGCTGATTCATGTTCACGTGTTACCATTCCAGAGTCCACACATTTTAATTTAATTTAGGTTCACTTATTGTTGGTTCATTTCATTTTTTGCCTGTGTCAGTTAGTTGTACTATTATCACCGTTTATCCATTTTGGCAGCTGTTTTTTGGAAATTCTTTGAATGTTTTTTGTACATTCTATTTGGTTTTTCTATCTGATTGTTATTATTGTTACCCTGCTCTTGTAATCTCCTGGGTCATGCCTTAAATGGGCATTTTGCCTATTGTACTTACCTGGTTAGGAAAAACTAAATAAATAAGGCAAGACCAGTCACTGGAGTATAATGCAGAGTTAATAGCCTCCAGGTTTAAGTTGCCAAGTCATCTATAAATACGAAAATAATATGCTTATTGCAGTGGCAGAGAGAGCACTAAGGGGTTTAAGACATTGGTCAGATTGGTGAAAAAAATTTGTATCACAACAAGAAACCTACTGATTAAAACAAATTAAAAGTACACATTTCCTTAACAGTGTAACTAAAAATTGCCAGTAAAACTATTTATTTTTACAGTTCAGTTTTCCTTCCTTCATATATTATGGAGCAGGTGTATCACTCTAGACCATCTTCTACGGGAAAATGTGCGGTAATTTTTTGGCAGGTTGCAACTTTTGACCTTTTTGTGCATGTTAGCTCTGTCCTTGGTTGTGGGATCACACAGAGAACAGGGATCTCAAGAGACAAAAAATATAAAAAAAGTTTCCCCTTTATTCCTTGTTTGCAGGATGAGGAAATATATGATTTTAAGGGTTTTATGATACCATACTTACAGTGAAATGTTAACTGTTGTACTGTGTACTGTTTTGGAGTACATACCTGAAAAGACAGAGACTGGCTGGAGACAATACAGCGGAAGGCAATCAAGATGATACAGAGGCAGGGGATGGCCTTCATCTGTCCAGGGAGGGGACTGCGGTCCTCAATGAAAAGTTTGAATGCTTCCTAGCCAAGCAATTAAACTTTCTTGGGAGTCATGAGCAAGGAGACTTGGCAGCCCACCACCACAGGATAGAGTAGCTAGCAGGTCGAAGCAAGAGAAATTGTTGAGGGCAGATATTCCTGAGCTCATTACAGGGGAAAAGGCAGAGAAGGGGAGGCAGCATAATAAAGAAACCAGGGGTGGAAAGGGAGAACGGAAGGGTAGGTGTAGAAGTACAAGGGGGACAGGCTGGGAAACATGAACGGATATGCCTGGGCTTGTTACAAGAGATAAGCCAGAAGTAAATAGGAGAGAGCGAAAGGCAAAGGTAGAAAGGCAAGGGGCACAGGCTGTAAAGCATGGACAGCCATGTATACAAATGCCCACAGTCTGGGAAACAAAATCCTAGCCCTGGCTGCCGTAATGGCAGAGGCAGATCTGGACATGGTAGCACTTACCGAGACATGGTTTACTGGAAACCATGACTGGGAGGCAAATGTACCGGGATACATTCTGCACAGGATGGATAGGAAGGGTAAAAAAAGGGGGTGGGAGTGGCCCTCTACATCAGACAAAGTATTAAAGCAATGGCGGTGCAGGGTAGACAGGGGGAGGCTGAGGCACTGTGAGACACACTTGAACCAGGAGATGGAACATCAGTTCACACAGGAGTGATCTACAGGCTCCAGTACAGGGAAGGGAGGTTGATAAAGCATCAGTTGAGGAAATACATGGGCTGGCAGCAAAGGTGGAAGTACTGCTGCTGGGCGATTTTAACATGCCAGATGTGGACTGGACCATCCCAACAGCAGCCACAGCCAGAAGCTGAGACATCATAGAATCCTTGAAGGGGACAGGCCTCAGGCAGTTGGTTTGGTAACCCACCAGGGACAAGACGATCTTAGACCTTGTGCTGACCAATGGAGACAGGATCAACGAAGTCAGGGTGGATGGGCACCTAGGGTCCAGTGACCATCAAACAGTGTGGTTCAGCATCAGTACAGTGTTGCAGGACAGCCACACAAAGGCAAGGGACCTGGATTTCAGGAGGGTGGAATTTGGGAAGATGGGGAAAGGGATCAAAGAAGCCCTGGACAGAAGGGAGCCAAGGGGTGGAGACAAGAAGCAGTGGGCATACCTAAAAGAAGCCACTGTGGAGGAGACAAACCAGTGCATAAGGCTAAGCAACAAGGGAAAAAGAAGGAATAAACCACTGTGGTTCACAAAGGAGGTGGCAGAGAAAGTGAGGGACAAAAAGGGGGCCCACAGAAAATACAAGGGGACACGGATGAAGATAGGGCAGTGTACCTAGACAGAGACAAAGGGAGGCAGGGAAGGCACTTAGAAGCGCAAAGGCGCAAACAGAGAAGAGACTAGCTCAGACGGTAAAGAGGGGGACAAAACATTTTACAGGTACATTAGCGATAGAAGGAAGGCCAGGGGAGGGATTGTAAGGCTCAAGGGGAGGAAGGTGTGGGGGTAGAGGGGGACTTAGAAAAAGCATCAATACTGAATGAATACTTCGGTATTCGTGGTGGAGGGGGAGGGACAGGGACCACAACTGAACAGGAGAAAAAAAAGGGGAGGGAGAGGTCAACACCAGTCCTTTCACAGAAGAATGAGTCCTGAAAGAACTCGCAAAACTGAGGATGGACAAAGCACCCCAGGTATTAAAGGAATTGCATACGGTGCTAGCAGCACCACTGGCGGCCCTGTTTAGTGAATCACTCAGCACAGGAGTGGTTCCAGAGGACTGGAAGGGAGCAAATGTAGTCCCTCTCCACAGGAGTGATAGCACGGAGGAGGCAGGAAACTACATGCTGGTCAGCCTCACCTCAGCAGTACGTAACATTATGGAGGCGCTGCATAAGGAAAGGATTGTGCAACACTTGGTAACCATGAGAGCACAGGACCCAAGGCAGCACGGATTCACAGCAGGGAGGTCATGTCAAACAAACCTGATTGATTTTTTTGGCTGGGTAACAAAGGAGTTAGATCAGGGTGGAGTGGTGGATATCACCTACCTCGATTTCAGCAAGGCCTTTGACACCATACCCCAGAGAAGACTGGTGAGCAAGCTAGACAGCCTGGGGGTGGGCCAAAAAGTGGAAAACTGGGTTAGAAACTGGTTGAGGGACAGAAAGCAGAAGGTGGTAAGTAAATGGGATCAAGACCGAGTAAAGAAGGATGACCAGTGGGGTGCCTCAGGGATCGGTCTTGGGGCCAGTCCTTTTTAATGTCTTCATCAGTAACATTGCTGAAGGGCTGGAGGGGAAGGTTTGCCTGTTTGCAGACGATACCAAGATCTGCAACAAAGCAGACACTCCAGAGGGGGTCGAAAGAATGAGGAGGGATCTGGGTAAACTGAAGACATGGTCACAAGTGTGGCAATTAAAATTTAATGCAAAGAAGTGCAAAATCATGCACATGGGGTGAAGAAACCAGGCAGAAAACTACAGTATGGAAGGGGAATTACAGACAGTCACTAGGGAAGAAAGGGATTTAGAGATAATCATCTCAGATGACCTAAAGGTGGCCAAACAGAGTAACAAGGCTGTTGGGAGGGCATTGGGATGTTGGGGTGCATAGGAAGGGGTATCACCAGCAGAAGAAAGGAAGAAAGCAAGTGGTGATGCCACTGTACAAAACGCTGGTCAGGCCTCATCTAGAATATGGTGTTCAGTTTTGGAGGCCGCACCTTTCCAAGGACATAGATAGGGTGGAGGAGATCCAGAGAAGGGCGACCAAGTTGGTGCAGGGCCTACAACATAAAACATACAAGGACAGATTAATGAATATGTATACACTTGAAGAGAGGAGGGAACAGGGGTTATGATAGAGGCCTTCAAGTATCTTAAAGGCTTAAACAAAGTGCAAGTGGGTGGCATCTTCTAGTACAAGAGTTGTACAAGAACGAGGGAGCATGCAATAAGAGATTGAAGGGGGCAGGATAAGAGAAAATGCGAGGAAGTTTTTCTTCATGGAAAGGGTGGTAGATGCTTGGAACAGCCTTCCCCAGGAAGTGGTGAGTGCTAACACAGTGGGGGGATTCAAACATGCATGGGATAGACCTAAGGGAACCCTAGATGTGGGGAAAAAGAGACAAAAGCCAATGACCAAGTAGGGTCAGCGGCTGCTGATGTAGGCAGGGAATACGGGCAGACTCGGTGGGTCTAGCGGTCCTTATTTGCTGTCAACTACTATGTTGCTATGAGGCAGCAGGGTAAGACTTACAAGGACAAAGAGGGAATATGACTGAGACACACATACAGTATACCTGCAGCGGTATAACAAAGTGGAACACAGAGAGTTTTTCTGACTGAATAAAGGTCATCCACTGGGGGGGGGGGATCACAACTTAAAGCTAGTTGGGGGGGGTCAGAAAAGACATTAGTAAGTACGTTTTCATGGAAAGGGTAGTGGGTAACTGGAGTCATTTACCAAGTGTAGTATTCAATGCAAAAACCATTGTGGTGTTTAAAAACAGCTGGATGTCTACAAAGGGATTAGTAACCAGAGGATAGTGAGGACTACTAGGGGAGGTGGGTGGGAAGAGGGAGGTGCCATCTTACAGTAGCTCCAGGTAGGGTTCCAGGGTCAAATGGATGGACTACAAGAAAAAATTACTCACCTTAGTAATGTTGTTTCTTCTAATGGAGTCTTGCTATATTATGACATATGCAGTTTGACCCAGCCTTCGAACTGCTCCAGAGGGGAAAGAGTTAACTTTCCATGCCAGGCATGGAACCTTGAGTGCGAGCTCGGTTGAGAACTCTGTCTATTGTTCTTCAAACTCAAACTGTCAGATCTTTACGAGCAAAACTCACTAAGAGTCTGTGTGGAAGCTGTAAACCACACTAGCCAACTGGCTACTAAAATATTAACACATTTTTGGTCCCAAAACAAAGACTCAAGTCAGGGGATCCAAAAATAAAAACACACACCCAAACACCCCAAAAGGGGTGAAAAACAAGGTGGGCATCTACTAAGTGCCAACACTGCACTGCCCACCCACATCCCAAAAGCAGAGGTTCTGAGAGGGGCAGGCGGGAGGTCATAATAGCAAGACTCCATTAGAAGAAACAACATTACTAAGGTGAGTAATTTTTCTTCAAACAACATGAAGTCTTGCTATATTATGACATATGCAGACTACACAGCAGTACCTCCATGGAGGAGGGACAGAACCTACTTAGGAAATAGGCTCTGAAGCACAGCTGTGCCAAACCGAGCATCACTCCTAGCCTGGATGTCCAGGGAGTAATGCTTGGTGAAAGAGTGAACTGTTTTCCAGGTAGCTGCTTGACATACGTCTATGATAGGGATGTCCCTGGCTGCAGCCAAGGACACAGCTGTACCTCTAGTAGAGTGAGCCCTCAGGCCTGAAGGGGGAACCTTACCCAGTTTTTGATAACAAAATTGGATACAAGAGACAATCCACCTGGCAATGGATCTTTTAGTGGCAGGTTTCCCTTTACCAACCTCACCATAAGTGAGGAACAGTTGAAGGGAGTCAAACCTGTGACCCTTGGTACGCCTATGTAGTAACTAAGGGCCTCTTCACATCTGTTGTGCAGCCTCCTCTCGCCAGAGGAGGAATGGTCAGTGAAGTACACTGGAAGAGATATAGATTGATTAAGGTGGAAATCAGAAACCACCTTAGGCAAGAACTTCCTGTTGGTCCTGAGGATCACTTTATCTCTGTGAAAGGAGATAAAATCAGACTCCACTGACAAAGCTTGTAATTCACTTATGCGTCTGGCAGAAGTGATGGCTACCAGAAACACAGTTTTCCAAGACATGTACTTAAGCTCTGCTGAAGACAAGGGCTCAAAGGGGGGCTGCATAAGCTGAGCAATGCAAACATTAAGATCCCAGGCGGGAGCAGGGTCCCTGAATGGAGGGTTGGTGTGAAGCAATGCCTTGAAAAACTTGGAGAATACAGGGTGAGCAGAAAGAGAAGAGGGCTTTCCTGCTGATATAAAAGCAGAGACAGCTGCCAAGTGCACTTTCAGGGTAGCTGGCCTCAGCACCGAAGTATTTAAGTGGACCATATAATCCAGGACTGTGGGCAAATCAGCAGATTCTGGGGAAATATGCTTTCCAGAGCACCATATGGAAAACCTTTTCCATTTAGAATTATAAGTAGCCCTGGTAGAAGGCTTCCTAGAAGCTTAAGATATCGAGTACACCTTGAGAAAGGTGTAGGTCAGCAAACTCTAACTCTTCCAGAGCCAGGCCTTGAGATTGAGGATTTGAGATTCGGGTACCAAACTCTCCCCTGGGCACAGGTTAACAGATTGTGATTCCTGGGAAGACACAGGGGAAGGTGGACTGCTAAGGACAGAAAGAGTGGATACCAGGGCTGTCTGGCCCAATCTGGAGCAATCAGAATCATCTTGCAAGGTTGAGATCTGATTTTGACTAGCACCTTGAACAAGAGAGGGAAGGGGGGAAGGCATAGAGAAACTTCCCTTCCCAGTTGGGAAGGAAGGCATCCAGGGGACTGAGCCCAACACTGGGGGCCTGCAGCAAAACAGCGGAAGTTGGTGATTGTCTGGAGCTGCAAAAAGATCTATCTGAGGGGTGCCCCACCTGGCAAATACTACCTCCAGTACTAGGGGGTCCAGAGACCATTCGTGATGGCCCTGGTATATCCTGCTGAGAGCATCTGCCAGGACATTGTCCTTGCCTGGGAGGTGAACTGCCATGAGGGAGGTGTTCAGGGAATAAGCCAGAGACCACAATTTCATTGCCTTGGTGCACAAGGCCGAAGACCGAGTGCCCTCTTACTTGTTGATGTACCACATTGTAGTGGTGTTGTCTGTTCTGACCTGTACCACTTTGTTCTGAACAGATGCAGAAAAAACCTGAAGTGCTAGAAAACTGCTCTGAGTTCCAACAGATTGATGTGGAGCAGAGAGTCCTGAGGGACTACAATCCCTGGGTGGTGAGGTTGCCCATGGAGCTCCCCACCCCAAGAGGGACGGATCTGTAGTAAGGGTCAAGGAGTGAGATTGAGGAATGAAAGGAACCCTTGTCTCAGGTTGCTCTGATCCTGCCACCACTGTAGGGCCTGGATCAGGGTTTGAGTTACTGGGATCAATTTGGTTAGAGGATCTCTCCTTGAGACCAGAAGGCTCTCAAATGGAACTGAATGTCCCTCATCTGAAATCTTGCTCCTGCACTACTGCTGTGGAGGCAGCCATGTGCCCTAGGAGCTGCAGAAAATGCGTTGTTGGTAGAGACCTGCAGAGTGAAGGAGGAGGCCAGAGCCACCAGGGTCTTTGCTCTTTCTAGAGGGAGGAAAGCTCTGGCCTGCTTTGGTGTCCAGTTCTGCGCCTATGAAAGTGAGTAGCTGAACAGGCTCTAGAACTGACTTTGGGAGATTGAGAAGGAAACCTGAGATGTAAGCAGCTGCTGGGTAACCTGAAGGTGTATTTTGACTTGGTCTGGAGACTGGCCCACTATGAGCCAGTCGTCCAGGTAAGAAAGATGGCAATCTTGCCTTCTTAAATGAGCAACTGCTACTGCCAGGCATTTTGTGAATACCCTTGGGGCAGAGGTGAGGCCAAGGGCACATTGCCTGAACTGGTAATGGCCTGAGGGCAGTTCGAATCTGAGGTACTTTCAGTGGGAGCTTCTGATGAGAACATGGAAGTAGGCAACCTTGAGGTCCAGGGATGCTAGCCAGTCCCTGGCCTTAGAGAGGGTAAAATAATTCCCAGAGTCACCATTTTGAATTTTGGTTTTAAAAGGTGCTTGTTTAGGTATCTGAGATCCAGGATGGGCCGCCATTCTCCTGTCTTTTTTGGGGTAAGGAAGTACCTGGAGTACAGTCCTTTGCCCTGGTGTAGGGGAGGTACCCTTTCTACAGCTCTGAGAGCCAGGAGGGTTGGGACTTCTGTTTCCAGAGCGAGCCTCTCTGATGGATTTGCAGGTGGAAAGGATCTGGTTCTCATCTTTGGAAATTTTTGAAGCTGAGAACCAGTCCCTGGCTTACTACTTCCAGGACCCACTTGTCTGATGTTAAAGACTCCATTCCTGGACGAGTAGGCCAGCCTGCCCCTACAGGTAATGGAGAATCGGCCCTGGCCTCCCATCAGGGTGCCTGTTTGGCAGGGGCTTTAGGCTGAGGGTGGGAGCAGGCCTGCTCTGCACTCGCCTGCCTCTCCTCTGAAGAACCCCTCTGGGCATAGGCTGAAGAGGAGGCCTGGGCTTGGTAAAAAGGTCTGTGAAAAGGCCTGCCCCTGCCCCTGGAAAGCTGCCTCTGAGGAGTGGCCTGCCTTTCATTGGCCTGTACACTCCTATAAGTGGTCCTATACTCATCCATTTTCTTCATGTAATTCTCTGTCTGCTCCCCAAACAGAGAGTTACCCACAACAGGAAAATCCATAACCTTAGCCTGGGTATCCTGTGACAGGCTAGCACACCTGAGCCAAGCCATTCTGCGAAAAGCCACAGATGTTGCCATGACTCTTGAGGATACATCATTAGAGTCCACTGCAGCATGGAATTGCACCTTGGATGCCTCAATACCATCAGTAGCCACCTGCTCCAGCTCCTTGGCAAGCTGGCCAGGGACCTGTTTCGCTAGAGCCATAACAGTATCCCATCTGGATTTCTGGTATCTTGCAACATAGGCCATATAGTTTGCCTGTCTGAGTCCCAAGGATGCTGCCATGTACTGTTTCTTTGCCATGGCATCAATCCTCCTGGAGTCCTTGTCAGGGGGGTGTGAAGCCAAGTGAATATTTGCTTTATCACAGGCTACAGCCTGCACTACCCCAACATGGCTGCATTGTTGTGAAAGGAACTCCGTATCAGGGCCTGACAATGTGTACCTTTTGTCCATTTTTTTATCCACAGGAGGTATAGTGTGGGGAACTTTCAAAATTTTTATTGTCTGTTTCCTAAAAGATTTATGTAAAGGAATAGACAATCTCCTAGACTCTGGGATATCCATCATTTCTACATAGTCAGGCTCCTTCTGTTCATCCACAGCTTCTTCCAAAGGGAGCTGGAGGGTTCCAGCCACTTTCTTATAAAACATAAAATGAGAAGGGGACTCAGAAAGCCTAGGGGGAGACACTCCTGAAGGTCTGTCTGGGAGATGTCCGTTCAATGGGCACATCCAGACTTTCAAAATCACATTCACTCTCTTCATAATCTCTCCCTCCTCCGGTTCATAAAATTCTCTATATCATATTCCTTGAACCGGTGGCACCGACCGAACCGACCGCTTACCTGATGGTGCGGTTCGGTCGGAACCAGGAAAGCGACTGGACAATTTTGATCGCTTATTATCTCTGCAGCGTTGGAGAAGGAAATTTTGGCCCACACCTGCTGATTTTCTAGTCCTTTTGCTGGGACTGACTCCTCTGAGTCAGCCTCCGTTGCCAGAGGAAGTCTCGCCTGGTCAGAGGGCACTCCCTCCGGTTCGGTTGGCACCGAACCGAGCTGGCCATCTGGGTCAGCGGACTTTACTCCTCGCCCTGAGCCTACCAACTCTCTTATCCAGGGTAGCTGCAGGAAACTCTCTGCAAATCTGGCAGTCTGCATTGAGGTGGTCAAACCCCAGACAATAAACACATGTGGTGTGTGGGTCAGCCTTGGCAAAGGCTTCCCCACAGACACTACAGTGCTGAAACCCATTGGGCCCGGTTTTTCTTTTGGGTTTCTCAGACATAGTGCCAGCCTAACCAAAAACTTGCCCGTTTACGGCAATCTGCCAAGCAAGACACCCTTATTGTTTCCCAACCGTGTCACGGGTCGTGGAAAAAACCGTAATGAAATCTGTTTTTTAGAACCGATAAGAACCGGGAACCGTACTCTAAATGCAATTTAATAAAGTTTAACAACAACCTGATCGGTTCAAACCGAACCGATAATATCGTTTGCAAGTTCCACACAGAAATAATGTAAAACCTATCTATTACTTACGATACCACAGACAAAGCTTGAACCGACCGGTTGCGGTTAAAATATAGACAAAATGCGGTTTAAAAACCGAGAAATTACACTTTTTAACCGACAAAATGAACCGAGCAGCAGGAGAAATCTCCGGAGCGACTGTTCAGTGAGGCGGAGTAAAGCATCTGACAGTTTGAGTTTGAAGAACAACAGACAGAGTTCTCAACCGAGCTCGCGCTCAAGATTCCATGCCTGGCATGGAAAGTTAACTTTCACCTCCGGAGCAGTTTGAAGGCTGGGTCAAACTGCATATGTCATAATATAGCAAGACTTCATGTTGTTTGAAAGTCTTTTTCTGTCCTTCCTCTTCTACCTTTCTATGTTGTATGCTTCTATGCTGTCCTGGTGTAGAAAGGTCACAATGAATAAAATAAAATCGTGGCATAACTAAAATGTCCTGGACGTCCAGGCACTAGGCAAAAGGGCTGCAACCTGCAGAACAAAAGAAAAAGTTTGCTGGTATTGTTAAGAATGCTTATGCCAGCTTGGAGCCACGTGTCCTACCTACATCTTGGATCCTCTTGAGGCCATTTATTCCCTGCTAAACTTCCTAAAAGTAAAAAGGACTTAACTTTTCTTTCCCTCAGTGGGACAGCCCTTGCAACTTTTCTTTCACTCAGTGGGACAGCCCTTGCAACTGTGCCTCTCTACAAGTACTGTATCTTGCTCTCTGGCTACACTCGATGGACCATAATACTGAACATCTTAGTAGACTAAAGCCTGGCTTCTTCAGGCACAGGAAAACCTTTTCATTTGAAGGTACAGTAGATTGTTGACTAAGCTAGAAAGTAAGAGTTTAGACTGCTCTACCTCAGATTATTATGGGGATACAGTTCATATCACTGCTTGAAACATGTCTCTGGAAAAGCTACATTCTAACTGAGCAGTGCTGCCAAATGTATACTAAATGCCCCTTATCCTAAACAACACTGAGCTTATATATAAAGCCTTGGAATGGACAACTCAAAAAAGCTGATGATTATCTCAGGTTGTTTTATGTTTTGTTTTTGTATAATTCACAGCTGACCTGACACTAAGGTATCCACGAAAAGTAAATCATACAGCATGATTGAACTGCCCCCTAGCAGTGGATGCCTCCTGCACCATGCGCTGACTAGATGCTACTGTGGCAAGTATGTGAAACCTGTCAGAACAATAAAACCGTAATTTCATTTTATTTTTTATACTGGAAGGCATGTGAGCATGTCTGCCTGTTTTCACAAGTGTCCAGTCATAGATAACAAAGCATAGAAACGAATACGCAAAGAGGTAGGCACACAAGAGAGCATGAAATAAAATATACATGGTGGTTGGAAAAATGCAATCAAAATATGCACATGGTTACGACAGCAACTGTAAAACACACTGAAAGTAGGAAAGCCTGGGAACTTCTATACACAGTGGTGGAGGAGATGCATTCAGTTAATACACATGGTTTACAAAGCAGCTGTAAAATTCATTGAAAGTAAAAGTGAAGGGGATGAAAATGAATTGGTGAGGTGGGTATTGTTATGAGTGGGAGAACAATTAATTTCACTGGGTAGTTCAAGCTCTGACCCAAGGTATTAACCTTACCCACTGGTGCTGTGGATCCGAAATAAAAAAAAGGGGTTGTGTGGATCTACACATGTACGCAGGGGCACAACCTTTTCAATAAGGGTCACCAAGGGTCCCAACTTGTGTCCAGGGCCAGGATCAAACCTGCTCGTACAGTGACAGCGTGGAGAGTGACCAGGGACCGTTGTTCCCGACTGTATCTGCTGACAAGTCAGTAAAAGTGTAACCACTGCTTAATTTTCTGTGTCCTTGTGCTTTGTTCTGACAAAGCAGTGGCTGCACTGTACTCGCTTCTAGAGCCTGGGCTGTGCAGCGACTGTGGTGGTGTTGTAGGGGGACCCTTCAGCAAGTATACCCATCTTTACCCCTAGACACAGAGGGTCTCCCAAGGCCACGTCTGCCCTAGCTAGTACCCAGTGAAGCCAGAGGTGCATAAGAGTACTGACGGTTAATATTTTTAAAGCCCAAAGTTGTACAGCTCAGTGGTAGCATGCTCAGGTCATGGGTTTAGGCCCTACATTGGTGACTTGAGCTCATAAACCTGACAAATGATTCTGCAATGAAGTACTTGGGGCAGGGGGGCTTTCCTGATGAAGGTACCATGTTGTAGCTAAGACTTTAAACTGAGGTTGCTTTTGCCCATTTCTGGTGGTTGTCCTTTTTTTCCCTATTATTTATCGTTTTTTTCCCTGGTTTTTGCCCCCTCCCCCCACATCCCTGGCGTGAGCACGCACGTGTGGAGGCACACGCAAGCCCACACACTGTGGAACGCCCCATCTTACTGGTCACCCATGCCTGCGCCACCACCGGACCTCCACCCGGTGACAGTGGGACTGTGGGAGGGCGATCCCCCTCCCTGGGAGAGGAGGGCCGCTGCAAGGCTGCTCAATCCTGCTCCCACCCTCCCCCACCCCCCATGCCGGCTCCCCGAGGACCTAAGGTCATTCCTGAATCTGGATTGTCGGTGTGGCGTGAGGTAAGGCAGAGAAACCTCAGCCCTCTGCGCCATCGGGCTGGCCCAGGTGGTTGTCCATTTTAAAGTTAAAGCTCCACTGATATTTAAAAAAAAAAAAAAGTATCCTGGCCAATACTCCCATTAAAACAGTTGTCCAGGACTGCCAAGTCTTCCTCATCTGATACTAATCTCCCTCATTTTCAGGAATTCTCCCTCCTTCCCTCATAAGGGATGCCATGTAGCTATGGTAAATTAATCTCCTTCATAAGATCTGGCCATTAGTTCTTCCAGATCTCATATTCTGCTTCACGAATCTCCCTCATGATGGTCCTTGGATACTGGCAGGGTGTATGTGTGTGTGTGCATGTGAGTGTGTGCAGATGTGTGGTACGTTTCATGCATCAAGGCTACACCATTGATCTGCACACTGTCCCTGCACTACCAGTAACCTAAATCACTGCTTTGCACATTTAGACACTTAACTGTATAAAAAGCACTGCATAAGATCAAATTCTACTCTGTTCTGAAGCCATCTGTCTCTACACTAAACCAGAAATATGAATGCCTGCATGATATCACACCAGAGCTGTAACAGCCAGGAAGTCATTAAATGCTTCTGGACTATTAAGAAAAAACAAATTATTAATTGCAGAGCTTTCCGTTCTTCAAGCATGAAATATGTTACAAAATGAACACATACTGCAGGCAGGCAATACATTGGTTTTAAACACAGATGGCCATTGAAGAGAAATCCCAGATAGTTTCAAACACCCCCCCCCCGCCCCCGCCACACACGCACATTTATACCTTTTTTTCCAGAATTTCTATTGGTGTTTGAATGTTCTGTTGTGCTGCTGCAAAATGGGATTCATTAAACCTACTCTGGAGCAGCCCAACTGCAATGAGCTCTGACTCCTCCCGGAGCCTGGGAGACAAACCTTAGAAACAGGAAGTGTGTGAGAAGACTGAGGATGTGGACGCTGAAAACATTTCAACCGGCCCAGATGTCTGTAGCCTGACAGTAATGAGATAGTTCCTGGCCGGCTCAGTGGCAGTGTGGGTTGAGGCAGTTCAGTGCTGCATCACTTGTTACACTGGCGACCTGGGTTCACGAACAGAAAAGGAATACTCGAGGGTCAGCTGTGGGAAGGAAGACAATGTGGAGACAGCGCTCCTCCTTCGGGGTGAGAGTACAGCACGTGTCGCTGCTTAGCTGCCACGCAGCAGAAGTTAGGCTGTGCTGCATGTGACTACCTTGCTAAGGGTCAGGCGCGTGCGTACAAGTCCATGTAGTGTCTTCTCGCCACATGACTTTGCACATGTGCTGACCTCGGTGAAGCTAGAAAACGGAGGTGGAAAAATACCCTTGGACTGACAGGATGACTCCAGCCACCCGCAGGTCTGCTCCTGACTCAGGTGCCACCACCAGAGCAAACATGGTGAGGTAAGATCTGGAAGAAGTTGGGGTGACAGGGCTGAGGCAGTCGGCTCAGTACAGGTCAGCAGGGAGTGGGGAAGAGCAAAAAGCTCTATAGAAAAGTGGAAAAAAGATGGTGCCTGGCTCTAGCAAGGGACACTGTCCAGCAACAGATACACTAGAAACGCTTCCTCCTGGTGTATGGCAAGGATTACCAACACTGCCAATGGTGACTGTAAATTCAGTGTGGCCAAATGCACTACGCTCCATATTAAATGTAACACACAGGATGCACCACTGTGATCTCTACCAATCAGTAGGCTGGACTTCCCTAGCAACTAGATGGATGTTGCACCTTGGTTTTTGGACAAATGAAGGTGCTGTGGGACAAACTGCTGCAATATATCTGTTCACTCATGCACAGGTTGCATAGCAAATATTCACTAAGGAATTCTGAGCCCATTCTTTTGGATATGCCTAGAATGCATACTAATCACGGCAGGGGCACTGTTAGCTTCATTATTCCATCAATATGGAATAAATTACAATCTACACTGAGACTAACTGAACTTGTCTCTGTAAACTGTTTCAAGGCTCTGGCCACGAAAGCTTTTAAAGTAGCATGCCACTGCCCCAAGAGTCAACCCCCTTCTGTGCAATCCCTTCTGTCCTGCTACCAGCTATCCATACTCTCCTCCCTCTTTTCCCATGTCCCCCTATTCACAATTCCCCATTTCCCTCTGCCTTGAACCCTCCATCCCTCTTTTCCCATGTCCCCTTATCTACCCTTCCCCATTTCAGTCTGTCCTGAACCCTCCCTCCCCTTACCCCATAACCCACCCAGTCCACTTGATGACCAGTTGCCCTACCTTCCTCGGTCCCCTTCCCCCACATGCTTTACAGGCTGATGACTATATCCCTGCCATCACCACAAATTGCTATTGTGTATCAATGACAGGCTGTATCTAGTAACAGTACCTTGTCTTTGCTTTTAAATGCCTGTATGCACTTAGCTTCCACACACTAACTACCTGTATCTACTGCGTGTGACCTCTCAGGATCAGTGTTTGTTCTGCATATGCAAGTGGACCATTGTATACTCTGCTTGGTTCCTCACATCATGACACTCCCTTGATTGTATCTACCTACTGTGATTGTTTGCCACTGACCACTGTATACTCTGGTTCACTGTCCACATTGAGTGGTTCCTTCAGAACTGCAAATGCCAAACGCCATGCCTTGCCTGTTAAGTTACCTCACTGTATTCACTGCACTATATTATTTGCATGTAACCTGACTCAGGGTTTGCTGTGTATACATTTTATGTACTTACTTTTGTCCAAATGTATACAGTTTATTGTGTATTTTGGATATTCTGTGTATAGTGTCCATTTTATGTATCAGGACCTCCTTCTGAATGAGCCTGCTTAATGGAGTATTTCCTTCAATAAACCTGAACTTGAACCAAATGTTTTTCACTACTTGTTACAACAGTGTTTTAGGCATTTCTCCCCCTTCCCATTGCTAGGCTTCTGCTACAACCTGCTGAAACTGAAACTACACAGCAGACTCTGTCATGTCCACCAGGAACTCTGGCCAATCAGGGTCAGTGATGTGCACTACAGGGTTACAATGCCTGTCTGGAGCGAGTTCACTGGAAATGTTGTCCAGGTTTGGAAAACCAATCAATGGAGAGTCCCTGGGATAATGGATGGGGATAGAGGAAAGCAGTGTTCAAGTCATGTTTCCTGTTTAAAAAACAATGAGCTAGCTGGCTTGGTGGCACAGAAGGACGAGGTGCCTTAAGATAGACTTTGACGGCAGAAAAGACCGCTTGGCCCACCTAGTCTGCCCATTTCCCTACCTACAGGATAAGTTGCAAATCCTATTTAACCAACAGCCTATTTCCTCCTACCCCCCCCCCAAAAAAAATTGCCTTATGTCTGTCACATGTATTCTTGAATTCTTCCACAGTTTTAGACCCCACAACCTCCTCAGGAAGGCTGTTCCATGCATCCACCACCCTCTCTGTGAAAAAATACTTCCTCACATTGCCCGAGCCTTCCCCCCTCTATCTTTAAATTGTGTCCCCTTGTTCTTGCACATCTCTTTTTCTAAAAGATGCTACCATCTTGGACTTTGTTGATTCCACTGAGATACTTGAAAGTTTCTATCATGTCCCTCCTCTCCCTCCTTTCCTCAAGGGTATACATATTAAGCTCCTTTAGTTTCTCCTCGTATCCTTCTCTTGCAGACCCTGCACCATTTCAGTTGCCCTCCTCTGGACTGCCTCCATCCTGTCTATGTCCTTGCGGAGATGGGGTCTCCAGAACTGGACGCAGTACTCCAGATGGGGTTTCACCAACTGTCTGTACAGAGGGATAACAACCTCCTGTTTTCTGCTGGTGATGCCTGTCCCTATACATCCCAGTATCTCCCCAGCCCTCCCTACTGCCTTCTCACATTGCTTGCTAACCTTAAGGTCATCTGATATGATTACCCCCAGGTTCCTTTCCATTTTTGTTGTTGTTACTACCTCCCCCCAATTGTGTGTTCTTCCCCTGGGTTCTTGTTTCCCAGGTGCATTATTATGCACTTCTTTGCATTGAATCCTTGCTGCCATACTTCTGACAATGTCCCTCATCTCAAATCTGGCCCCATGGACCACTGCTGTAGAAGCTGCCATGTGGCCCAGAAGTTGAAGGAAGTGCCTTACTGGCCGAGAGAACAGAAAGTGGAATGAAGAAGCCAGCTCTAGAATAGCACTTGCCCTTTCCAGGGGAAGAAAAGCTCTTGCTTTCACAGTATCCAACTCTGCCCCTATGAAGGTGAGGAGTTGTACAGGCTCGAGAACTGACTTGGGAAGATTCAGAAGGACTCCTAGGGAAGTGAGCACTTGCTGAGTCACTTGAAGGTCTGACTTGACTTCTTCTGGGGACTGACCCAAATTGAGCCAGTCGTCTAGGTATGGAAATATGGAAATATTTTTCCTTCTTAAAAAGGCTACTACTACTACTGCTAGGCATTTTGTGAATACCCTTGGAGCTGATGTCAGGCCGAAGGGCATAGCTTTGATGTGATAATGGCCTGAAGGCAATTCGAACCTGAGATACTTTCTGTGGGAGCACCTGCTGGGAATGTGAAAGTAAGCATCTTTTAAGTCCAGGGAGGCTAGCCAGTCCCCTGGCCTTAGGGAGGGAAGGATTATTCCCAGAGTCACCATTCTGAATTTTGGTTTTAAAAGATGTTTGTTCAGATATCTTAAGTCTAGGATGGGTCGCCACTCCCCTGTCTTTTTTGGGGTAAGGAAGTACCTGGAATACAGACCTTTGTCCATGCGCAATGTAGGAACTCTCTCTATAGCCTTTAGAGCCAGTAGAGATGAAACCTTTGCCTCTAGGGCAATGGTTTCTGAGATGCTTGCAGGTGGAAAAGATCTGGACCTCAGCTTTGGAAATTTCTTGAAGCCAAGAACCAGCCCCTGACTTACCACCTCCAGGACCCACTTGTCTGAGGTAATAGACATCCAGTCCTGGATGAAGTAAGCCAGCCTGCCTCCTACAGGAATAGGGGAGTAGACCCGGGCTGACACATCAGGGTGTCTGCTAGGCAGGAGCCTTAGGTTGAGGGATGGATGCAGCCCTATTCATCCCCCTTCTGCCTCTACCTCTGAAGAACCACCTCTGAGGAAAGGGAGAAGAGGCCTGTTCTTGGTAGAAAGGCATATGAAAAGGCCTGCCCTGCCCCTAGCCTGCTGCCTCTGAGTAGTTGCCTATCTTTCCTTGGCCTGTGCACTCCTATAGGTGGTCCTATACTCATCCATCTTTTTCATGTAATTCTCGGTCTGCTCTCCAAACAGAGAATTACCCACTACAGGGAAATCCATGGCCTTAGCCTGGGTGTCCTGTGAGAGACTAGTACATCTGAGCCAAGCCATTCTCCGAAGAGCCATAGATGTAGCCATGACTCTAGAGAACACATCATTGGAGTCCACAGCAGTATGGAACTGTACCTTAGATGCCTCAGTCCCATCAGCAGCCACCCCCTCCAGCTCTGAGGCTAGCTGGGGGGAGGCCTGCTTAGCCAGTGCCAGTACAGTGTCCCACCTGGACTTCTGGTACCTGGTTGCATAAGCCATATAAATAGCCTGCCTGAGTCCCAAGGCGGATGCCATGTACTGTTTATTTGCCATGGCATCCAGCTTCCTAGAATCTTTATCTGGGGGGTGTGAAGTCAAGGGTACATTAGCCTTATCACAGGCTGCAGCCTGCACAACCCTAACATAGCTGCATTGTTGATACAAGTACTCTGTACCAGAACCCGATAAGGTGTACCTTTTGTCCATCCTTCTGTCGACAGGAGGTACAGAATTTGGAGTCTTTAAAATCTTTTGTGTCTTATTTCCCAAAAGACTTATGAAGGGTAACAGATAGTCTCGTGGACTCTGGGATGTCCATCATCTCCACATAATCAGGTTCCTCTTGTTCCTCTACAGCTTCTTCCACAGGGAGCTGGAGGGTTTCTGCCACTTTCCTGTAAAACATGCAGTGGGAAGGGGACTCAGAAAACCTAGGAAGGGGAAACACCAGAAGGCCTGTCTGGGGAGATGTCTGCTTCAATGGGCTCAAGCAGACCTCCCACACCATCGTCATTGTCATCATCATAATCTTAACCCCTCCAAATCCGGTTCATAGAAATCTTCAGGGGCATAATCTTTAACTGGAGGAACTGACCGAACCGAGCGCCTGCCAGAAGGCGCCAGATCAGACGGAACTGGGCGAAGCAATTCTACAATCCTTATCGCATTGGCAATCTCTTCGGGTGGTCGGAAAATGGGTCTCTGGAACCGAACTGGCTGATTTTTCTTTTCTTTTTCTTTTTGTAGGAACCGATCCCTCAGGATTGGCCCTCCTCTTGCCCAAAGAAGTATTGCCCTGGTCAGAGGGCACTCCCTCAGGTTCGGTCGGAACCGAACCGGGCTCACCATCTGAGTCAGTGGACTTCACGGCCTCCTTATCCCTAAGCCTACCTAATCTTTTTTCCAGGGTAGACTTAGGGAAATTTTTACAGATTTGGCAATCTGAATTGAGGTGGTCAAACCCCAGACAATAAACACAGGTGGTGTGGGGATCAGCCTTAGCAAAGACCTCCCCACACACATACTGCAGTGTTGAAACCCAGTGAGCCCGGATTTTCTTTTGGGTTTCTCAGACATAGCCATCCTAACCACAAACGTACCCTTTTTATGGCAAACAATCAGGCAAGACACCCTTATCGGTTTCAAACTGTGTCACGGGTATTGGAAAAAAACACAAGAAAATGCATTTTTTTTTAAACTGATAAGGACTGGTAACCACACTCTAAGTTTAAAAACAAAGACAGAATATATAAATCACTAAACGGCTGGTTCAGCTGAACTGGTCGAAAAATCAATTTTACAATTTCCACAAGCTTACTATGTCTAGTTCACTACCTAGTACTTACTGTACCACAGACAGAGATCTGAACCGAAAATTGCAAAAAATAATTGGTAAAACCGAGGACTTTAACCGACTTACAAACCGTGAGCAAAGGAGAAATCTCCGGAGCGGCCGTTCAGTTAGGCAGAGTAAAGAATTTGACAGTTGCGCTTCAAAGAGCAGCACACAGAGGTTTGAACCGAACTCGAGCTCAACGTTCTATGCTCTGCATAGAAAATTAACCATCTACTCTCTGGGGCAGTTTGAGTGCTGGGGCTAACTGCAATAGTCAGAATACAGTAAGACTTCATGTTGTTTGAAAGTACAGTTACGTAAGAACTTACTGTAACAGTAGATCTTCAAAAGAAGCTCTTGCTGAGGGCCCTGCTTTCCCTCCCTTCTTCCCCCTGTTGTTCCTTTTTTGTGTACCTTCTTCTGCCTGTCTTTTGAGAAACCTCCTTGGTTCTCCTTCAGCTGCCCATACAAGGTCTCTAGCGGGAGATCTGAGGTGGTGTAGGGGATCGGGGGTGGGGGTGGGGTTGTGGTCCCCATGGTAGACTGATAGCTAGAAGTTTTCTGTGTGGTCCTAGCGCCTGCCTAGTCCTACCCTGGTGTGGCCTGCTGCAAGAGCTTCTCTCGAAGATCTACTATAAGTTTTTATGTAATTGTACTTTGCTATGCAAGATCTGACCCATCTTGCCATGGTGGCTTTTGAAGCTGTTTGACTTTTGTTGGTTTTGTTTTTTTTTTTTGCTGCTCAAAAAAAAAAACAAGAAAAAAAAAAAAAACACACACAAAAATAAAACTGTCCAAGTTATGAAATATTAATGCCTGCAAGAGGGCACTAAAAGTCACTGATGTTTCTGGCAGAGGAAACCGTTATCAAGGAGCAAACTTTGTAAGTGAGACAGCCTTGGGAATGGCAGCAAAAGGTTCACAAGGCAGCCTGCAGAGAGCTGAAACAACTACACTCAGGTCACACAGGGAACTAGAGAGCAGTACAAAGGTCTGGAATGATTAATCACTTGAAAGAACAGAATGAGGTTGGAGTGAGTACCTAGAGATGACCCATTCAAAGGATCCATCTTAACCACTACAGCTGAACCCTGACCCCAAAGGATCCTGAGGGCTAAGCCCTTGTCCATTCCCGATTGCAAGACAGCCCCTGGTCGGGGTGCACATTAGCCATATTGTTAGTAACTCCCATTGACAATGTGAAGCAACATAAAAGGAAAACTAAAAGAAGTGTAGCTAATGGGACACTGCTGGAGCCAGCGCTGGCACTATAGAAACTCGCTGTAAGGAAATGTGTAACAGCAAACTCCAAAAACCATCAACAGTGGATTTATCCATGGGTAATGTTGAGGACAGGGAAAATAACAGATGTGGACGAGGGGACACAGGAAAGACAAAAAGAACTCAAACAAGAGTTTCCTGAATAATCTATGGTCAAGAGCAGATACCCACTGATGGTCATTTATGGTACAGACTGGATTACATGGATTGAATAAACTGGTAAAATCAGACCACTTCCAGATTACGGAGTAACCTACAGAGTTCCTAACTGGATAGCTCAAATTCACCCATCTCTAACAGAAAAACAATCATATTTGCCATTATGGTGACTGGACACCCTGTATGTGTAACTAAATAAACTTCAGCCTCCCATCGAGAATTCAAAAACTCGCTGTTCACCCACCTTCCAGCCTCTGGCCAATGCAAATGCTCTTAATTTGCTTTGTCCCACTGCAGGCTGTCGGGTCTGACCCTGAGTACTACACTAATGTTCTCCCAAGCAATATGCTTGTCTAGGTGGCTATGAACCTTGATGTCTTTACTGTCCTCAGCTGTCTTATGGTTACCCTAATTGCTTTATTTTACATCCTTATTATGATCTATGCCTAAAATGTATCCTTATGTAACTATTACTGTGCTACCCAATGTATATCTTGTTTTGCTCCTGTACACCTATATTATGTCTGTGCATTTCTGCATATTGTAACCAATGTCCTGTGCTCTCCCGGGTCGTGCCTGAAAATAGGCAGGTCTGTTGCCTAGCTCACATAACCGGTTACCAAAAGCTAATAAATAAATAAATAAAGAATATGAGCCCCTGTACACATTACCACGGACAATAAATGTTAGGGTGTAGTGTTTGATCACAAGCTAGTCTCTTACTCTGAGAGGTAACCTCTGTTGCTGTGCAATGTCATACCCTTTAAAAACAGCAGCAGTTTACCAAATCTGCACTGACCTTCACAGCTGTTTTGGCCTTTCCTACCATAAAATTTCTTATCAGCTCTTATTCGCCATGCAGTGAGTCACACCAGGATTTGATCACCACCATCTGTTGGGAAGTGAGCTCATTCGAAAGAAGTTACTCAGTTGTTCCCAGAATAAGACAGAGGTGTTTCTATTTATTTATTTTTTTGCTTTACAAAGCAAAAACTTTAATGAGCAATATAAGCTAAACTGACTGTCTGTGTCAGACCAGTGTTGGATTTACAGGGGGGCTTGCCAGGGTTTGGCCCCTAGCTCTGAAGTGAGCTCCAGTAGCTCACACATCACTTCCATCGACTTATAATGGGAAGAGGGCTCAATTTAAAGACAGGGCACTTATGAGCCCCCCAGCTCCTAAAGCTCATAAAGTGTAATTCCAACACTGTGTCAGACTGGACAGCTTATTACGATATTGCTCCTCTGTTCAGTATAGATGTATGTGGTGTGTATGTGTTTAGGGGTGTCATGGTATGAAAAATTTTACAGTATGATAACCTTGAAAAAAATGGAAATTACGTACCTACCATAATCCTTGATCTTCTTTGATGGAGTCTCCACCACTCATTCACACTAACGGGAGTACGCTGGAGGCACTAGGACCCAGTGGGAGCAAACTTTTTTAGGAGGGCCAGCGCCTGAGATGGAGCTGTGAGGAAGCAGCACCACGAGCACGGCGCATGCGGTAATGGCCATCTCGGTTTCGACCCTCCAACTGCCTCAGTACCTTCCCCTTCCCCGAGGAGGTGCAGCATAACTAACCTAGAAAGGACTAACCTAAAAATCAGACATAAGATAGTCCGAATGACCCGTGTAAGAAGGGTCAACAATAAAGTCTTCACAACTCAGCCATTGAGGGAGTGAAGACCATAAACAGAGAAGTGAGCTCGGGGGATGGTGGGTGGGCACATGAATGAGTGGTGGAGATTCCGTCCAAGAATATCAAGAATTTGCCCACCCTCCTCCGTACCTTTAATTCAGTACTAGAGGGAGACCCTCCCCCACCCTCTTGGTCTTATGCTAATATCTCGGTCATCCCCAAGCCAGGCAAAAACCCTCAACTATGCGAGTCATACCGCCCGATATTGGTCTTAAATTCTGACTACAAATTATTTATGGGGATAATTGCCCGTAGATTGGAAACTGCTACCACAAATAGTACACAGAGACCAAGCTGGCTTTGTAGGCGGCCGAACAACTACAGACAATATCAAAAGGACATATCACATATTACGTAAGATGCACTCCTGTGATTACCCTGCGGCCCTAGTAAGCCTAGATGCTGAAAAGGCTTTTGACAGGGTCCTCTGGCCATTTCTATACTTAGTTATGGAGGCCGCGGGGCTCCCTCTGTCATTGATCCAAGTGATCAAAAATATTTACTCTACCCCGAGGGCATGGATACGAGTTTCAGGGCATCACTCAAGATGTTTTCCCTTATCCAGGGGCACTAGGCAGGGATGCCCTTTATCCCCTCTCCTATTTGCCCTCTTTATGGAACCCTTAGCACAGCTTATTAGACAATCCCTGGACCTTCGGGGATTGAGGTTGATGGGGAAGAGCACCGCATTGCTCTCTATGCGGATGATGTCCTCCTATACCTCCGTAACCCAGCGATTACCCTCCCAAAAGTTAATGAGCTACTAGTGGCTTTCGGACTAGTCTCGGGTTATAAGGTTAACATCTCGAAAACCGAGACCTTGACCTTCCATTATTCCCCAGATCGGAACATATGGGAGCATTTTCCCTGCAAATGGGACCAGGGGAAAATAAAATATCTAGGGATAAACCTAACTACGGATTTGCAGGACGCCTACAAGCAGAACTATATCCCCTTTACCAACCGCCTTAAGGATGATCTAGCTAGCTGGAGTACACTCCCACTGAGTCTGTCCAGAAAAATACATGCCATCAGAATGGTAACTTTGCCCAGGGCCCTGTATCTCTTTAATAATATTCCTATTAATTTACCACGCTCTGTGTTTCTGGACTGGGAGAAAGCTATCTCCTGTTTCATCTGGGCGGGACGTAGGCCTAGAGTTAGACTAAAACTCCTTACCAAACCTAGAGGCCTGGGTGGGCTTGCCCTCCCAGATCTCCGTCGATATTACCAAGCTGCACACCTGACGCATGTTGTTGCTAGGCAGCTGAATGTAGATGAGCCTCACTGGGCAGATATTGAACAGGCAATCATTACCGACTCAGAGTACTATGATATACTCTACCAAAGCCATATATCCCAACAGGCAAGCCTTAACCTAACCCCAGAATTACAGCATAGAGTGACAACCTGGAAACAGATTAAGAGGCAGTTTTCGATCTCCTCCTTTATACCACTAATATGCCCACTAGCTGCTCTCCCAGATTTTCAGCCCAATAAAATGGACCATGCCTACCACCAGTGGAGCAGGTATGGTTTGAAATACTTGTTCCAAATAACTACAGGAGGGGTACTGTGGTCATTTCAGGATATTCAGATAAAACACCACCTGTCAAACACACACCATTACAGATATCTACAATTAAGACACTACTACTAGACACTACCAACAGAGGTACGAAACCCTGAGCAATGGCCTCCCCTGATCACTACGCTGCAATCTTTGTTTGCTTCTCCAAACCGAAGCCATTTGATATCTGCTCTCTATCAAGCCCT
The DNA here is from genome assembly GCA_016271365.2 of Neoceratodus forsteri. NCBI lineage: Eukaryota > Metazoa > Chordata > Ceratodontiformes > Ceratodontidae > Neoceratodus > Neoceratodus forsteri. The sequence continues at coordinate 63,955,716 of JADMNL010000032.1, forward strand.
AATGTTAAATCCCTTGGCAAATCTTGTAGATATCCGTGGGAAATGGCAACAAGAACTGGGAGCACACATAGAGGACAAGCAATGGGAGCAGGCATGCCTCCAGGTGGCTTGCACCTCTAGTTCACACCAATGGAGAGAATTTGCATGGAAGTTCCTGGTCCATTATTTTAAGACCCCAGGGATTACAAGTCACTACACACCAGGACATTCTGCCTCCTGCTGGCGTAACTGTGGTGAAAGAAAGGCTCACCTCACCCATATAATGATCTCCTGCCCTAAGCTGGAACCATTCATTCGCTCACTGCAGTCGGAGCTACAAGAAATATTTGATAGACCTATTCAGTTAACTCCTCAAACATTCACTCTGTTAATTCTCCCCGATGGCCTTAGAGACTGGGATACTCGCTATCTGCTAGCCATTCTGCTTACAGCAGGCAGGAAGGCCTTCACCAAAATGTGGTTAACTCCTAAAATTCCAACATTGAAGGATTGGTGGGCAATATCAAAATAGACCTACCAGCTTGAGAAGATAACTCATAGCTTAAATGGTAAGGAGGAAAGATTTGGTACTAGATGGAATAGATGGCTTTTATATTTTATGCTAAAAGACTCAACCTTTGTACCATAAATAAAATTCCCCCCCTTCCCCCCCAATCCTCACTTAATACTGAACCAAGGTGGGTAGATCCGGGGGAGCCTCCTATGGCCGCCCAGGTATGGGTATGGGTATGCAAGATTAGATAAGACAGTGTAGTAAACATGTTACTCAATCTGCGAATTTAAATTCCCAATCTTCTGTCTGATACTCAGGATTCAAATGAACAGCATTCAAAGAAGTGAAGGTATCCCAAGTTCGGGGTCCCACTGAAACACCCAGGCCCGTTATAGACAATGAACTCTGACCTCCCTGATATTGAGTCTTAATAATATTGAGAGCATTTTGTGTACTGTGACCAAATGGATCTCTGTAAGTACCTCTTCTTGATTTCCTGTGCACCTTTTACTTGACGCAGTTGACTGTAAGTGAAAATGAAATAAAGAAGATATTAGCAAGAATATCAAGAATTACGGTAGGTACGTAATTTCCATATCTTCCTGAACATAGAGTCTCCACTACTCATTCACACTAATGGGAGAGTACCGAGCTAAATAATCCCCTGAGATGGCGGCAGAAGATGAAGAGCTCACATGCTTAGGACAGAAGTTCATTAAGAATGGTCCTGCCAAACAACAGATGTCGTCTGGCATGGACATCAAAGGCATAATGCTTAACGAATGTATGCACGGAGCTTCAGGTTGCCGCATTGCAAATATCTGCATCAGGCACGTTACGGATTTCCGCCAAAGATGTCATGACTGCTCTGGTAGAGTGAGCGTACACTCTGCCTTCCAGCTTGACCTCTGTCATAGAACAGCAGTGGCGAAGGCATGCCACCAGCCATGCTGAAATGCACCTGACAGCAACAGGCTGACCCAGCCAGGTCTCGATGAAGGAAACAAACAGTTGTTGAGCCATGCGAATTTCCTTTGTTCTATCTAGATAGAACTGCAATGCTCTCTTAACATCCAGTGAATGAAGGGTATGCTCCCCTTCATTCTGGAAGTTCGCAAAGTAGGTAGGAAGGACTAAAGGTTGGTTTAGATGGAATTCTAAGACAACCTTAGGGAGAAACTTAGGATGAGTCCTAAGAACTACTTTGTCCTTGTAAAATACAGTGTACAGGGGGTCTGTGACCAGTGTGTGTGTATTTCAGAAACTCTATAGGCTGAAGTAATGGCCACCAGGAAGGCCGTTTTCCAAGTGAGGAACTTCAACTCGCTAGTAGCTAGCGGCTCAAAAGGTTTACGAGTGAGCATGTCTCGCTCAAGGTTAATGTCCCAGGCTGCAACTGAACATCTAATAGGAGGTCTAGTATGCAGAATACCCCTAAGAAACCTCTTAACTATGGGCAACTGAGCCAGTGACATGGAAAGTACCGGCTCATGATATGCCAAAATGGCACGAAGATGAACTTTGACTGTGGAGTACTGAAGACCTGTGTTTGAGAGGTCTACGAGATACTAAAAGACTTTATTCAGTGGGCAGGAAAAAGGATTCCAAGAGGATTCTGCACACCAGACAGAGAAACGCTTCCATTTAGTTGTGTAGGTTTTTCTAGTGGCCGGCTTATGCGCAGCTAAAAGAATATCTGAAACTCTGCGAGAAACATTGAACCTATTCACCTCTATCTGTTCAGGAGATAAACATGAAGGTGAAGCGACCTCAGGTTGGGATGGACCACAGGACCCTGGGTCAAGGTTGGTCTGAAGGGAAAGCATTTTCGGGAAGGGGGGGTGTTCCGATAGTCTACTAAGTAACAGGAACCACATCTGCCGAGGCCAGAAGAGGGCAATGAGAATCATTCTGCCCCGCCCCCCCAGACTCCAATTTGAGCAGTACGCTCTGAACAGAAGGAAGAGGAGGAAATGCGTACAGAAAGCATTTTGTCCACCGCAGCCTGAACGCATCTTGACAAAAAACGCCAGGTCCTGGATTTCTGGAGCAGAATACAGGCAGTTTTGCATTGAGTGGGGACGCAAAAAGGTCCAGGTCTGGAGTTCCCCACTCTTTGAAGAGTGACTGAACAACAGTTAAGTCGAGAGACCACTTGTGAGGATCCACCTCCGTTCTGCTGAGATGTCTGCCAGCTCGTTTCTACCCCTGGCAAGTAAACCGCCTGAATCAGAGCCTTGTGCTCCAGGCACCATTCCTACACTCTTAGTGTTTCCCTGCATAACGGGTAAGAGTGTGCACCGCCCTGTTTGTTGATGTAGTACATCACTGCTTTGTTGTCTGTTTGAAGGAGAATGTTCTTGGGACAGAGTAAGTCCTTCAAAGCTTGGACTGCATAGAGGACAGCTCTCATTTCCAGGATGTTTATGTGAAGTTGAGACTCGTCCTGAGACCATGTATCCTGGATGTGGAGATCCCGGCAGTGAGCTCCCCAACCCATCAGAGACGTGCCCATGGTAATGGAGATCTGATGATCCAGAGGGGTGAAGGGATATCCTTCTAGAAGGTTGTCCTCTGGAGACCACCAGGTGAGCAACCTCTTCAGAGGTTCTGTCACCTTGATGAGAAAGGACTGAGGGGGAGTGGTTGGGGACCACTGAGCACTGAGCATACACTGAGAGGTTCTCATGTGAAGATGGGCCAAGGGTACAGTAAACACCGAGGATGCCATGAGGCCCAGCATCCATTGCATCGAGATAATGCAAAATGAGCTGTGTTCTCTGATGCATCTGGCCATCTGTAAGATATTGCTCCATCTGTCCTCCGGAAGAAAAGCCTTCGCACAGGAGGTGCCCAGAAGAGTTTCTATGAAGAGGAGCTTCTGGGAGGGCTGCAACTGCGACTTGTTGAGGTTCAACAGGACTCTCATGGACGTGAGGAAGTCTGAGGCCATGGCCACGGCCTCTAGAGTCTCTTGCCTGGAGGGACTTGCTAGAAGCCAGTCGTCCAGATATGGGAACACTTGTATTCCAATTTTCCTGAGGTGCACTGCGAGAATTGCACAACAGTTTGTAAATACTCGAGGTGCAGAGGACAGCCCAAAGGGCAGGACTCTGAACTGATAGTGCTGACCCAATGCTACGAACCTTAGGTATTTACGGTGCTTTGTGTGTATGAGAATGTGTTGGTAGGCATCCTGCACGTCCAGGGAGGCTAGCCAATTGTGTAGATGAATCAAAGGTAGCAGGATACCAAGTGATGTGATATCTTGAACTTCTCCTTGTGTAGGAACTTGTTTAACTTTCTGAGATCCAGAACAGGGCGCATGCCGCCGGTTTTCTTTGGGACCAGAAAGTAATGGGAGTAGAAACCTGTGTTCCGTTGATCCAGCGGAACTACTTCTACTGCCCTGTTGTTCAGAAGGCCTTGTACCTCAGAAGCAAGAAGGTCTGACTGTGCCGCCGATAGCCTGGGCTGTCGTTTGGGAGGATGATCTTGATGGGTTTCCGAAAGGCTGAGAGAGTACCCCTCATGGATTATCCTGAGGACCCATTTGTCTGATGTTACAGACTTCCACTGGTTGTAGAACTGAGTCAGATGTCCTCCCACTGCTGAGCAGGAGTCCCCCTCGGGCAGCTGAGGTGGGACCTGGGCTGGAAACTCAGAAGGTGGCACTGGGCGTTTTTAGGTCTTGTGCCTTCTGTTGCACGTTCTTTTGCGGCTGAGGGTTCTGGTTTCTGTTAAAATCTCCTCTGCCTTTGCCCCGAAAGGACTGACGGTTGTGAAACTGGCACTTCTTCCCATCCCCTCGGGAGGGGCAGGTGTAGGTCTGGCTGTCTTAATGGCAGACCTAGTATTCCATGTGGCCTCTAGTGCTTGCTCCACCTGTGGTCCAAACAGATACATACCATCGAAAGGTAAGGCCATGACTTGCTGCTGGGTGTCATTCATGAAGCCAGAAGTACGAAGTCAAGAGTGGCGCCGGGTGCAGATGCCAGCCGCCACCACCCGGGAAGCGGTATCGAAGGCGTCCATTGCAGCTTTAACCTTTTGGTTATTGGACTCTATACCCCTAGTTATGGTTTGAAGTAGCTCTGAGTTCACCTCCGGACTCGGGCAGAGCCTCTACCATTGCTTTGAGCGAATGTCAAAGGATGTACTCATATTGAGAAAAATAGCCCTAGTAGCTGGCAATGCACATGCTTAGGGTTGAGGCAGCAAAGACTCTCTTACCCAAGGTGTCCATCTTACGAGATTCTTTGTTTATAGGACAGGCTGTAGATTCCTGAGGGAGGACAGTCTTATCATTCTCTGCCAGGACCACTATGGCATCAGCAAAGGCTTGCGAAGCCAAGATGGGGTGATCCTTGGGAGGGGCATATTTCCTATCTATGGACTTGGCTACAGAAGTAATAAGAGCTGGATTCTTCCACACCATCTGTGAAAGGGTCTCGAAAGAGGGCTGTACCGGAGGGGTTAAATCCATAGGGATTTCCGGGACATGAAGATATTGGAGACACAAAAGCTTCCTAGAATCGACTTCTGCGGTCTGTAGAGAAAGGGTAGAATTTAAATTTTTGAGCAGAGACTTAAAGGAAAGGTCATCAATAACAGGCTCTGCAGGAGGATTGATCCCTGCCCCCAGGACAGTGTCAGCATCAACATCATCACCCAGTCTAAGATCTGGATCGAGCTCAAAATCATCTCCTGACAGTCCAGGGGTGACTGTATAGACAGGAATGGAGTGAAAACCAGGAGGAAGAAGAGAAGGAGAAAGAATCGGAGTTGAAAACCTCTGGAAACTAGACAACGGCACACCCATTCCAGGCACCGAAGAAAACAGCGCAGAGAACAAAGAAGGAGCCGTCACAGAAAAATGGTGTCGCACATTGCACCAACAAAGAGTGTGACACTGCACCCAATGCCGGCACCACCAGCCCTGACACCAAGGACGACATCAACAGAGCCCACGGTGCCACAGATGGCACCAACAGCACTCGCGGCACTACAAGGGACCTCGGCACCAGAGAAGTCGGCACCACCGACGATGGCAACATCACAGAAGTCTGAGAACTGCGATTTGAAGTTACAGGATGAAAAAAAATGGCAGGAGATAAGGACATCGGTGTAGACCCCTGCGCTGCAGCCGTGTGAGGAGGATAGACACCAGAGCGCTGAGTCAACGGCACCGAAGAAGGCACTGCGCGACTAGGAAGACCCAACCGCCCCGCCTGCCGTCCGGGAACCGAAGACCCCGGTGTCAGACTGGTCTGTATGGGCAATCAAACCAACCTCCGAGCCCACTGCTCCATAAGAGCAGACCACTGGTGAAACTGCTCATCGGAAGCTCCTCCAGGAGGCGGAGAGGGGCTCCGGTATCAAAGAGGTTGGCCATCAGAGACAGAAACCGGTGACTCCGACAGAGGTGGAGACCAGCGCCTGGCCCTAATCACCGACCGTCTATGTGCAGACGTATCAGAGGGCGACCTCGAGTAATGCTGTTTCTTCTTCGACATGTGTGTCAAAGAAAAACTTGAGGCTGAACAGTGCAGAGAATGGGACTGTTTCTTTCTATACTTTCGGGGAGACTGCCCATCTCCCTAAGCATTGGACCATCCGTTGTCAGACCCCACCCCCGGGGAGAGCGGCGGACCAGACCCGGCCCTGCTGGCCAAACAGCTTTCATACGAAGTCTCCCTACCGTCATCTGCCCCACTCATGGTCGGCTCCGTCAATGGAGAGCTGAAGACTTCTCTCTTATGAGCCAAAATTTATTAATATAATCAGTACTTATCGAAGTTAAAATACAAAACAATAAACTGAAAACTAAGCTGCTAGCGAAGTTTAACTCCCGGTGGGCGAGCGACGTCATCACTGAAGCGTACTCGATGGTGGGGAAAAAAGGAACTGAGGTGGTTGGAAGGGCGACGCTTATATAGTCATTACCGCATGCGCCGGGCTCATGGTGCCGCTTCCTCGCGGCTCCATCTCAGGCGCCAGCCCTCTTGAAAAAGTTTGCTCCCGCTGGGTCCTAGCACCTCCGGCGTACTCCCATTAGTGTGAATGAGTGGAGGAGACTTTATGTCCAGGAAGATCTGTCATGGGTATCACAGTTGTGATGTTAGTGTCTAGTTTGGTTTGTGGGAGGAACCCTCCACACACTAAATGTTTTGGGGAAAACAGGGCAGTAGATTGAGAAATTGAATTGTTCAGACTTCTTCATGATATACCATGGTATATCATTAAAAAATAGTCATCACAATATAGGAAGAGACACAATATCAGTATCAATGTCAAAATTATTGTGATGGTCATGAAACATGGTCATGGTGGCATCCATATATGTGTGTGTGTGTGTGTGTATATATATGTGTATATATATATATATATAGACACACACACACACAGTATATATTATACATTTATATATATGTATTATGGTGCGTGTGTGTGTATGTACAGTGTGTGTGTGTGTGTTTGTGTGTGTGTTCGTATTTACTCAAGATAGGCTAACTGAGATTCGACATTATAACTGAGAGGGACTGAAGCAGAGGGAGGTGAGGAGACTTGCTCAGGGTCACATAGTGAACATAGCCGTGCACCTAGAGGCAGACTGGAACCATATTTCTGTCCAGAACATATGTACATACAACTTTAGGGATACATGTTCCAGCCTGTCCTTATCCTTCCTCAGGAGTGGACTCCACAACTGGGCACAGTACTCCAGGTGGGGCCTCAGCAATGACCATAGCCTTCTGTTAGTAATACCTTTATACATTCTCCAGCATCCTGTTTGTCTTACTGTAGGGTAAGGCAAACAGGACGCTGGAGTGCACAGGAAGAGTATTGTTAGCAGAAGGAAGTAGGTATTACTACCTCTCTATAGATCACTAGTGAGGCCCTGTCTGGAATGCTATGCCCGGTTCTGGAATCCTCTCCTGAGGAAAGATAAGGACAGTCTGGAACATGTACTCGCTGGAGGTCAGACAAGTCAAGGGGGAAATATGATAGAGATCTTCAAGTTCCAGAAAAGAACAGACATGGTAAACTGCAAGGAACCATTTAGCATGAGTATATCAGATCAAAAACATGGTAACACAATTGGAAACTTTTGGGTGGGGGTGGGAGGTTCAAGAGGGACGAGACAACTTTTTTTTTGTCTGAAGTGTGGTAGAGCCATGGAACAACATGCCAGCAGATGTGGTGGGTGCCAAAACTATCAATGGAATCAAACACCACTGGAATAAAGTGAAGGGCTTAGTGGTTACTCAGTAAGTAAGTAAGTAAATTTATTTGTTTGGCGCCCAATCCCTGAGGCTCTGGGCACCTTACAGTAAAATATAGCAGGGTAAGACAAGCATTCAAATAACATCATAATAAATACATATATAAAATAAGTTCAGGATTTAACTTAAAATACATTCAGAGGAAAAGCTTTACTAAAAAGGTGAGTTTTCAGGCCCCTTTTAAAAGCCTCCACAGTAGGGGCCTCCTTCAAAGATCTTGGCAGTGAGTTCCAGAGGACCGGGCCGGCCACCCCGAAGGAATTATCCACCCTAAGTTTTCAGCCTGGTCCTTGGAACTGCCAGGAGGCCCTCAGTGGAGGAACAGAGGGAGCGGGCTGGGATAGCAGGAGTAAGGAGGTCTGACAGGGAGACAGGGCCCAGCCCTGTATATGGCCTTATAGGTGAGCAAGCCCGCCTTGAAGAGGACCCTCCACTGGACTGGCAGCCAGTGCAGGTCCCCCAGTACTGAGGAGACATGACAGGAACTTAACAGCCACGTCAGCAGCCTGGCTGCTGTGTTTTGCACTAGCTGTAGCCGGCGGAGGTTCCCTCCACTGACCCCGAGGTAAAGAGCATTACAGTAGTCGAGCCTGGATGTCACAAAGGTATGCACCAGTGATGGCAGATGTTCAGGTGGAATTAGGGTACGTTAAAAGTGGATAAGGCAATGGGTCCAGATGGTATCCACCCGAGGGTCCTGAAAGAACTCAGGGAAGAGATTGGCGCACCACTGGTTGAACTGTTCAATAAAATTGCTAGAAAGCGGTATAGTACCAGACGACTGGAAAAGGGTGACAGCGGTACCCTTGCACAAGAGTGGAAGCAGGGAAGAACCAGGGAACTACCGCTCTGTCAGCCTAACCTCAGTGGTGAGTAAAATTATGGAAGCATTGCTTAAGGAGAGGATAGCAGACTACCTAAGGGAAAACAGAAGACTTGACCCAAAGCAGCATGGGTTCATGGCTGGGTGCTTGTGTCTAACGAATATGGTGGATTTCTTTGATTGGGTAATCAGAACAGTGGACAAAGGTAGCACTGTGGAAGTGCTCTACTTAGATTTTAGCAAAGCGTTTGACACTGTTCCCCACAGGAGATTAGCCAACAAACTAGTGCACACAGGCATAGACCATAAGACTGTCAGCTGGATTAAAAACTGGCTTTATGATAGGTCACAGAGAATCCTGGTCAACGGGGCATTATCAGAGGAGGGCAGAGTAACCAGCGGCATTACAAAGAGGTCAGTACTTGGCCCAATCCTCTTCAACATATTCATCAGCGATATTGCTGATGGATTTGAGGGGAAGGTCTGCCAGTTCGTAGATGATACAAAACTCTGCAACACGGTAGGCACAGATAAAGATGCCTCTGGGATTGAAGCCGATCTCAAGAAATTAGATGAGTGGTCAAGAATATGGCAGTTAAAATTTAGCGCCAAGAAGTGTAAGGTGATGCACATTGGTAAACATAACCTAAGAAATTTGTACACACTGAATGGGCATCAATTAGGAGTAATTGTTACCGATGATCCAAAAGTGGGGAAACAATGTGAAAAAGCAGCACAGAAGAGCAGCGGCATCCTTGGCTGCGTAGGTAGAGAGTTTACAAGCAGGAAACGCAAGGTAACCATCTCACTGTACAGGTTCTTGGGTAAGGTCACTGTCATCGAGGCACAGATCAGGAAGCATAGAGAAAACCCAGGAGCAGTTGTAAAATTCCACAAAACTGTTTATTTGTAGTTGCAGTAATATAAAATAAAATAAACCTGTTCAGAATAACTATATACAGAAGCAAAATAAAATCTCTTTTAAAAAATCTCCCTTGCAGCTCGGTTTAGCTGTTTTTATAACTCTTTTCAACCCCCATCCTTTGCAAGCATCCTGTCCTTTGTAAATTTCAGGAGCTGTTAGAACATTGAGAACTTCCTGAAGTCCCCACAGCAACTACAAAAGGTTCAGATATTTGCACTCAAGTAACCTCTAGTTTTTACAGTCATCTCAAATTATAAATATATACATTTCAACAGTAACACAATTTTCTAAACAAAAGTGATCCCAATATCAGCTACATTTCCATACATTGATTCTCATATATTTTATATTAGCAGATATAGATATGCAAGGAAGAAAGACAGCAAGAGAACACTGAGAGACAGTGAGAGGCAAAGGATTGCGAGACTGTTCAGGTTGATCAAGTCCGAGGTCTCACAGGAAAATTTGGTTGCACAACCAGACAGAAGAGACAGAAAAGGAAAGAATACAGATACTTGCATTTAAACGCTTTCTCCAAAACAAATGGGACAGGGTCCTATTCTACCCTGTCACAGCCACACCTGGAATACTGCGTGCAGTTCTGGAGGCCCCACCTAAAAAAGGACACTGACCACTTAGAAAGGATTCAGAGAAAGGCCACTAGGATCGTGCACGGTTTGCATCAAGAACAGTATGAAACAAGACTCAGTGAATTAAATGTATACTCTCTAGAGCAAAGAAGAAATGGGGGGACATGATAAAAACATTCAAATACATAAAGGGAATCAACACAGCCAAGACAGGAAACCTATTCCAGGAAAACAAAAGAACGCGTACAGGGGGGCATAATCTGCGCCTAGTAGGAGGCAGATTTAGAACCAATATAAGAAAATATGTTTTCACACAGAGGAACAGCCTGCCCTCAGAGGTGGCAGCATCGAAGACAGTATGGAAATTTAAACTAGCATGGGACAAGCAATGCGGGCACCTGAAAGGGTAATAAAAATGCAGATGATAGATCGAGGAGGTCGAGAACTGACCGCTTCCCTCGATCTCTTGCCCTGAGGGGGTCATTATGTGCCCGACCTAGTGTTGCCTCTGTTCTGTGCCTCGCTCTGAACCTTTACTGGAATGGCTTGCAGATGTCAAAGGTCTCCACGTGTGCCTCGAGCTGCACAGCCACTATCTTTTCAACAACCTTCCCTAAAAATGGGAAGTTAGAGACATGTCTATACTTCACCAGGACATCGAGGTTGAGAGGTGTTTTTTTCAGAAGGGGCTTCACCAATGCCTGCTTCAAGGCATCAGGGGCCCCCCTTCCTCTGAAAGCAAAAACCAGAATATCCTAGCGAAAACGAGACCAACGGCCTCAACACATCCCACTAGGAGACACACTGGGCCAGGGTCCAGTTCACAACAGGTGGGACGTAGCTTCTCGACCACCTCAGAGACCTCGGCCACCTCCACCCAGACAATAGGAGTGCCTCTGCTCCAGCTAGACCCAACTCTGCAGGATTGAGCTAAACCCACTGGTGAGATCCCAGCCCAATTAGAGGATACCCTGTCAGAGAAGAACACAGCAAACTCTTCATAAAGTGCTACTGAAAAGGTTAATTTCATCTGTAGACAGACAGGATGTAAAAGCCTGTCCACAGTCCAAAAGGGGTGAGCTGGTCTGTTCTTCCCTGCGGTAAGCTATCTGGACAGGAACTCTGCCTTCTTACGATCGACTGCCCCTTAATAATCAGCATAGTGAGTTCTCAAAGCCAGTCTATCATCCACAGACTGAGTCTTACGGTAGCAACACTCCACCCTCTGACCCACGGTCTTCATCGCCCTGAGAGTCCCAGCATAGCATGTGGTCTCAGGCAACAGGACCTGAGTCATATACGGACTGGTGCGAGTGCATTGAGTGTCCCGGAGACAGAGCTATTATAGGCTGCCACCACTTCACCCAATCCAGTTGCACTAACAGCGCTAACGTCGGAAAAGTTAACCACAGCTAGCAGTCCCTCTCGGGACAATCCCCTCAAAGAGCGGTAGCTGACCATCTCAATAGGGGAGGGACCATCACGTGGGGGCCCCCGAACAAGAATTTAACTGTATAATGATCAGACCAAGCGACTTGATCAATCTTGAGGTCAGAGACCTCAAGTCCCAGTGAGAATACCAGGTCGAAGGTGTGGCCGTGGTGATGGGTCACAGAGGCAACTGCCTGTGCAAGGCCCAGCGATATCATCAGCTGGATGAGGTCAGGTCCAAATTGTGAGGATTCATCGTCAACCCAGGCATGGAAGTCACTCAGAATAAGCCATCTAGGCGACTCCAACATCCTGTCGGCAATGAAGTCCGCGATCTCCTGCAGAAATACTCCTCCCGACCTCGGAGGGCAGTACACTAGGAGAATTCTGCAGCCCGTACCTGGACTCCCACACTGCCACACATTCAAACGACCTGGTAGAACCCACGGGGTGTATGGAGAAATTCAGGTTGGATCTAAAACAGATGACCACACCCCTGCCCCAGCGCTCCCTCCTCAGACAGTGTACCACACAGTATCCGGCGGGAACTGATGCCTCCAAAATTGGACAGGGGACAGTGTGGCTTAGAACCCTGTATGGACAATAGATCCTGGGTTTCTTAGAGATTTATGGGCAAACTGAATGACGAATGTTTTTTTTCTGCTGTCATTATCTATGTTTGTGTTTTTAAAAAGTCTGAGATTCAAATGCAGACTTGGATTTTACCCTTGCATTGTTACCATCTACAAAGCGATGGGTAGTATTTCACTCAGCACATATTCTTTCTTGCACTGTATCATACAGTCTGTGTTTTGTATAGCACCTGCTGAGCAAAAATAAATCAACATCTCGTGCTATACAAACAGCACACAACTCCAACAGAAAATAGTCAATGATCTGCAGCCCCCTCTGGGGAGAAACATGGCAGCCATTCTACGTCAGCACACTACACAACAACTCCACTACTCTCTGTGCCCAGATTCGAAATGATTGATATTAAACCAGGTTCATACTAGCATGCTGTCATGTCCATCCTTTAAAATACTGAGCCTGGGAGTTCCAACACGGACCCTGCCAGATAAAGCAGATTCTAAAATTCTAGCAAACGTGCCAGGTAGGAAGGAGGGTAGATCTGTTTCTACTGATCTATCCTGTCGGCACTGGCAAGGTAAAGTGGTGGTGGGGGGTGGTGGTAAGCAGGAGCTTCCAGAACTGTTACAACCTTACAACAGATCAGTGCTGTGAGGGTGCACACATACAAGAGTAAGGGATACAAGAATGTGGAGGCGTGGGGGGAGGATACAGGTTACTTGGTATGGAGGTGGCCTGTGGAAAATAAAAACGTTAATAAATGTCATTTTCAGGATGATAGAGACTTGATGGACAAATACATTAGATTTTTTCACTTACACTTTATGCCACTTTTTATCCTCCAGTGCAGACTTCCTTCTGAATGCTCCATTGTACTCACACACCCATCACCCCTGACCCCAGCTGCATCCAGAGATCTTTGGCTTTACCCTTTCCCCAGGCAGGGACGGGGGACCCCGACTTACTGTGCAGCGTTATGTGGCGTGGTGAGAGATGCAGGGCCTGTGTTTAACGGTGTCTGTCATCTGCTGCACTAGGGCCATTTTACCTTGTTTCGCCCATTCTCTGGGACATTCCCATGCAAGGGGCATAGTGTGGGTGGCATATCGCCATGCCATCCGCAAGCCTGGCAGAATCCCCCCACTGTGCCTCTGCTGCTCTTCTACCCAAGGTCAACAGGTGGCAGCACTGTAGCAGAAGCACTGACGTTCCCTCCTTGGAGGAGAGTATCCCCTGGGACACTTAATCCTCCCACCAGCCTGAGCTCAATCCCAAACTCAGGTCGCCGATGCTGTGAGCAGCAGCACTTTTTCAAGGGGACCTCAGCATTCAGAATATAATAGCCTTCTCTTTATTCTCAAGTTCTGTCTGCAAATGAGAACAAAAGGGCTGCAGCCCTTTAAGAGCTATGACAGAATCACAATGACTGCCCCAAGGCATTTCCTGTGAAAATGATGGGCTCCCACAGAACACAGAACTGTCATTTCTTGCATCTCTTTTTGATACTGGGCTGATTACGCATGTGACAATTTAAGCAGGCTTAGTTCCCAAAGCAATGGTGTACTGCAGATGGGAGAGTGATGAATGTATGCAGTAGCACAGAATCTGCAATAACAGAGGCATTGCAAGCAGCTTCACCCAGAGTGAATACCAGCAAGCTTTCCTCCTTAAAACAACCACCAGATTGAACACCACAGCACACTCCAGAATTTAAAGCATATTGAACAGGGCCTCAATTTACAGTATTCTGCGTCTGCATGCTACATCTGTAACCAAAGAAGACACAACAGGACAACCTGAAGCATTGCGTTGAGCTCATAATTACTTTTTTCTTTTAACAACTCCTTTTTACAGCTGCACAATGAGAGTCAGTAACTTATCGCTAACAAGAGGAGCGTGAGTAGGGTGGAGGAAGTATGCAGCAGGAACTGATGCATATTACCTTCTGCTTCCACAGTGGAATCTCCACCTCACTGGTATGCATGGGATCCCGGCTCTTCTGGGTCTGTCTGCACCCCCAGTCTACTTACCCCTACCAATTCCCTATCTCCTACCATTACTTTATTCATGAGTCAAAGATTGTGGCACTTTTTTTTCTGTTTTCTGTGCCACCTCTGCAGCTGGAAGAATGCTGCTGACTATACAAAATACTTAACATAGTAGTGGCGGGTGTCAGTGACTGAAGAACAGTTCTATCATCAACTATCATAGAACTGACGTACCAGAAATTTTTTTTACCTCCACAGTACAGTACACACTGAGAGAACAGACAAATGGTGAAGAGGAGGAGACATGCACAGGCAGTCATTCTGCTGATAATGATTCTAATTGACATACTGTAGGTATGCAGAGAGTGGCACTGTAAACTGAAACCTGATTTCTGGTTTGGACCATTCCATTGCTGCCTCTAGCTATCCCCAACAGCAAAACACTTGCTACCCAGTTCAGCTGGTAACAGCTGTGGATGCAGCATGGATCAGATGTGATTACCAAGGAACTCTAAAACTTTACAACTAAGGTTGATCAGTTATAATTCTTGACTGTAGCATGTCAGATCCCTATCCACAAAGAATTGTACCTCTTCAAGACCATACTACAAGTGATTACTCTGCTTTCCATCAGAATACATGAAGAAAGCCGTCCCAGTGGCGCTGAGGGCTGAGGCGTTGGACGCCTTATCTTGCACCACGCCGGTGACCTGTGTTCAGGAATAAGCACAGGGGGAGGAGAACGATCAAGTGTTCGATGGACTGCTGGGGGGGGGGTCACCAGCAGTTGGTGCTTGACTGACCCCTAGTGATGGCTGGGGGGCAGCACACCGACGCTCCAGAAAGGGGAGGAGAGGAGGCAGACGCTCAGAGGGAGCATGTGTGGATGCATGTGCACTCCCTCTGTGGGCATCACTGCATGCCTCATCTCCTAAAAGGGAGAGGAAAAAAAAACAGGAGAAAAGGTATGTCCTGGGCGTGGCTGGATGAAAAGTTGATCCCTGCAGGTGCCACCCCCTGAGAACAAGCAGTAACTCCTAGCACCAGATCCGTAGCGGCGTGTTGAGGGATCCCAGTTGCCCCACCATGGGGGGGGGGCCAAGCTGTGGAGGAAGCACGGAGGTAAGTTGCATGCGGGAGATGGGGCTGAGGGATTAGGCTGGATGGAATGCTGCCCAGGACTAGGAGGTAAAAGAAATTAACTATAAAAAAAGAATACATAAAGAAAAAAAAAACATGTTGCAGGTGATACCTTTTCTTGGATTAACAAAACAGTTTTTGAAACCAGCTTTTGAGAGTCAAATTCCCTTCAGCATGCCAGTGGTCACTGACCTGACGAAGGTAGTTGAGCTAAAGCTAGTCTCAAAAACAATTCTGTAAGCCCAATAGAAGGTATTACCTGCAACATATTTAAATGTTTTTTTTCCTTCTGCATCACAGACTGGACTAACACAGCTGCCACATATCTGCATCAGACTACACCAACCTGTTTTGTTCTGCTTCCATTAAGATACTAATGCTGAAGTCACACCTTCACTTGGATCCACACTGTTATTCAAGACATTAAAATGTTACTCTTACCAGCTACGGAGTTTGGCCGGGGCATCAGATAAAGTGGGATGGACTGTACAGATTGGGATAAAACAGTCTCCAGATTGCGTTCCGGGATTTTATTCAGGCTGTAGGTGGAGGCTGTCATGTTCTCATCCACCCGATATAAGCAGGAGTCCATGCTGGATTTTTGTGATTGCCAGGGTTTCAGGTTCCCTCTGGATCCAGATTCTTTACCACTGTCCCCACCATACTTGGTTCGCTCCACATTTTCAGAGTAGCTTGTCAGAGTAGCTGTGAACACAAAGTATGGGAAAATACATATTTCAGTCTGACATCAGCTATTCTTATTTGGATGCATACACTGGGAAGCACCAAACACCTTATATGACACTGTAGGTTAAAAGGATTCTGATCTCACTGACTTGAAAGCAATTCATTTTTAGAAGCCTCCCCCCATTCTACAACTTGTAATCAGGAACCCTGATTTCCAAACCTGAGTCACACCTGTGACATCATGCTTGACTCTGGGATACAATCAGTTACTGTATGCCAGCAACAGTCCTTAATTGAATATTCATAACTACGTTTGGAGATAAAAATTCTTTAAGCAAGAAGGTGACATTTATGTACCTTCTAAATAAATTATTAGCAGATATATTAATTGACTTAACCAGTTAAAGTGGACTGGATTGTAAAAATCTATTTTCATTCATGCCTGAGTACAGAAATACAGATTGTTAAAATGGAACAGTACATCACAACATCAAATACAACATGGTATAAATAGTAGTACAAGAAAACATGGCTACAGTTACAATTATACGTCTGTTTCAGACTCGGAGAGCTAAACCCAAGAGAGTTGTGTCCAATAATTCTGTTTATTCTCTTCCCCTTCCCTCCACTGCTTTTACCTGATATACTGGTGTGCTCATGTCTGCACTGCAATACCAGACAAGTACACAGCAGGGGTGGGTGCTTGTAATATTATTTGCAGAAAGGCCACTGCTAATAAAGGTGTAGAGTCAGGGTCATTAACACGGTACATGAATTAAGAAGAAGCCATTTGTACCTTAAACTCTTACTGCTGCACAATTCCGACCGTTTATCATAATCCAAAAAATGCAAAAGCAACATCAAGTTCTCTCCTCAAACCATAACAAAATGTTTATTCCAGCTGGAGGCAAACAATGTTTTCTTCCTCCTGCTTCTATTCACTTTTCCTCTCCAGTGTGGGAAGCCTAACTCATTCCAATGGTAACTACATGGATGTTGTCTGGGACATAGCTCTAATATCTGTTCAGAGACAGCAGTTTTATGGAAATGCATCTCGGCCGGGGAGGGTGGACAGTGGGTTTCCCAAGCACAGCAACTCCTGAACCTGGGCCAGAGAGCTTGCTCCTGCCACAGTAGGGACGTTATGCATGCACAAGGCTGACACAGGCATTATCCCACACTCGAGGAGGTGGAGGGAGAAATCCACCAACTGCCATCTACATGATGGTCAGGATTTCCTCGGCATGATCAGAGTATATCCCTGATAGCTGGGCATATCTCGGCAGAGAGGTAGTCATCCAGGACTTAAAAATCTCTACGGAAAAAAAAGGATCTCATAGTTTGTTCATTGGAATTCTTATCCCTTTTTTCACCCCCCCCCAAAAAAAAAACAAATCTGCCTTTCCATGGTCCTTGGATCTTGCCAGCTATTCTGATGCCAATGCTGTTTACAAGGTTGGCCAGAAGGGGGTGCTGCAGACTGCCTCTGACACACTTTCCTCTGGAGGCTCAGTGCATCACCTCTGTAACACATTTTAGCATGGGTCAGGTCAATTGGAGACTGGAGCTTGATCCTGCACCCAAGTCTCCATCAGCAGCTTTGCAACATGTTGCCACCTCTGTACATGCCTCAGAACTACTGTGTTGGGCACACTCTGTTAAGAGGTTTAACTTTTCCTAGGAACCATAAAGGTGGTTACACTCACAGTACCGGACAAGTGGGATGGCATTCTAAGCCCTGCACCAAAAAGGTAAATCATAAACTCTGCATCTGAGGCTTCTGTCACTTCCATGGTAGAGGACTCTTGGCCTTTTTGATTCAACTCTTAGTCTAATCAGTAGGGAATCCAGTTAGGCACCATTTCTCCTTCCAAAACCAAAATCTTTGAATTATATTTGATAAGCATTTTAAATATTTTTCCAGGGCCTATTAGTGTGTCTCTGACTCCTCACTACCCTTTAAAAAAAATCTTTAGGGGAAGCTCTGGATTCTAACTTACCATCTATAAACAAGTCAAGGCTCCACTGCTATTCTGGCACTACAGATCATCCATTTTCACTGCATCATTAAGCCAGTTACTGAAGAGAATAATCACCAGTCTCACGATTGGCAATCAATGCACATTGATTTTTCCATATGAATCAATAATCTGTAGCTGCTAATGAGCCTTAAACGCCAGCAAAAGGTTTTCAAGATGAATCCAGTGATGCTCCATGTAACAAAAAAACAAACAAACCTGGAACAGATCTGCTTCATCAATAAGCCATCAGTGGGTGTTTTTTGAGCAGCTGATCTGTCTCCGTAAGAAGCGTAATTATACAATAGGATACATTTCAGGTGATCTGGCCACAGGTTTGCATAGTAAAATAGTGCTATGATGATGGAAGGGACTTAAGAGGACTTAGCATCCATCTTATCTGACCTTCCTGCTGCACGGCAATACCTGTGCCCAGTATGAGTTTGGACATGTATCCAAGTTTATCAGCTGGAATGCTACCCCTGCTCAAGTGGTGTAACCCACCTCATGCAACTGCCCATCAGGAAACTATCTAGTCTTGATTTGACTGCCTGGATAGTGTTGCCTTCCCCAACCTCACCTGGTGGGGCAAGCTGAAGTAATGCTTTCAATGCTTCCCTTAATCATGCCTCCCACTCAGTTTAACAGTATGTCTTCTAGTTCTGCTTGCACTAACCAGCTCCAACATATGTGTGTACTCTACCCCATCTATCCCCTTTAGTTTTGGGATTAATGTGATAAAATCCCCTCCCGGCCTTCTATTCCATAGGCTGAATAATTTGAGCATGCTCAATCTCTCCTCAAACCTCCTGCCCCATAAGCCACAAATCAGCTTGGGGGCCCTGTGCTGGACCCATTGGATCTCTTCGATGTCGTCTCTGTATTTCCCTGACCAGAACCAGCCCCAGTACTCCATGATGTGTGGGGTGTTTCTTTTTTTGTCACTTAAGTAAGCATTAAGCCACGACGGAGGTGGCATCTA
The DNA here is from genome assembly GCA_016271365.2 of Neoceratodus forsteri. Classification (NCBI taxonomy): domain Eukaryota; kingdom Metazoa; phylum Chordata; order Ceratodontiformes; family Ceratodontidae; genus Neoceratodus; species Neoceratodus forsteri. The sequence continues at coordinate 63,974,670 of JADMNL010000032.1, forward strand.
ATGCTGGACTGATGCCGCTGAGGGCCCCCCCATGCATCAATCGCATTAGATGCCACCGACGGAGTGGTTTAATGCGCTTGTAACATGGGCCGCGGGTCGGTGGAGGGATGTCGAGGGGGCTCACTGTGACAGGTACACAATAACAGGTGGAGGTGGTGAGAACTTTTGCCAATTTTAATGCAGTTTCAGAGAACGCTGTAACACATTACATACATACTGATGTGGTCAACACTGAATGTCCGTACAGTGGCACGGAGGGGGCCAGCCAACAGTGCTGTGTCTCTTGTGGAGAGTTCCATGCGGGTATTGTTGTTATACCCACAGTGGGAGGTCTGCCGTGCAGGGTTCCACGGCTCCGAGCAGCGCTGGACTCGCGCTGTGCATCTTGGTTGCTCTCACTTCCTGCTGCCTCCGGGATACTCATCCGGCGGCGGCGTCCTCAAGGTGCTCTCTGGATGATGCTGCCCGGGGTGCTCTGCGCTGTGCTGCTGTGACCGGGCACTTGTGCTTCCCATCGCCGGCGGGACGGTCCCACAGAAGAACGTGTGGCAATGGAATCCAGATCGCCTCTCATCACACTGTGCGCCGCGGGTTCTCGTCCCTTCCCGCATCTGCTTCCCACCTCAGATTCCTAGTAGGGCTGCAGAAGCGCCGCTCGTCCCGCTCCTCCTCTCACTTCCCCAGAGGACCCAGTGCTGCTAGGCTGGGGGTCTGGCTCCTGACGGTACTGCCGAAGCGGGCACAGCATATAAGCTGGGTTAATGCCCACTTCGGCTGCCGTCTCATGACCGTCTTCCACCTATGGCTGATCCGGATTCCCAGCACACTATTAATGCCATGTTACAAATTTTATTAACAGTTACACAATACAGACATGCATACAATGCAATTCATTTGGTACATTACACAGGAATTGTGCTTGCCCACTGAGTTTGTGATGTGTAGTCTCACGCAGTGAATAGCAAAGAGTCTATAGAGTCTTCAGGCAGTGCACACCCCTGTCCCTATGGATAGACATGATAAGGGAGTGGGTCAAGTTAATGTGTCCAGGTCTATTTCTCCCCACTATTCCCTGCTCATAGCATCAAGTGGGTTGAGCTGAATGCACAGATTTCATGAATACATGACATACATAATAACATAACCTAGAACACCATTTCATATTGTACGTACTACAAAATGTGTTTCATCTTGTATGTCCAACCAGGCCCGGACATGGTTCCTTACTACACAATAATTAAACTGTAGTTGAGTGCACGAGATATGCCTTTTATATTATAGATATGAATACATCTAAGATAGATGCATTACTATACAAAAGAAAACAACAGCATTATGAATATGTACATCAAGGATCTATTTTAGGTGGGGGATACCCCTCAGGTATTGTTATAAATGCTTCCAAAGAACCACATTTCTTAAGACATGCAAGCATGGCATGCCGTAGTCTATGAACCTAAGACACTCCATTACATCTGACAGCCATTCCCGATATGTAGGTGAACGCACATCTAACCATAGACGCAATATTTGTCTTTTAGCTATACTGGCAACTAGGTACATACCATGCTGTCTACTAAGGGCGACCCTGGAGTAACTCATATTACCAGTCACACAAACATCTGGTTCAGACAGTTTTTATAACGAAGCAGAGGGTCGAGTTTAGATTTAATCTCCTGCCAAAACGTCTGAATGGACTTCCGGTGACGTCATGCCCACGGAAGCAACCTGAGCTCGAAGCTCAGGGTCCTTCAAGGTTTTATATACTCCTAAACTATACCTTTCGGATTATAAATCGGGGGCTTTTTCACTCTACTGCACTGTCAAGATGCCCAAAAAGAAGCCAGATAAACAAAAATCCTCTCCCAAGACGGCGGATTGCGAGGGATGGGGTATTGACAGCGACAGTTCCCAAGTCTCGAGTCAGGGTGCTCCCTTACAGCTGGAACCCGCAGCAATGCCAAATTTTGCTCGGCAGATGGACATAGTCCTGCAGGAAATTTGGGACTTTCGGAAGGAGATTCGCTCTACTTTTGGGGCGCTCCGGACTGACATAGGGAAGATAGAGCGTCGTCTTGATTCCTTGGAGGAACAGGCCACTCCATCAGACGCCCGCGGGACTGTGCCAAGAGGGCCGTGGTGCAGCTCCACCACACCATACAAATCCTGCAAGACCGAATGGAGGAAGCAGAGGCCCGAAATCGCCAGAACAACCTAAGGATCTCGAGCTTTCCAGAGGGTAGCGAAGGCAATAACCCCATACAGTTCCTGCAGCAATTCTTCCGCTCCAAATTTGGACCTGCCTGGAGAGCTGCACCTTAGAGACAGACTGAGCACATCAGGCTCCTCTGGCCGCCCTCGATCGATTGTGCTCCATTTTTTAAGATTTCAGGAAAAGGAACTTGTATTACACGAATCATGGCAACAACGTAACCTCACATTCCAGAACCACCGAATCTTCGTGGATAACAATTATCCACCCCTGATTGCCGCACGTCGCAGGGCCTACGCCCCAATCTTAAAGAAGCTCCGGAAGGCTAAACTTAAGTTTTGGACCCCGTATCCATCCAGATTAACGGTGCAGTTCCCAGTGGGCCCAGACACATATGAAACTGCTGAAGACGCTGCACGAGACCTTCACTCCCGAAGCTATGAGGTGACTCTAACCCCAAAACTTCAGCCAGCCACGTCCCCTGCAGCAAAGTTGGCACAGAAGGCCTGGAAGCAGATGCTGCAGAGAGAGGGGCAACAGAGAGAAGCTGCTTCGGCAATACAACAAATAGCCGCGGGTCTGAGGAAACAGACGACGGACACCCTGCCTTCCACAAAGACAGCCCAGACCCTCACATGAAGAAACTTCCCAGAGTATTTTCTTCTTTATTCTTCCAGTGACCCGGTCTTCCCTTTTTTTCTCTCTCCCCCTGGTGCATCCCCATGCATGTGGTTGTCTCGCTCCCCTTTTTCCCCACTTGATCCTACCTGGCCCATGACCGGGAGGGCCTGGCCAAGGTGCGCCCATTCCCTTGTCCACGGATGCAACCCTGGGTCTTATAGACTCATGCTATCCTGGCCCCTGTTAGGGGCAAAGGAGCTGGCTGCGGCCTTGGTCGACGCCTCCAGTGGCCCTCCGGACATGGGACTGGGTGGGTATCGGGTGCGGGGTCCGGGGACCTCTGGGGGGGGGGGCTGGCTCTCCAAACCGACCTCAGGTGCCTTGACTAGAAGGTCTCTAACAGGTCGGAGGCACCTGTCCTTGTGCTGTATCACTGAGACTGGATAACATACTTTGGAGGGGCTCTGCTGAGGGACCCCTTGGCGGACTATGTGATGGTTGCCATGGGAAAAACACCAGCCCCTTAGAAGTATATTAATGAACCAGGGATGGGAGCCCAGTATCTCAGTTTTGCCCCTTCCCGGGAACTTGCTGCTGGGGGCATAATTGAATCTGATTTTGGGGGGCAGGAAACGGGACTGATCCCCCCCTTCCCCGGGATTCCCCCTAAACACAGTGGCGGCCCTCATGGCCCATCTACAGCCCAGCTCCTCTGTCTGTTGGTCTGTCTACTGGGGGGGGGGCCTTCTCCCCCCCCCACCGGGAAGCGGTCATTGGGTTGGGACCCTGATATGGCCTGATTACAGCTTACACAGTGTGGGAACCATGGAATATCTGGTTGCCCGTTCAGTTACAACAAAAAGTTTTTCTTTTTACTGAATCTGTACTCCCAACCTTGGAGGAGCAAAGGCATGACTATACCCCCCCTCCCCTTACCCAAAAGACGTTTACATCTAGCGCCCTCTGACAGGGACAGGCCGAGTTAGGCGAAGTCTGGGGACTTGGTGTTCTTTTTAGTTTTTTAACACCAGGCCCCCATGGAAGTCATTTATAGTTGTCTAGGCATTGCCCAGTTGGCTCATGCCTATGGAATAGACGTCCGATGTTGGTCTCTATTTCTGTTAATACTGTTGGTTGTTTACCCCTCTTTTAGATCCCTGGTTGGAGGACTTCTGCCCTCACCTTTCTACACGCTGTCACACTTTTTTCCAAATGGGTTCAGATCAGGATCCCATTGTAGACACCGACCCAGGAGACACGCTTCTTAGGCTAAATAAGCCCTCTTAGTATTTAATATGTTATATAAATGGCTAGTAAGCATCTTAAGCTCTACTCCCTGAATGTAACCGGCCTAGGGAGCCCTATAAAGCATACCAGAATGTGGACCTTGCTAAGAAAGAGTCAGGCTGAGCTGGCTTATATCCAGCAAACGCATATGACTGCTGGAGTACAAGAAATTGACAGCAGGAGGATTCAACCAAGTCTTCTCCTCTGCATGCGAGAGGGGGAGGAAGGGGAAGTCGCCATCCTGGTAGCCAGCAATAGCCCTTTCCAAGCCACCAGAGAATGGGTGGACCCGAAGGGCCGTCTGATTATTGTGCAGGGGGTCCTGCAGGGCCGTGAGGTGACCCTGGCAAATATTTACCTGCCCCCAGATGCCAACACCCCCACCATACGCCACCTCCTGAATAAGATAGTTGAGCTGACCGGTGGCACACTAACGCTTGCAGGAGACTTTAATATAGCCCCCAGCTCAATCCTTGACACTATAAACAGTTCCGGGGAAAACAAGCGGCATCCTATAAATTCTTTAAACATTTTATACGGGAGGTTGGCTGGTTCGATGTATGGCGATCCCTCCACCCTAGGGATAGGAAGTACACATTTTACTCAGCAGCGCATGGAACGTACACCCGTATTGACCATTGCTATACTCAGCAGGAGTTCTTGGGTGTAGTGGTAGATTCCTCGGTGGGGAGATATTTCCCATTCATACCATGCTCCCTGATTTCTCTCTTGGATCTGGGGATGGAAAGGCGTAACACCCTCTGGAGGTTCAACCTGATCCACCTCAAGAGTGAAACCTTTAGAGTATTTCTGAGGGATAGGATAGAGGAGACTCTGGAGGACAATGCTGATCCAGGCATTTCCCCCTATATTAGATGGGATACCCTGAAGGCCCGTGGTACGCGGACATTTAATTAAGCACACAGCAACCCTTGCTAAAATTTGTAACTCTAGGTGTGCACAGCTGGAACAAACCCTTCATTTGACACAGGCAGCACATCAGTAAGGGGACCTCACAGTCAGTGCCCAACTTAACCAGGTCAAAAGGGACCTGGACACCTTGTGTGTCCAGCCGACAGAGATAGCGTTGTCCTTTTTGAGACAGCGGTATGGGGAAAATAGGCCCACGGGCCTCCCGGCTACTGGCTTACCGCCTTCGTAAGCAGCGTAAACAATCCACCATAGCTGCTATTAAAGACCCTTCCATGGGGGCAGTTCATACTAAACTCAGCCACACTTCCCGAGCCTTCTGTGACTATTATAAGTCCTTCTACACCCCGGAACAACCTGAGGACCCTGAGGCGATTATTAAATTTCTGTCACCTTTACTACTCCCAAGTCTAAGTCGGGAACAGGAAGAAGATCTGGTAACCCTCATTACACAGGAGGAACTGGCAACGGCCATCTCCAGGTCTAAAACCGTGAAGGCACCAGGCCCCGATGGCTACGGCGTGGAATTTTATAAACGTGTCACACAATCAGTCAGCCCGCTTTTGTTACAGGTTTATAATGCAGTCCTTCAGGGAACCTCTGACCCTCCCCAACTGTTAGGTATGCTCTGGTCTCCCTTATTCATGAGGCAAACCCCTCTCATGTAGTTCATATTGACCGATTTCGGTCCTAAACATGGACTACAAGTTTTTTATGTCCATCCTGGCCCGTTGGCTTGATAACGTCCTCACCCCCATGATCGGACTTGATCAAACAAGGTTTGTTAGTTCAAGATCCACAACCGACAATACCCGCACGGCATTTCACTTAGTTCATGCAATGCAATCCCAAAAAGACCCCTCTGTCCTTCTCAGCCTAGATTCTGAGAAGGCTTTTGATCGGGTCTCCTGGCCCTTTCTATTTGCCACTATGCACAGGATGGGGTTTCCCTCCTCTTTCACTGCCATCATAAAAGCCCTGCATGCATCTCCCCAGGCCTGTGTTACGGTCTAGGGTCATCACTCCAACTATTTCCCCCTCTTAAGGGGGACCCGGCAGGGCTGCCCCCTATCACCAGGACTTTTTGCCATCTTTATCGAACCCTTGGTACAGGCCAATCAGGCAGTCCCCATCGCTTATGGGAGTGCAAGTGGAGGGGATGGAACATTGTATTGCTCTATATGCGGATGATGTCCTCTTGTTCTTCTCCAACCCATTGCAAACTGTTCCCGCAGTTTTTCAAATTCTCGAGACCTTTGGGGCATGCTCAGGATACAAACCAAATACGTCCAAAACGGATGCCCTTGCGTTTCACTATGTCCCTCCCCCACACCTCAAACAGACCTATTCATTTCGGTGGGACCTGGACAAATTGAAGTATCTGGGTATACATCTCTCACATGATGCACAGAGCACCAAGAGAAATAATTACGACCAGTTCTATACACAACTCCAACAAGACCTGTCCAGATGGAAAATCCTCCCTCTGAACCTATACCAAAGGATGGAGGTGATCCGGATGGTGATCTTATCGAGGGCCCTCTATCTCTTTCAGAACATACCCCAATATATCCCAACTAAAACACTCCAGGCATGGAATAAGGTGATCGTGGAATACATTTGAGCAGGTAAGCGTCCGAGAGTGAAGTTTTTGATTCTCTCGCTCCCTAAGGCTCAAGGAGGTTAGCCCTCCCTAATTTAAAACTCTATAACTGGGCCTCACACCTCACTTTTTGGCTATCCGATATATGAGGGCATCTCTAGCACTGTGGAGAGAAATAGTGGAGGAGCTCTTCCCCTATGATGACTTTATTAAGACCACCTTGTACCAGACCCTCCCTTCCATGTCGAGGGTCCCCCCCCAGCACCTGGCTTCAACACCAAATTAGGACATGGAACATGATCCACAAACACTTCTCATTACAACCTTTCCTAATGTTGCTTTGCTGTAAAATTTCCTCCCTGCCTGAATAGACCACACGTTTAGTGACTGGAGCCATCTGAAACTCCTTTTCTTTCTACAATTTCTAAGTGGACCCACTTTTAAATCTTTTCAGGAGATGCTTGAGACCCACCAACTTTGCCAAATGGATTTTTACAGATACCTCCAGCTGAGACACTATTAGTACCCTCTCCCTACGGTTGCACTCAGTTCAGAGGGTCATCCCCCTCTTATTAGCCTCCTCCAGAGTGGTGTTCTCTTCGCAGAAATACCACATACAATTTCCACCTTTTATAAAGCCCTCATCGACACAACTGAAGACAGCCCCAGGTCAATTATCGATAGGTGGAGTGGGGAGCTGGGGGTGAATATTACCCCTCAACTTTGGAGCTTAAGTTGCCTGGCTACATCCAAACTCACTTTCTCCCATAACCGGTGCTCTTTTGCTTGGCAGCTGATCCAGTACTGGTGCACTTCAATGATCACCTCTCACCATCATCCGGTTCTGCTCAGTGCTGGAGCCTATGTGGACACCCCTCAGCTCACCACTCACATACTTTTTGGTTGTGTCCTATGCTACAGCCATTTCTCACATCGCTGGGCCAGGAGTTGGAAGGCACCTGAGACCATCCCTTGTGAGGAGGAAGCAAGCTCTAATGGATATAAGAAATAGGGCAGTCATCTGCCCAACTGGTGGACTTATTTTTCTTCACATATACTCCCTGATGTCCTCCACCACTGAGGAGGCAGTGACAGCTCAGCTGGTGCTGGCACACTAGATGCACTGATGCAAGTGCTCTTCCCTCCCACTCACTTCCTCAGCTTTGACCCCACCTCCCTGTCTCAGAGGTGACAACCCAACACGCTAATGCCCCACTAACGGCTAGCCCTTACAGTACTTTCTGATCAAAGTGCTGTAACCATGGGGGGATGTGAGGCCAGTAGCCATAGCGAGCAGACACGGTTTTGTCTGAGCTCCCTACCTAGAATCTAACGCGAAGCAATCTAACAACATTTTGCAGAATCCTGCTATATATTGTCCGGAGTTCTTGCCTCAGGAGAGTAAAAGAAATATACACTCACATTTCCTGCACAGCATTAACAGCAAACAGAGTCCATGGCCACCAAGCTATAGAGTGTGGGGTTGTTCGAACAAGCGCCATGAGGCAGGTGCCATTTTGCTGTCTGCGCACTGGGTCTGTTGTACGGCTCAGTTTGAAGACATGTGTCGAGTATCTGGCTAAGTTATTTAATAACAACGAAAGTCCAAAAAGAGTCTCCTGCATCTCACCACACACCCACAAAGATAAAGTAAAGAGCTTCAGATAGCCTTTACGTAGGCCATACCCTGAACCAAACAACTGACTTGTAAGGACTGGGGCTCAAATTATTCAGTCAGATTCCTCTCTTTGGTCATCTGGGTGTTGCGCCCCCAAAGTTTAGTTCAATCTTGTTAACCAGAGATCCCTTGTGGGCGCTGAAAAGATATTGCTTCTCGGTGTATACTAGCTTCAGTTTTGCTGGGAACTTAAGGCTGAGTGCGAGCCCAAAGGAGCAGAGCTGGGAGTGTGTTCCATCAGAAGACTTGCATTTCTCCCATGTGGCAAAGCTTAGATCAGGAAACGAAGACAGTTCATCACCAGTGTCAGCAGAGAGGGCCCCCTTCCATCTGGCCTCATCAAGGACAAGGTATCTCTCTTGTGGGCCATGCAGAGTGACTAGAAAAGTTGGCGGGGATGACTCTTTCATCTCCTTCTACCTGGCGGTTATTCTGAAGGCTCTGTAAACTATGGGGGTCAGTTCCAGGTGCAGCAGTTTTCAAAGCCAAGACCCTATTAACGCCACTGGGTCATCCACTTCAGCCATCTCATGCAGCCCCAGGATCCTGAGATTGGATGACCTCGTTAGGTTCTCCATTGCCTCCATGAGGTATCGTAGTGCTTTGTTCTCCTTTATGAGTCTAGTGGTTGATGTTGCGGCTTTCAATGCCGAGGCTGCTGCATCTTTTGCCTTCATTAGTGTGCTGGTGTGAGCCTCGTATGTCGAGAGTCTAGTGTTGAATTCCACCAGCTTTTGGTCAATTGTTTGTACCCTTACATCGAGCGCTTGAATAGCTGTCAACAGGTCCCGGTTTGTAGGCTCTTCGGGTCCTCGTCTGCTGTTGCTGCTGACTTCCCTCCTTCACTAGGCCCTACTTGCTGGCCTTTGTTCTCTGTCAGTTTTTTTAAGGTTTTCCATCCTCGGATTTGTTCTGTTGATTTTTAGTACCAGCTCCAGCTATACTACACTGGTAGAAAAAATAAGTTTATGCTAACGTCTGAAGTGTTTTCAATGGTTTCTGCAACTAGCTGTTTGACTAAAGGTTGTATTTTAAAGGTTGTAAAATGTTGTTAACTACTGCATGTCCTGATTGAATAGGTTTGTAATCAGATTGATTATAAAGTTTACATGTAATTGGACTGCTTATAAAGTTTACATGAAAATCTTAAAAGTTCTATCAGGTCACATTGTACAAGTAAGGATTTGAAGGGGCTTATTCGCAGCCATACATACATTACATTATGTGCTTAAGACATTTTGAATTTATGTGACCTCAGAAGTACCTGTAGACCCTGGGTATATTATATGCATTTCCATGAGTTATAGGTCCATGGCTATTTATGGGATTCTGCTGGCATGTATAAACACATAAGGTCTACAGTACATCTGTGGAGGGATGTACCATCAGTGACATATTTGTTTAACTCCCCCCATCTAAGGTCTAAAACAGGGTATATTAACTGAGGTTCCCAACTTAACCATGTGGTGTATTATTTGAACATGTGTATTCTTGATTTACCATGCATTAAGTGTACAAAAAATGTTCTTATAAACTGATAAAAGTGCTGCAACTGTCCTTCATTTTCAGCAGTTGCAGTTTACTGATCATAGATCACATATTTCAAAGATGACCGCTGGTGGAAAATGATCCCCATATGTAGCCAGAAAAAACTGTTGTGAACTGTAGCAGATATTAAAAAGTCACTAAAGTTCCAGACGCAAAAAACAACTCTAACAGAGTTGACATTTGTGGCAAACTGGGATTACACACAAAGAGACTGGTTTACGGTGTTTATCTGTTTTTACCAGTAAAGCTTTTTTTGTGTGTGGAGTTAGTTCTCTTTATTTAACCCAGACTGGCCGCATCATCAGGGACTCCCCCCCCAGCACTGTCACCCTGGTCCATATGGACTTATCATCCAACTCCAGTTTTCCCCATAACTGACTTCCTATGGCATGGAAGACTGTCCCGGGGGCCGTAGACAGAACCTCAGACTGGAGGCGCACCGAATGCTGGCCAGTCATACTTTTACTACTCCTGTATGTTCCCCAGCAGGGCAGACATGCAATGTCGCCCAGATGTGCCTGCCCACACACCTGCACACAGGACATTGGAGGCCGCGGCTCCTCCATCCTTTGAATTGCTGTCCCTGAGTGCCCGACCCCCATCTGCTGCTAGGGATCAATGCTACACCAGGTGCATCAGGCCTCCCTCCCTGGAGGAGAGCAGTCCTATGGACACTTGATCCTCCTCCTCTCCCAGGGCTGATCCTGTTTCCAACAATTCAACTTTGCTCCCAAACCCGGGTAGTCGGCGCCGCAAGCAGTACTCCTGCCACACACCAGTTAAGGTTAATTAAAAGAACCCCATATTCACAATATACAAGAATATAAAGAAATTGTAGTTCCCAGCAGGACTATAAATCTTGCAAAAGCTGACATGACTGATGGGTTCAAGAACAGGGGATACTCAGTGCAGACTCTTAGAAAGGCAGATGAAAAAATAAAACTCGAAATGAGCTTCTGGCTCAGAGGGTACCTTCAGGAAAGGCCGAAAGACTAGTCCTTTTTTACAACGTACAATCATAAGTTCAATGGGATTAAGGAAATTATTAACAAAGAGTGGCACATACTAAGTTTAACATATCTGGAGATAAGAATGTTTACATCTAAACCAATATTTGCTGCAAAAAGAGTGAGAAACTTGAAGGACCAATTAGTCCACACACAGTTTCAAAAACCAAGACAAATAGGACAACAGTTACTTCTTGGCCCGTTGCAACTGGGGATGACCCCATGTGGGCGATGTTCCGTCTATGGATGGTAACCGGTGATATGAGCGAATGAATAAGAGCAAGTGAATTAGGGTGACATCAAAACAGCGATTGTAAAATGGGCTACGTGTACTTACTAGCCCATGGGAAGGATAATGAGATTACGTGGTAGTGAGGAAGAGTTATGCGGTATACAGAGGTATATTGGGTGAGCCAGTCCCGAGCTGGCCATCTGTTGTAATGGTTAGAGACACTGCCTGTGTCTCTGATGGACCCAGGTTCGGGACTGGCTATAGGTTTCTTCTTTTGTTCCAAGTTTAGCCCCCCTCCCAAGTTTCCCCTTTCCCCCACAGTTGATTATATTATAAATGAGAGGTGCGAGGGGCACAGTCCCCCACATGAAATGTAAAATATACCGTAGCATTTTAGAGTTGATTAGAGCGAGTCGCAAATTGTGGAGGTTGGCGTTGTGCGGCTCGCTGTTTTGACTCTCGGCGACATGTGCTCACTGTTTTGTTGAGCGCCATTTTTGTTGGTGCTGTTATCACATGGCACCTCTAAGGACATACCAGTCATAAAAATACTTTCAGACATTCCCATTTAGGTAAGGAATACAACATCAGAGAGCATAATGGGGTACATGCATGAAAATGAGCTTGGTATGCACAAAAGGTGAGTACCTGGCCCCTCAGTTCTGCACCTGTGGACAGGCACACAGGGTGCGGCATGCAGTAACACATGTCATCGTGGGGTGCCTGTCTGCGGCCCCACCCCTGGTGTGCTGCTGTGCAAGGGGGGGATCGTAGGACAAAAGTGGGCATCCATTTGGATGCCCAATCTGGTCCCATAGTGGATCCCCTGCTTCGTGCTAAGTGGGGGATTCTGGGATAGCGCAGGATGGCCATTTTTGGAAAAGACAGGTGAGTGCCTCAATGGCTGCCCCCAGCCCTTCCCAGAGGACTGGGACAGCACACTGGGGAGATTCCTCGTCCCTCTGCAGCCAGCAGGTGTACATTGAGGGGTCCCATAAAAGATACTGCTTGGTCTCTGTTGCCGTATCCTGGCACGTGAATGGCATGGAGTGTGGGCACCCCCCCAGACATGCCTCCAGACTGGCCGTGCATGTAGCTGTGCAATCGGCCGAGGGATCCTGTGCAGAAGGGACATATGTCACTTCCGTGAATGCATGCAAGGGTCCATGGCACTCAGATGTAGGGTTGCCTACTCATCACGGATCTGCAGCAAGTAGGCAACCCGCCTCTTAATGCATAGGGACCACTGATTATAATTTCCAAGGAGTTATATATGTGTTACAGTGACAGTGTAATAGGCTCTATATGGGCAAAATAAGTAGAATTTTGAAAATACATATCCAGGAACATAAGGCAGACATTCGGAGACAGGATGAACCTGCAAGTACTGAATCTACATTTTGGCATGAACATGGACAGCAACTGGCCAGCCTGTTGGTAGTTGGGTGGCCTGTGTGGGTTTTGGAGGGGGGGCCATGAGCATTATCGATTGTTTTTGTGTGACTATTTGTTAGCTACAACACCCACAATGTGCTGAATATTATGACTGTGAAGGTAATGTCATGATTAGTTACATCTATAGCAAACAACCGTACTTTACTTGCCAAAAAACTCAGATTTGGTATTCCATGTAGCCTGTGGTTTCCTATAAATAGCCATGCTGCTGACAAAATTGGTAGAACTGAACTAGACATATTTGGCTATTCATATTTAATTTTTTTGCGTCTCACACAAGGTGCTTAGGCACATGGGTGTGCCTCAGTCTCACTCCTTCTTTACTGTTTAATATTCAGATCAGAAAATATTTATTTGAAATACAACACACACTATGAGGAGTTACTTAATGTTGGAAATTCCTCTTAAAATGAAATGGAGACACTTTATAAAATGAGGTGTTAGTGAACTTAGGCAATATACTTTTGAGTCTGTTTAGGGCTGTTAAAAACCATGACATATCAGTGCCACAGAGCCCACACCTTGCCTCCGTGCACAGTCTCTGTACATCCCAGACTGGATGTTTTCAGCTGCATGGGAACTGAACATTTAGCATGGGACAGCACGCAACGTGCATTGAGGTGACATTACCACATCACGTTGATGACTGGAAGAGGAGCAGGCTCAAAAGGCAGCAGGAAACAGTTGGCATTTCCCCTACTGATGCCATTCCCTCTTAGAAAATGAGGCGAGATCTCTTACCCTTGAGCAGACAATTTTAAAACTTTCTGAAAGAAAAAATTTAGATAAAGGCTAATACGACCACCTTTCAATGTTAACTTCACAGCACTATGTTATAGCCGCTACAAGTGGAAAAGTGAAGAAGCAAGCATAACACCCACAGGTGTTCAGAAAACTCCAGAGAGGTAAATACTGACACTGAGAAAACTTTTAAATATTTCAGCAAGTAAAACTGTGTTACTCTGAAAAGAATATCCAAGAAGTTAATTAAAACTTGTAATGAGCTGGGTATAGCCCTACAAATATGAGATGTTTAGAAAGATATAATATGTATTACGTTTAATTAAAAAAAATATTTAGATGTTACAGTATGCACTAAGCTAAGATAGCCCATTTAATTTCATTTTGTTTTTCAAATGCCTGTGTACTTTGAATAAATTATTGAAAGTAATATAAATTCAGTTAGTAAAGATTTAAGAGTGTGAGCAGGGAAAATGGCTACTGCAACCTGAGCCACAGCAAAGTAAGGCACTTAGGTGTTAGTTTAAAGCAAGCAATGTTGACATTTATGCCTCAGTGATGTTAAATAGTATGTAAATAATATGCACATCTATTTGACAGTAAATTATGCCTTCTCTTTGCAGCACTAAATACCGTTTTAAGTTCACTAGTTCAGCAACGCATCCCTGTTTAAACCAGGATCACTACATCATCAAGGCAATGTGTTTACAGTAAAGTAACCTATATAAGTTTTTCTTGAAATTATATATATATATATATATATATATATATATAATATATACAGCAATAACACGATGAGGTGTGGGTTATCGCCAGATAAGAACACGCCCAGGGGTGTACTAAGGCACCAGGCGCTTTGGCGCCTGTTTATGTCCTGGGCATGCTCTTATCAGCGAAGCAACCCACGCCTCAAAGTGTGTTATTGCACTTATAAAATGGGCCCACAGTAAAGAAGTTTATTATAAAAAAATGCACAGATGTGTACATAAAAATGTTTAAGAAATATGGTTTTATCAGTGGAAAGATAGAAAAAGTAGTCCCTTTCATTGTCTCGCAATGGAGCTTTTTCATTAAGTTAATAGAGGAGACTGGTGTGTCCACTGGCCCCTTCCCCATTTAAAAAAATATTTTTTGTGTCCTTTTTGGTTGATGTTTTTGTTTTGTTTGTCTCTTGCCTCTTTATTGAACTGTATTTTTTTTATGTTTTTTTAATTACAGAGGTTGCTTAGCAATGAGAATGTCCTTCAGCAGCCGTTTAGATTGTTGTTTTCGGTTTGGGCTTTTGAAAATATAGCTGTTCACCACTGATGAGATATCCAGTCATTTTTATTCTGGGGATAGTAATGGGGGTGCAGTATTAGAGAGGAATGTATGTTTTTTATTTACACAACTGCGTTGCATGGCAGCAAGCATGTCCATCGTTTTTTTTTTATATTACAGAGCTTGCGTTGCACCGAGAATGTCTTTCAGAAGATGTTTAAGAAGTGTTTGCCACTGATAAGATATCATATCATCTTTATTCTGACGACAGTAATTAGGGGTGCAGTGTTAGAGAGAATTTGTTTCTGTTTTACACAACTGTAATAAGCGGGCAGCGAGTACGTCCACGGAGCTGCCGTGACACCGGTTTCTCGTTCCAAGTTTGAAAAATGTAATCATGCAAGGAGCTAGCACCTTCTTTTCTCATTTTTAGAGGCTGCAGTATTGCTGAGGACTTTACTTGTTGTTGAGGCTCCCATTCTGAAGGACAGGATACAGTTAGGAGAATTGGATTCCGAGATGATACACAGAGCTGCGGTGTGTAGTCGACCCGGTACTTGGCAAGTTTTTTAGTAGCAGGACAGACAGGTTGAGATGCTAGCAAGGAGTAAATACAGTATAGCAAAGTGGGACTACTGTGGGATTGTTATGTTTTTTGGGTTGATGCCACCAGTATGTCAGTGCAGTGTCGGTGCCACTACTGTCCCGCTGCAGCTGTTGTGCTTCTGTGAGATGCTGCTTGGTGAGAAACAGCAGCGGGAGGAGGCAGCGCATTGATTTTATGTTCATCATTGTAGTTGGCACAATTAGTGCGGTTGTAAAGATATTATCTGATAAGGACACGGTTTAAGGAGGCTGTTAGCCAATCAGATTTTGAAAATGTCTTGCCCATTTTATATATATATATATATATATATATATATATATATATATATATTTAAATATTACAGATAATCCCTTGAAAAAGCCCTAAAGGAAGGGCAAAATATTGGGGGCATTTGAAAACAGATCTTCACAAAGAAAAAAAAAACATTTTTTTACTGTCTTTACTATAGGACAGGCCAGAATTTAACCTACACAGTAATATTTTTTCAGGACTCAGACCAACACTGCTGAAAGAACAAGGAGTCGCAGTGGGTGTTCTGTGAAGGCAGACACTCGTCAATGTGTCCTCCTGGACAAAGAGGGAGTGTAGTTGTGGGTACATTGATCATACTTTGTTAAAGAGCTACTGACGCCTGAAAGAAAACTTTGAAAAACATAATAAGTAGGTAAAATTCTGCTTGTATTCCATATTTATTGTAGATTTCTCCTCCACATTATTTATTACTTAGGAAATGTGCATGAATACATGATTTTTATCCCTTACAGTTACTTTAAAGTTAATCTGCCTCTATAGCTTACTCCTTACTTCAAGTCATAATGCTCTATTGTGACATCACAGTCTGTTGCCATGACAGTAACTGATGTCACAAGCAGTACATTATGACCTCAGGTAGGAAGACAGCAACATAAATAGATGAACTCTTCAGGAGCAAAAATCCTGTTTTCATGCAATTGACCTCAGCAACAAATAATGGGGAGGAGGAGTAAAGAACTAATGTGAAATATAAGCTGAACTTTATCCAAATTTGTTTTGTTAAAGTTCTCCTGAAGTTGTCATCTGCTCTTTAAGCTTTTATGTCTTTGTTTTGCCAATAGCTGGATGGCAACCTATGCATGCGCTTAATGTAATGTTTTACTGATGATACCCGTATGCTGCAATTGTCTCCGTTTCACTGCATCTGGCATTTTTTCAATCTTGGTTTGTCCCACGGAAAAGAGATTTTTCTCTCAGTGGGCTTACCTGGTTACCAAAATCCAAAAAATAACATTTGGTTGAAGGATGAGGGAGAAAAGAAGTGTAAAAACGTGTGGGTGTGGGTGTGGATGTGTTGGGGGGGGGGGTGCTTAACAATGAAAGTTAAAATAAAAATGGGTGTTCATTAGTCTTTTGAAAAGGAAGGTTCATCTTCATAAACTCTGCTATGGGTCAGTTTCTTATAAATTATAGAAGGCATCCTACCAATCACAAACGCCAAAATTAGTCAAGGTATTCCTGCAAGCAAGATCAACCACAACACTTTCACACAGAAATCAAGGTGCTTGTGGTGTGGGGTCATGTGTTTGTTTGGGATAACATCCTTCAAGGTGGGCTTGCTCACCTATAAGGCCCTGTATGGCTCGGGCCCTGGCTACCTTAGTGACCTCTTGAAACCTGTCCTCCTAGTGCACCCACTCCACTCCTCCACCGAGGGCCTCCTAGAGGTTCTGAGGGCTAGGCTGAAAACCTCGGGAGATTGTGCATTTGAGGTGGCCGGCCCGGCCCTCTGGAACTTGCTCCCTAGATCTCTGAGGAAGGCTTCATTGGTGGAGGCTTTCAAGCAGGGTCTGAAGGCTCACCTTTTTAAAGAAGCCTTTTCTTAGTTAGCTACAGCAAGATTTTATCTATATTTATTATTACTGAACTTGATTATTTATTGTTTGCATTTATTTGCGCTGACCCTGTATGTAATTTTATTACATGTTTCTTACACCTGTCTGTAAACTGCCCACAGCCTCCAGGATTGGGCACTTAAGAAATAAAGATTTACTTACTTACATTTTTATTTTCAACTCCTAATGTGCTGAAAAACAGATTCTCCACAGGGAAGAAAGCCAAGCCTGTTATATTACTGGTTCTGAGTTCACAAGTAGGACGATGAGTAAAACAACTCATCTATGTTTATATACTGCATTATATATAGACACACTGCACATACATATACAGTATGTAAGGCATAACACATGACAGGGTATGTGGTCATAAGGGGAATATACGTACACCTCAGTTCATTGTCAGACACAAAGTGCCTTTAGCCACCGGAGAAGTACTTATAGTCCACACACCTTGAAGTCTGCTATCCCACTTACAACAACCACACACCTTGAAGTGTGCTATCCCACTTACAACAAACACACCTTGAAATGTGCTATCCCACTTACAACAACCGTACACCTTGAAGTGTGCTATCCCACTTACAACGACCACACATCTTGAAGTCTGCTATCCCCACTTGCCATAACCACACACCTTGGAGTGTGCTATCCCACTTACAACAACCACACACCTTGGGGTGTGCTATCCCATTTACAACGACCACATACAACTTAGCAATGACCAAACACCTTGAAGTGTGCTATCCTCACTTACAATGACCACACACTCTGAAGTGTGCTATCCCATTACAAAATGGACACTAACATAACATGCACAAAACGTACAAACTTTATGTAGCTCAGGTTAGGTGTGTGGTCAGAAAATAATGCAGGTTCATGGGATGTCTAGTTACGAAACATTTTTAAAGTCCATTTTATAAACATAAAAAAATATGGCGTGGCTCATGTCATGCCGGCAACCCAGGACGTCGAGGAGCTGGCATGGAGGGAAGGGAGGAGCAGGACTGAACAGCCTAACAGCAGCTTTCCTCTCCTGGGGATGTCATCACCCCCCTCCCCGTAGTTTCGTTGCCATCGGGTGGCAGTCCTATGGCAGTGTAGGCAGGAGGGGGTGGCATGAGTGGGAGGGTAACCCAGAACACAGCATGCTTCCACACGCACGCATGCCCGTCCGAGGAGGGGCACGGAGAAAAGCGAGGCAAAATCGTGGCATAAAAAGATAATAGAAAAAAAAAATAAAGTGTGGCTAGGAAAATAACTTCTTTTTTCTCCATATACAATTTCTGCTCTTGTCGTCCCCTGGTTCCAGCAGCACTCCCCCAGCCCCGTTACTGACCTATCTCATTGACCTACCAGTTATCCACCACTTGCACAGATGGTGGCCTGCCATGTATGATCATGCAGTGTCTGCGGGGGTGCTGAGCGGGCTGCGGCATTTTCCTCCAGTGTCACCTAAATGCAATAGTGTGTATGCACGCATGCGTATGGTGGCCTCTTTGTGTGTTATATTTGCAGACGCCCTCCCGGTGTCTGCTGTTCCTGCCACCTGGCCTTTGCCACATGTCAGTCAAGGAGCGGGACACAGAATCCCCACTCTCTAAGGAAGGAGAATGGTCTTTGGGGGGTGCAATCATCCCTCTCCCAGCCAGCTCCCAAGCAACGTTGGTCCATTTCTGAACCTGGGTTGCTGGTGTAGCAGTCGGTAAGGTGACCAGCATCTCAGCTCGCCACGCCACTGGGCTGACCTAGGAAAATAACTTCTTCATGCCATAACCCAGTTTGCTGCCGTGTACTGTATATCTCAGTACTGTTTTAAATATAGGAGAAAATGGTAGCAGCACTTACATTTTATGCACGCAATGGATTTTGATGAAATAGACCAAAAAAAAAATCACATAAATACACCAGAAGGCAGGGAAAAAATGCTGCCCTTAAAAAGTAAAATTTTGTACAGCATATTATTCATGGCATGTGCATTCCTATACTCATGATATACATGCCAAGGATTTAGATACGTGAAAATTCATATGACTGCATTACAGATTATAGAGTCTAGCAGGTGGTATATCTAAATGCATTTCAGTTCAGTAAATGCAGGTGGCAAGCAGTAGTAAATCTGATTGCACCTTAATTTGCATAGTGGAATACCCTCACGGTACAAATTTAGCACTTCTCAATTAGCACCCACAGTATGGAGGATACAAACTAACGCCTTTGCCCTGATTTATTATCTCTTTTTGCTAGAGGTGTTATTTTTGGTTGCTTTTTTGAGCAAATATGCAGCTAAAGCTTAAAAAAAAGATTAACCCATATGCTGCTAGTCACATCAACTGTAATGCTAACCTTATAGTATGAAGACTTGGTGGAATCCGATTTGTATCAGTTTCTAAGGTGTCAGCGTGGCTCAGTTGGTAGCACATCCGCCTCTGGACCAGAAGGTTGTGGGTTCTTGTCCTACACTGGGATTGGACTTGCACCTAAAAATCGCTGGCATCCGAGTGCACTATTGGGGGTGCTGTACTGCTGTGGTGTGCCGTCCTTCGGATGAGACGTTAAGCCGAGGTCCCTTCTGCCCATCCTGGTGTTGCTCTGGTGGGTGTCCAGGTGGAAGTAAAAGAACCCAGGGCACTCTTCGCAAAGAGCAGGGAACATTCCCATTGTCCTGGCCAACATTCCCCTTCCCAAAAACCGGTTCATGCAATTATCCAGGCTGTGTGTGGGTGATGATGTGCAATATGGCCGCCAGCACACATTTAGTCACTTCACTACCAGTCTAGCATTGCTTGTAAAGCGCTTTGGGATACTGTGTATGAAAAGCGCTATATAAATGCTGATTCTTCTTCTTCTTCAAATACGGTGAGAAAAATGTACACATTCTGATCGGCTGAGAGAGCACTAAAGGAGTGTAATTATGAGACCACAATTACACTCCTATACTTCTTTTGGACCAAGACCTTGTGCACCACATCAAATCACTACTCTCTACAGTGCCTTAAGTGACGATCACTATTTACAGTTGTGGGATTCCCTGTTAAAAAAGGGACTACTTTATCAGTAATGCAATGCAGTTACTGTTTTCCTTGCATTAACAGAGTGTATCATGTTTTTTGCATAAAAATTAGAAAGCCATTTTTCTCACTCTGTTGTAAGTATGATAAGAGGGGGAATGTGTAATTATGGGGGAAAAGTGTACTTTGCTCTTGGATGTTTAAAAGTACTCAGCGCAAATGCCTTGTGTCTACCACCCTAGAGCCGTGCGATTATTCCCCCAAATTACATACCTTGAAGTTTCTTACTGCATATGTAACAACATAGGTCAGAAATGTAACTTTCTGAACCTTATTAGATGATTTTAAATTCAAAAACCAGAGAAAACATTTCATAATCGCAATAAGGCACTCCAGGGTGCATGTAATTGTGGGATAAAGGCATGTCTCTGGTATCCATTAGTAGTATGTTGTTACATCATTTAATGTTTGTGCGCAGCAAACATTCTGTTACAAAGAATGACATTTCAGAGGTGTGTCACTGCTGCTCAAGCTGCAATGGGCTTGCTAGTGAAAGACCAATGACCAGGCACTCTGGTCAGGACATTACTCACTGGTTCGTAGGTGGAAACTGTGTGTAGCTGAAAGGAGCCAGCCATTCCTATCATATACTGGCTGGTTCGTTTCATCTACATAATGCCACCTACCAACCAGCTGAGCACTGAGAGGGGGCGCACCCCCCCACCACATTGAACTCCACAGTCCTATCTGACCCACTGATTTAAAAAAAACTTTCCATGTATTTTACTGTAACTTCGTCTTCCAATATCATTATAATCTTGGGTAATTTTTTTTTTTGTTTGGAACAGCCTAGCAAGTTTACGCCCAATAACAAATATTTTTTTTGTGTGTTTGATATAATGAACATATCATAGTTAAGTTTTCCACTGGGAGACACTGGGGAGCCCACCTTTGGTGCCACCAAACATGACACAGACCACTGGGGTGCCCAATTCTGAGTGCTGGTACCTGAAATAAAGGAAATTGTTCCTCATAGCCTTTTTAATTTTTTTAAATCCCTTTAAAAAAAGAAAACTGTCCATCGATGTATGTTGCTGCCACTGTTGTTACCCTCCCACTTAACACCCACCACTCCACACACACCCTTATACTGGGGGGGTCCAACACCATAATCCTCTCTGGACCAGGGACACGTCTTCACTTTTTACCGTTGGATCGGGGACTGAGGAAATTAGGTATGAGGTCCATGCATTTCAATGCGTTGTACTCATAAATTTTTTTTCCCCAAAATTTTCAACATGGCCTTCTTGGGACCCCACCTCATGAACAAGCAGGTGAAATTCTTCAACTCTGGGCGAAAGGTGATTTTTGCAGTCGTACCATAAAAATCACCTTTCGGGAAGGATTTGAAAATGTTCACCTACTGGGTTCATGAGGTGGCGTAATAAGAGGGATATGATAAATATTTGAGGTAAAAATATTAAAAAACAACAACGTTATAAACGTACATGGACATTTTTCAACACGTGCTCACAAGTTTGGCAATTTTCAATATTATGACCCAAAATTTTCAACACGCCCATTTTTTCATACCACATAATGAACAAGACAGCTGGTGTTTTTCAAATCCTGGCCAAAATGTGATTTCGCACTTGTGGCGCAAAATTACATTTCATGAAGTATTTTATAAATGACACCTGTCATGTTACAAACGGGGAGGGGGGTGTCATAAAACGACTATGCTGAAATTTTGGGGTCAAAACTGTTAACAACAACAACAAAAAAAGATATAGTAACACTGTTTCCAGGGATAGTCGTTGGCACAGTGGGCACCACGATGCCTTCCCATACCAGTGACCTGAGTTCAAGTGTAAGCTCAGTGAGTTGGCTGCGTGAGCTGAAGCTGGGGGAAAGGCGCTGCAGCATGTGGCTCTGGTCCAAGCTTGCAGAGGGACAGAGCAGTGTTCTGGTGCACATACACCACCTTGTGGTGGGCCAGGGAGCCTTCCCTCACAAGTGGTCGATGTGCATGTTGAGGCCTGATGTGCCCATGCACTGCATTTGGACAAGCAAGTTAGTCTGACAGTTTTAAATTACAGGGCAGGCACAGATCTACAGTTAGAAGGAAGTCAGGATCCACCACATATTACTCATCTCACTACATATGCCTGCCACACACATCATACAAGCAAACCTTCAGCACTGACAAGTGCTTTTTCCACTAGTGCTCACCCAGTGAGATGAGCTTGGAGCAAAATGGGTAAAACCACTATTGCAGGGTCTCCAAGCACAAGGCGCTGCTGAATACAGCCAGTTGACAGAGCAGAACCCAGATGGTAGCACGTCAGAACAGCGAGGGAATTACATCGAAATCAGTAACAGTGATGATAAAGTTTGGTGACCGCAATAAGGATAACTGCCCCCAAAGGGGTGCTATGACCTCGGAGTTGGTTATATAAGTAAGTGGCCTGCAGGGGGCAAAAGCAATTATCGCCCTTATTGCGGTCTCCAAACTTTATCATCATAGTTATTACTTTTGCCGTATTGCCATTGCCCTTACTGCACTCAACGTCAATTCCCTCACCGTTCTGACACGGAACCAACACAGACCACCTTAGAGTTTGCTAATTTGTCTCTGCAAGAATTTGTAACTGCTTGTTTTGCATACTTTGTTATTTTGTCTTGTCCGTGTATAAAACTGTCCCTTTGGAAAACTGGGCCTGCCTTCATTTAAAGCCAACCCCCACTTCCTCTGATTTGGTGGCAGCAGTGAGATAGCCTGGGCATGTTCAGAAATGCAGGGAGATGCAGCACGAGACCCAGGACCATTAAAGTACCCAGCTTAAATTTCTGAAAATGTAGGGAGATGCAGCACGAGACCCAGGACCTTTCCAGTACCCAGCTTAAATTTCTGAAAATGTAACAAAACTTCACACCCATCACCATTCCTTTTTGCATTTGTGGGCATTTACAGCATTCTTAAGATTTAACAGCCATACCGTTTATACATATAGTTTCTACAACACCTAGGTACACTATATTTGGTCCTTATTTTAAAAAACAGAAATATCCTTGTGACAGGGTGACCCCTGTCATAGTGGACACCCCTGGGATAAACTGAAACCCCTTCCCCAAGCGGTTTATATGTTTTGTATAATTTCCAACATGCTGGTTGCTTGGTTATAAATTGTGTGCTGAAGTGCTTATAAAGCTTTCTGTGCATATTAACCTAAAACAAAGCTAAGAGTACAGTTACAAAATGAGAGGGCTGTCTTAATACAAGAATAACAAAAACTTGTGTCTGTTTTTTCTAGATGTTAGCAGCCCCCTTCTAAGATATATTTTGCAGCAGACAGCATGAGTTAATTTGACCCTGCAGGAGAGATAGACAGGAAGGTGGAAGACCTCCTGGTGGTGTGTGCTTTCACACTGTTTGATTCATGCTAGGCTGAAGAAAAGCCTTAGAAACTGTTGAAGCTAAGCAGCTGTCTGACTTGAGCAATAAGGCATGATCAGGGGTTAGATTAAAAGTCTGTTAATCACCCCCACCCAGGGGTGTAATGTGGCAGAAGATGCAGCAGAGTGCCATATTGCCCCTAGGGGGTGATTGACTGTTAATCTAACTCCTGGGAGTGCCTTTTTGCTATTATAAAAAATTGTTCCAAAAGAAGAGGGTTAAAAGAATACCTTTTGAATGTTTTTGTCATTTAGAGGGAGATTTTTAATAAAATAGTTCTTACATCAACAGTTTAAGAATGCTGGTTCAAAATCAGAATGCATCTTTCCAATCATTCAGCAGTGCTAGAGGATGGAATGCTGACAGGAAGAATCCATGTGCGACTGTGATCAGGCTGTACATGACAGTATAACATGGTTTAATGTAAGGCTGTTGGAATCATAACTGCCAATCAGACTGCAGCATTTCTGAGAACCTTTTTATAATTACCATTTTGCTTTCTGTATATTTTACTTGATGAAAATAAAATGATAAACACAACCATGCGTGTTTTATGCACCTGACTTGTGGTCTGCCTGAAATTGTGTTATCCTAAACCCACGCCCGGTGACAATTGTGTAACTTCACCACCTCAGTGGCATAACCCCCCCTCAAAAAGGATTTCTGCGGGAGCAATTCACAGTACAAAAATAAGGTGGACTCAAAGAGAGCCATGCAAATGAGTGTCACTGAGCCACTCCAGTGGTATGAGGGACATCCAGGAAACCAGGGTTCACGTTTGAGACTCAGAATCTTGCAAAGAAGCCAGTTGGGGACTGGGAAACTTGTGGAGGTGAAGCAACTGGCTCCTTGAGAGGAGGGAGGGTGGGAAGGACGGGAAGCAATCACAATCAACTCCTTGGAAGGAAGGGAGGGAGGGAGGGAGGGAACAGGGTGTAGTCTACCTAGCATTTGTGTATCCCCTGCTGGCCAATCAGTGGGCAACCTCTAACCCATCTTCCTGGATGAGGGGTGCAGTAATAGTGACTGCAGTCGACACAGTAGGGGACAGAGGAGAATCAGGGAAAATATGGAGGGGGAGGCAGATTGCCTCCTAGTTTAAGCTGGAAGATTTCACTCTACCTGTCACCCAAACATAATTAACTGGGAAATTTCTTCCCCATGTGTTAAAAGTTGCACACGCAGAACCCTATTTTAAAAAACATTTTTCCCACCCTGTTCCTCTGGCAAAAACCCTTTGGAAACCAGGCTCATTATTTGAACAGGTACTTCGATGCTACATCTCACAGTGATCGAAGTCCTTAGAAAATGGAGTAATCAGCTGGTAAAAATCTAGCTGGGACTTTGATTTAGCAGCTCTTGATCCCCAGGGGGCGGCTGTTAATCCGGATTGCAACTGCAGTGATCAGTTGATGCCAAGATGTCCTTGAGCCACGTTTGAAGGTAATTACCTGCAAACTGATACAGCAGACTGTTCTTCTGCCATCATCTATTCTGCTTAGCCTACATCAGAGCTGGATTCATTACTGGAGCTATTTTTAAATGCAGAAAATCAGCAGATCCGCAGCAAAAGGCAACTTGATATAAACAGGGGACAGAGTGAGAGAGCAAGAGATATGAAACACTGGGAATGAAAAGCTGTCCTCTGGAAAATGTCCAATGAGAGATGCTAAAAAGAAATAAAAATCAAGCCTTACCATATATCCTAGTTTATGCTGTTATTTTTTATTTTTATTTCAAAATGTTTGTGGTAAAAGCTGTCCTGTTGGCACAATAGTAGCACTGCCGCTTCTAACATCGGCAACCACGGTTTGGGAATGAGCTCAAGTCAGCAGAGGACCAGCCGGGGGAGGAGGACTGAGCATCCCAGGAGACGCTCTCTTCCTCAGGAGTGGGTCACAGTCTCTGTTGCAACACTGTCCCCTAGGTGACAACAGGTGGTGAGCAGCAAGAGCTGTTACTACGGAACGGAGAGATGGCGACTAGGTCTGATGGGCCCTGGTATGCGGCGTCCCTAGGGGGAAAGGGAGGAAAAAAGGAACTTCCCCAGAGGTGTGCACGATGAAGCTACTGGCGTTCTTGGGGCCTGACATGCCAACTGCCCTCTGTCTCCCAGAACCCTGTAGTTCAGGGAGGAGCGAGTCTGAGTAGCTCCCCATCAACCCCACCCTGGAGGGGAAAGTCTTGGGTAAGATGACAAAGGTCAGCGATAGGGAAGGTATGAGTAGGGCTGCGAGGTCACCTGGTAAGTGGATGGTGGCCACCGCACTGAGGAGAGGAAAAACAGAACATACAAAAAAAAATGTCTGTAGTACCCTGGAGTCCGCAGTGGGCTACTTGTATCATGGAGGAGAGCTGCTTGACTCTCTCTGGGGGGGGTCCATCATTCCGCACACTATCCTGTCAAAATTCAGACCAGCACTGACATTTGTTGTGAAGCCAACCGCTCAACTGGCTGCCAAGAAAAAGTGAAGACATGGAGGCCCTAATGTCAGGTGGGGGACAAAAACATGGCAAACAGTATACTACAATAATAGGGCCGTAGTGATAGTTTTTATTTGCCATGAAGGGTGATGACTGACCACACTCTCTGGGGAGTGAACTGCTATATTTATACATACGACATTTAGAGCAAAGGCAGCCACAGGACATGCTATCCTGACCCTGCCCTGCTAATGTACTTGAACTTTGTCACAAAGCGAACCACCTCTAGTGTGTGGTTGTTTAAGCTACATGTGCCAATTAGAGCAGATAGTAAATAAAAATTACGTACTCACCATAATTCTTGATCTTCCAGAATATCTTCACTGTTCATTCCCACATGTGGGCCCGTAACAGAGGTACTAGGACCCCGCAGGTGCAAAGTCTTTTGCAGCCTACTGTTTAGGGGGCTAACATTGGTGCTGGTGCCTCCCACGAGGCAGTCATAATGACGTGGTGCCCGTGGGCTAGCCAGAAACCAACGCTGGCCCCCTAACTTCCTTGGTTCTGTTAACCAGGAGAGAAACAAATGGGAGAGAAAAGATAGAGAGGACTAGAGTTCTAGCCCAAAGGAATAAGAAAATAATATAGGATATAAAATCATAAAAACAATAAAACTCATCTACCAGTTTAAAGAAAAAACTAAAGTAGGGGTCTAAGAGGCACAAGGGTAGTGGGTAAAAAGGGGAGCCAGAGCCTACAGACCACCCAGAGAGAAAGGTGGATAAGGACAGCAGCCCTGGTATGGGGCTCTGGCTAGGCATGAGAGACTAAATCAATCTCCTTGGAAAGAAAAATAGGAAAGAGCGGCTTGTACAATAGTACAAAGACAGGAAAAGGATAGGGCTATCCTCTTGTGCCCCCCCCCCCCAAAGATAAGAGAATAAGAAGGGAATGCTAGTTATGTCCTCCCCTCCAAGGTAAGGCTGTTGGCACCCATAGGAGACTATTTTATTTATTTATTTATTTATTAAGTTTTTGTTGACCGGGTAAGTGCACTAGACAAATCCTGCCTATTTTCAGACATGACCCGGGGGAGGGGGATACAGATGAATGCCAACTGACCTTGAACCAGATTAAGCTGTTGGTGGTATTTTTCGTGAATGGAGGAAATCTGGCCATTGCACTGGGGAAATTCCCCTGCTCTTTTCGAGAAGTGCCATGGGACCTTTAACATCCACCTGAACTACTACCAGAACAGGCAGATGGGACCTCAGTTTAACGTCTCATCTGAAAGACGGCACCTCGGGAGTGCAGCAACCCCCTCATGCTGCACTACAGTGTCAGTATTGGGATATTAACCCAAGTGCCTGGTGTGGGGATAGAACCCACAGCCTACTGATCTCCCGGCCTCACAGGTGAGTGTACTACCTGCTGAACTACCCTGGGCAGCAGTTAAAAGTGCAAGATAGACACCTCGAGGGTGTCTAAAACCAAAAGGTTCAGAACAGAAGCTGAAACTGTCCAGTTAAAGTGACACATTTAGGAGACAAAAAAGCTACAAAAAGAGGAGGAAAAGAATAAGGGAAGGAAGGAGAGAATAAACATTCCCTTGAGGAAAAATATACTTTTTATTTTGTTTGTTTAGAGGGAAAGGATTCCAAAAATGTGACCATTCTCCCTTACCCCCCTTTTTAAATGGGGGGAGGGGCTGTCCAAAAAGAACAGGGAGACCACAAGGAGAAGTATAAGGGAGAAACAAGACAACAGAAAAGACATGCAGAGACAGCGGGCATGTGAATGAATGGTGAAGATATACTGGAAGATCAAGAATTACGGTATGTCATTTTCGTATCTTTCAAGAATCAGTCTGCACTGTTCATTCCCACATATGGATCAGAGTACCAAGCTTTCCACCTGAAAGGGTGGAGCTGGCACACCCTGAGGGAAATGGTTGTTCGCTCAGCCTTCTGAGGGTGGTGACCACAGAAGGGCAGGGACTCATCATGGGTGTGCAGAGACCCATGACTGGTCAGATGCAGGTAGAGGTTCTCGTGGTCTGGGAGCAGAAGGGTGTCCCAAAAACTCATGCCTGACCCAGTGGGAGAAAAAATGAATCCCTTGGTAGCGCGATCTGAGCACCCTACGCTGGGCCAAGGGTGGCAACCCAGAAAGGCAAAGCCATGCCTTCTGCCGAATGCAGATTGCTGTTCCCACCAGCCTGGAAGCTACCTTGCTGACGTCAAAAGACACCCTTGCTTGCTGCCTCGCCAGCTCCAGGCCCTGGGCAGAAAAGTGTATGGCCTGCCTGGCTGTCCCCCTATCTGGCAGTGACACTAGGAGCTGATCTAGCATTGTTCGCAGATACCTGCCATAGGCTGCCTGATGAGCCTGATGTGCAGAAACGCACATCATGGTGTGTGCCATCTTAAAAACCCATCTGCCCCAGACATCAGACACTGCAGTCAGTGTCAGGAGGGCAGTCATGCATGGGCACTTAGGCCCAGAGGAGGTCTGCAGAACTAGAATCCTGGAAGAGGGATGTGGCATGGCCCTGGAGACTCTGAGGAAGCACAATATCTGTGTTGGATGTCCCTCAGGGCTG
Source organism: Neoceratodus forsteri (assembly GCA_016271365.2). Lineage (NCBI taxonomy): Eukaryota > Metazoa > Chordata > Ceratodontiformes > Ceratodontidae > Neoceratodus > Neoceratodus forsteri. Next base: position 64,003,213 of record JADMNL010000032.1, read on the forward strand.
GAGAGGGGGAAGAGGCCAGAGCTAGATGTTCCTGAACACCTCTGTGAATGGCCAATGGCCAATGTTACAGAGGGATGACTACAGAGTCTCTCTTATATTCACTAAAGAATGACTGCACTAGAGTAGTAGTATTGCGACCTGTGAAATGCTGGAAGAGCCTCCAACTGTACCATTTTGGCCAGTACAATACCGAATTTCTGACAGTGGTACTGGATCCAGGCTAGTTCTGTGTGTACCGAATTTTGGCCACCTGAGGAAATACTTTAATTTATATTCAGTTCCCCAGCAATCTTGTCTGCACCAGTGAGTGAGTGAGTGCAATTTCAAGCATGGTGGTCTGAGAGGGGAAAGGCTTAATTTATTGTAGTTTTCCCCTTGTCTGCAGTGAGTGAAGTGCAAGCATGGTGTGGTCTGATAGTGTGTCCCGTCCCCATGGTAACCACTGACATGCGCTGGTGGTTTGCCTGTGACCCCCGAAAAGAAGCAGCTGAGCTGCTGCAGCCAGATGTTTCCCCTGACAGACTTGGCGGGAGTGTCTCAGTGATAAGATCAATCTGCTGTCACTGAGCCAAGCAAAATTAATATTACCAGCACATCGGGTTTGTGTCTATCTGTGCCCCCCGATGAACGCATCATATCTCTCCTTGATCCTGTGGCTATGAAATGCAGCTCTGCTTAATTCTGCAACGCTTAAGTTAATCAGACAGACTTAGCATTGAAGACGGTCTCCGAGATGCCGCCAGTCGGGTCAGGTCTGTGACTGTGCGGAGAGACATCAATCCCGTCAGTGCTGCAGTGCACTCTAAGCCCAGCTAACAACAGAGCCAGCTGCATAGAGCAAGGTAAGTTACTATTGCAGAACTAACTTTTCAATAATCTGAAGTCAACAACAGTCTTGTTTTACTGGGGTACCGTAAAACTGACCAGCTACACTGACTGACTGGCTGTTGTATGATGTTCTTATCGATGTAGCCAAATGTTTCTTCTTTGATCTGCATGTTTTAGGCAATGTGTCCCATGTCTGAGTGAGTGTAAAAATAAAATAAATAAAAAGTTATTAGAGCTCTCTGACTTTCTTGCTCCCAGGACCCTGTTAAGCAAATGTCCACTGAATTCATTGTGCTGGTAGACATGCATACTTGGCAGTAAGTATTTTGCATTAAGGAAGATTTTGATTTTAGCTCATAATTATTTTTGATAGGTAATGTACAGTTTTAAACTGCTTAGCTAGTTAATTGAATGGGTCCTTGGAATACTCATGGGCAAAAGTAGGGGGTGCCCCCCCCCACTCACTGCAACACATGCGTACTTATTTCCATCTGTCAAATGTTGGAGGATCTGTGAAGATCTGGCTCCTGCAACATCTTCCCCAGCAACTGCTGATACCAGGTGTAGTCAGTGTCAGAGGAGAGGTGGACGGCGATATCCTCTCCCTCCGAGGAGGAAGTGGGAGAGGAGAAGGAGCTGGGAGTCAAGAGGAGGAGGAGGAGGAGGAGGAGGAGGAGGTGTAGGGGGTTTCGGCCTGAAGATGGCCTGGTGAGATCTAAGTTGGTAAAGGGAAAACACACCCGCCATCGTCCTGAACTGATCACAGGTCAGAGGTCTAACAGGGTTGAAAATGCCTGGGAGAGGAGGAGGGGGCAGGCGGAGGAGGGTCATGGGAGACCAGGCCAGATCCTCTGCCAGGGCTGTGAGAATGCTCAGGGACCTCTCCCCTGGACGAGGGCTAGTAAACTTGCCCCTGAACAAGCGAGCAACAACAGTGGACCAGTCAAGACTATGTCTGTGGGGAGAAGCCCCCAGGTGGGGACAGAAAAGCTGTGTAGATCCCACGGGGTGGCCCCGATTCCCAACAGTGACAGAGCCAGTCAGTTCCGGAAAAAACATGGGTCCAAATCAGCGCTGCAACTTCTGCTGAAGCTGCCTCCCATTCTAAGCAGGGAGCAAGCTACAGGTGCAGACTCCAAAATCTTCCCCTCACTGGAGCCAACTCTGCTCTTTGGGCCAGGCAGAGGCTCTAGGTCGAAGTCCCCAGGGGAGCAAGTGTCAGAACCAGTGCCGTGAATGGCACCGGCTCCATCCATGATGCTGCAAACAGCACCACAAACAGGGCTGACACCAGTACCCAAACCAGCATCGCGAATGATGCCAGAACAGCCCCAGCACTGGCCACAGGCACCACTGTCCCAGAAACTCCTGGCCCCGTGCTGTGCCCATTACCAGACCCAAGAAGGCCCCCATCATCACCAGTCTGCCCAACAGGCCCAAGGTCTTCACCAAGGTCCTCCTCCCAGGTCATCCAACTGCTCGGGAGACGTTATGACAACCACCTGGGGGGGGAGACTAAGAAGGACTGGCTCTGGAGACCTTCCTTCTTCCAGCACCACCAGTGGCACTGGAAGGGGGCCCTAGTCTTGCAGTCAGCAGTGCTTCGCTCATTGGTACTGGCCTGAGTATCAAGAGTCAAGCCAACACCGAGCCACAGCACCAAGGTGCCCACCAGTGTAGACCCAGAGTATAGCTGCGGCCTCACCACTGTGAGCGTCCACCACCCAAAAGGACTGGGAGAGGTTCTTAGTTGATCTCCCAAGGGAAATCGGCTGTCCACTAAACCCCTCCCCCAGGCTGTCCAATATCTCAACAGGATGAGCACGTGGAGAGGCCTGGTCTTCCTCAGCACGTATAGTACTGGGAAGGGGTACAGAGAAAGAGCCAAGGGACTTTCCTTGGAATCCTTGGTGCAATGCCTGCCTCTAAAAATGGGGGACTTGTGACCCCACTTCAATGTGTGGATCTCTAAGGTGTGGTACTCCATGGAAAAGCAAGCATCGTACCTATCCATGTTGTGGTTGGCACTGAGGCAGGTCCAACACATGTCATGCCAGTCCCAGACGGCAGTGTGTCCCCTAGAGGAGCACTGACACATTGGGGGGGGGCCATCCTTCTGCTGCTTCTTTTGCTTGGAGGGCTTTTTCCTTGCTTCTTGAAACTGGACATGGCGCCATGAGGAAAAAACAAACAAGAATAAAGAAAAGGTTCAGCACAGCATTAAAGAGTAAAATAATAAAAATGGCAGAGAGAGAGGACAGTGCCGACAGGTACAGCATCAAATGGACAGCGAGGAACTGAGGAAGGAGATGTGACGCATCAACACATGACTGACTAGCGCTTCCAAAGTGTGCACTCAACCGTGGGAAAAACAGAACTGAAGAAGGTAGGGGGCCAGTGTTGGGTGCTGGCCAGGCCATGAGCGCCACGTCATTATGTCTGCCTCGTGGGTGGCACTGGCACTGATGTCAGTCTCTTAAGCTGTAGGCTTCAAAAGACTTTGCTCCTGCGGGGTCCTAGTGCCTCTGGTACAGACCCATATGTGGAATAAATGGTGAAGATTGATTCTTGGAAGATCATGGTTTCCTTTTTACACCACATCCCAAAATGATGTAGGCATTTAAGGTTTGATTAATTTTTTCTGATGACTAAAATCACAGTAGAATGAACTACATAAAAGACTTTCTAAAATTAATTTCGGCAGTAGAGCATTTTCTTAAATGTCTATACCATCCTTCCTTGCATTAGGCCCCACTCCTTCCTCGTTTCATAGTGGGGTGGTCAGCTGCCTCTGACATTAGAGAAACCACATTCCACTAGCTGCCATCCAGTCACCCCATGGATCACTACCTCCATGTTGATCACTTCCCGGAGGAATCAGCTGAAAACTTAAAGCAGCAGTTCCTAACAGAAGCTTTGGAGGGAGGGAGGTGGACACTAGTCCTTTTCTGTAGGAGAGAGTCCTGAAGGGACTAGCTAATCTGAAGGAGGACAAAGCAATGGTGACAGATGGGCTGAATCCAAGGGTATTAAGGGAGTTCAGGGAGATACTGACTGCAGCTCGAACGGTTCTATTTAACAGCTCACTGGAAACAGCAGTGGTTCCAGAGGACTGGAGAAGAATGGATATAATGTCACTATACAAAAGTAGAACCAGGGAGGAGGTTGACAATTATAGGCCAGTCAGTCTGACTTCGGTGGTAGGAAAGTTAACAGAATCACTGCTGAAGGAAAGGATTGTGGAGTATCTTGAATCCAGTGGGTTACAAGATCAGAGACAGCATGGGTTTACAGGGGGGGGGCCTCATCATGTCAAACAAATCTGATAAATTGTGGAGGAAGCCGAAGGCCTGGAAGTCTTTATGGTGTGAAGCAAAGCCGAAGAACCGCCTGTAGTCTTAACCTTGACCGAAGGGGGCTTAGAACCTGATAGATTTCTTTGTCTGAGTGACAAAGGATTTAGGTCAGGGTGGAGTGGTGGACGTGGTCTACCTAGATTTCAGCAAGGCTTTCGACACCATTCCACACAGTAGATCAGTAAGCAAGCTGGATAGATTAGGATTGGGTCCAAAGGTGGCAAACTGAGTAAGAAACTGGTTAAGGGATAGGCGACAGGTGTTGGTGGTGAATGGAATTCACTCCAAGGAAAGCAGGATGACCGGCGGGGTGCCTCGAGGATCAGTGCTGGGGCCAGTCCTCTTTAATGTCTTTATAAGTGCCACTGCAGAGGAGCTAGAAGGGAAGGTCTGCCTCTTTGCGGAAGACACCAAAATCTGTACTAGGATGGACATTCTGGGGTGTGTGGGGCTGGTGGAAAGCATGAGCAGAGACTTGAGAAGACCAGAGTGGTCAAGGGTATGGCAGCTGGGCTTCAATGTGAAAAAGTGCAGAATAATGCACTTAGGACACAGAAACCTAGGGGCAGAATACAAAATGGGAGGAGTGGTACTGATGACTACCAAGCAGGAAAGAGACCTGTGGGTAATCATATTAGATGACCTAAAGGTGGCCAGGCAGTGCGACAAGGCAGTAGGGGAGGACTAGTGGGATGCTGGGGTGCATAGGCAGGGGTATCACCAGCAGAAAGAGGAAGGTGGTGTTGCCTCTGAATAGATCACTGGTAAGACCTTACCTAGAGTACTGTGTCCATTTGTGGAGACCACATCTCCGGAAGGACATAGACAGAGTGGAAGCTGTCCAGAGGAGGGCAACTAAATTGGTGCAGGATTGACATTGAAAGTCCTACGAGGAGAGAGATTAAAGGACCTCTATTTGTACACAATGGAAGGGGGGGGATATGACAGTACATTTAAATACTTCACTGGGGTAAATCAGGTACCAGAGAGAAGTATGTTTCAGAAGAAAAGGTGCATAAGAACAAAGGGACATGCTATGAAGCTGGGGGGTTAGATTCAGGACAGATGTGAGGAAGTATTTCTTCACAGAAAGATTGGTGGATTCCTGAAACAGCCTTGCAGCGGAGGTGGTGGGGGTGAAAACAGTGGTAGGGCTAAAGAATGCATGGGATAGGCACAATAGAATCACAGTGGGAAGGAAGGGGGAGGGAGGGAGAAAGAGCTGTAGATAAAGTATGGTCTGCGATAATAATGTAGGTAGGGAAAATTGGGCACACTGGGTGGACCAAGCAGTCCTGATCTGCAGTCAAATTCTATGTTTCTATGTTACATAGAAAATATTGTACCCATACCTGTTTATTCTATTTGTTACAAATCGTGGGAGTGTCACAGGACACTCCCAAGAAAACGCAGCGCTTCTTTCAGTTGGGTGTGAGATACTCTTATTTCCGTGTTGTGCCACAGTAACAGGCTTCTCACTTGCACCGCTTGGGCCGCACAGTATAGTAACAAAAGGTACTTAAAAAAAAATTGTTTTCACATGATCTATAATAATTCTATAGGGACACTAGGAAGACCTCTTATGGATATGGGTGTTGCCTCTTGCATCCACAGAGCACCTGGACTGCTCACCTTTGGTTTGGCAGTTCTCCTGCCCTAAGAACATGCAAGGCACGGCGGTTGGATTTCTGCTTGCGACACAGGCGACCTGGGTCGTCGGACAGCCGGCCGGGGGAAGAAGGATCGAGCGTCCTTAGGACTGCTCTCCTTCTCTGGGAGGGAGGGGGGTTGTGTGTCTGGTGCACTGGCGACACCCAGCGGAAGCTGGGTTCACCGCACACACACAGACACCATAGTAACTTAGGGGTGGGGCGGACATTGGTCTTCATTGCACGTCCCTACCTCTGCTTACAGGGAAGAAAAATGCAGCCTGGGTCGTCCTCATGAAGCCCTCCCCCTGGGCTTCAATTAGCCTCTGGTGCCAGGCTCCCCCCTACCAGGAACAGTAGTGTGGCGCCGATAAGAGGAGGCAGCGCCGCAACCCCACCCTTTGGGGGGTAAGCTAGAGGTAACCGTGGAGGAGCGCTGGCCGTTGCCGGAGGTGGAAGTCCAGGGGGGCCGTGACCAGGGCTGAAGCAATGACAACCCAAGGGTGCAAAAAGTACAATAAATAGAAGAAAAATAAAAAGAACATGCAAGGCAACACTCGTATCCATAACAAGCCCTCCTAGTGTCCCTATGAAGTCAGCATCAGCGCATCCTTACTGAAGGGAGTTCCAGAGTCTGCGTATCCTTAATAAAGTGAGTTTTGGTGTCTGTGTTGCCTTCCTGACAGGCACTATGGCGTCTGTGTAGAATTCCAGACAGGTGCACCAGTATTCCCCACTGGTGCACTAACACATGTGTATCCTTTCCAAAGGGCGCACCAGCGTATCCTTCCCGACGGACATGCCAGCGTCTGCGTATCCTCCTCGAAGGGTGCACCAGCATCCATGTATCTTTACAGAACGGCGCTCCAGTGTCCGCATATCCTTACTGAAGGGGGCTCCAGTGTCAGCGTATCCTTACCGACGGGAGCACCAGTGTCTGTGTATCCTTACCAAAGGGAACACCAGTATCCGCATATCCTTAAGAGAGCGCCAGCATCCACATATCCTTATGGAAGGGAGTTCCAGTGTCAGCGTATCCTTACCGAAGGGAGCACCAGCATCCACGAAACCTTACCAAAGAGCACTCCAGCATCTATGTATCTCTACCAAAGGGAGCTCCAGTGTCTATGTATCCTTACTGATGGAAGCGCCAGCACTACATGTATCCTGACTGATAGGAACTCCAGCGTCTGTGTATTCTTACTGAAGGAAGCTCCAGTGTCTGCGCATCCTTACCAGAGGGAGCTCCAGTGTCCATACTGAGGGGCACTCCAGTGTCCATGTATCCATACTGAAGGAAACTCCACTATTCATGTATCTGTACTGAAGGGAGCTCCAGTGTCTGCGTACACTTTCTGAATACTAGTTCTGTACCCCGGGGGAAAACACTGGGGAGCTCGTGTCAGCACATCATTACAGAATACTATTTCTGATCCCATTGGGACAATCACTGGGGAGCTCAGCTGTCACTGTATCCTTTCTAAATACTGTTTCCATATCCACTGGTAGACAATCTTTGGGGAGTTTTGGTGTCCACGTATCCTTATGTAATACAGTTTTTTGGGAGCTCTGGTATCAGCACATCCTATATTATGTTGCGACCACAGTTTTTCTTTACCACTCCCCATCCAAACACATGCATATATTCCACAGGGATTTACTTGGTAAATACAGTAACTTTGCAAACACTGCATTTTCTAATTGGAGATAAAGGTAAGACAATTACTGTGCCTAAATATCCATGAAAAGTAATGGTCAATTTAAAACTGTGTTCTTTTGCTTTAGGCACTGATATTAATATGACAATTAATCAACTTCCTTAGCAAGGCAGGATGGGAGTACTTCTGGAAGTGAAGGAAAAATCATTTTTCAATTTCATTTTAAATGCCAATGCTTTATTCTCTGTCTCCCTCTCTCTCACTCACACACTCTCTCGCTAGGTGACATGGATCCTATTTTCAAGCAGCTCTCTTCAGCAACAAAGAAAAAGGGGAAATATATGCAGATAATATACGAAATATAAACTGAATTGTGTCTACATCTTACAATTTGTAAAGTTTTCACAACAGTGTAGGGGCTCTTTAAAGGGGATCAGTCACCCAAGCATAGGGCTGGTCTTAATTTACATTTAGTGTGCAAAACCTTTTTTTTCAATTTAGTGTTTGCTGCAGTATGGTAGATTGTATCAGACTTGATTCTGCTGACTCCTAAGCTGACATTTGCTGTAAAAGTACAGTTACGTAAGAACTTACCGTAACAGTAAATCTTCGAGAACAGCTCTTGCAGCAGGTTACACCATTAGGACTGAAACCAGCAGGCGCCAGGGCCCCACGGAAAGTTTCTAGCTAGCAGTATTCACCGGGGACCGCCCCCGACGTCAGGCATAGTACATAAGGGGGCGGTCCCCCAGAATCCCCAGTTTTCCCGACGGAGACTCCCGGCCGCTGGGTAACATCAGAAAAGGAGACTGAGGATCCGCCATCAAATGAAATCAGAGTGGTGTTGAGAACACCTGATCCTAGGACTAGGATATTGGAACAAATCTACCTCCAGCGGGGATGGTGGGGGTACCTGCTGCAAGAGCTGTTCTCGAAGATCTACTGTTACGGTAAGTTCTTAAGTAACTGTACTATCTTACTTCGAGAAACAGCTCTTGCAGCAGGTTACACCATTAGGACTGATTCCCAAGCAATACTGGAAATCCCTCACCATTGGGAGGAGGGAAGGTAGAAATCACTAGTAGAACCGAAGCCTAGGACAAGAGTCCTTGAAGGACTGCTAGACCAAAACCTGCTCTTCACCTCGATGCAACGCCCAGGCTATAATGCCTGATGAGGGTGTGCACAGTGCTCCAAGTAGCTGCTGCACAGATGGCTGAGGCGGACACGTTCTTTAAGGCCGCAAAGGAAGTAGCCACCCCCCTTGTGGAATGACCCTTAACCGAGCCTGGTAAGGGTTTGTTACACTTCTGGTAATAGAATGTGATACACTGTATGAGCCACCTGGACAGCGACTGTTTAGAAACAGAAGCTCCCATCATCCTGTGGGGGAGGGAGACAAAAAGCTGGTCAGATTTTCGGTGGTGTTTGGTTCTGGTCAGGTAGTATCAAAGACACCTATGCACACCTAAAGTGTGCAACAGGGCCTCTCCTCAATTAGAATATTTAGAAAAGTACACTGGTAGACTGATGTCCTGATTAAGAGTGAGAGCTGAGACCACCTTAGGTAGAAACTTCGGATTAGTCCGTAGGGATACCCTGTCCTGGTGAAAAACCAAATAAGGTTCTTTGCACATTAGTGCGTGAAGTTCCGAAATTCTTCTGGCTGAAGTAACAACAACTAAAAACAACGTCTTCCATATAAGGAGACGTAGCTCGCAATCCGCGGCTGGTTCAAAAGGTGGCAGCGTAAGCTGCTCCAGGACAAAGGGTAAATCCCATGGCGGAACAGGATCCTTAATCGGAGGTCTAAGGTGGAGAACACCTCTCAGAAAGGCTCGTGCCGTGTCCAACTGAGATATGGGATGTTGGCCTATACGAGTATGATAGGCTGAGATGGCACAAAGGTGTACTTTTATGGAGGAGTAAGCCACGCCTGTCTGAAAAAGAGACAGGAGGTAGTCCAGGACCGACCTTTCTGGGCAATCTACTGGCCAAAACCCCGGCGCCTGAGCCCAAAGGCAAAATCTGCACCATTTCACGGCGTAAGTAGCATGAGTGGCTGGTTTTCTAGCAGCCGCTAGAATGTCTACTACCTCCTGCGAGACCCCGTATTGCATAATGGCTATGACTCTAGGAGCCAGGCGTGTAGGTTCAGCGAACGAACGTCTGGATGGACCAAGGAGCCCACCTCCTGAGACAGTAAGTGAGAGCTGATTGGCAGAGGCACTGGAGGTTCCCGAGACAGCTGATGTGGTAGAGGGAACTAGATCTGTCTGGGCCAGAATGGTGCGATAAGTATCAGCGTCGCTTGCTCTCTGCGAAGTTTCAAAAGGACCCTCTGGATCAACGGGAAGGGGGGGGAAGGCATAGAGGAATCTGCCCGCCCAGGAGTGGGACAAAGCGTCTCGCCAGAAAACACCAGGCCCTGGATCTAGCGAGCAAAAATTGGGCAGTTTTGTGCTGTATGGGGATGTGAAGAGGTCTAACTCTGGTGTACCCCATCTGTGAAACAGATCCTCTACTACCTCCTGGAGTAGCTCCCACTCATGGACTCTGGCCTGAGAGCAACTCAGGCTGTCTGCGATGACGTTGTCCACTCCTGGGACATGAACAGCAATGAGGTTTGTGCCATGTTGTAATACCCAATCCCACACCCTCATGGCCTCCCTGCAAAGAGGGTAGGAATGAGTGCCTCCTTGTTTGTTGAGGTAATACATCACCGCGGTACTGTCTGTTTGTAACAGGAGAGTACCTGGTGGGATCTCCGACTGGACAGCCTGAAGGGTGTAAAGAACTGCTCTCATTTCCAGGATATTTATGTGGAGATGAGCTTCTTGGGCTGTCCACAAGCCCTGAGACCTGACACCGTCGAGGTGTGCTCCCAACCCGAGCCCTGAGGCACCTGTGGAGAGCGTCACAATCGGAGACGGCGCGATGAAGGGGACCCCTGTTAATAGGTTCTTTGAATCTAGCCACCATTGCCAAACCCGGATTATGGCATTCATGATCCGAATTGGAAGCTGCAGATGGTCTTGCTTCTGATCCCATTGGACCCGTAACATCCACGGGGTCACCTGCATGTGGAGATGGGCTAGCGGGACTGTTGCAATGACCGCAGCCATATGTCCGAGCAGGCAAAGGACCAGTCTGGCTGGAACGGTCCTCTTTACCAAAAAGTCCCTGATGAGGGATCTGATGTGTTCAGCTCGGTCCTGGGATAGAAAAGCTTTCCCCTGGACGATGTCCAGAACTGTGCCTATGAACTGCAGAATCTGTGACGGAACCAGGCGTGACTTCTCCTGATGGATAATGATGCCCGACGTCTCGAACAAAGACTAAATACAATGAATGGCGGACATCAGGGCCTCCCAAGAGGGCGCCACGAGAAGCCAGTCATCCAGGAAGGGGAACACATAGTGGCCTTGTCTCCTCAGAGTTGCCGCTACGACTGCCATGCACTTCGTGAATACTCGAGGTGTCGATGACAGTCCGAAAGGGAGGGCTCAGAACTGATAATGGTGACCTTAAAACTCAAAGAGCAAAAACTTCCTGTGTGCTTGAGCGATGGGTATGTGCAGGTAAGCATCCTGCATGTCCAAGGACACTAGGAAGGTGCCCTGCTTGAGCATGGGTATCAGACCTGGAAGGGTCACCATGCGGAAGCGTTTGTAGAGGACCGAAGCGTCGAGGTCGCTGAGATCCAGTATTGGACAGAGGTCCCCTGTCTTCTTGGGAACTGGGGGCCCAGAAGGAGTCATGCTGTGGCAGCGCTGGTTCCTGCAGGCTGGGCCAGTTTGGTGTAACGCTGGCCTCTGCCTGGGGAAGACTTAGCCTGGGCTTTACGATGGAAAGTGCCCCTTTGCTGCTCGCCAGAACGTGGCTGCTGCCGTTGTTGCCGGCTGCGAAAACATTTCTGGTTCCTACGGAAGGAACCAGGCCTTGATCTGTATATGGCTTGTATGGATCTAACTGCCTTCCCAGCGTCCTGGAGCTTGGTGATAACCGTCTTCGAGTGTTCACCAAACAGGACTTCACCATTGTATGGGATGTCAAGAATATTTTTCTGTACATCTGGGATAAGGCCGGAGACAAGGAGCCAGGAGTGTCTCCGGAGACAGATGCCTGAAGCTGCAGCTCTGGCAGACGAGTCCGCAGAATCATATGCGGCTCATAACACTTGGGTTCCCACATCAGACGCTGTGAGAAGGAGGTTTAGGAGCTCTGCCTTCTGATCGTCATCCGGTAATTTGTCAACAAGGTCCTGACCCTGTTCCCACTGGACATTCTGAAACTGAACCATGTGAGATAGGTAGTTCAGAAACCTGCTGGAGCACGTAGCAGTTGCATACATGTGCCTCCCCAGGAAATCCAACTGTTTGGATTCCTGGTCCGGTGGCTGTGTGCTCATATGCTGCGGTCGTTGGGACCTGTCATGAGAGGCCGTAATGACCAGGGAGTCAGCCAGAGGTTGTTGTGCCAAGTACTGGTGGTCAGCTTTCTTCGGCACAGTGGGGGTGGAGTGTGGATGCTTCCACGCAGCCTTGGTGACGTCCGTGAAAGTGTCCACCAAGGGTGGTACTACCACAGGCTTAGGATCTTTCTGCCGAAGATAACGGGCAAGACACTGTCTCTCGGGGTCGAGATCTTCAGAATCCCATCCCATGTTCTCCTGGATGTGCCTCATAATTTCAGAGAAGGAGGGATCATCCAGAGGTGACCTGGGTAGGTCTTGTGGATCAGGCGATGGGATGCTGAGTGGAGAAGGAGATCTGGAGATTTCAGAGGTATCTGATCTAGAATCCTCCTGACGGAGTGTATCGACGACGTCTGGGTCGCATGGGGCTGAGAACTCTGAGGGAGATCTTGAGGGAGGCCTTCTCCGTTCCTTAGATCTTCCCCTAGGAGGTGGAGTGTGCTCCTTAGGGGTTGGTGGTCGTCCTGCTGGCCCCTGTGGTGGAGGGGGGGAGGAGAAGGTTTTTCGGGGATCACATCTTTCTGGATTGCGTCCCACCAGAAAGTGAAGAGATCCTTGACCTCTTGTATGTTCATGCCCGACGACGGGCCTGGTGCCAGTGGTCTGTCGCCGAGGTTGGGCGTCGGGTCCACAGGTGTCTCCAGGATGGGAGAAGGTTCGCTTGTAAGCCCGGACGTCCTCTGTATTGCCTGCCTGGTCCTCAGGCAATGCATGTCCTCTCCGTGAAGTCACGGCGACGGTGTCCACGGTGGCGAGAGGCAGTCTTTGGTTCCGGTGATGTGAGGCCGACGCGGTCATGGCGATGTCCTCAGCTCTAGCGAATGTCTGCCCGACTTCGGGTGCTTGGCCGATGACAGGTCCATCGTCCGCTTAAGGGACGTCAGGTCTTTAGTCTTCCTGGGTGGGGGATCCGGACCCCTGGGAGGCTGGGAGACTGATCTGGAGTTGGGAACCCGGCATCGGACAGAAGAGGAAGACTTAGTCTGGTGATGGTCAGAAGACTTCGATGAGGCCCGGAAGGGAGTGGAGGAAGCCGAAGTCTCTATGGGGTGAAGCAAAGTCGAAGAACCGCCTGTAGCCTTAACCTTGACCGGAGGGGGCTGAGAACGAGCCCTGGAGGGAGAGCGGTCACAGCACGTGGAGCCTGAGCTATGCGAATCCGAGGCCCAGTTAGGGGATCTGGACCTTGCCTTCTCCCAGTGCTTGTCCCCGTGTTTGTGGGCTTTTGAGGAAGATTCACCTCTGGAGGAAGGCTCCTTATCCAGTCTGCTAAGTTTTTCTTCCAAAAGATACCCCTGAAGTGCCTTGTGACGGCGGATCCTGGTGCGGCTGTTGAACCCCTGACAAAAGGAGCAGGCCTTGGTGTCATGGTCCGGGCCTAAGCACCGCAGGCAGGATGAATGAGGATCCTTGAAGGGGATCTGTTTGCCGCATGCACACTTGGAAGGGTGTCCCTCTGAGGAAGGAGTTGGAGATGCTGACATTAGTTTGGTAAAACTATTGTGAGAAGTTCTTAGTCATCGTGCACTAGAGTAGGACCGTGAAGCCGATGCTGGCGGGAGTCGGCCAGGGAAAAGAACTGGGATTCTGGGGGACCGCCCCCTTATGTACTATGCCTGATGTTGGGGCCGGGACCGACGTCGGGGGCGGTCCCCACTGAATACTGCTAGCTAGAAAATTTCCATGGGGTTCTGGGGCCTGCCGGCTTCAGACCTAATGGTGTAACCTGCTGCAAGAGCTGTTTCTTGAAGTAAGATTGAAAATTACCTACTCACCGTAATTCTTGATCTTCCAGGATATTTTCACCATTCATCACTAGTGGGTCTGTGCCCGAGGTGCTAGAACCCTTCGGGAATGTATACCTGTAAGATTTTTAGAGTGGGGGAGCCAATGTTGGGGACAGCACTACCCACAAGGCAGACATATGACGTGGCACTCGTGGACTGCCCAGTAACAGAAGCTGGCTCCCCCTTCTCCTCAGTTCTGTCCGCCTAGCAGAGGGAAAAAGGGTAAGAAGATAGAAAAGGTGGAGGCAAGGGAGCCCAAGGGAAAAGGATATATTACATAAAATGAAGAAAGTAATAAAAACTTACCAGAGAGAGAGAGAGAGAGAGAGAGAGAGAAATTCTTCTGGGCAGAGGGACTTTACAGTGGCCAAGGATGACCAGGCCAGCTGGGCAGCCGGAGGAGAGAAAGGGAGGAAAAAGAGAGAGAGACCTTCAAGTTATCAGTCTGAACTGAAGTGTGTCAGAAAAGCTGGCTTGCTCTCAGCCTATGGAGAAATCAAGTGTGAACTCTCGGAGTAGCTGGTGCCACAGGAGGTAGTTCAAGTAGGACTAGCTATGGAAGCTTTGCAACGAAAAAAGTAATTCTCTGGGCTGATAAAAGTAGGCTGAGGAGCCAGCTGGCTTGAGGTGTGCCCTGAGAAAGAAGAACCAAAAGTGATAAACAATAAGCCCCATATGACCAAGGTGACATGGAGACAAGCCTTGATTCAAAAGGTGTAAAGGCAAACCCAGGGCTCCACAAAAATCTTAAACAGCCTGGGGGAAGGCAGGGGAAAAAAATTAAAAAGCAATTACTCCTAAGAGCTAGACCGAGAACAGAGGGTCCTCCCTCAGGAGAAGCAAGAGTAGGGAATTCCGAGGTATTCCCTTCCTACGTATTCTCTGACTCTAGAGAGAACTACCAAGGAGCACTAAGAGAAAGAGAGATGCAGCAGGTACAGCTAAGGAGGTGGACTATAAGAGGGAGCTGAACTGGAAGGAAATAGGCTGGGAAGCCATCCAGTCTCTGACCAAGATGAGAGGAAGGAGACTGGGTAGAGAAACCATGCGGAATTTCTTGTAGGAGACCCACTGGTTCAGATCGCTGAGATCCAGGATGGGTCTTAGATCCCCTGTTTTCTTTGGGACCAAGAAAAAGTGGGAGTAAAACCCAAGTTTATCTCCGCCTTTGGGACGCAATCTATGGCGTCCTTGGCAAGGACAGACTGAATCTCCTGTCTGATGGGAGTTTCGTGGTCTCTTGGGTAACAGGATGGGGGTGGGGGTCTGTCCGGTGGTAAGGAATCAAACTCTATGGAGTGCCCAAACTCCACGAGGTCGAGGACCCACCAATCGGAGGTCACATCTCTCCAAGCCTCAGCGTAGCAAGAAAAACAGCCTCCCACTGGCTCTCTCGACAAGTCCGGGGGGGGTCACCTGAATAGTCAGGCTGTGGGAGGGGGCGGAAGGGCAGCTGCAGTAGGTCTAGCCTGTCTAGAGATGGTGGAAGCAGAGCCTCTGGACCCACCTCTGCGACTAAAGCCTCCCCGCTGAGGCTAGGGCTGAAAGTGGCGTTTCTGAGGCTGATGACCCCCTCTGCCATGAAAACGGGGCTTCCGAAAATGCTCCCGCCTCGGGTGGTACATGGACTACACAGTACGGATGGCCTTACCGGAGTCCTGTAGCCTGGAAATGACCTTCTCTGTGTATTCACTGAAGAGAACAGAGCCCTTGAATGGGGCGTCCAGAAGGTTCATCTGAACATCTGGGTCGAACCCCGAGACCTGGAGCCAGGAACAGCGACAAAGACAAACATCAGAAGGGGCCGCTCTCGCCGAGGTGTCCGCAGAGTCACAGGCAGCCCTCAGGACATCCGTGCCAACATCCGTGCCCGTCTGTAAAAGTTTGACAAGTTCTGCCTTTTGAGGGCAGTCGGGCAAACCTTGCAAGATGTCCAGATCTTGGTCCCAAAGGGCATTTTGGAACTGGACCATGTGCGTCAAAAAAATTGAGTCTGCGAATACTGCAGGTGGCAGAGGAGTACACATTGCGACCCAAGGAATCCAGCTGCTCTGACTCCCTGTCCAGCGGCAGGGTGCTCAGGTGCTTAGGCCTCTGTGGACGGTCGTGTGTAGTGGAGATGACCACCGAGTCAGCGATGGGGTGCTCCGCTAAGAAGGAATGGTCCTTGGGGGCCTGGTATAGTCTATGTGCCTTTTTTGGCACAACAGAGGATGCATGTGGATGCTTCCAAGTGGCATATGCGACATCTAGAAAGGTGTCCACTTGGGAGGGGGGATGACCACCGACTTGGGATCCTTCTGGCGCAGATATTTCGCCAGGTGCAAGCGTTCAGGGTCCAGGGCCTCTGTATCTCACCCCATAATCTCCTGAATGTGCCTCATGACCTCCATGAAAACTGGGGTCATATGGTGGAGATTTTGGCTGGTTCCCTGTATCCCCAGGAAGGGAATCAGGGTTGGAGCTAGGTGAAGAGGGCTCAGACTCAAAATAATCATCTGAAGATGAAGAAGAGGAATGACGTCTCCTCCTCTTCTTCTTGGTCTTTTTAGGAGGAGGAGAGTGGGAGAGACTAGAAGATTTAGACCTCCTGTGCCTAGACTTGTCCTTGTGCTTCCTGGGACTGGTGTTTTTTTTCCATATCTTCACCAGACGGAACCCTGACCTCAACGTCTGGTTCTGGGATGTGGGGAGGCTGAGGAGTGGGAGCAGAACTGCGAGCCAGGTCCTGCTTCACTGTATCCCACCAGTAACAAAATAACTCCTTGACCTGAGAGAGTCCCAGTTTGGGAGAATCTAGTTTGGGAGGAGGTGTCGGTATGCCTGCGCCCATACTGGTGTCGGACAGGTCCGGCATCGGTCTGACTGGTGATGATGGTGGCGGTTCAGAAACACCATCGTCAGGGTCCGACATCTGGTGACCCGGCGTCAGGTCTTGAGGTGAGGTGACATCGGGACTGGTGTCAGCACGAGCTGGAGGGGCCGACACCAGAGGAGGTTCAGTCAACGGCTTGGCCGGCACCAGAGGGGTGACAGCAGGCAGTTTCTTTGGCATCGGGCCAGTGCCCGCATCTGATGGATGTCCCTTGGCTAAAGCAGGCGTAGGACGGTCGGAAGGTTTGTGCGGCTTGGAAGGCTTGTCTGCGGATTTAGCCACAGGCTTGTCTGAGTGGCGTCAGTCTGAAGACGGGGGCTGATGCCAGTCAAACTTAGTTTTAGGCGGGAGGGACGATGCCCTCAAGGATTGTCCGGAGGCCTTCTTAGCTTCCTGGAGGTCGGCCGAGGAAAGGGAGGCCAAATGGGAAGGAGCCTTAACTTGAGCCGCTGACGACCCAGCATCTGGAGGCCAGATCTTAATGGGCTGAAGACTACAGCCCGAAGAAAGAGAAGTTGAGGCGGGGAGCTTGAGCGAGGTAAGCCGGACCCCTCATGCCCAGGACAGCCGGAGTGACCGGCCGAATAAGAGCTAGACGATCTGGGCCTGGATCTGGACCGGTCCCGGTGGTGGTGCTTATCCCTCTTGTGCTTCATTTTTGCCGGCAAAGGAGAATGGGATTCCCTCCCGGATGAAGAGTCACATTGCATCTAGGCCAAATGCTGCTGGGCAAGGAAGGCCTGAAGCGATTTCTGCCACCTGATTCCCGCACAACTGCTGAACGCCTGACAGTGGGAACAGGCACCGGAGTCATGGTCTGGGTACAGGCAATAAAGGCAGGCGGAGTGACCGTCCTTAGAGGGGATCCGTCTCCCAAAAGAGCACTTGTTAAGGTGCCCCATAGATGAAGAGGACATGCGTCGATTTTTCAAGAAAACTACTGAAAAAAAAACGGGTTCTTAGAGCGAACAGAACTAGCCAGAGAGCTGAGAGCTAACTAATGTGCCACGGTGGGAAGGAACTGGAGCACGTGAGGACCGCCTCCTGCCTTTGTACCGGTTGATGTCAGGGGAGGGGCGACGTTGGGTGGGTGGTCCCACGTCGGTACTGCTGGAGAAAAGAAATTGCAGCGATCTGCCACCAGGTGGCATTAGTCCTACATGTGCTACCAGCTGCAAGAGCTTCCTCTCGCAGTAAGATTTACTGCGAGTACGTCATTTTCATATCTGCGAAGAATCAATCTTCACCATTCATCACTAGTGGGTCAGAGTACCAATCCACCACCAAGGGTGGTGCTGGAAACCCTGAGGGAAATGGCTATTTCCTCAGCCTCATGGGGGGAAGACACAAGGAGGCGGGGGCCTCTCATGGGTGTGGCGAGGCCTGAGACTGATCAGGAGCAGGTGGAGGCTCCCGTGGACCGGGACAGGAAGACGCCCCGCAAGGTCATGCCTGACCCTGTGGGAAAAGAAATGCCCCTCCGGTAACGTGAGGCAATCACCATATGCCGGGCCAAGGGTGACAACCTGGAAAGGCGGAAGCCATGCCATCCGCCTAATGCAGACCGTAGTTCCCACCAGTCTGGAGGCCACCTCACTGGCATCGTAGGATGCCATCACTCCAGACAATGTGCAGAAAGGTGAATGGCTTGCCTGGTTGCCTCATAGTCTGGCATGGATGCTAGGAGCTGTCTCAGCATTGCCCACAGGTGCATACCATAGGTTGCCTGGTGTGTAGCAATGCACAGCATGGTGTGCGCTATTGAGAAGACTCTACGATCCCAGCGGTCAAACTCAGCAGAGTCTGTCTCAAGGGGATGGTCGCACAGTGGGCTACAATGCCCAGAGCAGGTGTCCAGGAGCTGGACCCCACAAGTAGGGTGAGGCATGGCACCTGGAGACCCCAGGGGTGCGCAATACCTGTGCTGGCAGTACAGGGCTGGAGAGGGGGCAGAGGGGATGGAGCCAGACATTCCATGAAGCCTCTGTAAATGGCTGGACCCACAGAGGTATGACAGTAGTGTCAGAACTGTATTCCCCAAGGAAGGACAGCATCAATCGGGCAGGACTGCATCCGGAAAAATGGGAGATTTACAGCTCTTCTATCATCCTCGAAAGGAAGCGCTGATAATTGGTGTTATCAGCATCGGAGGTGAAGTGGATGGAAGAATCTTCTTCCTCAGCAGAGGAAGATATGGATGAAGAGGAACAGGACACAGGGGCAGCAGTGCCTGGGGTTCAGGACGGACAATGGCCTTGTCCACTGCCCTCAGGTAGATAGGAAATGCACTTACCGTGATCCTGAATTGCTCCCAGGTCATGGGGCCTGAAGCACCAGAAATACCGGGGAGAAGGGGCAGAGCAGGCAAAGGTGGGTCGTGGCAGACCAGACCAGGTCCTCTGCCAGGGCTGCGAGAGCATACAGGGGACCTCTCCTGAAGGAGGGGGGCTGTGCAACATGCTCACCATGGAACGCCCAACCATGGAGGGGTGATCGAGGCGGTGCCTTTTGTTGGGGGGGGGGGACCCAGAAGTAGGGAGGTCAGAGCCATACAGGTCCCACAGGGCAGCCCCTTTCTCCACCTACTGCAGGCCCAAACAGTTCCAGGGGGGAGCAGAAGACCTGAGTTGACGCTATGACTCCTGCCAGAGACCCCAGCCACTCTGGACATGGAGCACGGCGCTGACTGAGACCTCCCAACCCCACCTGTCTCACCATAAAAGGTTCTGCCCCTTGGAGAAGTCCTACAGTAGAAATGGAGCCAGAGATAGGAAGTGAGGGGGACCCATCGCTGTGACCGGCACCAGCCTCCCCCTTGGCACTACAAATGGCACTGGAGCCGGGGTTGGCGCTGGAACCTGACTCAGTATTGGAAGCGACACCAGACCCTCACCAGACACTGGATCCTGCGCCGCCTTCCCCATTGGTGCCAGAATCGACACCAGAAGCATCCCCGCAGGTGGGGCCATGTGAAGCAAGGGAGGCAGTGCCACGGCTGGCATCAGAACGAGGACTCCCAGGTCATGCCAATGCCGAAAGCCTAGAACTGGGCCTAGAAGAGTCCACAGGCTCACCGGAGCCGGGGAGCCAGTCGGAATCATGCCAATCCTCAGTCTTTGGGTCAGAGGGCGAAATCAGGGAGCTCTCTATCTGGGCTACCCCAAAGACCATTCCTCTCCCGGCGCCACGAACGACATCAGGAGGGGAACCCAGCCGTGCGAACAGCACTGCTCTGCTCACTGGCCAATAGTGGCAGGAATCAACGCAGCACTAGACCGTGCTGCCAAGGGATCCGCTGGTGCAGGCCCAGCATATAGCTGCGACACTGCCACCAGGGGTGTCCGGGCCCCCAAGGGGGCACTGAATTGGGAGGGGTGCACAACTGCTGTCCCACAGACCTGTTTCCCAGACCTGTCTTGGTGAGATGTGAACTAGCAGATGCCTGGTCTTCCTTGGTACATATAGTACCAGGGAGGGGCTCAGGGAAAGAAGCCAGGGACCTGATCCTGGAGTCCTGGTTGCGACGCCGGCCTCTGAAGTTTGGGGGTCCCACCCCAACCTCATTGGCCGAAGCTCGAGTGTGTGGAGGTCCATACTGAAGCAGACGTTGCAACAATCCATGTCATGGCACAACCCAGGCAGGTGAAATAGCAGTCATGGCGGTCGCAAATAGAGATATTCTTCCTGCAGGGGAACCGAAGCATAGGGGAAGATCCGTTCCTTCTCCTTTACTGGACTTTTTCTTCATAGGCCCCAGACTGGACATGACCAAACTAGCTACAGACAATAACAAAAACAAGCCAAAAAAGCACTTGGCGCCATACTATAGAAAGAGAAAGGAGAGAGAAACGGTGACGTGGCATCGAAAAAGTAATGGTACAACATTGAAAGAAACTGTACAGTGTAGAGTAAATGTGGTGACAGAACTGTGACGTAGTTTGCAGAACGCTCCCACGGAAATGCAGCCTCTACGGTGGGAAAAACAGAAGAGAGGACAGGGGAGACAACGTTGGTTACTAGCCAGTCCACAAGCGCCACATCATACATCTGCTCGTGGGCAGCGCCGTCCAGATGTCAGCTCCCCAAATCCCAAAATCTTAAAGCCAGATGCTCCCGCAGAGTCCTAGCACCTCCGGTACACACCCACCAGTGATGAATGGTGAACACTGATTCTTGGAAGATCGAGAAATACCAGAATCCTCACAGCTGACATCACAGTAGGGCTGCAGCAGTGGGAGAAGTTAGGGCTTTTAAAGCTCAGATCAGATGTTTGCCGGTCCCATTGTTCTCCCAGGGCTACGTATAGTTCTCTGCAACTGTACTTGGCCCTGAGAGGACAATGGAACCAGCAAATAAAAGATCAGAGCTTATAAAAACTCTAGCATGCACTGCAGGCTACTGAGTTTTCCACTGCTGTGACCAGCAAGAGAGAAGTCACCTCAGATTACTTAATTCTAGTGTTCAAATCACTTAGTGGCATTAAAATTAATACTGAACACTATATTAAAAAAATTAAGGACGGATTATCATCAATGTGGAGTCACTGCTTTCAGCTGGAAGGAGAGCATTTCAATGCAGAAAAAAAATCAACTTCTGTACACAGTGAATTATTAAAATCTAGAACTGCCTGCATAATTATATATTCACCAGTGGAAGCATTAGTCAATTCAAAACCAATCTAGATGCATATATGAGTAAAGTAGGAGTCTAAGGTTATGGGTGCTGACTAGCCATGGTCAGACTCGAAAAACCTTTGGTTTCCTTCTGACTGTATTAACCCATGAACCTATGAAACACTGACACTGATATAGCAATATTATGTTCCATTATCGATGTATCAGATTCATGGGCAGAAGATACAAGTGGTTGTCCTATTCAGAAAACACAGGAACAAAGACACCCATTTTTAGTTAATGTCTACACAGTGGTGTGACTGTCAGTTTTGTGTTATAATGTAAGTGGCGTGGGAGCTACAGGGATGTTAAGCCTCGAATAAAAGGGTAGGGGGCGAAAAGTCCTATTCAAATGCAATCCAACCCCTTTGAACCAGTAAGCCAGCAACCACTGCAGATTACGACAGGTGATTAGGTCTACATGGTTGCTTCTGCTCTGCCTTTCTCAACAGGTAATACTAATTTATTTTATTTCCATTTTATCCATAAAGCTTTTTGCCTTGTGAAGACCATGTTGGTGGGCTATCATCCCTGTCCCCACCTCTCCCAATCAGCGTTCACCAGTCTCATCACGGGTAGTCCCCCACGGATTTCTCCCCCACATCAGGGCCAGGGGGGTGGCGGTCCTCCCCACTGATACAAGAATCCAGACTTTGGTGGTTGGGCAATGACACAGGCCAAGGGAAGGCAGTCAGGGCTACATTAGCCTGCACAGTCCCCTTCCTCATTTTTCTGGTGCCCTGCCCTTGCCGTGGTCAGGCAGCAGTGCATGCCATGTGGAGGCACACATGCACCATGCCAAACCTGTGGCCCCTTCTTTTACATGCTGCTCCAGCCTGCACTACCACCAGGCATCAATGGCGGGGCTGACAAAGCCTCCCTTCCCAGGAGAGGAGAGCAGTCCATCGAGCATTTGATCCTCACACCCCAGCAACGAGAATCCACTCCTAAACCTGGGCAGACAAGAGTGGTGGGAAGATTTTTATAGCACCTTTCGGCATACTACCTTACAAAGAAAAAAAAAAAAACAATTATTAATAAACAGTAAGTATTACATAACAATCATCAATACAGACCATACTGGAAGATACTTAAGAACAAAAGACAAATGTTTCAGTAATTAAAAGATCACAGTTCATAAAGAAAATCTGCAATTTACTCATAAGACATCAACAAGGGTGCCAGACATAGTTCTCATGGGGTACGTTCAAAATCTGTGAGGCTAGTACCTCAAATGCACACTCCCCATCCCCCAAATGGCCTACGTTAGTGGGACTGCTGAAGAGGAGATGGGAGCTCGATGAGACAGAGACTGAACTGACTCCCTTAATGGCTTTACAAACTAGCAAACATATTTTAAAATCAACCTGGTACTTCCTAGGCAGTCACTAATACTGAGAACTGACCTTTATTAGCAAAGGGAACCTATACAAACTAACAGGTTGGGGGAATAACCTGGTTCTGGTACAGAAAAACCTCTGAAAATAAGAAAAGAAAATCGTAAAAGGTTTTTGTATACTTTCATGCTATTGGTTTTCCCATGCAGTACCCACAGTACATAACATTTTCCCATAACCAGTTGGCGATGGTTTCTCTAGACCATGTCACTTCGGCCACAGAAAGCTACCAGAATTATTATAAGAGAAAGCAAGTGTCCCTACCATAACTAACCACAATACTATAAAAAGGCTGCTCGGTTCCCTCCGGGATAGCCAGGATGCTGACTATCAAAGCATTAACTGCACGGATGAAGTTGGGCATCACGGTCTACCGAATGAAAATAAATCTTATATGTAAGGTATCATGAAAAATTAATTTAAGTAAAAAAATATACATCCAGCAGCACCTTCCCCACATAACGCCAACGTTTCACGTATAAACTAATGCTTTTTCAAAGCGGGCTACCTGATATGGATACACCTCTTAAATGGTAGCTGTTAAAAGAGACAGTGTCTCGAAATAATAGTCTTTCATGCCAGGAGCCCCTAAACAATACTAACACCCACTTTAACATATTAAAACCATACCCATATACTGTAAATCACACTATAAAATATAAAAAAATTAGACAAAACATATATCGATATATATATATATATATATATATATACACACACATACAGTATATACACATACATACAGAAGCAGACGTCAATACCAAGTATATCTACAGTCTAACACGATATACACTACCTGTATATTAAACCACCCAGCAAGGGACATGGACATAATTTCACTTTTCAAGGTTTGTATAAAGTGCAATTAAATACACAGTGGGGGGATCTGGCCAATAAATTGCTACGCTGTGAAAGTGAATGGCAATACACATTAAGAGCCAGTGGAGTAAACGGACTAGATGAAATGTTCAGTCTGGTTCCATTTCTAAAAAAGTAAATAAATAAATTAAGTAATTGTTCTACTCGATGGGTGGTTTGATATACAGGCAGTGTATATTGTATTAGACTGTAGATATACTTAGTATGGACTTCTGCTTCTGTATGTATAAATAAATATCTGTTCATATATGTTTTGTATCATTTTTAATATTTTATAATGTGATTTAAGTATATGAGTATGGCTTTAATATGTTAAAGTGGGTGTTAGTATTGTTTAGGGGCTCCCGGCATGAAACACTATTATTTCGAGACACTGTCTCTTTTAACAGCTACCATTTAAGAGGTGTATCCATATTAGGTAGCCACGCCTTGGAAATGAGTTATTATACCTGAAACATTGGCACTGTGTGGTGAGGGCACTGCTGGATGTATATTTTTTTACTTAATAAATGGAGTTTTTTTTTGTTGTTGGTACTTTTTTCCCTGGCCACCAGTCTGCTTACCTCACGCTTCCAGGCATCCTCCTGAGGTATCCGGCCGCCGTCCCAAGGACCCCCCGGCTCCATGTTCGGGTCTGCGGCATACCCCCATGGTGGGGAGATGGAGAGCTCCCCTCGCACTCCCACACCCAGACAGGATCCAGCAGAACCGCGCACCCTCAAAGCCGAGCAAGTCCCCCTTGGACACGACCATTAAGCCGCCGTGACGGGTGCCCATATTTTCCCTTTTTTTCTTCCCCTTATGGACGTTTGTGACATGCAATGGCCAGAGGACAGGGCGCATGTTACCACCACGCCCCCTTCCCGGCGTCGGTTGTCACGTCCCCCCGTCTGCCTATGGCCTGCACCCCCAGCCACCGCTAGAGGCCCTAGGCCACGAGGCTTCCGCCCCCGGAGAAGGAGGCAGTCCTACAGATGCTCGATCCTTCTCCTCCCTGCCGACCCCGGCGGCCAGGCCGTTCCTGAACCGGGTCGCCAGCGTGGTGCGAGGTGTGGCATCCAGCGCCTCAACCCTCAGCGCCACCAGGCTAGTTCATAAATGGAGTTTTAATAATACCCAACATATAGATTTTATTTTCATTTGGTAGACCATGATGCCCAACTTCATCTGTGCGCTGTAGTATTTTACGTTGTGGCTCTGGTCGAGGTTTATGTTACCAGCCCCTCTCATGACTTATGAAGCATTAATTGCCATTTTAACATTTTTACCTGGTTGGTCCTGGACCCTAAGTTCTGTTTTGAAGAGACTTGTGTTGATTACTGCTCCGACTTTGTGTAAATAAAGAACACTTCATTAAATACCTCCCTCTCACCCTGACCCTTGGCTCCCAGCATAGCATCACTGCAGGTGTTGGGAAGGACCCACACAAGGACCAAAATCTCTGCAGAGTTTCAGTTCCCCACCATTGTGGCAGCTCAGAGAAGCCAAATCGGATTGTTTCTCAATACCCCTGGACACAGCTGGTCTAATCAAAATTCTGCACTGCTCGCAGTGGTGCAGACTTTATGTGTACACAGGCTTACTAAATGGAGTGAGTAACCACTGAATCTGATGACTACCTCATTTCACTTGTATTTGCAACCCCCAGAAGCCTACAGCTGCCTCACATACTAGACTATTTTGTGACTTTTGAGATCCCAAAGGCTTCCCTCAGTCTTTCCCTTGTTTGAATGATCAAGAGTAGCATCCTTACCACATCCGTTGAAAACGAAAATAAAAAAACACTGACAAGTTTGGGTCTTTACCAACCCAGTTTTCCAGGTCACTTCTGAATTGCAATTTGAAAAACCAGGAACACTGTCACAATGTGTTCATATATTTTGAGCATTCACTAATTATTTCAAACAGGACATTCTTCAGAGGCCTATGCGATGTTCAGCAGTGCTTTCCCCAACCCTTCTGCTAATAATTATTATCAGGACTAGATCTGGTTCTCTTTGAAGATGAGACACAAGGCTAAACATGGATTACAGGAAAATTCTTCCTTACTGACTTACAAAATGACTGATTTAAAATGTGTGCGTGTCTGTGCACGAGCACGCACTCTGTGTGGGATTTTCAGGTTTGGAACATGCCCCTTAGGCAAGCATGAGAACCTGGTTGGGGATGGAGGCTGCAGTAAGACATACTGCTTGTACACATCACTCCCCAATGGATGTATGAAAAACAGAGACTGGCAGCAGCTTCCAGGAGAAGCAGTCTTTGTTTCGTCCCCAGCCCATCAGTTTGTCTTATGACCACCCCAGATAAGGGTAGTGAATGGGCTGGAGAGAGCTCCTCCAAACCAGGAGCTTCAGATGAGTTGGTAGTTGAGGTCCTAAAGATGTTGAGGCTGAGATCTTTTGGGATCTAGCACAGTGGATTCCTCATGTAGAAGGCTGCTGAATGGTAATACAGAGGTGCTGCAGGGAAGGGTGGGGGGGCACAGGGAAAAATAAGGGGTCAAGATTAGGGACAGGAGAGTGTGTGTGTGTGTGTGTGTGTGTATGTGTATATATATATATATATATATATATAAAACAGGTGGGGGCAACTAGCTCTTTGTACTCTATAGTTCAATTCAATCATGTGGACTGTTCTCCTGTACACACTCCTTACAGAGCACCTTTCCTGCCTTTTTATAAATTTCCTCCCAGAAACACTATAGGTGCCTTACCTGACCCAGAGTCCACTGGAGCCAAAAGTATAGTTTTGGCTGTGACCAGAATTCAGGATGGAAAGGATTGTAATTTGGATCCATGGAACTGAGAGCCCTATCCCTTCCACTTTCCAATCTGAAGACACCTCCGCACTCTCACGTTTTGTGATGTAATACTACAGAGAGCACGGGGGCATGCTTGATAAACTTGTATAGGGGCTCACTTTCAATAATTTTTTTAAACATTTTGGAGTGCCGATTTCAACAAAATGAAGGCCATATTGTCTTGTGTCTTCAAATCAGAAAGTGGGCTCACGGCTCCATGGAGCCAAATTACAATCCCTTCTATCCCCAATTCTGGCCACAGCAAAACTGTACTTTTGGCGCTAGTGGATTTTGTGGCAGCTAAGGTTCCTGTAGAGTTTTTGCACTGAGTACCAGAATAGGCGCTCTTTAAAGTGATGGTACAGTAGGGTCAAGATGTACTGTATATGTCAAGATATACATTAACGCTACACAATTTGCCAAAAACTCACTTAAATGAAGTAATCCAAAACCTTTTTCAAGTTATTTACATTTTTAGCATGAAAATGAAGCAAAATTCCCATTTCGCAGGGGAAGTGTCATGCTTAATGAACCAGATTCCACCCCCCCCTCCAAATAATCAAAAGTTGATAAGTTTGGACTAGAAAGGTACAATAACTTAAAAAATGTGAATAATAGCATTATGATGACACTGTATTACTGTCCTGTTCTCATTTGCATGCTTGTGTTAGTACTGGAAACCACCAAGTGTGCAAATTCTGCTTAGGTACCTACCTCCAGTACATCCTTGACAACAGGATGGTTTACAACAATGAACTTTACAAGCAGGAATGCGTACATTAGTTAAGTATGATCTATAAAGCTCAAGATGGCTCACCTATGATGCCTCTGTCCCTGCTCTCGAGTGTGGAGGTGGGGCTAGTGACAGTCCCATAGCTGCAGTCCTTGGCTGTGACACTCGTGCTAACTTGAGGGAGGGTGGAGCAGGGACTGTTGGCAGGTGGTGAAGCGGTGCTGCTGGTCAGCGTGGAGCAGGGGCTGATCCTCTGTGTTACTGCCGAACTCTGTAATAGTGAAAGAAAAGGAAACTTTTATTGGAACAATCTTTTGCTGGACTGATTATCAGATAACACTATGCCATGATTAGCAGCACAGCACAAACACTGGAGGGGCTCTGAACAAGATTTTACATTTAACTGATCATTTCTGGTTAGTGCTCTTATCCAGTTTAAAAGGGTTATAAGTAGACAGGATTTCTAGGTGAGGTTTCCCTTACTTACTGTATAAATTCTACAGTTCTACCGACCAACTCACTTACACCAACAGAAACTGGAGTTCACAGCAGACCCGAAGCCCATGAGTGTGTCTACAGAGCAGGTACTATGATGTGATTCATTATATTTCCTCCCTGGATACACTGAATATGTGCAAAGGGATCATAGATTTGTGCTTGGTACAGAACAGTGTTTCAAAGTTCTAAAAAGCTGACTTTGCTGCAGTACATAATGTTAAGTGTTGTACATGAGAAAAGGCAGGCTCTGTAAAGCACTGCTACCTAGTGGTGAAAGCAGTGAACAACCACCAAAGCAGTGATGAGTAATTAAACAATCTAGAGACCTCTGGTGGTGGTCTGTGGGATTTATTTATTTAGTTGTTCGGATAAGACCTTTGAGTGCAATGTCTTTTACAAAAGTTCCATGTCAGAGTAAGCAAACTAGTTCAACGTACAATACAATAATGGTTACAGTTACATGAAGAAAAAAAAACAGTAGGAGCATAAGAATCACACAGTGAAGGAGCAATTACAATCTGAGTACAGTACAGTACAATGGCTTAGTTATAGCCTTGATGATTACTCAAAATAAATAACACAAGGCAAGTACAAACAGTGCCATAAAAAATGTGCAGTGAATAGCTGCAGTGAGAGGGAGGGAGGAGGATAGAGAGAGAGAGAGAGAGAGAAGAAGCAGCCTCAAAGGGTCTTGTCGAGTGAGGGGATGGATTACGTGGTGGGGTTAGAGTGTGCTGAGGCTGAGCAGGGCAGTTCTGTTGTGTGGAAACAGGAGACTGAGCACTGTATGCGCGTCCAGGCATGGACAGGGAAGGTTAACCAGGAGTGCAGTCCCATTCTTGGTGTTGGGGGAGGTGGGGGATGTTCAACGTTGCCTGTTGGATGCTAACATTAGGGCATGCCAGCGGGCGGAGGAGGGGCTTTAGGGAAAGTTACATTTTGAAGTTGTTTTTAGGTGCTGTTTCAGACCAGTTTTGAATTGAGTAAGGTTGTTGGAAACCATGAGATGCCCTGGTAGTGGGATAGCACGTATGAAACACTAACCTCCAAGCTACAGGCAACTTGTTTGTTTTTGATAGCAGGTTAGATACATTAGGCATACATACGACTACTTTTAGGCACAGCCTAGGAAAAATTACACACTAACAGCAGGAAAATATACAGCAAACAGTGTACATAAATTGAAAGCAACAACATCAGGGGGTTACAATTAATAGACATCACAAATAAGCAGTAGTACAAACAAAAAATACAGTAGTCAGGTGCAATCGAAAAATGTGCATGCTAATAAAGGAAAAACAGTACAGGAAAAAAATCTCAGTGATATCAAATTTGCGGGTGCAGGTACAAAAAATAGAGTGCAATAACATTTAGTATGAAAGATAACACATATCAGAGAAACTGAACACAAAGTGCAACAGTGTTATTTTGCTATTTTTCTATAATTATCTATTTTATTAATTGCTTATTGTATTTGCGACAGAATAGCTGTATGCATCTTTAAGATTAGCTATGTATAAAAGACAGCTTCTTTTGATGAAGTTATGCCTTAACAAAGCGCAAGTTTGGTGCTAAACATTGGCGGGACATGAGTTGCTACTGCTATGGTATAAATTTTTTGCAATAAATGTATTTTTATCTGCACTAAGTATTTTAGGTTTTCTGGCATTCTTTGTTTGTTAGTCCACCTCTTTTGCTCTGGTCTACCTTGGTTATTTTGCTGTGGCTCCAAACTTTAGTATCCAGTGCTACCTTTTGAGATTTCTTGGTTACAATTAATAGACACCATGAATAAGCAGTAGTACAAACAAAAAAATACAGTAGTCAAGTACAGTATGGGCTTGCTAAAAAAGGAAAAACACGGTATAGAAGAGGGGAAAAAAATCAGTGACAGCAAATTTACGGGTGCAGGTACAATACAGCGTGCAGTAACATTTAGTATGAAAGATAACACACATCAGAGAAATTACTATTTAATGTGTTCTTTTGCTAATTCCATAATTTGCTGTATGGTAACTTAATGATTGTCAATTTATTCTTAGCATTTTGTGCTGGTTTTTGACAGACTTACTTCCAGTATATGTATTTTACATTCTGTATTTTTTGTATCTATTATCTTATCCTCTCCTCTCTTTCCCTTCCCCCACCATGCATCTGGAAACAAACTGATACCAGCTCAGTATTCTTTCCTGGTAAAACCTCTGAAATCCAACAATCAAATAATAACTTGTCGCCAGCCTGATGGCGCAGCGGAAGCACTACTGCTTGCGACACCAGCAAGCGGGATTGGAAGCGATCTCGGACTACTGTAGGGCTGGCTAGGCGGAGGCTGGGGGGAGGACAATCAAGCACCCAAGGGGTTGCTCTCCTCTTCCAGGGAAGGAGAGCTGCAGGTCCTGCTGCTCTACAGCCACCTGGGTGACCACAGGTGGAGGTGCAGCAGGTCCGCAGAAACACGGGAGGGAAGGACATCGGCTGGGATCCGGAGTGGTGGCATGTCTCAACGTGCACTGCCTCCTTGGATTCCCTTGAGTGCCAGTACCCTTGGGGAGGACTGAAAGCAGGAAAACCCCGCACCAGTTGCCGGTAGATGGGACCCCACTACCCTAGACTCCTTACCCAGGCTCCTTCAGGGAGCTAAAAATGGACCACCCAATGCACACTTAGGGACTTGGGGGGATGATCCGGGGTCCCCTCTATTCCCTCCCGAGGGGCAATCTGAGGCAGGATGGGGATGGGTCCGTCAGCTGGTGAAGGAGTTACCTGGGGCAGAGCTAGAGGGACTAACAGCCCAGGGCTCCCCGAAGAGTGGTGACTGGTGAGGAGAGAAGGGGAACAAAAACAGCAAATTAAAAAAAAAAATCAATAATAACTTGAGCTGAGAGTGCAACAGTGCTAGGGCAATCAGACCTGACGTTAACTGCAGGAGCAAGGGTTGGGAAGACACAGTGAGTCCTCTAAAGCCTTATAAAACATTGGGTGGCAGGGAGAGAGAGAGGCATAATTCTGGGGGAAGGGAGTTCCAGTAGATAGGGGCATAGACTGCTAAAGCCAAGTTCCCCAGGCCAGAGGAGCACCAATGCTCAATTAGGGGCTGGAAGTCCACAGATATCAGTGAGTATGTAAGGGACAAGTGCTGCAGATAGCTTGCCAGGGAAGATGGTGAGCCTGTTCGAAGATGCTGGTCCACAAAATGGCCCACAGCACAAGACTGTTGGCCAGCAGGAGGCCAGTCCAGCCTAGTGTAGAGGAGGTAGTGATGTATGAGCTTCAAAGAGAGAACAGTGTAAAGCGACACACATTACTGTATGCCGTATCCCATCCAGAGAAGACAGTTTTGTCTGCAGCCAGAAATGCCAAAAGGGCATACGTGAGACGTGGCAGGAGTACACCGCGACCTATAGACTGTCAGGCAGTTGGGGATAGGCAGTGTTTGATCCGGAAGGCCATGCCAAGTTTAGCATTTACAGATTTGCAAACTGAGGAGACATAGTGGAAGAAATCAAGCGAGGGGCCTAACCATATTCTCAAGTATTTGAAACTTCTGAAACCCTCGTGTGGGGATCCATCTTTACAGGTGATGGAGAGTTTTGAGGGGATAGCATGGAGTTTCGGCTTGGAACCAAAGAAAAAATTACTCACCTTAGTAATGTTGTTTCTTCTAATGGAGTCTTGCTGTATTCCGACTATTGCAGTTAGGTCCTACCTTTCAACTGCCCCGGAGAACAAAGAGTTAACTTTCCATGGCCAGCATGGAACGTTCAGCGCAAACTCAGCTGAAGCCCCTGTCTGCTGCTGTTTAAACTCCAACCGTCAGATCTTTTCGAGCAATACTCACTACTCTCACTAGCCAACTGGCAACTAAATTTATTAAAAGGGGTTTTTTGGTTTCAAAGCAAAGACTCAAGTCAGGAAACCCAAAAAACAAAACACAACACACACCCAAAGTAAAGAAGGGTGAAAAAGGGGCACCCCTAGGGTGCCAACACTGCTCCTGCCACCCACATCCCAAAACCAGGTTCTGAGAGGAGGCGGGGGTCAGGATCACAGCAAGACTCCATTAGAAGAAACAACATTACTAAGGTGAGTATTTTTTCTTCAAACAACATGAAGTTTTGCTGTATTCTGACTATTGCAGAACTACAAGCAGTACCTCCATGGAGGAGGGACAGAACCTACTTTGGGAATAGGCTCTGAAGTACTGCTGTGCCAAACCGAGCATCACTCCTAGCCTGGATATCCAGAGTAATGCTTGGTGAATGTATGGACTGTTTTCCAGGTGGCTGCTTGACAAATTTCTAAGATAGGAATATCCCTGGCAGCAGCCAGGGAAGCAGCTGTACCTCTAGTAGAGTGAGCCCTCAGGCCTGAGGGTGGGGTTCTACCCAGTTTTTCATAGCAGAATTGTATACAAGAGACAATCCACCTGGCAATAGATCTCTTAGTAGCAGGTTTGCCCTTGCCAACCTCTCCATATGTGAGGAACAACTGGAGAGACTCAAACCTGTGACCCTTGGTGCGCTCTATGTAGTAGCTAAAGGTCCTTTTAACATCCAAGCTGTGCAGCCTCCTCTCTCCAGAGGAGGAATGGTCAGTGAAAAACAGGGAGAGACATAGACTGATTAAGGTGGAAATCTGAAACCACCTTAGAAAAAACTTCCTGTTAGTTCTAGGACCACTTTATCTCTATGGAAAGACATGAAATCAGGCCCACTGACAGGGCTTGCAATCCACTGATACACCTGGCAGAGGTAATGGCTACCAAAAACAGTTTTCCAAGTCAAGTACTTAAGCTCTGCAGAGGACAAAGGCTCAAAGGGTGGTTGCATAAGCTGAGCAATGCAAACATTAAGGTCCCAAGCAGGAGCAGGGTCCCTAAAGGGGGGACTGGTGTGCAGCAATCTCTTGAAGAACTTACAAAACACAGGATGGGCTGACAGAGGAGAGGGCTTGCCTACTGACAAGAAGGCAGAAACAGTTGCCAGGTGCACTTTAAGTGTAGCTGGCCTAAGTCCTAAGCCATTAAGATGGACCATATAGTCCAGAACTGTAGGCAACCCAGCAGATTCTGGAGAAATATGCTTATTAGAGCACCAAATAGTGAACCTTTTCCATTTGGAGTTGTAAGTCTTTCTGGTGGAAGGCCTTCGAGAAGCCTTAAGGATATCCAGAACCCCTTGAGAAAGGTGCAGATCAGCAAACTCTAACTCTCCAAGAGCCATGCCTTGAGATTGAGAGATTTGAGGTTCGGATACCAAATCCTCCCCTGAGAGGATGTCAACAGGTTGTAATTCCTGGGAAGAGACAGGGGAAGGTGGACTGCTAAGGACAGCAACAGTGGGTACCAGGGCTGTCTGGCCCAGTCTGGAGCAATCAGAATCACTTTGCATGGTTGAGACCTGATCTTGAATAACACTTTGAACAGGCGAGGGAAGGGGGGAAAGCATACAGAAATTTCCCTTCCCAATTCAGAATCAGAGCATCCAGGGGGACTGAGCCCAAGACTGGAGGTCTGCAACAAAAAAGAGGAAGTTGGTGATTGTCTGGGGCTGCAAAAAGATCTATCTGTGGAGTGCCCCATCTCGAGAAAATCACCTTCAAACTAGGGGATCTAGGGTCCATTCGTGATGGCCCTGGGATATCCTGCTGAGAGCATCTTCTAGGACATTGTCCTTCCCTGGGAGGTGAACTGCTATCAGAGAGGTTTGCAGGGAATAGGCCAGGGACCACAACTTCATTGCCTCTGTGCACAAGGCCACAGACTGAGTGCCTCCTTGCTTGTTGATGTACCACATGGTGGTGGTGTTGTCTGTCCTGATCTGGACCACCTTGTTCTGTACAGATTTGGAAAAGGCTTGCAGTGCCAGAAACACTGCTCTGAGTTCCAAGAGATTGATGTGAAGCAGAGATTCTTGAGGTGACCACAGTCCCTGGGTGGTAAGATCCCCCAGGTGGGCTCCCCAGCCCAGCAGGGAAGCATCTGTGGTGAGTATCACTGAATGAGACTAAGTGACAAAAGGAATTCCTTGTCTCAAATTGTGCTGATCCTGCCACCATTGCAAAGCCTGGATCAGGGTTCGGGTCACTGGGACTAGTTTGGTAAGGGAATCCTTTCTTTGGGACCAGAAGGCTCTTAAATGGAACTGAATGTCCCTCATCTAGAATCTTGCTCCTGGACCACTGCTGTGGAAGCTGCCATGTGGCCCAGAAGCTGAAGGAAATGCCTTGCTGGTCGAGACACCTGTAGGGTGAATGAAGAGGCCAGTTCCATAAGGGTCCTTGCCCTGTCCAGGGGAAGGAAGGCTCTTGCCCTTACTATATCCAGTTCCACCCCTATGAAGGTGAGGAGCTGTACTGGCTCGAGAACTGACTTTGGAAGGTTGAGGAGGAATCCTAAGGAAGTGAGCACTTGCTGAGCTACTTGCAGATGTGACTTGACTTGGTCTGGAGACTGATCCACTATGACCCAGTCGTCCAGATATGGAAAGATGGAAATCTTTTTCTCCTTAGGAAAGCAACCACTACTGCCAGGCACTTTGTAAACACCCTTGGGGCTGATGTTAGGCCAAAGGGCATTGCTCTGAATTGATAGTGGCCTGAGGGCAACTCGAACCTTAGGTACTTTCTGTGGGAGCGCCTGATGGGAATGTGAAAGTAGGCATCTTTGAGGTCCAGAAAGGCTAGCCAGTCCCCTGGCCTTAGAGAGGGCAGAATTATTCCCAGAGTCACCATTTTGAACTTTGGTTTTAAAAGGTGCTTGTTCAGATATCTTAGATCCAGGATGGGCCGCCATTCTCCTGTTTTTTGGGGGGTTAGGAAGTACCTGGAGTACAATCCTTTGCACTTGTGTAGGGTAGGAACCCTTTCTATGGCTCTGAGAGCCAGGAGGGAAGAAATCTCTGCCTCTACGGCAAAGGTCTCTGATGGATTTGCAGGTGGAAAGGATCTGGTTCTCATCTTGGGAAATTTTTTGAAGCGGAGAACCAGTCCCAGGCTTACTACTTCCAGGACCCACTTGTCTGATGTCAGAGACTTCCAGTCCTGGACAAAGTAAGCCAGCCTGCCCCCTACAGGTATTGGAGAATCAGCCCGGGCAGACCCATCAAGGCGTCTGCTTGGCAAGGGCTTTAGGCTGAGGGGTGGAAGCAGGCCTGCTCATTCCCTGTCTGCCTCTCCCTCTAAAGAACCCCCTCTGAGCATAAGCAGAAGAGGAGGCCTGGGCTTGGTAAAAAGGCCTTTGAAAGGACCTGCCCCAGCCCCTGGAGTGCTGTCTTTGAGGAGTGGCTTGCCTTTCTTTGGCCTGAGCACTCCTGTAGGTGGTCCTGTATTAGTCCATCGTTTTCATGTACTTCTCTGTCTGCTCCCCAAACAAAGAATTACCAATGACAGGGAAATCCAAGGCCTTAGCCTGGGTATCCTGTGATAGGCTAGTACATCTGAGCCAAGCCATCCTCCGAAGGGCCACAGATGTAGCCATGACTCTAGATGAAACATCATTGGAGTCCACAGCAGCATGAAATTGCACCTTGGATGCTTCAATCCCATCCGCAGCCACCTGCTCCAGCTCCTTGGCAAGCTGGTCAGGGGCCTGTTTAGCCAGAGCCAGCACAGTGTCCCACCTGGACTTCTGGTATCTAGCTGTGTAGGCCATATAGTTAGCCTGCCTGAGTCCCACAGATGCTGCCATGTACTGCTTCTTTGCCATGGCATCAATCCTCCTGGAATCCTTATCTGGGAGGTGTGATGCCAAGGGAATATTTGCCTTATCACAGGCAGCAGCCTGCACTACCCCCAACATGGCTGCATTGCTGAGAAAGGAACTCCGTGTCCGAGCCTGAAAGGGTATACCTCTTGTCCATTCATCTGTCCACAGGAGGTATGGAGTTAGGAGTCTTTAGAATTTTAAATGTCTGTTTCCCAAAAGATTTATGGAGGGGAATAGACAGCCTCCTGGACTCTGGGATGTCCATCATTTCAACAAAATCAGGCTCCTCCTGATCCTCTACTGCTTCTTCCATTGGAAGCTGGAGGGTTTCAGCCACTTTCTTGTAAAACATAAAGTGGGAAGGGGACTCAGAAAGCCTAGGAGGAGAAACACCTGAAGGTCTGTCTGAGGAGATGTCCGGGTCAATAGGCACATCCAGACTTTCATAATCACCATCATCATACTCTCCCTCCTCCGGTTCATAAAATTCTTCTAAAGTATAATCCGGAACCGAGCCCCTGCCAGATGGTGCCGGTTCGGCCGGAACCGAAGTTAGCGATTGCACTATCCTTATCGCTTTGGCTATTTCATCAGTGGTCGGAGAAAGAACTTGTGGATCCAAACCGGATGATTTTTCTCTTCTCTTTCTTTTAACCGGAACCGACTCCTCAGAATCGGCTCTCCTTTTGCCCGAAGAAGTTTCACCCTGGTCAGAGGGCACTCCTTCTGGTTCAGTTGGAACCGAACCGGGCTGGCCATCCGGGTCAGCGGACTTCTCATCCTCCCTTTCCCTCAGTCTACCTACTCTCTTCTCCAGGTTAGCTTTGGGAGAACTCTTACAAATTTGGCAGTCTGAATCGAGGTGGTCAAACCCCCAGACAATAAACACAGGTGGTGTGGGGATCAGCCTTAGCAAAGGCTTCCCCACACACACTGCAGTGTTGAAACCCAGTGGGCCCGGTTTTTTTCTTGGGTTTCTCAGACATGGCCAGTCCTATCCAAAACTTGCCCTTTTTTCGGCAATCCGCCAGGCAAGACTCCGCTATCGGTTCCTGACCATGTTACAGCTCTTGGAAAAAAACGTAATTAAATCTGTTTTTTTAGAACCGATACAGACCGGTTACCACACTCTAAACAAATTCAAAACTTTTTAAGACTAAACTGATCGGTTCAAACTGAACAGATCCGAAATTTACAAGTTCCACACAGAAACTAAATGTAAAACCTATCTAGTACTCACGGTACCACAGACAGAGACTTAAACTGACAGATTCGGTAGCAGAAATTCGGTAGAAACCGAGCGAAAAACGACACTTTAACCAACTTTTTTGAACCGAGCAAAGGAGAAATCTTCGGAGCAACTGTTCAGTGAGGCGGAGTAAAGAATCTGACGGTTGGAGTTTAAACAACAGCAGACAGGGGCTTCAACCACGCTCGCGCTGAACGTTCCATGCTGGCCATGGAAAGTTAACTCTTTGTTCTCCAGGGCAGTTGAAAGGCAGGACCTAACTGCAATAGTCAGAATACAGCAAGACTTCATGTTGTTTGAAGAGCAGGGACTTAGTCATTTTGCTCTTTAGGATGAGCTTGTTTGTGGATAACCAAGACTGAGTGATTGTGACAGCATCATAGAGGGAGATTTGGATGATAGAAACAGTCTGGTCACTGTAGTAGAGGACAAGATCATCAACATACAACAGTGAGCAGCAGGCAGAGGCAACATCTGGGAGATCATTGATTTAAACAGAGAAAAAGAGTGGGACTAGGATTGAGCACTGGGGACCCCAATGATAATGTCAGCAAGGCTGGAAGTAGCAGAGTGGAGGCAAACTTACTGTTTCCAACCAGTTAGGTAGTTGGAGAACCAAGAGACTGCAGGTAGGGAGGTTAGTTTGGTTGTGAGGAGTGAGTGACTGACCAGGTCAAATACCTTAGTGAGATCAATAAACACCGCGCCAGTTAGAAGTCCAAAGTCCATAGATAAGATGGTGTCGTTTGTCAATTTGTTCAGGGCTGTATAAGTGCTATGGTTTTTCCTGAAACCATGTTGGGCGGGAGACAGGAGATCATTCTTGGATATATGACTATTTAACTGTGATGCTACAACCCTTTCCAGGACTTTGGAGAGTACTGAAAGTAAGGCAATAGAACAATAGTTGTCCATGAGTCTGGGATAACCTGCAGGGGTGATTTATGGTGACTTTAGCAAAGCATTTGACACAGTCCCGCACAAAAGATTAATAAACAAATTAGTCAGCCTGGGAGTGGGTCCTAGGGTGGTAGCCTGGGTAAAACACTGGTTGGACAACAGGACACAGCGGTTAATAGTAAATGGAGTCCACAGTGAAGAAAGGAGGGTTACTAGTGGGGTACCGCAGGGTTCAGTACTGGGACCGGTCCTTTTTAATGTCTTTATAAGTGACATTGTGGAGGGACTGGAAGGAAAGTATGTCTCTCTGCAGATGACAAAAAGCTCTGCAACAGGGTTGATACACAAGGTGGGGTGGAAAGGATGAAAAGGGACTTGGCAAGGTTGGCGGAATGGTCAAATGTATGGCAGCTTAGATTCAATGCAAAGAAGTGCAAAGTAATACACCTGGGAAACAAAAACCCAGGGGAAGAGTACATGATGGGGGGTGAGATACTGACAACAACAAAAATGGAAAGGGACCTGGGGGTAGTCATATCAGATGACCTAACGGTGGGACAGCAATGTGAGAAGGCAGTAAGGAGGGCTGGGGGGATACTGGGATGCATAGGGAGAGGCATCACCGGTAGAAAACAGGAAGTTGTTGGCCCTCTGTACAGACAGTTGGTAAGACCACATCTGGAGTACTGTGTACAGTTCTGGAGACCCCATCTCCTCAAAGATATAGACAGGGTGGAGGCTGTCCAGAGGAGGGCAACCAAAATGATGCAGGGTCTGCATCAGAAGACATATGAAGAAAGACTAAAGGAACTAAAGATGTATAGCCTCGAGGAAAGGAGGGAGAGGGGACATGATAGAAACTTTCAAATACCTTAAGGGAATCAACAAAGTCCAAGAGGGTAGCATCTTTCAGAAAAAGAGATGTGCAAAAACAAAGGGGCACAATTTGAAGATAGAGGGGATGGCTCAGAGGTAATGTGAGGAAGTATTTCTTCACAGAGAGGGTTGTGGATACGTGGAACAGCCTTCCTGAGGGGGTCGTAGAGTCAAAAACAGTGGGGGAATTCAAGAATGCATGAGACAGATATAAGGCAATTCTAGTGGGGGGTAGGAGGAAGTAGGCTGTTGGTTAACTAGGATCTGCAGCTTATCCATTAGGTAGAGAAATGGGCAGACTAGGTGGGCCAAGTGGTCCTTATCTGTCGTCAAATTCAATGTTTCTATGTTTCTATTTTCCAGACATCAGGGACAACTCCAGTGGAGACGGAGAGATACAGTATTTTTGAGATAAGGAGCACAGAGGAGGGAGCTGCAAGCCTCAGCAGCTTTGATTCAAGGCCATCAGACCCCAAGTTATTGTTGGGTATAATAGCAAGGAGTAGTTTCCTCACCTCTGCCACCTTAACAGATCAAAGTTAGAAAGGGGGGGCACGGTACAGTACAGGGTGGACAGCATGTAACAGATGCCAAGGTCCGAGGACTGGAATCAGCAACTTCAATGAAAGCAGAAAGGTCTGACAACTTGGGAGTTCAAGGCATTTGCGATTGTGCCAGGGTTATGATAATTTATACTACTGATGAGTATGCCATGTTAATTTTTGTGCCCAACAGGCTTTTTATGACATCCCAGAATTACGTGGGCTTCCTACAGAGGCAGCAAAATAGTTTTTGCAAAAGAAGCTCTTGGTAGACCTTACCCCTGATTTTCAAATGTTTCTCCATCTCCTATACTCAGTCCAGTCAAAGGCTAGGCCGGCTTTCCTGTATTTATCCCTAAGACTATCTCTGTTTTGTTTGGGTTAAAAGGTCACTGGTAAGCCAATTTGTGGCTAAGCCCTGTAGCCTATGCTTCATGAAAGAAGCATGTTTTTGCTGAACACTGGAGAAAATGTTTATGAATTTTGCTAGCACCTCATTTACACATATCGAGGAGTTTAGGAAGGCCCCGTCAATGGTGGCCAGGTCACACAGGAAGCCCTGGGAGGTTATTTTCGAGAAATCACAGAAATGAAGCAATTAGGGGTTGGACGGGGGGGGGATTGCCAGATCACAAAAATGGTGGAGTCATCTGAGGTGGCATCAGGTAAGGTGCCAGCCATTAATATTTCACCACTCCTGTTTGTAAGGAACCAGTCCACCACAAAGTGTTGGTATTTTGTGGGGAGATCTGTTAGGGATAGTAATTATTTGGGCAAGATTCGATTTTTTGATACACAGTTTCAGAGACTTAGCTTGGACACCCAACCAGTCAAGGTTTAGGTCACCAAAAAGTAGGATTTTCTTATAGCCAGTACAACGGGTAAGAAAGTCCCATCAGGGCAACCAGTCCAGATAAGTCACACCGAGGGGATTGTACGTGCACACTAGGTGGAGATTTTTAGCTTTACCAAGTGTGAGCACCACATGGAGGTACTCTGAGCGGGGTCAGACAGTGGAGCACAGTAGGAAGGCAGGAGATGTTTAGATGATTCTTTTGCTTAGGTGATTTTTATTTTTTTGAATTTATTGTACCTTACCACCTGATACTGACCAGTCCCCTTCTGCCCTGCCCAGCTAAAATCAACAGCCATCCCTGTGACTTGCTTTTCTTTCCTGTGTTCCCCCGTGGATGACCCCCCATGGGAACGGCTGCCAGGGGGACACCCCTTACTCCTGAGCAGAGCTGAAGAGTTTGTTGGGGAGAGACAGCCCAGTTTGCAGTGCAAGACCTTTGGCAGATTGGCAGGCAGCATCCTGCGTGGTCAGGGATTTTGGAGATACAGAAAGCAGTGTGACACAGGATCTTCTGAGGGTGCTGAGAAGAGGGTTGCCGACTCTCAAGCAAAGCGCAAAACAAAGAATATCAGCACTCCAGGTCACAGTGAAATCACAGGATGCAAAGTGCAGCCAAAAAATCATATCAGAAATGCAAGGAAGCAAACAAGTACCCCAGCACTTCAGCCATACTCTCTGGCCTTGGTCGGGGTGTGTGTCCATTACAGCAAACCTGTAACACCTTAAAGTGACAGACAATACTTATTTCAAAGTTACAAGATCAAATTCATACACTATTACAAAAGCATCTACAATACATTGTTCAAAAACATTAAAATTGGAAATTAAAAATAGAAAACATCTGTTTTTGCCACAAAATAAAAAGAAACTGTCAACAAGTTGTTTTGTTGACTTTGCATTTAGGAGGATGAGGAGGAGGCGGGGGAGACTATTTACTGCAGGCTCCCTAGTTTCTCTGGAAAGCCAAGAAAACTATGAATGTTTCAGAGCTAACAGGTAGTCAAGTGATAACAGTATAGCGGTGGGAGTTTACGAGATAATAATTAGACCAGGGGTAATAAATACTAAGGCCTTAGGCCAAGGTGTTTATGAACTTGCTGGTCTGGTTATTAAGTAAACCCACAGCCACTATATCTCTTATCACTATTTGACTGGGAAAAAAAGAAAAACAGTGGAAAAAGAGTTTTTTTTTGTTTTTTTTAATTACAACACCAAAATAGTTATGTCTCTCTAGTGCTACATCATGTCTGTCCGTGTGAAAAACAGAAATGTTACAAGGTTTCTCAAAAGTTAGGCTGCAGTATTGGTCTTAGACAATCAGAAAACAGGGATTAGCAGACAGTCCCCATTATTGAGCCTGCTGCCAGGTTATCACAGACTAAGAGAGGAGCAAGAGAGAGGGGGCATAACAGAGACCTACAAGTACCTCATGTGGGGGAGCAGGAGTACAGTTTCTTTCAAATGAGAAGGAGCACCAGGACCCGAAGGCATACAATGAAGCTGGGGAGGGGTGGGGTTAACAGGGATGTAAGAAAGTACTACTTCACTGAAAGAGTGGTGGACGACTGGATAGGACTGTCAGCGGAAGTGGCGGAGGCGAAAACAGTAGGGTGCTTTACGCATGCATGGGAGAGACATAGGAGAATATTATTAAATAGGCTGGGATAGGGAAGGGTTGCCGGAGACCAGTTAGGATCTGTGGAAACAGACCAGGCAGGGACCATCTGGGCAGACTGAGTGGTCCGAGCAGTCCTTTTCTGCTGACAAATTATGTATTTCTATGTTTCAGTAGACCTGTGTTCCGAAAGGCTGAGCGGGCTCTTTTTCAGTATAATAATCACTTGCAAGAACCAGGTGGCCCAGCTATGCTGAAATAACATAGACATAGACAATCACGGCAGAAAAAGATCCATGGTCCATCTAGTCTGCCTAAGTTCTCTAAACCCTGGAATCATTTTTGGAACCTAATGTTCCACCAAGGTACTAACCCTCCCAGACCTTCCCCATTTTCTTCCCTGGTCCTGTCGGCCTGGGTAACCACTATTCCCTTCATTCTATCCCAGGCCTGTTTGAACCCCCTTACTATGCTTGCCCCTGCCACCTCAACTGGCAGACTGTTCCAGGGCTCCACCACCCTTTCCATAAAGAAGTACTTCCTCACGTCTCTTCTGAACCTTCCACCTGCCCACGCGACACCTTGTGACTGTGAGTTGGTACTCAGGCTAAATAATGCCCCACAGTTCACTTTATTAATACCTTTGAGGAATATGAAGGTCTCAGTCATATTACTCCTCTCTCTTCTGGTTTCCAATGAGTACAAATTTAATGCCCTGAGGCACTCCTCACAGGATTTACTCTGCTGTCCCTGAATCATTTTGGTCGCTCTGCATTGCACTGTTTCTAACCTATCCTTGTCTTTTCTGAGCTAAGGGCTCCAGAACTGGGCACAGTACTCCAGGTGAAGCCTCACCAGGGCTCTGTAGAGGGGTAATTCTACCTCTTTCCTTCTACTATCAATCCCCCTCCCAGTGCATCCCAGCATCCTGTTCTCCTTACTATAGACCTTGTTGAACTGACTAGATTGTTTAAGGGAGCCACTGATGGTAACTCCTATATCCCGTTCCTCATTTGTAGTGCTAAGTCTCTCCCCTCACATCCAGTAACTGGTGCATTGCCTTGCACTTTTTTGTGCTACATTTTAATTGCCAGACCTTTGACCACCCCTCTAACTTAAACAAGCCCTTCTATGTATTCCTTATTCCTTCTTTACTATCCACCCTCCCACATAGTTTTGTGTAATCCACAAATAGACACAACTTGCCCTGGATTCCTTCACCAATGTCACTAATAAACATGTTGAAGAGGACCAGACCCAGGCCAGGAGCGATCCCTGTGGAACGCCGCTTGTTACCTCCTTTTCTTCCGATTTACCCCACCACCCTTTGTCGCCTTCCTGCTAGCCAATTTCCCACAAAACTCACTAGAGTTTTAGCTGCAAAAGCTTTTGACAA
The DNA here is from genome assembly GCA_016271365.2 of Neoceratodus forsteri. Lineage (NCBI taxonomy): Eukaryota > Metazoa > Chordata > Ceratodontiformes > Ceratodontidae > Neoceratodus > Neoceratodus forsteri. The sequence continues at coordinate 64,045,965 of JADMNL010000032.1, forward strand.
TGAGCCATTGTTCTGCCCTTATCTGGACTGTTCTGGTTTGCCACTTGCAGAAACATGGCGAGTTTCGTTTTCTTGACCAGTATTAGAACCTACAGCCTTCTGGTTACAAATTCAAATCCAATGCTGACAGCATGTGACAGTTCTTAGCCAATGGTAGTGATGAATTTTCCCAAACTGTTTTATAATGCCTTTTTTTTCTTTAATTACTTAAAGAGCAGCTGATGCCTTTGAAAAAACTTTGGAAAACATAATAGCTGGACACAATTCAGCTTGTATTTCTCATATCGTCTACGGATGTCTCCTCTTCATTATTTATTAGTAGAGAAATTCCCACAAAAACAGGATCTTCATCCCTTAGAGCTCATCTGCCTCTATAACTTACTCCCTAATTGATATCATAATGCTCTGTTGTGGCATCACAGTCTGTTGCTATGGGAATAACTGATGTCACAAGCACAGTATTATGACATCAGGTTGGGAAGAAGCAATAGGAGCTGATGAACCCTCAGGAAACAACTCTTCTGTTTTCATGCATCTGACCTCAGTATAAATAATGGAGAGAAGAAATGCAAGCTGCTGTGTGTCCAAATATTATGTTCTTCAAAGTTCTTCTTGAGGCTTCAGTGGCTCTTTAAAGTTTATTGAACATTTTTACATAATATATATGAATGCAATATTCATTGCAAAAAAACTTCATTAATGCATCAATTAGGGTTGAAGCAACAAAAGCAGGAAAATGAGGTGTTAGGGTTTTAAACCCTAAGACCACCCCCTACCCCACCCTCCACACACCAAAATGCATCGGGATGTGCCTTGCGGTCATCATCCCCAACTCTCACCCCATTCCATATGTAAGGAAGCTGAGATTGCACAGTATAGGAGAATGGGGTGAGAGTTAGGCCCGACGACTCCAAGGCACATCCCGATGCCTGTTGGTGTGTGGAGGTGGTAGGGGTGGGGGGATCTTAGGGTTCGAAGCCCTAATGCCTCATTTCCCTACTTTTGTTGCTTCAACCCGAACTGATGCAATAATAACATTTTATGCAATGAATTTCCTTACTTTCTGAGAAAGTGTAATCTTACCCTTATATGCTCCCATCAGTCTACAGTGTGTTGTGGTTGCATCTCCCTGTGGGAGTGCAGGGCCCCCATCACGCTCCCATCGCTCCATAATGGTATCCTGCACTCCCATCACTCCATAATGGTATCCATAGGGCCCTGCGCTTCCATCAATCCACAACTGTAAAGACATTGTAATGAACGGTCATCTTCCCTGTGTACTCCCAGTACTGCATAATGGAGGGCCCAGCACTCCCATTACTACAAAATGGTATCCATGCACTACCACCTACCCATAAGTGTAGTGACACAAGGCAGACCTAGAGATATTCCAAATAACCCTTGTGATGCAAATGGTGCAATATCTCAGTAACCATAGCAACCTTGAAAAAAATTCTACCGCAGCTGTAATCATGTCCTGGCAACCTGCATGCGTGCTTAGCTGCATTTAACGAAAAATCCATTCTCTGGAACTGTTTTCGAGATATAGGCGCCAAAAGGTACTGTGTCCACCACAATGTTATCCCATGGGAAATTTCCAAACTTCAAAATGTTATCACTATGGAAGCAATGATAAATTTTATCACCAAACCAGCAAAAGTCACATCTGTGGGGCAAGCCCTTTCTACCATGAAAATTTCATCCCAAAATTGCAAATCGTTTCTTTGCAGTGAAGGGGAAAAGAAACAGTAAACTTTAGAAATCCCTTTTTGTGAGCTGTCAAAATCCCTTTCATGAGGCAGATCCTTTTTGCGAGGCTGTCAAAGTCCGCTTCTCGATGGGAAAGGTTTTGACAACTAGTGAAGGGATTTGTCATCGAAAGGGATTTGACAGCTCACAAAGAGGGATTTGAGTTGTCGACCAGATGGCCTGTGGGTAATCCCTTTGGGATTTTGACACCTCGCGAAAAGGGATTCGGCTCGCAAAGAGTGATTCTGACAGCTCACGAAAAGGGATTTGAAAAATGAATCCCTTTTCGTGAGGTGTCAAAATCCCTTTTTGCAATTGTGGGACCAGATAGCCCTGCCAGACAGCTTGCGATAAGGGATTTGGCACGTGAAGAGGTATTCTGACAGGTCACGAAAAGGAATCTGAAAAAGTAATCCCTTTTCGTGAGGTGTCAAAATCCCTTTTTGCGATTACCCACAGGGCCATCTGGTCTGACAATCCAAACCCTTTTCATGTCCTGTCAAAATCCCTTTTCGCGAAGTGTCAAAATCCCTTTTCACATCGCAAAAAGGGATTGGAAGTGAGTCGCGATAAGGGTTTCTTAAAAATAAAAAATAAACATTCTGGGGCCACTGTAAAGCAAACCAAAGGCAAAGAACTGTAAAGGACGTCCACATGAACAAAATCCATGCTTGGATGTCTGCAGAAGATATCCCTGGGTAAAGTTACAACGTTTTATTTGTGCAGAAAAAATGAAAACAAGATGTCGGCTCGCAAAAAGGGAATTTTTTCTCATGAACAGGCTTAATTAATCCCTCTTTGCGAGCTGTCAAAATCCCTTTCCTGAGCCCTAAATCACTTTTCGCACTGTGCAGCTATCCAAAAGACTGAACTGAGCATGCTCAGAACCTGAAACTTCAAAACTGAGCAACTTTGGAATGGATATTTTTTCACCAATCCAATGCTGGCTTGTCCTTTGGGCAACCTCTTTCTACCCTAAAAATTTCAGACCAAAATTCCAAATGGTGTGGCCTCAGCGTGATGAGGAAAAAACAGGCAAAAAAAAAAGGGACTTTTACAATTTTCACTATGGGCAGCACGAAATCCATAAATCCGATCGAAACTTGGTATGTCAAGAGATCTACCCCACGGGACAGTGCATGCCAAATTTCATGCAAATCCATTAAACGGATGCAAAGTTACTAAAGTGCAAAATTTGAGGTTTAACATTAAACTGCCTATTCAACTCTAACTATAGTGGTGCGGTATATAACGCGCCCCCCCTTTAAAAGATTGGGGCTTACCAGAATTGCTGCCCTGCCTGATTTTTCTTCCGTCCACTTGTTCCCACCAGTCCTGGTCTTGTAGAGGGCCACTATGTACTCCTGCCAGCCCCGTTGTTCCCCTTCAGACTGTGGACACCGGAGGAGTAAAACAAAAGTGAAACCACCCATTCAGTGGATAGCAAGGTCCGCGCAGCACAAGCTGCACACATTCAAGCTGGATCCAGCTTGACTGTGTGAGCTGCAGCGGTTGGCTCGCACTCTGTTCAGCACTGCGGCACTTTATATATAAAAAAGCCAGCTCTTCTAGAATGCCCGGGCCTCAATGGGCATAAGAAAATAGCAAAGGGGGTCCGGACAAGTATTTTAAAGGTGCTCTTAAGTGCCATAACATAAAGAGCACTTGTATCTTTGAAAAGCAGCCTAAGGCCAACTCAGTGATGCCAAACCGAGCTTCGCTCATGCTGTGTTCAGGTTCGCCCGAGCCCAGCACCCAGAAGCGGAGCCTGGCAGGGAGGGATTGTACAAGCGTCCATTGACACTTTCCTCCTGGGGTGCTCCGCCTGGCACCCCAGGCAGATTGGGCACGTGGTTTGTAGGACGCAAGGCTCAAACACACCCTGCATGCCCCTGCCAGAGGACGCCGCCACCACAGGCAAACAATGTGGTGGGGAGGGGTGGAGAAAACATGAAAATGGCGCATCAGCCGGTCAGATGACGGCTGCCTGGACCCTTGCCACCATGGAGCCCCAGACCACCAAGAACAACCTCAGCAGCACCCAGGGCCAAATTGAGCAGACTGGTAAGGTTAATTCTCTCCATAGGGAGAGGACCTGCCTGATGCAAGGGATACATCAGGTTACCCTGGGAGGGCTGTGATGTGGGGTGGTGGCTGGGTGGATCGGGTCTGCCTGGGGACGGGGCCAGTCCTTGGTAGCCGAAGGAGGGACCTGTGGGTGTCTTGAGGGGGTGGAGCATAAATAAATAATACAAAAAACAAACAAAAAAAAGGAGCCACGCTACATGTGAATGGTTCTGCATGTTTCCTAGGGGGAAAAAAACAAACACTTTAGCACCAGCAATGGGCGAAAGAAACCCTGTGCAAAGCCCCCTCTGCAGTCGGATTACAGGGCAGAGGGTCTATTACTAGACTGTGGGGGTAACTGAAGTTTAAACTATTTTGCTTGGCTGCAACAGAGACTTTAAAGTGGGATTGTATGTAGACTGCGTACAGCAAACGCCGTGTTTGCAACCTATGACCCCTTTCTACAGCCAATCAGAGTTCAAGGAGCCTCATGGGACTGCAGCTATGGCTCCTGGGAACAGAGGCAGGGACACTGTTTGGCGCCCAAACAGACAGCTAATCAGATGTCGAGTGTGTCTTATGAATATTAATTTTTAGGCGGACAGTCTGGCTTGACCAATAGGATGCTGCCTTGATCTCCTGTAATCCAGAGGGCAGTTTCAGCTGAGTTCAGTTTGGTGGGAGCCCCTCCTGCCTCCTGAGGGAGAAGGGGGCTCCTGCACCATGCTCCAGGATGTTGCTGCAAAGTATGAAGAAGATCTGCTTGCGGGCTTGCACGGCCACCAGCCCAAGGCCCTGCGTTTGCCTCCTGAGGTTTAGAAGGAGCTGCTTTAGAAGAAAGGATTAATTTGCTATCCAGAAGCCAGACAGTGGTTCAGGAGGTTCCCAAGAGAGAGGAAGCCTGCTGTGATCTTTAAGGGGGGAGACCTGCCTAAAGGCTTATGCAGCCAATAGTCCAGGAGGTGCTCTATGCTGGGGCAAGGTGGCGTATAGTGTGATCCGTATACACTCACTTTAATAAGCAATAAAGCTATTATACTGCAGAAGTATGCGTGAGTGTATTTATTCCAGGCTCCAGGAGTGCAAACTGCCTAGGACTTTTGCTTTGTTGCTCTATGCTGTCCTGTGTTGTCTTCCAAGGGCTGGAAAGAGTATTTCAGCAGAATGAAAGTGTCAGTTGCTGACCAGAGTCTAGGAAATGGACTGGGAGTTTCTGAAGGGAAACGAAAAGTACAGTTACATAAGAACCTACCGGAACAGTCGATCTCCGAGAGAGGCTCTTGCAGTAGGTAATTACATATAGAACTGAAGCCAGCAGGCGGCAGGACCCCACGGAAAAATTTCTAGCTACCAGTTTCTGGTGGGGGACTGCCCCACATCAGGTGACTGGTGTCAGGTGACGTCAGTATAAAGGGGCGGCCCCCCATGCCCGCCTTCCAGTTCTTTCCCGCCAAAGGCCAAAAAGGCAAGACGAGAGAGAAGCGGATATTTCCCTCCCTGGAAAAGGAGCTGAAAAAGCTAAGGAGATGGAGGCAGGAAGGCATTACCTACTGCAAGCGCCTCTCTCGAAGATCTACTGTTACGGTAAGTTCTTACGTAACTGTACTATCTTACTTCGAGAGGGCTCTTGCAGTAGGTAATTACATATAGGACTGAATCCCAAGCAGTCTGGAACAAAGAAAAGCATTCAGGAGGAGGAAAACTACCAACCAATAGAACCTCCAGCTGTAAGGGTCTTAAGAGAGAAGACCTTGCAGAACAGCTAATCCGAAGCCTGCTCTACGACGAGAGGCAATGTCCAAACTGTAGTGTTTCGTAAAGGTATGGACAGGACAGAAGTACAAGTTGTGGCTGTGCAGATATCTGCCACTAACACATTCGTTAAACAAGCTGCAGAGGCAGTTACTCCTCTGGTGGAGTGATCTCTGACCTGACCCAGCAGGGTCTTGTTGTACTTGTCGTAACAGAAAGTGATACAGTGAGCCAACGATCTGGATAGGCATTGATTTGAAACAGCATTGCCCTCTCTTTTGTGAGCAAAAGAGACAAAAAGTTGATCAGATTTCCTGAGATCCTTAGTCCAAGTGGTGTAGTATCTCAGTATTCTATGAACATCCAAAGTATGCAGGAGATACTCCCCTCGATTGGAGTGTTGCGTAAAGAAAGCAGGTAGCTCAATGGATTGATTCAGCATAGATTCTGCCGGCACCTTAGGGAGAAACTTAGGGTTGGTACGCAGAGCCACACGTTCCTTGTGGAAAATCAAGTAATGGATTTTGCACATCAAGGCCTGAAGCTCGGAAATTCAATGAGCTGAAGTAACGGCCACTAGGAAGAGAGTCTTCCAAGAAAGGAACTTCAAGTCTGCTGAAACTGCCGGTTCAAAGGGACGCAGAGTAAGCTTCTTGAGAGCAAAGTTCAAATGCCAAGGAGGAGCAGGAACGTGGATGGGGGGTCTTATATGGAGGACCCCTCTGAGGAAAGTCTTAGAGACTTCCAACTGCATGAAAGACCTGTCTCCAAAAGGACATGGTAGGCCAAGATAGCCGCCACGTGGACCTTCAAAGAGGAATGACTGAGACGCAGGTCAAAGAGATGATGCATATAGTCCAGGGCTCTCTCGACAGGGCAAGAGAAAGGTCTAAAGTCCTTCGAAGAGGCCCAAATTGAAAAACGTTTCCACTTCATGGCACAGGTAGACCTAGTGAATGGCTTTCTGGCCTCCACCAGAATATCTGCGACAAGCAAAAAAACCCCGAACCGGGCTTGGGCTACATCTGTAGGAGCCACACATGCAACTGAAGGGATTTGAGACCTGGATGAACCAGGGTCCCCCGATCCTGGGTCAGCAAATGCCGTGACAGAGGAAGAAGAAGAAGAAGAAAAAGAAGAGGAGGAGGTTCTTCTGAAAACTGTTGCAGAAGAGAGAATCAAACTTGCCTGGGCCAGAATGGAGCGATAAGGATCATCCACGCTCTTTCTGAACCAAGTTTATGTAAGACCCTCGAATTAAGTGATCTGGAGGGAAGGCATAGACGAATCTGTCCTTCCAGTCGAGAGACAGAGCATTCCGCCAGAAAATGCCTCGCCCTGGAGCAAGCAAGCAAAATGAGGGAAGTTTTGCATTTAGAGGGGACGTGAACAGGTCTACCTGAGGGGTTCCCCAGCTCAGAAAGATATTGTCTACTACCTCTTGATCCAGTTCCTATTCATGTGCTTTTGCTGATGACTGACTGAGGTGATCCGCCAGCGTGTTTTCGACTCCCGGAACATGAACTGCCGTCAGGTGAAGGTTGTGTTGAACAGCCCAACTCCAAACTCTCATTGCTTCCCCTGCACAGAGGGTAGGAACAAGTTCCTCCCTGCTTGTTGATGTACCAGACTATGCACATGTTGTCCATCTGGATTGACAGATGGCTGGGAAGAATACAAGAGTTCAGAGCCTGGAGAGCGTACAAAACTGCCCTGAGCTCAAGCATGTTTATATGGAGAGATTGCTTGAGTCTGGACCAGGAGCCCTGAGTCCTGTGAGACCCTAGATGGGCTCCCCAACCTTCTCCCGAGGCATCTGTTGTCAATGTTTGGGATGGGGGTTTGAAGCAAAAGGGAACTCCCCGGCAAAGGTTCTCTTGCACCATCCACCATTGCAAGTCCCGGACCATGGGATCGAAGACCAGAACTTCCTGGTCTAGGTCATCCAATGTCTGGTCCCACTGAGACCAAAGCGTCCACTGAGAGATCCTCATATGGAGCCGAGCGCGAAGGACTGTCAGAATAGCAGCCACCATGAACCCGAGAAGGTGAAGGACTGACCTGGCGCTGACCCTTCTGCGACTGGACAACAGACTTGCATGAGCCTGGAGGGTGTCCACCCTGTCCGGAGACAGAAAGGCCTTGCCAATGGTAGTGTCCAGGATCACCCCTATGAACTGAAGTCTTTGGCAAGGGACCAGATGGGACTTGGCCTGGTTGATGGTGATATCCAGGCTGGTGAAAACCTGCAGGGTAAGGGGAAGAGAGCAGAAGTTCCTCCCTGGAAGGGGCCAGAGCCAGTCATCCAGGTATGGGAATACCTGCACCCCCTACGTATTCACGTGGGCAGCTACCACTGAAAGACATTTGGTGAACACTCGGGGAGCCAAGGAAACACCAAATGGGAGGGCCTTGAATTGGTAGTGGTCCCCCTGGAACGAACACCAAAAGAATTTGCGGGGGGAAGGGCGGATGGGGATATGCAGGTAGGCATCCTGCATATCCAAAGCACACAGCCACTGTCCCTGCTGAAGGAGCGGCAGAAGGTCCTGAAGGGAGAGCATTCTGAAATGCTTGTACTCCACAAACATGTTCAGGGAGCGGAGGTCTAAAACAGGTCTCACATCTCCCATTTTCTTTGGAACTAGGAAGAAATGGGAATAGTAACCTGTCCTCCAAAGGTGATTCGGGACAGGCTCTATCGCCACCTTCGAGAGAAGAGAGGAAATTTCTTCTAGGACCAGAGGAAGATGTTCCAGTGAGTAAGACAACTTGGGGGTGGGGGGTGGGGTTTCAAGGTGGTTTCTTTTTTTTTTTTTTGGGTTATTCTTTTTGCCCTATGTAGCTCAGGAGCTGCCTCTCCTTGGGGCTGCCATGACCTCTCAGACACATCCCCTACTATCTTCACACGAGCCACCTTACCTCACATCCATAGCTGACCTCGTTATAGCCCAGCGTAACCCTGTACCGGGTGGGTCCCTCTCCTCCGAGGGGGAAGGCACCGGTGGGAGGAAACTGGCACACTATTTTTCTTCGGTCCTGGGTGCTGCTGAGGATTTGTGTGGCTTCTGGGAGTCTTCGGAGGTGTCCTCAGGCCGCCAGCCATCATCCAGTCAGCCTCCAGAGCGGTATTTCTGTTTTCTGGTGTTCCCCTTGAAATGCTCCCTCTGCTGTGCTCCCGGTCTCCACTGGGTGCCGCTGCAGAGCGACCATGCACCCCTAACCCACCCCAGGGGAGGAGAGCAGTCCCTCGGATGCTCGATCCTTCCCCTTCCCCTGCCAACCCCCGGGTCCGTTCCCAAACCCGGGTCGCCGGCGTGGTAAGAGGTAAGGCGCCCACGCCGCAACCCTCTATGCCACCGGACTGGCCTGGGTGGTTTCTGAAGAAACTCGACTGAGTGTCCTGCTGCTATCAGTTGGAGCACCCAACCATCTCATGTAATCCTCTTCCAACCCGGTAGACAGAAGGAGAACCTCCCTCCTTCTGGTTTCTCTGGGGGATCCAGAGGCTGTGGGAGAGGAAAGGAGTCAAGAGGTGCGAGGCAACGCCGCGCCTGAAGCTCCCACTGTTTTTTTGGGCGGGGGCTTGGCAGACGGAGGGGCCCGACGTTTGTTGGCCCGCTTGCCCTGAGGTTTCGCTTTAGGCTGAGAACATCTGCGAAAAGGGCGACACTGTCCCTGAGGGGGCCTGTATAAAGAGTCAACAGACTTGAGTGCAATACCCTTCTCTTGCAGGTTGGTGATGATGTCCTTGACATCTCCACCAAACAGCACAGAACCCCTGAAGGGCGCATCCTGAATAGCGGATTGCACTTCAGGGACCAATCCTGACACCCAGAGCCAGGCATGACACCGAAGAACTACGGCGAAAGCCGAGCTCCGACCTGCAGCGTCCACTGCATCGTATGTGGCACGGAGTATGTGCCGACTGGCCGAATGAGCAGACCAGACGAGATCAGACACTTCCTGTTTGGACTGAGACTCAGGAAGGGAGTCCAATTTGGATTCCACCTGATTCAGGATAGTCTTCTGATAGTCCTCCAAATGCGCGACATAATTCAGGGCCCTAACTCCCAGTGTGGAAGAAGCATACACCTTCTTCCTGTACTGATCCAGAAGACGGGATTCCTTGTCTGGTGGAGACGAGCTGAGATGTTTAGGATTCACCGACTGGCTGTGAGAGGCACCAATCATGACCGAGTCAGCTCTGGGGGTGTGTATTCAAGGAATACGCAACCTCCGGAGCCTGGTATAGCCGATCCGCCTTCCTTGGAAGAGGGGCTAACGTGGACGGTTATTTCCAAATAGTGGAAACAAGGTTGGTGTGAGGCTCAATCTAGGGTGGAATCAATGTTGGAGCAGTTTCGGGTGGATCCAAGTGGGCAGCGAGCTTTTTCTGCTGTGGATCTGGTTCCAGAGATTGCCACTGGTGGACCTCCTGGACCTTCTTCAGTAACTTCAGAAAGGAAGGATCTTCCAGAGGTGACTTCGGAGGAGTCCTTGGCCTGGAACGGTCTGTAGTACGTGGCTCGTCATAATCAGAGCACCCCCCCCCATCCGAGTCTGACTCCAATGTCTCCGAAGAAGAAGAGGAAGACTCCTCCCATGGTGGGGGAGGAATGGACCCCTTGGGCAAACCGGGGAAGCATATCCTCCCCACCCCTGGCGCCTGAGGGTTCACCTCTGATGTCGGGTAGGGGAGAGGGAGTCTCTCGCCTCCGGCGCATCAGATTCTGTGCAGGGTCCGGCACTGGGAGACGGCTCTCCACCTCCCTGGTGAGCTGAGCCTTGGCCTCAGCCCACCAGGCAGCCAGAGTCTCCTTCAAATCCACCGGCGGCTGGGGGGGGGTGGAGAAGGAGGGGGATACGGATACTGAGGGTATCCGTAGGGTGAGTATCCGTAACCCGATGGCAGGAAGCCTGCATCGGGAAGACCGGCGTCGGGTACTGCGGTGCGGGATACTGCAGTCCCAGGTAGGATGGCGTCAGATAGGATGGAGTCAGGTACCCAGGAACCAGGGGCTCTGCCGGAGCAGAAGGCCCTGGAAGAGGCCCAGCAGGCGGGCCAGGAACAGGTGGCCCCGTGGGTGTCAGGCCCGGCGTTGGGACGGCGTCCGGTAAAGGCATGTCGCCCGGCATCAGAGCCGGCGTCTGAGGATCTGGTGTCAGAAAATCCAGCCCTACAGGAGGGAGACCTGACGGCAGTGTACCGGCGTCCTCTTTGTCCCCTGGGGAAGGAGGACTGAAATCCCTGGGGTCCAGCAGGGGAGATGCTGGAGCCTCGGTTAGCAGCGGCAAGTGCAGCGGCGAGCCGGGGAAGGTGGACTTGTCGATGGGGTCTGGCATCGGCTCTTTTGCCGTGCGTTCGGAGGAGCCGACGTCTGCCTTACCTGCGGGATCCGGACGGGTGTCGGAGGAGCCAGCGTCCGACTTGTCGGATCCAACACCCGATGAAGGTCGCATGGAAGAGGCGGCCTTGGGCATCTTAGGGACTGTGTGCTCCCCCGAAGGGGCCGGCGTCTTATCGGCCCTGTCTGGGTGGATGTCAGTGGCACCGGCGTCCAACTTACCAGACCTGATCGACCCGGAGGACCGCGTGGCAGCAGTCTTCCCGGAAGCAGTCGCCTCCTTTGTTCTGGAGGCACCTGAGGCAGGCGAGCCAATGGGAGGCGCTGCCTTGCACACCACCAAGATGGCCGTCGGTGCGGTCCCGAAGGCGTTACCTGTAGCTTGCAGTGTGGCACTCCGACCGGTCGCGGTAGCCATGGAAGTGGAGTCCGGTGCTTCTCCTTCTTCTAGGTGTCTATCGGGCGAAGTGGATGCCTGCCTAAGCTTCTTCAGCTCCTCCTTCATGGAGGCCATCTTCTACTTTAAAAAATGGGCCTCCAGAGACTGCTGCCTCCATTTACAGGTGGCGGCGCTGAATTGTTGGCAGTGCTGGCACTTCTCCATGGGGTGATCCGGGCCTAGGCAGAAGAGGCATAGGGAATGACTGTCCTTATGAGGGAGCTGTGAGCCACATGAGTCGCACTTGTTCTTATGCAAATCGGAGGGTGTAGGGGACGACAGCCACAGTGTTTTGATGAGAAAAACTTGGAAAAATTTGGTTAACAAGACTGAAGACAAACTGACGAGCAGAGGAACTTAACCTCGAGGCACTTTCACAAGCTAACGATGGGAAAGAATTGGAAGGCGGGCATGGGGGACCGCCCCTTTATACTGACGTCACCTGACGCCAGTCATCTGACGTGGAGTCGGTCCCCCGCCAGAGACTGCTAGCTAGAAATTTTTCCGTAGGGTCCTGATGCATGCCGGCTTCAGTCCTATATGTAACTACCTACTGCACGAGCCCTCTCGAAGTAAGATCTGCCCATGCTGTCTAAAGAAGCATGGAGGCCGACTTGGAGGCTCACACAGCCAGTGAGCCAAGGGAAACCTGTCCGACGTCCTGCTTGAGGGCTCGTGGCGCCATGTTTAGCCAAGAGGAGCTGCCTGTTAATATTCCTGTGATGGAAAGTGAAGTGAGAAGATTCATACTTCTGTTAAGGTCTGCACCGGTATGGTGATAAGGCTCATACTTTTGCCCAAGCCTGAGTTTTGGAGGTGAGAAAATGTGTCCCCCATCTTCTGTCTCATGTCTCAACCTAAAATGTCTGACTCTAAGAGACTGTTTCCTGCCAAAATCCGGTGGGAAGTCCGAAGACTGTGTTTCAGACAAGACAGAGCCACAGCTGCTAGCTGGCAATGTGGCTGAAGTCATTTACAGCCAAATGGTCCCGAGCAACAGAAAAATAATGACTGTTAACCCAAGGTCAGTATGGGGAATCAGCCTGGTGGTGTCACTGCTAGGCATTACCACTGCGTCTCTCTCTGAGGGTTCATGCCTAGACTTGGGGGTTAAGGCGTGCCAGTCTGGGTCCCCAGTACTGCTCTCTCCAGTCATTTTTTTTTTTTATTTCTTTTATTATAACAGTTTTTACACACGTCAAGACACTGTACAATGTTTTGAAATAGAAAAGGCAGTAGACAGCAGCATAGAGCAGTCAGTAAAATCATTCTTCCCAGGGATATAAATATAATCATACTCATCTACCGTCCACCAGGAGATGGGAAACGGTTCTTACAGGAAGTGGCAGACTTCATCGTTGACATGTCGTTTGAGTCACCCAGATTGATGGTTCTGGGTGACTTCAATGCCTGGATCGACGATGAACTCTTGCAATTTGGTAATCACTTCCTCCGATTAATGATTTCTTTGGGCTTTTCACAGGTGGTTTCAACCGCTACTCATAAATCTGGGCACTCTTTGAACTTAGTCTTTCTCCTAGGGATTGATGCTTTCGATTTGGGGGTGGAACCAGTTGTTTGGTCAGACCACTACACAGTGAGGTTCAATTTTAGTACCCCCCTGAGAAGGCCTACCCCTGTGGAGATGGCGAGATACCGCCCTTTATGGGATATTACACCCCAGAGCCTTGCAGTGGTTCTTGACCTCTCGTCCCCCGCGCTGGCGAGCAGTAGTCCAGAGACCTTGGTGACAGCCTATAACAAGGCTGTTACATTGGCTCTGGATACTATTGCTCCTGTTCGTGTATGCCCCCTTTCCCTTCGTCCCAAGGCGCCCTGGTTTGATGGGACATTGCGGGAGATGCGGAGACAGGGGTGAAGATTAGAATGCTGCTGGCGCAGATCCGCCCTTGATGCCGACCGCCTTAGATTGATGGACCATTATTCTGTCTATCAATCTGCAATCTCCCATAAGAAGGCAGAATTCCTGTCCAGGGAGATTGCAGTAGCCAGGAATTGACCAGCTCAGCTTTTTCGAGACTGTGGACAGGCTGTGCAGCCAAGCCTGTCTGGGATTCAGAAGCTTCCCGCAGATGGAAGTGCGAGGCTCGCTCGATTCTTCGCTAATAAAATGGCCGACATCAGGGCGGATCTGCATCCAACGGCTTCTAAGGGGGATGCTGTTGAACAGCGTGAGTTCACAGTACCTCAGTCTTCTTGGTGTTCCTTCAGCAGACCTGATTTTGTGGATGTCATGAGGATTATCCATGGTGTGCACCCTACGAGCTGTAGTTTGGATCCTGGACCGACTTCCCTAATATTGGGTTGTTGCGACATCATCGGTCCAATCCTTGTGCAAATAGTCTGGTGCTCCTTGAAACAGGTGGTTTCCTAGCTCCCTGAGAAAGAAGCGGTGGGTGACACCCCTCTTGAAGAAAGCTTCTTGGACCCTGACTGTTTCATTCAACCTACAGACCCATCTCAAACCTACCCTTTATTGGGAAGGTGATTGAGAAGGTAGTGGCGACCCAATTGGAGAACCATTTAACCATCCATGGCATCTACAAACCCTTCCAATCAGGTTTTCGTAAAAGACATAGCACGGAGACTGTGCTGGTTCGGGTGCTTAATGATCTCTTGAGGGCGAGAGACCAGAAGAGACGTTCTATTCTAGTTCTTCTTGATCTCTCGTCAGCCTTTGACACTGTGGATCACGTGGTGTTGTTAGCACGCCTGAGGCAGATTTGTGGAATATCGGGAACCGTCCTTCGATGGTTCACCTCATTCCTCTCTGGGAGATCACAAAGAGTTGTGTCGGGGCCTTTTTCCTCTGGCCCAACTTCTCTGTTATGTGGGGTGCCTCAGGGTTCTTTGTTGTCTCCCATGTTATTCGCAGTGTATATGCTGCCCCTCGGAGACATTATAAGATGGTACAAGCTGAGGTTTCATTGCTATGCAGATGATACCCAGCTATACCTGTCTTTTACTCCTGACCAGGATAGAGCTCTCTCAGTGTTTAACAACTGTCTGAAAGAAATCCAGGGTTGGATGGATTCTAGTTGGCTGAAGTTGAACTCAGAAAAGACAGAGGTTCTGGTAGGGGACCCGGCTGTCGGATAGAGGGTTCGCCTGTTGGTGCACCCTCAGGAATTTTTCTTGGGGGTGTGTCACTTACAACCTCTGAACGGGTGCGTAACCTAGGGGTTATCTTGGATGACAGGCTGACACTGCACGCGCAGGTGTCAGCAGTCGTCAAGACTTCCTTTTACCACCTTGTTCCGTCTGACATTTACCTATGTTGGTCCACGCCTTTGTGTCCTCACGTTTGGACTACTGCAACTCCCTGTATTTTGGGCTTTCTGGGGTTGAAATCCACCACCTTCAGCTGGTGCAGAATGCGGCAGCCCGGGTTTTGACGGGGACCAGTAGGTCTTGTCATATTACCCCAGTGCTGCACGAACTGCACTGGCTTCCTGTTCGATGGTGGATCACCTTTAAAGTCTGTTTACTGACTTTCAAAGCCCTACAGGACCAGGGTCCAGCCTATCTGAAAGATCTTCTAGTTTTCTACTGCCCTGGCCGATTGCTCCGCTCGGCCGACAAGGGGTTGCTAGAGATTCCGAGAGTGAGTCTAAATTCTTCTGGCTGTAGAGCTTTTTCCTACGCTGCTCCCACTCTCTGGAATTCTCTACCCCATCGGTTATGGCAGTGCACCTCCGTGGGGGAATTTAAGAGTGGTTTAAAAACTCATCTATATCAAATTGCCTTTTTATAGTATTCTATATAAATTGTTGATGAAATTGTAGTTTTTATGAGTGTTTTATACTGTATTATAATGTTTGATTTTCTTTTTATTATATGTTTTGTACAGCGCTTTGAAAACTTGAAAGGCGCTTTAAAAATAAAGTTATTATTATATTATTATAATTGAGCAATTACCATTGGCTAAATTTAATTATTGCTAGAAAAAGTGCATCTCCATGATATCATTCTTACTTTGGGGTGGAAA
Organism: Neoceratodus forsteri; assembly: GCA_016271365.2. Lineage (NCBI taxonomy): Eukaryota > Metazoa > Chordata > Ceratodontiformes > Ceratodontidae > Neoceratodus > Neoceratodus forsteri. The sequence goes on from JADMNL010000032.1 coordinate 64,061,329, forward strand.
AAGTCCATCGTTTAACCTTGTAGTTAAGCCAATATTTACCATAACATACAGGGCCCTTAAATATAAAATGCTAGTTTAACTCCCTTCAGACATTCATTGTTACTCTGAGTTACTCTCTCTTCCCCCCCAACCCACTCGTCCCCTTATGCGAGTAAATAATCTGTTAACCCCCTGCCAATGCGATAAATTAAGGGCAAAAGGTAGGGTCCACCGCTGAATGATAGAGTACCCACTTCTGCCATTTAGACATGTGAGATGGATTTTTATTTTGCATCTTTACATTAAGACTTTCTAATTGGTATAAATCAGACATTATAGATCTCCTCCACTGTTGGTATCTGTGCCGACATCCATCGTCGGGTTATAGATTTCTTAGCAGCTAATAAACATGTTGGTAAAAGAGTATTAACCCATGGAGGAGTGTTGTCTGGAAAGATCCCCAGTAAAGTTTGTTCGGCTGTTAATTCAACTGACTGGTTAAACAAGGTAGTAAGTTCCATCTGAATGGTAAGCCAAAAAGGCACCAAATTGGGACAGAGCCAAAAAAAATGACCCAGGGAAGCCCTAGGGCAACCACAACCTCTCCAACAAACCCCATATTTATCTGGAAGGAATTTAAGGAGGACTGCTGCCGTTTGAAAGTAGCGGGAGCAGCATTTCCATGCAAATTCCCCTCCATAAAGGAGATGAGGCGGTCTTCACCACCCTCAAGGCCGACCCAGCCATGTCTCCATGGATATATCCAGAGACAAGTCTCTATTCCACTCCTGTAGGATGGAGGCAGTAGATTCATGCTGTTCGTTTCTCAACCCTTTATAAATAGTTCCTATGATATGTGTTCCCAGGGTCCTTCGAGTAGAATCAATAAGAACAGGTTACTCACCTGTAGCAGTAGTTCTAGGAGTGGTATATGTTGTTTATCCACACTCTCTGGCATGTCCCTTTCCCCTTTAAATCTTGCCGGAAGTCTTCAAGCTGGCTCCTCCCACCCACCCGGGTGGTAAATACCTCGGCTCCGCCCCATGATGCCAGATCTTAGCCAGCTGGAAGCAAGGTTGTGCACTTAAAGCCGGGTAGGTCGGGTGGGTGCATGTGGATGAACAACGTATACCACTGCTAGAACTACTGTTACAGGTGAGTAACCTGTTCTTCTAGGAGCGTGGATATGTTGTTCATCCACACTCTCTGGCAGACTCCAAGCAGTTCTCCGGGAGGAGGGAGGCAAGGTGCACACCTCCTACTTAGGAAAGAGAGATTGGAGAACCGAGGCCCCAAAAACAGCATCCCGGCATGACTCAAGGTTGATGTGGTAGTGGGTAATGAAGGTGTCTGCTGACTTCCAGGTAGCAGCCCGACAGATTTCCTGGATAGGGATGTCCCTGGAAGCAGCCACCAATGCAGCAGTATGGCGGGTAGAATGAGCCTGTAGCCCTACTGGGAGGCTCCTTGCCCGCCAACTCACAGCACAGACCTATGCATGATGTAATCCACCTTGCAATGGTCCATTTGGCTGCAGGTCTGCCAGAAGTGGCTTCAGCGTAGGTGACAAACAGCTGGCGAACCTCTCCACGAATTTCCACCATTCTCTCCTTATAATAGGAGAGAGCACGTCTCATGTCCAAGGTATGGAGCCTGTACTCGGCGTCCGAGGTGTAGTTAGGATAGTATACCGGCAGAGTCAACACCTGATTAAGGTGAAACTCTGAGACCACCTTCGGAAGGAATTTCAGGTGGGGGAATAGGACAACTTTGTCCCTGTGGAAGACCAGATAAGAGGAGTCCACCGAAAGCACCTGGAGCTCTCCTGTCCTTCTGGCTGACGTGATAGCCACCAGGAAGGCTCTCTTCCACGACAAGTGTGAAAGCTCACACTTGTGCATGGGTTCGAATTGCTTGCCCATGAGCTTTGCCAAACCCAGCAAGAGATCCCACGGAGGTGATATGTGATCCAGGCCTTTGAAAAAGCAACCAACCACTGTCTCCTGCGCCAATGTCGGCTGACCGGCCCGTGCCCGGTAAGCAGAAATGGCTGCAAGGTGCACCCTAAGGGTCGATGACTGTAGACCCCCTTTGGAGAGAGACCAAAGGTAGTTGAGGATGTTAGCCACAGAACAGGATAAGGGGTCCAGACTCTTACCCTGACACCAAATGGAAAATCGTTTCCATTTGAAGGCATAACATTTCCTGGTCAATTCCTTTCGAAATGCCTCCACAACAGTGTAGACATCCTCGGAAAGACCCAAAGCCTGGAACTCTAGCCGCTCAGGTACCAGGCTGTCAGGTACAGGGACTGAAGGTCTGGATGAAAAACCTTCCCCTGATTCAGAGATATGAGGTCTGGGCGTGTACAAAGTCGCTCTGGGGGCCTGCAGCTGAGGTTGAGGAGATCTGGGTACCAGAACTGGCGCGGCCAGTCTGGGGCTACCAGAATCACCTTCGCCATGTCCCTCCTCACCTTGAGTAACACAATGTGGATCAAGGGAAATGGAGGGAAGGCCTAGAGGAGGCCTGGGGTCCACAGCCTCGAGAAGGCATCCCCCTGCAGCGAGGGGCGGGCATGATACAGCCTCAGCTTGGTGTTTTCCCTGGAGGCAAACAGGTCCACCATCGGTTTGCCCCAATGGGGGAACAAGTTGTAAGTTACCTCTGGATGGAGTGACCACTCGTGGGATGTCTGGCCTATACGACTGACAGCATCCGCCAGCTGGTTCGAAACTCCTGCCACTTGGATGGCTAAGAGATTCACCTCCAACCGGTTGACGAGGGTCCAGATTCGGAGCACCTCCTTGCATAGCAGACAGGAGTGCGTGCTGCCCTGTTTGTTGAGGTAGTACATAGTCGTGGTATTGTCTGTCTGGACTTGAACCACTTGACCCCAGAGCTGAGGACCGAAAGCTGACAGCGCCAGTCTGACTGCTCTGAGCTCCAACAGGTTGATGTGGCATCGAGACTCCTCAGGGGTCCAGAACCCATGGGCTCTGTTGTCCCCCGTGTGGGCTCCCCAGCCCATGAGAGAGGCATCGGTCGGGAGAACGACCATTGGATCGGGGCGGACAAACGGGATCCCTTCCTGCAGACGACCTGGGACGGTCCACCATTGGAGAGCATCCCACATCTTCTGGGTGATCATGACCAGCTGGTTGAATTGACCCTGATGCCGAGTCCACTGAGTGGCCAGCTCCCACTGGAGGGGGCGCATATGCAATCTGACCCAACGGACCACTAAGGTGCACACCGCCATGTAACCCAGAAGTTGCAGGAAGTCCTGGGCAGGGCGCAAGTGCCCAACCAGAAATGACTGGGCAAAGGAGGAAAGAACCTCCACCCTGTCTGTTGGGAGCCGAGCTCTGGCTTGCCGAGAGTCGAGCTCTGCCCCGATAAAGCCCATCACCTGAAAGGGCACAAGTTCCAACTTGGCCTCGTTGATCAGGAGGCCTAATTGGGAACAGGTTCGGAGGGCCAGGTCCCTGGATCTCTCCACCTCCTGCAGGGAGGAACCCGCCAGGAGCCAATCGTCAAGGTAGGGGTATATCCGAACCCCTTGATGCCGTAGATGGGCCGCCACCACTGCAATGCACTTGGTGAAGACCCGAGGGGCCAATGACAGGCGGAACGGCATGGCTTGGAACTTGTACAGGGTCCCTTCCACCCTGAAGTGGAGGAACCGCTGGTGGGACGGACGGATTGGGACATGGAAAAACAAGTCCTGTAGATCCAGTGAACAGAACCACATGTTTCACTCCAGAGATGGTATGATCTGATTCAGAGTTACCATCCAGAAGGTGCGAGACCTGAGATATTGATTCGGGTCGTGGAGATCTAGGATGGGGCGCCAACCCCCCGTCCGCTTGGGCACCAGGAAGTACCTGGACACGAAGCCTGGGTCTGTAGGAGGATCCGGCACTGGAGCTACCGCCTCCTTGCGAAGGAGCTGAGCAATGTCGTCCCGAAGGGCTGACTGTGTGCAAACTGAGATCCTTTCCTCCCGAGGGGCACAGGCTTGGCAGGGAGGGTACTGCTCAAATTCTAGAGGCAGTCCCCGACCGACCACTTCCAGGACCCACCTGTCCGAAGTGATACTGGACCAGGTGGAAAGAAAGTGGCAGAGCTGGCACCCAACGGGAGGACCCAGAACTGGCGTAACAGGTGTAGGGGTGGCCACCCCTGACCCGTCACTGAGCAGACTTAGAGGAGGCTCCTGGACCGGCACCTCTGCCTCCTTTGCGGGGCTGTTGGGAACCCTGCTTGGGCCTGGGGTGCCAAGTTTGAGCCTGTTGTTGCTGCTGGTGCTGCTGACCTCCCTGGAAGGAGGGCTGTCTAACCGCAGGAGAAGAGTGCCGAAAAGGCTTCTTCTTGCACTTCTGCTGGTTCTTGCCCAAAGAACCCTTTGCAGAAGTGGCATCCAAGGTGGCATTGGACTGCTCTATGCGCTGGAGGTGACCTGCCACTCCCGGACCGAAGAGATCAGTGCCAAGGAAAAGGGCACGTCAGCTAACTTGTACTGAGTAACCGCCGGGAAAGAGGATAACCTCAGCCAGGCCCTGTGACGAGTGGCCACGGCGGCTGTTAGTGAGCGGGCACAGGAATCTCCAATATCCAAGGCCATCTGCAGCTGCTGTTTTGCAACAGCACGGCCCTGGTGAAGGACCTGCTTAACCATGGTCTGCATGTCCGCTGGGAGATGAGGGAGGACTTCATCTAGTGACCCCAAAAGGGCGTGAGAGAAGTGTGCCATGATCACTGCCGAGATGGCCTGATGAAGCACCAAGGATGAGGCCGCATACACCTTCCGGGCAGAATGGTCCATATTTTTAGACTCCTTGTCTGGACGGCGGTCAGTATCCACTGAGCTACCCGTGCGTCTAAACACAGAGGCAGTCACCAGGCTCTCGGTTGAGGGATGCTCTGTGAAACCCACCAAGGACCCCATGGGTAAAGTGTACTTGCGAGCCATGAGGGCAGATGGAGCCAGGCAAGAAGCAGGGCGCTGCCACAGCTTAAGGGCCGGGCCAACAATGGCTTCGGCCACTGGGAAGGCCTCCGTCAGGCTATCTCCCCCCCCTTATGGATATCCATGAGAGGATATTCTGCCTTCTTTTGGATAGGCTCCAAGGGCATACCGGTTGACTCTGAAATAAGGCGGAGGATGCCCTGGAAAGAGGAAGAACCCTCCTCCAAGCCTGTTACTGACAACTCATCATCGGGGTGTGAGTGTAGACCAGTGGTATCCGAGTCCGAAGAGTCAAGATATAAGGGTCTCCTGCCTATGTTCCCTTCAATACGCCGAGGGCAATCAGGGACAACAGCGATGGACAGAAAACGGGGCAGGTCCATATCTGTCCGGTCCTCTTTCAAGGGAGCCCTTCCCTGAGGCTGCTTAGGCGGTGGTGCCACCAAAATTGGTGGGGAGACCAGAACAGGCCAAACAGGAATGTGTTCAGGTCCTACTGGAGGAAGAACCGGAGTCTTCGTTTCCAGAGGGGTCGGCTTCGGCCTAAGAGGCTGGAGCCAAGTAATAGCCGGTGTAGCCGGCAGAGCCGGCTTATGACCGGTCAGAATTAGCTATTGCCACATAAGGTCCTCCTTAGCAGCGAACTTCCGTCGAAGTCTCTCATCAGAGGAGGATGAGGATCGATGGCGACGCCTCTTCCGAGAGTGTTTTTGATCTTTTTTTGGTTTTTCGACCGAAGGGGTCCTGGTCCTCGATCGAGACAGACGGGGTCGGCTTGTTCGATCGGGAGAGGCTGGAGTCGGTGAAAACCGAGGTTCCGGCTCCTGTCCCTCAATCGGGATACCTGAGGGCTGGGCCTCCTCGTCGGGGAAGGAAAGGATAAGTGTCCTCTCCAAGGAGTTGTCGACTGGGGTTGGCGACAACAGCTCGATTGGGTCAAGAGATATCGTGGCCGGTTCGGCCGTTTCCTCGGCCTCGGTGCCTTGGCCTGACGGAAGGTCCGAGAAGCCGGCGGGCGAGGACGCGATCTCGACCAAGGCCAAGACAACAAGGTCCTGGGATTCAGACCTCTCTCGGTCCCAGGAACGTCTTCTCTGAGAAGAAGACTTAGGGTCCTTGTCCCATTTTTGAGGGCGGGGGGGTGCATGCCCGAGGGCACCTCACCCCTGGTGGGGAGAGACTGGCACAGCTCCCAAAAGGATCCTGTGAAGGTAGAGCCAAGGTTTAGTGGCACGAAAAAGCCTCGGCTGGCGAGGCTTGGGCAGCTTCTTCAAATGCATCATCTGGTCGAGCTGCTGGGTGGATCCACATGAAACCACCCACCTTGCCTCCTTGATTTCACCGGTGGATCGCGAAGCCTGGTCTTCCCAGCTTACATAGTGCGCCTGCGTCATCCAAAACGCTGGATGGAAGGCCAAGCAGATGGTGCATGATGAGGCGTCATGCACGACACCCAAACAATAGACACACGAGAGGTGGGGATCAGTGCACGACATTTTCTGTCTGCACAGACACCGGCGAAACCAGGGGGACGACTTGTCCTCCATGTCCAATGCACTTGGATCAGAATCGTTAACTCATGTGAGTTTCAAAGAAAGCGATTGCGGTGAAAACCGTCGATTAGTATCCAGGGCCTACGATACTGCAGAAGTAGCATGAGGGAACCTGAATCTCCCAGCGGATAGGAAGATCTGGCGTCATGGGGCGGAGCCGAGGTATTTACCACCCGGGTGGGTGAGAGGAGCCAGCTTGAAGACTTCCAGACAGATTTAAAGGGAAAAGGAACATGCCAAAGAGTGTGGATGAACATATCCATGCTCCTAGAAATGTGGGTTTTCCACTAGAAAGAATATGATGTGAAAAGGGTTGACAGTGTCCCTTTAAGATAAATTACTTCTAAAGATCCTTTGTTTCTTTACCTTTTAAGGATATGGAGCAGACCCACAAAGACAGCCTATTTTATTTGACAAAATTGTTTATCAGAACCCCTGCAGATGCAAGTAAATATTTTATACTTGCAGATGTTTCAAAATGAATTATTGGATTTTAAATAATTCTATTGACAGAATGCTGCTACACCTGTTTAGAGGATTACAGCCCTAGGGCAGCATACTAGCTTAATCTTCACTTACAGCATTTACAATTTGTGAACCAATTCTGACTGAAAGAGACTGAATATGTGCTGCAAGCTGTGTTATCCCAAAAAAATAGTGTGATGCACATCGGGAAGCACGAGAGGGACAGTCCCACTTTTAACATTTTCATTCATCACTACCAAAAATAGTCCAAAAAAGATACCATAATTAAAAAATTGCAATTCCTTACCAATTTTCATTATTACCAAATAGATTCCCTGACAACCCTAAAAATGAAGAGCTTTAGTAAAATGTGATGTGCTAGATTTACAGATTGAGATAATTTCAGTGAATAATGCCTCTGTCACTTATCTTGCTTCTAGCTCAACGGTAAAGAGACTGAAAATAATTATTCATCTTGCCCTGGAGGGCAGCACATTGTTAGAATACCAATCAGGAACTCAGCCACGGATTTTGAAATAAAGATAATTTGCTCTGCTTGGTCCTCAAGAGAGTAATGAATTAAAGTCTCAAACCTTTTCTTCTCTCTTTTTTTTTTTTTTTTAATCAAAAGCCAGATAAACCAGTAACCAAAACCGCCATCAAACGCCTGCCTGATGTAACTGATGTAAAAACTCAACGAGTCTCTGCAGTCCACGTCACAGCATGTTGTAGGGATCATTATGTAAAAAGAAACGTACTGTATACAGAATGTCATTTTGGAAAGACTGGTTGAGGGGCATTTTTTTTTCCTTTTCACAAATCACAGTTTTTACTCTGGAGTGCATGGGGGGGGGGGGACGACGATGAACATGAAAAATACCATTAATGAAAAGCCAATCTGTCTCACGCCCTACCCCCCAATCGCACTGACCCAGATAACACAACATCCACAGACCCAGTCCTACTTCATTGACCTCCACACACTCAACTACCAAGTCCCTCTGTAATCCAATTACTGCGCTGAGGAAGTCACGGACTCAAGACTACACACCTCCCATGGGGCTGATGAACTACATTCACTTCCATACCCTGAACACCACCTCTGCAATCTCATCTCACCCGCTGTATCCATATGTTTCTTAATTTTACAATCAGATGTTTATCTAGTGACATCTTAAAGCCCCTGATGTTTTTCCACAACATCTGGAGTAGGCACCGGTACCTTCATTTCAACGCAAGTGGTATTCCCCCTTGGTCAAACTCTATACCACCAGCCATACATTCCTATTGGTAGGAGGTGGCTGACATTACGTGGTACCCACCAAGTTTATGCCACCACTGCTGCTCACTGTAGGAGGAGCTTAAGCAGAGGAGCGCATCACCATCCTCATCTCCCAGGACCAGGAAACTATGCCTCCGTATCACACCCCCAGACCTGTCTCCCAATTGGGGATGCACCACCAGCTGAAACCACCGGACCATGCCATAGAAGGGTCTTCAGTGATGAGTCAGTAGTGTGTCATTTTTTTTTTAAGGGTATTTTCAGATAGTCCATACACTTAGAATAGTAGAGCTTCTAAGTGCCGCAGCCACACAAGGGCAAAAGTATTATATTTCAGGAGGGCAGATTTCAGTGAAATGGGTAGATGTTTAAGAGCAGCCCTGGAGAAGCACAGAAACATAGAAGTTGACGGCAGGTAAGGACCGCAAGGCCCATCCAGTCTGCCAATTTTTTCTACCTTATGAATGTGCCATAGGCCTTTGCTCTGTCAATGGCCTATTTATTCATACTCATCTGTATTGCTCCCTTATGCCTATCCCACGCCTGTTTGAAGGGAGAGGTAATGGAGGGAGTGGAGGCACAGTGAGGGAAACTAAAAGGAGCCATAGTGGAGGTAACTAACCAATGCCTTAGGATAATGGCCAAAGGGAAAAGAAGAAGGAAACCACTACGGTTCTCTAAAGAGGTAGCAGAAAAAGTAAGGGCTAAATGAGCAAAGTTCAGGAAGTATAAGGGAACACAAAGGGAGGAGGAGGAGGACAGTGACGTGTACGTTGAATGTCTAAGGGAAGCAGGGAAAGCTGTTAAGAGAGCCAAGGAACAGACAGAGGAGGGTTTAGCACGGACTGTGAAAAAAGGGGACAAGACATTCTATAGGTACATCAGTGATAGAAGAAAAACGGGGGATTGTAAGGCTCAAAGGGGGAGGAGGAGAGTGTAAGGAGGGGGATCTAGACAAAGCAGAAATACTGAACAAATACTTCTGTTCAGTATTCACTAAGGCGGGAGAGGGTCAAGGACCACAGCGGGGGAGAAGAAGCAATGGGGGGGGGGAGTGGACACCAGTCCATTCACAGTGGAGAGAGTTCTGGAGGAACTCACAAAGATGAAGATGGCTAAAGCCATGGGGCCAGACCACATACACCTGAGGATATAAAGGGAGTGAAGAAGGGAACTAGCAGCGCCTCTGGCCGCCCTGTTCACAGAGTCACTCAACACAGACGTGGTTCCAGAGGACTACAGGAGGGCGCATGTAGTCGCACTGCACAAAAGTGGCAGTCGGAGGATGTGGGGAACTACAGGCCAGTCAGCCTCACCTCAGTGGTGGGAAGATAATGGAGACACTGCTGAAAGAAAGGATAGTGGCACACCTCTAATTCAATGGTGCCCAGGATCTGAGGCAACACAGATTCACAGCAGGAAAGTCATGTCAAACAATTCTGATAGATTTTTCTGATTGAGTGACTAGGGAAGTGAATCAGAGAGGGGGGGTAGACATTGCCTACCTAGATTTCAGCAAAACTTTTGATACCATCCCACACAGAAGGGTGGTTAACAAGATGAGCAGTCTGGGTATGTGGCATAAGGTGACATACTGGGTTAGAAACTAGCTGATGGACAGAAGACAGAGGGTGGTGGTAAATGGGATCCAATCTCGGGAGAGAGAGGTAACCAGTGGAGTACCACAGGGATCAGTACTGGGACCAGTCCTGTTCAATGTCTTCATTAGTGACACTGCAGAGGGGCTGGAAGGAAAGGTCTGCCTATTTGCAGATGACACCAAGATCTGCAACAGAGTGGATACTCCAGAAGGGGTGCAGAAAATGAAGAGGGACCTGGAGAAGCTTGAAAGATGGTCGGTGGTGTGGCAACTGAGATTCAATTCAAAAAAGTGCAAGATAATGCACCTGTGTAGGAGGAACCCTGGGGACAGCTACAGAATGGGGAGGGGTGCTGACTGTCACCAAAGAGGAAAGAGACCTAGGGGTTGTCATATCTGATGACCTTAAGGTATCAAAGCAGTACGCTAAGGCTGCAGGGAGGGCCAGTGGCATGCTGGGGTGCAGAGGCATTACTAGCAGGAGACAGGAGGTGTTGATGCCATTGTATAAAACACTGGTAAGGCCTCACCCAGAGTACTTCGTGCAGTACTGGAGACCACACATGCATAAGGACATAGACAGGGTGGAGGCTATCCAGAGAAGGGTGACAAAGATGGTGCAAGGCTTGCGTCACAAAACATATGAGGAGAGACTAAGAGTCCTCAATACGTACTCACTGGAGGAGAGGAGAGAAGAGAAGAAAAAGGGGGGGGGCATGATAGAAACTTTCAAGTACCTCAAGGGCATAAACAAAGTGCAGGTGAGGGATCTTTTCCAATGTAGAAAAGATATCAGAATGCGGGGACACAATATGAAATTGGAGGGGGTAGATTAAGAGGTAACGTGAGAACGTTTTTCTACACAGAGGGTGGTGGATGTTTGGAACAGTCTGCCACAAGAGGTGGTGGGGAAAGCACAGTGGAGGGGTTTAAACATGCTTGGGACAGGCACAAGGGAACACTGGGTGGGGAGGGAGTGATGAAAAGCCATTGATCACTTAGGGTCAGTGACTGCATACAAGTTTAGGGCTTACGGGCAGACTAGAGGGGCCTAGCAGTCCTTATCTGCCAACAATTTCTATGTATCTATGTACTAGTGCATGATAGTAGTTGAAATTTTGACCTATACTTTTTTATTCAATTTTAGATTGCTTCATATCTCCGGACTTGCATGATGCCCTTCTTTCCCAATTTTGAGTCTGCTTTAGCACTTTTTTCACATTTGAAATAATAAAAGGAGCGCACCTATTAATATGGTTCAAACCAAGTTTTCATAGAAACACAGACCATGACAGCAGGAAAACACTAGAGGTCCATCCAGTCTGCCCATATTCCCTGGAACCTATCAGGGTACACTTAGTACTTTGTGTACACTTGTTGTACCATAAAGTCAAGGAGCTGTGTCTGCTGCATGCTGTTCATTATAGTCACAAGAAAAGTGATCTGTTTTTAATAGTTTCTTTATTGAGCTGCATAGTGAATATAGTATGTAAGCAATAACCCATGACAGGGTGTGTGGTTATTGGGGCTTAATCAACACCCCGGGTGCACTGTGAGGCACGAGGCCGCAGGCCTCCCCTGTTTTAGTTATTTGGAAATGTTGGTATCACAGGCATGTTTTTTATTCTTTTTCCCCGTTTTAATTCTTTGGCAATGTTGGTGTATTATGTGCTTTACTTTGCTATAGTTTGCCTTTGCAAAGCATTCTTATGTAATCCCTGCTTGGGAAATGGGGGACTTGGTGGACCAGAAATCCCTTCTATGTTACTGTATACAGTACTTTTGTGTGTATTTCTACACTGCATGTTATGGAGGTTTTACCAGATTTCTTTCTTTTAAAACTTCAAGTTTATTGAATATGAAAGGAAGCAGTGTACAAAAATAGACATTAAAGAGATACTGTCAATCCCCAAGGCCTCAAAGTGTCCCTAGTTTAAAAAAAAAGTTATAATTGTTCACATTCTGTAGAGATTGCTGATGTAGCTAGTTTGATTCAGATTCTTTTTTTCTTTTAAAAAGTGAAAAACAAACTGCTCACCATACTGGTGTTACCACAAAAAAATATGTTTGCTTACATTCCTTAATCAGCTCCCACTGCATCTTTCCTAGACTTAGCAACACCCCTAACACAGTTTAGCCACTCTACACACTATGAGTAGAACAGCATATTACATTATGAGTGGCTGCACTTTTTGGGGGTGTTCCTGATGTCCCGGAAGTATGCAGTAAGAACAGACTCAGGATCTGAAAAACAAAACAAGGTTGGTTATGACTATACACAGCCAGCAGCATCAATGAATTTTAGCGATGGTAAGCAATTATAATATGTGGGTTTTTAACTAGAAATAATATGATGCAAAAAAAGTTGATGGTGTCCTTTTAAACAGAGCTGCTATGCAGTGCATGGATATATCTGCCAAACACAGTACACTATCATCCGCCTCTTAATCATGTTTCATGCACTAATATATGACACTGTTTCCTATGCCAAGTTCCCAATAATTAAAATGTAATGCATTAAAAGAAAAAAAGAACATGTAACATTAGAAAAAATAAAACCAGTACTGTTGTCTGTGTGGATATTGTCTCGGTCTGCACCTTTATTCTGAAACACCACCTGGATTAAAAAGGCTTGGTATGACACTGTTTATTGACTTTGACCATTAGGCGAACCGGGTCTATAAGGGTGGCTTGGTAGGACAGACCCACTAATAGATTTCTTTTCTGTTTTCTTTGGTCAGGGGTGGGTCTGGGTTCTTTACTTTGATGGCAAATGTGTTTTTGCAAGAGTTTGGACACTGCATGAGATGTTTCAGCTAGATTTCTTTTTGGTTTTCTTTGGTTGGCGGTGGTAGGGATGGTGAGGGGTCTGTATGTTACTTTGTGGTAAAGTTTATTTCTGCAGGACTTTGGGCACTGTAATGCAATTTTTTAGCTTCTTGTTTTTCTTTTCTTTATAGGCTGAGGGGTGGGAGAGGTTGGTGTGGTTGTGTTTCAGTAGCATAATGACCTTCTGACCTGGAAGATTATACTTTCTGGTTCCCATACACCCCAGCTGCGCATTATACCCCCTTCTGGTTCCCACACAATATACCCCACCAATCATGAGGCAGAGCTGGTGAGACCTCATTCTATAAATCTGGATAATGCACTAGCCATGCCTTCGGATATTCTGGCAGGCTGAACAACACTTTACCTGCACAACCTCATTTTGTATCTTTTACACCAAGCTACGCTACTGTGCTTAATAGCCCAATGTCTAATACACTGTAGCTCAGTTTTGTTCTGTGATGTCATATTGAGATGAAAGTTTTATACAACTTGCTTCGATAGAGTCTCCACGCCATTTCATCTGGAGTGCCTTTTCACCAATTTCTCAAGGCACAACTGTTCATCAGGATTTACCTGTGTTTGATTATTCCCTATAAAAAATGGACAAGAAATCATAGACTCACCTGTCTATTAACTAACACATACACACGTGTGCGTATGCGCATGCACGTATGCACACACTTATATCCTTTCCCTCTTTCTCAGCTGATTCATTTTTCACAATAGTAGTACACAGCAACACCTGCAGGTGCCTGGGTGGCATTACAAAGCTGCTGGGAACTTTCCCATTGTAATGACACACAAAGGTCTAGCTGTCTGAGCAACAGCTCAATAGTTGCGTCATAATAAAGTACAGTTACGTAGGAACTTACCATAACAGTAGATCTTCGAGAGAGGTTCCTTCAGTAGGCCATCACAAGTAGGACTGATGTCGGGCCGCACGGCAGACTTTTCTAGCAATCCCTGACGGGGGGACCGCCTACCCATCACGTGACCGACATCAGCGTGACGGTATATATTGGGCGGTCCTCACGCCCGCCCTTCAGTTCTCCTGCCGGAGCCAGGAAGAGGTCTAACAGCAGGAGCGAACAGGATTGGAGACCCTGTTAAAATTAAAATGAGGGGAAGGAGGGAGGGAAAAATATGACCTATTGAAGGAACCTCTCTCGAAGATCTACTGTTATGGTAAGTTCCTACATAACTGTACTATCTTACTTCGAGAGGGTTCCTTCAGTAGGTCATCACAAGTAGGATTGAGTCCCAAGCAGTCCCTCTAAGGAGAGACCGTGAGAAACTAGGGAGGGGGCAAAACAAAAATCCATGGAAAAGACTGAGGTCCAAAAAAGGACCCAGCCTAGGACAACAGACCCTGCAGGACAGCTAGGCCAAAGCCAGTCCTTCGCCTAGAAGCAATGTCCAAACTGTAATGCTTGGTAAAGGTATGGACAGAACTCCAAGTAGCGGCAGCACAAATATCCGCTGCAGAAACATTATGAAGGAAGGCTGCAGAAGTAGCCATGCCCCTAGTAGAATGACCCCTGATAACACCCGGGAGGGGTTTGTCATACTTTTGGTAACAGCATCTGATGCAGTTGCCCAACCATTTGGAAAGGCCCTGCTTGGAAACCGGTTTGCCTCGAGTTCGAGATGTGAAGGAGACAAACAACTGGTCGCAAGAGCGCAAGTCCTTGGTTCGGTGTGTCTAACACCAGAGAATCCGGTGCACATCCATCATATGGAGGATTGCCTCACCCCTGTTAGCGAGAGCCGGGTAATATACCAGGAGCTCTACCGATTGGTTCAGAGTAGCTTCCGACACCACCTTTGGAAGGAACCTCGGATGGGTTCTGAGAACCGCCCAGTCCCAGTGAAAAATAAGGTAAGGCTCCTTACAAACCAACGTGTGAAGCTCTGAAATTCTTCGAGCTGAAGTGATGGCAACTAGAAACAATGACTTCCAAGATAGGAAGCGTAAGTCATAACTCATTGCTGGGTCAAAAGGAGGCAAGGTGAGCTTTTCCAGGACGAAATTCAGGTCCCATGGTGGTGTTGGGCTGCGGATGGGGGGTTTCAGATGGGGAATCCCTTTCAAAAAAGTCTCTGAGATATCCAACTGAGCCACAGGTTTACCATCCACCAGCTCATAGCACGCCGAGATAGCCGAGAGATACACTTTCAGAGAGGAATAGGCTAGACCTGAGTCCGATAAGTGAAGGAGGTATTCCATGACTTGTGGGGCCAAGCAAGAAAAAGGGTTCCAGCCCTTTGCAGTCGTCCAAATGGAAAACCGCTTCTACTTCAATGCATAAGTGAAATGGGTGGAAGGTTTTCTGGCTTCGACAAGGTCTTGTGCCACTCTAGAGGATAACCCAAAGGGAGAGACGGCGACGTCTGCAGGAGCCATGCATGCAGATGCAGGGTCCTGAGCCCCGGATGAACCAGACGACCTTGATCCTGAGTAAGAAGGTCGTGTGTCAATGGAAGTGGAACCGGTGGTTCCCTGGATAGCTGCTGAAGCAGCGGAACCAAATCTGTCTTGGCAAAGAGGAGCCGATGAGAATCATCTTGGCCTTTCTCGTCTGTAGTTTGAGGAGGACCTCTGCAGAATGGGAAATGGAGGAAGGTGTACAAAATTTCCTGTCAGGATAGAGACAATCGTTACTCCAGAAAGCACCTGGCTCAGGAGCTGAGAGCAAAACTTGGGAAGTTTTGCGTTGAATTGAGAGACGAATAGGTCGAGTTCCAGCCGCCCCCCAATTTTGGAAGATGGATTCCGCCACTTCCTGATGAAGTTCCCACTCGTGAGCAGGGGTCCTTGATCTGCTGAGACTGTCCGCCAGGACGTTTAGAACGCCCGGTACTTGCACGGCCACTAGGGACAAGTGATGCAGGACTGCCTAGTTCCACACTCTGGTCGCTTCCCTGCAAAGAGGGTACGACTGGGTTCCTCCTTGTTTGTTGATGTACCAAACCACCGACATGTTGTCCATTTGGATCAGCAGTGTTCCCTCTGGCAGCAGGGGTTGAAAGGCCTGTAAGGTATACAGGACCGCCCTGAGCTCTAGAACACTGATGTGAAGAGAAAGCTCCAAGCCGGACCAAAGTCCCTGGGCTTGGTGATCCCCAGATGCGAACTCCATCCCATGTTCGAGGCATCCGTGGTGAGAGTGGCTACGGGTGCTGGTCTTCGAAATGGAAGACCCAAGGAAAGATTGTGTGGATTCATCCTCCACAGAAGATCCTTCCGGACCGCTGAGGAGATGAGAACTGGATGGTCCAGATCATCCAAAAGCTGGTCCCATTGCACCCTCAGGGATTACTGAAGATCCTCATGTGGAGCCTGGCTAGGGGAATGGTACAGATG
This sequence comes from Neoceratodus forsteri, assembly GCA_016271365.2. Lineage (NCBI taxonomy): Eukaryota > Metazoa > Chordata > Ceratodontiformes > Ceratodontidae > Neoceratodus > Neoceratodus forsteri. Next base: position 64,077,376 of record JADMNL010000032.1, read on the forward strand.
GAAGCTGCCATGAGGCCTAACAGGCGAAGAACCTCCCTGGCCGGAATGGTCCGGCAAGACGCCACCTTGGAGGCCTGGTGGACCAGAGTCGCCACTCTGTTTGGAGGAAGGAAAGCTCTGCACTGGACCGTGTCGAGGACCGCCCTAATAAACTGAAGTCTCTGGTTGGGAATGAGGTATGACTTGGGCACGCTGACAGTGATCCCAAGTCGACTGAACAGGTCCAGGGTAAATGACAGAGCCCCCAATAACGCATCCCTGGAAGGGGCCGCTAGTAGCCAATTGTCCAGGTAGGGAAACACTGCAATACTCCTGCGGCATAAAAATGCCGCCACCACTGCAAGGCACTTGGTAAAAACCAGAGGTGCCGAAGACAGGCCAAAGGGGAGTGCTCAGAACTGGAAGTGCTCCCCCCAGAACATGAACCGCAGGAACTGACGGTGGTTGGGGAAAATAGGGATATGTAGGTAGGCATCCTGCATACCCAGGGCGCAGAGCCAGTGATTCTCCAGCAGTAGAGGCAGAAGGCTCTGCAGTGCCAGCATGCGAAACTTCTTGTACTCGACAAAATGATTCAGCTGACTGAGATCTAGAATGGGTCGGAAATCCCAGTTCTTTTTCGGAACCAGGAAAAAATGGGAGTAGAAGCCTTTCCCTGTTTGCCCTGGAGGGACTCGCTCGATCGCTTGTTTTAGCAAGAGCGAATTTATTTCCTCTTGGATGAGGAAAGCCTGGTCCCGAGAGTATGAGGACTTCACCGGAGGGTTTCCCGGAGGAATTTCCAGGAACTCTATAGTGTGACCTGAGGCCACTATTTGCAGGACCCACTCATTGGAGGTAATCGCCCTCCACTCCTGCACATGGAGAGAGAACCTCCCCTCCACCTGCTCCTCGCCGAGAGGCTGAGGAGGCAGTGGGGCCGGGGAGTCAAGAAGTGGCGGGTCTGTCAGGGGAGGACCCCCTGACCGACACAGATTCTTGGAGGCGGGGGGGTAATGGTACCTGTGGACTTCCTCTTGCCTTGGCGACGCACCTTAGTGGATCTCCCTGCCGCCAGGTCCTCTTCTGAAACGGTTGTTGCTGTCTACGTTGAGGAGCACCCGATCGGTACATCAACCGAACAAATCTAAGGGCAACACCCTTGTCCTGTAGTTCTGTAATTATGTCTTTGGTGTCGCATCCGAAAAGTACCGAGCCCCAGAAAGGAGCGTCCTGAATGGCCGACTGAACCTCGTTAGCGAGGCCAGAGAGGCGAAACCAGGAGTGCCGTCTCAGGGCCACAGCAGTTGCCGAGGTATGGGCCACGGAATCGACCGAATCGTAAGTGGCCCGTAAAGCATGCCTACAAGAAATCTTGGAGAGGCGAAGGTCCTTGACGAGTTCCTCCTTGAGAGGTGAAGGATCCATAGACTGGACCTTCGCCTCCAACCTGGCCATGGTCGCTTTCTGGTGGGACACCATATGGGCTACGTAACTGAGGGAGCGGAGCGCACACGTGGCCGTGAAGAATAGACTTTTTCGCCAAACTGGTCCATCTGCCTTGACTCCTTATCTGGAGGAGTAGTGCTCAAGTGATTGGGCATAGTGGAGCGATCATGAGCCGTTGAAATGACCACGGAGTCTGCCTTCGGATGGGTCTTCAAAAAAGGAGCATCCTTAGGCACCCGGTCAAGCCTGTCCTCCACCCACTTGGGGACAGCCTGGATAGAGTGAGGCATCTGCCAGACGGTGATGGTGAGTTCTTGGTGGGGTGCCATCCACAGAGGAACTGAGACTGGAGACAGGGACTCCAAATCGAGGTGCTCCGTGAGACGCTGTCTCGTTGGGTCCTGTTCCTCAGACTCCCAATCGAAATAATCTCTGAGGGCCCTCAAGAGATCTGAGAAGAAAGTATCCTTAGGTGGCGATTTCGGTGAGGTCTTGCCTCTTGGCTCGGGTTCCTCCACGATTTCCTCCTCCGAAGAGTCCTCTCTCCCATGAGAACTATCATCGACCTCTTCCACTGGACAACGTTCAAAGCGAGAAAGGGGAACGTCCAGTCGAGTCTTCCCCGAGAGGTGGACAATCGGACCCGAACTGCTCGGGGAAGGGGACCTATGAAGCGGCGGAGGTGGGAATCTTGCTTCTAGGTCCAAAACAACTCCAACCTCGCTCCCTGCCACCAAGACTGTAAGAAAGACTTGAAATCCAGAATAGCTGGAGGGGGTGGAGGAGTAGTTGGTTGAGGCTGGGGTGGAGGAGGAGGTGGAGGAGGTGGAGGGGGAACAGCAACTGGCGGAGGGCAATACCCATGCGGACCCATGTAATGGGTATATGGATAACCCTTATAAAACTGTCCCATTGGACTCCATCCAGGAGCGGGAACCTCCAGATAAGGATCCCCAGGATACCCATGTGGGTAATGGAGGACAGTGAGAGAACAGTTATAGTACCCCGTCGTCAGCCCTGACGTCAGAGGAACCACGTCGGACCTGCTGTTGTACAAATTAAATTAAGGTCCGGCGTCAGAACAGTCCACGTTATAGGGACCGGCGTCAGCACCGGCGCCACCCCATCTGGCGCCGGAAAAGGATCCGGCGTCGGCACTGGACGAAGGGTCTCAGTGGTAGGAGTCAGGGCAGATGGAATAGGCCTGACTACCAGGCCCGGCATCAGGACTGTTGTAGGGACCGGCGGCGTTGGAGGTGCTAGCGGGCCACGCGTCGGGACTGCTGTGGTAATGGACAGCGTTGGAGTTGCCAGCGGGTCCGGCGTCGGAACTGTAGTGACTGGCAGCGCTGGAAGTGCCTGCAGTCCGTCCTTGGGCTGAGGAGGGACCTCCAAGGAAAGGCCGTCTGGCCGAGGAGGAGCCTCCTGACCCTGGTCCCCAGCGGGGGAGTGCAGGGAAGAACCCCCGAAATTGTCTGGTTCACCAGCGACCCCATCTGCCTCGCCGGACGTGTCCGAAGTAGAATGAGAGGACACGGGCGAGGGAATAACAGGAGGGAGTGGGGCTGTCTCCCTTCGGTCCCGCTGGATGTCAGCAGTAGTGCCAGAAGGCCCCGAAGGGGGAAGCGAGCCAGTGCGGTCGTCGGGGATGGCTGACTTAGCAGGCATGGTCGGGCAGTCAAGGAGAGAACCCCCGGCCGACTTAACGACCGAGGCCGGGCGACTGCCCCCAGCTGGTCTCCGTAGGAGCCAGCGGCCGACTTATCTGCATGAAGTTTCTCTTTACCTGGGTGCTTCGATGGTGGCTGGGCCTTGCTGGTAGAGGGCCTGACATCGTCCGAGGAGCAAGCCCGCTCCCTCGTCTTCTTGTGTTTTTTAGCGGAAGATTTGTCGGATGAGTCCCTAAGCTTGTCCATCTTCTTCTCAAGCGAAAGTCGATGGGCCTTGAGAAGATGGGCCTCCAACGCCTGCTGTCTCCGCTTTTTGGTAGCCTGACTGAAGGACTGACACTCGGGGCAGGAGAAGACTGGATGGTCTGGGCCTAGGCAGATGACGCACCTGGAATGCCCGTCTTTGTGCAGTATCTGAGTGCCACATTTGGGGCACTTTTTCTTCGGAGAAGGCATGAACTATTTAATACTAAAAGATGAAATAGCGAGTTTTTAGAAAAAGCGTGCGAAAAAATACTTTCCGACGGACGCTGAATGGAGTCTGCGAAGCGACTAGCCGTAAGCAGGCGACGGGAAAGAACTGGAGGGTGCGTTGGGGCCGCCCACTATATACCATCATGCTGATGTCAGTCACATGACATCAGGTAGGGGGCCCCCCGTCAGGGATTGCTAGAAAAGTCTGCTGTGCGGCCCGACGTTGCCTACTTGTGATGACCTACTGAAGGAACCCTCTCGAAGTAAGATCCATATTTTTGTTTTCCTCCTGGTATGCCAATGGTTGACTGTGGCAATCCCTTTTTACATCCTGTGCTGTCCAGTTGTGCTGCTGTTCAATATCCCAACATGAAACATAACAGAAGACTAAACTTGGGTTTTATTTCTGCCATCGGTCCAAGGTGGCCTAGTTTTAAACTCAGAATAACATACCTGATTTTCTTCCTGTTCCTCCATGCTATACTGGGGACCTGGCTGTACTTCTGAGACTTTCTCTCCCAGCAGGAATCCCAGGCGAGTCATGAGTGTGTTTGCTGCCTCATCAACAGAGGGAGGCGGTCCCAGCGCCTGTTCTGCTTCACCTTTTGAGGAAACACAAAACAAAAAGTAAAAAAGTGAGTCAAACACAGTAAGAATGGGAATTTTATAGCTATATTCTGTCAAACTGTACACTAGTAAACAACTTTTTTTTTTTTACACAGCTTTTTCTCCCCTCGTCCTGGGCACCCCCCCCCCCAAACACCTTTTGCCATGAGGGACCTCCCAGCCCGACTCCAAAGGCCCCTCAGGGTCTTCCAAGCAGCGCAGTCACATAAGTACTGATGGCCATCATTCTGACAAGCCCAATGTTCATTTCTCCCACAGTTTTTCCCTTAAACCCTACCTATGCCAACCTCCCAGATGGTGTTGTACTGGTGACAGTGCTGAGGGAGTCGGTGAAAGGAGCGGGTCACCTGGTAGCAAGCGGAAAAACACAAGGTTAAAAAAAGAAAAAAGGAAAGAAAAAGGGGTGACACAGTATCTCCACTGAAGTGGCTGGGGGAAAAGATGTGCCAGTGATCTTCTTTCTTTCCTATTTTGTATGTTTGCGAACAAAGAAAAAGGTCAGCTGGTAGTACTCTTTGCTTGTGGGCAGTTGGTCATAGGTTCGTACCACCCCCCCAGCTACCACTACCAGGGCTTTGGGCTCACACCCAACACTGACATTATCTGCCCTATTGGAGATGCCCTTAAAAGAGACGTCTAGATAAGGTCTCCACTGCCCTTTCCTGGTGGTTATATAGGTGGATGTTAGAGATCCCAAGGCATTATTTGAAACCAGCTGGAGAGATTCCCTGGTATCCTGAACATTATTCCCTCTCCCAGTAAAACAAGCTCCAGTGCAGCTGTCCATAACTGGTGTGTGGGGTAGTATTCAGCACACAAGGTTACTCTGTCTGCATACAGTCACCACTTTCATTTTTTGAAATTAGATAACTTTATTGAGTTTTCACAACAACCAAACATGAGATACAGATAGCAGCCAGAACTAAAACAGGACCCAGCCAACCCTCCCTCCCCAAATACAAAGCTTTAACAGGAAATGAACCAGAGTTTCAATTGCTCCCCGGAAGTGTCCTCTTAACTTTAGAAGGGATAAACTACAAGGGATAGGGTGAGATAAACGTAACAATAAATTAGACCGAAAACCTACAATCAAGTCCAGAAACCAAACTACAGTCAGGGGTCTAGTAGACAGGGAGATTAGTGTAAATATAGAGCATACAACTTCCCCCATTTCCGATTAAAGGAAGGCATGGCATTATGGGAACTGGCAATCAGTCTTTCTAACTTAAAGCAGAAAGAGATTTCTTTAAGCCATTCATTGAATGATATATTGATTTGATCCAGCCAATGTCTTAGGACCAGTCTTTTAACAGCAATTGAGATTAAAGCAATATGGTATTTCCTTTCACTATTTGTGATATCTGAATACCAGCCCAAAATACAGGCTTCAGGTGTAAAATAGTCTTGCAGCCCCAGGATAGGGTCTAAATTGGCTTGAACAGCCTTCCATAAGGGAGCCACCTTGCTATAGGACCAAAAAATATGCATTAAAGTGCCCTCTTTCTCCCCACATCTAGTGCATACATTTCACCCCAGCCTACCTAACTTAGTCAACCTGGACGGCGTAAAATACAAATTATTCAATATAAAAAACTGGATAAGCCTATTTCTGTCTAAGGTGTGAAATTTATATGTATCACGCCAAATTTGGTACCAGAACCCAGGAGAGTCAGGGATTAAAGAATCCCAAACTTTCGACCCAGATAATGAAACAGGGTATTTGGTATCTAGAAGGAAAAGATATATACGGGAAATTCCATGAGGTTTGGAAATGCAGTCCTGAATTTGATCCAGGAAAGGCCTGACTTGGGAAGGTAATTTCACATTCCCAAAATTCTTCAACAAAAGATGTCTCAGCTGGTAAATCTTGAATACATATTTCGGTGGGAGATTCTGATCCTCCAGCAGATTATTGGATGAGAGAAGGGAACCCTGGGGGTAAAAATCCTCTACTGACCGATTCTGGATTTGTGGGAGCCAATCTAGTGGAAGCGGGAACCCACCTATTTTAATATTAGGGTTAAGAGTGAGTGGCTGAGCCATATCCTTAGTGTATGGGATCCTAAAGTAATTCCAGCATTGCGAGAGAATTTTGATGGAAAGTCCCATGGGAGAATTACGAATGTCTACTGGTAGAGAGGAAAAACTATAATAAAAGATACGAGAAGGAAGTAGGCTGAGTTTATCCAACGCTTTAAGCTCTAAATCCAGCCAGATGGGCCTATAGCACTCGTTCTGAGACCGAACCAAGCGCCCCATTTTGGCTAGGTGGCTAGCCCAGTAATAAAACCAGAAATTGGGAGACGAAGACCACCTTTGTCCTTCGGTAAGTTAAGCTTACAGAAAGCCCTCCTAGGATGTTTACCCCCAAATAAATTTGACTAGGGTAGAGTGTATCTTTTGGAAATAGGTTCTGGGGAGCCAAATATTAAGAAGGTTCAGGGGTTAAAAAATACGTGGTAGAATGTTCATTTTAATAATATTAATCCGTCCCCCTACAGATAACGGCAAAACAGACCATCTATCAAGATCTTTCTGAATTCTATCCAGGAGTTCATCCAGATTTAGTTTTTTGATAGTCTCTTCATCCCGGGCCAGGTATATGCCTAAATACTTAAGCGAGGTCTGGGCCCATTTCATACCTAGCTGAAGGAAGTTGGCTTGAAACATGAAAGAATTAAGACGAAAAATCACCGATTTGAAAAGATTTAACCTGTAGTTGGATACCTTCCCGTATTGTGTGATGATTTGAAGCGCTGCTGGAAGAGAAATCTCAGGGTTCGAGAGGTATAAAAGGATATCGTCAGCGAAAACTGATAAAGTCAAAGCCGTCTGAGAGATCATACAACCAGTGACCTGCGTGATGCTTTAATACTGAGTAACAGAGGCTCCAGATATAAGTTAAATAGATGCGGGATAAGGGGCATCCTGACGTGTTCTCGAAAATAAAAAAACGAGATGAAAAACACCATTACAAAAAACTCTAGCCGAGGGTGACCGATAAACTGATTTAATCCATTGTATGAAAATCTCAGGGAAACCCATTCTACCAAGTGTAGACCACAGGAAATCCCAATTGACCCTATCAAAGGCCTTTTTGGCATCTAGGGCTAGAAACATCATAGGGGATTGGGACTCCTGGACGGCTAGGAAAATGTGGGAACGGGTGCGCAGATGATCTGACGCGGATCTATCCTGGACAAAACCCACTTGCTCATTACTTAGCAAGGATTGCCAGACTCTTCTGATTCTCAAGGAAAGGATTTTAGTTAGGATTTTGATATCGTAGTTTAATAAAGAGATCGGTCGATAACTGGCCGGGTCCAACAGCGGTTTATCCGGTTTAGGAATTAAGATAATGGTAGCTTCTAGCAGTGAGGGATCAAGAAGGTCTGATGAGAGCATATGGTTAAACAACTTGAGAAGTGGAGGGAATCTCTTTACAGAAAGTTTTATAAAGTTAGGAAAACCCATCAGGGCCTGGGGATTTGTCCAAGGTAGCCCTTATAACCTCTTCTATCTCCTCAGGGTAATAGGAGAGGAAGCAATTCACATTGTTGATCTGCAAACAGGGAAGGAGATCCTATCCAGAAATTCATCCATCTCGGAGCGAGAGGCCTGTTCAGACCCTCCCTTTACAGGTCTTGATAGAAAGCAAGATTTGTGCTATATCCTTGGTGAGTTTTTGATTGATCCGTCAGAGCTCTCAAGGCTGGAATCCACCTAGAGTTTTCTACCTCCCTTAACCTAAGGGCAAGCAATTTACCAGGTTTCTCTCCTTGGTCCAGATACTGCGCTTTGGTTTTAGAAATGGCATATTCCGTTTTTTCCTTAATCAAGTCTTCGTACTCATTCCTTAGCTTACAGAACTTCTCCAGATCGGTCTGGGAGCCAGAGAGGGAGAAGGTATTTTCAGCTCTTTTAATTTGATCCAGTAATGACGTGATTTTCATTTCTCTCACCCTCTTCCTCCTAGAGGCCAATTTTATAAATTCTCCTCTAATAACACATTTTAAGGAACACCAGAGATAATCATCTCTAGCAACAGAACCCTGATTAGTCTCAAGAAAGAGGAGATCAAAGATTGAATATGCTTAACTGTATGGTCATCTTTAAGAGCTGTGTATTAAGTTTCCAGGAGGTATCTCTCTGTGCCAGCCCTCCAGGAGACATCTTAATCAGGCCAAGGAATGGTTGGAGATGATGATTGGATCTATGCCTGCATGGAGAGCGTTTCAACCAAAGTCGTACTAATTAAAATATAATCGATTCTGGACCAGGAGTTGTGTAATTGTGAGTAAAAGGAGTAGCTACGGCTTTGAGGGTTCAGTAGCGCCAAGGGTCCACAAACCTACTAAATTCATTAAGTCTCTGAGAGCTAGCTGGGAAGGGAGAGAGGTTTAACAGGTCTGTGGGTTCTATCCACATCCTGAGTCAGAGAGATTCCAATCACCCCTAAAATAAATGAAGAGGCAAAAAGCGACTCAGTTGGGCCGCTAATTGCATGTAAATTAGGTCCCCCACAGGGCCATAAATTGCCCCAAAACTACCTGCACCCCATTAAGCAATCCCTTAACCAGCACCACTCGACCCTCTTGATCAGTCGAGCAGTCCTCAACCAGGAATGAAATACCTTTTTAATCAGGATTGCCACCCCTCTACTAAGTGGCACCTTCAGAGACAAAGATCTGATAGAACCCCTTACAGCGTAAACCCTTCGTCTCTGAGGCTAGCAAATGTGTTTCCTGCAAAAATAATATGTTGACATCCAAAAGTGAACAATTTAATAAAACTTGGTCTCTTTTACCATTATCCCTAACGCCCCTGACATTCCAAGTTGCCAATTTAATACGTTTCATGGACATAGACCAATAGCATAAGAAAGTAAAGGTAGAACACCGGGTTAATCTCCCCCCCGCACTCTCTGAGTGACACCTTCCAGGTTTCTCCCACCGCCCAATAATACCACAGAGATATGACGCCTTGCATAACTCAGAAGCCAAACACATTGAGTTAATAACATTTTTAGATAATAGAAATGAGTAAAGGCCCATCGGACAAGATATTTGACCTTCGCCCCCCACCTCCAGACCCCAATAAACTATATACATCAAACCCCAAAGATAGCAAGTAGCTAAGTGCCAGGATACAGTACAGGGCTAAATCCCCAAAGGCTACATGTCTACAGAGCATGTTGTAATAGACTATAATAGAGAACATGGGAAAACAGTTTCAAAAACAACATGAAAAAAACATAGTTAATAACAACTGCAAGAAACTCCCATACCAAGTAGCCCTACACACCTTAACTAGGCAGCGAGGCAATCCCCAGTGCAATTCCTGCTGAACCCCACCCTCCACTAATTTCGAATAAGCGCTAAATAAGACCAAACATCAAAATTAACCAGCCATGGCCCTGAAAAAAAAAAAAATAGCCTCTACCCAAAACTGCCCAGAGTTATCCAGAAAACGTGACAAGGCAATGAAGCAGCCAGGGGACACCAGACATAGCTCATCTGAATCGCTCGAGCTCGTCTCTAGATTACTTAATTCTTTGGTTACCGATGATGAAAAAGATCCACCAGGCTGCATGAAACTGACCTTAATAGCGATCAATCCTCGGCTCTCTCTACCCGCTACACCACACGGAACAACCCCACAGATCGGAAGAGGAAGTGAACAGAGAGCCAGAAAGAAGAAGAACCCTGGTCCGACCTAAAAAGGGCCGAGGAGAACACTGGAGCCTCGCAAGGTTCCGTTTGACCACAATTTCTCAGGCATCAACCACTACTAGCGGCCTATCGGCCTTAAACAGGACTACTCCTACAACCCTCCTAGCCAGGCCTCAGTACGCCATCAAGCCCACCTGAACAGGTAATTATAAACCAGAAGGGAAAAGAAATAACACAGTCATTTGGTAATTGAGGAAATTAATGTAGTAGACAGTCCAAGTTGTAGAATCAGTCCCCAATGAAGAGGTTTGGTAGTTTCTGAGCGAGTCGACCTTAGCGTGGTCAGGGTTCGTGTGGGTGTAGACCCTTCCAAAAGCACCGAGAGCTTAAGCGGGGTAACTCATTTTAAACTTAATGCCTGCAGCTATGAGTTTTTTCACAGTAGGATGAAATGCAGCTCTCTTTTGACACGTTTCGTAAGGCAGGTCCTGGGTAAAACGCAGTTTGGCCCCTTCCCAAAAGATCGCCTCTAGCTCTTTCACCTTGTTCAACACATGTTGTTTTTCAACAAAGCTAAGGAACTTAATTATGATGGGACGAGGGGGTAAGCCAGGCTGAGGTTTAGGCTTCAAAGAGCGATGAGCCCTCCGATGTGGTAATTAGAGCTGAGAGGAGAGGGACCAATTATTTTGTTCAACAACTTTTGAATAAATGAGATCATGTCCACACTTTCTGCAGACTCAGGTAGGCCGAGAATTAAGATATTGTTACGTCTACTTCTGCCCTCCAGGTCTTCTGTCTTAAGTTGTAGTTTGTGGATCATTGTCTGAGCTTCACAATTTGAGGTCTGTTTTCCCTTCCAGGCTTCCAAGGAGGCTGTTTTGACTTCCATGTCCCCCACTCGTCGCGATACAGCTCCCAAATCCGTTTTAATAGATTTCGCCTCCGTGGCAATATCTTGGAGGGTTTCTCGAAATGGGAGCAATTCCTGTAAGAATCGGTCCTCTGTGAGCAGGTTCGCTGTGGAAGCAGGAGGGTTCTGTTTGGGAAGTTGAGCCGGGCTCTGGTTTTTGACTTTTTTGAGCTTTTCTCAGGAGTGGTGGGCGGCGTGTGTCTCATCCCGGCCTGCTTCATCTCCTTGTCCATCGTGGCAATAAGGGTTCCCTGGAGCTTTGTGGACCTCAAATATTGACTAATAAGTGTCGCCAGACGATGGGAACAGGCTTGTAAAGGTAGTCGCTATAAAATCAGCGTGAATAAGTGCTAACATTAAGAAATAGTAAGGTGGAGGGTGGGAGCTCCAGAAAAGGCTGTCACCAGACGTTCTGCATCACGTGACTCCTCCAGTCACCACTTTCAGTGGCTAAGTCATCTCTAAAGCATTTTCAGACATACTGCACATATTAAAGGTGCTTTATAGAACCAAACTATTCTGTTCAGTACTTTATGTGCCAGAATGGCAAAAGGGAACAAGCAGATGTTACACAGACTGTGCTGTAACAGTCTCTCAATTTGGTCTAGGGTTATCATCACTGGGCACAGCTGCAGCATAGCCTAAACAAAGTGTATTTTATACAGTATGAAATAAAAATCAGTTGGTGAAAGATGTAACTAAAATGTTAAACCCCTACAAATTAAAAGTAAAAAATAATAAAAATGTAAAGGACACGCATTCTGCAGCACAAGTGTTCAGGGTGAAAGACAACATTTTCTAATGTGTACACTAAATACCATGACGACGTCCTGATGTAATTATGCATTCGGACCACTTCCTCTAGGTCCAGGTGCCAGCCATGCTGCTTCTGCTGCCAGTTTTTCCTACACCTACTTTGTGGAAGTTTTAGGCAGAAATGGGGTGCCTCAGAGGAACAAATACAGGTAGTGGAGTCAAGCAGCAAAACTTAGTGGTGCAGATCTGAGTACAATCATAACAGCACAACTGGGAGGCAGTGGCAGTGAAACCATGTGGCAGACTGTTCTGACAGCAGTCTGGGATGAAGCCCAAAACGTGGAATCTGTATTGGAATGACTGTAGGATCATGAGGTGAGAGTGGAAACTATCCTGGCAGCTGCCAAGGATGCAGGGGGAGCCAGCTTTCACAGGCTCTGTATGTTTTCACCTCACTTGTAAAGGAGAGTACTAAAATATGTGATATAGGCTGGAAAGGCTTGAGGACCAAATGCATTCCTCCCCAGAGGGTGCATAACTGGCCTCCTGTGCACTTAGATGGGGGTGGGGGAGACTATGATCAAGTGGGCTTGAAACTCTTCTAGATAGATAGGTGGCACACTGCGTTAGCTATATAATCACTGTGACCTATGGCAAAGAAAGTGAGAGTCCAGCTTCTTAAGAGCCACAAAGGTGTATAATCAGCATTCTATAGGAATGAAAATAGCCACTGCACTCAGAGACACTATTCTCAAATAATGCAAACAATTTGATGGGGTTAGACAGAAATTAAGGAACTCTCAAACCGTACACTCCCTTCTAATTCAAGCACGGCTACAGACCTTTCAATTTACCACTCCAAAGATGAGGGAGGTGAGCTAGCAAAATGAGGGTGGCGTTAGGGAGACCTAATGGAACTGATAAGGACAGCTTGGAAGGCCTGTTCCACCAAATACTGGTCATGTTCTCATTTGTCTGCAGTTTACATGTAGAGTACCTTATCAGATGGTGTGATCTCCTTTTTTATGCTCTGAAAAGACAACATTACAGACTCAGTGGTAAAAAAGCAATACTGTTTTTACTGATCAGTATTTATAGGTGGTGGTTAAATTGGAAAAGTTTAGGTGGGGGAACTCTTCTATCTACATTTTTAGGTGGTGGAACTCTCCTATAGTAATCACTGGCGAAAGATAACAAAGGTGGTGGAACTGTCATATAGTTTTTTAAGAGGTGGTGGAACGGAGTTCCTATGAGCTCCCGCCCAGTTCATCCCCCTTTTATAGGTTTCCTTTGCATTGGTTAAGCAAGGGGTCTGTGCTTGCATGTTATATAATTCCCTCCCCACTACACAGAGACAAGCTGCAGCATTGACTCTCTGAAGGGACTTGCAAGTCTTCAGCTTTGACACAGCCTAGCCTGGCATACTTACTGGCCTTTTTCAATCCAACATTTACCACAGCAATTCTCTGTTCCACCCTACCCTCCGACTACTATGGTTAAAACATCCCTGTGACCATGGGCTTTTGACCTGTACTAGATGACAAAAGGAAGCCTCTGTTTTAGAGGACATATACAATCTCTTTTAAAAGGGAACATTAATTCAACGTCAGATTGTACCAATTGTATTTTCAAAACTAACCCCCCAAATTTCTCTAACGTAACATAATTTATGGGTAAACTGATAAACAATGCAAGTATTAAAATAAATTTAGAAAAACTGGTATGAATTATGGTGTGTGTTCCTTCCACAAATTAGAACGCCTATTTTAGATTTGTTCTTTTCCTTATGAATGTAAGGTCTTTACTTTAAATATCACAGAAATAGCCCAAACCCTGATGTATACAGTGGTGTGCGAGTAACGAAGATCATTTTCCGAATTCCACGAATAATGAGCTATTCGTTATTTGGATCCCGAATAACGAATAGCAGCACTATGCGTGCCCTGCTATTTGGAAAATGCTCGCAATTTGTTACTTCACCTTGCTTTTTGGGTTTAAGTGCAAATTGCACTTAAACCCCCCCAGGACTTCCGGTGACGCCATGTGCCCAATGGCAGCATAACTAAATGAGCTCCTACTTCATCCTAAAAAATCCTCCTAATACAACCGTTTCAGCCGAACAATTTCCTAACCCATCCACGGAGGAACGCAATAATGCCGAGGAAGAGTGATCAATCCAGCCGTAAGCCACAAGAAGAAAGAGCAGAAGGAGGATTATCTGAAGGGGACTAGGGCAGTGAGGGTTCACAGGCCTCAACCTCTTCGCACCAAGGCAGGTCACAGACAAAGCACCTCCCGCTGACCACTATTCAACAACAAATGTCCCTGGTGCTAAATGAACTGCAAGATTTTAGAAAAGAAATTAGATCTACCACCACGGCGCTCCGCTTGGATATCTCAAAACTGGAGAAGCACCAAGAGGCACTCAAACTCCAAGCCACTGATGTAGACCGTCGGGTCGACAGTGCTGAGTGTGCCATAGCACACCTACACCAAAATATCCAGAGTCTGCAGGCTAGGGCAGAGGATGCTGAAAGCCGCAACCGACGCAACAACATTTGCATTTCTGGTGTACCGGAGGGGGCGGAGGGCTCCAATATGATACAATTTGTTAAGCAGCTTTCATTGGAAATGGTCGATACGCCGGAGGCCCTCTCGATGGAAATAGAGAGGGCCCATCGCACCCTGGGCCCAAGACCACCCACAGGAGCACGCCCTCGAACAATCTTTGTTTGTTTCCTAAGATTTCAGGAAAAGGAGACTATACTACATTCAGCCTGGAAACAGGGAATAGTTTCATACCGCACAAACATGCTATTTCTTGAAAATGATTATGCACCCGAGATAATGCTCCGATGCAAGCAATTTATCCCAGTGATGAGGGCCTTAAAGACAGGGGGGCTCCACTTTAGAACCCCTTACCCCGCAAAGCTAACTGTGCATTTTCCTGAAGGGTCCCAGACTTTCGACACTGCGGAAGAGGCATCTAGTGAGCTAAAAAAAGCGCAATATTGAGGTACAGTACTCCAGGGGCAGAAACCACAGAAACCAACGATTTCCTTTAAGATGGCGCAGCAGGTATGGAACAGTGGTCAACGGGACACATGGAGAAGGCAAGGGCGAGAAGCCATCCAACAGTTAACAAGTGCCCTGCAGGGCAAAGATCAGCAACCCCCTACTGAACAGTGCCCTTCAACGGGGACCAGTCCCAGATCTCCTCGATGAACTCAAACTGTTAAATGGGCGGCCGGCACATAGGTTCATTATGGACACTTGCAGCACAACATTACTGGCCTTTCCGAGAGGGAGATGACAGCGACCGCTTGGGAACTTCATCCTTTTCTATTGATTACCCCCACTGAAGACGCCTATGAAGGGACTAAATGCTGCTGCTGATTCAGATAAGTCCCAGTCTAAACTAATACCTTTTTTTTTTTCTCTTGCTTTTAACAGCTGTTTCCCCTTAATGTCTGTAGTGGTTCCTCTCCTCTACATTAACCCCTCAGAATCTGTAGACGTCACTAACCCTCAGGTCCTGAACCCCCCTCCTTATAACATCACACCCCTCCCCAAAGGAGACTGTACTAAACCTACTTTGTCAGGATCCCAGCTCAGGAGGAGGGCTCGCTGGTTAATAAAATGGAGGCCCTGGGTGGAGTGGGATCTATAACTATTTTTCCCTATCAGACTGGGACACTTTCTCCTCCCCCTTCTTTGTGATTAAGCTTAATAGACCCTGCTAACAACTAACTTCTGGAAGGGTGATGCAATGGAAGGTGGGGATAATGGACAAGATAAGATGTTGCAAATTTAATGTTAAGTAACTGACTTACCATTCGTAGAAGGGCCCATGGTATTACAGGGGCTAAGGGGGTTCCTTGCTTCATCTCCCCACCCAGCCCCCTTCACCTCGCCCTTCCCCCTGACAGGGGTAGGGAGAGTAGGGGATATGCTTGCCCCTTCCCCTCATGGATGGAGTACTGCTACCACTGGGTTCCCTGCTGAGCTCCCCTCTCCGTTACCGAGTTGGCTGATAACTATTTACAGTCATGTAAATTTGTTTTTCTCTCTTCTCTCTCACCCTCCTTCTTATAAAGCAATGCACGATTATATAGGACGAATGTGGAAGCTGCGGATGTCCCAAAACTCCCCTTCTTCCTTTTGTTCCCCCTCCTCTCATCCCTTACTGATGCTAATAGTGTCACAAGACCCCCGGGCTCTACGGGGGATACATAAAGTAGGCCTCCAGCCTTCTTTAGGTCATGGGAAACGACCATGTTGATGGAAGCTCCGCAGTTTGTTGGTGGTTCAGGCTAGCTTCGATAGTCCAGTTGGCCCAAAGGTGCCCTTGCAGACACCAAGGTCGAGGGGAAACCTATTCCCTAAATTCACTAGTTCAGTTGGACTTAGTTATAGTTAATGTTAAAAAAGTTATTTTCTTTTGCCCAAGGTCTCTAATTATGGGCTCCTGGTTAGTTAGGATAGTTTTTAGCTCCCCCCAAGAGAAGCCTCATCTTAGTAAGACAGTAAACACTCACAAGGTTCTAACAAATCTGACAGAGGTTACATCACAGATGCTATGCGACAGATGGTTTAATTTACCCGATATATACTTGTATTATAAATGGCAGGCAAACACCTGAAAGTATACTCGTTGAATGTGAATGGTCTGAGTAGCCCGAATAAGAGGTCTAGAATTATTTCACTAGTGAAGAAATCCACAGCTGAAATTGTTTACATGCAGGAAACCCACTTGACTCCTGCGGAGCACAGGAAGCTCCTGGGAAGGGGCTACACACAGGTCTTCTCCTCAGCAATGGCGTGGGGCAGGAAAAGAGGGGTTGCCATATTAATCTCAGGCCACACTCCCTTCCAGATGGTAAAGGAATGGGCAGACCCGGAGGGTCAGTTAGTAATTGTTCAAGGGATCCTACAAGAGCAAGAAGTGACCTTAGCTAATATCTACCTCCCACCAGCCTCAAACACACTTACTATCAGATTCTTGCTTGATAAAGTAATCGAGATGGCCAGAGGGACCCTGAACTTCGTAGGGGACTTCAACATTGCCCCAAGCCTCTCCCTGGACACCACCAGAGCCTCGGGCGGCAGGCAGTCGGCCCCATACAAATTTTTCAAACAATTCATCAGGGAGGTTGGGTGGCTAGACGTGTGGCGATCCCTACACCCCAGCGATAGGGGGTACTCCTATTACTCTGCGGTCCATGGGACCTATACAAGAATA
Source organism: Neoceratodus forsteri (assembly GCA_016271365.2). Classification (NCBI taxonomy): domain Eukaryota; kingdom Metazoa; phylum Chordata; order Ceratodontiformes; family Ceratodontidae; genus Neoceratodus; species Neoceratodus forsteri. The sequence continues at coordinate 64,094,158 of JADMNL010000032.1, forward strand.
GATCACTGCTACACACAGAGGGAGAACCTTGGCTCATTGGTTAGTGCTACAATGGGCACTATAGCACATTCAGACCATGCACCACTATAACCACATGGAAACTGTGTATAGAGAGGCGCAGCACCAGGTGGAGATTCAATCCAGCTCACATGAAGAGCGAACAATTTAGAGATTTTCTCAAAGAGAAAATTACGGAAATTATCCAAGACAATTCTACCCAGAAAATTCCATCCACCATCCAATGGGACACCCTGAAGGCAGTCCTGAGGGGTCACCTGATAAAACACACAGCTATGCTGGCTAAAGAGCGAAAAGAAAGACAAACACAGCTAGAGCAGACACTACAGTTCCTACAGCTAGCACACCAGCAAGGAGACCACTCAGTGCTAGCACAGATCAAGCAGACTAAAAAGGACTTGGATGCCCTATGTATCCAACAGACGGAGGTGGCACTGGCATACTTGCGGCAGAGATATGGCGAGATTGGCCCGTGGGCCTCCTGCCTACTGGCGTATCGTTTGCGCCAACAATGCAAAATGTCCACTATTACTGCAATAAAGGACCCAAACACAGGAGCACACCACACCAAACTCAAAAATATAACCCAAGCCTTTTGTCAATACTTCAGGGCTCTTTATACCACAGACCACCTGTCAGACCCAACACTCACCAACAGCTTCCTGTCAGCCTTAGAATTACCCAAACTCAATCTTGACCAGCAAAATAGCCTACTGGTGCCAATCAGCCCTGAGGCACTGATGTTGGCCATCTCCAGGTCCAAAACACAGAAGGCTCTGGGCTCCGACGGATACAGGGCGGAGTTTTATAAGAGCACAACGCAGTCAATTAATCAGCTAATGCTATGCACCTTTAACGAAGTTCTTCTAGGGGATGCCCCGCAGCCCAGCTGGTCATATGCAACAATTTCACTTATCCACAAACCAGATAAGGACTCTTTACAATGTGGCTCATATAGGCCAATCTCGGTGCTCAACATGGACTATAAATATTTCATGTCCATCTTAGCCCGAAGGGTGGATGCGATCCCCCGACACTGATAAACCTGGATCAAACAGGCTTTGTAAGCTCTAGATCAACTTCAGACAATATCCACAGAGCTCTACACCTAGTACATGAGATGCAATCCCGCGAGGATCCATCAGTCCTTCTGAGCCTGGACGCTGAGAAGGCCTTTGATTGGGTGTCATGGCCCTTCCTTTTCTCCACTATGGCTACAATGGGGTTTCCGGCCCCCTTTGTGGCTATACTTCAGGCATTATATTCCTCCCCCCAGGCAAGTGTTAAAATTTCAGGTCACCATTCTGATTACTTCCCCCTTTTCAGGGGAACACGTCAGGGTTGCCCCCTGTCCCCTGGTTTATTTGCCATCTTTACTGAGCCCTTGGCCCAGGCAATCAGACTAGCACCCGGATTTCAGGTGTGCGGATGGATAAAACAGAACACCGCATAGCCCTCTATGCAGATGATGGTCTATTATTCCTCACTGACCCCTTACAATCCATCCCTACGGTCTTCCGAATCCTGGAGGAATTTGGAGCGCACTCAGGTTATCGGCTTAACACTAGCAAGACTGATGCCCTTACTTTTCATTACATACTCCCTGAGACACTTAAGGAGAGTTATCCATTTCGGTGGGGACTCTCCAGGATGAAATATTTGGGCATTTACCTCTCCCCTAGAACAGAAGATGCCTTGAGTAATAATTACCTACCCTTCACCGCACAGATGAAGCAGGATCTTGGAAGATGGAACGTCCTCCCACTGAATTTGATTCAGAGAGTCGATGTGGTGAGGATGGTGATTCTCCCAAGGGCCCTCTACCTTTTTCAGAATGTCCCACTTAATCTACCAAATAAATTATTTTGTGTATGGAACAAGGCTATTACTGGGTTTGTCTGGGCAGGAAGATGCCCCAGAATTAAACTGAAAACTCTCTTTCTTCCCAAAATGCAAGGAGGTCTTGCACTCCCAAATCTTAAACTGTACTATTGGGCTTCTCATCTGTCCTTCATAATCCAACGCCTGGTCAGAGTGTCCCCGGTCCGTTGGAGAGAGATGGAGGAGAGTGTACTGCCTCAGCATGACCACCAAAGGCTTATTATTTATAAAAATCCTCTCTCACTAGGACGACTAACTCAGAACCCCTGGATTATACACCAAATCCGGGCCTGGCATTCTGCGCGTAGATCCCTAAAGCTCACCCCTTTTCTGGTGCTGATATGTCCGACAGAACTACTAGAAAACTTTCTCCCAGCCTTAAATGACCATACATTCCATATCTGGAGGCACACCCACCTTACAAAACTCCCCCAGTTTCTGGTGGGGCCCCTTTTTAAGGAGTTCGGGGAGATCCAGCGGGAGTTTCATCTACGCCAATCGGATTTTTTCCATTACCTACAATTACAACACTATTACAAGGCTCTTCCCCTGATTGTCCAAATCCCAGGGGAACACCCTCATATGGTTTAACTGCTCCAACAAACACTGCAATCCAAGATGTTACCACATCCCATTTCAGCCCTTTATAAATCTTTGATGGAAACAATAGGTGGAAATACAGGGGCAATGAGGGAGAAATGGAGTGATGAGCTGGGTACCCAAATAACACCACAGCAGTGGGGCATAATATGCCACTCATCATCGAGAATTACCTACTCCCATACGTGGAGACTGTTCTCTTGGCAGTTGCTGGTAAGATTCTTCTGTACCCCAGCAATAACCGCACATTATCGTAACTCTGGCTCAACAGCATGCTGGCGCCAATGTGGGGAGATTAATGCCCACCATTCCCATGTCTTGTGGTCATGTTCAAGGTTACAGCCATTCCTGCAGGGGTTACGGGATGAATTCAAGGAGCTCTTTGGGCTTAGGCTCCCCTTGACCGGGGAGTTCTTTATTTTACATGTTCTCCCACGTGAGCTACGAAACCCCACTGTCAGTATCTGCTAGGAATCTTCCTGCTTGCAGCAAAGAAGGCCATTACCAAACACTGGCACACTACAGTGATACCCTCACTCTCGGACTGGAGAAAGATTGTCAATCACATATATAGATCAGAGAGAATTACATACAACTTAAATGATAATGCAGATCTTTGCTCCATAAAGTGGAGAAGATGGATAATGCACATCATGACCAAAGATCCACACTTTATTCCCTAGCAGCTCTGACTGCCTACTAATTGACTTAGACTCACCATACCATGATTGGTTACTAACACTTAAGATGTGAGTGCTGCATTGTGGCAGGACACATGACCCACACTCATGGGGTGATGGAATTGTACTAAGGGGCAAACACCAGAGGGAATAGAATCAGAGATAGGAGAGAGGGAAGGGTATGCGGAGGAAAGTTCCTGGAGAGCGGTGAAAAGAGACAGAGAAGAAAACAGAATGAGCCTAACCTGGAAAGAAGGTTGTGTCTCCAGGTAAAACTGTGTCACACAAATGATGTATATTATTGCAAGCTTATATGAACTGTAACCCTGTCCAAATAATTACAACAATGTAAATGTGACTGTAAAATGGTAACATTTTCAATAAAGACTATATCTGCTAAAAAAAAAAAAACAACCAAAGCAAGAACAAGTTATATCCCAAATCGCTGCTGTCTAGAGGCCCCAATCTGGCCAGATAGCACACAACTAAAAAATATATACATTTATTTTTTAATGAAATAAATACCTGGAGCCCCCCCTCCCCCACTGATCGTAGGCCACAATTGAAATTAACTCACCCCAGGCCCACATACACACCAGCTGATAGCTGGCCACTGAGTCGGCGACCATGTAAAAATATAAAACATATTTTTGTAAATTCAATCCCTGGTGTCTAGTGGACCCCCCACCCCATCAGGAAGTACCCCACCATGACCACACCACTGTCACAAAAGCACTCAGCAGGTCAGGCCCTCTGCTCCCACAGTGCCAACCTCAGAGCGCAATAGTGTGAACAGGTAACAGACAGGGTAACCCTCCTGTCTACTTTTGGGTCCAAATCAACTTTAGTCTCAAGTTCTGGGGAGATTCAAACTGTGAACCTTATGCTAGCATATCTAATGAACAGGCTCAGACACACACCCTCTTCGGGGACTGCAGTACAATCTTTTGCCAGGTGCACCAAGCCAGCCTTCCAAAATGAACCCTTTTGACTCTATAAGAGACCTTAGGTATATTCTTACCTTTTCCCAGTTTAGTGACACCATCAAGCCCTTCAAACAGTTGTCAGACTTAACCACGTATACATCATATGCAAAAAGAACTTGGAAGACACACTCAGGCAGTATCTTAAGAAAATGTACTTTACTAAAAGATGATAAAAATGTGAAAAATGTAAACACAGAACAATATATCAAAGAGCTCACAATCACATAAAAGAACAAGGGAAACTTACAAAGCAAAACTCCTATCACATAATACATTTAGATGTTTGCTATCTAAAGTATTACCTCTGGAAGTGTGTTTTAAAGTTAGATCAGAGAGCTGTGTCTCTCTAGAGTCCCAAGATGATACGACAACATTTCAGACACGAGTATCACTATAAACTCTGTCTCCCCACACCCCTTTTGTGAGTTATCTAGCTCCTCCTTTTAGAATATAAAATTACAAAAAATGATTTCCTATCAGGAGGTATTTTAAATAAGGTGCCATCAGAAGAAAAAATACATTTCTTATATATAACTTCTTAATTACATATTTCCTTTGAACTTAGCAATCCCACACTGGCACCAATGTGTTAATAACCCAACAGGAATCAGCCTAATGATGTCCTGTTTCTGAAGTCATAAAGTCACATTTGATTTCCACTTCAAAAACATGAGGTCATAAAAAGGCCATAAATTGCAATTTCTCAAGGAAGTTAATTACACTACAGAGATCTCCTGGTCAGTGTAATACATCCTGTGATTTCAGCTGCTAACACCTTGTAATTTAAAAGGGCAAAATTTCACAGACTGACATTTCATACACTGACCATTTATTTATACTACCAATATCATACAATAGTCATAACCAGCTGGCCAAGTGTCACAATCCTCCTCACCTAGACTGAATTTGGGGGCTCTACTCCCTGCATGGGATGAGCTCCCGAAGTCAGTTCACTCCTCATATAGACGCAACAAGCCATCTGCGTTCTGATTGGTTGCTCCAGCCCTATGTAAGATCGTCATGTCACACCCTTGCAAGGCAAGACTCCATCTTAATAATCTACCATTAGTTTTTCCCATTTGTGTCAGCCAAACCAGGGGGTTGTGGTCAGTTTTTACCTCAAAATGCTGCCCATATAAGTATGGCTGTAACTTCTTTAGGGCCCACACTATGGCAAGACACTCTTTTTCCACAGTAGAGTAAGCCTGCTCCCTGGGAAGTAACTTTTTACTCAGGTACACTAGAGGGTGATCTTTCCCTTGGTTGGATGTCTGACTCAGTACTGCCCCAATACCCACGTCTGAGGAGTCAGTCTGGACTATAAAGGGTTTGCTATAGCCAGGATCTGTCAATACAGGAGCACTGCACAGTGCCTCTTTCAGTCTGGTAAAGGCTTTTTCACAGGCTGGTTCCCAGGTAATTTTCTTAGGCATCTTTTTCTTTACCAGGTCAGATAGGGGAGCAGCCAGGGCACTGTAATTAGGTGCAAATTTCCTATAGTACCCCACTGTCCCTAGAAAACTCCTGACCTGCTTCTGCATTTCTGGTCTGGGCCATGCCTTGATCACCTCTATCTTTACTTGGTTGGGACGGAGCTGTCCCCGGCCTACAACATGCCCTAGGTATGCCACTTCAGCCACAGCCACCTGGCACTTCTCGGCTGTGAAAGTGAGTCCGGCCCTCTGTATCCTGCCCAGCACTTCCCTACAGTGGAACAGGTGTTCCTCCCAGCTGGCACTAAATATGGCAATGCCATCCAGGCGTACTCCTCAGCACCATTTAACACCTGGTTCACCAACCTTTGGAAAGTGGCTGGGGCATTCTTCATTCCAAAAGGCATTACTTTAAAGTTGAATAAGCCTATTGGAGTGATGAAGGCCGACCTCTCCATAGCTCTGTCAGTTAACTCTACCTGCCAATACCCCTTTGTCAGGTCAATCGTCGTAAGGTATGTCGCCCCTCCCAACTTGTCCAGGAGTTCGTCCGTCTGGGGCATCGGGTGAGTGTCTGACTTCATGACTATATTCAGTCCATGAAAGTCCACACAGAAATGAGTAGAGCCATCTGGCTTGGGTACAAGGACTACAGGTGAGGCCGAGGGGCTGTGGGATCTCTGGATTACCCCTAAATCCAGCATTTCCTCCTTTTGTCCTTTTGCACAGCCTCTGACACCAGATATGCTGTCCGCCGTATGGGCGTCTATGTTCCTGCCTCCACATTGTGTGTTGCTAAGGGAGTTATTCCAGGCTTGGCACTAAACAGAGGGGCAAAGTCTGCTAAAACCTCCCTTACTTCCTGGATCTTGTCCGGGGCCAGCTGGGGTGACAATTTAACTGCCTACACAGAGGACTCCCGCTTGCTTTCTTCCAGCAAGTCCAGAAGGGGGTCTCCTTCGTCAGTCCCCTCCCCAGGACTACATATTGCAAACACCATGTCAGCCCTATTAGCATTTGGCTTCATCATGTTGACATGGTACATTCTTTCTGTATGTCTTCTGTCGGGTAACTATGATATAGTTCACGTCATTTACCTTTCTAACTACTTTGTACGGTCCTGCCCACTCAGCCTGCAGCTTGTCTTTCTGGACCGGGATAAGGAAACCATGACTTCCTGACCCACCGTGTATGAGCGAGCTCTGGCTCTGCAGTTGTACCACACTTTTTGTTTCTGCTGGGCAGCTGCCAGGTTGATCTCAGCTGTCTCCATAAGCTCCTTTAGCCTTTCCCTAAACGTAAGGACGTAATCCACTATGGGAGTGCCCTGGGTGGCGTGCTTGCCTTCCCAGTCCTCCCGGATCAGGTCTAGGGGCCCACATACCCGACGTCCATATAAGAGCTCGAAGGGGGGAAAATCCTGTCGACTCTTGGGGCATCTCCCTGTATGCAAACAACAGGTGGGGAAGGTATTTCTCCCAGTCCCTCCCATGCTGTTCAGCAAACGCTTGGAGCATTGACTTCAGGGTACCAATAAATCTTTCCACAAGCCCACTGGCTTACGGGTATTAAGATGTCATGCGCCTCTGCACCACCCCACACTTTTTCCACAAATATTTCATCAGTTCCAACGTGAAGGAACCCCCTCAATCGGTGATAACCTCCTGCGGAAACCTAACTCGGTAGAAAATCCCAAGTAAGGCATCTGCCACTTTGTCTGTCCTCAGTGAGAACAGGGCGACTGCCTCTGGATACCAGGTGGCATAATCCACCACAGTCAGGATGAACCTCTTCCTGGTTAGCTGGGGGTATTTAAAGGCCGCACAATATCCATTCCCCCCCTCTCGAATGGCTCCTCCACTATGGGCAATGAAATTAGGGTGGTTTGGGTTTTCTTACCTGCCTTCCCTATTTCTTGGCACCGGTGAGAAGACCTGCAATACTCCTTCACCTGCTGGGTAAAGTTGGGCCAATAGAAATTCTGGGCCAACCACTGCGTAGTGCGCGCAATTCCCAGATGACCAGACAAGGGAATATCGTGTGCAATCTTGAGTAATTGCACACGATGGGTAATGACAAGCTGCCTGCCTATCACCCCTCCCTCTGTCTTAGCATCCTGAGTATACATCAGTCCATTTTACCAATAAACGTTATGTTTTCTGTCACCTTCCTGTGCTCAGTCAGAGTCTGCCCAAACCCTCAGCTTCTCTAGACTAGGGTCACTTTTCTGAGCAGCTGCAAACTCCTTACACATTCCCAAGGCATGGGACAGGTCCCCTTCAGTCTCTAAACTAGGGTCCCTAGCACTAGCGTCAGGGCACTCAGGATCACTGTCATTCCTAACCCTCTGACAATGGGTCACCCCTCCTTCTTCGGAGTAACCCTCCATAGCTGTGTGGTTAACTACTACTGGGGAAATTTCTGCCCCCTTTTCATTAGTCTCCATATCAGGAGACAGGCTGGGGAACCAGCCTCCCAGTGGCTTCTATGTGGTACGGGGAACTACAATTTCCCCTTCCCGCATGGCTATGGGTAACTGCATACACCATCCCATTTGAGACTGTTGCCAAGGATGACGTCAACTGCTAACGTTTTGTCTACAGCCACCTGTTGCACAGTTCCCCCTGTTTCACCCCAGTTTAGGAGAACACTAGCAAGTAGCAATGTTGTCTACTCCCCAGTGAACTCTTGCACAGGTACAAATTTATTGGGTATAAGCTGACCAGGCCCGACCAGATCCCCTTTTACCAACATCAGGGATGCCACTGTGTCTCTTAACCCTTGTGTCTGTACACCATTCACGGTGACTGGGTGCATGTGTTCCCTCATGTTCACAGGCATGCTTCCAGGGACACACACAACTCACTTCTTTTCTAGCCCCATTTTGTGTATTGCTCATCCTTTTGGGACACTGTCTGGCAATATGCCCAGTTTCTTTGCAAACCCAACATTCATTTCTTTTCTCAGAAAAATCTTTTCTTTGAAACCTGGAGCTAACTGGTTTCAGTGGAGGCAGTGAGGGTTTTAGCTGCCCTGAAGGCGCGCTTTTCCCTTTCTGCACCGCCACGCCCACCCCATTCACTCTCAGAGCAGGTCTGCTCTTGGCATAGCGGTCCAAGAGTTCAGCAGCCTCTTGCACTGTTTTGGGATCTCGGTCCTCCAGCCAGGTTTTCAGCTCTGCTGGGCATACCCTAAAAAATTGTTCTAATAATATAGCTTTTTCAATTTTATCTACAGAGTTTGCTTCAATTCCTTCCCACCAACATTTTAAAATCTAACGTCATTTCGTGGCTAGCTCCTCATAGCCCACGACAGGGTTTCTCCTGAGCTTACGGAATTTAGCTCTGTATGCTTCTGCAGTTAATTCAAACTTTATAAAAAAAAAAAAAAAAAAGGTTTATGTTTGCTGAAATCATTACTGTCCTCATTGTCCATTTGACCCAATGCATCCCAAGCTTTCCCGGTAAGTAGCGGGGATAGCTGGAAGCTCCAGGACCCTCTAGGAATTTCTGCCTGAATACAAACTTTTTCAAAGGAATTTCAAAAGGCATCCATATCCTCCCCCTCTTTAAATTCAGCTATCAATTTGAAATTTAATTTGTAACCCAGTTCTGTAGTTCCAGTTAAACCCAAGCCACTTACCTGCTCTGGTGCTGGTGGTTGAAGTTGTAGCTTCTCCAGTTCATGTAGCCTCTGGCACTCATGCTCCTCTCGGTCTGCTTCTCACTGTTCATGCTCAGCCTCCCACCGTTAGCGTTCAGCTTCTCGCTGTTCTCGCTCCCTCTTCTCCTCTGCAGCTTGTTTCTCTCGCTCCACTTCTCACCGTTCTCGCTCCAATTCTCACCGTTCTCATTCAGCCTCCCTCTGGAAATTCAGCTCCATTCTGTGCAACTCAATCTGCAGCCTGATTGCTTCTGGCTCCAGAATGCTGGTGACCTTCCCCTGCTGCTGTGGCCCTTCGCTTGCACTGGCCCTGCCTCAGCAATGCCCATCATGGCCCTGCTGTCCTCCTCACTGGATCTGGACACTGCACTGGCCGCTGGCCCCTCCACACCCAAGGTTTGGACCTTTACAGTCGCAGTCTGTGACTCGATGCTCTGGGCATCTGCTGCTATCAGGCCATCTATGAGGTTCTGCTTGTAGCCTCAAGGAGTCTGCAGTGTGCCCGCTGTAGTTGGAAGCCATCTTCTTCCCTAACTATGGCTACTCTAACTTGCACTTTAGAAAAAAAATAAAAAAACAGGTAGGAACTTGACTGTAAGCAAAATGATATAGTTCTGTTTCTTTTTTAAAAATAAATCACTGCCCTATTTTGCAAGTGAGCTGCACAGTATTAAGCTGACACACTGAACAGTTAAAGCTTGCGTTACCAAAAATTTATTGCACCACTGCCAACCAGATCTGTCACAAATGCACTCAGCAGATCAGGCCCTCTGCTCCCACAGTGCCAACCTCAGAGCACAATAGTGTGAACAGGTAACAGACAGGGTAACCCTCCTGTCTGCTTTTGTGTCCGAATCACCTTTAATCTCAAGTTCTGGGGGGATTCAAACTGTGAACCTTATGCTAGCAATGAACAGGCTCAGATACATACTCTCTTCAGGGACTGCGGTACAATCTTTCGCCAGGAGCATCAAGCCAGGCTTCCAAAATGAACCCTTTTAACTCTATAAGAGACCTTAGGTATATTCTTACCTTTTCCCAGTTTAGTAACACCATCAAGCCCTTCAAACAGCAGTCAGACTTAACCACGTATACATCACATGCAAAAAGAACTTGGAAGACACACTCAGGCAGTATCTTAAGAAAATGTACTTTACTAAAAGATTATAAAAATATGAAAAATGTAAACACAGAACAATATATCAAAGAGCTCACAATCACATAAAAGAACAACGGAAAATTACAAAGCAAAACTCCTACCACAATACAGTTAGAAGTTTTCTATCTAAGGTATTACCTCTGGAAGTGTGTTTTAAAGTTAGATCAGAGAGCTGTGTCTCTCTAGAGTCCCAAGATGATATGACAACATTTCAGACACAGGTATCAGTTTAAACTCCGTGTCTCCACACCCCTTCTGTGAGTCATCTAGCTCCTCCTTTTAGAATATAAAATTACAAAAAATGATTTCCTATCAGGAGGTATTTTAAATAAGGTGCCATCAGAAGAAAAAAAGACATTTCCTATATATAACTCCTTAATTACACATGTTTCCTTTGAACTTAGCAATCCCACACTGGCACCAATGTGTTAAAAAAAACAAACAGGAATCAGCCTAATGATGACCTGTTTCTGAAGTCATAAAGTCACATTTGATTTCCACTTCAAAAACATGAGGTCATAAAAAGGCCATGAAATGCAATGTCTCAAGGAAGTTAATTTCACTACGGAGATCTCCTGGTCAGTGTAACACATCCTGTGATTTCGGCTGCTGACACCTTGTAATTAAGGGCCAAATCTCACAGACTGACATTTCATACACTGACCATTTATTTATACTACCAATAACATACAACAATCATAACCAGCTGGCCAAGCGTCACAACCACCATCATTAACAGGTCAGTCAGGCTGCCGGCCATGCAGGTGAGTGGAATGCTGTGCTGGTGGCCTGATTGGGGTGAGATCGGGATGGTTGGAGTGGGGTGCTGGCACAGGTGGGGCACTCCTGAGTGGTGGGTGGGGGGTCCACTAGACACCAGGGACTGAATTAAAAAATGTATGCTATATTTTTACATTTTGTCCAACTGGCCAGCGACTGGCAGGGGTGTGTTGGGGCCTGGGGTGGGTTTCTTTATTTCAACTGTGGCCCACAATCGGCGGTGGGAGGGGGGCCACTAGACAACAGGGAATTAAGATATATTTATTTATACTGGGGCCTGCGATTGGCAGGGTGGGGGGTCTACTAGACACCAGGGATTTTATGACTTGGGATGGGGCTTGGATTTAGTGATCTGGGCTGATGAGGAGGGTGGGAGATTGTTAAATTTGCCTTTGTTTTAATTACATCCCTCCTCCTCCTCAAATATGAATAACGAATAGCCGAATATTTGGGCCCCGAATAGAATATTTGTCCGAATATTCAAAATAAGGTATTCGCACACCCCTAGTTGTATGTGCTAAACAAACAGCAGTAAAAAGACCATAGGTGAAGGATGAGCTAGAGATGATTCACAGGTACAGTGTATAATTTAACATTCAAGCTATGATCAACTCACTCTGCTCTAATCTGGCAATTTCAACCAGGAACACGAAATACGCTTTGTTTTAGAACTGTACATCCAGACCGTTGTCCAGCTTTCTCATAAAATTTAATTTTTTTTCCTATTTTGTTTACCAAAGGTCACTTGGCTGGGATGCAACATCTTGTTTTCTACTGGCGAGAACTGAAGCACAGCTGGTTCAGTGACTCTTCAGGGTCACGGCGCTGGTGGGATTTGAACCAGCGATCTATTGGTTTGTAGGCCTCAGCTCTAAACTCTGTACTGGCCTCTGTGGGTCTCCATAAGACAAGGGTTGACTGGGACCAAAAGAAAAAATTACTCACCTTAGTAATGCTGTTTCTTCTAATGGAATCTTGCTGTATTCTGACTATTGCAGTTAGGTCATGCCTTTCAACTGCTCCGGAGAACAAAGAGTTAACTTTCCATGGCCAGCATGGAAAGTTCAGCGCTAGCTCGGTTGAAGCCCCTGTCTGCTGTTCTTTAAACTCCAACCGTCAGATCTTTATGAGCAATACTCACTAGAAGTTCTGTGTGGAAGCTGTAAAACTCACACTAGCCAACTGGCAACTAAATTTGTTAAAAGGGGTTTTTTTGGTTTCAAAGCAAAGACTTAAGTCAGGAAACCCAAAAAACAAAACACAACACACACCCAAAGTAAAGGAGGGTGAAAAATGGGCACCCCTAGGGTGCCAACACTGCTCCTGCCCACCCACATCCCAAAAACCAGGTTCTGAGAGGGGAGGCGGAGGGGAGGTCAGAATACAGCAAGACTCCAATAGAAGAAACAACATTACTAAGGTGAGTAATTTTTTCTTCAAACAACATGAAGTCTTGCTGTATTCTGACTATTGCATACTACCAGGCAGTACCTCCATGAAGGAGGGACTGAACCTACTTTGGGAATAGGCTCTGAAGTACTGCTGTGCCAAACCGAGCATCACTCCTAGCCTGGATATCCAGAGAGTAATGCTTGGTGAATGTATGGACTGTTTTCCAGGTGGCTGCTTGACAAATTTCTAAGATAGAATATCCCTGGCAGCAGCCAGGAAGCATTACCTCTAGTAGAGTGAGCCCTCAGGCCTGAGGGTGGGGTTCTACCAATTTTTCATAGCAGAATTGTATACAAGAGACAATACACCTGGCAATAGATCTCTTAGTGGCAGGTTTGCCCTTACCGACCTCTCCATATGTGAGGAACAACTGGAGGGACTCAAACCTGTGACCCCTGGTGCGCTCTATGTAGTAGCTGAGGGCCCTTTTAACATCCAAGCTGTGCAGCCTCCTCTCTCCAGAGGAGGAATGGTCAGTGAAGAAAACAGGGCGAGACACAGACTGATTAAGGTGGAAATCTGAAACTACCTTAGGCAAAAACTTCCTGTTAGTTCTTAGGACCACTTTATCTCTATGGAAAGACATGAAATCAGGCTCCACTGACAGGGCTTGCAATTCACTGATACGCCTGGCAGAGGTAATGGCTACCAAAAACACAGTTTTCCAAGTCAAGTACTTAAGCTCTGCAGAGGACAAAGGCTCAAAGGGTGGTTGCATAAGCGAAGCAATGCAAACATTAAGGTCCCAAGCAGGAGCAGGGTCCCTAAAGGGGAATTGGTGTGCAGCAATCCCTTGAAGAACTTACAAAACACAGGATGGGCTGACAGGGGAGAGGGCTTGCCTACTGACAAGAAGGCAGAAACAGCTGCCAAATGCACTTTAAGTGTAGCTGGCCTAAGTCTTAAGCCATTAAGATGGACCATATAGTCCAGAACTGTAGGCAACCCAGCAGATTCTGGAGAAATATGCTTATTAGAGCACCAAATAGTGAACCTTTTCCATTTGGAGTTGTAAGTCTTTCTGGTGGAAGGCTTTCGAGAAGCCTTAAGGATATCCAGAACCCATTGAGAAAGGTGCAGATCAGCAAACTCTAACTCTTCAAGATCCATGCCTTGAGATTGAGAGACTTGAGGTTTGGATACCAAATCCTCCCCGAGAGGATGTCAACAGGTTGTAATTTCTGGGAAGAGACAGGAGAAGGTGGACTGCTAAGGACAGCAACAGGGGGTACCAGGGCTGTCTGGCCCAGTCTGGAGCAATCAGAATCACTTTGCATGGCTGTGACCTGATCTTGACTAACACTTTGAACAGGAGAGGGGGGAAGGGGGGAAAAGCGTACAGAAATTTCCCTTCCCAATTCAAAATCAGAGCATCCGGGGGACTAAGCCCAAGACTGGGGGTCTGCAACAAAAGAGAGGAAGTTGGTGATTGTCTGGGGCTGCAAAAGATCTATCTGTGGAGTGCCCCATCTCGAGAAAATCACTTTCAAAACTAGGGGATCTAGGGTCCATTCGTGATGGCCCTGGGATATCCTGCTGAGAGCATCTGCTAGGACATTGTCCTTCCCTGCCACAACTTCATTGCCTCTGTGCACAAGGCTGTAGACCGAGTGCCTCCTTGCTTGTTGATGTATCACATGGTGGTGGTGTTGTCTGTTCTGATTTGGACCACCTTGTTCTGTACAGATTTGGAAAAAGCTTGCAGTGCCAGAAACACTGCTCTGAGTTCCAAGAGACTGATGTGAAGCAGAGATTCTTGAGGTGACCACAGTCCTTGGGTGGTAAGATCCCCCAGGTGGGCTCCCCAGCCCAGCAGGGAAGCATCTGTGGTATCACTGAATGCGACTGAGTGACAAAAGGAACTCTTTGTCTCAAATTGTCCTGATCCTGCCACCATTGCAAAGCCTGGATCAGGGTTCGAGTCACTGGGACTAGTTTGGTAAGGGAATCCTTTCTTTGGAACCAGAAGGCTCTTAAGTGGAACTGAATGTACCTCATCTGGAATCTTGCTCCCTGGACCACTGCTGTGGAAGCTGCCGTGTGGCCCAGAAACTGAAGGAAATGCCTTGCTGGTCGAGGCACCTGTGGAGGAGTGAAGAGGCCAGTTCCATAAGGGTCCTTGCCCTGTCCAGGGAAGGAAGGCCCTTGCCCTTACTGTATCCAGCTCCACCCCTATGAAGGTGAGGAGCTGTACTGGCTCGAGAACTGACTTTGGAAGGTTGAGGAGGAATCCTAAGGAAATGAGCACTTGCTGAGCTATTTGCAGATGTGACTTGACTTGGTCTGGAGACTGACCCACTATGAGCCAGTCGTCCAGATATGGAAAGATGGAAATCTTTTTTCTCCTTAGGAAAGCAACCACTACTGCCAGGCACTTTGTGAACACCCTTGGGGCTGATGTTAGGCCAAAGGGCACTGCTCTGAATTGATAGTGGCCTGAGGGCAACTCGAACCTGAGGTACTTTCTGTGGGAGCACCTGATGGGAATGTGAAAGTAGGCATCTTTGAGGTCCAGGGAGGCTAGCCAGTCCCCTGGCCTTAGAGAGGGCAGAATTATTCCCAGAGTCACCATTTTGAACTTTGGTTTTAAAAGGTGCTTGTTCACATATCTTAGATCCAGGATGGGCCGCCATTCTCCTGTTTTTTGGGGGGTTAGGAAGTACCTGGAGTACAATCCTTTGCCCTTGTGCAGCGTAGGAACCCTTTCTATGGCTCTGAGAGCCAGGAGGGAAGAAACCTCTACCTCTAGGGCAAGGGTCTCTGATGGATTTGCAGGTGGAAAGGATCTGGTTCTTATCTTGGGAAATTTTTTGAAGCTGAGAACCAGTCCCTGACTTACTACTTCCAGGACCCACTTGTCTGATGTCAGAGACTTCTAGTCCTGGACAAAGTAAGCCAGCCTGCCCCCTACAGGTATTGGAGAATCGGCCGGGGCAGACCCATCAGGGTGTCTGCTTGGCACGGGCTTTAGGCTGGGGGGGCAGGCCTGCCCATTCTCCGTCTGCCTCTCCCTCTGAAGAATCCCCTCTGAGCATAAGAAGAAGAGGAGGAGGCCTGGGCTTGGTAAAAAGGCCTTTGACAGGGCCTGCCCCTGCCCCTGGAGTGCTGCCTTTGAGGAGTGGCTTGCCTTTCTTTGGCCTGAGCACTCCTGTAGGTGATCCTACTGTCCATCTTTTCATGTAGTTCTCTGTCTGCTCCCCAAACAGAGAATTACCAATGACAGGGAAATCCATGGCCTTAGCCTGGGTATCCTGTGATAGGCTAGTACATCTGAGCCAAGCCATCCTCGAAGGGCCACAGATGTAGCCATGACTCTAGATGAAACATCATTGGAGTCCACAGCAGCATGAAATTGCACCTTGGATGCCTCAATCCCATCCGCAGCCACCTGCTCCAGCTCCTTGGCAAGCTGGTCAGGGGCCTGTTTAGCCAGAGCCAGCACAGTGTCCCACCTGGACTTCTGGTATCTAGCTGTGTAGGCCATATAGTTAGCCTGCCTGAGTCCCAAAGATGCTGCTATGTACTGCTTCTTTGCCATGGCATCAATCCTCCTGGAGTCCTTATCTGGGGGGTGTGATGCCAAGGGAATATTTGCCTTATCACAGGCAGCAGCTTGCACTACCCCAACATGGCTGCATTGTTGAGAAAGGAACTCTGTGTCTGAGCCTGAAAGGGTATACCTCTTGTCCATTCGTCTGTCCACAGGAGGTATGGAGTTAGGAGTCTTTAGAATTTTAATTGTCTGTTTCCCAAAAGATTTATGGAGGGGACTAGACAGTCTCCTGGACTCTGGGATGTCCATCAATTCAACAAAATTAGGCTCCTCCTGATCCTCTACTGCTCCTTCCATTGGAAGCTGGAGGGTTTCAGCCACTTTCTTGTAAAACATAAAGTGGGAAAGGGAGTCAGAAAGCCTAGGAGGAGAAACACCTGAAGGTCTGTCTGGGGAGATGTCCGGGTCAATAGGCACATCCAGACTTTCATAATCACCATCATCATCATCCTCATACTCTTCCCTCCTCCTCCTCCGGTTCATAAAATTCTTCTAAAGTGTAATCCGGAACCGGAAGAACCAACCGAACCGAGCCCCTGCCAGATGGTGCCGGTTCGGCCGGAATCGAAGTTAGCAATTGCACTATCCTTATCGCTTTGGCTATCTCATCAGCGGTCGGAGAATGAATTTGTGGATCCGAACCGGATGATTTCTGTCTTCTCTTTCTTTTAACTGGAACCGACTCCTCAGAATCGGCTCTCCTTTTGCCCGAGGAAGTTTCGCCCTGGTCAGAGGGCACTTCTTCTGGTTCGGTCGGAACCGAACCGGGCTGGCCATCTGGGTCAGCGGACTTCTCGGCCTCCCTTTCCCTCAGTCTACCTACTCTCTTATCCAGGGTAGCTTTGGGAAAACTCTTACAAATCTGGCAGTCTGAATCGAGGTGGTCAAATCCTAGACAATAAACACAGGTGGTGTGGGGATCAGCCTTAGCAAAGGCTTCCCCACACACACTGCAGTGTTGAAACCCAGTTGGTCCGTTTTTTTTCTTGGGTTTCTCAGACATGGCCAATCCTATCAAAACTTACCCTTTTTCGGCAATCCAGCCAGGCAAGACACCCCTATCGGTTCTGACACGTGTTCACAGGTCTTAGAAAAAAAACGTAATTAAATCCGTTTTTTTTAGAACTGATATGGACCGGTTACCACACTCTAAGTAAATTCACAAACTTTTTAAGACTAAACTGATCGGTTCAAACCGAACCAATCCGAAATTTACAGGTTCCACACAGAAACTAAATGTAAAACCTATCTAGTACTCACGGTACCACAGACAGAGACTTAAACCAACAGATTCCGAAGCAGAAATTTGGTAGAAACCGAGCAAAAAACAACACTTTAACCGAATTTTTTGAACCAAGCAAAGGAGAACTCTCCGGAGTGACTGTTCAGTGAGGTGGAGTAAAGAATCTGACAGTTGGAGTTTAAACAACATCAGACAGGGGCTTCAACCGAGCTCGCGCTGAACGTTCCATGCTGGCCATGGAAAGTTAACTCTTTGTTCTCTAGGGCAGTTGAAAGGCAGGACCTAACTGCAATAGTCAGAATACAGCAAGACTTCATGTTGTTTGAAGCATAAGCGTCCTCAAATAGTAATTTCAGTGCCATTTTAAAGTTCAGGAGCCCTTCAGTCATTTCTTTTCTAAACAAAGACGAATTTCAAGCAGCCCACTCAATCTGTGAGCAACCGCTATACACATAAGTTAGCAAACCTGAGTTCCACTGCCAGTTAGCGGTTATTATTATTCTTTTACTTTCCCCCTATTAGAGTACTGGAAGACAGTCTAGCCCATGACACTGGAGATCCAGGTTTAAATCTGTCCACTGCCACTTTCTGTGTAACACTGAGCATGTCATTACCTTTCTGTGCACAACTTTCTCTTTCTCTCTTGCACTTGCTTTCTCTAGATTTAACCTCCTGAGCTTTCCTTAACCACTCTCAATCTCATTTAACTCTTTGCGTGCCTAATATCTGATGCAATACTTATCTTGTAAAGAGATCAGGATATTGTGTAGGGATGGGTGGGTACTAAAATACCCAGCCTTCATGACTACCCGTGGGTACCTCTGAAGTACCCTACAAAGACCCAGATGGAAACGGAGTAGTTGGGTCAGGTCGGGTAGTTACTACCCAACCTGTTCTACCACCTGATTACCCGACCCTGACCATAACAAAAATCATGTGAAAAATTTTTTTTTTTTACTATTACACTGTTTGTTAAGTGCCCAAGCCGTAATACCCATAGAGGGCACTGTTGAGGTAGGTACAAGAGGCGCAGCTGCTCTTAGCGAGCCTGCTGTGTCCAAAAATGATACCCATGTTGGGCATTGCTGATGAAGGTACAAGAGGCACAGCAGCTCTTAGTGAGCCTGCTGCTGTTTCCAAAAATTATAGCCATGGCGGGTATTGCTGAGGCAGGTATGACAGGCGCAGCTGCTCTTAGCGAGCCTGTTGCTGTTTCCAAAAATTATACCCATAGTGGGCACTGCTGAGGTAGGTATGAGAGGTGCAGCTGCTGTGAGTGAGCCTGTTGCTGTTTCCAAAAAATATACCCATGGCGATCTTTGCTGAGGTAGGTATGAGAGGCGCAGCTGCTCTGAGCGAGGCTGCTGCTCTTTCCAGAAATTATACCCATGGTGGGCATTGCTGAGGTAGGTACAAGAGGTGCAGCTGCTGAGAGTGAGTCTGCTGCTGTTTCTAAAAATTATACCAATGGCGGACATTGCTGAGGTAGGTATGAGAGGCGTAGCTGCTGCAAGTGAGTCTGCTGCTGTTTCCAAAAATGATACCCATGGTGGGCATTGCTGAGGCAGGTATGAGAGGCGCAGCTGCTGCGAGTGAGGCTGCTGCTCTTTCCAAAAATTATACCCATGGTGGGCATCAGTTACATAATATTTATTTATTTTATTTTTTTAGTTTTTGTTAACCGGGTAAGTGCACTAGGCACAGAATGACTATTTTCAGGCATGACCCGGGAGAGTACAACAGATAGTTAGACAAATACATTACATCAGTGCAAAACATTACATAATAACAGGTATAGCTAACAGTGGAAAATAATACATAAAGAAAAAATAACATATGTGAAAGATTAGAACACTGTACAGTCCATAATGGGTGAGCAGCAGGTAGCAATGAAACCCAACAGTTTGAGTACAAAACTTAGTGGAAATTTTCAATGAAAGCAGCATATGGCAGCGTAAGATATTACACGCTCCAAAGGGGTTACCTACATCCGGTAAGCAAGCAAAACAATAGTCCAAACCATGGCAACTGGTATAGAGAGAATAGGCTATAGCAGTGTAGAGAAAAGGAAAGACTAAGAGAGAGAGAGCTGTCCACCTAGGACCCGACAGCTGAAACACAGAGAAGAAGGGTGCAACCCAGGGAGGTACAGTAAGTGCAGAAGTATCCAGTAGGTAGAGGTGGGATATTGAAATGGAGGGAAGAGAGAATAGGGAATGAGAGAAAGTACAAATGGGTAGAGGGGAAATCTGGTAGGGTCTGGAAAGTGCTATGATTTTAACAGAGAAAAGTTAGTGTAGGCAAAGCAGAGCTAGGTGGGGTCAAAACAAGCATATTGGTCTACTGAAGACAGGTACCGTCGCAGCCCACTTTTAAAACTAATGTGCGATGGGGCTTGTCGAAGAGCTAATGGAAAGGAATTCCAGAGCCTAGGGGCCACATTGTTGAAAGCTCTGGAGCCTACGGATGTCCAGCATCTGGGCACAGTAAGTAGCTCCTTACCAGCTGAGCGGAGCCCATGGGAGGAGGACTGGGGTGTAAGCAACACTACCAATGAGAGCAGTGTTTTATTTTTAATTACCGTGTTTACAAGAGAGCCTAGGTAGTATTGTCGGCACACAGAAGGGGAGAGCCAGACAAGTCACTATAAAGATTACAGTGGTGCTTGAGCCGTGGTGACACGGAGGCGTATCTGCATATATTGTTATAGGCTACGTCCCATTTGTGGAGGGTAGTTTAGATGCAGAAGCAAAAACTGGGACACCATAAGAGACAGCAGGGAGAAGGATACCCTTGGCAATAGCCAGCTTGGTTGAGGGGGTTAGCATATAGCTGGTTTTATAGGCTACCCCTAGTTTAATATTCACTGATTTACTGATGGACTGAACATGTTGATTGAAATTACGTGATTGATGCAGGAGAACTCCTAAGTATTTGAAGGATGAAACATTCTCAATTTGTGCCCCACCCGAGTCAAGAACTACCAGGGATGGGGGTTTTTTTGTGTGTGATTTATTTTTCGGCCCCCGTGCTCGCTGGTCCACCACTCCTTTGGGCTCTACCAAGCTCCCCCCCAGCCCCCACTGTCCTTAACCAACCCTCCTCTGATCCTCATATTGCAGCCGACCCCTGGGATATCCCGGCGTATCCCTTCGCCGGGCAGGTCCTACCGGAGGGAGAGGCATGACTCCAGCACATACTTCTAGGGCCCAGGGATGCTGCTGAGGAACAGGAGGCCCTGGGAAGGTGCTGGAGACCCTCAGAGAACAGAGAGCCGTCATTCGGTGGCCAGCGAGCGATTTTCCTGGCTTTCTTAAGGTGCGTGACGTCCGGACGTCAAGGCAAGAGCCGACGTCTGTCATGCACCACCCCAATGATCCTGACGTGTTGCTCTACCCCTGGCCTCCACCAGTGGTCGCTTCAACACCGGATCGTAGCCCCTTCCCTCCCTGAAGACAGCGAGCAGTCGTGGGACGCTCAAGCTGCCTTCCCCCCGGCCAGCCCTCCAGCGACCCGAGCTCACTCCCGAACCCGGGTCGCTGGTGTCGCAAGCGGAAATCCAACCGCTGCGCCGACGGGCCAGCTGACCAGGGATGTTTGACAAGCCCTGAGCTTAGGGACTGAGCCAAATAACATGGCTTGTGTTTTCTTTACATTTAGTACAAGTTTTGGGCAGTTAGCCAGGATTGTATGTTATTAAAGTCAGAAGAGAGGGAAGCATTTATGTTGGAGACACTGTCTGAGCTGGAATAAAGGACGAGATCATCCGCATACAGGATGGATGAGCAGGAGCAAAGACTGTCAGCTATATTATTAATAATAGTGAGAAAAGAAGGGGACCAAGGATAGAGCCTTGAGGGACCCCAGTGTTTATGACAGTTTGGCAGATAGAGAGGAGTTGAATTTCACAACTTGGGATCTGTCAGCCAAGTAGCTATTGAACCATTCTACTACAGAAACAGAGAAATTCAGATTTCTGAGAGTAGAGAGAAGTAGGGGGTGATCAACACGATCAAAGGCTTTAGTGAGGTTAATAAACACTGCTCCCATTAGTAAACCAGCATCCATATCAGACAGCACATCAGTTGTAAATTTGATGAGTGTAGTCTATGTGCTATGACCCTTTCTAAAGCCATGCTGTGTGCCAGAGAGAGAAGGTTGTATTTGGCAAGGTAGTCTGTAGTTTAGTTTGAGACTAGTTTCTTAAGAATTTTGCTTAAGACTTAGAGGATGGCTATGGGTCTGTAGTTGGTAATCTCAGTAGGGTCCCCTTTTTTATAGACTGGTGTGACACAAGCGATTTTCCATAGGTTCGGCACCACACTGAAAGCAAAAGACAGCGTAAATATTTTTGCAAGAGGGGAGGTAATGAAAGGTGCAGCTAGTTTCAAAAGTCTCAGTTCAAGGATATCTGAGCCAGAGCTAGTAGTGTCAGAGAGGATCAGAAGTAACTTCAAAACATCAGACCTCACGACTTTCTTGAAAAGAAATGAGGGTGTAGCGCACTGACTGCTAGAGGGGTCAAGGACAGATGAAGGAGGCATGGAAGAAGACTGTGCACTTGCTGGAGGTGCCAAGAAGGAAGAGGTGTACTGAGAGAGGTCCGTGAACATGCGATGGAAGACGTCAGCTATGGTATTTGAGTCGTTGCAGTGAACCCTATTCAGTATCATGTCATCAGTGGCTTTTGTTTGAGTGACACCAAGGAAAGATTTTGTGTGCCCAGAGTTTTCTAGGTTCCCCCGCAGAGCTAAGTAGCAGGTCTTTATAGTAGGTACTTTTGGCAGCACGAATCTGCTTTTTGCAGGAGTTACGCAGAGCTCGGTAGGTATGGAAATTGGCTGGAAGATACAACAGTTTGTACTTTTTCCAGCAGCTGTCTCGCTCACACAGGTTAGCCAGAAGTTCTTTGCAAAGCCATCTAGTGGGTTTTCCTTTAACCCTGCGCTTTACTTTGGGAGCATGTATACGCTGGACAGTCATAAATTCGTCGATAAAAATTCCTAACGCTATCTCAACATTACTCGCAAGATAGATGGCAGACCAGTCTATTCTGGAAATGGCAAGTAAAAAGGCCTCAGCATCCAGTTGGGCACAGTTGGTGAACATAACATAGCACGGCGGGGGAGAGGGAGATGCTATGGGCTCCATAGGCAGAAAATCGGGGCATGATCTGTTAGTGAGTCGGCTAGAATACCTGCCAGAGGTACATGGTCTAGTCAGTTAACCAGCATTCAGTTGATAAAGATTAAGGAGGTCATGGAAGGAGTTGTTTTTGTAGGTTCCATTAGTAGCTGGTGCAGGTTATGGCTTTGTATCATGGAGAGCAGAGAGCTTTGAGCTGACCCCAGCCAGTTAAGGTTTGTATCACCCAAAATGATGATCTCATTTTGTTTTGAGATCAAGGAGATTTGGTTCAGCAGTACCACCAGTGGGCGGATTGTAGGCACAAATAATGTGCAATTTCTTGGCACCCAGGGAAATGACCATATGCAGGGATTCACAAGCAGAAGTGGTGTCGATTGCTGATATGACTTCAACGGTGAGATGGCTTTTGTAGAACACAGCAACCCCACCACCACGCTTAGACGAGGGTCTGTCTCTGTGGACCAGAGAGTAGTTGGTCAATGCACAAGTAGAGTCAGGGATCTTGGGTTTAAGCCACGTTTCTGAGGGGCAAAGAATGTCAGGCTTGTATACTTCCACCCAACGTTCCCATTCATGCATAGATGTACGTGAATCACGTAAGGAAAACGAAATTCACATACATCTATGTGAACAGGAGGTGCACTGCACGTAAAGAAGCCTGCCCGAGTCGTTCTGTGAAAGCAGGCATTTGCGTATGCTTACATGCAGACTGTGCTACTAGAAAAACGTTTTCTCCCCCTCAGTAGATATTAGATGATTGGTCCAATGCCCCATCACTTTCTTGTTTTGTTTCAAATTAGCTGCCATTGGTGTGTGCCGCAATGTGTAACCTATCCCTACTCACCAGAACTGCAGTGGGCGTGGACCTAGAGAGGAGGGAATCACAGGCTTTCATGTGGAGAGCAGACAGAGGTGAGGAAGAAAAGAAAGGTAGCACTGCCATGCCTACTAGCACGTAGAGTCGCTGTCGAGTCCTGAAGCACGAACAAGAAATCAAGACTTTGTTTGTGAAGTCTAAACTAGGTGGGCATGATTCCGATTTCTTGAAGTGACTGCAGGTGGAGTGAAAGAAGAAGTGAGGAAGAGCAGAGGAGCACATCAGAGTCACACACCGAAGGCCAGCTACAGTACTGCAGGAAGAACTGCCGCAGTTAGGTAGGTTGTAATTAATATTGATCATGATGGCAGTGAGCAGCAGCAGCAGACTGAATCACTTAAGTTGGACCCCCCACTGACTGAGTGAGTGACTGAAATCAAATTACCGAACAGCAGCAAAAAAGAGCCATCACTGTGTTAGTGTGGGTGGCTTGGGGCAGCAGCAGTAGTCATGTTAGGTAGTAAAAGGTTAAGGACAGTTATCACGTCTTCCTCCCTCCCATTAAACTGCTTTGCACTGAGTGGCTACCATAGTCTTTGAGTCTGGAATCGGATCTGGACAGAGTCGGACGGACTGAGTTACTGACGTGGCAGCCTGCCCCAGTGCTTGCCCACCCATGAGACTCCACTGAGTTTCTATTCTCTGAGTCTCTACCCCAGTTCACTCACGAATCCTTTACTCCCTTCCCAAATGCAACCGTCCGACTCCTGACCTGAACCCAACAGAGTCACTTCCTCCTGGTCTCTCCCTCCATCCAATTTCCCAAGGCTGGATGAGTGTAAGAGAGTCCTTTCTCTGAGACACTGCAGTAGTCTCGCTCTCTCATCTTTCTACTTGGAGAAACAGGCAGCAGCATGCCACAAACCCGCGGCCATGATCCTAATGCTGCAACCTCATCTCACAGACACGAGGACTGCTCTCTGTCTGTGTTGCTCACTGGCCATGCCGCCAGAGTAGAAGACGGACAGAGAAGAGGAGTGAGTCCCTTTTTATTAGTTATTAGTTATGCTCATCGGGGGTGGGGGGGTGCTGTCGACAGTGTGGTGACTGGTGTCTAAACATTAGTGGATTTTTTTTGGGGGGGGTACTGGAGAACTATCAGCAGAGAGTACAATTCCCTTCCTTGCAGATGCTGTTGTTATTGTTCCCAATCCCAAGTTCAGGTCACTCCATTAAAATATATGGCCATTCTCTCTCAGAGAAGAAATGCTGCTTCCCATATTCCCAGTTCCCAATTCCAAGCCAAACTGTGTGTTACAAAAATACACACACACACATTAAAAAATAATTTTGCTGCCACTCTGCCAGTGTCTTCTTGATGTTGTTCATGTGTGTTTGTGTGTGTGTGTCCCTGACCCTGTGTGCTGAGTAGCTGATTATCTGCTATGCTGTAAGAATTTAAGAAATGAACATGTTGTGAATTAAAATCAATACATTGCGTGACTGTTTGCTGAATTTTGTTGACCCAGTAAGCCCACTGGGCCTAGAAGTAGATGGTAAGCAACTGAAACTGAACCAGAATAAGCTGTTGGTGGTATTTTTTGTGACTGAGGGAAATTTGGCTAGGACGCCGGGGAAATTCCCCTTTTCGATAAGTGCCATGGGATCTTTAACATTCACCTGAACTACCACCAATCCAGGCAGATGGGACCTCGTTTTAACATCTCATCTGAAAGACTGTGTTGCTGATCTCGCTAAATGTATATGTCTCAGACTAGTCGAGTTGAGACTCACCTGACCATTCATGCTATGTGTATGTGTGTCTCACTAGTGCCATGTTATTTTGTTCACTTTCACTTAACCAGACTGGCTTACTGTGTGACTGTGAAAGTGAGAGTATTCTTTCTGATTCAGACTTAGAGAGTCAGTGATTGGTGCATTGATGCGTAGTTTGAAGAAATTATATTAGATTTTATCACACAATGGCCTTATTAATGATTTACAGCTAAAGTGTGCCATCACCCCTGACCCCACCCCACCCTGATGGTAGACGTGCCAGCCAGTCTGATACAGGGATGGTACAGAACTTCAAAGCTTCCACCTTCTGGGTGCCATATAGTTTTTTCCACAGTAACTGGAATGCACAAAATTCAAAATAAAAACAATAAAGCTTTTTTCACTTTCTGTTTATTACATTTGATTGTATGTATAATGGGCAATATTTCACTTTCCATGCGTTGGTGTCGGAGATGGCAAGATTTACCCAAGTCTGGTGTGGTTTCCAGAGTTTCCTCACTTGGTTCGGTGCATCTCATCAGGAAACCACACTAGGCATGTGGAAATCCCTTCCTGCCATTACCTACACTATCGTGGTCAGGTTGGGTGTATTATGTACGCAATAAGTTTACTAGTGGGTGTGCACTGTTGCACTAATTCCCTCCCTGCCCCTGACTGGCTGGCACTTGTGGGGTGATGGGAATGGCATGATTACACAATGTTAATCGTGCCAGCTGATTCGGGAACATGGGTTTTGAAGAACCCAACCAGCCCATTGTACTGACAAAGACTACAACTCAGTCAGTTGTTTTCAGTATATTTATTATTATTAAAAAAAAGCACACAACACCATTATGGCTTGGTTTGGTAAGAAAGTTGATTTATTGGTACCAAAACTGTTGTCTGTCCAGTCTTTCTAGAAACAAAATTTTTGACATATGAGAGTATGAGTCGAATAACTACAGTTATAAAATGGATGTTACAGTTAATTTACTTTTTTACTGTAATTAAGTAAATACTTAAAACTGCTTATTTATATTGCAGCACAGAGTTGGTGCATCCTCCATGTCATGTGGAGCGACTGATCGAAGCATCGAGCTGCATCGCGGTTTGTTCTACACTACAAGCAGCCTCTACAATGGAGGGGCTGATCGGGCTGTATCCATCCGAACGAAGTTCTGGAGCATGAGCACTGTATCTGTGATGAGTGCGAGACAAGTCTAAGTAAACCACGTCCACGCCACATGACTGTCTTCTTTAGGCTGGGGTTGTTATCCCTAAGTTCCTCCTCTTCATATCCAAGCACTGAGTGCTGTGGCACCGGCTGCATGTGGTGTCTTGTGTCTGTGGCTCTGCGCTGCAGTGAAGTGGCACCATCACTGACCGTACAACCATCATCTCAGTAAGAGTCCCCTTCCACTCTCCAGTTCACATGAACAGACCCAACAGCAGCAAAAATAGATAAGCGTAGATAGTACAGTATTGAGAAAATGGCAACTGGTGGTGGAAGAAGAAGAAAGGCAGTTGATAAGAACAATGACAGCAGTAGTAACAGCAGCATTTTGAAATTCTTTAAAAATAAATCTGGTGAGAGCAATTAAAATCTCTTCACATAATTATGCATAACCCACCATTCTATATTTTAACCTAATTGTACAGTTATTTTGTGGGAGGCGATGGGTCACCACCACTGCACACCAGTCACAGGGGTCGAAATTGGCACCGGTCCGCTAGCCAAATGCTGGTAGATTTTGTATTGGGTAGTGCAATTTTCATTTAACTAGCCCTGCAGGTTTCTACTGGAGAAGGCATCACTCAAAGTTCAAACACCAACTGGGCCAGTGGAAATGTCAGTGGGTCTACTAGTTAATTTTCCCAGTCACTAGCCCTCCTGCCTGGCTAGTTGATGCAAAACTTTATTTTGACCCCTGCAGTCAGGTGCACTAGGGAGGAGCTGGAGAGGAGTACTCTAGTCTGTGGGTGTGATCTAATGAACAGGCCAGGGAAGGGAGGGTAGGGTATCAACTAAGTGTAGTAGAAGACACATCATATGTATAATTAACTGAAGTAGGGAGGGAGGGAGAGAGAGAGAGAGAGACACAGGGAGAGGGAAGGAGTATAGGTTAAGTGACTTATAAGTATGTGACATGAAAAGTGAAATAATGTGTGATGTAAGTTGAATAAACTGTACTGTTATTTTCATGGTAATTGGTGTAAAGAATGCTGATGTCCGTGTCACGTCAGTAAGTTAGTCTGATTGGCTGTAGTCTGAGACAAGAAAGCTGCTTTCATCTAGGCTGTTATCCATTCCTGGCCAGCACAACCACCTAGCTGAAAGTAATATGTTTAAAAAAATGCATAAAATGAACAAAAAAGGACCCATTTCATAACTGCAATGAGGACTTGGTCCAGGTCAGGTTATGGGTGACTTAGGCCACCTGCCAAGATTCTTGTGTGGTTAAGGAGTGCAATATGCATTCATTGTGTTTCTTCAAAGTTCAACCCATATGAGGAGCACCGTTCCATTATCCCTTCATAACACTCACACACCCTGGAGACTTGTAATACCTTATTGCTTAAATAAATAAATAAATAAATAAATAAATAAAACATAAGTCAATGACAGTATATCATTATATTATTATGTTTGTTGTTATTGCCTGTCATTAACATTTTTTTTCTCTTATTTGTGTATTTTTCACAGCAGGTGAATTGCTGCCAGCATTGCCACTTGAAGATGACAGCAGGGAGACCACTAGGACCGAATGCGATCCACAGGATCAAGAAGATGCCCGAAGAACTTGAGGACGACCTGATGGCATTGTTCTGTGTGAGTCATCCGGCGAGGCGGAAGGGACCATCAGCAGCAGCAGATGCTCAGAACAAGAACCTGAGGCATTGGGGATTGTTCCAGTGACAAAAAATGCAATGGCTGCAAAGCCATCAAGTACTCTTTCTAACATTTCTAGACTTAAACATTTCCAAGAGAAATAGAAAGCAGAATTTCTATGGTTACGGACAAAAACAAATGTCAAAAATGAGTTGTTTTTACATTGCCAGGTGTGCACAGATGAAGGAACGAGTAGACATAATGCTTTTGTAAAAGGATCAAAAAATTATCAGCGGTCTGCCTTGGTGTATCACATGGAATCTGATGATCATAAAATAGCTAAGCAGACAGTGGTTGGTAGGAGAGATTTAACATCCACAATAAATGTCAATGATAGGAAAAGTGCAGATGTCTTAGACGCACAGCTTCATACAGCCTTATTTGTGGCTCAACACACAATAGCAGATAGAAAGTTCTGTAACTTGATAGACCTACAGATTTCTAATGGGGCTACAGTTTTTTAAAAATCAGGCACCTACAGACACCATCAGGCCGCTGCAGATTTTCAAAAAGCAATTGCAGAGGTTTGTAAATCTGATATACAGGCAGCAATTAATGCCAGTGAATTCGTAGGCATAATGGTTGATGAAAGCACAGACATGGTGGTAAACAAGAAACTTGTAATATACTGCAAAACACTTGACAAGGAACACGTTAATGTTACATTTTGTGCAAATGTGATAGTGAAGAGATGGCAAGCAGAAACTATCTATAATGCTATTTTAGATTTTCTTAAGTCAGTGGATTGCTCGATTTCTAAGGTGACAGGTTTTGGAACTGACAGTGCCAACGTCATAGTTGGTAGGTTAAATGGTGTTGGTGTTCAGCTGCAGAGGGACAACCCAAAGTTGGTACATGTGTGGTGTGCCGCACATCGCTTGGCACTGGTGTCCTCATGGGCTGCCAAAAACATCAAAGAACTCTCAGCTTACCAGTATACACTGGTAGCTGTTTATAATTTCTATCACGATAGCCCTGTCCGTTACATCAAAGTACGAGAATTGCAACAGGTCATGACTGGCCATGTTAAACGTTTCAAAAGACCAAACAGTGTGCAGTGGCTAAGCTTAAATGATGCTGTTGTTTATGTCTGTTCATCATGGTCATCTGTTGTTATGGACCTTGAAAATGAGGTTGCTAGTGGCAATAAGGACACAAAAATTAAGCCAAAGGGGTTTGCTCACAAAAGTGCAGAATGTAAAGTTCATTGGGTACAGTCTACTTATGAAAGAAATTCTTGCACTCCTGACAAGATTGTCCCTAATTTTCCAGAAAGATAACATTGATATTGGGCAAACGGTGGCCATAGTGACTGCAACAAAACAACAGCTTCAGGACATGAGAGAAGAAGAATATTTGCCACTGTGTCGAGAAATGATTGCTCAGTTACAAGATAATGACAACCGGTACAAGGGAGTGACATGTACTGTAAACGAAGAGGGTTTGAGGACGATCTGTTCTGTCAAGAACAAATTCATTGACAGATTATTAGCAGAATTAGACAAGAGGTTCGCTGAAACTGACATGCAGGTTTTAATTGATCTAAACACTGTACTAAATCCTAAATTGTTCCCAGCAACTGTTCAGGGCCCGTGCGACTATGGAATCGAAGCCTTAAACCGGCTGATTGACTTTTATGGTGTTACCACAGAATATTTCCCATCATTAATAGATGGGCAGGGAGCTAGGGAAAGTTTCACCCAGTTCAAATATTTAGTTAGCAACTGCATTCTGTGAAAACCTCATTTCCAACCATAATGAAACGTTTCCTCACTTTGCTACACTGGCAAAAATTCTACTCTACATACCACTGACTATTGTGCCCTGTGAAAGAGGGTTTTCTTCACAGAAATCTAGTACACAACGTTCGGACGAATAAACTAACTCAACAGGCTGTTGAAAGCAAACTTCTTATCTGTCACATGTGTCTAAAAAAGAATCTGTTACAGTGATACAGAGAGCTAGGAATGTTTTCTTGAGCAATGCTCTCACAAAAATAGAACAATTTTGGGAAATAATACTTCTTCAAATTAGTATGACTGCCACTCTGTTATGAATTCAATTACATTTTTACATATGTTTTTGCAGAATCAACCAACCAACATTGCACAAATGTATTCTCCGTCAGTTTGTACCAGCTGGATCATTCACATTCCGAGCTGTAGTCTATGTATCACACAGATCCATACATTCATTGATACTGTATGTAATAAGATGTGGGCCGATGGGCACAGCAGATGAAGGGCAGGGGCACAGGCACACCGGCATAGGGGCAAAGGCTAAATAAAAAAAAGTTTTGTTAAGAGTCATTTACTTATTTATAGTTAAGAGTTAGTTGGTTCTTTGATGTTTTTGGCAGCCCATGACAGACAAGCACTACCTGATGGTGATCTGAGAGCACAGGTGCCTGATTTTTCAAAACCATAGCCCACAACCATATGCCACCACGACATGATGGTGAGCTGATTTGGTAAAAGGTACAATTTTTGTTTTACCCACATCTATGAAGTTTTAGAAGGGCCTGCAATCGTACCTGACTCCTCCAGAGCCACTGCCACTTGATCCTTTGACAGTTTCCTAGTTCCTCTGCTACGGCCCTGCGCACCAAGGTTTTGTGATGTCTCTGCAGGATAGGTACAGGCAGGAAGAGTGACAGGTGGCCACCTGGCTGCTCTCCTCAACCGTGCATGTGGAAATGTTACAAAGAAAACCTTGGACCATGGGGGACAGGGCCGCAGCAGTCAAACTAGGAAGCTGGAAGGGATTGACTGGCATGGCTAGTTGGGGGACCACCATCAAGGCATGATGCAATCACTTCTAAAACTTTATAGATCATAAAACAATTTACATTAAAGAAAAATCAACTAAACAAGCTTCAGACTGGCATAAGGTATTGGGCTTATTACTGGCTAAATGCAAGCAAGCCCACAAAATAAATGCCTAAAATATATGCAAGATAATTTACAACTACAAATGCATGCATTGTTTGGTTGTTGCACTGACTGTGGCACTACAGCTGAGTGCCACAAAGCACATCCATATTTGTATTACAGAGTAATGATACATGAGGTGACTGGTGGTGAGGTGGGTGGTCTCATCTCTCATGAGTCATGACTGTGGTGAGGGATGACATGAGTTGTTGACACATCTGTATTTCTAATTGTATGCTATATAATAATAATAATTTATATGCACTATGCAGTTGCACGCATCACTCAGATGGCATCCAATGCACTTTTTGCTAGCTTAGCTACTTTACCTTTTATGACTTGTCACATTAAAAAAGTTGATATTGATAAGTAACCCTACATGGTTAAAAACTATTACCATTAACTTATCTAATGACGTACGTATTAAAATGGTTGTCTGTATTATGACTGCACTCTGTTACTAAGAGAACAACTAACTGTGAGTGTGTGAGACACACAGCCGAATGCTATTGCTTGTTTGCTATAGTGGTGCTGGTAACAGTGGTACTCTGGTTTTAGGGTTAGGATGTGTAGTAAGTAGAAGTATAGTAAGTACTACTGATACTGTATTGGTAACACAAACCCAGCCAGCCCATGAGCCCAGTACCCATAAAAAAACAAAAACAATGATAACAGTAAGTTTGTTTCTCTGACTTTGTTTTGTGTGACTGTGCAGTTATGCAGTAAGTGTTGTACACACATCACTTTGTTTATTCGGATCTGGAACACAGCTGCTGTTACATTGCAGATGTTGTAATAATGTGTTTGGTAAGGCTTGGAATCATTTACAATATGTATGACTCTTGGATGTAGTGTTGTATATCCTATTCTGCTGCATTCTACTATCTTTATCTGCAAATGACAACGATGAG
The DNA here is from genome assembly GCA_016271365.2 of Neoceratodus forsteri. Classification (NCBI taxonomy): domain Eukaryota; kingdom Metazoa; phylum Chordata; order Ceratodontiformes; family Ceratodontidae; genus Neoceratodus; species Neoceratodus forsteri. Next base: position 64,126,078 of record JADMNL010000032.1, read on the forward strand.
AACAGAACAGAATAGATCATTAAACATATCAGCAGATACCAACCAATTACATCTTTTTTGTCTTTTTTATATAACAAGAAGAAACACAGCAAAGTATAAGCAAGTATAATGATGTTACTTAAGAAAAATATGGTGTTCTGCTAATGTTGAGACATTTTTTGCAGCTGTGTGGTATTCCGCTTTAAAAAAAATGTGTACCTCCATAATTTTCTGCGAGGGGTGCAATGTACCCTCAAAACAAGGTTTGTACCCCTGAAAAATTTTGAGGAGGGTACGCTGTACCCCCTGTTGCGTGCTGCCAGTGGGAACACTGCTTCCACCCAAGCTTCCAGATCAGCGTGATTCCGTGTGAGGCTTCTAATGTTCATATGAGCAATAAGGAGACCTTTGTTGGGTAAAGCTGATATGTCAGTTGACGAGAAATATCCGGAGGGGGGCAGGATTCAGTTCAACATCGTCTGATAGAAGGATGGCTAAGAGGTGGACAAACCAGAGCTTACGGCTTTGAAGGGTCAGTGGAATAGCATATGTAACTGCAGATTGACAAGAAAAACTAAGAGTAGTGTGGCACATGTAGCTGGCATGTTTGGCAATGGTGATGGTTCTATTTGTTTTGCACACAACCTAGTCAACGTATTCAGTATCACTGTTTGCAGGCTGTTATTCATATTCTTTTTTTTTTGTACTTCTATTTTATTATTTGCACATGTTATCACACAAATAACATTGCCATATCTGGGACAATCCACATAAATCAGTAAATACCATAGAGAGAAGAAAAACCCTCTCATTAATCCTAAAATAGGTGCATCCCAAATATCATGATACTACATAGAGGGGTTAACAAGAATTAATGCTAACAAATAGATCAAAGTAATTCACTGTAACATTAAGCCCATGAGCAGTATGACTAATTTCGTTAGGCTAAAGCCTTTAGTTGTAAAGTCCAACAGTACATGCCCCGTGGTGGGTCTCATGGCATCATACTATTTACCTAAAAGTAAATTAGGGTCCCTATAGAGATCAATTAAGGCAGCAGAGTCCCACTCCGTGTAAGCACCAACAATACACCCTCATAATGAGAAACTCTTTAAATTAAGAGGCTACTAATTCATTATGTTTTGCTAAAATTAAGTTGGTAACAGAACTATACGAAGCCAGCCCCTAATATTCAAAAAACGAGCTTTACATCAAATCCATAATATACATTTTAAAGCTAAAAGAAGCCTTTTTAAACCCCAGCTAAATCAAGGCAGGACTTATCTTTCCTTCCAACTACAGAAAATGGTAAAATTAAGTAGTGTTCAAAACAGTAAATCAGAAAGTCATTTATAAGAGTTTGTAGTAAAGAACAAATAAAAGTTTATGCCACAGTATTTAGGACAGTTCAGCCACCCTCGTGGTCCTCCAGGTTGCTATCATGTGCCCCAGGGTCTCGGCGGTGGCTCTGGCTGCTGGTAACAAAACAGCAGGCCCACTTACCTGCCTTGGTGGGATCAAAGAAAACCCAGACCTTTCCATTATAGACGATTCTCAATCGAGCTGGATAAACCACCGCATGCATGAGGGGCGCTTCCCTCAGCCGCTTCCTTGCACCATTAAATTTTTTCCAGCGCATCCAAGTAGCATAGCTGATATCGAGGAACAGATATACGGCATGCTCATCCTGGGTAATAGGTCCTGCTTGTCTGGCTAGCTGCAGGATCTTGTCCAGAGTGCCCATGCCATCCATAACGAGCAGCAGGGTTTGTGGGGTTTCTGAGTTCTCCCGGTAGCCTCGAGGAGTTATCCGGTAAGCTTTTTTGCAATCCCAAGTGAACAGATTGACCCTCGGGCACTAGTTTAGCCTCCAGCCAGTCCTGCAGAAACATGAAGAGATGGACTCCCTCAATCCCCTCGGGCAGTCCAAGAATCCGGATATGAGATGAACGGGCCTGGTGTTCCAGCATCTCAAGTTGGGCCCTCAGATGATTATTTTTTTTTACAAGGAGCGAGGTTGCAACCGCGGCCGACTGCTTGCTGCTTAACATCACTGACCTCTGTTTGCATCCCCTCCACATCTTCACGACCAGACACCCTCGTACCAAACGAGTCCATTTTGATATTTAAATCGGAGACCGATGTGATCAACCTTTGTAGTTTTAGGCCAACAGAAGACATGGTCTCTTCTGACTCATACTTCATGGCTGGGCCTTGAAGGTCGAGAAATCCCAAACGATTTACTGCCTGAACTACCACCTCTGTCTTTTCGAGGATTGCCCATATTAGGTTTTGAAGGCTCTCAGTCCAGTGGTGACAAATATTTTAGTGGATCATTGCTCCAAAAAGGGTGAAGAGACGATTTTCTCAGGTGGAGAGCTGTTGAAAATTGCTGCTGCTCAGCTTGGGCTCCACAGGCCCCCACCGTTATTCATGTTCAGGGTCAGAATCACATAAATCAGTGTTTGGGATAATTGGGAAACTGTCAGCATTCATTTTAAGAAATGTAAGCCATTCCGCATTTACAGGACTTAGTAGTATTCTGTGGTCAGGGACTACTCCTCCTCCAGCTGCACTAAATATGCGTTCTGAATATACGCTTGAAGGTGGACAACTGAGGTACATTACTGCAGAATTTGCTAGATCTGGCCATATTGTTCTCCTTTGTTTGTAATACAGTAATGGATCTTCCTCGAGACCAAACACGGTATGGTCTGCAAAATACTCCAGGATCATTGTGCTGCGTGAGACGGTTACCAGTCTGGCAGATGAACCAGCTGCACTTTCTTTACAGGATACTAGTCCATGTTCTTTCAGGCAACTCAGAAGTGATTTGCCTTTCTGATCCTGAACATACAATGCCCAAGAAGTAGCTGTAGATGTCCTTTCCCTTACTGATGACAGTGGTGATTGTGAAGAATTGACAGATGTGCTACTGTCTGTGCCAGAGGCGCACTCTGATGGTTCGTCAGAGTTTGACTGCTGTACATCAGTTAATGGTGTTGGTGGGGGGGGCAATGTTACATTTGGTTAGAAGAAGATCTCACCAATACTCAGTGTTTTCCCCTGCAGGAAGGATGGCTTCAATGTTCTACTTAAAGCGGGGATCTAGCAATGTAGCCAACACATAGGTGTAATTCTTAAACATGGCATTTATTCTCTGATCAGTCAACAGTCTGAGACTCAAGTCATCTTCTAGTGTAACAGCGGTGGTGTCTTTTTTTTTTTTTTTTGACTGAAAGTCTCTATGTCATCAAGGAAAATATGAAGAAATCTTATTTGAGGAAGAATTTGACTCAAGAGTTCCACTGTCCGCACTGACATCATGTGTTGCAGTCTCAAATGGCTCCAATAAGGTGACAGAAGATTCAAGTAAAGTCCAGCTGCTGGAATGGAGCATGATGTCTACTTCAAATATTTGATTCTGCATGGTGTAGTCATGTACCGCTTTTTTCTGTTCATGAAGCCTTTCCAACATGTAAAATGTTGAATTCCAGAGGGTTGTAACTTCCTGCTTTAATGTATGCAATGGTAAGTTGTTTGACCTCTGCAGCCCCTTCAGGATTTCTGTGCTTTCACAGAGTGGCTGAAATGCCCACATATTTTCCTAGCAAGACTTAACAGGTTTCAACATTTTGGTTTCCATTTAAGAAACCATGGATGAGAAGATTTAAACAATGTGCAAAAAAAGTTATGTGTTGGTAGTTACCATCTCTAACAGCGTTGACTATGTTGGCACCATTATCTGACACTATGAACCCTGGAGATAAGGAATACGGAGTAAGACATTTCTGGGAATTGATTTTGCAGTTCCTGCAAAATATTCACAGCAGTGTGATTTTCCTCAAAAGTGGTAACACATAATTCAGCCTGCTCCTACTACTAACGGTAGAGCGGGAATTATTACTTTCTGACTAAAAATCCAAATGAGCTATAACAGTCATATAGTCAATTTTTTGGTCACTGGTTCGTATATCTGTGGTTATGTGAACCTGCTTCACCTCAGAGAGTTTCAACTGCTTAATGACTACAGTACCCACCAAGTCATACAACTGTGGAACAGCCTTTTTCGAGAAATATGTTCAACAGGGAATGGTGCACCGTGGTTCAATCTAGTTCATGAACTTGAGGAAATCTTTTTGGGCAACAAAAGCAAATGGGAGTTGACGATCGGCCAACAGCTCTGCAATGGCTTTATTAAACAGCTGGCATGTTGGCTGCTTGTTGGTAAAAACTATGATGTTCTCATAACACTTTCTTTTAACATTAGTTGACGAGAATCATAAGATATTTTAAATTTTCGGGGGGATGCATTTTTCATGCCTTTTTCATGTGGAGTACTACTTTGGGATTTTGTAGTATTTGATGGTGTCGGAAGAAAACCGTCCATGTCTGGGAGGACTGCAAGGGCACATCAAATGATTCAATGGCAGCTCCTGCTTCCAGTTCATTGTCACTATGGTCACCGCAACAACCACCTCCATTACCACTCATACCAACCACACTGTTACTTACTTGCCCTGCCCCACTCAATTGGGTGGTTTGCCTTTGCATGTCATATCACTACTGATATTCCAAAATTTCCCACTTTGCCACCATGACTGATGCTCTTTTTGCACAGACTGCATACAGCTCGAGAGTTGTCTGCAAGGTCAATATAAAATAAATTCCACACTAAAGATTCACCTTTTGTGCTTTGTACCATGGTGCCTGTCACTATTTTTTGTATAGTCAAGTGACTTGGAGGAAACCCTACACTGCCATTTCCTTGTTAACATGAATTATTCTCATTCATGCTCATCTTCATATTCTTACATTTAGCATATTTTTTTTCCTGCATTTGCCTCTCATGCTTTACAGCGGCATCGTCTCCTACCCCCTTATCGAAACTACAGACCTCATCACCACAAGAGTCAGAAAAACTGAAAGTGCCATCCTCATCATGTGGAACACAGCCTGGGCTATCCCATTGCCAGTCCCCACTATCACCATCATCTTTATCAGCATTCGTTGCCTCAGCATCTGAGCTTATATTTGAGGAGGATGCCTCCTTGCATGCTGCTTCAGCAGCTGGAAGTATCCTGGCACAAGTGGCAAAACATTCAGTAGATCTGCAAGAAACTCCAGTCAGTTCTTTCTGAAACTATACTATTATTTCATTGCAAACATGCATTTATTTTGGTTCGGGAGGACATTTAGTGCCAGTCCTGGTGATATTATTATTGTCACTATGTTCTTCATTAGTGCTATGATTCATATTGTCCACATCATTAACAGTTGCACATACAGCAGCACTGTGATTCCTTTTAATAGACTTAAACGGGGAAATATGAAACATCGTAGACACAGCTGTGAAAGGAATGGATATTGTTTCACTAACTGTTGCAGAGACAGTCAGTGTAGCTGACTATGTCACGGACAGTAATAAATGACAGGGCTCAGGGCACCTAACAAACTTTGTAACACAGCCTAAATGGCATTCATTATGCTGAGAGATGTCATACACAGTGTAGCTATGTCACAGTATTAAATGACAGGACTCGGGGCACTTAAGAGACAGGCAATACAGCCTAAATGGCTTTCACTATGCTGTTCTACCTGTAATGCCTGTTTAAAAAAAATGACCCATTACCCGATCTGTTTCCCATGTCAAAACTACCCAACCCACGAAGTATGCTGTTATGTCAGATAGGGTAGTAAATTACTAAACTACCCTGCAGGCCAAAAGTCGCCGATACCCGACCTACCTGATCCAGCTACCCAACGGGGTAGTCCATCCTTAATATTGTGTGCATTAAAGGAGCTATATAAAACCAAATTCCTTCCTTCCCTCCTTGCTTCCTCCCTCCCCCTCCCTCCCTCCCTCGAAGTTTCACTAAGCAATTTTAAATGAAATGACACATAATTGTTGACAGATCAATTTCAAAGTGAGGGGGATGAGAGACTTAGGTTATGAGGAAAGCATTATAAAGAGGAGGAGCGGTGGGTATAGATGTGGTGTCACTGGATGGTTCTCTCTTCCTTGCCGCCAATTAGAAATTAAGTAATGACCATCCCTTGACATTCTTGAGTAGTAAGTTTATTTCTCATTGACTTGTATTACACTCCCCAGATTGATATGTAAGATTCTCATTACTGTAGGATACCAGAGGAACTTGGCTATGGCTGTATTTTTTACACTTTAAACATGTAAGACGTTTGTAGTAGTGCACCTGTTGTACTTGTAACTTCTGAATAAAATTTTAAATAAAAAAGAAATAAATGACACATGCAACTGTTTTTAGATTGTGTACATAGTAGTTGGCCCATTGGCGAAGTGGTAGCGCTACCACTCGTGATGTCACCTCAGTATTGGAAGCGAGCCTGGGTCATCAGAGGCCATCCAGCAGAGGAGGATACAGCAGCTCGGTGGATGCTTTCCTTTTCCTCTGGGAAGAGATGGCAGCAAGGTCCACTGCAACACTGCTACCTAGGTGACCACAGGTGGTGGCGTGAGCAGAGCAGTGGCAGGAGATGTTCCCTCTGGCAGATGTCAGCAAGTCTTGCATGCACTGCCATGCCAGTGGCTCCACAGAACATTGGGGGGGGCCACAAACTGATGAAGCAGACAGCCCTCCGTAGACTCCACACCACCTACTGGGTGCATGGTGGGCTCGATCAAGTGTAGCTGCTGGAGGGGAACTGGTGTACCCCCCCCATGACCCCACTGCAAACAAGCTGTGGGAGAACAAACCAAGGCAAGTGGTAAGTCCCAGAGATGGTGGGTGATTGAGTTTGAGGGCCATCAGCTGAGAGAGGGCCACCAAGTGGGGTGGTGGGGGAGATTGTGTATGTAATTTAACGTTATTGTATTTTTTATCTTCTGTATACTATATGAAATAGTAACACAGGAATGACTTGAAAATAAGCTTTGGCCCAAATGTGTGTTTTATACCTGTATAAAAAATTAATTTTGATACTACTACAGTACGGGACTGCTCCACAGGACAGACAGAAAAGAAAGCAGCGTATTTTTCACCATTTATTTCAGTCAGTGCGGGCCATCCTATTGCTGCAAACTGCAAGACTGCTGCTCTTGACACCAGTGAACCTGCTTCAGAAACAAGCCTGGGGCAAAGGGTAGGCTGGGAGAGGAGGATCAAGCATCCCAGAGGATGCGCTCCTTCTCCAGGAAGGGTGGATTCCAGTTTCTGCATCAGATTTGCCATGCAGACAACCACTGGTGGAAGTGTCGACAGAGTGGCTGTGGATGACAGGATGCCTACCGGCTGTGCCTAGTGCCACACAGCTGCATGCAAGCAGAAACTGGAGCCCTAGAGTGTAGATGTCCTCAAGGTGGAAGAAAACAAAAGGAAAAAAATCCCTGGCCTGCAAAATATTGTCTCTGCACATTCTGGCCCTGTGCGACATACTGTACCCTTCTCCTCCCGTAGGGTCTTTGGTCCCCCTCACACTTCGAACCCTCTATGGGGGCAAGTTAGGGGTTGAAAGGAGAGGGCTGCAGATGGGGTGATGGTGCAGAGTGGTTGCCCAGGGCTGATGGCAGTAACACCAGGATAGAAAAACTTCAGATAAAAAAATGCAAATAATCCACATACAGACCCAGACAGCACCTCGAAAAATGAGAAAGAAAATTAGAAGGGGAGTGCGGTACAAAATCATACAATGGGAAGTGATGACAGTTTGAAGAAGAAGATGAAGAAATATGACCTAAGTGTAAAGAAATATGATTTAATTATTATGAGTACTCTGATGTATTGAATAATATGGAAATATATACCTCTATGCCTTAGTTTTAGACAATTCAAAAAAATCCACACAGTAAATACTTATAATGCACACCATTCCCACCAAGGTATCACATGCAGCAAAATGAACATAAAATGTCCCCGGTCGCCCCGGAAAAAGGGACTTCTAGGCCCAGTGGGCTTACTGGGTCAACAAAATTCAACAAAAACAACATAAGTGCTGGTCTGTTGCTGCAGCGGTAGCACTACTGCTTGCTACACCGCTGTCCCATGTTTGGGAATGAGTCCAGATTGTCAGAGGCCAGGTGGTGGGAGAAGGAGCGTGAAAGTTCCACAAGATGCTCTCCTGGTGGGGGGGGGGCATGGTTGGCTCCTGCTGCAGTACTTCCACTTGGGTCACCCCAGTTAGCAGCACAGCTGTGAGACCGGCGGCAAGGGGGGACGCTGCTCAGTGTAGGCTCAGGGCTATAATGCCCTAATATAGCAGGTATCCCAGCCATTTGAGTGAAACAGTGGAGAAAAAAACAAAGCCCCAGCCTTAGTAGGATGGCACCAACATTCTCCACAGGCCTCACATGGTCGATTACATCAGCCTAGCTCAAGGTAGAACAACAGATTTCATTTGAGTGGGACTGGGTAACTTCTGAAGAAAGACCCTACTCGGGGTGGCGGGTGGAGATGACTACACAAGGAAGTTAATGGAAGGTGTGCGGTTATGTGGGAGGATGCAGCACATGGGCCCAGCTAGAGCTGGATGGGGGAAAAACAGAAAATAAAAAAAAAATTAAAAAAGCCCAGGAAGTTTCATGGTGTCGGTCAAAAGTAGCTTGTGGAGTCAACGTCTATGTGTTAAGAGCTGGCAGGACAGTACAAACTCACTGTTGTACCCACCATAAAGGAGTAGAAACAAAAGTTTACACTTGGGTGTTAAAATAAATGCTCAGACAGCTAAATTAATTTATGCCACAAAAAGATTTATAAGCTCGGTGCAAAGAGAACCACCTAGTCCCTACCAGTGACCGCAGTGCAAGCTCGCTTACACAGCCCACCAATGTGCCTAAACCCTGTCATGAAGGGACCACCCTGTAAGTGAGAGGGTAATTCAGACTCCATGCCCATTCAATCCTTACCTTTCCATGTGAGACTGCCAACAAGGGCGCCAATTGGGTTGTTGGTTTTGTGATGTGGATGCCTGCCCACTAGGAACTAGACTGGGACCAGCAGATGGAAAACAGCATCTGTGACTGACACATCTGCATTCGTTAACGACCAGCTGAGCACAGTGACACAGGACACCTCCAGTATTTCAGGGCAAGAACTCCTACTGTCAGCAAGGTTCACTGTTTACACAAGTACTGGATTCCCAAATTCTAAATCCTTTTCAACGCCAGCGTTTGAAAGTTCAAGAGGCTGTTGTGTCCAGTCATATAAAAGGGCCCATTTTAATGAAATGAAGGCGAAATATAAAACAGGCTGGAACAGATGTTGCAGGGCTTGTTGTCTGACAGCTGGTCTAATCTATCTGAACACCAGGAACAGATCCTTAGGCACTTAGAACAGCTTGCTCTTTTAGCCTGTAGATATAACCTTGTGTGCCCTACTACATTTTCTACTAGTTAAAGAAAAAAAAAACACTATGACACTGTTAAAGATGCATAAACACACCTCTAGCAGATGGCAACAGGCCCTATTTTGTTACATGTTGTGTCAACGTAAATATTAGTCCAGGGGTATTTCCGCTGCAGTATTGTTTATCTTGACTTTATTAAGGCAATTTTCAACTGGTGCCAAAGACTAATACCACTGTTATTTTCTCCACTGCCTGGCATTGCCGATTTCTGTGCAGAACAAAGAATATGGTGTAATGAAGCAAAGAAGGGAATAACCAGCAGCATTCACCTCCAACACTAGTGGAAGACTGCCCTAATAAAAATCTGTGGAAACATACCACAGGGGTCTTGTCAAGTTTATGTTAGCATGAAATGTAATAATGCGGGGTCTAGTGTTTGCCTGCTGTCAATTCGAATTTGCTAACGAAAGGCATCATGAAAGCAAATGTGCATTTGACGTTATGTAGCTACCAGCTGCTGGGAATCCCAGATACAGAAGGCCAGGCCCACTGACTAAACACAGCCCTTCTCTGGAGTAGAGATGTCTGAATACAACACTATCTGCTCTGTCACCATATTCAGGGGATAATGCAGTGAATGTGAGCTCTACACTCAGATGGGGAATAGGAGAATAATGGCGAAAAACCGTGACGTAAACAAAATAATATGTAAATTAGGCTAGCTTGCCTGCACAGTGTGGATAAGTATTGGGAATCATCTTGCGATGTTGAGAACTGGCTGGGGGAGGAAGATCAAGTATCCCACAGGATGCTCTTTTGCTCCAGGGTGGGAGAGCAGGACTCTAAGCTGCAACACTGACACTTGGGTGGCCACAGGCAGTGATGCAGCTGGGGAGCTTTGTGAGCGCAGGACACAGCCAGACTCTGGAGCATGGCCATGTGACTATGCACTCAAATGCATAATGGAACCCTTGCCAGCTGCATCTCGAGAGATGGGCAAAACAGAAGTGCAAAATCCCAGTGTGCTGCAGCCATGACCACCAGCACTCTCAAGTCCCACCACTCCCGACTGCCCGCCTGTCTCCCATACACAATGGACATGACAGAGACAAATGGTGGCTCAGGTTACAAGGTGGCCCTGCAGAGGAAGGCAGCATCAGTGATGTAAAATAAATAAGCAATTTATCCTCATGTGTGAGGGGGACAATACCACAACTTACAAGTGGTAGAGCTACAAGTGGGTTATGAATGTCCTGTCCTGCCCCCTCACAAGTGGAGAAAAATTGTATATTTTGAGTCAGGCCATTGCGCAGTTGGTTTATACAGCATCAGCTTACTAGTTATAACTTTTAAATCAGCTGTGTGTGTAAAGATTTCACTCTCTTTAACGTGAACTGCTGATTTCAGTGTTGCACAGGGCTAGTGATGACACAACATTGTGGAACACAGTCCACTGTGGTGCATCCTACTTCAAGACAGTGATTGTGACATATCCAATTTGTAGGATACCATGTTATCCTGTAAGATGGGTGCCAAGATAGCTCATTTATCTTGCGCAGTTGTTTACACCTCTTTTATATATTACCTACACATGTCTGTGCATTGTGTGTAAAAAATTCATAAAGACTGACATCACTCCCCTTTGGAAGAGCAGGGTCGGTCCAAGGATACCTGATCTTTGAGGAACTAGATGAAATGTCAGACCACAATGTAATCTACTTTCAAAGTTAAAATTATTTGCAGCTTACACCCAGAGACCAAAGGTCCATTTTTTGTTTATTTACTGCTGTTCTGACCCACACTTTGTTTTAACCCACAGGCTTGTTTTTTTTTTTTTAAGAACTCCAGTCAACAGCAAGCTTACAAGGCCTGTCCTTTTAGCAAGCCTTATAACCTTATGAAAGGAAAAAGCTACTTTTGCAATTCATCACTGTAATGGCTAATTGTGTCTGAGGTCTCCTAAATAGCTTTCTGCCCGATGTTTTGTCTGCACTCTAACCCACATCTAAGCTAAAATTAAATTCATTAAAGTGACAGCACCGGGGGGCCATGTTATAATGGTTTGAGATGAAGCATGCAGCAGCCAGGAAGTGAATGACGCTGAACAAGAAACTGGGATAATGTAGGCAGCAATGACCTCAGAGGTTTGCACATGGGAGCGTCTGCTTGGGGTCCCTCTTGGTAAAAGCCAAGGCCTAAAAAAACATTTTGAGCGGGCCCCAGCCAAGATAAACATATACACTACAGAGGTCACTGTTTGTGAAAAACTGCCAAACCCCTGCAAAGAAGGTTTATATTATGAAAACACACTCACTCTCTCTTCTTCTCCCATTACTGTGAAGTGGGATGAACCATCAGTTAACTAAAAATCAGCATTCCAAGGCTGGTACACTGGTTTGCCAAACTAGTACAGTGGAATAAGAATGTGTTACTGCACAGACAACACCCCCCTCCTTGAATTCCAGCGGCACAATAGCTGCAGCTGTGAGGGGAGTGCCCAGTATCGTTGCTATATGATGATGACAAGGAAGAAATGGGAAAGACAGGATTGGGGGGGGGTTAACATTTCTATAAATTCATGTTACGCCAATGTCACAGGAGAGCCCCCCCGAGTCATGACCCATCACCAGCATGTTCAACAGCACTGAGAGAGGCCATGTGAACTGAAACTAGCAGCACTGTCCAATGATGGGAGACCAGTGGAGCCAGAGAATGCAGTAAGTTGAGTGGCTGTGTAAACATGGCACAGCATAGAACAATGCAAAAAACGATCCACTGACTTTAAACTGTTTCGCTGATGATCTGCATGGGGTAGTTTTAGTGTATGTGATAAAAACGTGGCAAGCCTCACTGCAGAAACTTGCCTTGTGCTCCTTGTGAAAAAGCAGAGCCCTGTAAACGTCCAGTGTTTGGACAGTTTACACAGCCTCCAAAACATGTGGCTTCAGAAAGACGGTCAGGAGGACGAGAGCCTTGTAGAGGTGAAACTCCCAGACCAGCTCTGGCACGAATTTCACATGGGGCATAGGACAACCTTTTCCTTGTGGAAAGTCAGATACAGAGACTCCACAAACAGCACCTGGAGCTCACTAACCCATTTGGCAGAGGTGATATGACAGTGACCAAAAATACAATTTTCCACTACAAGTGTGCAAAGTCACATATTTATTTATTAACTTTTGGTAACCGGGTAAGTGCGCTAGACAACAGACCTGCCTATTTTCAGGCGACCCGGGAGAGCACAGGACATTGGTTACAATATGCAGAAATGCACAGACATAATATAGGTGTACAGGAGCAAAACAAGATATACATTGGGTAGCACAGTAATAGTTACATAAGGGTACATTTTAGGCATAGATCATAATAAGGATGTAAAATAAAGCAATTAGGGTAACCATAAGACAGCTGAGGACAGTAAAGACATCAAGGTTCATAGCCACCTAGACAAGCATATTGCATGGGAGAACATTAGTGTAGTACTCAGGGTCAGACCCGACAGCCTGCAGTGGGACAAAGCAAATTAGAGCATTTGCATTGGCCAAAGGCTAGAAGGTGGGTGAACAGTAGTTTTTGAATTCTCGATGGAGGCTGAAGTTTTCAATTAAGGGAGTGAGTTCCAGAATTTGGGAGCAAAATGGGCAAATGCCTGTTCACCCATTTTTGTCATGCAAGGTCTAGTGGAGAGCATGGGGACAGAGGGAGACCTGAGGGTATGGGTGTGTGAGGCAGGAGTCAGGAGGTTGGCAAGATAGACAGGGCAGGGAGGCCTAGACAGGGAGTCGATAAAGCAGCCCAGGGAGTAGGCTCGAATTTAGCCATAACAACACCAACAGTAAGTCCCATGGTGAAGGAGGCTTTTGCATTGGTGATGACAAGTGGTCAAGGCCTTTGAAAATGCGACTGACCACCTTGTCCTGAGCAACCATCAGTATACCAGCTTGCACTCGATATGCCAAAACGGCAGCACGGTGCACCTTCAGGGATGTGGCTTGCAACCCCAGTTGAGACAGGGACCAGAAATAATTCAGGATGCATGCAATAGAACAGGTGAGGGGATTCACATTCCACCCAGTACACCAATGGGAGAATCCTGTCCACTTACAGGAGTTACGTATTGTGGATTGCCTCCGTCTGGGAGGCCTCTAGCACCTGGAGGACATCCTTAGAAAGACGTAGAACTCTAGCCCCTCAGGAACTTGGCGGTTAGGTGCAGGGACTGCAGATCCAGATCTCTGATCATTCTCATGGATCTAGTCAGGAGGTCCCGGCTAAATGGAGACAGCCATGGAGGTCTGCTGCTAAGACCAAGGAGATCCTGGCACCAGAATGGCTGTAGCCAGTCTAGGTAGAGCCAATATTTTTCCATTTTCAACAAAAAAACAGCACAGCAAAATAGAATTTGTAATTTTTAAACCAGCACTTTGGAGTCAATTTTTCATGAAAAAATTATTTTTGCACCACTTTATCGTGCAAACAGTCTCACTTTGCACCAGCTCTTTCTGCAACCCCTCCATTTTGTGCCAAATTTTTGTACAATATATGCTGATTTCCCTCAATATTGGGAAAGAAACAGAAAAAATAGATTTTAGGATTTTGCCAAATGGAATTAGCCATTTTTGAAAACAGACACAAATCACTGGCTCTAACCAGAGCTACAAGGCTCATCAATGCCCTGTGCCGGCATGCCTCCAGGACCACTTTGTGGATCAAGGGAAATGAAGAAAGGCATGAAGGAGGTCTTGGTTTCAGGGCCAAGAGAACATGTCTCGCATTAGAACATATAAGGGGCTGGGCACAGAATAGCCTCAGCTGCCTGATTTTCCATGATGCAAAACTGGTATAGTAGCAGTGTTCTCCACGAGGTGAACACCTGGGATTCCACCTGCTAGTGCAGGTAGCACTCATATATCATCTCTAGAAGTCAAACTTTGCAGATGAAAATAGATATGACATTTTTCGCCAGCCCATGGCATGTCACTTACACCACGGCGGTGCCTCTCTAGCAAAGTGGGTCCTAGTGCTCAAATCCTAGAATTTTATTAAAAGAATACTTTTACAACCTTGATTACGGACTTTCTACCGCTTTCACAATGATCGCTCATCTGTTGACATGCACATTCAAATGAAGTATTCCAAATATTCTAAACAAATCCTGGTAAGGACTTACATTATTTAGGAATTCTGACAGGTGTTCTAGAATCTGATGATGCTCCTGGTGGGGAAATATCCATTGTGACCCTCCTGGAGTGGAAATAAATTATTTTCACTTAAGGAGCATCATCAATAAACCTAAATACAGGATATGCCATGGGCTCCATGTAAATGGATCATTTATTTTTAGCATTAGGTTTTAACCTCCACTGAGCTTACAAGGGCACAATTTTCGCTCTTTACAAAGATGGTTCATAAAAATAAAACTGGTTTTGAACATTCCCAGAATGAAAGCCATACTGCTAGGATCAGTGCCGAAAGTCAAAGGCTTTTCTCAGGATGTTAGTACCTCTACCCTGGATGGTGTCCAACCCGAGTATTTGATGAGTTCAAATACCTGGATGTAATTTTCTATCCCTGTCTTACTTTTGACATCCATAAGAAAAATACAACCAAGACTGTCCTTCAAAAGCTGGGGTTACTATATCGAATTCAAAAGTACTTAACAGCTGATACGAGAGAGAGGATTGCACATATTAACCTACTACCACTGATTGATTACAAATCTACTCTGACAGATGCCGCCCCAAATGCTGTCTGAGCAAAAAAGCTCTACTTTATAAAGTAGCCACATTTGCTTCTTTTCAAGGACCCAGGTCCCATCACTGTAGTAACTTTGAACTTCTTGGCTGGCTGCAACCAGAATACAGAGCTCTGTTAACGTTAGCCAACTTTATTTTTGAGATCCTGCATGGAAATGCACCTCAGTGCCTCTCAGAGTTGCTCATGTTTGTTAATAACCAATCCTCCCGCTATACAGCAGCCAGCTTATTATAAATCCTGTTCATGCGCATGGGCACAGGGCAGAAATTTTTGGGCAACCGAACTGTTTCTCTCTGGAACACTATTCCATCTTCTGATGGACTGGACTGTCTTCTTCACTTGAAGTTTTCTCTTTTAAATTCTAAGAACATCTGCAAAAAACATAATGCCTGCTCTTGTTTTGAATAGTATTCATGCCATTGTACAAACACTTCTGCTAGTTCACATTCCCATGTTTTACTATCATACCCTGTATACTGTGTATACTATACCTTGTATTATGTACGATGTGCACCTTTGCATCACGTCTCTATACTATGTAAAGTACTTTTTAGTACCTCAGTCATGCCTGAAAAAGATGCCTGGCGCCAGTGCACCCATCCCATCAACAAATAAATAGTTTAATTAGTACAAGAGTACACTACAATATCGAATAGTATACAATATAGCTTACAAACTTATTGTAAACAAGTGATTATCCTCTTGACACTTGAACTGGATAAAGAAATGATGCGTAGTAGTCGAAAGAAGGGCTTAAGGGGCCGCTGCTAATGACCTATTTTGCATCAAACACACTACTATAGATCAATTACCTAATCTTCGCATGTTGTGTAACCACTCAGGCCCCAGGCTATACCCAGCCACCTGTCTTTCTACCTGTGGCCCCTACATCCCAGCTACTGGGCAGTCTGTAGAAGTTCACTTCAGACTGTGAGTTCTGTGAATTTAAAAGCATGGATTCATTTAGGAGCTCTTCCCAGTATACAATAGGTACAGTAACCTTGAATCTGAGGTAGCCTTTTAACAGACAGCATTACAAGGAGGGTCTAGCCTATAACGTGTGTCATTGCCCTTGATCTAGGAAGGGTCCTGATGAAAGCGTTGCCTTGTTTCTTGTACTACATAGCTGAAGCAGACAGACCTCCTTTTTCAGGATGAACTTAAAAGATCCACCCTC
Source organism: Neoceratodus forsteri (assembly GCA_016271365.2). Taxonomy (NCBI): domain Eukaryota; kingdom Metazoa; phylum Chordata; order Ceratodontiformes; family Ceratodontidae; genus Neoceratodus; species Neoceratodus forsteri. The sequence goes on from JADMNL010000032.1 coordinate 64,142,309, forward strand.
TTCACAGACGTGCAAATGTGGATGGTGAACCTACCTCTCGACTGCCCTAGTTCCTCATGTTACCACTCAGAAACCCTTCATCCCATATGAAGTGGGTGCTGTCCCACATGCTACACTATAACTTAAAAACATAAATTTTGATTAAGCTAATAACAGCAAACCTACAGAAAATGTAAGCACAGACTTCCAGTGTCCTGAGCTTCTAAGATTCAATGATGCGTCCCCCGTCTTGCACCTTTTCCCCAAATTCTGAGTGACTGTATTCCAACATTTTGGTGATGGAAGATTAATGGGCTGAACTTTTCCAGTAACTGACACCCTAGTGAAAAACGGCAGAAATGCTGTTGTTTGAACTAGTGTCCTTACAATGAGGACCTTCTATAAAGCTGTATATATCTACAGATCTATAGATATATAAAACAACAAAAACAATGTAGCAGCATAATATATATGGGAAACCATCCAGACCCAGCATTGCTGATATGTGGAAACTAGTAATGTTGGTTGGTTTTGGGCTATGGAAGCTCAAGTTCAGCACTTAGGGCCATGCTATTAATTTTTTTATATAGCTTGTTATCCTCCATGTTTGTCCTCTACCGTTCAGATATATGTATTTTCTCCCTGGTGAATTCTTAGTTCTGACATTGCTACATGACTGATTTTTTGTGGTGGTGTAGAAGATGCAGAGGTTTAAACACCCCCACCCCTCCATTTTTCTCCTGCTGATGCTCCTGATTGCCCCATGGCCACATCTACACATAGCTCCCTGTGGAGGAGACGGAGCTCATCGGCCCACCACAGACATCACTAAGGCAGTGGGCAAAGCCCACCCTCCCCAGGCCAGGAAGCACTGCTAACAGCTGTATTTATTTTATTTATTTGGTAATTCGGATACAACCTTTGAGTATACACTCTTTTACAAAGGCTCCATGTCAGGATGTAAAACAGCAGAGACATAACAAAAACTTGACAGTTAACACAAAAGAACAGGTTACTCACAAGTAACAGTAGTTCTAGGAGTGGTATATGTTGTTCATCCACACTTCTTGGCATGTCCCTTTCCCCTTTAAATCTTGCCAGAAAGTCTTCAAGCTGGCTCCTCCTTCCCACCCATCCAGGTGGTAAATACCTAGGCTCCGCTCCATGATGCCAGATCTTAGCCCACTGGAAGCAAGGTTGTGTGCCTAATGCCGGGGGAAGTCGGGTGTGTGTGTGTGTGTGTGGATGAACAACATATACCACTCCTAGAACTACTGTTACAGGTGAGTGAGTAACCTGTTATTCTAGGAGTGTGGATATGTTGTTCATCTACACTTGTTGGCAGACTCCAAGCAGTTCTCCGGGAGGAGGGAGGCAAGGCGCACACCCCCTACTTAGGAAATAAAGATTGGAGAACCGAAGCCCCAAAACCAGCAACCCCGCGTAACTCAAGGTCGATGTGGTAGTCTGTAACGAAGGTGTTTGCTGACTTCTAGGTAGCAGCCTGACAGATTTCCTGGATAGGGATGTCCCTGGAAGCAGCCACTGATGCAGCAGTATGGTGGGTAGAATGAACTCTTATCCCTCTGGGAGGCTCCTTGCCCACCAACTCATAGCACAGACCTATGCATGATGTAATCCACTATGCAATGGTCTGTTTGGCTGCAGGTCTGCCAGAAGCGGCTTCAGCGTAGGTGACAAACAGTTGGCGAAACTCTCCACAAATTTCCGCCATTCTCTCCTTATAATAGGAGACAGCAGGTCTCAGGACCCGAGTATGGAGCCTGTACTCGGCGTTCGAGGTGTAATTAGGGTAGTATACCAGCAGAGTCAGCACCTGGTTAAGGTGAAGCTTTGATACCACCTTCGGAAGGAATTTCGGGTGGGGGCGCAGGACGACTTTGTCCCTGTGAAAGACCAGATAAGGGGAGTCCACCGAAAGCGCCTGGAGCTCCCCTGTCCTTCTGGCTGACGTGATAGCCACCAGAAAGGCCATCTTCCATGACAAATGTGAGCACTTACACTTGTGCATGGGTTCGAATGGCTTGCCCATGAGCTTTGCCAAAACCAGCAACAGATCCCACGGAGGTGGAGGTTCACACACTGGAGGGGATATGTGATCCAGGCCTTTGAACAAACACCTGACCACTGTCTCCTGCGCCAATGACGGCTGACCGGCCCGTGCCCAGTAAGCAGAAATGGCTGCCAGGTGCACCCTAAGGGCCGATGACCGCAGACCCCGTTTGGAGAGAGACCAAAGATAGTCCAGAATGTTAGCCACAAAGCAGGATAAGGGGTCCAGACCCTTACCATGGCACCAAATGGAAAACCTTTTCGATTTGAACGCATAACATTTCCTGGTCGATTCCTTACAAGATGCCTCCACCACAGTGCAGACATCCTTGGAAAGACCCACAGCCTGGAACTCTAGCCGTTCAGGTACCAGGCTGTGGGGTACAGGAATTGAAGGTCCGGATAGAATACCTTCCCCTGGTTCAATGATATCAGGTCTGGGCGTATACAGAGCTGCTCCGGGGGCCTGCAGCTGAGGCTGAGGAGATCTGGGTACCAGAACTGGTGCGGCCAATCTGGGGCTACCAGGATCACCTTCGCCTTGTCCCTTCTCACTTTGGGTAACACCCTGTGGCTCAAGGGAAATGGAGGGAAGGCATAGAGGAGGCCTGGGGTCCATGGCCTCAAGAAGGCATCCCCCTGCAGCGAGCCCTGCTGAGGGAGGTGGGCACAGTACAGCCTCAGCTTGGTGTTTTCCATGGAGGCAAACAGGTCCACCGACGGTTTTCCTCAATAGGAGAACAGACTGTAAGCTACCTCTGGATGGAAAGACCACTTGTGGGATGTCTGGCCTAAATGGCTAACAGCATCCGTCAAATGGTTCGAGACTCATACGACATGAATGGCTAGGAGATCCGCCTCCAACCGGCTTACAAGGGTCCAGATGCGGAGCACCTCCTTGCACAGCAGATGGGAGTGCATGCCGCCCTGTTTGTTGAGGTAGTACATGGTCGTGGTATTGTCTGTCTGGACTTGAACCACTTGACCCCGGAGCTGAGGAGCGAAAAGCTGACAGTGCCAGTCTGACTGCTCTGAGCTCCAACAGGTTGATGTGGCATCGGGACTCCTCAGGGGTCCAGAACCCGTGGGTCCTGTTGTTCCCATATGGGCTCCCAGCCCATGAGAGAAGCATCAGTCGTCAGGATGACCGTCGGCTCGGGGTGGACAAACGGGATCCCTTCCTGCAACTGTTCTGGGGCAGTCCACCATTGGAGTGCGTCCCACATCTTCTGGGTTACAGTGATCAGCTGGTCGAAATGACCGTGGCGCTAAGTCCACTGGGTGGCCAGCTCCCATTGGAGGAGGTGCATGTGCCACCTGGCCCAATGGACCACTGAGGTGCATGCCGCCATGTAACCCAGAAGGCGCAGAAAGTCCTGGGCAGGGCGCAAGTGCTCAACCACAAATGATCGGGCAAAGGAGAAAAGAACCTCTGCCCTGTCTGCCAGGAGCCGAGCTCTGGCTTGACAAGAGCCAAGCTCTGCCCCAATGAAGCCCATCACCTTAGAGGGCACGAGCTCCGACTCGGCCTCGTTGATCAGGAGGCCGAGTTGGGAGCAGGTTCGAAGGGCCAGATCCCTGGACCTCTCCACCTCCTGAAGGGAGGAACCTGCCAAGAGCCAGTCATTGAGATAAGGGTCGATTTGTACTCCTTGATGCCGAAGATGGGCTGCCACCACTGCAATGTACTTGGTGAAGACCCGTGGGGCCGATGACAAGCTGAACGGCATGGCTCGGAACTTGTACAGGGTCCCCTCGACCCTGAAGTGGAGGAACCGCTGATGGGACGGACAGATTGGGATGTGAAGGAACTCGTCCTGCAGATCCATTGAACAGAACCACACGTTTCGCTTCAGGGATGTTATGATGTGGTTCAGAGTTACCATCCAAAGGTGTGAGACCTGTGATATTGAGTCACGTCGTGGAGATCTAGGATGGGGTGCAACATGGTCTGCTTGGGCACCAGGAAGTACCTGGACACGAAGCCTGGGTCTGTAGGAGAATCTGGCACTGGAGCTACCACCTCCTTGTGGAGGAGCCGAGCTATGTCGTCTCGGAGAGCTGACTGGGTGTAAGCTGAAATCCTTTCCTCCCGAGGGGTGCGGGCTCGGCTGGGAGGGTACTGCTCGAACTCTAGAGGCAGTCTTTGACCGACCACTTCGAGAACCCACCTGTCTGAGGTGGAAAGAAAGTGACAGAGCTGGCCCCCCACGAGAGGACCCAGAGTTGGCGTGACAGCTGTAGGGGTGGCAACCCCCAACCCATCACTGAGCAGGCTTAGAGGAGGAGGAGGCTCCTGGACCTGCGCCTTGGCCTCCTTTACGGGGCTGTTGTGGACTTTGCTTGGGCCTTGGGCGCCAAGCTTGAGCCTGCTGCTGGTGCTGGCCTCCTTGATAGGAGGGTTGCCTGACCGCAGGGGAAAAGTGCGGAAAAGGCTTCTTCTTACGCTTCTGCTGGTTCTTGCTCGAAGAACCCTTCGCAGAAGTAGCATCAAAGGTGGCATTAGACTGCTCTATGCGCTGAAGGTGACTGGCCACTCCTGGATCGAACAGGTTGGTGCCTAGGAAGGGCACGTCCGCTAACTTGTGCTGAGTATCTGCTGGGAAGGAGGAAAGCCTCAGCCAAGCCCTGCGGCGAGTGGCCACTGCAGCTGCTAAAGCGGGCACAAAATCCCGATGTCAGGGTGCGTCTGGAGCTGCTGTTTTGCAACAGCACGGCCCTGATCACGGACTTGCTTCACTGTTGTCTGCATGTCCGCCAGGAGATGAGGGAGGACTTCGTCTAATGACCCTAAGAGGGCATGAGAGAAGTGTGCCATTATAACAGCCGAGCTGGCCTGATGAAGGCCTAAGGAAGAGGCCGCACAGACCTTACGGGTGGAATGGTCCATATTTCTGTACTCTTTGTCTGGGGGTCGGTCAGTGTCAGCTGAGCTATCAGTATGCTTGAACACAGAACCGGTCACCAGGCTCTCGGCAGAAAGATGTTCTGTGAACCCCGCCAAGGACCCCATGGGCACCACGTACTTGCAGGCCATGCAGGCAGATGATGCTGGGCAGGAAGCTGGGCCAACAATGGCTTCGGCCACTGGAAAGGCCTCCACCAGGGTATCCCCCTTTTGAGGATATCTGTAAGGGGGTACTCCGCCTTCTTCTGGATGGATTCCAGGGGCACTCCGGTGGATTCAGAGATCAGGAGGAGAATTCCCTGAAAAGAGGAAGGGCCTTCCTCCAAACCTGCCATGGACAACTCATCATCCCCAGGATGGGAGTGAAATCTGGTGGCGTCCGAGTCTGAAGAGTCGGGATACAACAGCCCCCCGCCTAGGTCTCCCTCAATACGCCGAGGGCGATCGGGACGACCGTTATCAACAGACGTCGGGGAAGCCCAGTGTCTGTTCGGCCCTCTTTCAAGGGAGCCCTTCCCTGAAGCTGCTTAGGTGGTGGTTTCACCAAAATTGATGGAGAAACCGAGGCAGGCTGAACCGGGATATGGGCCAGCCCCACAGGCGGGGAACCGAAGACTTTGGTTCCAGAGGGGTCGGCCTAAGAGGCGGAAGCCAAGTGATGGTTGGGGTGGCCGGCGGGGCCAGCTTCTGCCGGGCAAAATCAGCTGTTGCCACATGAGATCTTCATAGCATCGACGGAGTTTCTGCCGAAGCCTCTCCTCATCTGAGGAGGATGAAGATCTGTGGCAACGCCTCTTCTTAGAGTGTTTATGACTCTTTTTTGGCCAAAGGGGTTCTGGACCTCAATCGAGACCGATGCAGTCAACCCGTTCGATCAGGAGACACTGGTGTCGGTGAAAACCGAGGGTCCGGAACAGTTTCCTCGACGGGGATGCCAGCGGGTTGGGTCTCCTCATCCAGAAAAATAAGGACCAGAGTCCTTTCCAAACAGTCATCGACCAGGGTTGGCAACAGAGGGTCGATTGGGTTGAGAGTAATCTCGGCCTCATCGGCCATTTCCTCAGTCCCCTGGCCAGACAGGATGTCCGAAAAGCCAGTGGCCAAGGATGCGATCTCGACCGAGGCCAAGATTGCATGCTCTTGGGACTCAGACCTTTCTCGGTCCCAAGAATGTCTTTGCTTAGACGAAGACTTCAGAATCTTATCCCTCTTGCGAGGGCGGGAGGAGTGCAAGCCCGAGGGTGCCTCACCCCTGGTGGGGAGAGACTGGCACAATTCCTTGAAGGAGCCCATAAAGGTGGAGCCAAGGTTGAGCGGAACAACAAAGCTTCAATTGGCTGAAGCTTGAGCTGCGTCCTCCTCGAATGCCTTCATTTGCTCCAGCTGCTCAGCGGATCCCACGGCCGCGGAAACCGCCCACCTCACCTCCTTCGATTACACCAGCGGTTCCTTTCTCCCGTCTCCCCAGTTTTAGGCGCGCTGCGGTCATCCAGGACATTCGGATGGAAGGCCAGGCAGAAAGTGCAAGGCAGTGTCATGTCCAACACCTTGGCAATAAGCGACGCTAGGTGGGGATCGGTCTTGCGACATTTTCTGGCCGCAAGTACACGGCGAAATCTGGAGACGATTTATCCTCCATGTCCGATGCGCTACAATCGGAATTGCTAACCTGAACGGGTTTTAAGGTTAGTTTCGGTAAAAACTGACGCTTTGAATCCAGGGCCTAAGAATTGCTGTGAGAGCACGAGGGAACCTGCATCTTCCAGCCGAAAGGAAGATCTGGTGTCATGGGGTGAAGCCGAGGTATTTACCACCCGGGTGGGTGGGAGGAGCCAGCTTGAAGACTTTCCGGCAAGATTTAAAGGGGAAAGGGACACGCCAAGAAGTGTGGATGAACAACATATCCATGCTCCTAGAACATAGGCTTGCTATGTAACACAGAATATAGGTAAATAATACATTTGAGTAACCAAGACAACTGAAATTAAACAGCGGGAGGAGATTCCCAGTTAGCAACATATGGCATAGCTGCCCCAAGGGGGCCTGTCAAGGTAGAGTATCGTAAAGGTGGGAGAAAGATAGGGGTGAGAATGCAAGCGAGGTTTCCCCAATCTTAACTGTCGGCTCAGCTGTCCCAGAGGCCTGTCAAGCTGGAGTATCAGAAGGGTAGGAGAAAGAAAGGGAGAGTGCAAATGAGGGGCAGATTAGAGAGAGAGAGAAGTTGGGAGAAGGAGACTATTTGGGGGAGAGTGGGTAGAAAGGGAGGTGTTGGGGGTATGGAGGGGGAGCTAGAGGGGGGGGTCCAGGGTAGGTAAAACAGTATGAAAGCTCAGACAGACGAGGGGGTATCCTGGTTGAGGATATGGACTCAGGTAAGGAAGTCAGAGGTGTTTAAGAGTGGGTATCCAGGCTGAAGATATGGATTCAGGTAAGGCAGTCGCAGGCGTTTGAGTTCAGCAGGTATTGCTTCAGTTCTCTTTTAAAGGACCAAACCTTTGTTGTATTAAGAGCTGCAGCAGGGATCTCATTTAGCCATAATGGGGCTCAGTACATGAAGGATCTTTGTCCTAGGGAAGTTCTATGAAATGTGACATCAAGCTGTGTTGTCACTGTTCTTAGTGTGTTGTATTTGGAGCTTGCTTCCTTTACCAGGTGTGTATTCTCAGACCCCTGGACTCCTGAACTTGCCCCTGAAGCTGGGTCACCCACATGGTAATGCAGTGTGGCACCACCGGGCTACTGGGTGCACACAATGCTAGGAATTTGAACCACACTCCTGGATAGGCAGGGTCAGCCCACCAGCCCAAGAAAGTCAAGCCAATGTGTTGCAATCACTTCTTAACAGTGGCCGTCATCCTACCCTCACCCTGAAGCCATGAAGTCATCAGTGTCTGTAGAGTCAGGAAAATTCATGCTAGCTCTCTGCTTTGATCTACTAAATTTCTGAGCTGAAAAGTCCACAAGGCTGTTATCTGATCTTTCAAGCTTAGCCTGCCCAGTCCATTGATCGCTCTCTCTTCAGCAGTATAGTGCCACTCCTGATAAATGCATGGCATTTTTTTATTACTTCCTTACAGGTTAATTGCCAGGGTATCTCTTTTCCAACTCACACTTCTGTGACCATGTGCAACAGATGTTACTAATTATACTCCTGTCCTTCATTATGTCACTAGAAAGTTAAAGCCAGTTATGTAAAACTGTTACTTAAAACAACTTAGCCCTGGAGTAGCTAATCATTTCCCAGCCAGGCAAGAGATATATATGCAATAAAATATCATTTTAAAGGACCGTCTGATGGCCCACTGATAGTGCGGCGCACTGCCCTGCAGACAACCTACTGTAGGTTCAAGCTCTGAACCAAAGACACTGCAGACTGAGTGGCAGTGATAGGATGAGCCTCCGCTTCAGATGCTCCCTATCTCAGAGCGGCAGGGGGACCTCCTGACTGTACAGAACCACCTCCTGGTGGCCAAGGGAGAATGTGTTATTTGGGCAGGGACATCGTCTCCCAAATCCAATTTGATTTCACGTCTTTCATAAAAAGAAGGATCACAAAACTAATGACAGAAAAATCAAACACAAAATAAAAACAGGAAATAAATGGATTAAATGACTAACAGTAAAGCAACTGACATAACAGGAAAATCACAATCATAATACAACACAATTGAATACGGGCTACTGTACAATTAAAAGAGGTCCACATAATGTTTACTGTTATAGCACATTAGGATAGAGAGACTCGGAATGAGAGAGGAAAAGCAAGAGATAAAGGAATCTAAAAAGACAAAGAACCTCAGCACAAAAGCACTGAGGCAAGGGTTACCCAAAAAGGGCATTAACAACAAAGTCAGGTTGCAAAGAAAAAAATCATACATACTCCCAAAATGCAAAGCATCATGGTAAGGACGTGCAAATCACCATGAACATTTAGGCTAGTTTTATTTAAGCAGGAACACGTGGTGCCAGAGGCCCTTTGGTATCATGCAACTCTGCCTAAAGCAGAACCAGCCTAAGGCCCTGGACACACTGGGGAACTTAAAACGGTTTAAGTGCCTTAAAATGGTTTAAATCCCCCTAGCACTGTTTGCAGACAGTCTACAAGCCCCTTAAAATGTTTTAACAAAAGTGTTTTTAAACCCTGCTAGATACCTAGTCTTAAAACCATTTTTAAAAATGTTTTGGAGCTAGCATGGTTTTACTTACAGGTCTGTCCAGGAGTAAAAGTGTTTTAAGCTGTAATGGTTTAACTAAAACAGTTTTAGCTGCAGTGTGTCCAGGCAAGCACAGTTCTGTGTGTTGGACTTGACACAAAATAGTTACAAGGAGAACATGTTTAACACTAGCAGTGTGGCCACACTAAACTGTTATCAAAAATGGTTACTGAGTAGTGTGGCTGCACTGAAATGGTTTAGTTAAACTGGTTTTAAAAACGATTTTCAAAAACAGTTCTGTAGCGTATCCAGGGCCTAAATGTTCATGGAGAAATGTATATACATCCCATCATGCTTTGCATGATGGGGAGAGTCTTGTAGGGGCAAGATTTTACATGGCATCCATGAAGGGCTTGCAGGGAAACTTTTACACTGAGGCAAGCCAGGTTATCCATCATATGTGTGTGTGTGTGTGTGTGGGGGGTTGCAGGAGTAGCTTCTACTTTTTAGAATTATAATTGTTTTAATTATTGTGCCATTACTGATGTAACTTATTACTGCACTCTCCACATCACCTTTCCTGGACACATCTGGAAACATGCTGTTTGCTTAGTATGTTTTTCTTGGTGAAACTCTTGGAATAAATTAATTAAAATAAATAAAATAAATACGCAGACAAGCTTTTATACTGAAGCAAGCCAGGTAATCCATTATGAGGGTGAGACTTGCAGGGCCAAGCTTTTACACAAGGCAAGCCAGGTAATCCATTATGGGGGTGAGACTTGCAGGGGCAAGCTTTTACACAAGGCAAGCCGGGTTATCCATTATAATGGAGGTTTGCAGGGGCAAGCTTTTACACTGAGGCAAGATAGGTTATTCATCATGATTGGGAAGGTGTTTAACACGCAACTCTCAAATTAAGACATGTACTTTCTTACAAGGTGTCTACCCAAGATAGCCCAGCCTATGAGTGTCAGCATCTTATTTTGAGTGGATCCTGCTTCAACTCAATTTTACAGCTTGGACTACAGCACAAGGCTATCAAGTGACATGCTCAAGGTCAGACAGCATCTGAGATGGAATTCCAACCTGGGACCTCTTGTTTAACAACTCCATACTCTAAACTAGTACATTGTATTTAAGGAAATGGTCACACTCAAAGATATGCCAAGTGCTGCTGAATGAAGCTCAGGCCACTAATTATAAAACAGAATAAAATGAAGGTTTATGTAGCAGCTTTCATATATGCTGTATCCTAAAGTGGTGTACAAAGAATTAAGTTATATACTGGTAATGCATGGATTATGCATGGGCTTTATTCAACTGTCATTAAGCAAACTAATATAACACACACCACCATATGCCATGTTGACTAGAACCTATGAGAGGGAGAATGTTGGCACAGACACTGGCGATAACTCCCCCATTTCTTTTGAAAAGTACCATGACAGCTTTACATTCGATCTAATCAACCACCTGAGATGAGCAGAAGGTACCTAGTTTAAAGTATTACCAGAAGGAAAGCCCCTCAAACAATGCCTCGCCAACCCCCACACCTCCCAGTGTTGAACTTTAGTGTCTGTGTTGGGGTATTAACTCAAATGCCTGATGCAGCAAGGAATCCTTTCCCTATATGGCATACTATGCAGAGGCCAAATGAAAAAGACTTGCGGTGTTGTTGCTTTTTTCTTGTCTAAGGTATGAATATGCTGGTATGGCCCACACAAACTTGGGTCGATTCAAGACAGCTGAGTGAGATCATTCATGCTGTTATTTTCGACAGGCTGCAACTGAACAGCCTGCTCCAGGTTGATAGAAATGAGCTGCCGTGCTCCCACAGTTCCGATGTGACAGAGCTTGGCGGCATGCAGCCACTGCTTGTTAAATGGGGCATGCTTCCTTCTCCATGGCTTATCAATGCATCAAATATAAATGTAGTAAAATACACTGTATCAGTTACTGCATGGAAAATGGGACCCAGACCTTTCCTGAATTTCACAGCAATGACACTACCGATGAATACCTTCTCTGTGCCTGCCCAAGCAGAACCTCTCGAGACGCCACAAAGAAACAAAACTGCTGTCAGTTAAGATGGTAAAATTGCAAAGATAATCAGTGGTCTCCTACAGTCTGCACTAACCTTGGGGAACTTTGAGAGTTTGCTGTAGTAAATGCCAACATCTGTTTTTTGCATTTTACTTCTGTGTTGCATATGGTGCTCAGTCAAATTTATATAGGCCTAATGTAAGCACTACCATTCTCTTCCCTGAATAACCCCTTAGGCAGCTGGTGTTGCCTCCAAGCTCATAATCATTAAGGCACTGTCTAGCTTGGTGGGGGGGAACTTTGTAACAGACCTTACATAAACATGCAGAAATGGCCACACCCTGGTAAGATTATGCCTAGATAACATTATGGCTTTGTTTTCAAAGGTCCCCAGTGGTACTTCTCACAGGGCAGTGGTCCAAAGAGTAATTACTAAGGCCAGTTTGTTTACTTATAAATAGTCATTTCAAACTGGCGGCAGTACCTCAGTGTAACTCTCCCTCATGGGGGCCAAACCTTAAAGGCTCCCTTGCATTCACACATCAAAGGTACCAGCCACTACCAACAGAGCCATTGCTTGAGCACTCCTTAATGGTTCAGGACCTTCCCAATCACTGCCCCGACCAAACTGGGCATGATGGTGCACCCTCACGTGACTGATCTGGGGCACAGGTTACTGTCCGCAAGCATGAACGTGCTGTAAATAATGACTTTGTGAAAGATCCCCTTTGGACTACAATTTGGAGGACATTTTCATTACCTTTGACCCAAGCTGGCATGGTGACAGAGTCAGAGGATATCAGGGTGACCAATCAGAGTCAGACTGCTAATGGAGAGAGTCTAAGGGTTCGTGGACATGTGAAAGATGAAAATAATTCACTCACCTTTGCAGCAAGTGACAGTACTCCAGGAACAGCCTACATTAACTGACAGCTCAAACTAGTGTACTGCAGCTGCAGATTTTCCAGTGAACAACAGGGGCTGTTCCACACCCAGTTCAGTCTGCATGAGACCCTAAAGCAGACTGGTGGTGCCTATGTGCTGCTGAGAGAGACAGCTGGAGCTACTGAAGTACAGAGACAGACTGCACATAAGTCAGTGACGGAGAAGAGTGGAATTCCTGCTGCTGTGAGGAAAAATAAGATGATCGCGAGTGTTACGCCACACAAAAACGAAGCTGACTGCTGCAGTAATTGAGAAACATTTTTCCTGTGTTGCAGCTGTAGACCACGACTGAACCCATGTGACACGTACTACAGCCGGTACTTGTTATTGCCACCCTGGAGGATTGGATGCCAGGACATGCTGGGTGGGGCACACTGACTCAGAGAGGCACAGAAGGAGCTGACCTGTGAAGCGGAGATTTGCTACTACCTGTTGAAGCCAGGAGAGGCCTCACTTGCACCAAAGGGAAAACCAGATCCGCCACTGCTACTGACCACCATCACAAATGGGAAGAGAACTAGAGACAGAGAGAGAGAGAGAGAGAGAGAGAGAGAGAGAGAGAGAGAGAAGCCATAAAGGGATGCTCTGTGAACTGCACCATCGTCCCTACACTGTGAGGGAAATCCCCTGGTCTGGAAACCGTGCAGCAGAAAGCTGTATCACAGCTGGAGCATTTAATGGACTAAGGCATCCGTCTGGGAGTTACAAATATCTCATTTAGGGTTTAAGAGCATTTGGGTTTGGGCATTTATTTCTGCAAGGCATTGCTAATCTTTTATTTAGGTGCACCACCGCATCCTGACCATGAGCAACATTGGCAGGCCTACACTTTTCCACAACTGGGTACCCAGTGAAGCACAGAGAGCTCCCTAGTTAGAACTAAGAGTACTGCACTAGTACCAGTGGGGTGAGGATAGTAACCCCAGTATAGGAGAGTTGTTTTAACTACTGTACTGGTTAAGCTTGATTATTGGGGGGAGGGACGGCATGGACTGCACAAGCACAGCCTGAGGAAATCATTTTGGCTATATTTTGGAGGACACTGAAGAATGGCCTGAAGTTCACTGGGCCTGAAAAGGCATGGAAAGCCAGCGGAGGAATACTATATTGCACCACCTCATTGCTGTTAACCCATTTCGTCCCATTTAAGGGTTGAAGCCTGGACCCAAAATTTAACTCCAGAGGCCTGATTTACATAAGAGATGAAAATCGTGCATGGGTGGCAAAACTTGTCTGCAAGAGGGGGATTCCCTTGCACACCTACAGGTTCTGACAGATGCGTGGTATTTTCGTATATGAGGCAATCTGAGATCAGCTCTGTGATTTATGGCAGCTTGTGGCTGTTTTTCATATGCAGCTGCGTCAAAATGCTATGCCTGGTAGTACCAGGTATAATATCCTCTGTAGCTGCACCACCTGTACTACGAGTAGGAATGTCTGCTGATGTGGAGAGTTTTTTTCTGCACTGGTGGGCTGCAACACAGGACTTAGCCCTGGGTCATCTTCGGTCCCTATTCTTTTGTTTGATCTCCCTGTCCAAGTCAGAATTAAGTTTAAAGTGATAAGTTCTAGGGGTGTGGATACGGTTCACTATCCATACTCTGGCAGTGGCACTGGAACGATCTAACTGGCCGTATGTCTTTATAAGACAAAGAACCTCTGTGCGTAAACACTGAGGCAAGGGTTACCCCAAAGGGCATTTGGCTGGGAAGCCAAGTTTCAAGAAAATACAAAATTACACATGCCCACACAATGCAAAGCATCATGGGCTGCATATGCAAATCACCACAGAATGTTATGCTGGTCCAACTTTAAGCGGAATTGCATGGTGCCGAAAGGCCTCTCACACAGTTTGCAAAGGGTACTAACAGATGACATAGGACGTACGTCTTTATGCTATGCTCCTCCCACCAGTTGGGCGGTATATCACCCGACTCCATCCCGTGACGCCAGATCTATCTTTCCGCTGGAAGAACAAGTCACCTCCTTCGCAGCTCCAGCTTAGGTTTAGTGAGCCATTGGTGAAATCTGTCTTCAAAGATTTTTCTATTTATTTACCTTATTCCCTCAGCACCTACAACTCCCCTCATCGATCAACAATGGAGCAACGAAAGCTGCAGTTCAAAGTCTGCATGCGGTGTCAGCAAAAGATGTCAGTCACTGGCCCTCAAAACACAAGCATATACTGCCTGGGTGGGCAACACGACATGGTCAGGTGTGGCCTTTGCTTAAGCATGCTTCCAGCGTCCCTCGAGGACAGGAAGATCTGGCTCTCACTGGGTCAGCCTTCAAAATGAGATACAAAGGCCCACCATAAGGGCAGCAAGAAGGCCTTGGCTGCAGCTGGGTTGGCTCAACAACTTCCAGCCCTTGAGGCAGAAGTGGCAATGGCCATGGCGAGCACCTCCTCAGATTTGGCACTGTTCCCAGCTGGAGCCAACTTCAGAGGGTCATTCACCAGAGTACTCCAGGACATGTGTTTGGCCCTCCAGATCCTAGGAGAGAGCCCTGCCCACTGTGGTGCTTAGAAACAGAAGTGCTCAACGGTCGTGGGACCAGGTGAGATTATCGTCCTCTCTGTCCCCAGACTCTTCCAGCCATTTGGCAGCTGTTGAGTACCCCTCCGTCGAGGGGCAGGTTGGCCACGTTGAGGATTCTTTTGTCCCCCCATCGAGCCAGTCAATGATAATTCTGATTGAGTAGGCTGCCGAGACATTTCTCGAGCCTGTTGATCTGTTGTTGGATAAGGTCGAGGATTCGATCTCACACACCCTGGTGCTCCTAGTTCTCACCCTGGAGGACATCGTCATCAGTGACCCCATCCAGTACTAAGCATTAGCCGCCTCCACTGGTGGCTGAGCCTTCCATGCCCATGCTGCTTAATGTGGGCTGGCACATGGTTTACCATGATCAGCTGGGAGGATCCCCTGCCGTCAACCAGTCAATCAATGGCCGAGATCTCTATCATGGCATTTCCACTCTTGACCCCACTCAAGTGGGAGGTGTCGCTGTCAACGCTCCTCAACCTCCTCATCCTCGGGTGAGCAGAGGCACCATCGCAAGCTGCGACGGTGCTACTAGGAACTCCTCTAGCAACAGTAGGCCATCGCAGGGCAGGGTAGGACTCTACCCTCTGGCTCTCTGGTCACATGGTCAAGACCAGTGGTAACCCCGCGCAGGTGATTCCTGCACCTGCTTCTCTACCTCTTCAGGTGGAGCCGCTGACCAAGAAGGTCCATTCAGCTTGCCAGGCCAGCTATGGGTGAGGCTCGGCTCGAGAGAGGATACCCAGGAGGTCCATGGTGAAAAATGGTCAAGGGCCGCTTCTGAAGAGTCCTCAGATCATGAGTCTATAGCCTCCTGTGGAAGTCCCCTTCTTGACCGAGGATCATTTGAAACACTGACCACCAAGCATGGTGTGGTGCCCTTTGGGGCGCTTCTCAGACTCATCTCAGAGTTCATGTTTGTCCCACTTGAGCCAGTCCAAAAGATGGTCAAGTATCCCATTATGGACATTTTAGACCAGGATGAATCTCTAGGGGTCATCTTCCCTGTGGCTGAGGCCATTTTGAGACTGCCCTGGAGCTTTGGCAGCATTCAGCATCCTGCCCAGCACCCTCCGCCTGTATGGTCCTTAAGCCACACAGTCCCGATAGGATCCCTCTCCGGGTTCTCAGACCAGCTCTCTGCAGAGGGGTTGGTCATGGATTCGGTATTCCACAAGTACAGACACCAGGGGGACATGGACAAGCCTCCGGACAAGGAGTCCTGCAAGACTGACCAGACCGCTATAAAGGTATATGCCGCAGCACCCCCGGGTCTCCATCAGACTAGTTATGCCTTAATGATGGCCAATCTCTGTCACTCCCTGATGGGGATCTTTGATGCAATCCTCCCTGCTGATCAGCAAGTGGTGGTGACAGTTATCAGGGACCAGAGTCTATCACTGGCTAAACACCAGCTCCAGATGGCTTTGGACATGGGCAACTCATGTGCTCGTGCCATGGCAGCAGCCGTCTCCCTGCATTGCACGGCCTGGCTGTCGTCTGTCCACCTTCACAGCACACCCGACATAAGCTTGCTGATATCCCTTTCTTCGGCACCAACCTCTTAGGCCCTGGGGTGGAGGGACATCTTACCAGGACTGAGAAGTCCAATGCCACCCTAGATTCTGTAGCATTGTCCCAGAAGAATCCGAAAAAGAAGCTTGTAAAGGAGGCTTTTTTGGTCCTTTCAGCAACAGCCTCCCCAGCAGCAGCCCTAGTAGGGACAGTACCAGGCCTGGCACCCCAAGCAAATGTCCAGGGGCCAGGTTCCCAGAAAGGAGGGGACAGGGGGAGTGGTGGTGCCCTTCTGACCGCAGCTGTCAGTGTCCTTGCAAAAGCTGCCCAGTGACAGGCTGAAGGGGTGCTCCCTCCATCAGTCATGTCCCTGTCTACATTCCCCGTCTGAAGTCGGCTATATCACTTCTTGCCGTACTGATCTGCTATCACAATGGACAAGTGGGTGTTGGACACAGTGGGCAGTGGGTTGCCTCTGGACTTCGAGACTCTCTCACCTTACCGCCTCCAAGCACCTCAGGAGTCCAGGGTGTTGGAGGACATGCTGTCCACCTTTCAGGAGGACATTGCTTAGCTCCTCGCAAAAGGGGCAATAACATGTGTCCCTGATGCCCTAGACAGTCAGGGTAACATGTCCAGTTATTTCCTGGTCCTGAAACGGACAGGGGGCTGGTGCCCCATACTGGATCTTGTATGATCTGAACCAGTTCATGCAGAAATGCAAGTTTTGGATGGTCACTCAATCAGATTATTCTGTCGATGGAGCAGAACATGTGGTTCTTCTCCTTAGACCTCCAGGATATGTTTTTCCACATTCCCGTCCATCAGTCCCACCGCTGGTACCTCCTGTTCCAAACCTAAGGGGTTCTGTATCAGTTCCAGGTCATGCCCTTCCATCTCTCCTCTGCGCCTAGGGTCTTCATCAAGTGCATAGCAGTGGTGGCAGCCCACCTGCAGTGCCCAAACATCAGGGTTTCCCCTACCTCGACAACTGGCTATTAGCCAGTCTGTCCCAGGAGGTCATGGTGAGATCCAGAGAGCTGGCTCTCCAGATATGTCAAGACCTGGGCCTATTGGTCATCCCAAACAAGTCTGAACTGGTACCCATGTGGGTGATCAAGTTCATCTGGGCAGAACTCTACTCCCTGCAGGCCAAGGCCCCTTCCCTGAGGACTAGGCACTGGATCTCATCTCCTTTGCCCTATCATTTCATTTTGGACTCTCACGCCCTCTTCAGGATTTCCTGAGGCTGTAGGGTATAAGGCGTCCTGTGCCAATGTGGTCCGTTTGGCCTGCTGGTGGATGTGCCACCTCCAGTGTAAGTTGGGACATCAGTGGCCCCAGCATCTAGGACACTTGGACCAGCTGGTCACAGTGACCCAGTGGTGGCTGATCCCAGAACACCTGGAGGAAGGAATCTCATTTGCCTGCCCAGAACCAACTGTCACGCTCATGACAGACGCCTCTCTGATGGAGAGGGGAGCACACCGGGGGGACCACAGAGCCCATGGGTTCTTGTCGCCCAGGAAGTCCCGTCAACACATACAAGTTGGAACACTGTGCAATGCAGCTGCCACTGATGGCATTCACTCCTTTAGTCATGGGTCAGGTCGTGCAAGTCCAGACGGATAACAACATGACCATGTTCTACCTGAACAGGCAGGGCAGAACTCACTCCCTTCCCTTGTGTCGGAAGGCACTCTGCACCTTGACCCTCATGCACAGCTCTCCTGGCAATTCATGTTGCAGTAGAGAACAATCAGCTGGCAGATGCTCTCAGCCAGGTTGGGGGGACGTCACACGAGTGGTCTCTGCATTAGGAGGTGGTGAATCACCTGTGTTCCCTATGGAGCACTCCTCTAGTCTAGTGGATCCGTCTGCCTCCTGGGAGAACGCCAAACTGAGGCTGTTTTGTGCCCACCCCCCACAGTCTGGCACACTGCTGGGGGATGCCTGTGTGAGGCCCTGGAACCCACGCGTCATGTACGCCTTTCCTCTTTTCACCTTGATCTACAAGGTGGTGGTCAAGGCCTAGAAGGACAAGGGACAGATAATCCTGATAATTCCAGACTGGCCAAGGCAGTTCTGGGTCTCCAATCTTCTCAGCCTCAGCAGTAGACCTCTGTGGAGACTGCCTCTCTGCCCAGACCTGCTGACCAGACTTCAGGAGACTGTCCTATACCTGGACCTGCAGTTCCAGCACCTCACGGCTTGGTTCCCAAGTGGCTAGAGGTCCAGGCCTTGGGTCTCTCGGATGCTGTTCTCCACATTGTGGAGGCCTCCCAAAAGGAGTCAACTCGCAAATGTTATGCCTCTAAGTGGAAGAGATTTTCCACTTGGTGTCAGGACAACAACCTTGATACCTCTGCCTGCCTGTGGCTAGCATCCTGGAGTACCTCTTGTCTCTTTCCCAGTTGGGACTATAGGTGACGACCCTTAAGCTGCACCCGGTAGCCATCTCTGCCTACCAGGCGAGGGCTGGTAAACTGACGATAGCCCAAGAGAAGGTCATCAGGTGCTTCTTCAAGGGCCTGGACCACATGTCCCCTCTGGTACATGAACCACCTCCACTGTAGGACTGACTGCTAGTATTGGCTATGCTCATGTCATGGGCAAGCCTTTTGAGTCAGTGCACAGATGTGATGTGTCACATCTCACATGGAACTGACCTTCCTGGTGGCCATCACGTCAGCCAGAAGGATTGGGGGGTGCCAGGCGCTATCAGTGGAATCTCCTTATGTGGTCTTCCACAGGGACAAAGTCGTCCTTAGCCCCAACATGAAGTTTCCCCCAAAGGTGGCATCAGAGTTTCACCTTAACTAGATGACTAACTTAGGTATACTTTACCAATCATTTTTCAGAGGCCGACTGCAGGCTTCATACCCTGGACCTGCTGACAGCACTCTTTTATTATGTAGAGTGCATGGCTGGAGTTCGGGGACAGGCTCGCCAGCT
Source organism: Neoceratodus forsteri (assembly GCA_016271365.2). NCBI lineage: Eukaryota > Metazoa > Chordata > Ceratodontiformes > Ceratodontidae > Neoceratodus > Neoceratodus forsteri. The sequence goes on from JADMNL010000032.1 coordinate 64,161,430, forward strand.
GTTTGTCACTTATGCTAAAGCCGTGCCTGGCAGACAGGACAGCTAAGTGGACAATTGCCAGGTGGATCACATCCTGTACTGACCTCTGCTAAAGGCTGGCTGGAAGGGAGTCTCCCGTAGCTAGGGCTCATTCCACCAGATACACCGCTGCCTCAGTGGCTGCTTCCAGAGATGTGCCCATCCAGGAAATCTGCAGGCTGTTACCTGGAAATTAACACACACCTTCATTTCCCACTACCGCATCAACTTCAAGTCATGCCGGGATGCTGGTTTTCGGACTCTGATTCTTCGGTCTCTGTTTGCAAAGTAGGGGTGTGTGCCTTGCCCCCTCCTCCTCCTCCTCTTGGAGAACTGCCAGGAGTCTGCCAGAGTGTGGCTAGTGAACCATATCTACGCCCGTAGAAAAATAGGTTACTCACCTGTAACCATAGTTCTAGGATTGGTATATGGTTCATATCCACATAACCCACCCCACCTCCCCTGGCAAGTAGCACACAGATTCCTGATCCCACTGTGCGAAGATCTGACATCATGGAGCAGAGTTAGGGGATATATTGCCCGGGTGGTGGGAGGAGCTTAGCTTAAAGACATCCGGTCAATCAGACCGTTTTAGTGAAACTGCCAGAGTGTGGCTGTGAACCATATACCAGTCCTAGACTACAGTTACAGGTGAGTAACCTATTTTTGCATGCTTGGTGGGGACTGTCATTACACAGAACTGCTTCATGGGAGGGGTGACCTTGTTGCAAGGTACTGCATTCCAGGGGGTTTGCTGTACCATACTTACACCAGGCCCACTTTAACTTTTCTATGAGAGGTGGCACCACGCTATTTACTATCTTCAACTGTGGATATGACACCCACCCATTCCCAACAAGAAGATTACAGGACCCAGGCCCCCCTCAACCTTGTTGACCTGGAAGAAAAAAAAGGAGCATCCACTGCAACACCCTCTGCAACCTCGGTACTATAAGAAGGAAGTGCCTCAGATGCTCAAAACACCCCCAGAAGCAGATCTTACAAAAAGTTTCCTATAGAGGAGTTAGAAATAGATTTCATTCATTAGTAACTATTAGCTAATGATATCGGAGCATTTTAAACTTAGTTGAAAAAAAAAAAAAAAAAACGCAGTGTTGAAGTGAATACATTTCATTCTCGAAATTTTAAGTTTCTCTTAATTTCACCTTATTATAGCATAATAATTAGGGCACCCACTTATTACGCCTGTAGTTCATCTCAGGGTTATGGTGACATTAATAACACTCTCAATCTGCGCTCTTACAGTTTATGATACAACCACAATTCCTCCATGGCATTACAGTCTTGAAATACATAGCTGCCCGTCAACTATTTGAAACATTAATTCAAAAAGAAATGTAAAAAACTTAGAATACTTGTGCCTTTTCTTCCCATTCTGGCTGCAGACAAAAGGTTTAACAAACAGTGACAACATTCATTAGTGAGATGGGTGTTCGGTTCTGACTGATTAAAACAGTATCCTTAGGACTAACTAGGTCAAAACACGTCTTACTGACAGGAAGCCATGGCAAATGGGGGTGGGAAGGAGCATGGGTTAGTGGCTACAGCACAGGCTTAAATCCCACCACTGCAACCTATTTCAGAGTGTGACACTGAGCAATGCACTTAACCTCGCAGTGCTTCAGTCCCTCACAGCTGTAAAAATTGTTAATGCAAGGACCCCACTGAAAATGAGATGTTGGATCTCAGCTGGGCTATCATGGGTAAATAAACTGAACAAGACAGAGAGGGTAAGATTTTTTATTTTTCCTTTACCAAACTGCAAATTCTGGTTTAACTGCAAAAGTCAACTTTGTTCCATGAAGACGGACAGCAGCACTTTTGTTTGCAGATGCATATTACAGTGTCCTGCATTGTAACTAGCCATGCCTCACCTGTGTGATTGTGTACATATTAAAGATCGAGGGAGCACCATGGACCAATCGAAGCACTCCTTTCCTCTCAGCTTAAGACATTCTTATTCTGCAATGAGTATTTTACATACAGCTGCCCAGGAAACTGCCACTTTCAGGGAAGTTTCTTTTTATGGTCTAAAGCATTTCCTGTTATATTGTGATTTTAATTGTGTTTTTATGAATTATTTGAGACTGTTGTGAAGTGCCTTGATAATATGAAAGGCGCTCAATTAAAGATTTCTTATTTATTTAAAGATTTCTTATTAAAAAATGTAATATATTATTGATCAATCTCGATCAGTAATATATTAATATCGCACTGAGACCACTCTTACGGTTGTAAGAGTGGTCTCACTAGCATCCTTAGGATATCAGAATTGCTCACCTTTGGTTCGCGATTCTCACACCCTAAAAATATGTGCAAGCAGAACCGGCCTTAGCATTGTGTGAACTGTGTATTTGCACAGGGCCCCAAGAGGAAAGGATCTCCCTAAAAGCCTCAGCTGTCCAGTTGGCCTCCTTTCTTCCTGGTTCTCTGTGCCGCTGTTTGAATTTCATCAAGGAAGTGCAAAAATTACACAAAACTAGCTGACAATGAAGATGTAGGGAGGCCACAGTAGGGATAAGGATATTCCCTGGGGGCTTCCCAACTTCTGATATGAGGCCCCAGCAAGTAGATTCACACAGAGTGCCAGGATAGCTGGGCCAACACTGTGTGCAAGATCACTCTCACAACCTTAAGAGTGATCTCAGCGGCAGTACTAACATACCTGAAATTGGGAAGTTTAATTTTCAAACGTACCTGGCAGTCCTATAACTATAAGAGGATGTCTCATGCAACTAGTTTTTAAATTCTTACGTTGGTATTGTCCATTTCCCACACAGGGGTTTCTGTAACATTTGACAAAGTAAAACATTTTGCTTTTAAAAACCTCCAGTTTTTAAACACACAAATCTTTAACAAGATTTTATTATAAGTTCAGTTTCTGCATCTCTGATGCACTTTATATACCTGTACTGTTCCCACAGTACTACTGAAAATTTGCTGTTTAAAGCTGCGCTGTATATCTCGCCCCAGGATGCATTTGGGAACAAGCTAATGCAGCTCAACGTAATGTTCATGGAGTAAAACTCTCAAATTAAAAATACATCCCTAAGGGGTATAGCAGTTTATTATTTTAGAATTTTTGGCTAGGAAAAGCACACTGAGCCAAAGCTCATTTCCAGGTGTGATCCAGGAGAACAGGGAGATAAAGTGACTTGCTCAGGGTCACAAAGCATGTAAGTGGTGGTTGTGGGAGGATAAAAACCCAGGTCTGCCTGGTCTCCAGGTTTACAGCTTGCTGCTTTAATTTGTTTTTTTTTGCTTTGGACCCCTGGTTGGCTCAGCCCCTTGCACCCCATCCCTCATTCAGCCCCCTGGGACTTACTTCAGGTGGTGATCCTCCTGGGCTTGCCCCCAAGGTTGGTGTTGCTGAGCATGCATGTCCTAGGCAGAGTTCAGAACCAGGTTTACCACCGTGACCAGGATGCCTCCCACAATTGCCCCCACCCCGGGTGGGGCCATTATCGTAATGAAATGCCTGATGGAACATTAAAACTGTCACCAGCAGAGTGCCATGGGTAGATGGAGCAGGACTGGTGGAGCAGGGTGTCATTCATGGGGGCCGGCATTTTCTGCATACTTACCCCTATGGGAGGCGTGGCATGCAATGATGTGGTGGCGCCGAAACACCAATGTCCAGCACACCTCCGACCTCTACTAGAGGTCAGTCATCCGCTGGATGCTCACTCACCCTTCCCCCAGAAGAGGAGAGCAGTCCATCGGATGCTCAATCCTCTTACCCCCCTTCCCCCACTGACTCCTAGGGTCCGTTCCTGAACCTGAGACATCGGCGTTACGAGATCTTGGTGCTTTAATCTCTAGCCTAGCAAACGGAACACCAATGGTATCAAGCTGGAAGGAGAAGATCAGGGAGATCCAAGGGATGGAGAGAATACCAGCAGATTTGAACCAAACAAGAAAAAACATGGAAATGCATAGTTATCGTGGTGGGACATACATTATATAAATAGGTCTATGGACGGATAGAAGTAAATATCAAGAGGCTTATGACTGCCACGAGCAACAGTTAGACTAAGCTGGGTGCAATATATTCTTAGACACAATCCAAAGAGGACAGCTATAGAGTATAAAGAGGAGGACCAGCCCAGGGAGCTCCCTTTACCAATCGGGAAGCCCCCCCAATGTATGTCTATGGTATACCTCGGATTAGGGTTACCACCTTTTAAGAAGCCCAAAGAGGGACATTTCTTCCCAAAACATGATTTTTCGCAGGACAATATGTAACCGCAACCAATGCAATAGACTTTTTTTCCTCTAAATAATCAAAATTAAGACTATGGGTTGCAGTTTTTTAGGTGTTCCTAGTGTTACTTATCATTTTAAGGTGTTTTAGATAAGATACTATAGTTTTTGCAACATTTAGAGAAAAGTCTAAAAATATTTATTTCTACTATAATGTCAGGACATATAGTATTTTTCATGTTTCTTCGCAGGACACAGCTGCCCAAATCAGGACTGTCCTGCGAAAATAGGGACAGGTGGTAACTCTACCTCGGATATCTGAAACTTCAGATCTTTACCTAATTCTAAAATTGCGTTGGAGGAAATAAATTGTTTGATGTGCAAGGCAGAAGGAAAATTAATGTTCAAACTGCTCTGTTTGTCCAAACTGTATTTTTATTGAAGATGCATTAAAAAAAAATAAAACAATGTTATCAGATCATTGACAGAAGATTTCTAAGGATTGCCTATTCTCCACCATCTCTCCAGTGCTATATATTTTTTTTTTTTTTTGCAATTGTATCCACAATAATCATCAACTGGTCACCTGCTGCTCAAATGAAAATGCACAGCTTGTCTTGTGCTCTGGAGGTCTGCCTTGTTCCATCTCTGTACTGCGCCACTGCAGAGGCTAAATAAAATACTCCCTGCCTTGTGTCTATTTATCACCTGAAGATGGAAAAGCAACACTAAAAACCATAGAAAAAAGGAACAAGATGTGAAGCTTGTCATAAATCAGCAAAGATGGGAACTCAAGAATGCTATGGAAGACATGCTTTGATGCAAACACATAAGATTTGCTTTAAGCCAAAATCCTGGAGCTATTTGTGGTATTTTCCTTCCCATCTTTGCACTGCAATTTAGTTTGGTATAGAGACTTTCATAAAAATTGTGTCTTACAACACTTCACAGTAAAAACAGTAACACAGGAAATACAATCAAAAGAAATCAAGGAATTTTATATTATTATACTTGTACTATTATTGCTAGCATTTGCCAATATCTGTGTTTAAAAAGACCATTTTCTCCAGGTCTTTTTTCCTTCCACCGGCAAAAAGCCCAGTTTCCTCACTGAACATAAGATTGACCCTGCCACACCCTGTTCTCCAGCCAAGTGAGGGCTTGCCTTTGCATCTGACGTCAATATGGCACTGCTCTATGATCAGTTCGTAATTGGAGCACAGACGTCACAATATCAGATTCAGAGTATCACAATATTTGTGTAAAACAGATTGTGATGTAATTGATTATCACTGTAACTTGTAGCATTTCTGATTTTAGTAAACAGAATAAGAATTGGACTGGATGGAACTGGGAATCAGGAATCTCGATCACACCGAAGGGAAATACTGCCAAAGCACTGGTCTTGATGAAGTCAAAGATGGTTTATTGGTAAAAAAACAAAATGGGTTCAGATGACCAACTTGGCCCGATGTCTCTTATCTGTCATCACTTAGATTTTTTGCCTCCTCAATCAGACTTCAGATATAAGATATGGGAATCGAGGGGCCTAATTAGATTCTCCCAGTTTCTGGAGAGAGGTTTATGTCTATCATTTCAACAATTAAAAACTAAATTTCACTTAGCTAATACAGATTTCTTCAGATATCTACAGGTTCGGCGTTTTATTACAAGTGCAAACAATGAGGCCCTGCTCAGCAGATAGAGATCACCTTGGGATGAGTTCATAAATGGGATTACAATAGTGAATGTTAAGGTGCGAACCATTGAAGTCCTCTATAGCAGTCTAGAGGAACCAGATCCCATGTCCCTACAAATTATTAAGGAGACCCGGAAGAGGGAATCCTCGGAGCACATTCAGGATACCGACTGGGAAAGGCATTTGAAGGCTGGCTGGAGGGAATACTTCTGGAAAATCTTGGTTCGTTTTTTCCACACCCCTACAGTGACTAAACATTTTAGTATTTCATACTCAGATGTCTGCTGGCGAAAATGTGGGGCGGTGGGTTCACATTATCATATGTTTTGGGCCTGTCTGATGCTCAGAAAATTCTGGTCTGGGGTGCAAGAAGCTGTTAGACAAATAGTGCAAACGGACATCCCCGATGAGTTTACTGAGTGGGTGCTGGGCCTCCCAACTATTGTTAAACTCCCTGCATCTCATAGGAAATGTTCATTGATACTTATTGCTGCAGCCTTAAAGTATATCACCTCACTTTGGTTGAGGATGGACCTCCCAACTTTCCAGGAATGGCTGAAGAGATTAAATAATATTTGTGAGATGGAACACCTGACAGTCAGATTGCACCTTAGAGAGGAAAAATATCTTGAGATATGGAGCCCATGGGTGAGTTGGTCCAACAAGGAAGGTTCTTCACTGGAGACTGCCTCAAGGTCCAGATTGATTAGCCCGTAACACACTGAAAGAGTGGTTACAAAGAATAAATGAAACAAAAGATTATAATAATGTGACCTCAGTTGTTGTATATCTCTGCCCCACCTTCACCTTGATTTTAATTGCCTTGAAGAATTGTTATTTTTAATTATTTACCAGGCAGCCACAGTTGTTCTTTAGAGCAAGGCAAATAGGATGATGGTGTGTATAGGGAGGGGTATAGATAGTAGAAGGAAGGAAGCAATACTCCCCCTTTATAGATCCTTGGTGAGGCCACATTTAGAGGACTGTGCCCAGCTCTGGAGCCCTTTCCTCTGAAAAGAAATTACAGGTTGGAGACGGAACACCATAGAGCAACAAGGATAATTCAAGGCCTATGGGGAAATCCTACGAGAAACATCTTAGGGCATTAAACACGTACTCGCTGGTGGCCAGAAGGGAAAGGGGAGATATGATAGATACCTACAAATTTCTGAAAGGTAAATTTCTGAAAGGTATTAATAAAGTGAACTGTGCAAAATTATTTAGCAGGATAACCAGCTCTGTGACTCGAGGGCATGACTGAAAACTAGACTTATTTATTTAGTTTTTGTTGAGCGGGTAAGTGCACTAGACAAATTATGCCTATTTTCAGGTACAACCCAGGGAAGGGGGTACAGATGAATGCCAACTGACCTTGAACCAGATTAAGCTGTTGGTGGTATTTTTAGTGAATGGGAGGAAATTTGGCCAGGGCACCGGGGAAACTCCCCTACTCTCTTACCTTTAGCAGGCTAGATGCCAGTTTTTGACTCAACAGTTAAATACTTTCCCTGCTACACTTACTGAAACAATAGAGAATATCCTTAAACAGGTTAAGGGACAGGACTATAGAACCCTACCTAAAGAGAGGGCCGATGTACTCTTGCGTAGAATTGTTTGATTAAATGAATAATAATTTCTTATATAAGTTATACCTTTTAAAGTAATTATTAGGCTGGCCAGAAAATTACAGGGAAAGTTGTGGCCTAATTTACTTTTTCTGATAATGTTTAGTAAAATATCTAACATAAAAAGAAAAACATGGCCAGCCTGGTGGCGCTGAGGGTTGAGGCACTGGACGCCACACCTTGCACCACGGGTTCAGGAACAAACTTGGGTTGTCGAGGGTCGGCAGGGGGAAAGAGGATCGAGCATCCCAACAGATGCTCTCCTCCTTCAGGGTAGGTTCCCGGGGTGCTTCACACGCCCGATGCCTCTGAGGGTCGGTGGGAGCACTGACTTTCGGGGCTTTGGCGGCTCCATGGCATTGGAGTTGGGAGGAGCCTGTAAAGCACTTGGTAGCGACGCAGCGTCAGCACGTTGCCTACCCGAGCCGGGGCCCTCAGGGAGGTGGGGGACAGAAAAGGAAAGTCCCTTTCGGGTCCTAGGTGAGGACCAATCTGTGCCACCTAGACATCACTCTACGGGCAGACCCCTGTACAGCCCCTCCTCTGGATGAAGGACGAGCAAGTGGAGCCTTCCTTCGCCCCACCCAGGGGGATATCCTGGCATCAAGGAAATAAATGGAGAGGCCAGGCACTCTAGGGGCAGACTCCATGATGGCGGTCTGAAGGGGTGGACCGAGAGGGCAGTACAGGTGGGATAAAAAGAAAGTAAAAAAAAAAAAAGAAAAGAAAAACATGGTCTTTGGGTTGGGACATTTATTTTTTAGATTGTTTCTGTTTAAGTTGTAATGATAGTTTATTGTTTAAATGGGCTTTTTTATCTTATTTCCTTATTTTTCATGATAAACCAATCAGAATTTTTCCTTAAACATGGAGAGGTAACTATGAAGTAATAGTATCAGTTTGTTTTAACTCATTATTTTTTCCTTCTGTTCTTCCTTTGGGCTTTTGTTTTTTGTTCTTTGTATAAAACTGTTAAAGTGACGTAATAATATTTGGCCAAAGAATGTACAATGAATTCAATTGTGTTTGCTCTGTATGATTGTTTTGTTTTTTGTTAATAAAATTTCCCTACTCTTTTCGAGAAGTGCCATGGGATCTTTCACATCCACCTGAACTACCACCAGAACAGGCAGATGGGACCTCGGTTTAACGTCTCATCCGAAAGGCGGCATCTCAGGAGTGCAGCACCTCCCTCATGCTGTACTACACGGAATGGAGAGAACTTCATGAGGAACTCCCGGACTTGAGGAAGTATTCTTTTACAGAAAGGGTGGTAACCATGGAACAGCCTGCCTGCCGAAGTGGTGGGTGCTAAAACCGTGGTGGGTTTCAAGCATGGGTGAAACAGATAAAATAAATAGTAGCAAGTTCTGCACCGTGTGTGGGTAGGGGAAAGGACGAGGTGAAGGGACGGATAGGTCCACAGGCAGACGCTAGGTCCCAGGTTGGACAGGCAACCATGGGCAGACCGGGTGGAACATTGCTCTTTTTCTGCCATCACTGTGTATGTTTTTATGTTTCAGACAGCCCACGCCCTTAATCTTTTGGAGCTGACTGTCAGTCCTCCATGACTACCCCATTCTCCAGATGTCTTTCCATGCATAGAGTCATATCTCTCAACTGTTACCGATTTTCAGGGACGTCCTTGATTTTGCCTCAAAATTTTCCTCTGTCCCTTGTGACATTTGTGTTTTTGTGACAGAAAAGTGGGGATTAAAATCACAAAATAATATCAAACATTAAAGTTACAGACTTGTTCTTCTTCAGAAAATGCACCTTAACACAAATTCTCTTATTCTATCAGCTTTCTGAGTGAATAGTATCAATTTTTAAGACGTGTCCCTGATTTGGCGTCTTTGTCCCTGATTTATGAGACAAGAAGTTGACAGGTATGCATGGACTTCAACTACACACACACACACACACACACACACACACACACATATGCTCCATTTGATGGCTTCTAGACTAATTTTGTTCTGTGGCATAATGGAAATGTATGTTATTGTATATTTTTATAATGCAATAAACAAAGTTTAAAAAGAAAATATACATTTTCCAGGTCTGGAGGGGCAGACTGCACCATAAGGAAAGCAATTTTTTTACTGGATCACAGGTCTGCCGTACAAAATACTGTGCACTGCATTTATAACAGACACTGTTATAATGGACAGTCAGTTATAATGGAGAAAAACTGATTTCCCAAACCAAATATATCAAATCCAATGCATTTTTCTCTGATTATAATGGACTCTATGATGCTTTCATGGGCATCTGTATACTTTTATTTTGGGGGGGGGGGTGAGGTGATAAGTGCAGATCTGGTGAGGAGATTTGGCAAATGCAGAATTAAGATGGATAAACTACTGAGAATAAAAATTTCTTACAAAATAATTCTCCACAAGCTCAATAAACTTCTATTAGTTAACTGAGTACCCTAAAAGGAAATGATTTTATATTTTAATGAAACCCTCACAGTATAATTGCCTTTGTTCTTACTGTGATAGAACCCCAACATCCAACCACTGGAGTTACGATCTTACCTTCTGCAGTAAACTTCCTTAAAAATATTGCGTTCCCTGACACTTACATTATTTTTAATAAACACACAGAACACAGAAACATATATGCTAGGCAGGTTTCTGAGTAATCAATGATGCTTTATAGAAGGTTCTCATTCAGTCCGAGCCCCTGCTCTGACACATAGAAACACCTAACACTGTCTCTGGATGTAACAGACACTGGACATAATGGACAAAAGTTGTGTGCACAGATGTGTCTGTTATAACAGGCTTGCACTATACCCCTATCGGAGAACTGTCTGGTAGGCTTTCATTCCAGAGGTTATAAACATGAAACAGGTTTCCTACTGCTCTGATACTTTCACCTATCACCTATGTTATGGTGCTGCAGTTGAGTTTAACATATTTATTTATGTGTTAACCGGGTAGGTACTCTGATCTCAGGGACCATTTTCAGGCACAACCTGGGCCACAAAGATGGCACAAACAAGGTTAAAAATGAGTACACAAGATACAGGATACAGTAAGTTGTTACAATACATTTAGTGGTTATGAACCAAAAGGTACAGAAATGAACGATTGTGTAAAAGGTGACATTAGTGCAAGCGATTATAGTACACAGTCTTTGTGGCAGTGCTGTGCCCAACACATATCATCATATCAACAAGTTCCAGAGTCATTTTGGCACCCCAGGTGTCACAGCAAGACGAGGTGGGGGGAAGCAGATACTTCGCCCATGGACTGGGTTATCTTATCTTCGGCGGCATTTACAGGTAGTGGCAGCAGTGAGGAGATCCTGTAGTGGGATTTAAATTGGGGGTGTGATCCCAGGATCTACAGTGGGGTAGATGGATTGTTCCAAACACTTGGGGCAGCTGTGGAGATTGCCTTCTGGCACGCTACATGTGGTAACTTGTGGGCACGCTAATACTAGACTTGATGAGGACCAGAGGCCTCAATGGCAGGGCTCTGGCCTAAGTAGGTGGGAGAGGGGTAAAAGCTCTTTTTTCCTGATGGAGTTGTCAATGAAGTAGCCCAGGAGGTAGTCGCAGCGGGCCTGAGAGGGGAGCCAGCCTAGGGCCTGGTAGAGGGAACACTGATGCATGGATAAGGGTCCATCAAGGCAAACCTACAGATGCTGTTGTAGGCTTTGTTTAGTCCAGACAGGCAGGAGGATGAGACTTGCATGTAGATGGGGAGAGCAGAAGTCCAGCTGGGGGAGTAAGGTGCCCTGGACAATGGCTAGCTTTACTTTGGGAACCGTAAAATCCTTGAGCTGGAAGCCAACTCCTAGTCTCTAGGTTCACATGTCGGACTGTGAGTCCAAAATGGTCAAGGAATGTCAGGGAGGGGTTATGGGTGACTATCAAATATTTGAAGGCAGTCACTAACTCAACGGGTGAGCCGCTAGGGGACAGAATGTGAACAGGGGTAATGTTATATGTTTGGGTTTCGATCCGAACAACATAGCTTTAGTCATTCGGGAATCTACCAAGAGTCTGTTACCAAGGAACCATTTTTGGGCAGTGCCGAAATTTTCTGTGAGCGTGGATGATAGCTCGGCTGAGGTCTTTGCACTATGGCAGAGGATAAGGTCATCATTATACAGTGGCGAGTTGCACATGATGCTTTCCCTGGGGAGGGAGTTGATGAACAGGGTAAACAAAATGAGCCCAAGTATGGATTCTTGCAGGACCTTTGTTAGGACCACCTGGGTGCTGGAATTCCCCACCCCCCCCCGAAAGCATGCTGTGGTCATGGTGGAGCACGCAACACTGCTCAGCTTACCTAGCAGAATGTTACGTTCCACTAGATTGAAGGCCTTGATGAGATTAACAAAGATGACGCCAGTTAGTTTGCCTTGATCCATGCCTCTGAAAACGTGGTCAGTGAATTAAGCCAGTGCAGTGGTGGTGCTGTGGCCTTTCCTAAAGACATGTTGTTAGGGGGAGAGGAGGTTGTATTTGGACACATGGGGCTGGACTCACAAAGGGCTATGAATGCCGCAAGCCCTGGGTGCCCCAAAGATAAGGAGCATGGGACTGCAGCACTCTCCCAGCCGGCGAACGGGATTCTCGATCCTTTGTACTACCCAACTTTTTCTGGTCTAACTTGTGGCAATCTAGAGTACCCTTTCTATGTAGCTTGCAACAAATATTAGGTGAAAGTTGCAGTAATCGGGAAAAGTGTTGTAAAAGTGACCAATCTTCTAGAATCAGGTGCAGTGTACAGCAAAGTTGTTGGTGCAGCTATTCCAACAGACAGGTTTGACCAGGGCTTGATGCAAGCCCTGTGTTGCCCTTTGAGGATCCAGCCCATGGTCTGAGATTTTCTGACAAACAACCTTTTCAAGGATTTGCTCAGGTGGGAGACAGTGGAACGGGATGGTAACTGTCAACAGGGGCAGGGTTGCCAGACTTGAAAATGGGGATGACTCTGGTATTAAAATCACTTCCATGACAATGTACTGCTATGCCACAAATACAGGATTATGACATCACTGTATGGAAAGGTAGGAGGAGAAGACAGGCCATACGGCATCAAACTGCTGTTCTACATGCCTTCGTGTCAGCAACCCGGGTTCAGAAGCGGTCAGGCGGACGAGGGTTTACGGTGGCGCAGCAGCACTCCCAGCCAAAGGAAGAAGGTGTCCAGGCTCTGGCCCAATAGCAACCCCTGCAGTGGTACAAAGAAGCATGTCTCTCCTGCAGGGCATCGCTACATGCACTCCAGGGGTGTGTGTGGGGACATATGTCCTGTGTTGGGGAGGTGGGTGGGCCGGGCCGGACAAGGAGACAACAGGGAAATAAAATGTGCTCCAGTTGTTATATATGATAGCAGTGGTTCCTTCAGGTTCCCCACCCAATGTGGGACCACGCTGGCATGATAGTAGTGGGAGTGTCAGACAGGACTGGGGGGGGACCAGGCACAACGCCTGATGCAGATGCATGGTGGTGCCTAGAGGCCAAAAAGCTCTATCGAGAAAACAAATAAAAATGCTGTTTAAACGGTAACATAGTAGTGTAGTCTAGTGGTTACAGCACTGTTTTGGGAACTAAAGATCGCAGGTTCAAACCCCACCAGAGCTAAATACTCACTCTGTGACCTTGAGCAAGTCACTTAACTTCCATGTACTCTAGTTCACCCAGCTGTGGAAACAGATAGAAGCAGGACCCCACTGGAAACGAGATGCTGCACATAGGCTAGGCAGAGGAAATAAACTGTAAATAAAAAACATCTCCAGATAGCTGAAGTAATTGGAAGGGAAATGCAGAGATACACCTTCAAGGTGGATGGAGCACTCTCACTAGCTAGTTGCAGTAAACCTTGTTTCTTACATTTTTTAACATAATTAGAAATGCGGGTATGTTAAAGTCTGTTTACTACCCCCAGTGTATTGTTCTGTGTGTTTGTTTTGAAACAGTCTTAGTATTTCCTTATTTAGGTCAGATCCCTTGTTATTGCTGCCTTTTTCCAGCCCAATGTTAATGTTTTAATTACAGTATTTATGAATTCCAGAACTCACTGCCATCATCTGAGCGGACACCCATCATGAAAAGCTTTACTTTAGGCGTCCGCTCAACTGACGCCATCCAGACCGGATAAGTAATTAAAAAAATGAATATTGGGCAAGAAAGAATAGGTTACTCACCTGTAACAGTAGTTCTATGAATGGTATATACTGTTCATCCATACTTATTGGCATGTCCCTTTCCCCTTTAAGAATAGCCGGAAGCCTTCAAGCTGGCTCTTCCCACCCACCCGGGTGGTATATACCTCAGCTCCACCCCGTGACGCCAGATCTGTGCTTCCTCAGCCGGGGAAGTCATGTGGATCCGTGTGGATGAACAACATATACCACTCCAAGAACTACTGTTACAGGTGAGTAATCTATTCTTCTAGGATCGTCGATATGTTGTTCATCCACACTTATTGTCAGACTCCTAGCAGTTCTCCGAGAGGAGAGGAGAGAGGCAAGGCACACACACCCCATTTAGGGAATAGAGATTGGAGAACTGAGGCCCCAAAACCAGCATCCCGGCGTGACTCAAGGTCGATGTGGTAGTGGGTGATGAAGGTGTTAGCGGACTTCCAGGTAGCAGCCCAACAGATTTCCTAGATAGGGATGTCCCTGGAAGCAGCCACCGATGCAGCAGTATGGTGGGTAGAATGAGCTCTTATCCCTCTGGGAGGCTCCTTGCCTGCCAACTCATAGCACAGACCTATGCATGACGTAATCCATCTTGCAATAGTCCGCTTCGCTGCAGGTCTGCCAGAAGCGGCTTCAGCGTAGGTGACAAACAGCTGGCGAACCTCTCCACGAATTTCCACCATCCTCTCCATATAGTAGGAGAGAGCACATCTCAGGTCCAAAGTATGGAGCCTGTATTCGGCCTCCGAGGTATAATTAGGGTAGTATACCGGCAGAGTAAACACCTGGTTAAGGTGACATTCTGACACCACCTTCAGAAGGAATTTCGGTTGGGGGCGCAGAACAACTTTGTCCCTGTGAAAGATCAGATAAGGGGAGTCCACCAAAAGCACATGGAGCTCCCCTGTCCTTCTGGCTGACATGATAGCCACCAGGAAGGCTGTCTTTCACGACAAGTGTGACAACTCACACTTGTGTATGGGTTCGAATGGCTTGCCCATGAGCTTTGTCAGTACCAGCTGTAAATCCCATGGAGGTGGAAGTTTACGCACCAGAGGGGATATGTGATCTAGGCCTTTGAAAAAGCGCCTGACCACTGTCTCCTGCGCCGTCGGCTGACCGGCCTGTGCCTGGTAAGCAGAGATGGCTGCCAGGTGCACCCTAAGGGTCGATGACCATAGACCCCCTTTGGAGAGAGAACAAAGGTAGTCGAGAATGTTAGCCACAGGACAAGACAGAGGATCCAGGCCCTTGTCTTGACACCAAATGGAAAACCGCTTCCATTTGAAGGCATAACACTTCCTGGTCGATTCCTTTCTAGATGCCTCCACCAGAATGTAGACATCTTCGGAAAGACCCAAAGTCTGGAACTCTAGCCACTCAGGTGCCAGGCTGTGAGGTACATGGATTGAAGGTCTGGATGATATACCTTCCCCTGATTGAGTGATATCAGGTCTGGGCATGTACAAAGCCGCTCCGGGGGCCTGCAGCTGAGGCCGAGGAGATCTGGATACCAGAACTGGCACGGCCAGTCTGGGGCTACCAGGATCACCTTCGCCTTGTCCCTCCTCACCCTGAGGAGCACCTTGTGGATCAAGGGAAATGGAGGAAAAGCATAGAGGAGGCCTGGGGTCCATGGCCTCGAGAAGGCATCCCCCTGCAGCGAACCCTACTGAGGGGGGTGGGCATGAAACAGCATCAGCTTGGCGTTTTCCCTGGAGGCAAACAGGTCCACCATCGGTTTGCCCCAATGGGAGAACAGGTTGTAAGCTGCCTCTGGATGAAGACACCACTCGTGAGATGTTTGGCCCTAGACGGTTGAGAGCATCCGCCAGATTGTTCTAGTCTCCTGCCACATGGATGGCTAGGAGATCTGCCTCCACGCCTCCTTGCACAGCAGACGGGAGTGCATGCTGCCGTGTTTGTTGAGGTAGTACATTGCCGTGGTATTGTCTGTCTGGACTTGAACCTCTTGACCCTGAAGTTGAGGAACGAAAGCTGATGGTGCCAGTCTGACTGCTCTGAGCTCCAACAGGTTGATGTGGCATCGGGACTCCTCAGGGGTCCAGAGCCTGTGGGTCCTTTTGTCCCCCATGTGGGCTCCCCAGCCCATGAGAGAGGCATCGGTCATGAGAACGAGCGTTTGCTCAGGGCGGACAAATGGGATGCCTTCCTGCAACCGGTCTGGGGCGTCCACTATTGGAGAGCGTCCCATATCTTCTGGGTTACAGTGACCAGCGGGTCGAACTGACCATGGCACTGAGTCCACTGGGCAGCCAGCTCCCACTGAAGGGGGCGCATGTGCCACTGGGCCCAACGGACCACCAAGGTGCACGTCGCCATGTAACCCAGAAGGCACAGAAAGTCCCGGGCAGGGCACAACTGCCCAACCAGAAATGACTGGGCAAAGGAGGAAAGAACCTCTGCCCTGTCCACCGGGAGGCACGCTCTGGCTTGACAAGAGTCAAAATCTGCCCCGATGAAGCCCATCACCTGAGAAGGCACAAGTTCCAACTTGGCCTCGCTGATTAGGAGACTGAGTTGGGAGCAGGTCTGGAGGGCCAGATCCCTGGATCTCTCCACTCCTGTAGGGAGTGACCTGCTAGAAGCCAGTCATCAAGGTAGGGGTAAATTCTGCACCCCCCACGATGTCACAGATGGGCCGCCACCACTGCAATGCATTTGGTAAAAACCCATGGGGCCGATGACAGGCCAAACGGCATGGCTCGTAACTTGTACAGTGTCCCCTCGACCCTGAAGCAGAGGAACCACTGATGAGATGGATGGATTGGGACGTGAAAGAATGCGTCCTGCAGATCTAGTGAACAAAACCACATGTTTCACTCCAAGGATGGAATGATTTGAGACAGAGTGACCATCTGAAAGGTGCGAGACCTGAGATATTGATTCAGGTCATGGAGATCTAGAATGGGGCACCAGCCCCCCGTCCGCTTGGGCACCAGGAAGTACCTGGAGACAAAGCCTGCATCTGCTGGAGGATCTGCCATGGGAGCTATTGCCTCCTTGAGGAGGAGCTGAGCAACACTGTCTCGAAGAGCCGACTGGGCGTGAGCGGATATCCATTCCTCCTGAGGGGCTTGGCTTGGCTGGGAGGGTACTGCTCGAACTCTAGAGGCAGTCTCTGACTGACCACTTCGAGAACCCACCTGTCTGAAGTGATAGTGGACCACATGGAAAGGAAACATAGAAACATAGAATTTGATTGCAGATAAGGACCGCTTGGCCCACCTAGTCTTCTCATTTCCCTACCTAAAGGATAAGCTGCAGATCCTAGTTAACCAACAGCCTACTTCCTCCTACCCCCCCCACTAGAATTGCCTTATGTCTGTTCCATGCATTCTTGAATTCCCCCACTGTTTTTGACTCTACGACCTCCTCAGGAAGGCTGTTCCATGCATCTACAACCCTCTCTGTGAAGAAATACTTCCTCACATCACTTTTGAGCCGTCCCCCACTCCATCTTCAAATTGTGACCCCTTGTTCTTCCACATATATTTTTTTGAAAGATGCTACCCTGTTGGACTTTGCTGATTCCCTTTAAGTATTTTAAAGTTTCTATCATGTCCCCCCTCTCCCTCCTTTCCTCGAAGCTATACATCTTAAGCTCCTTTAGTTTTTCTTTATATGTCTTCTGGTGCAGACCCTGCACCATTTTGGTTGCCCTCCTCTGGACAGCCTCCACCCTGTCTATGTCTTTACGGAGATGGGGTCTCCAGAACTGTACACAGTACTCCAGATGTGATCTTACCAACAGTCTGTACAAAGGGCCAACAACTTTCTGTTTTCTACTGGTGATGCCTCTCCTTATGCATCCCAGTATCCCCCAGCCCTCCTCACTGCCTTTTCACATTGCTGGCCCACCTTTAGATCGTCTGATATGACTACCCCCAGGTCCCTTTCCATTTTTGTTGTTGTCAGTATCTCATCCCCCATTGTGTACTCTTGCCCTGGGTTTCTGTTTCCCAAGTGCATTACTTTGCACTTCTTTGCGTTGAATCTAAGCTGCCATACATTTGACCACTCCTCCATCCCTAGGCCAACGGACGACTCATCATCTGTAGGATGAGAGTGAAGCCCAGTGACATCCGAATCCGTGGAGTCGGAATACAGCGGCCTGCTGCCCAAATCACCCTCGACACGCCAAGGGTGGACAGGAGTGACTGTGACCTAAAATTGCCAGGGGAGCCCGGCTTCCATTCTGTCTTCTTTCAAAGGAGCCCCTCCCACGGGCTGCTTAGGTGGTGGTTCCACTACAATGGGTGGAGAGGCTGGTTTAGGCCGAAGAGGTAGATTTGCCGGCCCCGCGGGCGGGGGAACTGAAGATTTCGGCTCCAGAGGGGTTGGCTTCCACCAGGAGGCAAAAGCCAAGTAATGGCCGGGGAAGGAGCCAGAGTCGGATCGTGCATGGACAAGATCAGCTGTTGCCACATGAGGCCCTCATAGTGCCGGAGTTTCCACTGGAGCCTCTCCTCATCTGAGGAAGACGAGGATGACCGATGGTGTTGCCTCTTCTTAGAGCGCTTATGGCTCTTCCTTGGCCTGTCAATCGAGGAGGTTCTAGACCTCGACCAAAATCAGGAAGGCCGACTCAGTCGCTCCAGAGACACTGGCAGGACCGGTGACTTCCGGGGGTCTGGAACCTGGTCCTCGATGGGAACACCAGCGGGCTGGGTCTCCTCATTGGGGAAGACAAGGACCGGAGTCCTTTCCAAGGAGTCGGCCGGAGCCGGCGACAGTGGGTCAATGACAATCTCGACCTCATCAACCGCATCTTCGGTCATCTGGCCCGATGGAAGGTCCGAAAAGCCAGTGGCCGAAGAAGTGATCTCGACCGAGGTCGAGACCGCATGCGCTTGGGACTGGGATCTCTCTCGGTCCCAAGAGTGTCTTCGCCGAGACGAAGGTTTACTCGGTTCCTTCTCCCACTTATGGGATCGGGAGGAGTGCGAGCCCGCAGGCACCTCTTCCCAGGTGGGAAGAAACTGGCACAACTCCCAGAAGGAGCCCGAAAAAGTAGAGCCTAGATCAAGAGGAATGAAGAAACCCAGAGTGTCGGCAGCACGAGCCGCTTCTTCCTCGAACGCCGTCATGCATTCCAATTGTTTGGCGGAGCCCATGGCCATGGAAACCACCTACCTAGCCTCCTTGGACTTCATCGGAGGATTCCTTTTCTCCGGTCTCTCCAACTTTAAGCATGCCAGGCGGTTGTCCAGAACGTTGGGATGGAAGGCCAAGCAAAAGCTGCAGGACGAGGTGTCATGGCCGACACCTAGGCAGTAGAAGCACGTGAGATGGAGATCGGTGCACAACATCTTCTGGCCGCAAGGACACCGGTGAAATCTGGGGGAAGATTTTTCTTCCATGATCGAAGACGCAAGGGCGTGATTGCTAATTCGAACAAGTTTTAATTTCAGTAAATCCGAAGTTTTGAAAGCCAGGGACTACAAAACGCATGAGCATGAGGGAGGCAACCTAAATCGTCCAGCGGAAAGGAAGATCTGGGGTCACAGGGCGGAGCCGAGGTATATACCACCTGGGTGGGTGGGAGGAGCCAGCTTGAAGACTTGTGGCGATTCTTAAAGGGGAAAGGGACATGACAATAGGTGTGGATGAACAACATATCCATGATCCTAGAAGTAACAGTACTGACAAGAGATCCCAAATAAGAAAATAAATACATACATACCAAGTTGCCAGCAGATTAGGCCAAATGGCCTATCACATCTGCCCGAATGCAGCTCACTGATAAAGTACAGTAGCTGCTCTACTGTCCTTCTTTAACCCATCACCCCACTCACCCCCCACATGCCCCTGCACTTCTCCTTAACTTCAACCTTCACCAAGCCCTTGTGCCTGCCCCAACCTCTCTTGAACCCGCCTATGGTATCCAGCTTTATCAGCTCATCAGGAAGTGCATTCCAGGGTGCCACTACCCTCTCCGTGAAGTAATGCCCTTGGCAACTCCCCTCTATACCGTCCTCCTACCAGTTTTAGATTATGTCCTCTCGTAGTCCTCTCCCCCTTCAGTTTTATCAGTCCCTCCGGTTCCACTCTGTTGACTCCCCTTCAGATATCTGAAGGTCTCTATCATGTCCCCCGTCCCTCCTGTCCTCCAGGGAGTACATGTTCAGCTCACTCAGTCTATCACCGTATGCCATATCCCCTAAACCACTGATTATCTTTGTCGCCCTTCTCTGTGCGATGTCCGTCTTTAGGCAAGGATGCCAGAACTGCACACAATACTCCACTTGTGGCCTCACCAATGAGTTGTATAGGGGAAGAATATATTTTCTCGAGTACCTTTTGGGTGGGGAGAAACTGCAGGTTTTGGGGGGGGAGAGGATCTTGGGGTGTTCGTGGATACCAGAATGAATAACACTGAGCAGTGTAGGAGGGCGGTGACTAAAGCGAATAGAATGCTCAGTTGCATTGCCAGGGGGATAACCTTGAGGAGGCAGGAGGTACTTCCTCTGTATAACTGCCTAGTCAGACTGCACCTGGAGCACTGTGTGCAGTTTTGGCGCCCGTACTTAAAAAAGGATACTGCCCTCCTGGAAAGGGTCCAGATGAGGGCAACCAGGATGATACAGGGTCTGAAGGAAAAGATCCTATCAGGAGAGACTTGAGGAGCTAGGCATGTACTCCCTGGAGGAAAGGAGGGACAGGAGAGGATAAGATCAAGGTTTTTAAATATCTTAAGGGAGTGAACAGGGTCAGCCTTAATAGGGTGTTCCAACTAAGGGAAGAAGGGATGACCAGGGGGCATTTCATTAAGTTGGTTGGTGGGAGGCTCAGGGGTGAGACTAGGAGACATTACTTTACCAAGAGGGTGGTGGCCCCATGGAATGCACTGCCTGTATAAGTGGTGGCTGTTGATACAGTGGGGGTGGGGTTCAAGAGGGGTTGGGACAGATACAAGGAACAGGAACGTTGAGGAATGCCAGAAATGAAGGAGTAACTCTGGTGAGGGATGGGGGGGGGGATTATGGGGGAGCAGCAACATCTTGACTGTCTGCTGCTATTCGAGCAGACTCGATAGACCATTTGGCCTACTCTGCTGGCATCTTAGTATGTAAGAATAACCTCCCTCTCCTGGACATTATACCCCTAGATATGTCGGCCTCCCTCCCTAGCAAATCGCCGGCTCACTCACTCACTGCACAGCCTTTCTCACCAAATTCTGGTTCAATACTCTCCCCTCCTACCTCTCCTCCCTACTGGCCACTGACCCCTACTCTGGCTATGCCTTACACTCCCAGGACCCAAGTTCTTCCTCCTTAGCTACCCCTCACTCACTCGCAGGGAAGCAAGCCTTCATCTATCGGCTTCCCACTTTGTGGAATTCACTCCTCCTCCTCCTCCTCACTGTGTGTGGTCTGCCAACTGTGGTGTCTATCAAAAACTACTTCAGACACCCCCCCTTGACCACCGGGGGCTCTTTTCCTTTCCCCTCTCCCTCACCCCCTCCTCCATCCCAGGTCTTCGCACTAATGTCAGCTCTTATCTTTGTGTAGAAACCTCCCTTATCTAAGCACTATCTTTACCTAGCCTGCTCCACACAAATTGCTTCTACATCCAGTGAATTGCTGTACTATACATCCTGTTCCATTGCCTTTAAAATTCTATATATTGTTCCCTTGCCCTTCCCCGGGTCGCACCTGTAAACAAGCCCCAGCTCAGTGTGCCTTTCCTAGTTATCAACTTTAAATAAATATACACCCTAGCATTTTATTTGCCTTAGCTGCTGCCCTCCTGCACTGCTCAGAATTATTCCATTTGGCATCAGTCATCATCCCTAGATCCTTCTCCATTGTTGAGACTGCCAACTGAACTCCCTCCAACTGGTTGGTATACCCATGGTTTCTAATACCCAGATGCAGAACACTGCATTTACACAGATTAAACCCCGGCCCAATTGCCACGTTTGTGCCCATTCTTCCAATCTCGCTAAATCGTCCTGTAATGCTGTCCCACCATCCTCACTGTTCACCTCTGCCCTCACTTTGGAATCATCAGTAAACAGACGCATCTTACTCCCAACTCTCACCCTTATGTCTGCAATGTAAAAGTTGAAGAGGATAGGTCCCAACACTGAACCCTGTGGGACCCCACTGATGACCCTTCTGTGAGTCGAGGCCGCTCCCCTCACCATCACCCTTTGCTGTCTGTCTTCAAGCCAGTTTGCCACCCACCCCACCAGTTTTTCACCCATCCCTAGGTTTCTCAATTTCCAGATCAGCCTCCCATGCGGGGACCAAGTCGAAAGCCTTGCTGAAGTCCAAACATAGAACATCAACAGGCTTTCTGATATCCAGGGACCTTGTCACCCAATCAAAGAATTCAACCATATTTGTTGTGATACGGCCTCCCCTGGACAAACCTGTGCTGGTTGTCATCCTGAACACCAGAAACCTCTAGAAACTCCACCTTTCTTTCTTTTAAGATGGTCTCCATCACTTTCCCCACTATGGAGGTTAGGCTGACCGGTCTGCAGTTTCCTGGTTCATCCCTAGGCCCACTCTTGTTGAGGGGCACTACGTGTGCCATCCTCCAATCCTGCGGAACACAGCCTGATTGGAGGGTGGAATTGAATAAATCTGCCAATGGGGCTGCCAGGACATTTGCCAGTTCCCTTAGAACCCTGGGGTGTATGCCGTCTGGACCTGGGGCTTTATATAGTCTCAATGTCTTCAGAGCATCCATCACCCTCCCTACCTCTATTTCCCCATCTGTGAGTGCTCCCTCCCCACACCCCCAACCCGACCCCCTCCCTGAGGCATTTGCACGTCCCTTTCCCTCATTAAGACCGAGCTGAAGTAATCATTTAACACTTCAGCCTGCTCTACCACTCCCTTTCCATATCCCCTCCTTCCTTAGCCTGCTAATCTGCCCCCACCCTTTTTTCACTCACTAATGTAGCTGAAAAATTCTTTCTCCCCTCCCTTAATCCCTTGTGCTAGTCTAACCTACTTCTGAGCCTTTGCAGTTCTAACCCTTCTGCTGACTTCCCTGGAGATCCTGTGGTACTCATCCCAGTTTGCCTCACTACGTGAGCATTTGTACCTTCTGCAAGCAAGTCTTTTGTCCCTCACCCCCTCCTGCACTACCCTTGTCCACCAAACAAGGTTTCCTGGCTCGAGCCATCTTGTTTTGGGATCTGGCACAGGATTTTGTGGCCTTCAGGACTATTTCAAAACACACATGAATTAATACACTGATGATATTCAACAGATTTTACACATGCCAACATTTTTAATTCTTATTAAAATGTAAACACAAGGTTTATGCTCCCTTTAAATTAGAGGAGGTGCGAGAGATGTAAGTCTGGATGATGTAAGCTGGAACTTTAGACCTTACAAGGAACAGCAAAAAGGTATCACAACGTTTTTACCATACTTAACATGGAACATCTGCACTTAAAATACCAGAAGCCTTCATTTGCTGGACTTCTGCCAAATGTCTTAAGGAAATGGATGTCAGTAACTTTCTACAGCACCAAGGCTGGAAAACCGATTATTGCAGTGGCTTTCTTTGGCCCCTCTGTAAGTCAAATTCCAGCTGCAGGGACTCTTGAAACACCGGCATGAGTCCCAAGTCTTGTACCTTGAAACAAGAAACAGGGCACCCTGAATATTTTCTGCTGTTACATCATGCTGTATCTGGAGATCATGCTTTTTGGTTCTGTCTGCAGACTTTATCCCTGAACATGAGGCATCGGCAGTGAGCGTCACTGTGTAAGGCTGCAGTACCTCAGCTATCCACTACAGTCATGTGGCAGCAGAAAGCATAATTTCTAGCTTGTGTTAAAGTACAACACCTGTCCTCCCACCACCACAAACCAAACCCCCTCCCCGATTAGGTTGTTAAGCCAAATAAATACTTTTTTGTTTATTACCTTTAATTACCTTTGTGACTTTATATGCAGTGTAACAGTTGTAATGTAAACAGTGCCAGAGCAGTGCAGTGCCATTTCACATTCTCAGTGCAGCACTGCTCAATGTATCACTAGAGTGGTAGCACGCTGAAAATGTGAAATGGTACCACACCATTACAGCACTGTTCACAGTATGGCTGTTACATCGGATTGTATACAAAGCCAGAGATCATTAAAAAAAATTATTTCTTTGCTGGTCGGGTGGGTGTTCTCCTTTAAATTGTACCTATAGTGATAAACTGAAAAACTAGCATCTTATCTTAACTTTTTATTGCCAGCATTTAAGAGAGGGAAGGGATCAAATCAATGTTCTGTGGAGCTGGCAACCCTATCCCCTCCACCTCCTAATCAAACAGCCTCTCATCCCAATATTCTAACATACAGGGATGTCTTAGTGCTGCTCTCTCTATAGTAGTAAATGGTGACTAACTTACCTGTAATTTTCCCCATTTTACAGGACTTTATTTTTTTTTTTTTTTTATTAAACCAAACCTGCTGTTCAACCCAAAAAGGCATGGAAGGATGCAGCATAATTTGGAATGGAAACAACTGAAAGGTCTGTAGGCTCAGATTACAAAAGGCACTTCCATGATGCAAAATCTGGCCTCCCATTATACAAATGTCTCAATGTCCTTTTTTTTCTTTTTTAAAGAGAAACCTTCAAAATATGCATCTTGGTCTGGAGATCCTTCTTCTAAGGCCTCACTACAGAAAATTGGGATGACCCTCTTCATTGTAGGGCAACAGAGATCATGCAATTAAAAGAGCACTGTCAGCTTTTATTTTAAAGTTCAGATTCCGTGTCTGTGGTTATCCTGTTGGCATAAGTATCACTAAGAAATGCATCAATACCACAGGATGTACATAATTTTGCTAGTATTTATTTCTTTGTGCTAAAATTCATAGTCAAGAGGTCCGCCTAGACAGCAGGCTGCCGATGCTCCTGCGTGCCCACGAGCATCATACCACGCCAAGACACAGGCAAACTCCCCTTAATGGACACGTTTAGATTTGTTTTTTGGTCTGTTCAATAAACACACTGCCTGTTAGTATGGACACTACTGAAGTTTTTAAGTTAATCTGATTTGAAAACAAACGCTCTAAGCTATTGCAATTCCTGTTTAAAAGTTGAAGCTGGACACTGGGCATGCACATTAGTGTTGACGCTGCCCAGCCTCACAGTAATAATAGTGATAGTGGATGGTCCTGGATGTGCGGGAGCATCGGTAGTCGGCTGTCAAGGTAGACCGCTCAACTATGAAATTTAGGAAATTACAAAAGGTCGATTTCTTCTAGCTCGCCCAATGACTTTCCACTCCCTTATCCCCGTTGCACTATCCCTCACCTATGTCTTGTGTGCTCTCAGCTTACCTTCCTTTACTATTCCATGTCTCACTATCCTCGCTCTACACTTATTGCCTTCCCCCCCACCTCTTTCCTTCTAGTCCCATTCATAGCTGCCTGTTTCACACCACCTCCGGCCCCTTTTCTCCCATTTCTGTTTTTCCCCCTACCTTTCCTCGGTCCCTATTTCGCCGCCAACCCACCTCTACCTTTGCCCTCCCACCTTCCCACACCCACCCCTGCTACTCCTGGTATCCCCCCGACACTGCTTCTGAGCTGCCTTCCAACTCACACTTCTACTCTTTTAACCAACGAGGCTTTTGCTTCTACCTCACAATCAGTTTCCCTAGGCATACGCTGTACAATGCCTGGTGTAATATACTGTTGCTTAATTCTTTTCACAATATAATTGACTAGACCGCGTCTCTGACTGCTCCTTAATGTATACCTGTTATTAGTTACTTTCAGTTATGTTGTTCTTTGTGTCTGGTCTATGCTTGTCCTGTTTTCCTGACATGGAACCTTTGTAAATAAGCCCTGGCTCAAAGGTATTATCTGATATCTTAATAAATAAATAAACAAAAAAAAAAAAGCTGCAGCATGCACTGCAGGCTACTGAATCTCTCACTGCTGTCTGCTGCTCTGATGTCAGCTGCGGGGGATTCCAGGATTTGTAGTAACAGGAAAATGTGTGTGATACAGTTTACCATACTACAGTAAACTGTACTAAACAAAAATGTTTTTGTACACAGAGTGCACACTGGGACCAGCCCCACACTTCAGTGTAGGGCCCTTTGTGCTGACTGTTCCCCTTTAAGGCTTTCTGGGACTAGGAGTTGTAAAATGTCTGCTGGTAGCACAGCAATCAATATGAGTGCAAAATAACCAAAAATGGTTTCTATCATTTATAGCACTGTCTGAAGATTCTAAAACTGGGTGTGAGGGGTGAGCCAGGGGTTTGGAGGAAGTACCCCAAAATACTGTTAAACCACCTGTGCAGATAGATGGTAGCTGTCAGCTACCGCTGCATAAGCTATGCCTTGCTCATTGACCTGCACAACTCTGCTGCCAAGGAAACACAGAAAACAAATATAGAAAGGTAAGAGCATAAAGATACAAAGTCCATACAGTCAGCCTGGGACCCTACCTTGAAACTAGTGGCCTTCTGTGCATCCCCCCACACACACACACACACTAAAACCATCTAGCCAGCTTTGAACCCAGCAATGGTGGTACCTGCACTGACTACTGTGTTGGGCAAACAATTTCACTTTTCCACAACCCTCCCATGCCAAAGTTCTTCCTCACATTCTTTCTGAATTTGCCCCCAATTTAATATTATGCTCCTTTGTAGTCATATTCTTATTTACTCAGAGATGTTTGGAGTAGACTGATTTAATATACCCCTGCAAAATTTTAAAAGTCAGTATCATATCCCCCTCTGCCTTACTTTCTCCAGTGAGTACATATTTAGCCTTGCAATCTTTCCTCATATTATTTTCCTTGTTGCCCGTGTCATCTGAGTGGGTCTAAGTTGAACAGTCTCCAGTCTATCGCTGTCCTTTATTAGGATAGAAAAAAAAACAAAAATAAAAAAAAAACAGTACCACTAAGACATTGTTCAGCACAGATAATTAATTGGTCCTCAGCTCCTAAAAACAAAACCTCTGTGTGAGTGTGTAACAAAAATAATTTTTTTTAAATTATGCTCCCAACTGCCAGTCTTTCTGGTAACAAGACTGCCCACTGAGACTAGTGCCGTGGGCTGCATGCAAATAGTTATCACTAGTCTAGTTGGTCAGACAGCCTAGCATCATTACTGATGCACCCAGGCCCACTTGCACTCTTTTAGTGATCAGTTGCTTCTTAGCAAGTGGAGAAAGCTGAAGAGCATGGTGGGAGAATGGGGGTGGGGGGACTGGACATTTGCCACTGCTCTCCCCCCCAATGTTGGGCTCAGTTGACACAGGATGGAGTAACAGATTTTTCTAATCTGAGGTAGTTGGGCACTCGGCTAGGAAAGGGAGGTCATCATAGATGCTGTTGGCTCTGGTGGGACTTCAGGAAAGGGGTAGGTGGGCGAAAGAAGCTTGGAACTGGGAGGGAGGGTGGCCAGGAGACTAGCCCTGGTCACCTAGGGAGGAGGACTTTTTTTCCCACTCACGCCTCAAATTCGTAATATCAAACACGAATACCGAATATTTGAGCCCCTGAATAGAGGTGTAAGGTAGTCATACACCTCTAGTCCACGTGCAGCAGGAGAAACAGGGAGTAAAATATGTGATTTGGGAACACTTCACTTCCTCTTTAAGGTGTATATTACTTTGCTGATGTTTCAACATTCAGCACTATTAAAGATGACAAAACTCTTCCATACGGCAGTTCCTCAATACACCCCTTCAACACCCAAGCTATAGAAGGCACCTACAGATCTAACGCTCCCTTCCTACACTTTTTTTAATTATTCCTTTTAATAACTTTCAACTATATAACACAAATTATCTGATAAAATGTTGAACAGTGTTACAAAGGAATCAGTTAAGAGATTCCTACTGGCTAATGTGAAGCCCCAACCGCTGCAGAGATCGGGGCTTCACGTCACAAATCCCCCCTGTAGTCAGCATAATAAAGCAATGATTGTTATACCTCAGTGCTCGTAAAATCGGGGTACAGCTGCGCTGCGGCCGGCATGTTTCAATATGGATCCTGTCACCTCCCGTGATCTTGCTGCAAGTAACACAGGATGCCGCTCCACTGCCCCTTTCTCACTGGTGCCCTTATGTACGGAGATTGAATAATCTCTGTATCTCAGATGCCCACTTCTACTTTTAAAGAATATTTCTAGATGCCATGTGTATACACAGCATTTAGGCATATTCTGTAAAAACAGAAGTGGGCATCTGAGATACGGAGAGTATTAAATCTCCATACTAAGCACGACAATAAGGAAGGGGCAGTGGGTGACATCATCCCGTTATTTGCATCGAGATCACGGAGGTGACAGGCCATATTTAAACATGTCGGCTGCACCGGAGCTGTACCCCGTTTTAACGAGTGCTGATGTACCAAAACATGAATTTATTATGCTGATTACAGGGTGGATTTATGACGTGAAGCCCCGATTTCTGCAGCAGTCGGGGCTTCACATTAGCTGGTAGTTGTCCTTTAACAAATAATTAAAAAACAATAGCAGTTTCACAACAATTTGTTACAGAGCATTTTCAATCATCCAGATGTAACCCCCAGGTGGCGCTATCCCAAGGGCTACTACCCCTGCCTGTCTGGCTACTGACAGGTTATGGGGCGCCTCCACCCAGAGGTCAGGGTTAGTAGTGGTTAAACTAGCTCGGGTACAGCCCTCTGGGACGCTGTGACCCCCCCCCCCTTTGTTCCCACTAGTGGCCCACACAATACACGGAAGTTACCTTCCCAATACCCCACATATGCACACTTTTTACACATAGATACCACTTACCCTCGAGACTTATTCTGCAGCCCGTCTCGGAGGACCCCCAGTAAAACAAGGTTAAACAACCTACACAGCAATTTGCAATACTGTTCTAGATGCATTAACACCACAGCCAGTATACAGTGTAACAACAACAAATCTGGTTTATTCAGGGGACAGTAACACGGGAGGGGGGTAATCAGGTTGATTAGTTTAGATAAGTTCCAATCAAAGTACTGTGTACATATATTTAGGGTCCAAAATGTCACTCTCTGGGTACCCAGGATTGGGGGGCTAGCCAGGTCCGTTGCGGGGTTGGCGGCTGGTGCAGCTGGATGGGGCCCTGTATGAAGAAAATATATGCACAAACAAAGTGTAATCAGGAGCCGAATGGCTCAGTCCACATACAGAAAAACACAAAACAATCAATTGACACACTTTGATTAAATGAAGGTGAGGGGAGGTACCCCTATTTGTACTCACAAACACCAAACCGATAGCTGAATTGAGGAGATGGCTCTGGATGGCCGGAATGAGCAAGGCATGGAGATGAGACCCCTGTGACAGGGTCTAACTGATTTGGATAGCAGATGGATTCAGCCTGATTAGCTTTGAGTCCAGCTTCCAGCTTTAGCTCACAACTCACAAAACAAGGGGAAAAGGAATCGCGATCCCCTACAAACACTAGGCACATTTATATGTAAAGGAAATTACTATACCAGGCAGCTGCTTCTTGATTCCGATCACAACTACTGCAAACCCGAGAACACACGCAGCAACAGAGTCCCCGACAGGCCGATCACACTTCTGCAAATCTTCGGTCTTCTACGGGCAAGCCTGGTTCTGCACTCTTCCTCCTTCTCTTTCCACAACTCGGATTCAGTCCGAATGAGCACTTGCTAATGGCTACAGGCCGACTTCAGGACCTTACACGTGCTTCCCACGCGAACTGCACGCCGCAGCAGAACAGAGCTCCTACTCCCTTCACAGTCAACTCGCATCTGGCTCTCCAGGAACAGTTCAGGGCATTTCCCTTAGGCTCCATCTAGGTTCGGTTGGTGGATTCAACTGTTAATCACTGCAGGGCTCCCTCTGTTGGTGCAAAAAAGGCGCCAAGGTCCAAACTACAGCTCACAGAAGCGCCTGCCATACATTCCCCCTTTAAGCAGCTACAAGTGAGAGTCCAAGTTCTGGTTGGCTCAGGTAGTCTCCATTTTAGGGCTCCCCTTACCCAATTGGCTCAGATTAGCAGTTCAGGTCCAAAATGGAGGAGCAACACACACAGAGTCCCAGCTGCAATAAAGGCAGGTTAGACAAACTACAATTTTACAAAAGTTCTAAATGATTTCAGGAAAACAGTTACATCTTTCAGATGGGCTCTCTCTGCGCTCTTAGCGACTGCAGAAACGGAGCGATCAGATGGCAGCTCAGGCCGGGATTCGAGCATTAACTACACAGTCCCCCCCTTTCAAACTAATTTGACCTGCGAGCAGGCAGCTCTTAAAGAGACAGTACCAGAGGCTCTAAAAGCACTCACAGATAAATGGCTTAAACACCAAACACCATTCAGGCGGGGAGCGTTTAGCCAGCTCCTAGGAGACTTTTGGGAACTCCATTTGCAGGGGGGGTCTCACAGATTTCAGGAGACCCTAAAAGGAGTCCATATCTTGTTAAATAGATCAAGTTTGTCTAATAATCAGTAGCTTATTTGTTCATTTTGGGCAAGTGAACCCATATTATAGAAACACAGAAATTGAAGGCAGATAAGGACCGCTTAGCCCACCTAGTCTGCCCATTTCCCTACTTAACGGATAAGCTGCAGATCCTAGTTAACCAACAGCCTACTTCCTCCTACCCCCCACTAGAATTGCCTTATGTCTGTCCCATGCATTCTTGAATTCCCCCACTGTTTTTGACTCTACATCCTCCTCTGGAAGGCTGTTCCATGTATTCACAACCCTCTCTGAAGAAATACTTCCTCACATTACCTCTGAGCCATTCCCCCTCTATCTTCAAATTGTGCCCCCTTGTTTTGCACATCTCTTTTTCTGAAAGATGCTACCCTCTTGGACTTTGTTGATTCCCTTGAGGTATTTGAAAGTTTCTATCCTGTCCCCCTCTCCCTCTTTTCCTCGAGGCTATACATCTTTAGTTCCTTTAGTCTTTCTTCATATGTCTTCTGATGCAGACCCTGCATCATTTTGGTTGCCCTCCTCTGGACAGCCTCCAACCTGTCTATGTCTTTGCAGAGATGGGGTCTCCAGAACTGTACACAGTACTCCAGATGTGGTCTTATCAACTGTCTGTACAGAGGGCCAACAACTTCCTGTTTTCTACTGGTGATGCCTCTCCCTATGCATCACAGTATCCCCCCAGCCCTCCTTACTGCCTTCTCACATTGCTGGCCCACCTTTAGGTCGTCTGATAGGACTACCCCAGGTCCGTTCCATTTTTGTTGTCAGTATCTCACACGCCCACTGTGTACTCTTCTCCTGGGTTTTGTTTCCCAGGTGCATTATTTTGCACTTCGTTGCATTGAATCTAAGCTGCCATACATTTGACCATTCCTCCAACCTGGCCAAGTCCCTTTTCATCCTTTCCACCCCACCTTGTGCATCAACCCTGTTGCAGATCTTTGTGTCATCTGCAAAGAGACATACTTTCCCTTTCAGTCCCTCTGCAATGTCACTTATAAAGACATTAAAAAGGACCGGCCCTAGTACTGAACCCTGTGGTACCCCACTAGTAACCCTCCTTTCTTCACTGTGGACTCCATTTACTATTACCCGCTGTGTCCAGTTGTCCAACCAGTGTTTTACCCAGGCTACCACCCTGGGACCCACTCCCAGGCTGGCTAATTTGTTTATTAATCTTTTGCGCGGGACTGTGTCAAATGCGTTGCTAAAGTCTAGGTAGGCCATGTCCACAGCCCCTCCCTGGTCTACTGCTTTGGTCACCCAGTCAAAGAAATCAATTAGATTTGTCTGACATGACCTTCCTGCTGTGAATCCATGCTGCCTTGGGTCCTGTGCCCCACTGGCCTCTAGGTACTCAACAATTCTTTCCTTCAGAAGTGATTCCATCATTTTCCCTACCACTGAGGTCAAACTGACAGGTCTGTAGTTTCCTGCCTCTGTCTTGCTCCCACTTTTGTGAAGGGGAATCACATCCGCCCTCCTCCAGTCCTTAAGTACCACACCATCCTCCCATGATTTATTAAAAAGGGTAGTCAGTGGTGTTACTAGTTCTTCCCTTAGTTCTTTTAGAATTCTGGGGTGAATCCCATCAGCCCCACTGCTTTATCCACCTTCAGTTTTAAGAGTTCTTTCAGAACCCTTTCTTCTGTAAAAGGCCTAATATCAACCCCCCATCCAGAGTGCTTCTATTGACTGGATCAGGTATTTCCCTGGTTTTTCCATTGTGAATACTGAGCAGAAGTATTGTCTCAGTATCCTGCTTTTCACTGTCACTCTGCCCAACCACCTTCCTCTTTGTTCAGCCTCAGTATCCCTGCCTTAGTCTGTCTTTGCTCCCTAATGTACCTATAAAGGTTTTATCCCCCTTCTTAACAGAGTTGGCTATCTTTTCCTCGGTTTTGGGCCTTTGCTATTCTGACTTCACCTTATCCGCTTCTGCTTTAACTGGTAGAGTTATCTGTCCTGCTCCTTCTGTGTTTCCTTATACTTCCTGAATGCTATCCTTTTCTCCCTTACCTTCCCCGCCACTTCTTTTAAGAACCATAGTGTTTTTTTCTTTCGTTTTGATTTATTTGCTTCACACAAAGACTTGTTGCCTCTGTGATGGTGGTTTTGATGTCTCCCCATTATGCCACCATTCTTCCTACACGACTATCACAGGGGCCACTCTGAACCCTGCATCTCACCAGAATGCCCATATACTACCAAACTAAACAAAACAAAAAAAAATTAAATCACAGCACGTTTAACACATTGTGCTGGTACAAAAACATACTCTCCCCCCCCCCCAAGGTACAATTATAAGTACCTCACACTATAATATGAGTCCACTTTCATGCAGAGATAGAAGCTACATTTACCTCAAACACACAGTGTGAATGTATAAATACCACAGACACACTGCTGGGACATGCTCACAGTACATTCTCGCCAATGTAAACACTGTAGCCTCCTTAGGTTTCAACATACTGCAGCAGAATAACATATAAATCTGTTCTGGCTGTACCTTTTGGATCTTGTTATCCACCTAATGCAGCCGGCTCGTCAGTGCAGTGGTAGCGCCATTGCTTGAGACGCTGGCAACTCTGGTTCGGGAATGAGACTGGGTCGTTGGGTGCTGGCAAGGAAGAGGAGGACAGAACATCACTGATGACACTCTCCCCCCCTCCTTTGTGGTGGGAGGGTCACTGCTGCCTCCACTGCAGTACTGCTACCTGGCTAACCACAGCTGCTAATACTGCGGAGGCACACTGTAGGAGAACAGGACACTGGTCGGGATCTGCGTCGCTGTGCAGTGTGTGTATGTGCGTGTGCAGAGGATCCCCATGGCCTTAAAAGAACTGTGGCCTAGTAAAAGGCATGGTGGTAGAAGCAAAGGTCTGGGGTTATTATGCAGTACAGCAGCAAGTGTACTTGGTTTCTGGAGAAACATAAATGGACGATACATGTTGAGCTTGTTCAGGGAATTACCACTTCAGAATTTCAGTACATGCCATCAGACTAGGATACACACAAAAAATTAGACATAAATCACATATGACAAGCGTTATCAAAAAAATTAAGCTGCAAAAGCTATTAAGTGGTATTTAATCCAAATCAGCATCACGGTTTCCCTGAAACAATGCCTGGATGACGGCTCTGTAATTTTTACCAATTTCCTATTTTTTATTAGATCTTGTAACATTAACCAGGACTTAGAAGACTAAATGTCACCGCTGTTGTAACATGGCTATCTATCAGCAGCTACAAACCATTCAATTGTCCTTTGCATGAAAACAATTTCTCCCCGCTTCCGTGGCCCTTCTGGCCATTCAAACCTATTCAGCCTCTCGCAGTGCTAATTGATTTGTTAAGAGGTCACCAGACCACCACAGTTCCAGACCATTTCACAATGTGGTAAAACATTAAGGAGCACTGGGGTACCCAGGGCAATTCCTGAACTTCTTGACCAATAAAAGGAAGCAATTTACTTGCTAGAAGAAAAAAATTCTGTGAACAGCAGCATCAATATTGTTACAGAGAACATTTCAAGTAGAGCTGACGCTATTTTTGAGGTGAGTTGCAGGAGTCATTACTATAACTGGCCCAAATCATTGGGGGGGGGATTTCTGTGGTATGTGTGTGCGTGTGTGGGTGGGAGGTAGGGCTGTGTGTGTGTGTAGGCCTTAAAATTCACTTTCACATCCAGGGGGATCCCCCCAGGGTCTACCAAATTGGGGGGGTGGGGGTGTATAAACTTTGGGAGATATTACCCTGAAACACCACTGCAGACCTCTGTCATACTTCTGCCACTCCTCATGAAGACAAGCTTGGAAGGCAAATCTGCACTCAGTGAGCGTACTTCAACCTCAACTTGCCGTCGTAGCCACCTCCTCCTCTCGTGTGTCCTGGTGGTCTTTGTGAGCAAAGGTGATCTATGGCAAATTGCCACAAAGCAAGGATGCTCTGAATGTGTGGGACTGTCCCACATGGGGCTGCAGAATTTGCTGGGGGGGGTGCCACAAATAGTGCGAATCGTGTAAATCCCCCCATCTTGAATTTTAAGCCCTGGTGTGTGTCTATGTGCATCTATATAAGATAGATACAGACATAGCTATCTCTATATATATCTATATCTATCTATATAGAAAGAATAAATGATGGCAAAGTGTGGTATACAAGGAAATGCATGGGTCGAACAAGCCGTACAGCCATGAGCCTGAAGGGCAAGGGGCCTTTATGCACTTGTTCGACCCTGAGATGGTATTATTTCACGAGTATGCCAGACATTGCCATCTTTTATTTCCTATAATGCATTAGGTTGGACACTTGTTACTACATACTATGTTTTACCATTTTTGGGGGGTAGGTGGGTTAGGGTGCCTGTTGAAAGGACTTGTTACATGTGCTATTAAGAAACTTATTGCTTGTGTTATTAAGAGGCTGTTACATGTGTTATTGGGGTGGTTTGTAGTGTGTTGGGTAGCAATGTGTTATTACTGTATTAATAACACATTAATATAGTGGTAGTATATACAGGTGTTTTATAAACCACAGTCCAAGAAGTCGGCTTTAGGTGGCACCACCAAAATACAGTTACTGGGGTTGGGGGGGGGGTCCTCAGAGGGGATGCAACTGTACATGGGAGCTGGGAGCACATGACAGGCTCATGTTATAGTGATACCATATTGTTTATGCAACTGCTACCCAGATTGCACCTTGCAAAGCTAGACTCCTAAACTCCCTCACCTTTACCATTCTGTGTTTCACTGCCTGCTCCTGACTCACCACAGTGTGCTGTATGAGCAGCTGCTCTGCCATCACTTGACAAAAATGCAAGGCCTGCTCCCCCTTTCTACAGGATCTTGAGCTACCCACCCAATGAATGTTTCCATTGTTTTATTTCTACTCAGTATCATACTTGTCCCTGACGAGGGATTTTTTTTCACACATCTTGTGTTTCATTCCTGCTCTGAGAACTGTGACCTCACAATCCCCTGTATTCCTGCCACAGAAAGGACAGTCTGGTTATAAACAGGGGCAAGGCGAGTTCACAGATTCCCATGTCTGGCTGGGCCTCCGAATCCAAGGACAGAGAGCCAACAATTATACAGAACTTGTCAGAAGAGTTTATAAAAGGCAGGGTTCAGATTACCTTGCCATAGCTTTGGTGGGTATACCTCTCAATCTCCTGCCGCATAAATCAGGGACAAGGCTTAAAAAAAAAAAAACAGGGACAAAAGACCAAAATCAGGGACACATCTTCAAAATTGGTGATATTCACTCAGAAAGCTGGTAGAATGAGGGGCTTAGTGTAAAATGCATTTTCTAAGGAAGAACAAGTCTGTAACTTTAATGTTTGACATTATTTTGTGCTTACAACTCCCACTGTTTGGTCATGGAAAAACAATTTATAGGAGGGACAGACTAAAATTTTGAGAGAAAATCGGGGACAGTCGAGAGGGGGCTGTACTTTATTTTCAAACAGTCTCAATAAATCTGGCATGAAGAGCTTACAAAAGTATACTCATTTATTCAAAGGGAAGGTATTAAATAAATACATTAATCATAAATAAAACAATGGCTTTTTTAATTTGTTTTATTATCTTTCTTGGGTTTACTGGCTTCCTGCTCTTTGTCTGCTGCATGTCCTGCAACACTGCTTACTTGCAGTGGTGGTATCACTTCAGTCCAGTCACCGTCTGCCATGCTGCACAACCTCCGCTTATCTCCCGAGGCAGGATTCCCTTTTCCAGCCTGGCTAGGGCATGCTTTGTGGGTTGCATTGATCACGGTACAGGGAAGTGGGAGAGAGGCTAAGCGTTTGGCTGGTCCCTCAGGCATGGGCAGCGACTGGCAGCAGTCGCCACTGCACAGTCAGTGAGGTTTTTAAAGATCTTTAAAACACTACTAACAGAGTTCCAAACACACTTGAACCTGCTGCAAATGCCACACAAACAGAGGACTAACAGGGCTGCAATGTTGGGATTGCAGAAAACAATTTGCTAAGATAATGGTCCAGGAACTAGTTTTTGTCACAACTGCAAAAGTTTTGATGACTTGCGGCTGTAAATGTGGTACCAAGGGATCACAAAACTCTGCAGACAGCAGGGCTTGCTCTGGCCTTTTATTTTTCTGCGCCATTATCTTCACCAAACTGTTTTCTTTTTGTGCCGCATGGTAAGCAGAACTTATTTTAATCTGCACTGGACAGTGCCACCAGTTGAAAAAAAAAAAAAAAAAAAATTCACCATTTAAGAAAAAATATATTTTTTGGCTCTAATGGTGAGTGGAAGAGCTAGCCCTGAAACAAGCAGCGTCGTCCAGCAGAGGAGAAAGTCTGTGAAACAGAAGACCCAGGTACAGACCCCACAAGAACCGGAAAATGATTGCGTGACCTGGAGCCAATAACTTAACTTCTCTGTGTTCCAGTCTTCCAAGATGAACACCAGTGTAACACTGCTAAGACTAGCTGTATAAATTAAGAAAAATGTCCAACATAATTGCAATTCTAAACTTATTGAGAAATAGAGTTCATTATTCAGTAACAAAAGGGAGGATTGTCCCAGATTCAGGGACTGGGGGGCAGGTTATTATTACATTACAAAGTGGCCAGCCCACCAGCACAGTGGCAAGTTGTCCACTTGCAGTGCTGACATCCCAGGTTTGGTGACGGACTTGAGAGTCGGACGGCCAGACAGGGAGAGAAGGATCGAGCGTCCTGGGGACTGCTCTCCTTCTCCGGGGGGATTGTCCAGTGCTTTCTGGACCCCTGGCAGAGACTGGCCAGCACCGTTCCTTGGGGGGCAGGGCAGACACTGGATGTCATTGCACGTCCCCACCTCAGGGATCCAGCACTCGTGAAAAAAAGCTGGCCTCCCGGGTTGCTCTGCCGAGGTCTCCACTGCCATCAATGTCCGTTGGTGGGGGTGGGGGTGTCGGGCTTGCCAACAGTGTCCATTGGGAGGGGAGCCCAGCCATGCCCTGCCCAGGGGGAGTAAGCTTGGGCATAGGAGGACGGCAGGCAGGGCAGGGCTGACCTCTGAATGGAAGTTCAGGGGAGCCGGACAAAAAATAAATAAATAAACAAAATATAACATTACAAAATATTTTTTGTGAGATTGCCTGCTTAAACCTCAGCTATGATCTATGGCTCCAAATCCCATTTTTTGCACCATTTGTAATTTTTGACATACTATAGGTTTATGAGGTCGTAAAATATGCCTGCATAGAAAGATTAAATGGAACAAAAACTTTCTGCAATTTAGACCTTACACTGTTTGGCTGTAGTGGTGGGAAATGTGGCAATAGATCTGTAACAACAAGAGTGAGGTACAGGGGTGGGGGTAGACCTCCCAGGGCAGGACTGCATGGTGTTAGGCTTAAGAGGTAAAGCAGCTGCCTCCTGCTTGCACACTGTTGTTGGGGTGTTGGTGCGTCGACTGCCCCACCGAAGCCCAACCCTTAATTTATAACCCTCCCCTATCACATGATATCTTCTATGTACTCCCCCAGTACCCACTTTTCCATTTGCAGCTTATCACAAATGCCCACCAGAGGATGCACACCTGACCACTCACTTGCTAACTGAACCTGACACTCCCCCACCCGATCTCTACCTCCCTAGCAACACTCTTGTTACACTGCTTCTCTATTACCCTAGCTCCTACACACCCCTTAAAGTGAACTCCCCCGCCATCTCCCTGACTTTGACATCCCCCCCATCTGCCTAACCCCCCCCAGCCCGCACCATCCTCAGCTGACCACTAGGAGTCGCTACCGTACCATCTAATCTGCCTCCAGACTAAATACCAATCAGGCCATCTCCCCTCACTGTGTCCCCCCTTCAAGCTCATAATCCTGCCCCTCCCACACTGGGATTTGAACCTTGTACCTTTGCAGCCGAAGTCCAGCACCCTACCATTACTCCATAGTGGCAGTCACACACATGATCAGTATGTTGCGCCTCTTATCCTCCTCAATGCTTCATGCACCAAGGGCACCGATACTGCCCATAATCATCATCTTGCTTCTTACACCAGCCCCACCTCAATCAGGATGCACACCCACCACCCACAGTAACCCCCCTTCTCTGTGCCTCCTCCTCCTCCTCCTCCAGACCCCCCACACTTGACAACCTCCCCTCTCCCTCGCACCCCCCCACCACCTCTGCTACCACCTCCCTCCTGCACATGCCCTGGACTCTTCTCTATGCCATCCCCACCCTCCACACATTACCCACCCCTGCACCCCAGTGTCAGGCACCTTGCCCAAACACCTTGTAGGGTGCCGCAGTCACTACCATGCCTTAGTTCGACTTATCACACTCCTACCGTTATTATTAGGTAACATTCATCCTAACCCCAGCCCCAAACCCACCAATTTTTACAATCCCTCCCCTGCTCAAGGTCTCCGCATCGCCTCCATGAATATTTGCAGCCTCCCTAAAAGGCTGCAGCATTCCAATGTTGGGTCACTCAGCACCAGCCGGACATTATTGCCCTCGTTGAAACATGGTTATCCAAATCCACACCTGACACTTTTGTCTCCCTCCCAGGATACACCCTCTTCATGGAAGACCGGGCGGGCAAGCGTGGAGGTGGCTGCGCTGTTTACATGCGCGACACCCTCCTTGGACATGCACTACCTCCCCCCAAGCTAGACGGTGGGGTGCAAGCCCTAATGTTAAAAATCTCACCCGACCCTGCTAAGGGCCCACTCTTTCTCACTGTTGCCTATGTTCCCCCCAGAAAACAAGACCTTGCTGTTCAGGTGCTTGCAGACTATCTCACTGGTCTACCGCCGAAAGCGAGCCAGATAATTGTTGGTGATCTAAACATCAACTAGCTTGCAGATGCTGCCTCCCGAACCAGACACACCTTTGCCGCCTTCGATATGACTCAGCTTGTCTCCAACCTTACTAGACACAACCCCTCTGCCGGTACCAGCACCCTCCTGGACATCATTATTACCAACCGTCCCCAGAAAGTACTAGATATCAGTGTCCTTCCCAACTCACTTAGTGACCACTCCCCGGTCATTTTCTCTTGGTCCACTACCATCAGCAAACCAGCCCCACGAACCATCCAACAACGTCGCTTCCTCCCTGGTGGCCTTTGTCGCCTTAAACTGTACCTTGCTCAGCTGGACTAGTCCCCCATCAGACTGGCACCATCCATTGACGATGCCCTGGACTTCTTCACACACACATTTAATACAGCCTGTGACCTCTTTGCCCCCTACGCTAAAACGTGCCCCATAAAGCCAAACGCACCGTGGGTCACTCCCTCCCTCCTCCTTAAACTTAGAAAGAGAGACAACCTTTGGCACATTGCTGTGGAATCTGGGAAGCAAAGTGACAGGCAAGCATATAACACAGAGCGAAACAAGTGCACCTGGGCCATTCGGCAGGCAAAAGCCCAGTCCTACCAGTCCACACCTGCCTCCTCCAGGGGCTCGGCTAGAAATTTTTGGAACGTAAAAGAGCTGAATGGGAAGACCCACTCCCCCCCCCAACTATCCATCAATGACACTATCTGTGCTGACCCCCGTGACATTGCAGACTGCCTGAACCACAACTTCTCAGATTTAAGCTCCATCCTACCCAATAACTTCTTTGACCCTGTCCCAGTCTCACCACTGCCCACCCTCCATCGCCCACCTTTCTACCTGCATGCCATCTCCCTGCTGGAAGCTAGACTCTTTATTCTAAAAGCTGTCAACAGTAGCAGCCCTGGCACTGACTCTTTGGACACTAGGCTTCTTCGGCTGACAATGGATGACATCCTGGTCCCCCTCACTGAACTTAACCTCTCCCTGTGACTGGGGCAGTTCCCCAGTGCCTGGAAAACTGCCATCATCACTCCAATCCTAAAGAGTGGTGATCGGTCCATCCCTGGTAACTACCGACCCATCTCCATCCTCCATCCACTCTCTAAGGCCCAGGAAAAAAAAATAGTAGCCAACCAACTCACTGAATACCTGGCCAAGCACAATATTCTGTGCCCTGAGCAGCATGGCTTTCGAGGGTGTACTGTCACTGCAGCGACTCCCCGACAGCAAAGACCACCACAGCGATAGGAATTGGGCAAAATCTGCCCATCGCTGTGGTGATCTGTGTGCCAATCGGGACTGCCTCGCTGGGTGATTGCCCCCCTCCCAGTCCAACTCCGACTCGGAGTTAAAATCCTAGAGACCGGGGGGTTCAGGGGCGCAGCCCCCCCGATTGTGAGTGTCAACATCCCCGAGGCTACAATGCTGACAGTCGGCACTGTAGCTGTCGCTGTAGGGGATGCTGCCGCTAGCGCTGTCAAAGCGCTATAGGTAAACCGCTTCCGAGCTGGTCATAGCACCACAACTGCCCTACTCGAATTCTCTAACTTTTTGCACTCTGCCCTTGAT
Source organism: Neoceratodus forsteri (assembly GCA_016271365.2). Taxonomy (NCBI): domain Eukaryota; kingdom Metazoa; phylum Chordata; order Ceratodontiformes; family Ceratodontidae; genus Neoceratodus; species Neoceratodus forsteri. The sequence goes on from JADMNL010000032.1 coordinate 64,201,994, forward strand.
GCCGGCAACCCTGCCGGGGCCGTGTTCATTAACCTCTGCAAGGCCTTTGACATGGTTTGCCATCCCCTCCTGCTTGACTCCCTCAGATGCCTTGGTTTCTCCCCGGTCCCCTTGCATGGTTCACCGGCTACCTCTCTGCCAGAGCACAATGCGTTAAAATCAACAGTACCTTATCTAACACATGTCCTGTTCACTCTGGTGTCCCCCAGGGCTCTATCCAAGGCCCCCTCATCTTCTCCCTCTATCTTAATTCACTCCCATTTACTTGCTCTAGTAAGATCCTCCTCTATGTGGATGACGCAGTGCTTTTCGCCTCGGATCCCAACCCCGTCGCACTGCAGATTACTCTCCAACATGCATTTCATAAAGCGGAACATTGGTTCATGGCCCAAAGACTAGTCCTGAACCTAAAAAAGACCAAGACTATGCTCTTCTCACATCGCCAAAGCAAAGCCAGTGGTGCCCCCTCGTGATCCTACCCAACACACTACACCTCATTGAGCAGGTTTCCTCCTACAAGTACCTGGGTATCACCTTTGACTCGGCCCTTACATTCCATTCCCACATCAGATACATTCCATTCCCACATCAGTGCCCTCTCTGCTGCCGCCAGTATCAGGATTGGGCTATTATACCGCCATAGGGACTGTCTCCCTCAAGAGGCTCTCAGATTAGCAATCACCTCCTCCGTCCTGTCGCTAGTAGACTATGGTCTACCCATCTATGCTGCTGATGATAATTCTGCCCTTGCTAAAATCCAGCTCTCCTTAAACAAGGCCTGCAGACTTCTGACTGATGCCCCAAGGTGTGCTCCAACACATGCCTGCTGTACTCCTCCACCAACTTGCTCAACCTAGAAGAAAGGCTTCGCTTCCAAACCTGCCTCATTGTAAAAAAAGACCCTACTAGGGCTTTCCCCTCCCGAGGTCTCCACCTCCCTCCAACAGGCATCCCCTCAGTATCCACCCGCAGTGCTGTCAAGACTTTCCTTACTGTCCCTAGGGTAAGGACCACTATGGCCCAGAGATCTTTCAGCTACAGAGCTCCCACCTGGTTTAACTCCCTCCCAGCCAACATAGCTGACTCCAATCAAGCTAGGTCCCTTCAAGGCTGCCCTCAGAAGCCACCTAACTCCCACTGCTGCAATTATACATTACCCCCCCCCCCGGCAAGCACCTTTCTGGCGTGCCATGGTCGCCATGACTACCTGTAGCCTCACTGGTATCATTGGGTGGGCCTCAAGTGAATTCCTATGGTTATTACCTCAACTACTGTCTACTGTAAATACTGTCACTTTGTTATCACTTGACGTGGTACTTATGTACCTAAAGTGTGTTCTACTGTATCTTAATTATTGCTACCCTTGTACCACCAGTGAATGTCTGTAACACTGGTCGCTCTCTAAGCCATGTTTCTCATGTATGAATTGTACTAATGTAATGATGCTGGCTCAGGCCGGCCCAGTGGCGCTGAGGGTTGAGGTGCTGGATGCCACACCTCGCGCTGCGCCAGTGACCCGGGTTCGGAATGGACTCGGGCGCCGGGGTCGGCAGGGGAAGGATTAAGGACTTACAGGGGATGGGGTAGCCCGGCGAGCCAGAGACCCCCCAGTGGAGACTGGGGGTACTGTAGCAAGCCAGGCTAGCGCATACTGACGTGGCTGACGCTGGCAGGGATGCCGTGTGCCAGAGTGTCGGGGCGTGTCCACGCAGGGAGGGGTAACCTCAAGCAAAAATACCCCTGAGGGCCAGATAGGTGACGGCATCCCAGTGCCTTGACCGTCACAAGCCCAACACTGGGCCTCTGCCTCCGCCCCTTGATCTTCCCGCGGGTTTGGGTCGGGGGCTTGTGGGAGGCGCTAATGCCTTTGAGGGGGCAGTTGGTCACAGTGGGCGGTAGAAGTGGCAGGTGAGTGGATTGCCTGAGAGTGTTCTGGCTCTCGGGTGAAAAAATAGGGGAGAAAATAGAGTCAGGAAAAAAAAAAAAAATTTATGCTGTGTTTCTCATGACGAGGTGCCTTTGTAAACGAGTCCCGGACTCAAAGGTCTGTAAATCCAATTTTCTGAATAAATAGATAAATGAATAAATAAATAGACCCGAAGCCTTTTCTTTATGAACTATGACAGACATATATAAGACTTATTTTACCAAGACACTGTGTTCTGCATACTTTATCATTGATGGTTGAAAATTCCAATGTCTCATGGTCAGAGACCAGCTTTTGTTTTAAATTCTGTTTATGCTCCACGTTCTTCAGCCCATCTCTGGCCCCCTCTCATTACCCAGTACTACCCACCTCTTGTCTCCCAGGTCTTACCACATCTGCGTTGCCCTCATGGCTTGCCCACATGATGGGGTCCTTTCAGGCTCGGGGAGAGGAGTGTGGGGGGGGGGGGAGTCCCTCAGAAGATACAAACTGGTAAGTCAGCAGACAGGGTCTGTGGGAGTGGTAGGGCCATCATTTTGCATGGCCAAGGTAGTTTTCCCCATTAGACTGAGATCCCCTCTGAGGAGGACTCATGCCAGGATGTCATGTCAGGTGTACGCACGCATGCAACCATCCAGCAGCATCACAGACATCCCCCTACTTGCAGTCCCAGCTGCACCTCACCCTGTGGTTGTTCAGGGGATGGTGTGATATCAGGGAAGTGGAACCCTCCCATCCAGAATGAAGGAGGGTCTGCCTAGATGCTCAACTTTCCTACCCCACCACCACACACAAACAGCACCCAATGATCCAGGTTCGCTCCCGAACCTGGGTCACTAGCATCTCAATCAGCAGCTCTACCACTGCACCTATGGGATAGCAGACCTGCCTTTTTTATTTTTAAGTGTGCTGGCAGGGCCACTAACTAATTCCGGACTGACAGATGCAAGTTTATGTTTATACTTAATATGAAAGACTGATTTTATTTGTATATAGTAAAATGCATGTATAAGAATTACAGCAACAGAAAATACAGGAAAATCATTTTACAAAATGCCAAAGATTTTTTTAACTTGATTTCTTTACTACCCCTGGTTATCTTCGCCTCTGGTCCTAACCTCCTGCTTGCATCCAGCACCAGACACCTCCCAGCCGCTCTGGACCACTTCCATCCCTGACAGCCCTCAGGTTCTCAGACTTCCCCTGTTTATCCCCAAGGGCCAGGTTCCTTCCTTCCATTTGACTTGGCCATGGCCTAGTCTGAGGGAAAGAAAATAGTTTCTGTGCTCCAACGTTTCAAGCAGCCATGCAGTCAGAGTACCTGAAAGTGTGGGCAGCAACTGGTACACCCGCCATGTTGCCCCTATCTGAGGTGGTTTTTACCCCTCAGCATCCCACTACCATCTAACTTCCTATGTGTACGCTCATGACCGCCACAGAAACAAGGATGTCAGTCAGCGCGTGATCACACATGCCTCCAATGACACCACCACTGTGTAACCTCTAGATGGTGCCAAGTGAGTGGCAGTGCAACCAACCTCTCTCCAAGAGGACAGCGTCCTCAAGGAAGCTCTGAGCCCTCCCAGCCAGCCTCTGTTCCTACTGTCCCAGGTTAGGGGCAAGAACCTCAGTCCCCCATGTGCCAGAGCGGTCCCCATGGCAGTGGTCCAGTTAAGGGGCATATGTGCCTATTTTACACCAATTATTACTCTCTGTATGCCCTGTGCAGAGTACTGGGTCATCTCATTATGACCGGGTGTTTGTGGAGTTCGTGTCATGCATTCAGCCTCTTACCTTGCTGCTGTGGGCTAGGAGGGACTTGGGAGCCTGCCGTGCTGGGGGGGGGGGTCAGATTTCACTGCTGAGAGCCGGAGAGAGTGACAGACAAAGTGGTGGGTGAGGGTGACAGAGTGGGGGATGACCACTGAATTTCACAAACTGGCCTGACTGGATCCGGGAGGAAAAGGACCAAGTTCTGGCAGGAAGGGAGAAAGTGAGGGACCGCAGTCACTGCACCCAGATGTAGTGTAAACGCGCGCTGCCACCAATAGCGGGCGAGGAGTCAGGACAGGCGGCCAGCATTGAAACCATGGTGCTGTCATGTTTGGTGCATCCCTTCCCTCCTGTCTGTCTTTCTGAGTGCTGTCGTGTCTGCCCGCCTCATCCAGGAGCTGCCTGCTGCGCTTTGCATGTCCAATGGAATGCCTCAAGTTGCCTACTTCATGTGGGACTCAGGAGTCAGTCAGGCTGGGAGGGAGTCCTTATTGGATCGAGTGGTGTGGTGGGGCAGGCACTGCCTGCTGTGAGTGACTGAATGGGGGTCGGTCGGAGCATCGGGTCATGTTGAGTGAGCCTGTGGAACTGTATGCCTAGACTCAAGAGGGTAGAAAAGTTTGGAACAGAGAGGAAGAGGACTGATTATGAGGCAGTGGCTGCAAGCAACAACTGGTAGGACTAAGTCTGGTTACTGGTAGTGCTGCAGTGGTGGGTCATGGGTGGGGGTGAGTAGTGATTTGGGGGGGATAGCAACAGCAATACTCATGTCACAGGGGGACATTGTGCACAAAACTACTGCAATAAGCAGAGAAGGTAGTGGAGGGAATTCCAGTCTGCACAGTCAGGGCGGTTCTGACCTGGCAGATGCCATACACTATTGCCCATTTAATTTGGCACCAGTCAGGGTCAGGAAGTGCCCAGGAAAAGAAGCCTGCTGCAATCTGTGAGGCATTCTCGATCTCTCTTCTTGTAGTGTAGTGTGTGGACTCGAGTGGTGGGTTAGTGGCTCTACGCCTCTACCAGTGACCACCAGTAGAGCAAAACAGTACAACTGGCTTCTCAACTTGAGCTAACATAGCTCTAGTGTGCAAGAAGGCAAGGGCAGGTCATGTGGTGTTTAATTTTAATCATTATGTTTGTTGGTGGTCTGCTCTGTTGGTCCTGTTTACTGTCTGAAGTCAGTCAATGCTGTGCTGTGCTGTCTGGCATCTCTTCTGTGTGCTACCTGACTCTGACTGAGTCTGATTACGTCTGCTTTGGTAGGGGCTGCCATGCTGACTGGGTGGTGGTTGGGAGGGGGTCAGGGGTGGTTATATCGTTAGCCTAACATACAACTCAATTCCAGTGTTTTCTTCTGCACCTGTCTGTGTCTCTGTATGGCTGTAGTAATCAGCTACCTGAGAAATATATATTGTTTTTCATAGCTATTTTTGAAATATACAAACTCAAACGTCCGTCGACTTGTCCACCAGAACAATGACCGTGTTGCAAGATACTGCCTGGCATACCGAAATACTGCCAGCTTGGACAACTAGCACGTTTTTTACTTCCTGGTCTAAAAAGTTATCTGGGGCCCTGCCACATGGTGTAAGATATAAACCACCAAGGATTTTAGAACCCAGCTCGGGCAAGCAGTATAGCATTGTGATTAGAGCACCGAGTTGTAAATCTGAAGATTCAGGTTTTTTTTTTTTCTCCCAGTCGACCCCCGCCGGCTCTCTCACTAATTCTACCATCCCTCCAGCGCCATCATCTGAGCATCAGACCCCTTCCCCTCTTGCCTCCACAACTTACCCTTTGTGGCAGAGTGGTGGGGAGCAACTCAACCCACCCAAATGGATCCAGCTTCAGGGAGCTGCCATCTCGGGATGGCACCAGTGGGGAATGGTTTCATGCCGCTCGGCCGGGATCTCCATTTTCCACTTTTTCTTGTGGAGGGGAAGTGTGCATGCCGACAATGGCATGCAGTGCGTGTGTCTGCATGCTACACGCCGGTCAGCTGCTCCTCCTCCTCCGTGCCCCAATGTGAGGACTCAGCATGCCAACACCTAGCCTCCACCAGGTGTCAGGCAAGTACCGATCCATGGCCTCCACCCTCCCTGGGAGAGGAGAGCTGTCCCCTGGACACTCGATCCTCTCCCTCCCTGGCCGACCTCCAGTTACCTGCTCGCACTGCGAACATGGGTTACCCATGTGGCAGGAGTTAAGGAACTGCTGCCTTAGCCCTCCACACCACTACGCCAGCTAAAAGAAGACCTAGGTTTGAATCCCACAACTGTTACTTACGATGTGCCCCTGAGCAAGACTCTTAGCATCCCTGTGATTAATTTTCTCATGCTGGTGATGCAGGTTTATGTCCCGAGCCTCAGACATCAGAGGAGTGAAATGGACATTCTCATCCCTAGGGGAATGATCACTCAGGAAGCATCGCAAAGTAACACTTCAACCTACAGGAGAGGGAGCTACAGGGACAGGATGTCTGACGCTCTAAAGAGTGCACTGATGTCACTCCGGATCACAGAGTAATAAGGGCTGAACATGGAAAATGTTTGACCCTCTTGTCAGATGACTGTACTCCTGTCCTATTCACCCCAACTCGGCCATGTCAGGCAGGGTCCCTCCCTCAGACCACTGCAGATCAGCAAAGCCTACTTCTTTCCTCTCTCTGTGGGAAACCACTGGGAGGAGGGGCCCTTGTTAGGGACAGAAATAGAGCCTAGGATGAAGTGGGCTTCTAAGAGATCTGGAAAAAAAAGGCGACCTGTTACACAGTAGACCAGGAGTCAGGAACTAGCAGGACCCGGAGAAGTGACAGAGAAGGCCAGGTGAGCAGCATGAAAAAAAAACAAAACAACAAAACACAGCTACTGATGCAATTGTCCGCAATGGTGTGGGAGATGCTGGTGAATGCATAACTGCTGCAAACCTTGCTGCAGTGGCAGCATCTTATTACTCTGAAAAGGGACTCTGAAATAGTGCTGTATTTCTACAACATTTGGTTCTATTAGAAAATCCTTTTTTTCCCTCACAAGCTGTCATCTGATTTTTGCTACTATGTGCCCAGAAATTCTGATTACATCATTAATGAGGTGATTTTCGAAAATTTTATTTCCTCATCACCTCCCTGGTGGTCCTGTAGTTGCTTGTTTATCCCCCCCAGTTATACTTCCTTGAGAGTATTCCTGAGCAAAACAAGGCTCTTCCATGGTGTTTTCTTTACAAATACCATGCAACTCAAGCACTCAAGATTACCAGTGCCATCTGTTAGCGGACAAACACTGCATGCACATGCAAGAAATACACACAGAAAGGCAACTTTGTCTTTTAAAAGTGATGAACTTCATAAGGAAAGGTGAAGAAGCTGGTAGCACTGGACGTGAAAGGTCTATGTTGTTACTTAAAACCTTATACATTACCCTCTAAGTCAACCAGTCTTCGGCAGCCAGCAATGCTTTGAAGATGCCATCATGCGCACAAATGCTAAAAGCCAGCCGTAATCAGTTGGTCCGTGATGCTGGCATCAACACTCTGCACTATTATGCTGATGTGCTGGGTTCAGGCTGGTATGAAACTGCAGAACCATCCATTTAGATGCTCTCAGCCTCCAGGGACTGGAAGGGGGGACACCATGAGTCAGTGCACTGCTGAGCCCTGGTGGCCCATGGGTTTTCAGCAGGTGTCATCATGCCTGCGTCGGAGGAGGGCATCCCTCAGATAATGAAGTGGAGACAGCAGGGGCAAATATAAGAAAAATCCTAGCCACAAATCATCTTGCATCTCAAACCCTCAACATCCTGCCAACTAATCAGAAGTAGGTTCTACTCCCCAATCTCCATCAGCCAAATGCACAGATTATTTTTTTTTGGGGCTGCAATGAGTCTGGCTGTTTGATCATTACAGGTCCAACAGGCTCAGGCCACAGAGAGGTCAATGGGGGTGGGAGAGGTGGAAGGATAAAGTACAAGGCATAAAAATTAGTTATGGAAACTTCATTAGCAGTCATTGCTAATCAACCAAACTTTACTAGCAAAGCCAGGTCTGATGAGCAATTTCACTAAATGGCTATTTTTTTATCTATAAGATTCAGCCCAGAAGTGTGCAGTTGCACTGGAAAAGTGTTATACTGCAAGGAAAATTACATAATTCTGTACTTCCCCCCATGATTGCAGGAAAGAAATTACTGCAGTTCTGAACTTTTTACTGCACTGTGGCAAATCAGTTGATTAGCAACTTCTAATCAAGGCTGCATTTGGTTAGCAATGGTGTTTTCTGGGTAGCAAACTGCGATGCGAATCTGCTTATTTTATGCCTTGAAGTAGATGGTCAAAAACAAAACCCTGACCACATACCAACTGGAGCAAAAACTTAGCTTGAACACACACAGTTTATTTCTCTGAAGTCACGGGGGAAACATAATATTTAGACAGAATTCACCTTATAATTTGGATATTCCCTGTATTTACCTTTCCTTCATTCTTTATTACGGGGGATACTTGCACGTAATCAGGATCTCTGTCAGTTGTTTCTTAACTGCTCTGGCTGCTCGTTTGCAAAAGACATCATAATCCTCTGGTTTTCACATTATTTGAATTTTTCTTTCTTTTTTTTTTTTTAATCAGGAGGCACACTGAGCTGGCAAGCTAGCTTCCAGGTGTGTCCCGAAGGGAGGGCTAAAACAAGGAGTTGTGACAAGGTAAGAATGAGTGACAAAATTGTCTGTGCACAGCACCATAATAATATAACAGATTAGTGAAGATATAATGAACTATGGGATACTGAAGGTAAACACAGCAAAGAAGAGATATCACTACAACATTGGTCAAGAACAGGTTCAGAATGTAGTGGTAGGTTCACGAAACCGAGTGTTCAGTCCAGGGCCGAAAGCAGAACACACAAGGAGAATGCAGCATGAGACGGCAGGCTAATGGACAGCCTCTTTACATTGTGGGGAGGCAAATCTGAATTTAGCTGTGTTCCTAGGATAACAGGTGCAAGGAAGGCAGCATAATCATTTACAGCGACCAGGTGTATTACCATAAGCAGAGTATTATGAGGTCACTTGTTGACAAGCAGCAAGAGCAGAAGAAGAACAAGTGTCAGAGATCCTGTTTTCATGAAAATTTCCTAAATACAGTAATAAAGTATGAGATGAAGTTACACACTGAACAGCATGTGAGATGTATCAAATTGCAACACGGCTCTGTCTGCGTCTCTGTAAAGAAACAAACACATTTGTTAAAACGTAGCACCTGACCATGGATTAGTTTCCAATTAATCCACAGTTACCCTCTCGAGTGAGCGTCTGTGTTGGGGAATCGGGTGTCCTCGGGACCGCACGTGCCTAAGGCGAGTAGTAGAGAGCATGACCGAGAGTCAGCAGACATCCCCACGGCTCCCACTTGTGCTTGCAGAGGTCCCCCAATCACAGCACAGTACAAAGGACAGAGTGATATCTGAAATGTTAGTTGAGGTAAATATGTGAAATATTAGGCGAGGTATGCGAGCAAACATATTGCGTTGAGGGACTGACATGCAGGATAGGCACACCCATTATAGTCAGCTGCACAGTGCAGGGAAAGCGAGAGAGAGAGAGAGATACACAAGACAGCACTGATCGGTGTGTGTATCTGTTTCTCTCTCCCTGTCACACAAAGTCGGCACAATTGGTCTGTAGAGTAAAATAAAAGTACTATAATCCTGCAGAAGTAACAGTGAGCTACATAGACAATGTTTCTTCTGTGCTGATCGACCTGTGTTTGGGACATACGCAAATGCATACATGACTTTTTTCCCCAGCATGCACTGCACGATATTCAGGAATCTCAAAGCACGATCTCACGGACAGCCTTACTATCTCCCTAGAAATCAGGTACATACCCAAAAAACATATTGTACAGTGGCTCTACAATGTGTTTACAGTGACTGTTTCAGTATATCAATGTTTCTACTCATGACATTGTAGTTGAAAGTATGAGATTCAACACAGTATATTCCGTTCAAATACAGTGTATTCCGTTTGAACTTTATTCAGTGTGTGTGTATTATTATATTAACTAATGGTGTCAACATATATTTTTGGTTTGCGCGCTTGCCGTATTACAAGTGCATTAAGCCACTCCACAGCATGATTCTACTGGAGAATGAATCCACGCCTGGGTGGTTGGAGGCACTCAGGGATTCATTCTCCAGTAGAACCATGCTGTGCTGTGGCTTAATGTTTCCTTGTATGTACTTACTGTGTTTTTTCAAAGATGCCCGGTAGGCAGCTTCAAGAGAGGCTGGGATAGAGTTAAGGGGGAAAATAAAGGTCAAGCGAGGGGCAGATGGAGGAGAAGGACTGATGGGGTGGGGAGGGGGGCAGTTGCTGATGCTGAGGACCCTGCAATATGAGCAGACTTGATAGACCTAATGGCCTTATTCTGTTAATTTTGTTGTATGTTCGTATGTCGTAGGTAACATGCACTTTATAAACGGGTTCTCCAGTTAACCTACTGGAGCAGAAGCATAGCAGTCTGCTGAGATGCGGGTTTGAGTCTGTACTCAGGTGTCCAGGACCTGGGCTGGCGGGGGGGGGGTTAAGGAACTCTGTCCCTGAGGGATTGGTGAGGGCCACCAAACCTCTCCCCTCCTCCTAACAGGACAAGTGGCAACATTAATGTAACTGCTTGCCAAACCTGTCAGCTAGAGGAAATGTATGATGGTAGGCAGTGGCCCCAGGAGCCGGGAAACGAAGACAAAAATGGAGCAAAGAAACTGGCTGTGTCACAATACAGAAACAGACAAGACGAGAAATTTAGCTTATTATGAAATCATTGACCCACATAAGGCTGTTTGAAATCCCAGAATGAAATCTTGGGCACTGAAGATGCCGGAAAGCTATTACTAAGAATTTCAATGTGGAAAATGAATATTTTTATGTTTGGAAAAAAATTACCATTAAAGGCACCTGCAGAATGGTCGACAGAGACATGTCTTTTAGTAGAAAACATGACCATGGTCTTCATGCTAATACAAAGTGAGTATAAATGGTTTCCATAGCAACTATCACACAGTATGGATATGCCTTCTCCTTGCAATGAAGCGAGACGTCATTGATTGCTGGTTTCTTAACAGATACAAGTCTAGGCATCATTGGAGGTCTTTTTCTCCACCTTACTCCCCCCACACACAGTAACTCAATCCTTAGTGTTATGTAGAGCATGCTGTACACTTTTCATCTGAGCAGGTGTTTTCTTTCTTCTGGTAACTGGGTAAGGCCCACTAGGCATAACTGCCTGTTTTCCAGGGCGACCCGGAGCACTGGGGTGGTTAAGTGACTTGCTCAGTCACACAGTACGCAAGTGGAGGATGTGGGAATCAAACCCATGTCTGCTGAATGTACCAAGCTCATTCACAGCTCATTACTCTAACCTCTAGGCTATATTGCCCGCCACAACACAAGTTACATAGCAATAATGCTGTTCTTATCCGTAGTACCATTCCTTTATAAAAGAGCAAATGTGGAGTAAAGTGTCTGACTCTAAGACCACAACTGAAACAAATCAGGAAGATTAAAAATCTGCATTTACTCATAGCCCTTTTCATAAACAGGTACCACAAAGCACAATACATGCAGTAAGAGAGACTGGTAATAAAGTGACTGTAAATATGCAGAGGCCACCACCACACTTAATACTCAAACACAGGCATGGATAACTGCCTGAACAGATTTTAAGGGAAGGGGATTGTTGGCCAGGACATCAGGGAAAATCTCTACTCTTACTAGAAGTGCCTTGGGTTCTTTTACTTTCTCCTGGACACCCACCAGAACAGCACCAGAGATGGGTAGAAGGGGTCTCAGTTTGCCAACCCAGTGGCGTAGAGGACAGAGGCGCCAAGGAGCACTTCACCTCTCCCACGCTGGCGACCAGAGTTGGGAAATGCGCTCGGGCCACCGTGGGTTGGCCGGGTGGAGGGCTGGGAGAGGACTGAGCAGCCGTCAAGCAGCTCTCCTCTCCCAGACTGGGGAGGTTAGCCTTCCCAGCCCTTGACTGCCACCGGTTGGAGACCCGATGATAGTGTCAGGCAAATGGGAGGCTGGCGCTAGGCTGGGTGGGTGAAGCAGGGTCTTTACCGGTTCTGGCGCACATGCGCGCGTCCATGTGCGACCAAGTCTGTCAGGACCCTGGGGACGTGAGGGGAGAAAAATAGGGAAAAAAAAACACTATGTCCCTCCCGTTGCCATGTGTGACAGCCCCCAGGGCCCGATGGCAGGAGGTGGCGACGGGAAGGCAAACAGCTATATGAGAAGAGGAAAAAAAAAGGGACCTTAGTTTAACATCTCATCTGAAGGATGCCACACCCCAACAGTAAAGCCCCCCCCCCCCACACTAATGGCGTGCTGCATTAGGGTGCCAATGTTTTTGGTATAAGCCCAAGTCCTGCTATGGGACTAGAACCTATAACCTTCTGGTCAAGAGGCAGATGTGCTGACAACTGAGCTATAGTGACAAATGAGTTCTTGACAGAAATCCCCGGGTCTAGTTGTGCCAAAATGACTGTATTTTTCCCTCTTTTCTCTCCTCCCCAAAAACATTCATTCTGCACTTATCCTGAAACCAAAACTGCAAGACAGCAGCTGGCTTTAAAGATGCACCATTGCCTGTCTGTCTGCCTGCTTACCTAACTACCTAGCTATCACCAGTAATAGGATTTACCAGTACCGGGCAGCACACATCAAAGGTTTCAGAGGAGAGTGACAAGAATGATAGGGGCCTGGAATGCTAGAGTACAAACAGAGAACAGCAGCTGAATCTACTGTCTGAAGAAGAGGTGGATGAGGGGAGATACAATTCAGGCATGAAAAAAGATAGACTTAAATTGACTTTTTGTTTTTCAGCCAGAAAAAGGGAACAAAGGGACATAGGCTGAAGTGTGGAAAGGAGGAGGGTTAGAACAGAATTAAGGCAGCACTACCAAACTCACAGGGTGGTGTGATTCTTTTATCCCATAGAACAACTATACTCCTCCCCCACCCCAACAGACAGTGGACCCGGTTTTCAACGGTCTTGTATCCCCCTCAAAAAAAAGTGGTGCTGTATGATCGAACATGCAGTTATGTGAAAACTGCAACTCTATTTGCCACACTTAACGGCAGACTGGCATGAGTAGATTCATATTCCAGAACCAGAGCATTACCAAAAACCTCATGTGTTTTTTTTCTCCATCTCACTTCTTACTTCATATGTAGATTGCAGAGATGATAATAACAAAGGTTTGGGTTAACTAAGCAACAACTCATGACAAGGTATGCGGTTACTGGGGATTAATCAACACTTCGGGTGCGCTGTGACACACGAAGCTGCAGGCCGAGTGTCCTCACAGCACCCGGGCTGTTGATTAATCCCCAATAACCGCATACCCTAGAGTGGGTTATTACACTTATAACATGGATTACAATTAAACAGCAAAAAAAAAAAAATCCAAAAATGTGTTTTTTAACTGTTTAAATTGCAAAAAAGGTACTATATCCTGCCACCTTGCAAAATAGTCTCTAATAAATAATGCATACTGCACTGTTATCATGCACACAGAAATAGAAACATAGAAGTTGACAGCAGATAAGGACCGCAAGGTCCATCCAGTCTGGCCATTTTTTATAACTTATGAATGTGCCATATGCCTTTACTCTGTCAATGGCCTATTTATTCATACTCATCTGTATTGCTCCCTTATGCCTAGCCCAAGCCTGTCTGAAGCCCTGCACTATATTCATATCCACCACTTCCTGAGATAGGCCGTTCAATGCATCCACCACTCTTTCTGTGAAAAAGAACTTCCTCACATTACCCCTTAATCAGCCTCCCTCTAATCTCGTGCTGTGTCTTCTTGTCCTGCTGTTTTTCTTATACTGAAACAATTATTTCACCTTGTTAATGCCCTTAAGATATTTGAATGTTTCAATCATATCACCTCTCTCCCTCCTTTGCTCTATGGTAACATATTGAGCTACGTTAATCTTTCTTCATATGTTTTCTGATGCAGTCCCTGCACTATTTTGGTTGCCCTTCTCTGGACTACCTCCATTTTGTTAATGTCTTGTGTAGGTAAGGCCTCCAGTACTGCACGCAGTACTCCAGATGGGGCCTAACCAGTGTCTTGTAAAGAGGGATTATTACCTCCCTCTTACAACTTGTGATACCCCTACTAATACACCCCAACATCCCTCTAGCCTTACCTACTGCTTTAGTGGTTTGCTTGGATGATTTCAGGTCATCTGTGATGATGATGCCCAAGTCTCTTTCTTCCCTTATGATTGCCAGCAACTCCCCTCTCAGCCTATAGGTAGCTTCAGAGCTTCTCTTCCCTATGAGCATGATCTTGCACTTCTTTGCGTTAAACCCCAGTTGCCACTCTTCAGACCATTTTGCTAGTTTTTCCAGATCTCTTCTCATTCTGCCCACCCCATCTGGATCATCTACTCTGTTGCAGATCTTGGTGTCATCTGCAAACAGGCAAACCTTACTCTCCAGTCCATCTGCAATGTCACTGATGAAGATACTGAAGAGGACTGGCCCCAGGACTGATCCCTGAGGTACCCCACTTGTGACTTGCATCTCTTCTGACTGTATACCGTTTACCACCACTCTCTGTTTTCTGCCTGCCAACCAGTTTGTCACCCAGTTGACCAACTTCTGACCCACCCTGAGCCTACCTAGCTTATTGATCAATCTTCTATGTGGAACTGTATCACACATGCAGTCATCACATAATTTGTGACATTTCTTGTGCATACTGCTGTCTGCTACATGCCTGCCACGTTTTATGTAGCCCCCCCCCCCCCAAAAAAAAGACACACTGACAGGGAGCACCATACTGCACTTGGGAACACTGCATTACCTGGTCTGTCTGTGTCTTGTCACTCTTTTTGTGCCCCCACCTGCCCAAATCCCACAGTGTGCAGTTCTTCTGCTTCGTTTTTTTTTTTTTTAAAACACTGCACTACATGTATGAAATGCACATTCTTAACATTGATGTAATGCATTCTGTTACTCACTTTACACATCTCCCGATCTTGCTGTCTACAGGGGCGGAGGGCCCGCAATTCTCCCTCACTGTCTGTAACCACTTATTTACTAGGCGCTTGCTTTCTGTGTGCCTCTCTTTCTCTCTCTCTGTAACCAGTGGATAGAACGGCAAACAGCACAACAGACAGGCACAAGACATGCTGTAGCCGAGGATAGAAGACTGCAGCAACTCAGACCCACAGAGACAGAAACCAGACAGACAGCGCGAGAGAAATTACACTATGCTGCCTTTTGCAGTCTCACTCTCTCCTCAACTATCCCCCCCCCCGGTCCCGGTGTCCTGCTCTCTTTTTTCATCACTGTCACAAAGGAAACAGTGGAGTTTGGACAACTGGTTGGGAGACAAGCCATGTACGGGTGAGGAGAGACAGAAAGCACCTAATAGGCTGCAGGTATCGTTGTTGGGGGGCGGTACATCTTATTGCACATCACAGGGGACAGAGACAGACACCGGCTGCCGCCCCCAATGTCCACTGTCCCAGTGCGCTGCTCGGAGCTGGTTGCCTACACTGACAGATACCACACACACACACACACACACACTGTTCGCTCGCTCTCTCTCTCTCTCACGTGTTCCAGTCCAAAAACCACCAAAAGAGACACAATGACAGTCTCCCTACCAACTAACACATATGACTGAAATGCGCTGCTGAGACCACAGTCACTGACTCACCACTACTTGGGGCATGTTGGCTCAGGAACAACCACCACAGACAGAGACAAAGCGACCTGCAGGGTTCTCACAGCATCGGGTTGAGATGGCTGTTCACAGAGAGAGAAAGAGAGAGAGACAGCTTCTAAGCCCCTGCCTCGCTGCTGCCTCTCTCTCTCTCATGTTGGCTCTCTCTTTTCTGCTCTCTGTCCCTGCAGCATAACGAGTGGACAAGGAGGGGGGTGGCAAGAACAGATGACGGAAACCCCGTACCAGTCAGGAAAGTGCTGACATTCACATGTGGAGGTAAGAAGAGGTGCTTACAGCCACATAGAAGGACCTGTAGAAACATCACACTCCTGATCGCTTACTCACAATTGCAAATGGCTGACAGCAGACTTTGGTTTCCACTCTTCACAACAAGACCTGGCAGCGAATTTTCAGAGTTGCTCTGCGGAATCGTGGATTAATGCTAACTTAATCCACGGCCCCACAAAGCGACTCAGCAAATCGGGTTGCACTTTTCTGTCA
Source organism: Neoceratodus forsteri (assembly GCA_016271365.2). Taxonomy (NCBI): domain Eukaryota; kingdom Metazoa; phylum Chordata; order Ceratodontiformes; family Ceratodontidae; genus Neoceratodus; species Neoceratodus forsteri. The sequence continues at coordinate 64,217,946 of JADMNL010000032.1, forward strand.
ACCCATGTTATAAACCCCTTTATCAACTATTAAGCTGTCAGATTCTATCAAGTATTGTTTTAGACAACTGTATTTAGCATTACCCAACATTTTAACAAACTAGCAAACACATTTTTTAATCTTCCCCGGCACTATTACATTCATATGGAAAATTACTCGGAGTGTAAACACTACTGTTTACCTTTCAACTGCTAGAGGGAACCCTAATTTGCATAGGCGCAGTACATTATTGTGTGCAATGGTGCTGTCGGGGGTGCGTAGCGCATCTGTGCCCTTTGAATATGGACACGCCGACGGCTGGCACTATTCCAGGTTAGCGTGGCTCAAACCCGGTTTGTGCTGTGCTAACCTTTTGCAAATGAGGCCCTATGTCCCTTGCTCAGCTCTTCATTGTTGGCACCATGCATCAGTGTTCAGCTATAGAACACTGTAGTTGAGAGGGACATAAATTACAACACACAGTTCTAAAATGGCACTTAATGTATGAGTGTAAATCAGAAACACCCACTGAGGTTACTACTAGACCAGTATAGACTGAACAAAAACAGAATTGGAACCAGTATTTAAAAAACAGCTTCTACTGGGAAAAATTACTTATAGGCTCAGCATATTTCTCCTTTAAGGAAGATGGAGAACGGGAGGTGAGGCCTCCAGAATTGGACACAGTACTCTAAGTGGGGTCTCACTAGTGAGCAATACAGTGGCAACACCACTTCCCTTCTCCTGCTAGAATCCCCCTTCCCTGTACACCCAAGCATCCTACTAGCCTTGCCTACTGCCTTGTCACACTGCCCTGCCACCTTGAAATCATCAGATATGATTACCCCGAGGTCCCTTTCTTTTTTTAAAGGTAAAATCTGTTTATTGATTTTATCAGCAAAACTTATGAACAGTTATACACAACCCACATAAATTCACATGGATTAGGATATACAAAGACTTACAACAGGATACATATTCAGTGAATTTAGGGTAATACCGTATTAAGGGGAGAAAGCAACACACCCAGTCAAGAAAACAGCTGGGCACCCCAAGATGAATAATCAACATACCAACTACAGTAGCAACCTTTAAGAAGGACCTTCAACGACATATGCAAAACAACATCAAAACTAAGCTTTGTTTAATAGCTGGGTAGTCCAAAACCTTATATGAGGTTAGGACAACACAGAACTTCAAACAACATAATGTCCTGCTATGTTAATAGCCTTGTAGTCCCAGATCTGCATAAAAACACTCCAATGAATTCTTATGTATAGCCAGTCTATGATAGAAAGGAAATTACAGTTACGTAAGAACTTACCGGAACAGTAGATCTTCAAGAAGAGCTCTTGCAGCAGGCCACACCATAAGGACCATGCCGCCAGGCACTAGGACCCCACGGAAAATTCTTAGCTAGCAGTACCCAGTGAGGACTGCCCCCTGACGTTGGACCGTCTCCGTCCTCAATGGTATAAAGGGGTCAAAAAAAAACAAAAGATCCCAAAGAGGGGTGGGATCCCTAATGGAAGGTTTAATATGAAGCATTCCTCTAAAAAATGTTCAGACCAGATCCGTCTGGGCAACATATTTGCCATCCACTGGCACATGATAGGCAGAGATTGCTGACAGGCGTACATTGATGGAGGAATATTGGAGGTCCGAGTCTAACAGGGAGAGGAGATACTCAAGGACAGCATTCAGAGGGCACAGGAGTGGGTCCAGACCCAATTGGAGGCCCACAAGTAAAAGCACTTCCACTTCATGGCGTAGGTAGCCCTAGTGGAAGGTGTAGAAAAAGTTAGCGAAAATGGCGGTCAACTGTTAGCAGTAGGTGTCTGCGGAGCCGATGTGAATGGGTCGATGTCGGGAAAAGAACTGGGGTGTGGCCGGGGACCACCCCCTTTATACCACTGGCGGACGTTGGAGGCGGTCCAATGTCTGGGGGAGGTCCCCGCTGGGTACTGCTAGCTAAGAATCTTCCATGGAGTCCTAGTACCTGGCAGCATAGTCCTTATGGTGTAGCCTGCTGCAAGAGCTCCCACTCAAAGATAGATCTAAATAGTCCATGAGAACCAAACTTCCAATATAAGGTGTAAGGATCAGGACCTGCCTGGATCCTCAAACCAAAACCTGGAAACACAGACATTGGTTGTAAATTTAATTAACATTCCAGAACTAATAAAAGCCAGTACTGAAAGAAACGACAGTTTATTGGAGGGAGACAACATAAAGCTATAAGGGAACATGAAATATGAGACAAGCTACTATCCAGCTATAAATTCAAACACCCATGTAAATGTGCATACAATTGATGACATCCAGTCATCATTATACTCCACTAATCAGGGGCTACGAAGTCCAACATCTTGACCGAAATGCAAAAGCTGAGAGAAAACTGCCTTGTTCATCCCTGGCAAAAGAGTAAAACATGGGAAATTTGGGGGGGGACAGGGAGCCTCCAAGCGGTCAACTTACTTTACATTTTACCAAAATAAATGAAAATTACGTACTCACCGTAATTGCTGATCTTCCAGAATATCTTTACCACGTACGGGTGTCTGTGCCAGAGCCACTAGGACCTCATAGGAACAAAACTTCTCTGGCCCACAGCTAGGGGTCTGACATCAATAACGGCACTGCCCATGAGGGTGATGTATGATATTACCTGCACTGTGTATTACCTAAAACTGTCCGAAATATGAAACCTTTTAAAAGTGAAAATTTGCTTTTTTATTAAGTTTTGTGCCTGGCTCACTTAATACATTAGTGGCCCAACTTGTGTGTGTTTTATAAAGATATACATGTGTATTTATATATTAGTCACTTTAAAAAGATTGTTATAATGATTTAGCAAGCAAATTGAATTACAAGGAAAATGCTGCTGTCACTTTAAGGGCACCACATATAAGACACAGGGGTTTAACACAGTAATTATCTCTGATGAAGCCCGCAGGGCCCGGATGAAACGTTAGACGTCATAGCCATGACATCATCAGTCTGCTACTGTTACGGTATACCTGCTTAGTTCAATAGGAAAAGCCTGTAGATGTTGTACAGAGAATTGAATTTTTTCCACATTAAAAACAGGCGAGTCTATATCTTGGTGCCTGATTCTTGTGTGGGTTCTTTAATTTGGTTTCTTGGCTCTTGTACTCATGAACTGGCCAGTAACTGACACCAGCCCCCTGCTCATCTCAGTTCTGTAGCCAGGAGAGAAACAAAGTGGTAGAGAAGACAGAAGAGTGGAAAGATTGCCCAAAGGGATAGTAAAAAGCATATAGGATATAAAAAGAACAAAACAATAAAAACAGACTACCAGAGAAGAAAGGTGGAGGAGGTCCTAGGTAGTGGTTTTTTTTTCCCCCTAAAAAGAGGCTGAGACCATCTGGGCAGCGGGCCTCTTAAAAGAAGGGTGCCTGTACTATAGGGAAGCAAAATCCATAGCAGGAAAAACCCAAGCAGCAGGACAGACAGGAAGGCAGAGGAAAGCTGAGTGAGGAATCACAGAATTCCGCAGGTGACCAACCTGAAACTACAAGAAGGCAGAAATTGTAAGACTGGGCGTTGAGATGAAGGCACAAGCCCTGCTGGTAGAGCCCCTGGATGGAGACAAACAGGGGCCCGAGAAAAAAAAGATCTTGGCCCCTAGGGAGGGCAAACAGGCTGCTTTAACTTATGCCCCCCAAGGCCTACTCTGATAAAAAAGGGCACAAGCTCCATAAAAAATTTGAAAAAAAAAAGCAACAAAAGGATAGATGCAGGAACCCACAATGCCAGTGGCATAGCAGAGATAGAAACTCTCCGCTGGAGAAGGATCTCTCGCTTGCTCTCAGTTTTTTGTTGCTTATTTTGTTTTTGGTTTTATTTTGAGAAAAAATGAGAAGAAAAGAATGTGGTCTTAATATTTATATTTCTTCCCCCTCCTCTTTTTTCTGTTTTGTTTTTTAAAAAAGGAACGAGGAGTGGGGTCACCCTTGGTACCACAAAGGAAAAAGGAATGGAAAAAGGAGAAGCAAAATAATGGCTCAGACCATGGAAAAGGTAGCAAAAGGGAAAAATTAAAATTTGGGTTATAGAGAAGAGGGTGGGAATATTCAGAAAAAAGTAGTAGTGATTTTTTTTGTGGTTTTCTCCCCCTTTTTTTTACTGTAGGAAGGATGGGTTGTCGGAAAAAGACCCAGGGTCCCTGTCCCTCTCTCCTCCTCCTCCTCCTCTTTTTTTAAATTTAAAAAACATGCCCAAGGGGCGAAGAAAGAAAGAGAAAGAGAGAGAGAGAGAGGATGAGCTGCCCAGATGCATGGCTCATAGTAAGCAGGGGATGGTGGGTGGGTTGTGAAAATAAACAGTGAAGATATTCTGAAAGATCAGAAATTACGGTGAGTGGGGGGGTGGAGCTAAATGCCGAACTGGATAGACGCATGTATGTGTGGCAGCAGACTAGAACAACTCTAATATCGACAACAATTTTAAATATTGGCAGTCACAATTGACAGCGTCTTGAAGCTCATAATTTGCTGAACATTTTGACACCTAATTTGTCACTATGGGAAGAACTATTCGAGGTGGACAAGTACCAGACGGGACGAAACCGAAAAGCGATAAAGGCCCAGAGCAGCTCCATACCATCAACATCTACTACGCCAACTGAAGCTGGGCAACCTATGAATGCGACCCTTCTACATACGATCCAAGCTATGGACGCTAAACTGGAAATTATAGTTGGTAAAGTCACTACCTTGGAGGCCGTAGTAACTGGGGTACAGGAAGATATAAAGACCGCCTCTGAAACGGCGATGAAAGCCCTCACTACTTCAGCAGGCCTAGTTAAAGAAAATTCAGTGCTTCGACTGCGACTCGAGCACCTGGAAAATCAGGCCAGAGCTACACATGTACGGGGTCGGCGAGGATGACTTTAAAGCATTTATTACCCACTGGATCAAACATCAGCTGCATTGTCAAGATTTCTCAATTAAAAAACTATACCGTATAACTCCTCGACGGGCCCTGGGAGATGATCCTCCTCCTCGGACTGTAATGCTTGTGCTGGGGGACAAAGTGGAAAGAGACGAGATGCTGAGCATAGCCAGATGAGCTAAAGCCACGGAGTGGCATGGAAATGTGGTTCGCCTGTTCCCAGACCTCAGCTTTGCCACAAGATCCAGAAGGAAGGCTTTTGATGGAGTCCAACAACAATTGCGCACACTGGGAGTTCAACATGTGCTAATGCTGCCCGCCAGGCTGAAGATTATATACGGGGGCAGAACATACATCTTTACAGATCCGAAGGATGCGGGGAAAACGGTGGTTCGTATCGGACGTGAATTTGTGGCCCGCGGATCAGAGTCTGATTCGGAGGAGAACCCCTGAGGAGGTATGACTGCTAAATACCATGGTTGCTGAATTCGGGAGATGAAAGTAGCAGCGGAAGGCTAAATGACTTTTCGGTCGTTTTAAAATTCATGCCATTTAAAAGATGATATGGCACCTTCCCACCTCGGCTCCCAATGATCAGTCTTGCATCTTGTTTAGTTAAACCAGCTTTATTTTTGTTTTATACGAGCAGGGACTGTGTTCTCCTCCACTAGTACACTTTTGGGACTTTAACTGAAATGTTCATGTCTATATCCTAGAAAAACAAGGTTACCTATAGAGCTACATAGTTATGCATAATAGTTTTTTCTTTAATGATGTTTAAGGCAGATATATAATGAATGTCTGTTGCTAGAGTGCATGCAATATACAATTTTCTCCTAATCTAACTATTAGAGGACCATCAATCCAGTTCTTGGGTGGTACAAATATCCTTGTTTGTGTTATATTATGGAACGTCCTCGTTCTTGGCAGTAACAGCTCATCCTAAGGAAATAGCTCTAAAGTTTTGAAACCCGTATTACCCCTCATATGGAGTAACTAAAGCTAGAATTTTTTGTGAAATCCTATCATTATATATTGACTGAGAAGTACTCTATGTAAAAAAAATTCTGGATGTACAAGCTTGTTTTTATTTGTGCAAACTAATAAAAAATAAGTTTTAAAAAAAGAAATTACGGTGAGTACATACATTTCATATCTTCCAAGAATCAATCTTCACCATTTATTACCACGTAGGGGTTAGCGTACCAAGCCTACCACCCATAAAGGGCAATGCTGGCGCATCCTGAGGGAAACGTTTTTTCCCCCAGCCTCCTGTGGGGGATAACCACTGAGAGGCAGGGACACCTTACAGGCCTGGCGAGATCCAAGAGTGGTCAGGGTCAGGTGAGGGCTCCTGTGGTTTGGGAGCAGAAATGCACCCTGCTAAATCGCGCCTGACCCTGCAGGAGAAAAATAGGGTCCCATGGAACCACAAGGCAATCACCCTACACTGTGCCAGGGGTGACAACCAGAAAAGATGAAGCCATGATGTCCAGCAAATGCAGGCTGCAGTTCCTGACAGGCTGGAGGCTACCTCACTGGCATCATAAGAAGCCCTCGCTTGGTGCCTCGCCAGCCCCAGGCCTTGGGCAGAAAGGTGAATGGCCTGTCTAGCTGCCTCCCAATCTGGCAAAGATACTAGAAGTGGACCCAGTGTCGATCACAGCTACCTGCCACAGGTTGCCTGGTGTGCCTGATGTGAAGAGATGCACAGCATGGTGTGTGCCACCAAAAAGATCCTAAGGCCACAGGCATCAAGCGCCACACAGTCAGACTCTGGAGGACGGTCATGCACTGGGCGCCTATGCCCAGTGTAGGTGTCCAGGAGCTGGATCCCAGAAGAGGGATGTGGCACGGCTCCTGAAGGCCCCACTGGTGTACACTACCTGTGTCAGATGACCCTCGGGTCTGGAAAGGTGATAGAGGGATGGAACCAGACATCCCTGGATGTCTCCATAAATTGCCTAGGCCACGGCAGGATGACTGCTGAGTCATGGCTACAATCCACAAGGAATGACAGCACCAGGTTTGCAAGACTGCAGCCTGTGAACAGGCCAATTCCAGGTTCTTTCATCATCTCCATGAAGAACTGCTGGTACTGAGTGTATTCAGCATCAGAGAAGAGGTGCAGGGAGGCATCCTCTTCCTCAGAGGAGGAAGTTGAAGATGAGGAAGAGCTGGAGTCAGGGGATGGCACTGTAGAGGCCGCAGACTGAAAAATGGCCTCACCTAGTGACCAGAGGTATTGGGAAAGGCACTCGTCAACACCCTGAACTGTTCCCAAGACAGGGGACCTTAAGGACCCAGAATGCAAAGGAGAGAGAGGATGCGTAGGGAGGGCAGGGAAGAGGGTTATGCAAGCCCAGCCCAGGTCCTCTGCCAGGGCTACAAGAGTGCTCAGGGGACCTCACCCAGGGGGAAGGCCTTGCAAACTCGGCCACCAAGAAGCATTCAACAGGCGAGGAGCAGTCAAGGGGTGTCCCTTGGGGGGGATGCTCCCTGTCGGGGAGAGCGGAGCTATGAAGGTCCCACTGGGTGGCCCCGATCCCCACCAAAGACACAGGCAGATAGTTCTGGCAAGGCCAAGGACTCCAAGTCGATACTGTGACTCCTGCAAGAGCTGCCACCTACTCTGGACAAGAAGCAAGTCGCAGACTGCGATCGCCCAGCACGTACCTCACCAGAAAGGGCCCTGCCCCCTTGGGCTAGACCTCCAATTAGACTCTGCATCCATCCCCGAGGATGCGGGAGAACCGGCACCGTAAACGGCACTGAAACCCTCCTCAGTGGCGTGAACTGCGCCAACATCCTGCCCGATACTGCAGTCGGGACTGACACCCTCCCAGCGCCTTGGATGGCATGGGAACCCTCTGAAGCGCTGCAAGCAGCACCAGGAAGAGAAGCAGCTCCCGAAGACATCAACCCACGACCGAGGTGTAGAACCAGGACCAAGAAGATCTCCTTCATTGCTGGAGTTCTGCAAACAGCCAAGACCCTCCCCGACCTCAGCCCCGGGTCATCCTACCGCTCAGGGGATGAAATTCAGAAGATCTCTACAGGCTGCCTAGGAGGCCTGGCTCCAGAGACCGTCCCTCTCCCAGTGCCACAAGTGGTATCAGGAGAGGACCTGATCATGCGGCTGGCATTGCTCCACTCACTGGCACTGGTCTTAGTGCCAGGAGCCAAGGCGTCACTGGGCTGCAGCACCAAGGTGTTTGACAGTGTAGGCCCAGTGTATAGCTTTGACCTCACCACCAAGGGGTGTTTGCTTCTCCAAAGGAGCTAAGGACTGGACGGGGTGCTCATCCAGCCGAATGTCCACTCGACCCCTCCCCCAGGCTCTCAGTCTCGGCAACTGGGGCTCCTGGACACACTCCCTTTCTCTAGTATTGCATATCCTTATACTCCTAAGTCCTTACACTCAAAATACATTACAGAAGCCTGCAACTGCTTCCAACAATCCCTGCTCTGGAATGTGCTACAGAAATCACTGAAACTGAGGACTCCTGTTAGTCTCACTCTGTTTAAGACTTTATACTCAAAATACATTACATAAGCCTGCAACTGCTTCCAATGATCCTAGCTTACTTACACCCCCCTTCCACATCCTCCCTGCTTTTCCCATCCTCCTTCCTTCTTGTATCAGTGCATAACTTGTTTCTGAGTCACCTACTTATCTACTGCCCTAAATCTCACCCTCCCTCACCCACCTATTCCTTGTATACCCACAGCATCTCATTCCTTCGCTCCTAGTATTATCCCAGTTCCAGACCCCCCCCCACTGGCTGCCCACTTCTCCCGACACATGTCTCCCCCTTGATACGCCTGGGTCTTTTTAAACTGACTATGTATGTCTCTTCGCTTGTAGCATCCACTTCAACTAATCTCTTCGCTGGACTATAATGCCTTTACCTTACAGTGATACTAAACCATGTATGTTGTTGTATCTGGTATACATTTTACTGACTTGCTACCCTATTGTTATGTATACCCTTACAGACTGTCTTTTACCTGAACCCAAATGTATTTTTACTTATCCTGTCTATTGCAGGCCTACCTGTACTGTTGTACTCTTGCATCTACTGTCTATTTGTATATAAATGCATTGTTACTTGACTTGTGTAATGCAGGTCCACCTTGTGAATGAGCTTGCTCAATGGTGTTCGCCTGGATAAATAAAGAATTTGATTGATTGATTCCTATCCTGCAACTAGGATTAATCAAGATGACAATTAGATGTGGATTTATTTTTTTGGGAGCAGTATTAGACACTGCTAAGCAATTTAAATCCCAACTGTAGCCATAAAGAAATGTGTCCAGGAACCCCAGGTCCAACCATGTGAGCCTGTTGCTCAGTGGTTAGAACACTGGGACAGTATTCCATGGGTCTATATTCAATTCCCAGTAGGTCACATTAGCTAAAATTTGGGGCAATCAATGAGATAAGTGTTCATGTGCAAACTCCAGGATTCCACTTTTGGGCCATTTGAGTATTAATTATGTTGCAAATGTGAGGCTACTGGTCTCAGGGAGCTAGAGCATGTGACACCCGACCTTTGTGTACCTTGCTGCTGGCCGACAGAGAAACGATATTGGTCATGGCTAGGCAGGCAGCTGCTCAACCAACCTTCCTGCTGGAGGAAGGGTGCAATTGGGGCAACACTGACTATTAGGGTGGGGGATGGGGGTAACTAAGGATGAAAAAACTGAACAATACAATAAAAACAAATTGAACTAGTGGTGCAGTGGTAGGGCTACCGTGCCCGATGCCGGCAATTCAGGTTCAAAAACAAGCCAGAGTCATCGAGGGGGATAGCCAAAGTGAGGAGGACTGAGCATCCACAGGATGCGCTCCTCCTCCAGGATGGGGGGGGGGCATCCTCGGCTGCAATACTGCCATCTGGATGTCCACAGGTAATAGTGTGGTGGGAAGACCATTGGGTGGGGATGTTGCAGACGCTGGTGTGATGACATGTATCCCATACACATGCACATGATGTTCTCTTTCACGACATTCCTTGGGGCTGGGTGAAAAAAACAAACTGGAAAAGTGGCCAGGGCCCCCATGGCGACAGTCCCCGGTACATCAGGGCCTCCACATCACCACCATGAGGCCTCTTTACAAACGTAACACTCAAGGAAAAATCATCCACCCGACCCCACTTGGGGAGGGGGAGGCTCCAACTCCGTAAGGGTCAGTGGCCACAGGTAGGATGACGCAAAGGGATTGGATGTATACTTTGGGACAGCCTAATTGATACAGGTAGTACTGACAGGAAAGGGGGCATACACAACTAAAAAATAAATGACTAAATAAAGAAATCAATAAATGAATGAATAAATAAAATAGTTTTCTTGCAAATTCCCTTTTTAAAACCAAATCTGAAAATCAGCTATAACGGCCATTATGGGGGCATACAAATCAGTGAAGGAGCTTGGTTCCTTGAAAGTGTCGGAGCAGCAGCTATGGTTATCATTTGTCCAGTATCGGCCCACTCTGTTGGTGGGTTTGGCATTGTTGCTCAATTATTATCACCCTCACAATGGCATGCAAAATGCATACTTCCTAATTAGTCCCAGAAGATTGGTCCCAAAAAAGCACTTTTGTTCTTCGCTTTGGTGCTCGTCTGTCTTTTAAACAATACAATGTGTCTGTGAGATATTTATAACTTGGCTTTTGTAATATGCTGCTGCTAGCTGTTCTCTGTGTTTTGTATTCTCTGGTGGGGTCCTGCTGGGGCTTTCTTGCAAATTAGTTTTTTGCTTCCAGGAACTAACCCCTTCCACCCCCTCCCCCCAATTAAATAAAGGAAGACAGGAACAGAGAGGTGCCTCTACACCTATGTATATAGACACACACCTCTTCTGTTTTCTCATCTATCAAATACAAAATCAAAAATAAACACCTCATCAACAGGAGGATATAAATAAACACACACACACACACTCGATAAAACCACTAAATGCCTGCCTTTCAACCAAAATTACAAGTCTCAGCCCTACTGGCTTACGCTGCTAGTTTGTAGAGCACAGTATATTAAGATTCACCAAGTGACCCCTGTGCAATACACACACACATACACGCACACAACTTGTCAGTCAAAGAGTGCTACAACAGCACATCTATATGGACATAAACAGAGCTGTACATACCTTGATATCAAAAACGCAAAACAACAGTCTGAAAGTGGAGTAGCCACTGTCCACTCAGCTAGGTTCTGCCTGTCTGTTTTATGGATATGGTTCTACAGTGCATTTCCTTTCACTGAAGCAGTACATTCCTAAATGGTGTCCATTCCGCAGAAAAAGTATGAACTACCGAAAAATCCAAGGCACTTTCGTGCTCTGCCTCATCCTTTACACTGTCTAAGCCCGCTGCATTCTTGAACAGCAATGCTCTGTCACAATATTTGAATACTTGTTAAAAGTGCCTTCGGATGCCATGTGTGCAATCAGGCAGCAGGGGGTCGGGTTCATGGAGTGATCCTTGACATGTGGATCTATAAAAATGTCTCTCTCTCTCTCCTCCCTGAAAACCAGCAGCTCTGTCTTCACTGCAAGCTCAAGTCCCTTACTGGCATGGAGAGGGGCAATGCTTTTTATAGCACGTAAAACACACACACATACACACACACACACACTCACTCACTCTGCTACTTTGGGTCCACAGGGTCACATCACAAGTTTAGCATCCTTTGCTGGGGCCTCAGTGAGCTGGATCATATGTGTAATGTATGTATACAGTATATGTATTTTTTAACAGACCGAACTAACAACCAAGATGAGACATGAAACAACCCAAATCATTTTGTGGAATGTTTCGGAAGAAATTCCTAGGGGTCCTGTGTACAGTCATATAAGGTTCTGCAAAGTCGCTTAAAAAAAAAAAACAAAAAAAAAAAGTCAGTGAAATATTGAAACTGTTAGACAATTATTAGCAGGAGTCAAGGAATTTAGCCTCTGATGTTTAGAGTTCAGTTCCTTGCACATTTACCATAAGAGATCCACATTCATGAATGCTGTTACTTCTGCTTGTCCCTTTAGCCCTTGGGGACGTTTTCCATATGCAGCTATCTCAGATCTATTTTCTATTGAATAACAAATCCCTGAAAGTAGCGATGAAGGATAAGGGCAGGAGAATTATGTGACAGGATACCTTCAACAGACAATGTCTGCAGTTCTGGAACTTTTGTGGGGCTATCACATCTTAAATACTTTTTTCTTGCTACTCTACTTCTGGGTCATGCTGTTGAGAAAGAAAGAACTCAGCCTATAATGAAGATAGTTCTCATATTTACCTTCCCCAATTCTTTAGAACTAAAGCTAGTGGTGTGAAAATAGGATCCCCCGTTACCTAGGGTTCAGTCCACAAAGGCACCTCAGATACACGTGACTCATGCATATCTGGGGTGCATATCTCCATACCCTCAAACACCACTGCTCATGTTGGCATTCATGTCCCCCAGGAGCTATACACACAGTGCAGTGTGGTGGGGACATGGGTGGCTCAGGTAGAGGTGTCATGCTGGAACTGAGCATACCACTGGATGCCGGGGGCCAGCTTCACAGAGATTCCCAAGCCCTACATGGAGCCAGGGCCTCTGGGATATGGCAGTTCTCCAAGGACAGCCATACTCCTGCCAGGAACAACATCCACCAATTCTGACCAATGGACTGCACCTGTGCAAACCCCAGCCCTCTGTAGAGGCTCAGAGGGCTGAGGGCAGGTGGAGAGGATGCTGATCAAACCCAGGGAAAGCCTTGCGGCAGTACGGAGTGAGTGCACAAACGCTACTGCAGCCCCTTGAGCCACATAGCCTCCACCCACTCTGCACCATGGAGATACTTCTAAGAATTAGGTGTTTGCAAGCCCCCACCCCCTTGCCCTTCCCCCTACCCAGCTGCCTGCATACTTTCACAACTGGCGCAGGATCTGGTCCTGTGAATGTGTGGAGGTCTTCGCATGTACAGAGCAGGACCACTGCATACCACCAGCCTGTGTAGGCACCCCTGCATGGGTGCACATCGCTACGTGGACAGTGCCCTTAGTCCTCATCTGATTTAGATGCGTGTCTTCAAGTGACATCATTATTTTGTCCTGTGACATCATATTGATTTCTGCAACAACCAGGTATGATGCCACAGGAAAGAATTATGATGTCACTTGTAGAGAAGCAGCCACAGCAGATGAAGTCCAAGTGACACAGAATACCGTTCTTGTGTCAGCATCCTTAGCAATAAAGAATGGCGGGACATAAGCATATGAAACAGAAGCTAAAGTATGTGCATTTATTGTATTTTTAAGAGTTGTTTAGAGCAAGCAAACAGTATTATTTTCTCAAAAATGTCATTAGTGCTTATATACTGATTTGGCATAATGCAAACTATGTATTGCTTTTTTCAATTCAAGTATGCTTCCTGGCCAGGCGCACCTAGCTCAACGTCTACTCACCTTGTTCCTGGGCTCCTCTTTGGCTTGCCCCCTGTGGCAGGATTGGTAGGGAGGGATCCCTCCCAGCCGGGACACAATCTGGTGTGGGAGTGGGTGGTGGATGCGAGACTCAAGCCTGTCAGCACAGTCACCTTGCCAAGCCTTGAACCACTACCCCAGGGCAGTAGGTGATAATGTCGACTGCAGAACAGTGCTGTCAAAAACCGTGCAGGAAAAGCTGTGAAGCCAAAGGCAGCACTCAGGAAAAACAGTGAGCACTACCATAGCTAAAGGAAAGTAGCTGTTGTGACCACACACCCCTTTACGAGGGGCTTTGCCTCCCGCACCCCCAGAACTATATATAATCACCTCTGAAACAATCAGCAACGGGAGAAATTGCTAGGGCGAGGTCAGAGGGGAAGCAGGAACCAAGTAGGACAACTGGGGCAAAAAGTGCAGGGTGGGTGGACGAAGGAACAGCCTTCCTGAGGAGGTCGGGGTCTAAAACTGTGGGAGAATTCAAGAATGCATGGGACAGACATAAGGCAATTTTGTGGGTGGAAAGAAGAAATAGGCTGTTGGTTAAATAGGATCTGCAGCTTATCCTCTAGGTAGGGAAATGGGCAGACTAGGTGGGCCAAGCTGTCCTTATCTGCCGTCAAAGTCTATGTTTCTATGTGGGGGGTGCAGACACATTAAAAGGAAAAGTCGGGGGGGGAAGAAAAATTTGCAGGACTGGGAATTGAACCCTGTTCCCCTGCTCTTCGCTGCTAGTGGCCCTACCCTCTGCACCACTGCAGATGCCCGGCAGCACACCGCGCAGCAGAGCCTTTATCCCCTTCTTCCCAATGGCCAACAGCTACAGGAATAGCACTAACGTACCTGCGCTATACTATCCCTGTAGCTGTACTGTCATCGCTATTTTTGCCGCACGGATTACACAGCGTTATAATCCGCGTGACATATTGACCAGGTACCCTACCCCAGTAGGCTTGCATGCAGGTAGGCATCTCCTCAGCGCACAGGGTTGCTGCATTGGGGGAATGTACCACCCACTCACTACAGGCTAGGACACAACCTGGTTGCTTAGTGTGAGCAGGTCAAGTCCACCCCTGTACCCAGGATGCCTGCACTGCTAACCATCCACACACAGATTTTTTTTCCTGTTGAAGGCCACAGTGTACTGGATGGGTGTTAGCTCCCTGACATCATTAGTATTGGTACAGAGGTACACTGCCTCCACAGTAAGAACCAGAATTCAAAGAGCTCCTGACACCACAGGGAAAGCTTTGAAAAATGTAATTTCACTTTTAAATATAGATTTTTCTGCAGGCTGAAAAGAATAAAGGAACCACTCCAAGGACTTGTGATATTGTGTCCAAACTGGGAATATAAAGGAAAAGAAATAACAGACAGCACATGCACCCAAACCCAGCTCAGAAAGCACTTGTAACTTTGCACAACCTCGTTTTCAGTGGGATCTTGTTTCAATTCATCTTTACAATTGCGGGGGGCTGAAGTACAGGGAGAAGGTGACTTGCTCTATCATATGCTGAGTGTGGTGGGGTTTGAACTGGTGATCACCTGTTTCGCAGCTCTGTACTCTGAATCCCGGCCAGGGTGGTAGTGACCAGATGTCATCAGAAACAGCGCAATCCAGAGGTTAGAGTACATCACACTGTTTCTGATGACACTGGGTCACTACCAGCCTGGTGGGATTCTAACAAGTCATGTGTGTGTGAAAAGCTCTGTAACCCCCTGCAAACCTACTGAGATATCCAGTCCCACACAGAATAGCACAACAGGGTTGATGGTGTCCACGGGCCAACAGCTATAGGATTAAGCCACTGCTGAGTCTAATTTATAACATTTTCATGCAATTCATACTGCAAAAACTCTTCTAAATGCTGAGTATTCTCAGCTTGACTGGAGTACTGACCTGGCAGCAAACATGATGCTGTTGCAACCCGTTTTATCCAATTACTATACTAAGATAAGTTGAACTCAGGTGCATGGCTGTATAGACAACGTTAATGCAGTTCTTGATTGATCAGTTCATGATTAGATAGATTCATCCATATAACATCTACACATCAGCCTCCTCCCCCAGGAAAAAAGGAAATAACTGGAGATCTGAAATGCACATCCAATCACCCAAGCTTGCTCCCTCAGTCCAAAAGGCAGCTCCAATAAAGTATTTTCCCTCTCAGTTCCTATCTTCCTTATCCTTAATCCTCCTTGACTGTTTTTTAACTCAGTTTATTAAGTAATCTGAAGCACCAAGGACAAGACAAACAAGATAACAAGTCAGGTATACAGTTCCATAGCTTACAGCAGGGAAAATCAGGGAATGCGCTAACAGAGTTCTTAGAAGGCTGTACCATTTGTTTGTTTACATTTCACATTTGTAACGGTGTTTGATTTCTTGTGTACTTAATTTTGGACTGCTGGTTATCAGGTTGTATTGTATGCTTTCTGTGCCATTCCTATGGCCAGAGTCGTGCCTAAAAACTGTCCCTTGGATCAGTGCACTTACCCGGTAACCAAAGTCATAAATAAATAAAATCAAGCACATCGTACAAAGTTGTTACCGAATTAAAGTAGTGCAAGAACACATCTGGTGACTCACTGCCTTATAATGCATGTATAATGCAGTGAAGCTGTAAAAGTACTGATATTGCTCGGTACCTCATTTTATAGACACTGAGGCATAGATTACCACATTGGAAAAAAAGTAACAGCCTTGAACTGAGGCTAATTTATAAAACCAGTGAACATTCATAACACTTTACTGTGTTCTCCCATCGCTACACCTCACCCCCACCATAAACTTTTCCAAGATTTACTGCCAGTCTTGATTAATCAATTACAGCATTCCTAATCAATTTAATTTTACAGTCAATTCATTTGATTAATAGCTGCGGCATTTGGCGACTTGCAAGTGAATCACACAACGTTCCAGAACACTGCAGAATCAACATAATAATAATAAGAGATCGAGACTCACAGACACTCCTTTCTGTCTTGCTCAAGTACTACAACACTAGATTCAGGAACACCTTTGTTAACTCATTCATAGCCAATTAAGGACAAAGCAAAGTGCATACATTTCAGTGAGTTTTACAGTAATGACACTTTATTGGTTGTGTTTCTAATTGATCTGTTAAACACACAATAACCTGCAACCTACTCCAGCTACTATGTGAAGCTGATCAGACTGCATGGATATGACGTCACCTTTAATGAATAATGTGAAAGGAGGGCACTAGGAACAGCGGGATCTGACTAAGATGCCTCAAGTGTGAGATGCAGCATCTTAGCACCATATTCAGCATGAACACCTTGTAGTTCTGCACCAAGGGGCTGCTTTGTTCGGATTCACACACTGTCAGAGGTTCACAGAGAGCCTGGAGGAAAGTGATGGCAGTGAGGGTTGTGTCTGGCAGGCAGAAGGGATGAGCATGGGGACCTGAAGATTTGCAGCTCTGGAGGGCCTGGGTGGGCAAAAAAACAAGCATTTGTAAATGTCTTGCTTGCTGGTATTAGCATTGGAAATGTAGGAGTTAGACAGATACAGAATAGGAATGGCAGTGAAGTATTGAACTTCTCGCCAACCCCACCTCCACCTTGCAGAGACTGACAGGCACTGGGATATGCATTTGGGTCATCGCCCATAACGTTCATGCCATGTCACCTCACCCTACTGTGCAGACACTGACATGTGTTGAGGTGTGCCTTGGGGTGTTCGGCTTTATACTCACCCCATTCCATAAAGGACATACGTTGAAATGGGTGCAGTATAGGAGAATGGGGTGAACTCGGGGGCCGAAGAGTCCAAGGCACACCTCGATGCCTGTCACTGGCTGGGGGGGTGGGGGTGGGATAGCATGAGCATTACAGTTGGCAATCCAAAGGCACACCCCTGATGCCTGTCAGTCTGTACAGGGTGGGACGTTATGGTTAGAAACCCTAACGCCCCGGGCGTTTGTTGGTATTTGCACTACAAATTTTCAACATGGCCTTTTTTGTGACCCCACCTCATACCTCTTCTCATGAACAGTGGCAGTGTGATTTTGTTAATGTGTCCTGAGCTTTGAGTTCCCACAGTGACTGTGCCATTCTGTGCCAGATGCATGAAAATACAGATCGGACAGGATGTGAAGAATGACAGCTGTACCATTCATAGGGAGGTGTGAAGAGACGGCAATGTTGAAAATCTGTAGTGAAAATATTATAAATGCTTGCAGTTCCGAGCATACTTGGCAACTACGCAACTCATGCGCATAACACAGTCATTTAGTGGAATTATTTTCACCTAATTTTCAACATAGGCATTTTGTGACCTCTGCTCATGAACACTGTCACTATCATTTTCTTAATGTGTCCCAAATATTGATTTCCCACAGCAACCATACTATTCCACTTGCATACTGTGTGACTCTGAGCAAGTCACTTCACCACCTAGTGCTCCCAGGTCGCCCCTGAAAACAGGCACTTGTGCCTAGTGGGCCTAACCCGGTTACCAAAGTCCCGAACATTGACTTCCCACAGCGACTGTGCTATTGTGTGTTGGAAGTGCGAAAATACATTTCGGAAAGGATGTGAAAAATGACATCTGTACTGTTCATAAGAAGGTGTGAAAAAATACCAATGCTGAAAATTTGGAGTGAAAATATTAAAAATTTGCGAAGTTACAAGGGTGCATGGAAACTGCGCAACACACGCTAGTAACAGTCATTTTATGTACTTTCATCACCAAGTTTTCAACATAGGCATTTTAGGACCTCTGCTCATGAACAGTGTCACTGTGATTTTCTTAATGTGTCCCGAACACTGATTTCCCACAGTGACCGCACTATTCTGCGTCAGAAGTGCGAAAACACATTTCGGCCAGGATGTAAAAAATGACAGCTGTACTGTTCATAAGGAGGTGTGGAAAAGTGGCAATGTTGAAAATCTGGAATGAAAATATTACAAATTTGTGAAGTTACAAGTGCATGGAAACTACATAGACATACTAAATAAAACAGTAATTTTTGATTTTTTTCGCAAATTTGCAACATAGGCTTTTGAGAGCCTACCTCATGAACAGTGGCACTGTTGTTTAGATTAACTGGCCCTGAAAGGTGATTCTGCACAGTGACAGCAAAATCACCTTTCAGGACCAATAACGCCGTGACAGTGACTGAATTCATGAGGAGCGGTCCTAATAAACCCATGTTGAAAATTTGGTGCAAAATTCCCAAAATGCCCAAGATATGCACCAAAGTTGAAAAACCCTATTTATGCCATTATACAGCTTACCGACATTTATTCAGTTCATTGGTCGGCTTTGAAGAGTACAGACATGTTCCAGTCCACGAAGATCGTCGCGCTGAGCTCGGAGGTAAGTATGGGGTGGGGGGGTGGGAGGTAGGGTGCACAGTGGGTGGGTGGGTGTGGCTTGCTGGAGGGGACACGACCGGCATGGGACTGTTTCCTTTCTTTCAGGGAGAAAAAAAAAAAAAAAGACATCTCGGGAAGTTTGTTTTGTTTTTTTTTGCAGGCTTGCTTTGTACACTGGGGTGGACTCCCAGTGTGCCACTTATACCCACAGGGTGTGGGACTTAAGCCGATGGGGATTAGGCCCCCGTCAGCAAATGAACTTGGCCGGAGGCATGCCGACGGGGGGACTGAGCACCCCAGTCAGTCGGCTTTCATGGGGCTCTGAGGTGGCGGCTATGCCGCCGCCATGTTTAGGGACATGTTACACCAGGCAAGATACCGCCTGCAATAATGGGTCGCTCCCTCATTGCAGCGCAACGGCTGATGCTGCAATGACAAGGCGGCCCCTCATTTTAGCGGCCAAATCGTTTCAAGTTGGTGATACTTCTGCAGAACTGGTGTCATCAGGACACTGGGCCTGCATTGGGTGAACAGTGCCAAGTCCACAAATGCAGTGCCAGCATTGGCTGCCACAGTGCTGCACCTCATCCACTTCTTTTCTACTGTAAGCTGCCAAATAAAGTTTCTTGCTCAAGCAAACCTAAAAATAGGAGACAGCAAAGTTACTCTCTTGTAACCTTTGAGCTTCTAGAGTCTCCTCCACAGAGCAACACTCTTTGGGTCTTAACGCCAGAAATACTAGGATCTCATGGGAACCAAGATTTTGGGGGCCAATGACATCAGTGCACAGCGCTCACTGTTGGATATAATGCAGCGCTGCCCCCAACCACCTTAGTACCTTTTGTAATGAGGAGGAGAGAAAGAAAAATTACTGAACTGCAAACAACTTAAACATTTTAAACTACTCAACAACAGGACAAGACATAAGACCACCTAACTGCCCTATATGTGCCTACACAGCCCATACACTGTGAAGAATAAAAGGGACAGACAGACCATACATATATAGTAAAGGCCAGGAGTCTAGGGGTGGTTACAACTGAGTGAGTGTTCCTCTTGAGGAGATATGACACAAGAACATGAGTTACAGGCAAGTAACTTTCCTATTTTCTTAGAATCAGTCTCTTCTACAGCACCACTCTGACAGAGTGGCAGGCAGTAACGATCCTCCAGATAAGGGTGGTCAGTAAGACAACAGGACTCCTAGGAAGAGCAAAACAAGTAGCAGCAAACCAGAAACTGCATGTTTCCTGGACTGAAATTCAAGAACTAACTGTCTATGAAAGTGGGATCACTACTCTGTGTTGTGGTACTGTCTGCTAGGGGGACAGCTCTTGGTAAATCGATGGACATAACTACTGCATGCATAGAAAAGTTTTGGTTTTTTTGAATAAAGATTTTTTATCCTCCAGGGCTGAGTGGGTGGCTCTTCAGCTCTGTCCCTGGATGCCATCAGTCATCCTACTGCCTCTATCCTTCGGGGGATGCTTCCCCTGTGAATTACCCGCTGTGGCGGGCCAAGGAGGGGAGGGCCACCCCCCCTCAGTGACATTTATCCTGAAGTCCCCCCTTCCCCATTAGAGAGGCAGGGCAGGCTGTGGTACCTCAAGCAGGGCTTCATGTAGCCCAGTCCCCACCATTTTCCTCCTTTTCTCCTACTTACCCAGAGCCGTAGTGCAGCACAGAAGCTCATGCACGTGGAGGTGCACATGTACTCTGGAACCGTGGCCCTCTACCACCCAACAAAACATCCGTCTGAGCCCCCAAGCATCGGCACTACCACCAGGCCTCCTTCTGGTTGCAGCTATGAGCTGGGAAGGTGAACCACCCTTGCATGACAGCTACCTGTCGGCCACTTACTCCTTCTAAAACAAGAACAAAAACCAAAAAGGCATCTGTAACTGGAAGGGACACAGACATGTGGGGAGTGGTGCAATGCACTGACTGTGGAGCAGCAGTCTTCCGGGAGACATTCTGGAAACTGCGTTGCTTCCCTATTTGCAGGCACCTCTCTGGTCTGATGGAGGAGGTTGTTCATCTCCATGCTGACCTGGCAAGATTCGGGAAACCTGCTCCCCCACCTAGGGACCATCCAGGCCACCGCCACTACCTCAGAGGTTGCCAAGAAAGAGGAGTGTTTGGACCACGGTGGGCTCAGGAAGGGTGAGGGTGGTGGAACAGAGGCGCATCCCTCCAGTTGTGCCTCTCCACAATTCATTCGCCACTCTGGCAAAGCATGGTTCCTCTATGGAGGCACCTGCAGTGGAGACCAAGGAGGATGCTGGGAACTTCCACAATGGAGACCCACAGAAGGGTGGCCCAGGACCCCACAAGCGAAGGAAACAACTCCTGGTGGGGGACTCAATTGTTAGGGGGGGTAGAACTGGGGGAGGGATGGGAAAGGAAAGTAAGGTGCCTGCCCGGCGCCAAGGCTTGGAGGGACAGGAAACGAATCCTCAGAATCGTGGGAGCAGTGGCAAGGGTGACGGAGCTGGATGTCATTATCCACCTAGGGACAAATGACCTGGCTGAGAATGTGATCAGAGCAGTGCAACAGGAGTTTGTGGAGTTGGGGAGGGGCCTTAGACAAGTAGCACACATGGTAACTTTCTCGGAAGTGCTACCTGTCTATGGCATGGATGAGGCTAGGGCACTCCACACC
Organism: Neoceratodus forsteri; assembly: GCA_016271365.2. Lineage (NCBI taxonomy): Eukaryota > Metazoa > Chordata > Ceratodontiformes > Ceratodontidae > Neoceratodus > Neoceratodus forsteri. The sequence goes on from JADMNL010000032.1 coordinate 64,239,320, forward strand.
ATGGGATTCAATGACTGGTTGAAAAGCTGGTGCAGAGCTCAGGGATTTGACTTTATTGGGGACTGGGGCTCCACCTGGAGGGATGCAGGCCTATACAGGCGTGATGGTCTGCATCTATCCTGGAGGGGAACCAAGATCCGAGGTGATAGGTTTAAATGCTTCAGTGGCAAGCATTTAAACTAGCCAAGGGGGGGAGGCACTGAAGAGGAGAAGGGAAATCCTAGCCCCAAAAAAAATCAGGGTAATTAGTGAGGTAAACATCAAAATAGAGCAGTCGATAGGGAGAAGGGCTGGGATAAATGGAGAAAAAGACAAAGGCAGCATGGACAGGGATGGGGCAAAAAGAAATAAAGCCATAAAAATGGAGGGTAATGAGTACCAATGCCCGTAGTCTAGGTAAAAAGCTCCCTGAAATAGTGGCCTTGATGGAAGAGGGATGCCTGGATATTGTGGCAGCCACAGAAACATGGTACACAGAGAACCATGACTGGGATGTCAACATACCAGGGTACACAATCTACAGGAGGGACAGGGAGGGAAGAGGAGGAAGAGGAGGAGGAGGAGGAGGAGTAGCTTTCTATGTAAAGGAAGGTATCAAAGCGACAGAACTAAAGGGTAAACAGGGAGGAGAGGAGGCACTGTGGGTCACCCCGGAGACTGGAAATAGCTCCATAATCCGCACAGGAGATGCATACAGACCCCTGTCTCAGGGGGAGGAAATGGACAAGGAAATGATAGAAAGCATCCTTGGGATGGTAGAGAAAGGGGAGATATTGCTGATGGGGGACCTGAATATGCCAGATGTTGACTGGAGCACCTTTGCTGCAGCCACATCCAAGAGCAGGGCCATTCTGGATTCCCTACAGGAGGCACGCCTCAGACAGCTAGTTTTGGAACCCACTCGGGAGAGAGCAATCTTAGACCTGGCACTCTCAAATGGGGATGGAGAGAAGATCTCTGATCTTGAAGCGGGTAGCCATCTGGGAACAAGCGACCACCAAACAGTGTGGTTCACGATAAACAGCTGTAGAGTCAAGCCACACAAAAGTTAAGGTACTGGACTTCAGGAGGGCTGATTTTGTCAAAATGGGAGAGTGCCTCAGAAAAGCACTAGCAAACGGGCAACAAGGTGGGGTGGAGCAACAATTGGGAAACATCAAAACCACCATCACAGAGGCAACAAGTCTTTGAGTGAAGCAAATAAACAAATCAAAATGAAAGAAAAAAAACACTATGGTTGTCAAAAGAAGTGGCGGGGAAGGTAAGGGGAAAAAAGACAGCATTCAGGAAGTATAAGAAAATACAGAAGGAGCAGGACAGAGAACTGTACTAGTTAAAGCAGAAGGAAGCTGGTAAGGCAGTCAGAATAGCAAAGGCCCAAACTGAGGAAAAGATAGCTAACTCAGTTAAGAAGGGGGATAAAACCTTTTATAGGTACATTAGGGAGTAAAGAAATACTAAGGCAGGGATACTGAGGCTGAACAAAGAGGAAGGTGGTTGGGCAGAGAGCGACAGTGAAAAAGCAGGGATACTGAACGAATACTTCTGCACAGTATTCACAATGGAAGAGCAGGCGGAAATACCTAATCCGGTCAATAGAAGCACTCTAGATGGTGGGGGGGTTGATATTAGTCCTTTCACAGAAGAAAGGGTTCTGAAAGAACTCTTAAAACTGAAGGTGGATAAAGCAATAGGGCCTGATGGGATTCACCCCAGGATTTTAAAAGAACTAAGGGAAGAACCAGTAACACCAATGACTACCATTTTTAATAAATCATGGGAGGATGGGGTGGTACCCGAGGACTGGAGGAGGGCAGATGTCATTCCCCTTCACAAAAGTGGGAGCAAGGCAGAGGCAGAAAACTACAGACCTGTCAGTTTGACCTCAGTGGTAGGGAAAATGATGGAATCACTTCTGAAGGAAAGTACTGTTGAGTACCTAGAGGCCAGTGGGGCACAGGACCCAAGGCAGCATGGATTCATAGCGGGAAGGTCGTGTCAGACAAATCTAATTGATTTCTTTGACTGGGTGGCCAAAGCAGTAGACCAGGGAGGGGCTGTGGACATGGCCTACCTAGACTTTAGCAAGGTATTTGACAACAGTCCTGCACAAAAGATTAATAAACAAATTAGCCAGCCTGGGAGTGGGTCCTAGGGTGGTAGCCTAGGTAAAACACTGGTTGGACAACAGGACACAGCGGGTAATAGTAAATGGAGTCCACAGTGAAGAAAGAAAATTACTAGTGGGGTACCGCAGGGTTCAGTACTGGGGCTGATCCTTTTTGACGTCTTTGTAAGTGACATTGCAGAGGGACTGGAAGGGAAAGTATGCCTCTTTGCAGAAGACACAAAGATCTGCAACAGGGTTGATATACAAGGTGGGGCGGAAAGGATGAAAAGGGACTTGGCAAGGTTGGAGGAATGGTCAAATGTATGGCAGTTTAGATTCAATGCAAAAAAGTGCAAAGTAATGCACCTGGGAAACAAAAACCCAGGGGAAGAGTACACAATGGTGGGTGAGATACTGACAACAACAAAAATGGAAAGGGACCTGGGGGTAGTCATATCAGACGACCTAAAGGTGTGCCAGCAATGTGAGAAGGCAGTAAGAAGGGCTGGGGGGATACTGGGATGCATAGGGAGAGACATCACCAGTAGGAAACAGGAAGTTGTTGGCCCTCTGTACAGACAGTTGGTAAGACCACATCTGGAGTACTGTGTACAGTTCTGGAGACCCCATCTCCATGAAGAATAGACAGGGTGGAGGCTGTCAGAGGAGAACCAAAATGATGCAGGGTCTGCATCAGAAGACATATGAAGAAAGACTAAAGGAACCAAAGATGTATAGCCTCGAGGAAAGGAGGGACATGATAGAAACTTTCAAATACCTCAAGGGAATCAACAAAGTCCAAGAGGGTAGCATCTTTCAGAAAAAGAGATGCGCAAAAACAAGGTGGCACAATTTGAAGATAGAGGGAGGATGGCTCAGAGGTAATGTGAGGAAGTATTTCTTCACAGAGAGGGTTGTGGATACATGGAACAGCCTTCCTGAGGAGGTCATAGAGTCAAAAACAGTGGGGCAGTTCAAGAATGCATGGAACAGACATAAGGCAATTCTAGTGGGGGGGTAGGAGGAAGTAGGCTGTTGGTTAACTAGGATCTGCAGCTTATCCGTTAGGTAGGGAAACGGGCAGACTAGATGGGCTAAGTGGTCCTTATCTGCAATCAAATTCTATGTTTCTCCCAGTTCTCCCTCCCCGCCAGCCCCCAACAACCTGAGCTCGTTCCCAAGGTCAGGAGACCAGTGTGACATAATGTAAGGCACTTTGCAGCATCTTAGTCCTACAGGCCACCAGGTCAGCTCATGGAACAGGTTTTACCTGAGACTTATTGATGCTTCCCTGTGAGTGAGAAGCAATGCTGACTGCAGGAAACAGATCCAGCCAGGCAGGAACTGTTGGGAAACATGTCTCCCTTCGCCATTAGGATTACAGGACATAAGCAACTGAAATGACCAATTATGGTACTTTGATCTACTGATTTAGAAACTAAAGATACAGCAGGGGGGCGCTAGTGAGCCACACTTGGGACGGGACGCGTCTCATGCAGCTCTTCATCGAGTCTGTGAAAAACGTAAATTTTGTTAGGTGCAGAGGAATTTAAAGCGAATTTCAGGGATACTGACGCGTAGTTCATAGTGAGAGGAACTCGCTGATGCTTTACTCACCATGGGTCGAGCAAAAAATCATAGAGGTAGAACGGGACAAAAATCTGGCCAGCAGCAGCAATTGCAACATGGATCCGAAGACCCAGCAAATACAGCAGGCCCCACTGGGTGGGAAGGGCACCCTCCTCCCCGACATACGGGGCTTAAGGCTGTCTGGGAGATGGATAGCAAACTTGAAAAAGTTCTAGACAGACTTACTGCACAGGATATAAAAATTGATGGGGCAGTGAAAGTGGTGGCTGAGGCAGATGGCAGATCTTAGTGTACGCAAGGGGCCTTTGCCAAAATGGTCACTGAAAACTCACACCTGAGAGACCGCATAGAAACTTTAGAGAATGGGACCCGGGTGATGAATGTCCACATTGTGGGGCTCTTGGAAGGAGTAAAGGGCGACAATCTCCTGAATTTTTCGTGCCACTGGCTGCAAATCTTGATGCTGGATGAAATATGTCCGGCTCCAGAAACCCTTAAAATGGGCCTACAGAGTGAACTTTAGGAGGACCCAGCTAAACAGGGAGACCAGTAGAACAATATTACTGGTGACAGAGGGACCGGAGATATGAGACACTATTCTGGGATAGGCAAGAGTGCAGTACTCGGACAAAATCTATGAACAACCTATCAAGCTATTTCCAGACTGGTCGTATGCCACCAGAAATCAATGAAAATTCTTTGACCCTCTCAGGAAGCAATTTCATCTTCTAGAGATTTCTCACTCACTTCTGGCTCCTGCGCGCCTCAAAACCTTCCAGTTTAGTGACCCTGACGAGGCCAAAAAGAGAGTTGACAAGCTGGCCCAGTGGCGCGGAGGGTTGAGGTGTTGGGTCGGCTGGGGAGGAAAGGATCAAGCATCCGGAAAACAGCTCTCCTCTCCTCTCCTGGGGAGGGTGGGCTCATGATCCCGCCACAGCAGTGACTCCCAGTGGAGACTGGGGGTGCCAAAGCCAGGACTGTGCACGCAAGAGGTGGAGGCCAATACAGACGCTTGCGAGCATGGTACGGGAGCATGCCCGGCTCGCGCTGAGCATCACTGCACGCCAACGCTGCCGTGAGGATCACGCTCACAAACCAGGAAACAAGGAAACTCCCCGGCTCCTGGGGAGACGACAGCATGCTAGTCCCACACCCAATGTCAGACTCCGCCTACCCAGGTCCCGAAATCCTCTGGCCTGCATCAGACCACCAAGTACTAGATTGAAGGAGTGCCCATAGTAAGAGGAGGGTGGCCCTGCCCTGGGAGGCACAAGTCAGGGAGGAAAACTGGTGGAACAGGGTGCTAGATCAGGGTTCCGGGGAGACCTGGGGTGAGGGGGGGGGTCTCAGATTGAGTGGGATAAGCTGGGGACGCCTGAGGGATGCCCCAGGACTGGTGACCAGAGGTAAAAAGAAGGGGGGGGGGAGTTGACAGAATAGTGGCCAAATTCCGAACTTCGAGGGAGCAGCAGCGCCGAGAATCCAAAGCAGAAGGTTGATACTGCCCACCAGGACTGTTCGGGACTCAGTGGTAATATGTTAATTTTGGTTTAAGTATCCTGGGCATAGATCACTTGTTTGCTGTTTCTCTAATTAGCATCAAGGGCTGCTACAATATATCTGTCACATTTAATCTTCTTTTTGATCAATGATCACAGAGAAACTCAACAATGGACATTTTTAGAAATGACGTTGACTGCGAGGCATCATACAGAGTCAAAGACACTAGACCGGATTACAGTGGCAGGATTACTCTTTATGGATAGTTGTTTATCTGTATAGTTACCAAAGTTTACTGTTTTACTAAATGTGTGAATAACTTCAACTATAGAGTGACTACTGAGTTCATCCTGGGGAAATTATTTACTATATTATTAAATGCACGTCTGGCACGTTTTCTGTATTATTCATTTATTTATTTATCTGCATTCGATGTGGTTGCATGGACCCAGACTATGTCCAATGTTTTCTATATGTTCTCTGTTGGCACAATGGCCACACTTGAGCCATTTTACAAATTAGTACTGCCTGCATTCTTTGCATCTATTTCTTTTCCTTTTTCCCCACAGGTTGTAGCGTGGCTAACTTTCTCAACAATGTGGTAACTTATCTTTGATAAGTTAGTTCTGGACAATTAGTATACACCCCCACATGTAGTATCATTTATTAATGGCTCACCTGTTTCTGAAGCTAACAAATGATGTATCCGGAAATGTGATTCCATTAACTGTACTTTTATGACTTGTTTATGTTTTAAAATGAATAAACATAAAGTAAAAAAAAAAGAAATTAAGGAAACATGTCACATCAATATAATGTATTATAATACCACACCCATCCAACAGAGGTGATGGTCACCAAGAAAAAATGTTTCCAGGTGGAGAACATTAGTTCACATGTGGTTGCCCATTTGGAGGCAGGGCCTGTCTGCCTACTAAGGACCAGGCTACAAAGCTGGCTGGTGGTGCGAAGATGGAAAATTATTCCTTCCTGGGTTTGCTCACAAGGACAAGTGCGCAAGTCAAAAGAAGAGCTGCCATAAAAGAAACCAATTCAAAGCCAGCCTTCATATTCTTTCAGGTGTAAGGGTTTCTTGTTGCTAGTAAGACCTGGATTACACAATCTGATACTCTGAACCTGGTGAATGGCATATCCTCTGGTGCTCGGTTTGCAGATTTATTTATTTAGTTTTTGTTGACCGGGTAAGTAAACTAGTTAGATTCTGCCTATTTTCAGGCACAACCCGGAGGGAGGTGGATACAGATGAAATGCCAATTGACCTTGAACCAGAGTAAGCTGTTGGTGGTATTTTTTTTAGTGAATGAGGGAAATCTGGCCAGGGCACCGGGGAAATTCCCCTACTCTACCAGCAGGGGGCTTGACTTCCTGCGGAGTGGAGGAGCTCAGTTTGGAGATGGACAGCAGTGGAGGAGGAAGTGCTGATGTGGCAGAGTTGAGTGAGATGGCCACTCTACCTGTGCAGGAGGAAGACATGCATGTTTCTGAGGTGGGGGAGCCGAACTCGTCCCCTGTCCTCCAACAACAAAGAGGTCATGGCTGAGAATGATGTTTTTGCAGTAGATTTGGACTTTTTGGATGATGAGATTTTTCTTTCCACGGAGAATTTATCCAACTCAGATGGCAAGCAGATGACTACCTAGAACAGTGAGGGTCAGAGTCCACAAAAAGGTACAGAAACTATGACTAAAGCTGAATTAATGGAATGTATGATGGCAAAAGAAAAGTGCTTTTTACAGAAGAGAGAGCTCTTTAAGGAGCAGATGTTACGGCTAGCTGAAAATGAAATTGTTGATAAGGCAGCAACACAGAGTGACAGCCAACACACAGGTATACATGACGCAGCACTCTCTGTTTTGTCTAGCGCTATGACAGAGAAAGCACCTGTAACAAAGGTAATTGTTTCTCCTGTTGTAACTGATAATGTGGCTGGCAGTTCCGATTGAGATGGTAATCTGTGCTGAAAGCCAGAAGGAGAAAAGGGTGGTGAAAACCTAGCTGTGCATAAAAATGCCTGTACTGAGGAGCGTGAAGAGCATGTAGACTCAAAAACTGAAAGCGCTAACACTATGAATGGGTAGTGCATTCATCCCAATGTAACAACTGAGGCTGTCAGTTATCAAACTAATCCCCATTTTCAGGGAGGGGTAACAGTATTTTCTTTTATGGCCAAAAATGACCCAAAACCTCAAAGAAAAGACACGTCTAAAGAAAAAAGAAATGCAGTTACACTGGCAAAAAGGAACATTGAGAGAACTGACTCAGTAGTAGTTGTTACCAATCAGAACTTACGTCAAACTTTGGGAAATATTGCGATGACGACAGCAACTATAAAAGCGTCCTTTTCACTCCCACAAACAGAGACTACCTGGACCTCAGGGTCGACCTTACAATCAGCTGGGTGGAAACAGAACACATCAGGTGTTTGGGTACCCGATACTGCATGGGACAATTTAACCCCCATGTCACAAAACATACCAAACTGGCAATCAATCAGTAGGAAAACCTAATGTATCTGCTATAAATGGCAAAATAAATAGTGCTAATGATTCCTCCCAAGACAAAAACGGGTATTGGTACAAACAGGAACCATCTCTCCCATGCAGGTAACACAGAAAGTACCTGGCAAGGAAAATGAGAATGATTCTTTGAAGAACCCCATGGAAGGTTCTACAAACATAAAATTAACAGAACAGTCAGATTATGGAACCTTGCCTCCTCAGAAACCATTATTATCTGAACTTTTCAGAAATCAAAAAAAGAAGCAGCACCACGTTGCAACGCAGTGCGAATTAGGTATAAAGGTGGTCTGGACACATGCCCAGACAGACATTATGTGGGAAAATTGCTTTTGAAAGACTCTCTAAAATTTACTCCTAGAAAGGTGTATGCATTTATTAATGTCTCAGGGGAGGATAACTATGACATTAGTTTTCGCTTTGCATATACCCTTGACCTATTTTGGGAAAGGTATAATCAGGTTAAGTTTTCCCCCACATGGACCCCTTTCTTAGTGATTCCATTAACAAAACCACTAATTAAATATGTTACAGTGATGTTCAGAAATGAGGGGGTCCATGTGGAGAATATAACCTATTGGCTGGGTCAGAAATGTAACATCCTCAGTGAACCAGAAGCGATATTAGACAGTGAATGTTTTTGGACAGGGGGATGGAAATACAAAGTGAAACTAAGACAAACAGATGGTGGTATATAACATATCTTCAACTCTTTTATGTTGGGGAGGGATAGGGGTGTGTGTTTTTATGCTGGCCAGCCAAGAGCATGCTACAAATGTGGCTCAAGAACGCACTTGTCCAGCATATGTGAGGTACCAAGATGTGACAATTGTGGGGAAAGAGAGCACATAACATTACAATGTGTAAATCATACAAAATGTGAGCTTTGTAAAGAGTATGGACATGTTTATGCAGAATGTCCACGGGCAGCAAAGAATAAGGCCCAAGTAACAAGCCCAGAACTTTAATTCAGCAGGCTCAGGATGCAGCTATGGCCCAAACAGAAACCAAGGAAACACCCTTTGAACCCCCCTCCCCTCCACACCCCACACACACACACACACCTCAGGCAGATGAGGTTAAACAAGAGGGAGCCTCACCTTCAGACAGTAGGCAAAATATTCCCATACCGGGTACCTTACAGCCAGTTTGTTATACTGATCAGGATAAGGAACGGAAAACAGACCAGGGAAACCAAGTATTTGATATTCCTCTACAAACCCCTAGAACATTGACTAGGAGTACAAAACCCCCCAAATGTAACGAACCTCCTAAAACTAAAGGGCAAATTGAAACTAAAAATTCCTTTTCAGTTCTTGCCAAGGGGAAAGACAGGGAACGTGAACATGAGGAGTCAGACACCCAACATCCAGATACAGGGGATCCTGGTAAAATAGAGATATCAGAAAATTACAAAACTAAGAAAAAAAGAGAAAAGGAGGAAGATAACTTAAACTCAAACAAAATTCTTAATAAATGCAGGATATCAAAGTAGGATCTGTGAATGTTCACAGCTTGATGAACACCAATAAAAGACATACAATCTTTCAATTCATTAAACAAGGTCAGGTAACTGTTTGTTTTGTACAGGAAACCTGGATGTACACCATAGAATAGGTCAGGATTTACCAGAATGAATGGACCGTCAGTCCATCTTTTTGGTCCTTTGGGCTAGATAAGGCATACGGCCTTGGTATATTGTTTTCATCATTTTCATTTTCAGTGACCAAACTAATCGATCTTATCCCAGGATGGTTATTAATTATAGATGGTTATTTGGGAAATAATGAGTATAGGTTTATAAATGTGTATGGGCCCCAATCAAAGGCTGATAGAGTGACTCTATTGCAGACTGTACAGCCATATCTTGTCACTTTGAAATATATAAATTTTTGGGGTGATTTTAATTGTGAACTCCCAGATCTCTCTAGAAGTAAAGAAAAGAAAACACTGTGATTCTGTAGCACTCAGGAAATGTATAGAAACAGCAGATTTGAGGGAGTGTAAGATTAATCTTACACAAGGATCACAGTATACCTATAATAGGGGTAAGTATTTTACCACAATTGATTATTTCTTCATATCTAAAACTTTACCTATTCCCAAATATTGTATAACACCGTTGAATTTTCTGACCGCTGTTTTTTACAGATTAGTTTCCAAGGCACTAAAAAAATATGTCACAAAAAAATAGATGGAAAATGAATGGGGGAGTTTTAAGTGATGAAATAGTACACGCGGAAGTTTACAAATTATTATGGGCAAGAACATCAGTGAGTTTTTTATATCAAGATCTGGGGATTTGGTGGGAGGATACTAAAAAGGATATTAAACTTTTTCAACATCATGGGAAGAAAAGAGGGACAGCAAACTGTTTCAAGTATTTAAAGCTAAGACAACAATTGCAATATTTATATACAGTGACTTCCACATCACAGAAGGATTTTTCTTCACAAATAGAACAGATAAAAATGGAAATGAAAACATATCAGTATGATAGAGCTCAGACAGTGAGAGCCATGCTTCAATATGGGACACAAGAAACACCTGTAGGGGATCCCTATGAAGCATGTAAAAACAGAAAAGATAAAACCACTATGAAAGTATTAATGAATGAAGCAGGTAACTTAGAAACCTCTCTTGCAGGGATGTCTGACATAATCCATGCACATATTAAATCACAAGAGATGTTCCCCTCCCACCACCCTAAGGTTGAAGCTTTTCAACAGTACTTTAAGGACATCCAAAGCCCTAAATTTCCGGAAATCTCTGAGAATATGGTTAAATCTATCTCACCCTTAGAAACTGAACTGGTATTTAAAAGCCTAAAACCAGGGGTATCCCCAGGACCAGATGGAATTCCCTATGAATTCTATAAAACCTCTGCAAAAGAACTGATAATTTGTCTTACAGTGATCTTTAATTGTTTTCTCTCGAATCTCACCTGGCCTCGTTCATTTACAGAAGGACTGATAATGTTCATTTATAAGAAGGGAGACAAATATAATATACAAAACTGGTGTCCTATTTCTATTTTAAACTCAGATTTTAAGATTTTGTCACAAATCCTGAATAATAGGCTAAAACATTTAGCAACCTTAGTTATCTCCCCAATGCAATTTTGTGGTATTCCAGGATGGAAAATATAGCAGGCCCTTATGATAATAAGAGATGCAATACAGTTTTCAGAAATTCAGAGTATAAATCACTATATCTTATCTTTAGATAAAAAAAGCTTATGACAGAGTTCATCACCCTTTTCTTTCTTTTGTATTGCAACACTGTGGTGTACCAAATAAATATATTAAGTGAATAAAATTAGTATATTCTACAGCGACAATTTATCCAGTAATATTAAACCAGGTAACAAGGGGGTATGAAAATGACAGCAGAAGTGAGGCAGGGCTGTCCCCTAAGCCCCTTACTGTATATATTTTCACTGGACCCCCTAATAAGGAAAATGAACAACCTTTCCCTTCGGCAAGGTATTTCAAATGGAGACCCGGGAAGGGATCTTAGAACTTTAGCTTATGCGGATGACATTTGTTTATTTTTCTCAGACATACAGCACTTGACAATGGTTTTAAAAGAAATGAAAAAGTTTACTGCGATGTCTAATGCAGAGTTAAACCTCAATAAATGTAAGGGGTTAATAGTTGGTCCAGGGGAACTTCTGAGTTTGAATATAATGGCATTTCTATTTCAAACGAACAGTTAAAAATTTTAGGGGTAGTTTTTGGACCACAAAACTTGGCCATGCATAACTGGGAGATAGTATTAAGTCCGATCATGGAAGTTATGTAAACTGAAAAGAATTCAAATAATAAAACAATTGTTGATACCAGGGCTACTATATATATATATATATATATATATATATATATACACATACACACACACACACACACACAGACACAAATACACACCTATGATAATCCCCCTTCCCCCCCACACTGATACTGGAAACCAGATTATACAACTGTTATTTGAAAATGTTGTGGGGTTCAAGATTAAATCCAGTGAAAAGGTGCTTTACGTACCTCCCTAGAGAGAAAGAGGGGTTAGGGATGGTGGACCCCATTGTTTTCTTTTACTCAATCTTCTTTTCCCAGACTATTAAAATAGGGTTGTCCCTGGTAAAGTCATTAGAAGGAAGATGGATCAAACAAACCATTGGACATTACTTTTCTCACTAGGATTCAGATCCTCCCACATTACATAAAAAGCTTAAAATACCACTCTTTTTTAAACATGTAGTGCAAAAACTATGTAAATGGAATATGTGGGAAATTCTATGGTTATCCATGTTTGGCCGCCTAAACATAAGAGGGAACCTAAAACATAAGTCAGTCGAAGAAAGGAACTGTCCTTATAATAAATGCATAGGAAAGGAAGAAACTATGCAGCATGTTTTATTTGATTGTTCTTTTGCATCTGCCTTATGGAAGGAATTAGCAATAAGATGGAATATGGTATGGTCAAATCAACTAAATTATGAGTCTCTGGTTTTAGGTTTGTATCCTTCTACTTTAAATAAATTTCACACTGAAACCCTGGTGGTTTTCCTTTGCATTTTGAAATTTTATTTGTGGCAGGCCAGGTACCAGTGGGTGACTTATCAGAGATTAATGACCTATGACACATATGCAGTTTTAGTGGGTCAAGTAATGAGGCAGGTATTTCATAAAGATAAGGCAATATATAATTCATTAAAAGTTCAAAGATGGTGGAAAGGATTTTCTGTATTTATTAAATATAAATAATGATTTGTTCCCTAGGTTTTGCAGTATGAAACAGATGGTAGTAATGTTTTTTTTTTAGTTCCAAAATGGATTTCTGTACTTCACGTGTATGATGACACATCTTGAATATTTTGTACTGTTTCTTTTGCTCCTTTCCCCATTATATGATTTGTAAGCTGTGTTAAGATTTCACTTGTTTTTCAGTATGATGTAATACTGTTTTTTGTTTATGTAGTTTATGATGTTATTTCAATAAAAATTCCCCAACTCTTTGAGAAGTGCCATGGGATCTTTAACATCCACCTGAACTACCACCAGAACAGGCAGATGGGACCTCAGTTTAATGTGTCATCCGGAAGACGGCACTTCAGGATTGCAGCACCCCCCTCATGCTGCACTACAGTGTCAGTATTGGGATATGAACCTAAGTGCCTGGTGTTTGCTGAGGCTGAGGGCTCAGATACAGCTGTTGGTCCTAGAACTACTGTACGGCAGTACTTGTGGCCACAAGGGAAGTCTACTGGACCCTGGGTTGCCCTTTGCTGAAGCAGTGGCTATCAGATCTGCTTCAGCCAGCATAAAGTTCTACAGATCTGGAAGGATGCAAAATTGCTCCTTTCACAGTTTGGCCATTATCAAACAGGGACGGTGTGATTTTGTCTGCTACAGATCACTCCTGCTCTGTGGGTAAAACTTTCAACTAGTACATCATTCGCTCCCAGATGTGAGAGACCTGGACCTAAACATTGTCACCCAGCTGAAGTACTGCCAAGCACAATGGGTTCAAATTGTATCCTCTAGGATTTGAAAGGTGAACAGTGCTGCTCACGTCACCAGCAAGTTTATGGGGTGATTGTGCTCTCTGGGAGGCAAGTTACATTGGGTGCGAATCCCTGGCAGTGGGCTCCGCATCCTATGAAGAACAATCCATTGTGACTGGCACCTAAGGATATCAAAAGGAAATGAAAAAGATCTCTGCAGAGTTGCTGTGTCTAGTATGACAGCCACCATATGTTACCAGAATAAGGTGATCCAGCAAGTGAGAAGCTTTTAAGCAGTCATCACTGTGCATCCGCCAGGAATCCTTCTGTGAGTCTCAGAAGAAAAAACTAGAAAGTTGCCCAGAGGTTCTCCAGAACTGTAGTCTTCTAAGTTAAGACTAGCTGAAGCTTCACAGAGTCGTAAGTATTACCCTTGTTTCCAAGACAGAACAAACTACATGAACTGTTCCCTTGTGTAGAACTCTGGACTCAGGTTTTGTATTAGCCAGCCATGTTGATAATGGATTACCTGGAGCAACAGTTCTCTGGGATGTGCCACTACAACTGCAAAGCACTCCATGGAGATGTGGTGCTAAAGTAAGCCCAATAAGCCACAGTTGGACTGAAAACACTGTATGCTCACAGAGAGCCTGAGGCACCTGCAGTGGCTAGGCTGGAGTGCTAGACACTGGTATGAATCTTTCATGCTCATACAGACTAGGCAGTTCTGTTCCTCAGGTGCATAAGGTTCAAACCCTGCTCGCTGAGGATCACTGATGTGAATTCCCTACATCAGCTTAGACCAATGGTGAGCACAGTACACACTCTTGTGAAGCAAGTGCCTGGATATTAAAAACATGCCACTTTGTTTGCCCACCACTGGGAACCTGCCTGTCAGATGTTATTGGCGAAGGCCCAAAGATGCACATAATAATGTCATCTATGAATTACTTATGGGCCCAAGTCACCAAGTCTTAAAAAAACGAGCCAGGCATGCAGTCACCAAACACAATGCATTGGTATTAGCTAACTTAGCAAGCTGAGTCAAGGCTGTGCATCTGAGCATACTGGTAGCTGAACAGCTGTTCACAAGCACACATGTACAAACTCGTCAAAGAACTACATGAGCTGTGGCACAATGCTCGACATGTACTGTGCATCTACTCCTCAGACGTGATCTTAGGGCCATATCCACAAAGGCATCCCATGGCTCACCTGCCAGCATTCATGTTCCCCAACTCCTAGGAGTTGGGTGAGTCTGGAGGAGGTGCCGTGCCAGATCCGTTGACTCACCACTGGATCCCCCCTCCCCAAAAGCATGGGATGGTAGGATACAACAGTCCTCTGAGGGCTACAGTGTCCCTGTTGGAAACCATATTTCTTAGCAAGTGTCACCGGCTCTTACTGGTACAGCCCCCAGCCCTCAATGGGGGCTCTGAGGGCAGGGGCTGGTGGATGGGTGATCATACCCCAAGGAGCATCGACTAGCCAAACAGAGGGGAGCCCATACCCACTAGTGCTGCTCTTCATGCCGCATAGCTTCTGCCCCTCCACCGGCCCTCAGAATCACATGTTCTACTTTTTTATAAGAAGCATGGCTGCTTCCCTGTGCCTGCTACCGCCCAGCTACGCATGCAGCCCCATGTGTGGATTAGGTATGAAGGGAGCATGCAACCCAAATTGTAGATGCCCTGGAGTGCCACACAGGTGCACAACGGGAGCACTCTGCTACCTTTCCCGGCCTTCCACACAAGTGAAAGGAACGGAAGCCTTTGGTGGATCACGCCCTTAGAGTAAATTGTCTTAGTGAGGAGATTACTGCAACACTGCCATCTAAGGAAAATGTTCTGTACAGGGAAGTAGCCCATGCCAAGACAAGAAGAAAGATCCTTGAAAGGACATGCTCTGATAATGCAAGGTGTGGAACTCGCTATGCCCACTATACAGATGCAGAAGCAAAAGATGTGATACCTTTTATTGGACCAACATAGATGTAACAAAAAGAACAAAGTGCTTTAGCTTTTGGACCAACCCAGTCCTTCCTCGGAAGCTTAATGACAGTTACTTAGAATTTAGTAGAATACGGCAAAGACTAAATCTGTATATCACTATACAGATGGACACTGTTAATGGCTACGTGCGAGGAACATACTTCAGTCCAGAGATATGGTAGTGCTTGGTCGTGATAATGCTTCTCAGTGCAAGCGGAAGGTGCCAACTGTCATTTTTTTTTCTTGTCGAGTTGAGGCATTTCCCCACTCCCCTGGGACCTTGCTTCTGTGAGGAACAGAGTCCAGCCATGCACACAGAGCATGACACTGCAATGAACATCAGGCGATGTCCCACAAGCTATTTGATGACTGCAACTGCACCTCCGCCTATGAACATCCAAGTGGCAATTTTCAGCGAAGCTCACAACACACTCTTCCCCGGTGGACAGCATCATCTGGGACACTCAATTCTCCTCCTCCCCAATACCCTGAACTACCACGCATGGCTAAATACAGAAGTAAACAATAAAAAAAAAACAGGAAAGCAATATGGAGCAATGAGAAGTCTTGGTCACCAACAAAATGGTTGCTTTAGGACAATGGGAGAAAAAGAAATGAGATGGTTAGGACCGGTGCTGCTTTATATGCTGACAGCATGCACATGGTGTTATATGCTGCTGCTGTGCACAGACATCGCCTGCCCCAACAATTCTGGTTCCCAAGAGGCCCTAGTGCCTCTGGTTCCAAAACCAAAGAGTGGTGCTCTATGGAGGAAGACTAATTTCTTAAAATATGGGCACATTACAGAGGTGAGGTACATGGCTCCTGAGGAGCAAGGAGGGCATGGTTTGTCCAGAATCTGCATCCCCATCCCACAAACCAATCAAGGAGCGGCACTGGCATTGGCTGTGAAGGCAGTCACTCGGGGGCGGGGGGAATTAGGGGTAAAACTTAAAAAAAAAAAAAAAACCTCCCATTACAAACAGAATATGGCAACTCTAGAAATGCAGTGACAAATCCTCCACACTGCCATCTGACAGAACTGTGTTTAAGGGTGAGTTAGGATTTTAGATCCTGGGATACAGGGATCTGGCTGCACCTTTTGTTTTATCCTTCTGCCCCACATGTCCCCCTTTCCACTGGTGGATCTGCTCTCTCCATGATTAGGTCTACCTAATGCTGTTCAAGCCAAAACTTTAAGGACCTGCCCAATCAGGACTTAAGCTGAATTTGCACTTGCCCCTCATTTTTATAATGAAATCAGATCTCTTTTTTTATTTGTCCTTCAAGAAAATGTACTTGCCCCGGACAAGGGGCAACAGGATTAGCACACCCCTGGGTCTACCTTAGGTTCCTGCATCATCTCGTGATCTGTTCATTTATACAGAATGTAAGCTATTCCAAAAGCTTATTACACCGTCTGTAAGTCTATCAATCTGTGGTTATGTAGTTTTGTTTTTTCAGTCTAGGTTTTTCTCCCTTCACCCCTGCTGTCAAACCAGGGATATACCTTGTTGTCATGGATATACCCTGCTCAGGCTCTGTGAGCAGTAGTGTAGATGGCAATGAGTTTTCTTTCCTCTGGTTTGCTCCACTTGTCCTCCTTCTTTCCCCTAGTGGGAACTGAGAGCAATGCCATTTCCTTGCATGCATGCATGCATGCACAGTGAACCCCTGATGGAAGAGCAAGATCCCCGCCCCACCCGTAGGGGTCACTGTCACGCCGGAACTTGCCATCAGTCCTCCCCAACCAAGGTGTGCGGTCTTTTTAACAGGTGCCTACAGCCCGGTCTGCCCCAAGATGCGGTGAGCGATGTTCATTCCCAAAAACCGGTCATCTATTACGAGTCGCAGGGACATCAGGGCTGCCTCTGTATTTATTTACTTAATCTTATTCCCAGTTTATTTCTTATCCAGTTTCCTGTTCCCCCCAGATCCCCTGTAAGCTAGCAGTCTTCAGCTCAGTAGGCACTTATTGACAGATATTTTAAATCAGTAAACCATGGCAATGATGCCCTCAGTTACGGTTGGGATCATTGCCTGTCTGGCCTATACGTAACCTGTACTGGCCAGTCACAGATCAGCACTGGCATCAGCTGTTAAAGAAACCAACTGCCTGCCCAGCAGGAGAAAAGGAAAGCTGCTGACTCAGAGGCCTGGAAGGAACAGAATGAAGGGATATAGGTTTTTTTGTTTTTTTTTTACTTTCTTAAACTTCTCTATTACAGGGCAGATTCTGAATTTCTGAACGCAACATACTCAACATCTTCCCATTGTGACACAAAAATAGAAGAAAATTACGTTTTTTAAATGATAGCTTGTCAGTGGAAATAAGCCATTTGGCAGCAGTGGTTGTAATTAACTTAGCATGACCTCTGAAATAGGAATCTCTGGTGTCTTTAGCTGCACTGTATGAGTAAACTACAGGGATGTGAGCCGTTGCTCAAATAAATGAGGGGAAAAAAAGGGGGGTAAACTAAGAACTCTAACCTTCTTTACAAAATGCTGCTAATGCTCCTCTGCATTCTGGACAGAGACTATAAACACTTCTGTCATCTCAGCATAAAATGTCTAGGAAACCTAATTAGTGTTGCCAAGCAATAAGTCCAAGTTCAGAAGAATTTAAACACGGCTAGTCTTTTTATTTACTAAGATAAATGACACATGCAGGATGGATAGTTCTGGGGGAATTAACACTCTTATGGACACAGTGCTTCTTCTCTGTTGCCATTCACATGCCAACAGACCCAAATACATCTACTACCTAACCCAAAGTGCATTCTACTAAAGCTGTTTTGAGTTGGCTGAAGCAGATTTCAGTTTTCTCACAGCTAGTTACTCTTACAATTATCCTGTACACTCCCTTGAATCAAACCAGACGTATCAAATTAAGAACCCAAGTTGCACAAACATGGAAAAGAGTTGAATTCAAGCCAACAGGACAAGGATTGGGACATCAGGTGACAGTGGCTCCTGCCATGACTCAGTGCTCTCACTTAACACTGCAGTGCTCACTGCCATTTCCATTTTAAAACACCACCCGAACGCCCCAGCAGGTTTTTAAAATATCTCCCCACAGACCTTATAATTATGCACAGGACAAATAGCCTTCTTTTATAATCCCTCTGACATGCAAACTCTCACAGTGAAGACATATTCCATGCACTCTTACCAGGACAGTATGCATCCACGTCTGGTTTCTGTGCTGAGGATAGTGTTGGTGAGCCGAGTTCAGACTCTGGGATTCGAGGGCTCTCAACAAACTTTGCCTTCCTCAAAGGGGCTGGGACAAAAGAAGGAGTGGGTGAGGGAGAGAGAGAGAAGAGAGAGAGAAAGAAAATCAAAAAGAGGTCATGAGTACAGAAACAGCAGGCAACAGATGGAAGCACTTAACTGGACGACACACTTTGTCAGGCTCTGCTCGGGTTACTTACTGTTTGTTTGGGGGGGGGTAGCAGATATAGTACACTGACAAGTTTCTTTACATTTTCACAGGTAGCAGAACTTCATTATTTGCACAACTCTATACCCCCATTTTACCTTCAGTTCAGTAAAACAAGGTTGAAATAAAGTGAGATCGGGCTGCAGACATACATTTGATAAATTATCCCTAAATTCGATACACAGCATGCAACCTTGTATTAGATCAGTTCAGATACTGTATATATCTACTATAGTACTCAAGTTTGGAGGGGGAAGGGGCGTATGGGGTCTCCTTATCAGGGGTGTCATTGTCAAGTAGTAAAACCTGTTAGCCCACTGAGGTGCACATGGCCCAGATCCACCAGTCTTCAGGTTCACAGCAGGCAAAAGGTCAAATCTCTCCTTTGAGGAAAGATCAGACTTTTTTAATCCATGGTTGGGGGGTGAATCTCTCAATGTCTATTTATAAACAAAACTACCAGTTTTAGTTAAAACTCTTTGACCTGCAAAAAAAAGGGAACTATTTTTAAATCTGATGTCATCCTGTAAAGGGGTTATGACTAATAATAATAATGGCATGAGCCACTCCAATAGATGCGTGTGGCACAGCTGAATGGGCCAAGTGCAAAACAAGGCAGCCCAAACACTCCCATGAGGTTGGGGAGAGGAGACTTTCTTTCCAGTTCACTTCAAAGCCCCTGCTGATTAACAGGAAAGCTGGACAGGGTCACTTGGCTATAAATTCTCTCCTCAGGCCTGCCATCTCCAGAGTCCAGTGTTTTTTCCTGATCCCTGCGCAGGGTCCAGAAGCTTTCTGCTTTTGCCAGTTAAGGCTGTAGGGAGGCCAGTCAAGTGGATTCCCAAACTGTTGTATCTTCATTAAACTTGAAGTCTGGTATGTGTGGCAGTATGGAAGGTGTCAAGCCTGCCCCATCCTCGACTGTAGGACTCTTCGGCTCAAGACTCCTCGGCTGTGTCACTGTGTTTGAGTGGTTAGCATGCTCTTTTCTGGGGGAGAAGATCATGGGTTCAAGTCCCATCCTGGAGACATGGATCTACCAAAGTACTTGGGGTCTCTCCTACCTTTTTTTGGTGGTTGTCTGGGTGGAAATATTAACCCCCTAATGTCTCAGATTACATTTTCTTACTAAATAAGTGTTCTACTGTAGCTATCAATGGCTATGTGGGGGACGCGGATGAGCACATAAAGGCTTTTGCCTGGATGCAGTTACCAATATCCAACTCAGAGCCTTATAAAATGTTAGAGATGTACTTTGCATAAAAAAATGCATCTTAAAAACACAAATTTGATTCAATTTATTGAACCACGAAACCTCTGGATTTCTTTTGAACCAAGTTTACGTGATGGTCATGTACCTGTGGAAATGCAGTCATGAAAATAAAAGTTACTACCCAGCTGTAGTGTTATGTAACTTTTCCCAAGTCTGAACTGTAAACTTTGTCAGAAGAGAAGAGGACAGGGTTACTACTTAAAGCATCCCAACACTATAAAGACAACTTTTTTTTTTAATCATCCTCTTTCTCCCCAACCTCTTCACCCGTCTCCAATCCTCTGATGACCATGTAGCCCCATATGCCACTAACTTCCTGCCAACACCCATCCTTCCTTCCTCCATGGCAGAACTCTTCAGAGGGCGGGCTTGTCTGTCTCCCCCTTCCCCATGGCTCAGTCAGGATCCCGAGCAGGCAGTGGACTTTCCAGGATGAGGCCTGAGTATACCAGCTTGTGGCTGCCATTTAGATGCAGACAAGATGTTTTCCCTCCTGTAATGCAGTCCGCTGACCACCTCATGGCACACACCATTGCCTTAACTGACCTTGCAGACACAAAGCTTCCTCTGCGGCTTGAAGGTGAACTTACCAATGTCTTATGGCAAGGGTTACTGAGGCTGCAGAAGCATGGAGCCAACCCATCCCAGTGACAAAGCACTGTCACTGGCAGCAAACTTGGATCAGTGGCTTCCCAGATGCCAGCATCTCTGCCTTGTTCCCGAACTTAAAAGACACTGGCATGGGAGGACATTGCGTTAGTCAATGGGCCACTGGGTGGCCTCTTAACCAGCTGTCTACACTTGCTCCTGCAGCCAGTGTTCCTCAGCCTTGGCATAGAGGATGCCCAGGTCCCCTCCATTCTGAAACTCCCTCCCAGCCCTGTCAACAGTCTACAGCTCAAGATCCAAGAGTCCTGAGTGGGGACTGGGATTAGAGGCTCCAGGGGGATTTTCCACGCCTTTTTGCCAACCCTCCCAAGATGGGATGCATGGCCAGCATGTTAGCCAGACCTGGCAATCTGGCTGCACAGAATCATCTGGCCAGCTCTAGAGCCTGAGTCGCCAATGTGACAGTGCATGGGAGCCTCTTCAAACCTCCCCATCTGGAAGCACTGCCATGGAGAGTGACTTTTTTTGAAAAGTAAAACTCTGCCAAATACACAGACTCCTAGGAGGACTCCAGCAGCAAGTGAGTGCTATTTTGGCATTTTCTCTTAGGTATTGAGAAACCAGTTACTGCATTATATAAAATAAAATATGGGGAGACAGTGCATGGCATAAATGTGTACAATTTTTAGTCTGAAAAATAAATTTCTGTTACATGTATTTGTTTGCAGCAGCCAGGTCTCTCTAAGCAGCAGAATGTTTAAAGTGCAAATTGTACTGAAGGCCAAATGGGCTATAGTCTGTATCAGCAAGGTGATAGGTGTAACCCCCCCCCCACACACACACAAATGGGGGTTCCCGAAAAGTCTTCCTTGATCTTGCTTAAATGCTCACTGCCAGGCTGGTGTCCTGCGTTTTAACAGTTTAAATGTATTGCCAGAGAGTGCCTATATAGCCTCTGTGTACTGTCTCTTTAAGAGCTGCCTGGATTGCAGTCACAATTAATCTGAGAGGGAGCTCTGTTAGAAGATGTACTTATTTGCTGATCATTTGTTAGAGTAGTAATAATATTGCAGTTTGCTCTAACCTGCCTTCTTTGCAGCATGGACAGTTCTGTTTGTTTCCATCATCTTGGTCGTGGACTGCTGAAATGGGCCAATCAGTACATTTGGGACTCTAAAATGGAGCCTGCCTACAGGGGCTTGGTGGGGCCAAAACTTGTATGAATTGTAGTTTTGGGCTTTTGGCGCCTAAAATTACCTGGAGGGAGAGCCCTTGCTGTGACTGACAGACAGATCAGCCAACCAAACCCTTTGAATCTTGGGGAAAGTCCCACACTGCTTGCAGTTTCAGTTAGATCTGAGTTGGGAAGTGAAGAAGTAGCAGCTTGAGATAGTTCGAGCAGCAATCCATAGTGGATTCATGCAGGAGAACTGGGGAAAGGCCTGAGTTTGGCCTGCATGCCTGCCTGCTGTCCCTGAGAGGGAACTTATGCGCTTTTTTCGGATTGAATCCGAATTTGAAGAGCGAATTAAGCCACTGAATTGTGACCAGGCTTTAACCTGAAGAAGACTGAAGATTTACTGAATGCGATCGGCCTGTCAGAACTTCCAGCTACCCCTGAACTCCCGGATTTGGGAGAGACTCTGTAATTGCAACCAGAGAGCCATTTGCCTGGTACAGTGGAATTTCCTTACATGTGAATGTGCTGTGTGCTTATAGTGGGTCGTGATTTGGTTCCCCCACTGTGTGTCTGAACTGTGTTTTGCTTGCTGGAGGCTGCATCCAGCTCCACAGACTGAATCCGTATACATTTCCATTTGCCTGGGCCCTGCTACACTGGCCCAGCCAGAATACCTGCTACGCAGAGAAAGTAATCGACGAGAGACAGGCCTAGGGATCAGCCCCCTGCTCAACGCCTTCAACAGGAACGACGCCTCGGTGATTAGTGTGGGCCCTGCTTCTCCGGGCACTCCAGCTCAACAGCCTGCAGTCTCGATTTTGTCCTGCCTGTGTCCAGTATTGAGTATTGTGAGTAAACATCAGGGTAGCTCCCTGCAACAACAGCTAAATCTAAAAGTGTTTTCATCTGATTGTCTTGTTGCCTCTTCTTTCATGAACTGAGCCCTCCAGCTCCGGATTACAAATAGTGTGTGTTGTGTACGTTGATTTCTTCCATCACAGGGCCCCAACCAGCTGCAACGTTCCTGGCTAGCTTGCCGTTTTCCTACCTGGATACCCAGAGTGTGTGACTGTGTAGGGACTCTGAACTGCATGCATAACTATCTGATTAATATAGCTTTTAAGCAAATCAACCTGATTATGCCCCTCCCTTGTTCAAGTCCCCTGAATAAATCAGATTTAACGTTGTTTGCATTTAACCTGACTGTGATTCCAGTTTGTGCCAAAAGTATTGTACTGTTGCTATTTGCTGTGCCTAACCTTGTTTTACAGGAGGGTCCCCAGGGTCAAGCTAGAGGAACCAGCCTGGTGGTAAGTGCAAACAGTGTGAGTAATTGCCTGGTGAATAACGGTCATTGTGAAAGTAACTATTGCATATTGTTCAGGCCACTAGAAGGGAAAGAGCGGAGTTACAGTGTCCCAAAGGGCTGTGCCCAGGTTAGCTTGACCACTTACAACCCTGACCTCCAGGTTAAGGTACCTGTTTCATTACCCAGGCCCCTTAACCTACTACTAGCCACGCAGGCAGGGGTAGTAGCCCTTGGGATAGCACCACCTAAGGGTTACATAAGCATTCCAGGTCCATAAGGTGTTGATACCTCACCAAAGGGGCCTCAAAGGCTCCTTCACTAACTGCAAAGGCAGTCATAAGGCTCGTTTACACTACCTGATCTGCACTGTTGCTAGAAGTGCAGAACAGATTTGTTGGTGCAGGTCGGGCAGTGTAAGCTACTTGAGGAGTATTGCAAGCGGCTACATTATGGTGCAGGATGACCCCTGTACCAATGTAGGCATTTTTTTTTGCTGGCATTTGAACACGCCATTCCACATACATCAGTGGAGCCCATAATGTGCCAAACTGTCTAGCTGCAATACTCTGAAGAGTTGTTAAATAAAACACTCATATTTTTATATGCAGCAGCACTTCTGTTTGTTCCCTAAACACATCTCTGCACCACAGCTTTTCACATCAGTTTTCAGAGTAAGTACCGACCATTCTGAGCCCTGGAAGAACTGCTCTGCACAACGCCAAAAATGCTGTGTGCAGTGGTAGCCTGAGTCTGTACTAGTGCAGCTTTGCAGTGTGTAAACTCGAGTCAGCATTGTAACAACTGGAGCAGCAGAGAGAGAGAAAAGCACCATGACAGGAACCAGGTGAGTAGTGTAAATGTGCCTGTAGTTCTTGTGAGAGGGACCCCCTTTTGATCTTTGCAAATAAAATGAGAGAAATTTAAGGGGTTGCAGGTCTGTCGGGGGTAGATACAGAACAAAAGGGGACTAGAACTGAGGCTTCAGTCTACTCATTAGCCCTGCTCATACAGCCAATTCTGCGATGTTATTGGTGGTGCACAGCAGCAAGATCATTGCCGCTGTGCACGTCTGAACGCCACCATTTTGCTGTTTTTGGGTTGTGTTTCATTGTGACCGCAATCCCTCTTCTTGGGCTTGCATAGTGGTGTGGGTGTTTTCCACTGTTTTGCGCACCTGTCTGTACACCTGGCACCACTCACAACGATGTGAAGTGATTTGCAAGGCTGCAGTTTCCAGAAGACTGTGGCAATGCAGGATGCAAGTTTGCAACAGTGCATTGCCATACTGTGTGAACGCTGACCAGCAGGATTGTAGATACAGCAGTGGGTCCGATGGTGACCGCAGCGATCCAAGTACTTGCTGTGTGAATGAGGCAATTGTTTTCTGCAAGGGAACAGAACAAAGGAGGCAGGTAGTACTGAAGCAGTCAGACTACATGGTAGCGGTGTCAACTGAGAGAAAAGGTTTCTGGGGTAAGAACTGATTACCTATTTCCTATTTGTTTTATGTAACATTTCTATAGATAAGTTAAAGCTAAATCTGTCTAGATTTATGTACTTGCGTTTACTGTTTAAACCTTTCTCTTATGTTTTCCTGAGTGCACTGTTTAACCTTGTTTATATCTTGTAAATAAACAGCATTGCCATTTAAGATATAAATGACTGGTGGTGCATTGTGAACAGGATATTTTGTAGGTCTCTGAGGTATCCACCTTACTGAAGAGACATGATATCATAACTAATTAGAGCTCAGTAATCCTTTATAATCCATGATTCAACCCTGTGCTTTGCAAATATGCAAAATGTTAATCTGTGTCATTTTATTGTATTATCTCAAACCACTGTACTATGAACAGTAACATTATTTTTACTGCTGTATTTTTACTGCTCTCTCAATGTACTTGTTGCACCCCAGTCGTGCCTTAAAAAGGCACCTGGTGCAATTGCACCTATCCAGTTATCAAAGCCTAAATAAAATAAAATTCTGAGAAAGTGATAAGGTAAAGAGTATGAAAACAGGAGCGTACACCACCTGAAGTTCAAGCAGTCGGCCTTGGTTTTATTCAGGGGGACTGCTGATTGGCCCCATATGTCCAGGTGTCTTTGCTGTGCCAACCTGCGCAGGACACAGAACAGGGTGAACTAGAGTGGAGGCCTGTAAAAAGGTGGTGCAACAGGGTGGTGGTGAGGTTACAGACGTTTAGTCTGTGACACTGTAAATATTTTTTGTTATTGTTATATTAACCCCTTAAATTAGTATTTATCTGCACATCATAATTATACATCCCTGGTTATGAAGCAGAGAGGACAACATGATGGACCTAAAGTCCCTTATGACCTTAAATTACTATGTTGCACACCCTTGGTGTGTGATGACTGTGCAAGGCACTCAAGCTGCGCCCATAACTTGTGAGGTCATCAAAAAACCTTGGGTGGGTAAAAATTATTGGTTATACACATACTCCCATACGTTATTCTACATATAATCTCTGGTTCCACAGATTACCAATATTGCAGGTGGGTATGGTGTGGGGTATACTTTTCCTACCACTGGCCATTTTTAACTTTAATGCCCCTTCATCACTCCAGCCTGCCCCCTTCTGCTGGTCCAACCCAGACCTACTACCCATCTTCTCCAGGACTTACCTCCATCTGTGCCCCCCACGGTTCTCCCCTCATGGGTAGGACTCATTATTAGGCATTCCACAGGCCCTCTCAATGTGAAATCCCAGGTAGGGCTCAGTGTATGGATACCACAACTGAAGGTGTGTGGGCTGTGTCACACTGCTGTGGCTAGGGCAACATTCCTTTTCTCTTCCCAGGATGCTGCTACTTAAAAGGCTTAAACAGGTACATTGAATCTGCAGTGGGGCCGGTGCTGACCAGCATCCCTTGCCTCTTGCAGGCTTTCCAGCTGCACTGCCTCCCATCGTCACCCATGGGACAGTATTACAGTGAGAGCCAGGACCCCCTCCCCTTTCCTGCAGAGTACAGCATCCACTCAGGACCCCTTCCCCTTTCCTGCAGAGTACAGCGTCCACGATGATGCTTGATCCCCCCCGCCCCCGACAACATGGTCTTGCTTCTAAACCCAGGTCACTGGCATCGTGAGAGGTACAACTGTCACTGCACCAACTGGCCAGCCTCATACAGTGTGCAGTTTTGGTGCCCATATTTTAAGATGGATGTCAACTTGCTGAAACAGTCCAGAGAAGGGCAACCAAGATGATCCAGGGCTAGCAAGGCAACACATCTATGACGAGAGGTTCCGGGAGCTCAACATGTACTCTCTCAAGGAAAGTAGGAAAAGGGGAGACATGCATGTACCTTAAAGTGATTTTGCAATCTTCTACTTATCATATGTGGTAGGTTATATCGCCAGTAGTCCGATTCTGCCTTTTTAAATATTTTCTTGCCAGCCAATATTTATGTGGAAGGGATCGTATTCTGGCCCCGAGAAGGTGTCCGGCCGATCCCTTCCACTTCCCTATTCAAGTACACATTCCATCGCTCTGGCATGTTATGACATACAGCAATACAGAGCACAGAGAAGCACGCCCCCACTGAAATGAATGGGACTGAATTTTCATTACTACTGCAGAACTAGATATAAGTGCGTACAGTTTATATTGCGCTGCTGAGTCATGCTCCTTGATCGTGCCCACATACATTATGATGGCGAGTTGGAGACTAACTCATTATCTCTGAGATGCGATTTTGAATTAAGGTTAAGCAATGGAATCCTCTGACTTCGAAAAGCACTGTTGGAGCCAGTATTAATGAAAGCCACTGCTCGACTAACAATGCCCTTGTGCACCTGATGTACACATGAATAAGGAAGTGGAAGGGATAGGCTGGTGACTAAGATCCCTTCCAGATAAATATAAGCTGGCAAGAAAATATTAAAAAAGGCAGAAATTGATGGCCCAGTGGTATGGAGCACTGAGGCATCCATGCCTTACCTCCTGCCATGCCAGCAACCCATGTTCGCAGTGCAAGTGGGTCGCCAGGGAGGGAGAGGCTCGAGCATCCAGAGGACAGCTCTCCTCCCCCGGGGAGAGTGAACTGGCAGTCCCGCCGAATGACTCCCCCAGGTGGAGGCCTGAGGGTAGTGTGGGTTGGGGACACCA
This sequence comes from Neoceratodus forsteri, assembly GCA_016271365.2. Classification (NCBI taxonomy): domain Eukaryota; kingdom Metazoa; phylum Chordata; order Ceratodontiformes; family Ceratodontidae; genus Neoceratodus; species Neoceratodus forsteri. The sequence goes on from JADMNL010000032.1 coordinate 64,266,494, forward strand.
ACAGATGGGAGGGTACTGTAGGACCCTGCAACACGCATGCACCACCATGTGCACACATTGATGTGCGCGACCCAGCAACGGGGAAAGTGAGAAAAATCTGAAAAGCAGGGGGAGTGTTGGCAGGCTACATGAAGCCCAGACCGTGCTCGCAACCCGTACCGGCTGAACTGGACTGTGTGCCTGGTTGGGGGGGAGGGCGGCCCTCCCTCATCCGACTCTGCCGTGGGGAGAAATCTGTGGGGGATTTGCCAGTCATGGGGCTGGGGTCAAGAGAGAGCCCATGGATGTCAGGGGTGGATGAGCGCTCCCTCAAGAAGGGAGCAGAAGCCACCTGCCTGCACCACGGAGCCCCAGGGAGGCAAAAAAAGAAGGTTTAAAAAAAAAAAAGGGAGTATTTGTGTGCCAAAGGAATCAGAAAAAAGCCACGCTGTTGATCTGCTCTACTTTGACTTCAGCAAGGTTTTTGACTCGGTACCTCACAAACGATTGCTCTAGAAGATGGAAGACCTTGGTGCAGCTAAACCCATAGTGAACTGGGTGGGTAACTGTCTAGAGCGGAGGCAGCAGTGGGTGGTGGTCAATGGGGTTAAATCAGAGGAGATGGGGGTTATGAGAGGGGTTCCACAGGGATCTGTCTTGGGTCTAGTCCTCTTCAACATGTTCATTAGTGACCCTGGAGAAGGAATCCAGGGCAGGCTGTGTCTCTGCAGATGACACAAAACTATGTGGGAGAGTGGGTAGTGATGAGGGCATAAGGGAAATGCAGTGAGACCTACAAAAGCTAGAGGGGTGGTCAAAAGTCTGGCAGTTAAAATTCAATGCTAGAAAGTGCAAGGTAATGCACCTAGGGAAAAAGAACCCCAAGACAGAATACTGGACAGGAGGAGAGATAGAGACTTAGCACTAAAGCTGAGGAGCGGGATCTGGGAGTTATCATTAGCAACTCAATCAAGTCAGTGCAACAAGGATTATAGCAAGGCTAACAGGATGCTGGGATGTACTGGGAGGGGTACTAACAGCAGAAGAAAAGAGGCAATACTTCCCCTCTCTAGATCCCTGGTGAGGCCTCACCTAGAGTACTGCACCCAGTTCTGGAGTTCTCACCTCGGAAAAGATAAGGACAGGTTGGAGACCGTGCAGCTCAGAGTAGCAAAAATGATTCGGGGCCAGCAGGGCAGGTCCTATGAGGAACACCTCAAGGCACTAAATATGTACTCATTGGAGACCAGAAGGGAGAGGGGAGATATGACAGAGACTTTCAAGTTCCTTAAAGGAATCAACAAAGTGAATTGCAGGGAACTATTTAGCCTGAATACCAATTCACGTTCAAGTGGACATGAATGGAAATTAACAGGAGGTAGGTTCAGGAGAGATGTGAGGAAGTACAGTGCTACTTTATGGAAAGGGTGGCAGAACCTTGGAACAGTCTGTCACCTGAAGTGGTGGGGGCAGAAACAGTCAGGGGATTCAGGCAGGGCTGGGACATAATGAAGGGTATAGTGGTTACCAGGGGTAACAGGACCAAGAAGGAGAACAGAGAGAGGAAGGGGAGGGTTAGTACCCTGTATGTTTCAGGGATTATAGGGAATTTAGGCAGACTGGATGGACCAATGGTCTTTTTCTGCCATCATTGACCATGATTCCATGTTTCTATGACTATCGACGACCTAAGCTACCATATACTGACAGTGGCACCTTAAGGTCGCAAAATAAATTTAAAGGTATTAATAGGGTGAGCACTGAGGGCCTCTTCAGGTTTAGCAAGAAGAGAACCATTGGGCACAGCCTAAATATGTGGAGTTCATGTTCAGGAGAGAGATGAGGAAGCATTTTTTCATGGAGAGGGTGGTGACCAACTAGAATGAGCTGCCAGAGGAGGTGGTAGCCCTAAACACAGTAGACAGCTTCAAGAGGGTATGGGATAGGGTGAGGGGAAAATTATGGGTAGAACAGGAGCAAGTTGGGGGGAGTTCAAAAGTGAAACAGGGAGGGGTAGTTCCCTTTGTAAATTTGTAGGGAGCTGCACAGTTGAGCAGACTGGACATACCATAAGGGCTTTCTCTGCTGGCATGTTCCTATAAAGCTGTTTTTGAAGCTGAACCCCCGAAAAGATGACCACAACCCACAAAGGCACAAACCCCCTTTGAAAACTGCCTAGGTGCCACAAACAGCTCTTTGAAGAAAATATCAACTCTTGCAGGCACCTTAAGTACTTTGAAAATCTAAAATGCTAAAGGAATGATTTTAACCCTTTTTCAGGGCTTATCACAGTATTTTTATTTTTTAACTAAATCAGGAACTTAAGTCTAAATTAACAACAATTTTTTTTAATCTGTGCTTTGTTCACTATCCATTTTTGAGCTAAAACTAAGCTTATAATGCTTGGCCATGGTAGATTCCGAGAAGGTATTGAAGTCTCGCTCACACAGATTTGGTCTGTACAGGAATTTTGTTTTCAAAAGCTGAATTGGAAAACCGTTCTGTCCCTTTACACTGCTGAAAGGTTTGCTTGAGTGCTGGATAGTCCAAAAGAAATACTGGGCTCAGGAGAAACCAAAAGCATTATGGGAGTCAGGATTCATCATTGGAGCAAATCGATGGAAGGATGCGTTTCGTCTGTGTGAATAGGTTTACTGGATTACTTACTGCAGCACATATTGTATCTCTGTACATCTTAAAGAACCCCTGACACCTTTGGGTAACTTGGAAAAATAATGTAATTAGACACAACTCAGCTTATATTTCATATTTTTTTCTGCAACTCTCACACTTCTTTATTACTATGAACATTTGCATGAAAATAGGATTTCTGCCATATTTGCTCTTGCTGCTTATATCTTAGACATTTTCCACCACAATCCGACAGTGGCCCATTAGCCTGCCAACTTCCTCTCCCGGTCGCATGCCTGCAATACTAACTGCCTATGGTGCCCTCTGTCTCTTATTGTTACCGCAGCCAGCTGCCTACTCAAGCTGCTCGTTTTATGAATATTATCTCAAAGTATGTTATAACTGAGTATCTTTATTTTTTCTTTTAGTTGTTTTGGTTGTTTATTGTGCATTCTTTTACTACCTCTGTACGTATGTCTACCCTCATCCTTTGACGTGGAACCATTGTAAACGAGCAGTTTCTGCTCAAAGGTATTTGTAATCCGAGAATTTAATAAAAAAAAAAAAACTACACCTTACATCCCAGTTCTGTTTATGATATCACAATCTGTTGCTGTGCAGCAATGATGATGTCGTAAACAGGGTCATGATGTCAGGTGTAAACTAGCAGCCAGAGAGATAAAGTCTAGCGGACAGTGATCTTGTTTTCAAGCACCTCTCTCTTCAGTAATAAAGAAAAAAGGGAGGAAGACGTACAGAAAATATATTAAATACACACTCAACAGTACTCAAATCTCATAACATTCCCAAGAAATGTAATTTTAGGACACTGTAATCCTTATTACTAATGACATTTGCATGAAACCAAGTTCTTTGACCCTTAGAATCCATCTGTTCTAGCTTCCTCTCCTGCCCTGACATCACAACACTCTTCTCCATGTGACAGAATAATTTTTGTGACAGCAGGTTGTGACGCCATGAGCAGAGGATTATGATTCAACGTCAGGAAATAAGCACTGTACCGAGATGAAGCTTAAAGAGAAAGATACAGCAATATGGGAAAAACTGGAAGGTCCTGAATTGGGGGAATTTTGTGCAACTGGAGTTCTCCTGGTTCCAACTAAGAATTTGTTTTCCTGAAAGACAGAAATCTCTTTAAATTTCGTTGTTTCCTAAGATATCTCTCCAATCATTTTGGGTGACCGCATGTCCACAACTGTCCTGTGATATTCTAAATTGCAGTCAGGTTAACGGGGGGGGGTCAGTGATGACAAGTCAGACCAGTACCCCTAACACCCCCCTCTAACTTCTGGTCTGAAAATTTACTACCCCCTTTACACCATGGCAAATACTATATACAGTGGTCATGGAAGCTCACAGGAGCTCATGTGACACAGACCATATGTGACTGATGATCATTTATACATGGAACTGAGAAATCTCTTCCCCATCTCCCCAAATTCAGAGCTCCACATCCTTATATGCGACTTACCAGACCTCAGAACCATTCAAATTTAGATCTGGTAATAGCTCGAAATTTATGTGCTCCGCACAGAACCATGCAGAATTTATGCTCCACATACGTGGTTTTACACATACAGAATAGTGGATGGGTGACCATCCACAACAAGGCTAATGTTCCATTCAGGAGTTTGTGGCCATCATACAGACCCCAAGAGCAAAGCTCGAGAGGTCTGTATGATGTCATCAACCGTCGACAATGGAAACATATTCATTGTGGTCACCCATCTGCTATATAGTATATGGTTGCCCATTCAAAAGATAAATAGAAAATCCATTTTTTTTTTTTTTTTTTTTACCTTCAGCATTTTTCTGCGGACGCCTCGCCATGCTCACTCCCACTCCAGCCTCTCCAATCTATCCCGCTCGGTACAGCTTGCAGACACTCCGACTATGTCAGGGAGAAGAATTGTTGTGCGGTGGTTATTAACACCTGTGGCTGCTCTCATTTGTTTTGTTTTTTTTCTTTATGACAAAAAATAAAAACAAAGGTTTACTTTATTTTTATGAATGCGAGTGTTCCCGACCACGTCTGAACTACAGCAGTGCATAGCTCAGCACTCGCTAAGTCGCATCGCCATGTTTTTTCAATTTTTTCCGTGAGAGCGTAGATTGGTGCAATCAAATTGCAGGACGTGTCTTAAAAGTTGTTGTACTATCGATGTGACGTCAGAACGATAGTACAACTTTTTTGATCTTTGAACTGTCCTACAACAGGATTTGGAAAATCATTGTTTTCCATCCACAACAAACCCTAACCATATACTATATCTCTGTTTTCATCATCATCATGTCCAATCAACATAAATCAATTGCTCTTCAACTGTTGTTGTAAGCGGCTGCTAAATACTCGCTTACTCAGTTGGCCATGCTGTGCATGCTCGTGGTTACCGGTGAGCAGATATGCTGAAGCACCTGATGTTTACACTTGAATTATAAATCAGAATCAGAGTTTATGCCAAACAGGGGGTTGTAGTTTCTGTTTTAGTTCTAAAACAAAGACTGTAATATACCCTGAAGCAGGCTGACTGTATCCCTGTAATAACAGTTGCAGAACTTCCCAACCAACCAACCAAGCAGCGACTTCATTGTTTGGAGTGTGCCTGAGTTTGGTGGCATGTCTTGTGATCTTTATACAAAAATGGAAAACAAAAAGTTTTCAGAGAAACAAGACCTCTACACAAAAACAATGAAAGATTTTTAAAAATATGCCACAGCTTAAAAGTCTGGTGCATAAATACTTTCTTTGTAACAGACACTGTATAACGTGCACCACACCAGAATGAAGACGCTTTACTTGATGCAGTGGTGGTAACATTCTGTTGAGTTTGGAGTGTTGGTGCACATCAGTTAATCTGCTCTCACCAAATTTTGCCAGGATAACCGGATTAAAAAATGTACAGTAACAGTTGATATACAGCTTATCTGGAGCGTTGTATATGCCAGTTGCAGCTTTTTTCTGACAAATTATTCGAGCAAAAGCCTAAAAGCAGCCAGTATCATCATTAGGGATGTCACAATATCAAATTTTTAGTATCACACATATTGCGATATACTGATTAGCATGATAAATGTACAGCATTTCTAATTTTAGAAAAATTAAAAATCTGATTAGAGGAAGGGGGATGTGGGAATCATGATTGCACCTGGAGAAGGACACACGCCTGGAGCAGCAAGTTCAGACGGTATATCATGCTGCATGAATATCACAATATTACTTATTGTCTCACTTGTTGTGCCTCCTTTATTTTAAAATTCTGTCTTGCCTCCCTCCCCTCTTACCTGACCTCTCTTCTCCCCCCTCTCCTCCACCTTCCTCATACTCCCTTTGCAACTCTAGCTACTGTTCCTTCGCTCTCCCTTCTAGGAAATCCCTCGCTGGCCAGGCTGCTTTCTCCTACCGCTTCTCCAAACTTTGGAATTTCCTCACCCTAACCATTTGCTCTTCTCAACACACTCTCCCCAGCCCCTTCTCCATGACTTCAGCTCTCACTCTTGCAATTGCACCTGATACTACCCCTCCTTCTTTCTCTCCTCTGCACCTGATATTTGTTCATTTTCCTCTTCTCAATTACCCCTCTTTTCTCCCCCTTCCCCCCAATCTACATAATAATGCTTATCCAATGTATTGAACAATTATGGTTTCTACTTGTTAACTGTTTGTTAATGTTTAGATTAAACATATTAGAATTTATTTGCTGTTCGTTTCTTGTACTCCTTTTCCCCTCTACCCCCTCCTCCCAGGACGCATCCGGAAATAAGTTTTTGTTAGCTCAGTATGTCTTTTCTGGTGAAACTTTTCAAAATAAATAAATAAAATAACTTTTTTCTACAACGATAAATTATCGTCTGTGGGAATTATTGTGAATATATTGTGTTATCGTGACATTTAATCAACATGAATCTATAAAATGACCCATCGGCAGGGGGAAAAGTAGGAAGAGTAAAACATTTTTTAATTCTTTTTGCCCAACCCCCTCCCATTTTCCTCCTTCCCCCGTCCTAATGCCGGATGACCTGTACTTTCAGCTCCACAATGTATTCAGATGCCCCTCCCCAACGGCTACAGTGTGGGATTTGTGGGCTCACACGCAAACCCTGATCTTCAAGATGCCACTGGACAAGCCTCCCAAATCACTTCCAATCTGTGGGCTTGCAGTCAGACTTTACCAACAGGGATAGCTGAACATCAGCCTCCTACTGATTAAGAAGCCCTCCCCTTCATCTGAGATGGGGAGGTGAATGAGAATAACAGAAGTACAATATTCACTTTAATACATGCCACCTTGCTACAATATGTTCAGACGATTTTCTGATTCCCTGCACAAAAGTCAGAATTTGCTTTACGAGACCTGTGTTACACTGCCCCTCCCAAATCCTAAATTTGAATTTTAGGACCTTCCTTTTTTCTGTTTTGTTACTGAAGACATTTTCATTAAAACACAGAGGATATCGTATAGTCTGCAATCCATAACAAGCGCATTCTTCGTTGAGAGGTTGCCATGGCGACAGTTTGAACCTCGAGAGCACAGCTCTAGAGTTTTGTTGCCACGGCAACCTTGAGATGAAGACATATGCTTGGCATGGATTGTAGACCATACATTATCTTTATAGTGTATGGTCCACTATCCAAGGCGTCAAGATTAACGAAATAGCCCTTACTTTTACTTTTTTTCCCCCTCAGACCCGCTCTCCTCCACTCCCACTCTCACTGCCGCGGCCACTGCCGGACAGACCCTCCATGTGCAATGCACGTTACATGTGTTATGCTGCAGTAGCTATGTATCTAGTGCAGCATAACAGCTATGATGACATGGCTATTACAGCATAACAGCACTATTGGAGTTATGGATTTTTACAACGTTCCACCATACACTATAGAATCTTTCCACCTTAGACTGTTCACGTTGCTCATCCCTGCCCTGAAATCCCAATGCTCTGCTTAAGATAGCACAACCTGTTGCCATGGAAATTATTCTGATGTCACAAGCAAAGGATTATGACTTCAGAGCAGGAACAGACGTCTATGAAGCAAACAGCCTGTTTTCATACAAATGTTTTTAGTAATAAATAATGGAATGTCCTAAAATTCAAACTTTTGGGGAATGTCGTGAGATTTGAGTTCTGCTAATGCTATCTGTATTTTTTTTTGGAAGAAAACTAGAAAATCCATTTTTTTTAAAACGGAACAACCAGGCAGAAAATGTCCAAAGGTTTGAAAACATTTTGTAAACTGAAACAGTGTCTTGCCAGTGAGGACACACTGCCGCTTTACAATCATGGTGCTGAAGCTCAGATAATCTCATTATACTTCACCATAGGTTAAAGTAACAGTAAAACAGTTTTCCTAGCTGAACATGTCAATCAGTCTAAATTAGGCTGCAGAAGGGCACAGTGACATCATGATTGGCAATGGGTTTTTAGATGGAATTGGGGGGGGGGGTGAGAAATCAATCTACTGAGAGAAAGCAGTTTATGCAGGCAGACGGTCTCCTAATTATGTATACAAAAGACATCAGACAGCCAGGAAATGCCAAAAGGATGTGGCATTCCCAATCAAACCAACAATTACGAATGATGCTGTGTAGGCTGAAGAGTTCATCTAACAACCTTGGGATGAATGGGGAACATGGAACTGCGAGGTCACCCCTTGCTAAAGAGACCTTTGTCTCAATGAAACTCTACCTGGTAAAATAAAGGTTAAATAAAGATACTTCTAATGTATCAATTACAATCACAAAATGGTGCCCCCCCAATTACTTGCAAGGATCTCAGTCAGTGTTGGCTCTATATGTAAGATTTAAAGAGCCCCTGACACCATTAGAAAAACTTAGAAAAATGTGAGATTTAGACAGTTCAGTTTATATTTCATGTATTTTCTATAATTGTTTACCTTTTCTCTTTATTACCAAGGACAGCTGTATGAAAGAGGCTTACTGTCCCTTAGACCCTATCTGCTCTTTCTGCTATCCTACATATGACATCATAATCTGGGTTGCAGCTGGAAACGAGCTTCTGGTCATGGTGCTTTTCCAGGTTGCCAACTTTTAAATAAATAAATAAGTAAAATAAATAATCCCCCGTTTATGGCATCATAATTATTCCCATAGCAACAGACTGTGATGTCATAAACAGAACTGTGATGTCATATGTGGGCAAGCAGCCAGAACAGATAGGGCAGTGATCCTGTTTACATGCAAATGTCCTTAGTAATAAAGAAGAATGAGAAATACAGAAATAATATTAAAATATAAGCTCACTTGTGCTATACATTAAATTTTCTCAGAGTTGTCACAATGGTGTCAGGGGCTCTTTAAGGTACAACAAAGGAGTGTTCTACTGTGGAATTAATGCATGGTTTTGTTTGGGGGGGGAGGCATGAGTGCCTAGAACCTCCCAACCATGCATTAATTCCACAGTAGAAAACTCCTTTGGAGTGCCTTAATGCACTTGTAACATGGCAAGTGCAGGGTGAGTGTTGTTTAGATAGGGTTTAACTTATAATAAAACACAGATCATATGAAATACTGATTTTAGTCCACAAAGCACCGTTTACATGACTCACTTTGAAACGCTATATCTATCTGAAAACGTGTATGTGCACGTTCTATACTTCACATACATTAATGTTGTGCCTCACAGGTCCCCTACAATGTACTACACAAATGTATCTTACTTTTACTTAGCATACACAGACAAACGTTAGAAATGGCTAGTTGTGCTGAGGAGTTTTAATGTTTTCTGCTCCATTGCTGGCTCAAATTGCTGCTTTTCAAGTCATTCTTTACCGTCATGCATTACAGTTGCTGTTCCGTAATTTGCATATGGCAAACAAAACTACAGGTGCAGATGGTCATCGACTTTCAAATAAATACATTATATTGTGGTTTACATTACCTCTCCGATGTACTTCTGTCATTTGCCGTTCTATCACAGCCTGGCTTGGAAACGGATTTTCTTTTAGGATTATCAAATAAAGAAAAACAAATCCAACTTTATTCCATACTATGATCTGCGGGCGAACCCCTGCTCACTTCCGTCAAGGGGGAAATTCGGCCGTTCTGGTGTCTGAGGGCAATTTGATCAGCCAGCACTCTGGATCTGGACTGGAGCTGCCGGACGCAGGAGGCATCCCAAACTCGGGCTGGATGAGCTGAGAGGAGGACGGAGAGAGGTGGTCAGTGTCGGACTCGGAGCCGCACTACGACACCACAACAGTTGGGGACAGCTCGTCCTCAGCAACACAGCCTCGCCTGCTCGTCTCTCTTAAAGGGAGCTCTATGGTAAATAGCATATTTTAATCTCTATGTTTTCCCTTTCGTCCATCACTGATTAAACAAAGGCCGGGGAGGTGGGAAATATTTATAGGGCTCTATTCTCGGAGAATCTGACATCCCTTTCAAGTCAGCATTAAGGTACGACAAAGGAGTGCTAGGTCTGTTGGGTGGGGACTGTAAAAACCTATATCATTAACTTATTTTTGTTAAGATTTGGCCTCTCTCACTGACATGGAGAAAGACAGACAGACCGATTACTGCACAGTGTCTGTCTCTCTCTCTCTCTCTCTCTCTCCCCCCTCTTTCTGCATCTCTTGCTCTCGATTGCCTTGCAGTGTTGAACTCAGTGTGACACGTGTGTTTGGAAAACAATACAAGTGTGCTCCCGATTGTAGCCATACATTACTAGGGAATTAATGCATGGCTATTCCCTAATTTTTAACAAATAGAAACACTGTATTTGTCATCTTTTGTTTCTGCCATGTTACAGACTGTATTAGAATAGCCACCTACCCATTTGGCTTTTTTTTAATTAATGAATTTATTTATTAAATAATTTTGCTAAATAAATTTTCAATTAGCCACTTTTGGCTAATGCATTTCTTGCCATTTCTGGTTTCTGGACCCTGGAGAGTGCATTATGGCGATATTAAGGGAGAGGAGTAGTGTTTTTTTTTTTTTAAATATTTTCAAGGTGGCCTTTGGTCACAAGCAACCACTCCAGCAAGCACATCCACCTATTGTCCTCCTCCCTCTTCAAAACACTGCACCCACCAATTTCAGTCACACCACCCTCCCCATCCAATCTGGTGAGGGATTATGGGCAGCACAGAGGACACGGGCCTTAGCCTAGTGGTTAACATAGAAACACAGAAGTTGTCCACAGATAAGAACCTCTTGGCCCACCTAGTTTGATCCATTTTCCCTGTCTACACAGTGCCACCGCAGACCCTAATCGTTCTCAGGTCTCCCCACCCCCCGCGTTATTTCTAAGGTCCCCTTGTGTCTATCTCATGCATACTTGAATCCTGTTACCGTTTTAGCACCCACCACCTCCGCAGGGAGGCTGTTCCAGGCATCCACCACCCTCTCCGTGTATAAGTATTTCCTCACATCTCCTCCGAGACCCCCCAGCTTTGTAGCATGATCCCTTGTCTTCGAGGTTTCTTTTTTTCCATGTAAAATGCTACCCTCATGTGTGTTATTAATCCCTGTGAGGCATTTGAACGTTTCTATCATGTCCCCCCTTTCACTCCTTTCTTCTAGAGAGTACATATTCAATTCCATGAGTCTTTCCTTGTAGGGCTTTTGATGCAGGCCCTGCACCATTTTGGTTGCCCTCTTCTGTACTGCCTCCACCCTATCTATGTCCTTCCGGAGATAGGGGTTCCAGCACTGGACAAGCACTCAAGGTGAAGCCTCGCCATCGATCTATATGGGGTAACTCTACCTCCCTCTTTCTGCTGGTGATATCCCTCCCTATGCACCCGAGCATCCTGCTAGCTTTCCCCACTGCCTTATCACACTGCTTTGCTACCTTCAGGTCATCAGAAATTATTACCCCCAGGTCCATTTCCTGTTTTGTGGTTGTCAGTACCTCTCTGCCCAATTGGTATGTTGCCCCCGGGTTTCTGTGCCCCAAGTGCATGATTCTGCATTGAAACCCAGTCGCCAAACCCTTGACCAGTCTTCTAGCTTTTACAGATCATCCCCGTGTGTCCACTCTGTTGCAAATTTTTGTGTCATCCGTGAACAGGCATACCTTCCCTCCCAGCCCTCCTACAATGTCGCTAATAAAGACATTGAAGAGGACCAGGCATTGTATGGATTCCTGTGGCACCCCGCTGGTCACCTTGCCTTCTTCAGAGTGCACACCATTTACCACCACTCTCTGTCACCTGTTGCTTAGCCATCTTCTTACTCATTTTACTACTTTTGGACCCACTCCTAGGCTATCTAGCTTGTTCACCAGTTTTCTGTGTGGAACGGTGTCAAAGCCCTTTTTGAAATCCAGGTAGGCCATATCCACCACTCCACCATGATCCACTTCCCTGGTCAACCAGTCAAAGAACTCGATCAGGTTTGTCCGGCAAGACCCCCCCCCCCAATCAAAACCATGCTGCCTTGGATCCTGTAATCTACTGGTCACAAGGTATTCCCCAATCCTTTCTTTCAGTAGTGATTCCATTACTTTATCCACCACCGAAGTCAGGCTGACAGGTGTGTAATTTCCTGCCTCCTGCCTGATAAGAGTACAAAGTTATGAACTTGAAGCTTCAGGTTTGAATCCCACAACTGTCACCTACTCACTGTATGTATGACCCTGAGCACATATCTTTATGTCCTTGTGCATAAACTCTGAAATCTTTCTAATCTTTCTCTGTACTATTTGAATCTCCTTGTACAATGACAAAGTAGTAACATCCCCCCCCCCCCCTTTGGGTTGTAAAGTGCGTTTGGATACAGTTGTCTGAAATGCCATATAAAATACATTTCTTTCCTTTGTCAGTAAATGGGAGTAGAGGGTGCAGTGTGCATGGGTCTTGGCCTTTGGGCATCACATTCTGATCCAAATTTGAATCTTAGAATCCATGTAACTGACTACCCCAGCCATATTAGTAGGTGCCCATTTGAAAAAAATGGCTTAAACATAAGAGGTGATAGCTACAAAAATGTGGGGACTTAGCCAAACGGGTAATTATTTTAGTCATCTATAAAGCAACACTAGTCTCTGTACCCTAGTAAACTGGACTGGACACAGATACTCACATAAACTGCTGCTCAGATATGTAATCTGAACATCCAGGTCAGATTTTTCAAGGTCAAGCAGATGGGCATGCCAATGGTAAATCCGGGTACTCCATCAGAGGACTTCAAGCAGAACAAAAAAAAAAGAGCACTCAGCCGCCGGCAGGGACAAGCTGGCTCCATAGAATCCAAGAGGTCTGGCTTGCAGTCTGTCCCAACAGAGTGCAGTCGAGAGGAGAGTCTGGCAGGAAAAAAGAGGTGGCAATGTGGGGGCCTGAAGAAGTGGGATGCCAATAGGTATGGTGGGAGCAAAAAAAAAAAAAGGCCAGTAATAAACAGATTTTTTCCAAAAGGTCTGCTGTGTGCCCATGCAGTGACATCGACTGTGGCACAATTACTCAAATGATGTCACCACTACTTTCTTTGCATTCCAGTCACTGGTGGTGAAATACGTCCTACAAGCTACCAAGCTGTGCATTTTCTGAGGAGTGAGCTTCTTTAGGATGGCCACCATGTTTCTTGGTATCAGTGTGTCCCCCTCCACAGGTTGAACCCCATGTCAGGCTCCCCCCTTCTCAATAGCAAGAAGGAGTCCTCATTCTGTTGTGGGTGTGAGCCCAGTTAGTGGGAGAGAGCTGCCATCCTATTCACAGCTTCTGCTTCTGTCCCTTATTCTATCACCCTAAAGCATTCAGTATACATCAGTCACTCACCACACTGGTGGGTGTGCTACCATCACCCTGTCTGGTGGTGCCCCTTATCGTCTGTGTTCCACAGCACCCTAAGATGTAGAAGTTTGTGCATTCCTTGGCCTCCCAAAGAGTCACTATAAGAGCTGAGTGGCCCAGCAGTGTCTCCCTCCTCAGGCAGAGAACACTGCCAAGGGCAGCACTTCTGCTTCTGGGCCACCTTATAAGCAGGTACTCTCGAACTCTTCAGGGAGGACGAGAGGGAACTTGCAAACATCAAACCTCTTTAGAAATCTGATCTCTGCACATCAACCACATATCAGGATTATGCATCTCTGTAAATGAGTGTTACAACTGCATCACCACCCAACGAAGCACAGCAATGTAGCCAAAATGCATACGGCCACACCTAGATGTGTTACATACAGTATGTGACCATCGTACCTCAAAAATGCTGTTGTTTTTCTACGAAGCCGAGTGTCAGACTCGGGTCCATCTACTGTACTCTGTGTGCTAAAGGTAAACTTCTTGCACACTGAGCTAAGAAAGAAACTCTAGTAGCTCATGCAGCTGTGAGGGGTTTTGACTTTTCCCACATTCTTCTAAAGTATGCAGTAACTGAACATTTAACAGGGGACCATAACAAACTGTGTTAAACTATGAGGTGCCTGAAACTCTGAGAACCATGTGCAAACATAGAGGTTCACACTTTATTTTATTTTTTTAATTTTGGGCCACATTCAAAGTACTCCCACTCAAAGTCCCCAAATTATAAAATCCTGCATCTTTTTTTATTACCTTGTTCCCTCTGTACCCTGCTGACATCAGGGGTTACCAGAGCTGTGCTCTTCCTCAAGCCTAGTGCCTAGCCTTTATCAGTGTCAGTGGCTCAGTAGGTAGCACACTCGCCTCTGAGGCCGGGAGATCAGAGGGCTGTGGGTTCAGTTCCCACATCTGGCACTTGGGTTAATATCCCAGTACTGACACTGTAGTGCAGCATGAGAGGGGTGCTGCACTTCTGAGGTGCCGTCTTTTGGATGAGACGTTAAATCGAGGTCCCATCTGCCTGGATTGGTGGTAGTTCAGGTGGATGTTAAAGATCCCATGGCACTTATCGAAAAGAGTAGGGGAATTTCTCCGGTACTGGTCAAATTTCCCTCATTCACTAAAAATGCCACCAACAGCTTAATCTGGTTCAAGATCAGATGGCATTCATCTGTATCCCCTTCCCCCGGGTCGTGCCTGAAAATAGGCAGGATTTGTCTAGTGCACTTACCCGGTCAAGAAAAACTAAATAAATAAAATAGTGAGCAGTTGCCTACACAGCCAATGCCATTGCTACTCTATTGTCAATCAGCAGGGAGTGCCCAAACACAGGGCAGCCTATCCTCGTTCGGAGCCAAAACCTTGAATCCGACAATGTATTTGTCACAGCTGGCCTCAGTGTCAGCTTCTTGTTCCACTACATATAGAAAAATGGTAGCCTCCTGGAATGTGATTGTCTGCACACCCGTGATATATACAGACGTTCTCAGAATTTGGCAATGTATACCAGAGAAGTAAATCTACATTACATAAAGACTAATGCATGGACGGCTGAGGCGCTGGCGGCGCCATGCCACCTGCCACACTGGCGACCCGTGTTCAGTGGCAGGTGCAGGTTGCCTAGGGTTCCCCCGGGGATGGAGAGGATCGAGCATTCATAAGACTGCTCTCCTCTCCCGGGAAGGGTGGACTGTCATTCCTGCCGAATGACTGCCACCAGGTGGAGGCCCGGTGGTGGTGCAGGTCTGGGACAACAACAGACAGGAGGGTGCTGCGGGACTCTACAGCGTGCACGCGCCTCCGTGTCTGCATGCTGATGTATGTGCCCTAGCAACAGGGAATGGGGAGAAAAGAGATGCCAGCAGGGTTCTTGACGTCCTGAGGGGCTGAACAGAGCTCTCTCACGTGAGGGAGAGCTGAAGCCGCACCTGCCAGCATCCCGATGGGAGAAAAAGTTCTATGAAAAAAGAATAATGCATGGGCAACCATGCACAACAAGGCTATGTTTCCATTGAGGGGTTGAGATGACATATGGATCTCAAAAGCAAAGCTCATCACACCTCGCACCATGTCGGCGGCCCGTGTTTGGGAACGAGCACAGGCCACCAGGGATCGGCAGGGGAGGAGAAGGATCGAGCATCCCAGGGACTGCTCTCCTTCTCCGGGGAGTGGGGTAATCAGCTGTCAGTGTACGCCTGGCCCCTAGCAGAGGCTGGAGGTGGCACACTGATGCTCGCTACGTGGAGTCAGAGACAGGGCAGACGCCTGTTGGGACGCACATGGGAGCATGTGTGTTCCGATGCCAGCATTACTGCATGATCCGCCTCCGAGGGGTGTACACTGGAGGCAAAAAAAGATGCTCTGGCTAGATGATGAAGGGTGCCTTGCAGGTACTGCCCTCGAATAGCCACAGTGCTGGCCACACTGGATCTGGTCTTCGGCAGGGTTTGGGGAGTCCCGCCGTTCCCACCAGGGGGAAGTCCTGGGGGTATCGGTCAGCACCGACTGGTGGTCGTCGGAGGACGGGACTGGGGGCTTCCTCCCGAGCTAGGGCTGTGAGCTAGGTGCATAAAAAGTACCAAAAAAAAAACAAAAAACAAGCGAAGCTCGAGAGGTCCATGATGTCATTTCAATCCAGAGATAGAAACATGAGCTGAGTTGGGCAAGGTTTCACATAGTACACAGGTTTACTGCATGCCAAAAGTGAAAATTTGAGTTTACATATAGTAGTAAAAGGGACCCAACAACTCAGTCAGTAATTATACTGAAGACAAATCATTACTTCGACAGGGGGCTTAACAGGAGATAACCATACACAGTTTTGTGGCCTTTGAACTGTACACAACAGAGATGTCAAAATATCACATTTTAGTATCACGATATTTGTGTAAAAAAAATATCACAATATAGTATGCTGAAATACCCTGCAGCATTTCTAATTTTAGGAAATACTGTAAAAATTTGATTGTAGAAAGGTGAGGAATTAGGAATCATGATTGTACCTGAAGAGGGACACACTGCCAGAGCAGCAAGTAAAGACAATTTATCATAGTATATTGTGGTGTCTCATACTGCATGATAATCGCAATGTTGTTTTTCACAATGATAAATTACTGTCAGCGATCATTATCAAGATATGGCGTCATAGCGTGTTATCATGATATCCCTACTGCACAACAATTTTTACTCATGCACAACAAGGATTCAGAGTATGGAAATCCACGCACAACACTTAACCAGATACTATATGCATTTTGCTATAAACTATATATCCTGCACTTTCTTCATTCTTATTTAATGTGCTGTTTTTTTTTTCACTTTCATTTTATGTATTTTTACATAATTTAAAGTGAGACAGAAGAATCATGGTAAAACCAAACTAGTAACCACATATGTAATCCTGGGATTTGCAGATCTTGAAAACAGAATTTGATTACTTCATTCACCATAAATCAGTGTCCCTGATTAAAATCACAAAAAGTCCTGTTAGCACAGAGTCCCCTTCCCCTGATAATGTACAGAATTATGTACAGGTGCCTGAGAAAACACTCATCGAGGAAATTAGTGGCAGGATAAGCCATGAGCCCAAAGGGCGAGTGGCTTCTACTGCTCCAAATTTTCACGAGTTCTTCACAGGCACTTATGTGTAATTTGTTATATTACATGGTAAAGAACTGTGATTGTACTTATGTAGCTATTTCATGTCGGAATATGTTTGTGGAGTGTTACCAGAGTGTGAATACATAAGAAGGTCCCTACTGGTAGGAGTGTGTAGTGGACTGGTACAGTGGTTTTGCAAGCAAGTGTTGGGTAATGGAGTCTTTGTTTACACTCTATTATTTACACTACATTATTTTTTATTTTTCATTTTTATATTCTATTTATTCGCTCCAGAAGGCTGGGCATCCTTCCGGGGTACCTACTGGGCTAGGGCCTCTAACTCCCTGCTTGAACCCCCATGCCGTGGAACTTCTCTACCAGCACTGCCCAGACCAGACCCCAACCCCCCTCCAGCTAAGGTCCATGCAGCCTATGGGCTGGCACCTGGGAAGATCCCAACAAGCTGGGCCAGCGGTGGGATGTGAGCCATGCCTAGGAAGTCTCCATCATCTCCACAGACATCCGGAGGGATCTTTTCTGCTTGTGGTTTTTGTGCAGTTCCTCTTCCCCCCGCCCCTTGCGAGGAGCACGTCCGACGATCTGGCGCATGGCAACTCTGCCAGCGTCAGCCCCGCTACTTCGTGCGTGCCTAACCTGCTGCAGTGCTCCCGGTCTCCACCGGGGGCCGCTAGCAGGCCAAGGCATCCCACCCCTACTACCCAGGGAGGACAGCACCACAAGGGCACTCATCCTCAACCTCCCCTGCCGACCCCTGGCACCTGAGCTCGCTCCCAAACTCGGGTCGCTGGCGTGGCGCGAGGTGTGGCGTTCAGCGCCTTAACCCTCAGCGCCACCGGGCTGGGCACACTACATTATTTGCTGTTAGCAATTAATAACAGTCAGTGGGTAATAGGGGTCAACTATGTAATATAGAGCCCAGAACTGAAGAGATTACACCATAGTTCACTTCTGTGGATGTTAAGTGGCCCTAACTTCACAGAACCAAACACGAACTTCATGAGGACTTTCATATCCAGGAGACTCACCAACAACTGGTTAACTTTGCTAAACTCTCAAAAGGACAACCCTGGATTAAAACAGAAGGGTAGGGTGCCAAAACCCATCTTCCCTCCCTTTGGGAAGGAGAAAATGAAATATGCACACACTCCACCTCCATTCTATATGAGTCTAACTGACACCATTCTATCGAGCT
Source organism: Neoceratodus forsteri (assembly GCA_016271365.2). Classification (NCBI taxonomy): domain Eukaryota; kingdom Metazoa; phylum Chordata; order Ceratodontiformes; family Ceratodontidae; genus Neoceratodus; species Neoceratodus forsteri. The sequence continues at coordinate 64,284,697 of JADMNL010000032.1, forward strand.
GAAGGGAACATTTTACAGCTCACTTCGTGTGAATTATGACAGTTTGCAGAGTTACAATCACAAACCCTTTGATGGAGTGTGATTTTTTTTGTGTTATTTATAAACCCAGTGTGTGAGTGTAAGAGAGAGTGAGCGCAAAGGACAATTAAACTCCCAGCTGAAACTTATCAGATGCCTCCCATTTTTTGTTTGAGAGTACGTGAGTCACAGTGACAGTTTAGCTAAGCTGAAAATGAGAGTGTCTGCTTCTTGCTGGGTGCGAGTTGGTGGGTCTAAATTTGAATATGCCTTTTTTTTTTTTCATTTACGTAGCTACTGTACATCAACTGAATTACTTTGCTTATCAGCCTAACTGAAAACACTATATCTAGCAGACTTCAGCTGCCCATAAGGAAGTGTTCCAACACACTTCTGATTCTGTATCAGCTCCCATTTTAATGGGATTAGCTTTTTGTGTCAAGGTCAGAACTGTACTTCCTTCCACTTAAATGCCACCAAGATAGCAGGGCTGAACTCATCATTTCTGCTTAATGGAGATCATTTTAGTTCTAGAAGTAGGTAATTTCTTGAGAACTGAACCCAGGGTCAGACTGTACTGTTGAAGACCCACCCAGAAAGTAGGTAACTGGTGAGGGCACCTGGAACGTGGGTACTGGGGCACCACCTAGAAAGTGGGTATATGGAGGTAGCACCTGGAAAGTCGGTACTGGAAGCCCCATCTGTAAAGTGGGTACTGGAAGCCCCATCTGGAAAGTGGGTACTGGGGGCACCATCTGGAAAGTGGGCACTGGAAGGCCCAGCTGGAAAGTGGGTACTGAGGGCACCATCTGGAAAGTTGGCACTTTTGGGGGCACCTGGACAGTGGCTACAGGGGACCCACCTGGAAAGCAAGTACTGGGGGACCACAGCTTTACACATATACATGTAACAACCCCCTTGTTCCGGTACAGAGAGGACGCTGTTCACCAGTAGTGCCCAGCTCAGAGCTGGCTGTCTGATGCTAACTCAGAAGGGATAGGTCAGTGGGAGTAGAAAAGGAGGGTGCCCTCATGACCGGGGGTGGGACACTCTGGCAGACAGGCAAACAGAGAGAGAGGGAGGTGCTACTGCCTCGAGGCTCCCGCAGTTCGCTGCCTGAGGAAAGTTGTAGAGGAGGAGATGGTATTAGCGCCAATGGGCCTTGGGCAGATCCTGGAGACTGGGCGTATTTATGGTAGACTGCCAATAAATGGCAGAATGTACTGGGACCACCAGGAGTGTAAGGAAAGAAGAAAATCCAATTGTCTGCTGGCCTGTGCTGGGTTCCCCAGAAGACATCGAGGAAGACCCTGGGTCTGGTGACAGGAGGGGGACGTCGATAAGTGCCCATGCAGAGGTTTTAGCACATAAATATGATAGATGAGACCACAGGAAGAAAGGCTTCCAGGCAAGGTAGGAGACTCGTCTCTGGCATGACTGCGATGACCCCAGGGTACCGGCTCCTCACTGCTGCCAGTGTGCTGTTCAGCTCCACTGGGCAGAAAGCCCTCAACGGCATGGCAGTTGGCATGACTGGGTATCACACTCAGATCTGTGATGCTGCTAGCCAAGTGGTACACAGCTCATGCTAGGGCAGGAAAGCATCAGTTGGTAGGTGGCTATGCAGGCAAGCACACTTCAATAATGAGGCAGCACAGATGAACAAATCTGGAACAAGGCAAAGGGAAAAAAAGGACAATGGATGACACAATAGTTTTGTGAATTACAAAGCCCTGTTAAGAAGGCAGGAGGTGGAAACTATTCTCAAAGCTGAATGCAGGGATCCTCAGATTATTTTGGACACCTATACATGGTAAAGAAACAGGAAGCATAGAGGTATAGGCATGTAAACAATTATAATGGTTGCTTTGCCTTGATGGAATGAAAATCGAGATGAGATATGGAGACCATGCATCTCAGCAGTAGGCTGGGTTAAACCAAGGCAGCCTGCAGATGGAGTAGGGACCCCAGGGAAATGGACAGTACTTTGAATGAGGAGTGAAGGAAATATATAGTACCCCTGAAAGAGAAGTGTTTTCTTTGCCTGACAACACACCCAAATTAATTGTTATCTCTGGATTGCTTGTTATTTTTTTGGTTTTTTGTTTTTGTTGCTTGCTCTTATTGCACTACACCCTCCTGGAACAGAGGACCGGTCTCCCAAGCAAGGGACTCCAGCACCCGAGCGGCGCTCTGCACAGTAAGGCAGTCCCTCCACACCATCTCCGCGGCTGCCCAAAAACACCATCACTCCTGCCCGCCCTCCTGGAATCAAGGACTGGTCTCCTAAGCAAGGGACTCCAGCACCTGAGCGGCACTCTGCACAGTAAGGTGGTCCCTCCACGCCATCTCCGTGGCCGCTGCCTCCCGAAAACACCATCATTCCTGCCCGCCCTCCTGGAACCGAGGACCGGTCTCCCAAGCAAGGTACAGACGATTAATTTTTGTTTAGAGCTGCCTCGCTACGGCTCCTCCTCGGATTGATCCAGCACATAGCAGTTGGACCCTGATTGGTTGCTGTGGCTTGCTCGACCTCACCAGATTGGTGTGCAGTTTGCCTGGCAATCTACATGAGTCTCGAGCGCTGCTCCTCGTATTTTAATAGAATTTTGAATCAGGATTTTTCCCTAAGCTTGTTTCTCTGCTTGTCTCTGACTGTTTTTAACTAATGTAAAGTGCTGTAACTGCTTAACTGTTTCAGTACTGTTTTAGAGCTGCAGCCTGCAATATTTTCTAGCCTTGGGTGTTAACACTACTGTAGACTAGCCTCTGCTGATCTGAAGTTTGTTTCCACCTTTTCTACCCTCTCTCCTCCTTTTTTGTCTGACAAACAACTACCACCTACTGCTAATTTCTGTCCCTAACAAAATCCCTTGAACCCAGTGCAACCTCGCCAGTAGTCTCCTTTTTCTTAGTCTCTATTTCCAAAGAACTCCCCCCTCCCATCCATCCGTTTCTCTATTTCCTCTCTGCCGTGGCTCTCTGACCTCACCTTTTGTCATTCACTCTGCAATCCCCACCCTACTCAGCTCATCCCTCAATCCTTTGTTTTCTGCCTAATTCTCCCCACCCCCGCTGTCTGTCTGCTGCCAGCCTCCTGCTGCTCTTTACTTATTGTCCCCTCTCTTTACTTCCCCAGGGACTCCAGCACCTGAGCGGCGCTCTGCACAGTAAGGTGGTCCCTCCATTCCATCTCCGCTGCCGCCTGAAAACACCATCACTCCTGCCCGCCCTCCTGGAACTGAGGACTGGTCTCCCAAGCAAGGTACGGCCGATGAATTTTTGTTTACAGCCGCCTCGCTACGGCTTCTCCTCCGACTGGTCCAGTGCATAGCAGCTGGACCCTGATTGGTCGCTGCGGCTTGCTCGGCCTGGCAATCTACACGAGTCTCGAGTGCTGCTCCTCGTATTTTAATAGACTTTTGAATCAGGATTTTTTTCCCGCCCCGCCCCCCTCCCCCTCTCCCAGGCCTCCTTTAAATACAGTCTTATCCCTCCCTCCTTGATAAGGTCCCACCACATTGGTCTAGCTACCCTGTATATCACCTGACCTCGCTGTAAGGCCATAAACTTACTGGTTCTTTGGGCTGTACTTCTACTGCTCCACATTCTATCAAATGTGTTTACCCCCCCCTGCCTATGATCAGCCACCCTCTTTCTGTACTTGCTCCTCCTTGATTTCCCGTAATACACTAATTTTTTCTCAGAATTATTTCTGCTCACTCCTCTGGGCAACCAATCTAACCTCTTTACATCCTATGCCTACTCTCCTCCTACAGCCCTTTCCTACTTCTCTGTCACTAGCTTCTAGTGGTTTCAGGTTTTAAGCCTCCTCTTAATCCCTTTTCCTTATTTTTCCCGGACCTGAGCAAACTGTCTCGAAGGCAAGCTCACCTGTTCTTTTGTATTATTTATTTGTTGGTTTTGCAAGAAAAACTTACAAAGGTTTACGTAGGAGGATATCAATAATTTGATACTACAGACACTTAAACTCTTACAAAGATCTTGTGAATAACACCCCCTCCAGTGGTACAGCATAGGAGAGAATCCCATAAAGAGAAATTTTACATTAAATAATATTACCCAAAGCAGACAGCCAGGAAGGCCAACAGGGAAACTGAATAGGTTGCGTAAAAAACAAAATGCCCTTTGACCAGATAGACTATAAAGTCTGAATGATTCCCTGATGTAATTCAGTAGTAAAGAACCAAAGCTTATTCCCAAGTCTCCCAGAGTTAATACAATCCCAGTTTGTTAATCTAAGCATCATCAATCATGAAGTTAACCATCTTTAATATATATAAAAATAAATCTATAATTGATAGCAATTTTCCCCCCTTCGCTCCCATATTACCAAAGAGCAGCAAAATAAGAGCCATGAGGCATCCCCGCTCCTTAAACATATCTAAACCGAACATAAAAGATTGACTTTACGAGTAACAGTTCCCTGAATTCGTCAAATTAAGAGTAATCCTAAAGACCCGTGTAAATCCATGGATCAAGTTCCAAAAGTCAAGGCCTCAGATCCCTCACAACCCCTGTATTTAGCATTTACATTACAGTATTACTGTACTTGTTCAGTCCTCCTCAGACCCAGTGTCCAGTTCATCCACCCTGCCCATTTCTTGTTCAATTTTCTGGATCATTTTGTTAGCATCCTTTGGGTTGTTAAACAGGTAGTGCTGTCCATTCCACTGCAAGCGGAGTTTAGCCGGGAGTAGCAACTGGTGCTGAACTTTAAGTTGATGCAATCTGCCCCGCAGCCCATCAAAGGCCTTGCAGCGTTGGCAGGTGCTGAACGAAAGGTCAGGAAGAACAGGTTACTCACCTGTAACAGTAGTTCTAGGAGTGGTATATGTTGTTCATCCACACTCCTTGGCATGTCCCCTTCCACTTTAAAACTTGCCGGAAGTCTTCAAGCTGGCTCCTCCCACCCACCCAGGTGGTAAATACCTCGGCTCCACCCCATGACGCCAGATCTTAGCCCGCTGAAAGCAAGGTTGTGAGTCCAAAGCCGGGGAGGTCGGGTGGGTGTGTGTGGATGAACAACATATACCACTCTTGGAACTACTGTTACAGGTGAGTAACCTGTTCTTCTAGGAGCGTGGATATGTTGTTCATCCACACTTATTGGCAGACTCCAAGCAGTTCTCTAGGAGGAGGGAGGCAAGGCGCACACCCCCTACTTAGGGAATAAAGATTGGAGAACCGAGGCCCCAAAACCAGCATCCCAGCGTGACTCAAGATCGATGTGGTAGTGGGTAATAAAGGTGTTTCGTGACTTCCAGGTAGCAGCCTTACAGATCTCCTGGATAGGGATGTCCCTGGAAGTAGCCACCGATGCAGCAGTATGGCGGGTAGAGTGAGCTCTTATCCCTCTGGGAGGCTCCTTGCCTGCAGACTCATAGCACAGACCTATGCATGACGTGATCCATCTTGCAATGGTCCATTTGGCTGCAGGTCTGCCAGAAGCAGCTTCAGCGTAGGTAACAAACAGCTGGCGAACCTCTCCACGAATTTCCTCCGTTCTCTCCTTGTAGTAGGAGAGAGCACGTCTCAGGTCCAAGGTATGGAGCCTGTATTCGGCGTCTGAGGTGTAATTAGGGTAGTAAATTGGAAGCGTCAACACCTGGTTAAGGTGAAACTCTGACACCATCTTCGGAAGGAATTTCAGGTGGGGGTGCAGGACAACTTTGTCCCTGTGAAAGACCAGATAAGGGGAGTCCACCGAAAGCGCCTGGAGCTCCCCTGTCCTGCTGGCAGATGTGATAGCCACCAAGAAGGCCATCTTCCATGACAAGTGTGAAAGCTCACATTTGTGCATGGGTTCGAATGGCTTGCCCATGAGCTTTGCCAAAACCAGCAAGAGATCCCACGGAGGTGGAGATTCACGCACCGGAGGGGATATGTGATCCAGGCCTTTGAAAAAGTGCCTGACCACTGTCTCCTGTGCCAATGTCGGCTGACCAGCCTGTGCCTGGTAAGCAGAAATGACTGCCAGGTGCACCCTAAGGGTCGATGACCATTGACCCCCTTTGGAGAGAGACCAAAGGTAGTCGAGAATGTCAGCCACAGAACAGGACAAGGGCTCCAGACCCTTTCCCTGACACCAAATGGAGAACCTTTTCCATTTGAAGGCATAACATTTCCTGATCAATTCCTTTCTGGATGCCTCCACCACGGTGTAGACATCTTTGGAAAGCCTGTAACTCTAGCCAGTCAGGTACCAGGCTGTGAGGTGCAATGATTGAAGGTCTGGATGGAAGACCTTCTCCTGGTTCAGAGATATCAGGTCTGGGCATGTACAAAGCTGCTCCAGGGGCCTGCAGCTTAGGCTGAGGAGATCTGGGTACCAGAACTGGCATGGCCAGTCTGGGGCTATTAGAATCACCTTTGCCTTGTCCCTCCTCACCTTGAGTAACACCTTGTGGATCAAGGGAAATGGAGGGAAGGCGGAGAGGAGGCCTGGGGTTCACAGCCTCGAGAAGGCATCCTCCTGCAGTAAGCCCTGCTGAGGGGGGCGGGCATGCTATAGCCTCAGATTGGTGTTTTCCCTGGAGGCAAACAGGTCCACCAGCGGTTTGCCCCAACGGAAGAACAGGCTGTAAGCTACCACTGGATGGAGAGACCACTCGTGGGATGTCTGGCCTGTATGGCGGAGAGCAACCGCCAGCTGGTTCGAGGCCCCTGCCACATGGATGGCTAGGAGATCCGCCGCCAACCAGCTTACGAGGGTCCAGATGTGAAGCGTCTCCTTGCATAGCAGATGGGAGTGCGTGCCGCCCTGTTTGTTGAGGTAGTACATGGTCGTGGTATTGTCCGCCTGGACTTGAACCACTTGACCACAGAGCTGAGGAGCGAAAGCTGACAGTGCCAGTCTGACTGCTCTGAGCTCCAACAGGTTGATGTGGCATCAGGATTCCTTGGGGGTCCAGAACCCGTGGGCCCTGTTGTCCCCCATGTAGGCTCCCCAGCACATGAGAGAGGCACTGGTTGTGAGGACAACCGTCAGCTCGGGGCGGATAAACAGGATCCCTTCCTGCAACAGGTCTGGGCGGTCCACCATTGGAGAGCATCCCATATCTTCTGGGTAACAGTGATCAGCTGGTCAAAATGACTGTGACGCTGAGTCCACTGGGCGGCCAACTCCCATTAGAGGAGGCGTATGTGCCACCGGGCCCAACAGACCACTGAGGTGCATGCCACCATGTAACCCAGAAGGCACAGAAAGTCCCGGGCAGGGCGCAAATGCCCAACCAGAAATGACTGGGCAAAGGAGGAAAGAACCTCCACCCTGTCTGCCAGGAGCCGAGCTCTGGCTTGACAGGAGTTGAGCTCTGCCCCGATGAAGCCCATCACCTGAGAGGGCATGAGTTCCGACTTGGCCTCGTTGATCAGGAGACCAAGCTGGGAGCAGGTTTGGAGGGTCAGGTCCCTGGAACTCTCCATCTCTTAAAGGGAGGAACCTGCCAAGAGCCAGTCGTCGAAATAAAGGTAGATTCTGACTCCTCGATGCTGAAGGTGGGCCGCCACCACAGCAATGCATTTGGTGAGACTCAGGGCACGATGACAGGCGAGCGGCGCCCAGCTCGGGAACTGGAACAGGGTCCCTTCGACCCTGAAGCGGAGGAACCACTGATGGAACGGATGAATTGGGACGTGACAGAACGCATCCTGTAGATCCAGTGAACAGAACCACATGTTTTGCTTCAAGGATGTTATGATCTAGGACAGAGTGACCATCCGAAAGGTGCAGGACCTGAGATATTGATTCAGGTTGTGGAGATCTAGGACGGGGCGTCAACCCCCCATCCACTTGGGCACCAGGAAGTACCTGGAAACAAAGCCTGGGTCTTTTGGAGCATCTGGCACTGGGGCTACTGCCTCCTTGTGGAGGAGCTGAGCCACGGTCCTCTCAAAGAGCCGACGGGGTGCATGCGGAGATCTATTCCTCCCGAGGGGCATGGGCTCGGCTGGTAGAGTACTGCTCGAATTCCAGAGGCAGTCCCTGACTGACCACTTCGAGAACCCACCTGTCTGAAGTGATAGCGGACCAGGCGGAAAGGAAGTGGCGGAGCCGATCCCCCACAGGAGGACCCAGAGCTGGTGTGATGGGTGTAGGGGTGGCGACCCCCAACCCGTCACTGAGCAGGCTTACAAGAGGAGGAGGAGGCTCCAGGGCCTGTGCCTCGGCCTCCCTTACGGGGCTGTTGAGGACCCTGCTTGGGCCGCAGGCGGCAAGTTTGAGCCTGCTGCTGCTGTTGCTACTGACCTCCTTGATATAAGGGCTGCCTGACCACAGGGGAAGAGTGCCGAAATGGCTTCTTCTTTCTCTTCTGCTGGTTCTTGCCTGAAGAACCCTTGGCAGAAGTAGCATCCAAGGTGGCAGTGGACTGCTCTATATGCTGAAGGTGACCGGCCACTCCTGGACCGAACAAGTCGATCCCCAGGAATGGCACATCAGCAAGCTTATGCTGAGTATCTGCCAGGAAGGAGGATAGCCTCAGCCAAGCCCTGCGGCGAGAGGTCACTGCGGCTGCCAATGAGTGGGCACAAGAATCTCCAATGTCCAAGGCTGTCTGGAGCGGTTGTTTGGCGACAGCATGACCTTGGTCACGGACCTGCTTCATGGTAGTCTGCATGTCCGGTGGGAGATGAGGGAGGACCTCATCCAATGACCCCAGGATGGCATGGGAGAAGTGTGCCACAGTAACAGCCAAACTGGCCTAACGAAGGCCCAGACAAGAGGCAGCATAGTCCATGTCCGGGGGTCGGTCAGTATTGGCCGAACTACCTGTGCGCCTGAACACCAAGGTGGTAACCAGGCTCTCGGCCGAAGGGTGTTCAGTGAATCCCACAAGGGACCCCATGGGCACCGCGTACTTGCGGGCCATGCAGGCAGATGGTGCTGGGCAGGAGGCAGGATGCTGCCAAAGCTCAAGGGCCAGGCCAACGATGGCATCGGCCACTGGAAAGGCCTCCGTCGGGGTATCCTCTCTTAAGTATGTCCGTGAGGGGGTACTCTGCCTTTTTCTGGATGGGCTCCAGAGCCATTCCAGTGGAGTTGGAGATGAGGCAGAGAATGCCCTGGAAGGAGTAAGGGCCTTTCTCCAACCCTACGCCGACCGTAGACTCATCATCCCCGGGATTTGAGTGCAAGCCGGTGACGTCCAAATCAGAGGAGTCGTGGTAGAGCGGTCTACCACCTAAGTCACACTCGATGTGCCGAGGGCGGTCTGGGGTGACTGTTACTGACGGACGTCGGGGAAGCCCGGTGTCTTGTCGGTCCTCTTTAGAGAGCGCCCCTCCCTTGGGCTGTTTAGGCAGTGATTCCACCAGAATCGGTGGAGAGACTGGGATAGGCCGAGCCGGGGACGGGACGGCCACACGGGTGGAGGAACTGGTGGCTTCAGTTCTGGAGGGGTCGGCGTCTGTCTAGGAGACAGGAGCCAAGATATGGCCGGGGTGGACGGCGGAGCCGGCTTCTGCCCGGTCAGAATCAGCTGTTGCCACATGAGGTCCTCATAGTGCCGACAGAGTTTCGGCCGGAGCCTCTCCTCGTCCAAGGAGGATGAGGACCTGTGGCGATGCCTCTTTTTAGAGCAATTATGGCTCTTTCTCAGCCATTTGACTGAGGGGGTTCTGGACCTCAACTGAGATCGGGGAGGCCAACTCAGTCGATCAGGAGACACCGGGGTCGGTGAAAACCGAGGGTCCGGAACCGGGTCCTTGATGGGGACACCAGCTGACTGGGTCTCCTCATCGGGGAAGACAAGGACCGGAGTCCTTTCCAAATAGTCATCGGCCACAGCTGGCGACAAAGAGTCTATCAGTTCGAGGATAATTTCGACCTTGTCGGCCACTTCCTCGGTCCCCTGGCCAGACGGAAGATCTGTGAAGCCGGCAGCCGAGGATGTGCTCTCGACTGAAGTTGAGATTGCATGTTCCTGGGACTCAGACCTCCCTCAGTCCCAGGAACATCTTCGCCGAGACAAAGACCTGGGGTCCTTCTCTCTCTTCCGAGAGAGGGAAGAGTGCGAGCCCGAGGGTGCCTCTCCCCCGGTGTGGAGAGACTGGCACAACTCCTTGAAGGAGCCCATAAAGGTGGAGCCAAGGTTCAGAGGAACATAGAAGCTTCGATTGGCTGAAGCACATGCTGCTTTCTCCTCAAATGCTTTTATTTGTTTCAGCTGTTCGGCGGATCCCGCGACAGCGGAAACTGCCCACCTCGCCTCCTTCGATTTCACCAGCGAGTTCCTTTTCTCCAGTCTCCCCAGCTTCAAACGTGCCTTGCGGTCATCCAGGACACTGGGATGGAAGGCCATGCAAAAAACACTCGATGAGGTGTCATGTCCGACACTGGGTATTGCCTTTGACCGTTAAGGGAGTCGGTGCGCGACATATTCTGGCCGCGGGGCATCGGCTAAATCCAGGGGAAGATTTTTCCTCCATAGCTGATGCGGTGAAAATGCAATCGTTAATTCAAACGAGTTTAAGTTTCGGTAAAAACTGACAGTTAGAATCCAGGGCCTACGATATGCTTTGAGAGCACAAGGGAACCTGTATCTTCCAGTGGAAAGGAAGATCTGGCATCATGGGGCGGAGCCGAGGTATATACCACCCGGGTGGGTAGGAGGAGCCAGCCTGAAGACTTCTGGCAAGATTTAAAGTGGAAGGGGACATGCCAAGAAGTGTGGCTCAACAACATATCCATGCTCCTAGAAATAACAATTTTGTCATCACTGTACTTTAAGGATCTACGACATCGAGCAATTGCGAGCGCCCAGTCCCGGTCGCCGATTCCTGTACATACAATCAGAAAGGTCCTCGGGGTTGAGGAGTCTGTCGCGGCTCTTCTTGGAGTTATTCTATAGGCCTTTTCAAGGGACATAAGAGGATCTGTGTCCTCAAAACCCAGTATAGCAGGCAGGAACATTCTGGCAAAATTCAGGCTGTCCTCCCCTTCAGCGCCCTCTGACACCCATATATTCTGCTCCCTAGTCTGGTTCTCAACTGTCTCTAACCTTTGTCGGAGGTGAGAATTCTCTTTAATTAGTTTAGTAGTCATGTCCGTTGATTTAAGGATAGAGGATTCAGAGCGTTGGACAATTGCTTCACAATGTTCCATTTTGGTTTCCAGAGCAGAGACTCTCGGGGTGAGAGAGTCAAATTTTTTGTCTAGATCCTGCACTGTTTTGATGAGTTTGTGAAGCGTGGCTAATATAGAAGTCAGCGAGGCCTCTTCCTGTTGTTTTTCACCAGAGTCCCCTGCTCTGCGATGTTGGTCAGGACTTTCCTCTGCTTTTCTGGAGCAAAATAATTTCCGGTTGGCGCTCCAGCTCCTTTAGTTTTACCCATCCTGACACCAGATAGTGGTCTAGACACACCAAAGTGGTTTTTAACACTTTCTAAATATAATAGATTAGATTTTAATATTTTAAAAGTGTTTTCCTCTCTGGGAGCTTGAGTATGATGCTGCTTCCTCTTGGCTGCTCAGCAGCGTCCACCCAAGCTCACCTGTTCTAAAATCGCTCATCATGAATCGATGCATACTATTTGTTTTCCTAGCGTGTCCTCTCCTGCTGTTTCATATAACACTACAAACAGCACCCTGTGCTGAATCAGCTCTCCCACACTTCCCACTCCTTGATTTCTATTTTTCAAACCTTCTTGTGGAGCCACAATCTAACTGTAACACCACTCCACTACTACTAAACAGGGCTTGGATCCATATGATAGCTCATGTCCAAAGGAATAGTTCATTTCACTTTTGGACCTTATGCCCATATCTGCGACACAAACTGTGGTACCTAATTCTCCTGGCCATAGATGTTCAGCTAAACCCTGGCCCTGCAAATCTCATACCCAATACTTTTAATAATGTTAAAGGTCTCATAATTGCTCACCATAACATCAGGAGCCTTGAGAAAAATTTTGCAGAACATGAGGCCTGGACCTCCCTCTACAAGCCTGACACCATCTGCTTTACCGAAACTTGGCTCAAATCCTCTACCCCTGACTCGCTATGCTTCCTGCCATCCTATAATCTTTTGAGATATGAAAGATTGGCTCCTAAAAGAGGAGGTGGTGCTGCCATCTACTTCAAAGATCATCTCAATGTCGCTGTCATCAATTCACCTCCTCTCAAACACAGAAGTGCTTCATGCCCTTCTCACACTTAGGTCAAAAAAATTACATATAGCCTATGCTTACAACCCTCCCAAAAGTGGCCTAACTGGCCTAGATGAGCTATTGGAACAAACCGCATTTCTCTCGGGGAGAAACAAAGTTGTCATACTTGGGGACCTCAACATTAACTGGCTGGGAAACTTCCAAGCCATGTCCCTGCCTAGAATACAAAGTTTTAACTTGCATCAGCTGATTGAGGAACCCACTAGAATTGCCCCACACTCTAACACAAGTACACTGCTGGATTGGATAATGACCAACCATCCAGAACACATAGTCAACTCAGGCGTTCTAGCAGATGCCATCACTGACCACTCCCCAACTTACTGCACCTGGATAAAGTGAGGTCTGCTCCGACTAAGCCTTGTTTCGTAACTTTTACGCCTTCTCCTTAATTTCTTTTTTTTTTTTTTTTATACTTTCTATTTATCTGTTCCTGTCTCCACTCGGTGCCCACTCCTTCAACCGCTCATCACCATCTCCACCCCCTACTCGGATCTGCCCCTAGAGTGCCTCACCTCTTACTTCCTCCTGCACAACAGGGTCTGTCCAGATTCGGTGGTCTGGATGGCCCGGAGCGGTCATCATCTAGGACTACCAAGGGGGTATTTTCCATTTTTCTGTGTTTTTTTCCCCCTGTCCCAGCCCCCTGAGACACCGGTGCAAGGACGCAAGCATCCAGAGAAGAGACATGCTGACGCACATCCCTCTCAAGCGCCTACAGACATCCCCCCTCCCCGACTCCGTTAGACAGAGCCGCCAACCCCTCAGAGACCAGTTTCCACAGCGCTCTCCAGAGCGTCGGGTGCGTCTCACCCCTGGTATCCCACCCAGAGGAGGAGGAGGCATCCGTTGGGACGCTCAATCCTCTCCCTCCCCTACCAACCCCCCCGAGCCAGGCTCGTTCCTGAACCCGGGTCGCGGGCGTAGTATGAGGTGTGGCTTCAGCGCCTCAACCTCAGCGCCACCAGGCCGGCCTCAACCACGCCAATTTCAACTCACAGGCTTTCCTACTAGACACTGCCTGCACTGACTGGTCCTCTCTCTATAAATCTAATGATGCACAGTCCTCCCTGATTATCTTCCTAACCAACTTTCAAGCACTGCAGGACAAACACTGTCTTCTTGTAACATGCAGAGTAAAGAATAGGCAAACCCGATGGCTTAAATCTGACCTACTCAGTAAGCTGCGTCAAAGAGACAAATGTTGGGTCTGTTTCAAGAGCTCTGGTCTAACATCTGACCTAGTGACCTCAATACCTATAAGGCACTGCGAAACTCTTGTGAAAAGGATATCAAACAGGCAAAAAGCACCTACTGTAAAGACCTCTAACTAAACTCCTATGGAGACTCCAAACAATTCTGGTCCTATATCAAGTTCTTCCTGGGCTCAAACTCCTCCAACACCCCTAACGATACGTCACTAAATGGTGTCCACTGCAACAATCCCCACACTATTGGCAATTTTTTTAATGAAAAATTCTCTGATCTAACTAATTATACAGTCTCCTTCTCCCCAAGCCCAACCTCAGTCACGCCAACTAATGTACATGGGCCTAAATTTTTCTTTAAGTCAGTCTCCAGGCATGAGATACTACGACTGCTTAACAGCACTTCCGAGCATGTGGCAGCTGGCTCTGATAATCTAGAACCCAAGCTCCTAAAACTTGCTGCTCCATACATTGCTTCTCCCCTAGCCAGGCTCTTTACTCTCTCTTTGTGCCAGAATCACGTCCCTGATATCTGGAAGATGGCTCAAATTATCCATCTTTTAAAAAAAAAAAAAAGGTGACCTCGAAGACCCCTCAAATTACAGACCCACAGCCATCCTGCCTGTGCTCAGCAAAATTCTAGAAAAACTTGTAGCCAATCAATCGACTTTCTCCAGAAATACAATGTTCTATCCTCTGCCCAGCATGGTTTCGGAAAGGGTCACAGCACCACTACTGCTCTCCTCAAATTCACATCCGATGCACTGATGGCCATGGACTCTGCTGCTCTCACTGGGGCAATATTTATATATATGACTAAGGCATTTGACCTAGTTGACCACTCCCTCCTAACCGACTCACTCCGCTCACTTGGCTGTTCACCCAATGTTGTAAATTGGTAGAGTAACTACCTATCTGACAGAACACAAATAGTAAAATATAACTCCACCCTCTCTGACAAGGCCACCACTAACATTGGAGTACCTCAGGGGTCCATACTGGGCCCTCTGCTTTTCACTATTTTCGTAAGCAGCATCACCTCAACCCACTTCAGAACTAACTCCCTGTTGTATGCGGACACCATCGTTCTGTATACTAGTGCCAAAAGTATTGAGGACATATATCAGCGGCTCTCCCATGACTTTCAACTAATCCTGCAGGGGCTGAGTAGTCACAAACTAGTATTAAATGAGTCTAAAACCTAAGCCATACTTTTTGGATCAAACTTAAAACTCAATCATTCCCAACACATGTTTAATGTCTCCACCTTAAGTGGTGCATCCATTGGGGTGGTGAACTCCTTTAAATACCTGGGAGTCACACTGGACCCAGCACTAAATTTTGATCTCCATATTCAACGGATGTGCAAATCGGTAAACATGAAACTTAGTATTGCCTATCAAACCAGTTATTCCCTCACCCCCTCGGCAAGACTGGCCATAGCCAAGGGGATACTCCTTCCCTCACTTACCTATGGGGTTGCTACCTACACATCTGCAAGTACATAAAGTCTTCGCAAGTGGGATGTCACCTACAACAATATCTGCCACTATGCATCCTCCTCCCATCGAATGAAACACCACCGCCTCCTTTACTCTGACCTTGGATGGCTTCCCCCTCATGCGGCCAGGTCCTATGCCTTCGGATCTGTCATAGACAACATTATCAGATCCCAAATACCCAAGTCCCTAGTGGAACTCTTTCAAAATCAGGCATCTTGCTATGACCGTTGTTCATCTGATAATGCCTTGGTCTGCATCCCTAGACATACTACCTCCAAAGGCGCAAGCTCTTTTGCCTGTCATGCCCCCAATACTGGAACTCCCTCCCAATAACTATTTGACAGGTAACCACCTTAGCCCCTTACCAAACCCCGTTCTCCATGGCCATTTTCAGTCCTGCCCTTCCCAAGTCGGCTCAGCACCTACAACTTGATTGTATACCACGGCTACCTGCTGCCTTACACTTTCTACCTTTTGTGTTCCATACTTCAGTTTCGACTATCCTACTTCTACCTACCCTATTCCTACCCTTCTTTTAATTTCTTTCCTATATCTCCCAATAATTACTATAGTGTTGCTACTCATAGTTGTTTTACCCTACTCTGATCAACATGTGCCCTAATTTTGATATGTATTTGTTTCTTTCATGTATACATTTCTGACAATGTTTATCATATAATTATCGGTGTTTCTTTGTTACTTGTCTGTATCAATTTTTTTTTCTTGTCAAAATTATCAACCTATAAAGTAACTGTCACTGATGTTACTGTTTCTGTACTCTCCCGGGTTGTGCCTGAAAATAGTCATTTTCATGGCTAGCGCACCTACCCTGTAATCAAAAACTAACTAAATAAATAAATTTGCACTTACTCCTGTTTTAATCATGTACTCTATTCCACTTTACTGTAACTGTGTCAGTGCTATGAAACTGCATTTAACTGTGTACTCTGTCCGTATCTGCCTCATTTGTTCTCTTCATCTGGGTTGTACGCCTTGGCTCAGTGTGCCTTTCCCGATTACTAAGATTTATTTATTTGAAAATTGGTGAAGGATTTATTTGTGCAAAGGCTTTGATGTACATACTATTTTGGTGAACACCAAGTGGGTCTTCGTGTGTCCGTGAGAAGCTCCAGCCTAGGAAACCGCTGGCGCAGCAGTAGCGTTACCATCTGTGAAGCACACAAAACATGTTCAGGATCGAACTTGGGGTGGGGGAGGTTGGCTGGGGGGAGAAGGATCAATCGTCTGATAGACTGTTCTTCTCTGGGGAGGGAGGGAGGGTGAAATGTGGCAGCTGGTGCATGACTGCCCCTAGCAGTGACTAGGGGTAGGTAGTCCAGGGACTGCAACATTGGGAGTAGGAAGGGTGGTGGCTGCACATGTCTTGCATGCAGGAGCCTGTGCAGAGGCAGCTGGGTGGCACTGCATGTCCGCCCTCCTAGAGGAACAATATGCCCAAGTCAGTCTTGACCCCCTGTCAGCGTCTGCAGTACATAGGGGCAGTACTGGACACTGCCCAGGGCTTAGCCTTCCTGCCCCAGGACAGGGCACAGCGCCTCGTGGCACAGGCCCAGCTGCTTTACAACAGTAGGTGCAAGAGCCAAGTAAATAGGCCCCAAAATCTGACAATTAAAAATCATCAAGAGAAGAAGCAGACCAAATTGTAAATGACTGCAAACAATTACCACCCTTGAGTTTAAGGCAATACATGGGTTGGTACATGGTTATCTTTCCGGTCTGTTGGCTCCAGTTCTGCCTTTGAGGACAGCACAATCAAACTGTCAGCATTTGCTGGTTGTTCCACTAGGACTGATTGTGCTTCTCTGTCTCAGCTCCTGGACTTCTGAACTCTGTCGCACTGTATGTATAGAACGCTGCCTCTTTGTCAAATTTGAACAGTCCTATATATACTGCTGACATCTAGTGGATATAAACTCTTCACAGGCCTGTACACTTGAATCATCTACTTATGGCTGACATAAATACAAATGTAAATATAATTTCTGATTAATTTTTATATGTCAATATACAGTATTATATTTTATATATTTTTTTTATTTCAGCTCATGACTATATAGGTAAGGGATAAAACAAGACAGGGTGTGCTGTTAACAATAATGCACGCTTAGGGTGGTCGTTGGACACAAAGCATAGCCGAGAGCCCCACCCAACTGAGAAGTGCATTATTCCCTCATGACCACACACCCTGGAGTACGTGATCACACATAAAATGGTCTTTTATGTACTGGCCCGACACGGCAGCGGCAGGGCTACCACATACAACACTGGTTACCCAGGTTCATGATGCAAGCCTGGATGGATGGAGGGCTGAAAGGGAGTGGAGGATTGGGCATCTCAAAGTATGCTCTTCTTATCCTGGGAGGGATGTGTATCCAGCTGTACTGCTGCCACCTGGGTGACCACAGCTGGAGGTGCAGTCTCAGGAGCCTGCTGTGTGCACTGGGAGAGGAAAGCACATGTGTCTGTGCATCTGGCTTGCTGGCACCTGAAACATGCCATGTTCTCCATAGGTGGAACAACTCAGGGGGAAAAATGGCTGCCAATAGGGCAGAGGATGCACTGTCCACCTCTACATGCATTCGGGCTCCTACCTCCAGACCCCAAGACAGCTATGGGAGGACCTCTGCTGTGGCTGGCTGGATCTCGTAGGGGAAGCTGCCAAAAGGAGCTGAAAGGAAGACTCCGTACTGGGGGTAAACCAAGGCGGCAACACAGTGGTGAGATGCAGCTGCCCAAAGTTCCAGTGGAGATTCAGCAAGGAGGAGCACCGAGGATGGGTAGATAGCACTTGTGTCAGCTGAAGGAGGTCCTGTCTGGTGGGCCAGAGGAAATAAACAGAATGTGCGGAGAGGGGAAAAAAAAGGTCTTTTATTTTAATAACAAAAATATGTAGGTAAGGTATACGATTGTCAGAAAATAACCAATGGTCATATGACATATTCTGACCAACGAGGATACAGGATTTTCATTGTCCATTTGATAAGTTACTAATAATTTATTGCATATGTTTCTCTGCTTTACATAATATATTGTATATTGTAGCAGGGCATGTGTTAACCCCCTTCTGGAGTCCCCAAATGGAATTTGCAAGGATTTCGAAGCACAAATATTAAATTTGTGCTTTGGCACTAACCTCATGTTATATGGTTTACACTTGCATCATTAGCTATAAAAGCATCAGGCAATGTAATGAAGACATTCCTGCAGGTTTCTGACCCCATACTTTTCTCAACCGACCCCAATATTAGAAGCAGAGGGTTGAACTGATCCTCATTTTGTTAGTACCAATGCAAGCTCTGTTACTGTTATTTGTTTTGCAAACTGCGAAGGGCTTTGAGATTTTTGATTTATTTGTGCACTATACAAAAATAAACTGATTGCTCATGAAAAACCCTACTTTTGTTGCGAGTCTGCTCAAAAATTTTAACCTCTCACCATTTTAAGTTCCCTATATTTCCTGTAAGGAGGACTTTTATTTCTGAAAACATCTTTAAGCTGATTATTCAAAGTCTGTTTTGCCATGCTTACTATAGCACAGCCTAAAGAAAAAAACATTTCACAGTGACTAAGAAACTCATGTGAAGGAGTTTAAAAAGTAGGACTCTTCTATTATGACTCTCAGTTTAGACTTTCTCCCCCACAATAAAATTATTAATCATGCATTGAAGTGCCAAAAAAGCCAATCTAAAAAGGAATTTGTTTTCTTTTTTTACACAGTTACAAAAATGGAGACTGATGGAGTTCTATTAGTGCTATAATGAAACTGTTGAAGATTTGAATAAATTTGCTATCAACAATTTGATGTCGGGGGTGGGGGCAGCAGCTGAGCTGAATGCAACAGGAACTTACAGCTCTACAGACCTTAACTGCTAATGAGCTTAAATTTGATGAAAAGCGCTGATTTAGCAAAATATTAAAGTATTGCTCGACAGTACTCACTGAGCAGAACATTTGGTCTCAAAGACGTTCAAATCTGACAAACCGGGAGAAAGAATGAATCAACAAAAAAATACAGCGTGGGGGGAAGGCACCAAACAGAAAGACATGCTCCCATGCCCAAACGGGGAACGAGACTTACCCACTAATGATCCAGCACAGTTGACTAATGCGGTTTTACTCAAGGCAATCCAAAAGTTAGATAAAAAGGTGGATGAATATGCAACAGCTTTGCGAGTGGTCGATACGAAGGTACAAGTGGTCGAACAGGAGGCTCAAGGGGCATCTAAAACAGCAGACAAGGCCCTAACCGTTTCAACAACTCTCACTAAAGAAAATGTTTTACTGAGAAGGCACCTAAAAAACATCGAGAATGGCATGAGGGCAACACATATAAGAATTTTGGGAGTACCGGAGGATGCAGAGGGAGAGGATCTCCTCGTTTTCATATCAGGATGCCTTAAAAACATTCTACGCTACATGACACAGTGTCAATTCAAAGAGTGTACCGAATAACACCATGAGGTGGGCGACCTCAAATGGCAGTGGGTGAAAATCAGGTATGCACAGTTTTGGTGGTACTAGGGTCAGAAAGAGAGAGAGACACTATCCTAATGATGGTAAAGCAAAAAGGCCCAATTGTATGGGAGGAATCCCTGGTGCATATCTTTCCAGATTTAAGCTATGCCACTCGACAAAGACGTAAGGGATTTGATGGGGTCAGATCTCGCCTGCGTCAACTTGGGTCCATCATTTCCTCTTAATGCCCACAAGCCTGAAAATCGTATATGGAGGTAAAGTGTATCAATTCTCTGATCCCGGGGCAGCAATCAAATTGGTGGACAAGATCAAGAAAGACTGCTCCGCCTGGGTTAGAGAATCTGACACTGAGGAAGAAAAGCCACAGTGAAGTATGCCCAGCAAAACAAAATGACTTTTCGAGGGTGACAGGGAGTAAGCCGTGGATATAAGAGAGGCATCCACTGATGCGTTGAACTAGGGACCACCTGACTCGGTTACATGACCTCATATTTGTTAAACAATGATGTTAGTTTTATGTTTTTATAGAGGTTGGTACCACGTGAGGGTCGATATAAAATGGCGTTGTGTGTGGCACAGTTTCTGGTTAGAGGTCTTCCTATTCTGACTTCCCCTCACTTTGCAATGCTTTGTTATTGTTAGTTTGGTCACAATGTCACAGCTGATAATTGATCTTTTTTTTTTTTCATATATTCACAGTTATAGTACGCATTTATTGCAACATGACTCAACCATGACATTTAACTTTTTGGTAGTTTCTCAGAAGTGTGAGCAGTGCATTGAAACAGTTTATAACAAAGTACCTAGTTTTAAGGAAAAGTTCTTCCAGCGTTTTTTTCTTGAAATGTAGTGCACATAGGGAATAATTACATATACAGTGCATCTTATTAGCTAAAGGTCCGGGGGTGTGTGACATACTGCTTAGGATCTGATATCTTTGTTTAAAGGTAAAACAGGGGTTGTAAACCTATTAAATGAGTGATATAAATGTGAACACCAATGTGGGATTGCCAGCTCTATGTGATAACAGCAAATGCCTAAAGGCGATTGCCGTAGACGCCGTTATCTAGAAGTCAAGAGTGCCGAAATAAATTTTCAGCACTCTGACACCCCGGCGCACAGCAAAAAGGCGTCAGGGTCTTAGTTTTTCAATGTTTTATGTGTGGGGGGTGCATGTGGGTGAGGGTGAAACATTTGGCGGGTGCAACAAGCGCACCAGCGCCCGGACCCAGTACCCTGGTGAGCCACGCCAGCCAATCCACCACCATGGGGTCGGCTCGGCAGCCCCACTGCCAGCACCCTCACATACCCTCCGCCCCTCGCTGTCGCGTGCCTGCTCCTCCCAGCATGTATAGCAACATCCTGTCGCTATATTTTGCCCACCTCTCGTCCGGCTCTCCCTCCTGTAGCTGTCCCTGAAATACACTGGGGAGTGGGTCGCCATTATTGTATGCACCCATTCCCCAGAGCTAATATCACGGGATACCGGGATGGCCCTGTTCATGGCAACAAAAGCCTATCTTATAAATTTTGGTACTTCAGACATATGATGTTGATACCCCCCCAATGTTGTAACAAGTTCAGGAGCACATCAAAATACTTACTGTAACACTGAAGTGAATAATATGTCTGTATGCTTGCCTGATGTAATGACTTGTATCAGCTGAACTTAAAATTAATAAATATAAGTAAAAAAAAAACAAAAAACAATTTGATGTCTGTGGACAGAAGCTGACCCAGTGTTGTAACATTTTTAACACTTTTACCTCTACTGGCATTCCTGAGAGAATTTTTTTTTCTCCTTATAAGTCTGTTTGCATCACAAACACTGGCAAAGAATGCACAGCAATGTCTCATTAATCATCACTGCAGTACTGTCAACACATTTGCACTGTAGTTAGGATACACCAACAACATTTTATCAGCTACTAAACATCCGGAGTAGTTTTGTTATCCACCCTTCCACCACCTCCTCCACGGCACTTCAACATGAAGCTGAAGCAGTCTAACTTGTATTTTTATGTATGAAAGCTAAGCAGCTGTGCTCCTCTCTCACAATCCGAGTGTGTGATGACAAAGTCATGAGCTTACTGACCTATCAGAGCTGATCAGAAGACAGGGCAAAGAAAGTCCTGTATCAAGGTATAATTACATGGTCCAATCAGGATAACATGTCTTACCTAAACAAAAGCCCACAAACGGGGGGGTCTGTCTCATATAGTCTTTTTTTCTTTCTCTTATTTACTCTTTATGGCCAGCCTCCATCCAACAACTGGCCTACATATTCCCAGCAGTTTTACTACCCCCTCCAATGCAGCAGCATCCTATGGGCAGAGGCACCCCATCAAAAGATGCAAGTACCGTGGCGGCAAGAGATGGGTTTTATCAGGTTTCTACATCTATAGCTGTATTTTGGTTCCCTTTGATCCCTTCTGTCCCCCCTCCATGTCACTTCTGGGGCACTCCAATTTCCCTGTACCTAACTAGTCAGGAGGTAGGACATCTAATATCAAAATCACTCTCAGTGTGGCCATAAAGTGGTGGTCAGACAGAAACCAGTCCCTGCACTCCCTCCCCAGAGCTTGAGTGCATTCCCTCAGCAGCACCCTCATGCTCCACCAGATGGGGGTTCAGGCTTCCCAGGACTGCAATAACACCTGGGTCACCTGCACGCTTGCCATCTTTAAACTGCATTATACAGTTTATAACTATGAGTCGACTTTCCTGGAGGCATCCACAATGTGGAGAACATCTCTGGACAGACTGAAGGCCTGGAACCCTAGCCTCTTAGGAACCAGGCCATGAGGTGCATGGAGCAAAGCGCTGGGCGCAAGACTGTCCCCTGAAGTCTGGTCAAAGAGGCAGGTACTGCAGAGACCTGCTGCTGAGGCTGAGGAGATGCAGGTATCAGAACTGCCAAGGCCAGCTTGGAGCTATCAGGATCATCCATGCCTTGCCCTTCCTGACCTTGACCAGCATGTTGTGGATCAGGGAAAAGGGTGGAAAGGTATACACGAGGCCTGGGGTGCAGGGCCTTGTGAAGGCATCTCTCTATCAGTGTCCTGTACTACGGGGAAGAGGGCACAAAACAGCCTCAGTTTGTCATTCTCGCAGGAGGCAAACAGGTCCACTGAGGGTGAGTCCCATAAGAACAGGTGTTTCACCACCTCCTGATTCAGAGACCACTTGTTCAATGTCTCTCCTACCCAGCTGACAGCATCTGCCAGCTGACTGCTCTCTACCATGACACGGATCGCCGAGAGATCAGCACCCAGGCTGTGCATGAGGTCCAGGTGCAGAGTGCCTTCCGACATAGGGGAAGGGAGTGTGTGCCACCCTGTCTGTTCAAGTAAAACATGGTTGTGGTGTTGTCCGTCTAGACATGAACGAACGGACCCCTGACTAGTAGTGCAAACTCCGTCAGAGTCAAGTGCACTGCATGGAGAGTCCCTTTCCCTATGGAGGCAGTATAGCGCAGTAGGTTAAGGCTCTGAGCTGCAGATCTGGAGACCTGGGTTTGAATCCCACAGCTGCCTAGGTGCATAATGTGATCCTGAGCAAGTCACTTAACTTCCTTGTGCTCTCAGGTCGCATATGGAAACAAGCTTTGGCTCAGTGTGCTACTCCTGGTTGAACAATGTTCCCTGTTCCCATGGAGCTCCAGCAGGTTTATGTGGTGATAGGACTTCCTAGGGGACCAGAACCCGTGGGTCGTGTGGTCTTCCAGGTGTGCTCCCCAATCTACCAGAGACACATCTGTCACTCACGTGAAGGTCGATTCTGGGGGCGCACAAATGGGATTCATCCTCCAGATGTTCCGGGACAAGCCATCACTGGATGGTGTCCCACATCAGCTGGGTCACTATGACTGGCTGGTCCAAGTGGCCTAGGCACTTGGACCGCTGATGGCCCAGCTCCCACTGAAGGTGGTGCATCCACCAGTGGGCTTAACAGACCATGCTGGTGCAGGATGCTCTGTACCCCAGAAGTCACAGGAAATTCTGGGCAGGGCACAAGAGTTCAACCTGAAATGATCAGGCAAAAGAGGCAAGATCCACTGCCCAGTCCACACGGAGGCAGGCCTTGGCCAGCAGGAAGTGAAGTTTTTATCTGATGAACATGATCGCCTGCTTCGGTACCAGTTTGGACTTGTCCGAGTTGACCATCAGGCCCAAGTCTTATCAGGGCTGGACAGCCAGGTCTGTGGATTTCTCCATGGCCTCTCTGGATGGACCAGCTATCAGCCAGATGTCCAGAAAGGGGTACACTCTGACCCCTAGATGATGCAGGTAGGTTGCTATCACTGCCATGCATTTGGTGAAGGCCCTGGGTGCAGAGGAGGGGCCAAATGGCATAACCTGGAATTGGTATAGAACCCCTTCTGCTCAAAAATGGGGGTACTGGCGGTGAGACCCACAGATGGGAATGTGGGAGAACTGGAGGTCCAGGGAGCAAAACCACATATTTTGCTTCAGTGGAGTGGATGGTATAATCTGGCTCAGAGTGACTATCTGGAACTTGCATTTCTGCATGTATTGGTTGTGATCATGCAGATCTAGTATGAGACACCAGCCCCCCATCAGTTTTGGGAACAGGACATATCTGCACATAACCTTAACTGGCCAGGGTGTCTGGTTCATGGGCTACTGCCCCTTTCACAAGGAGTTCAGCGATTTTCTCCTTGTGGGCAGACAGCATGTCCTGAGACATCCCGGACACTCAAGGCGTGTGGAGAACGGCAAAGCAGGACAATCTTGAAGTCGAGAGACAATCCTATGCCCATTACATTCAACACTCTCTTGTCTGCTGTGATAGTGGATCATCATGCCAAGAAATGACATAGTCAGCCTCCGACAGTGAGAGCGGTCGGGGACAGGACAGGTGGAGGGATGACCCCCCCAACCCATCACTGGGCAGCTTTTGTGGGGGAACTGGTGGCTTCTGCAGTAGGGGCACCACTACCACTGCCCCCCTCCCCTTTTTGGACCTTGTGCCCAGACTTTTGCTTGGGGTGCCAGGCCTGGAACTGCCCCTGTGGGGACTACTGCCAGTGAGGCCATGATTAAAAGGACCGGTTCTGAAAAGCCAGCATTTTAGGCTTTTTATTCTGGTCCTTCTGGGACTAAGTCACAGTGTCAAGGGTGGCACTGGACTTTTCAATCCGGGTGAGATGCTCTTCCATCCCAGGCCGAAGAGGTCGATGCCCAGGAAAGGGACATTGGTCAGCTTATGTTGGGTGCCCACATGGCATATGGTATGGGTTCTCTGTTTTTACTGATTGAATTGTGTAGGTTTCATATATATGTTTTAGCAGGTTTGTTAATGTGGTGCAACTAACACTGCATTAAATACCTGATTTGATTTTACCACAATTTCATTTTTAGAGTATAAAGGTGTTTAGTGGGGAGTTGTGGATGGGTGAGGGGTTGCAGACAGCGGATCTCGAATGAGTGGAGTTCTTCCTTATGGGTGGTTAAGACCAGATGACGCCCTGTGGCGAAATGGTATCTGGAACGTGGTAATCCTGTTCTAGTTCCCATACCCAAGGGCACCTCCGTCTTAGGAGGGCAAGTAGCCGGGACAGCTCGCCAACCTCATCCAACTCGGGTGCTGTTATGCAATGCCAGATCTGTCTTCAACAAGACTGGTCTTATCACAGACTTTGTTGCTAAGGCAAATCTGACTTGCATTACCGAGACCTGATTTGATGGGAGTGCTACCCCTTTTTTAGAGGCGGCTGTTCCCACCGAGTACTCGGTTGTACATCACCCGAGATTGGACCATCGGAGGCTGTTTCAAGACCAAATTGGGCCTAACTGGTGTACCAGTTGAGGAGGCCAGGTCATTTGAGTGTACCATGGCAGCTGGTGAGGAGTGCAGGATAGCTCTTATTTATTGTCCACCAGGTGATGAGAAGCTATTCCTGCAGGAAATAGCAGACTTCGCCGTCGACATGGCTTTGGAGTCGCCCAGACTGATGGTTCTGGGTGACTTCAATGCCTGCATCGACAACGAATCCTCGCTTTTTGGTCAACATTTCCTCCAGGTGATGACATCTCTGGGCTTCACACAGGTTGTCACCTCAGCTACCCATAAGGGTGGTCACTCTCTTGATTTGGTTTTCCTCCTGGGGCTCGAGGCCACCAACTTAGTGGTGGAACCAGTCGGTTGGTCTAACCACTACACAGTTGGGTTAAATTTTTCAGCCCCCTTGTGTAGGTCTGCCCCTGTGGAGTTGGTCAGGTACCGCCCTTTGCAGGATGTGGCCCCAGAAGACCTGATGGCGGTAACTGACCTCTCGTCGTTGGATGAGACTAGCACAGATCCTGAGCAGTTAGTTGCGGCCTATAATGGGGCCGTATTGTCAGCCCTTGATCTGATTGCTCCTATCAGTGTTCGCCCCCTCCCGTGTCACCCTGGGGCCCCCTGGTTTGATGGGGCTCTCAGGGAGTTGCGGAGATTGGGGCGTAGCTTAGAGCATCGTTGGAGGAAGACTGCCTCTGATGCCGACCACCTTATTTTGTTAGAACATTACAAATTCTACCAAACAGAAATTTCCCGTAAGAAGGCAGAATTCCTGTACAGGGAAATAGCTGTTGCATGGAACCAGCCAGCTCAACTTTTCAGAACTGTTGAAAGACTGTGCAACCCAACCTGTCAGCAGTTCCGTCAAGTTTTTTCACAGAATGATTGTGATGAGATCGCTCACTTCTTTGCGAATAAGGTGGCTGACATAAGGCGGGAGTGCCACCAACTTCACTCTAAGGGGGCTGCTGTTGATCGGTGCTTTTCCACAGTGCCCGGAATTTCCTGGAGTACCTTTGACCTGCCGGATTTCGTAGATGTTATGCGGTTTGTCCGGGAGATGCGTCCCACGTGCTGTAGTCTAGACCCAAGCCCTACTTCCCTGATTTTGGGTTGTAGCAATATTATCGGCCCAGTCTTAGCTCGGATTGTCCAGTGCTCTTTGGATTCAGGTGAGTTCCCTAGCTCCCTGAAGGAGGGGGTGGTAACCCCCCTTCTGAAGAAAGCTTCTTTAGACCCGGAAAACCTAGCAAACTACAGGCCCATCACTAACCTCCCTTTTGTGGGGAAGGTTACTGAGAAAGTCATGGCTGCTCAGGTGGAAAACCATTTAACCTTCCATAATTTATACGAACCTCTCCAGTCGGGTTTTCATAAGAGGCATAGTACTGAGACCACTCTGGTTCTGGTGCTCAATGATCTCCTGATGGCGAGAGATCGGAGACACCATTCCATCTTGGTTCTCCTTGATTTATCATCAGCTTTTGATACTGTGGATCATGGGATTCTGCTCGAATGCCTGAGGTTTGTCTGTGGGCTGTCTGGTACAGTCCTCAGTTGGTTTTCATTCTTTCCTTGCTGGTAGAACGCAGAGAGTTGTCTTGGGCTTATTTTCTTATGGGGCTTTCTCTCTGCCCTGTGGGGTACCTCAGGGTTCGGTGCTGTCTCCCATGTTATTCGCAATATATATATGCTGCCCCTCGGAGACATTGTAAGACGGTATGGGCTGAGGTTTCATTGCTATGCTGATGATACACAGCTCTACCTGTCTTTTGCTCCTGACCAGGTTAGTGCTCTCTCAGTACTGAACAGCTGCCGCGTAGAAATCCAAGACTGGATGAATACCAGCGGTCTAAAGTTGAACCCAGGAAAGACTGAGGTTTTGGTGGTGGACCTAGGTCACGGGGCAGAGGGGTTGAGGACAGGGCTCCCTTCCGGTTTAGTCCTGGGGGAGGCCCAGATCCTCACCTCTGAATGGCTATGCAACCTAGGGGTGGTGCTTGATGATGGCCTATCCCTTCGTCACCAGGTTTTGCCTGTCGTCAAGCTGGCCTTTACCATCTTAGGAACACTGTTAGGATTAGGCACCTTGTTCCGCCCAAAGATCTACCCATCTTGGTCCATGCCTTTGTGACATCACGCCTTGATTACTGCAACTCCCTTTACCTAGGGCTTCTAGGGATTGACATTCACCGTCTGCAGCTAGTGCAGAATGCAGCAGCACGTTTGTTGACAGGGTCTTCTAGAAGATCTCATATCAGCCCTGTGCTGCGTGATCGGCACTGGCTGCCTATTCAGTGGCGGATCACCTTCAAGATAGGTCTTTTGAATTACAAAGCTCTACATGGTTTGGGTCCTAACTACTTGAAAGAGCTCCTGGTTCCTTACAGCCCCCTGCAACAGCTCCGCTCAGCTGACGAGGGGTTGCTGGAGATTCCAAGGGTCAATTTAAAGGCATCTGGTGCACGGGCCTTTGGATCTGCGGCACCGACCCTCTGGAACTCTCTGCCCCATCAGCTTCGTGAGTGCAGGATGGTGGGGAGTTTCAAGCAGGCACTTAAGACTTTTTTATGGGAGAAAGCATTCCCAGTATTTGCTTGATTTTAATCTGTACTTACTGTGTTTTGTTTTATTTGTACTGCACAGCGCTTTGGAATATCGAAAGGTGCTTAACAAATAAATTTTATTATTATTATTATTAGTACCTGGGTTGCATGGCTGCATTTGGACTCCGATATTATTTAACCAATCAGGTTTCAATGCGTGGAATTCAGGAGAGGTGCAACCATGCCATTGAGGGAACTTCAGCATTTGCATGTTTCAGTTAAACGTATCAATTGATAAGACTGAGCAAACAAAATGCACTGAACAATGGCAGTTCAGTTTAACTTCAGTGTTGCCTGATTTTGGCACCTGTTAGTTGAATGTATCTTGGTGTTTTAATCTGGATCATGGAATTGACCATTTACCTTTTTAACCTTGTTATTTATAATATTCTGTAAGATGGTCTTTTTTTCTGCCAATGTTCATGTGACAATGTGAGGTCAGTCCTTTTTAACAAGTTCTAACTGTGCACTGATTAACTGACTACCCTTGTTCTATGTAACTTTATAAGACACTGAATGGATTTGGGAAGCCAAGCCCCCTGAGGAAGAGGTGGTTTTACCTTGAAGAACTGGGGCTCATCAGTCGGTGTTTTTTTACATTATTTCTTTTGTTTTGATTATTTCCACAGTACATGTATTTATAAATAAAACTATTCTGATACTGCAGGAGTGCTTGCTTTTTATTTGTTCCTCTGACGCATGAAGACAGGTGCTACCATTGCATGGGCACAAGAATCGCCCCATGTCTAAGGGTGGCTGTAGCTGGTGTTTGACCAGTGATTGATCCTGGTCTCTGATGAGCTCCACTGCCATCTGTCAATCAAGACAGAGGTGGAGGAGGGCAGCATCAAACATTCCCATTAGGGAATGAACCTCATTAGGCATTGTAACAACATAGACTGCTGGAGACTTGGAGTGGCCACAGTGTTCACTTTTTCGGCAGTTTGGTCAATCTTACAGGGCTCCTTATCTGGAGGCTTGTCCATGTCCACCTGGTGTCTGGATTTATGGAACAATGAATCCATGACCAGACCTTCTGAAGGATGGTCCGAAAACCCTGAAAGGGACCACATAGGCCGATGGTACTGGGCAGGATGCTGGATGCTGCCAAAGCTCCAGGGCCAGTCCCAAAATTACCTCAGCCACAGGGAAGGAACCCCCAGGGATTCATCTCAGTCCAAAATGTCCATGAGAAGGTACCTGGCCCTCTTCTGGACTCGCTTAAGCAGGATCGACGTTGATTCCAAGATAAGTCACAGCAGTACACCAAAGGATACCGGGACATGCTTGCTGAAAGGCTCCTTGACTAAGCTACTATGGCCAAAGAGGCGAGTGCCTGAGGAGGCCATGAACTCTTGATCTCAGCCATGTGACGACTCCTCGAAAATGGCCCTCAGCCGCTGTTCGCCATGGACCTCCTGGAAATCCTCACCTGGGGTGATCCTCATAGTCAATCAGCCTGGCAAGCTGGTGGCCGAACGGCCGGCCTCCATGGTCAGAGTGATGACTGGCAGCTGTCATGGTGGCGGCTCCACCCTAAACAGAGGAGAAGTAGGTGTGGTAAGCACCTGTGGACGTGGACTGGTGGGGTAACCACTGGCGGCTGCCAGGGGACCAGCAGTCCTTGAGGTAGAGGCCAAACCCACCCTAGGATAGCCCACTGCTGCCAGAGGAATTCCTTGTAGCACCAGTACATCTTGCGTTGGTGCATCTCTTTATCCACCAGTGAGGAGGCTGAGGAATGCGGACGGTGACGCCTCCTGGTCAAGCGGGATCAAGAATGTGACAGCCTCAACCACAACCAGCCAGCCAATGTTGAGGTGGGTCTTCCTGCAGTTGGCCGTAAGTTACACGCCTACCAACACTGGGCAACACAGGCATCGAAGACCCAACCCTGGGCAGAAGTTGGTCCCATGGTGGATCAGCCAGGGCTGCCGATCAATCCATGTCCTCCTGCATGAGGACCAGGAGCATCAAGGCCTACAAGACTGACCTCCTGGCCTTGTCCAACAACTGGCTGACAGGCTCAAGAAACATTTGATGGAAGGAGCATGCGTGGAAGAGCAAAATGAGGTTTTTCCGCACTCCAGCTACAGTGGCCAAATATGATGGGTCGGGTCTGGGGAAGTGCCTTCAAGACTGTGGCTTCACTCCTGCAGACCACACACATATTCTGTGGTCCTCTGAGAGGATCACCCAGTACTGGCAGGATAGTCTCACTGGAATTGTAGCAATTTATAATTGTGCCGATTTCCTCACCCCTCCCTTTATACTAACAGCAACAACTCCCCTGATGGTGTAACCATCCCTAAAGATACATACAGGCATGTTACACTTCTTCTACTAGCAGCCAAGAAAGCCCTCACCAAGCTGTGGCATTCCACAAGAATACCAACCTGGGAAGACTGGCACCATGCTCTCAAATCGCGTCACAGCATTTGAGATTAAGTGGTGCAAGTGGCATTTATATCAGCTGGAACACCATTTGGAATTCGTACCCTAACAGAAGGAGGTACCTGAAAAACAGACAGTTGATACCATCACACGACTTAGCAGAATTCCTTCTGTGAACTATAGCTCCAATGATTTCAATCAATCATTCATTTATTGGATAGCAAAACTGAGAAAATTTCATCCTGTTTACAACTGCATCCAAACATAAAACAATGTTACAACATACAAATACATTTATCATAAATACATTCTAATTAGACATTAGCAAGTATTAATTTCCATTAAAATGTATAGACCAAACTCATCTATCCAAAACAGTTGCAGTGTCTGTTAAATATTTTTCCTAAAGAGGTCTTAAAATGTGCCAGAGGAGGCAAGATGTTTAGTCCCTTCCTTTTTTGTAATAATGCCTAGATTTATCACGAACTGTAAATGGTCCCTTTCCCCTTCTACTTACCTAATCTTCTTTTTCCCCTCTTTTTATCCAATTTGTCCAATATTTTTCTTTGCTGATATCTTTATTGGATTCACAGAATGTATACAGCCTTCCTTCCCATCAAGGAAAGCATTCCACATACATTAAGAAGTCATCAGCACAGCAATTTTCACTCTTTCAGCAGAGTCTACCAGATAGAGACAGCTGTATACCATATCTGTTTCAGTTGGACAGTAGGCCTGTTTCAGCACCGAGGTGTATACCTTGAGTTGGGACAACGATTTACAAGGACTTTAGACTACCATCACAGAGAGGAGGATATTCAAATAATTTATGAACTCTTCTGAATATGACTACGTGTGAAATGTCATGTTGCTGAACTTTTGTTGTAGAAGTACCATGTCATCCCTGTCATGATCTGTATTCTTTTGGAAAATAAAAAGCTAAATAAAAAAAAAAAAAAGATTTGACACCCTGCTCGACTGCAGTTGAAGTCGACTGGCTCAATGGGAGAGCTGAACAGCCCTTGACCAGCCCGACCTGCCCCCTTGGCTGAGGGGTGATTGACAGCTGTCAAGCGGTCAGATGAGTCGAGGGACTGGGAGGACCTCAATCACTCCTGGTCTCGCGACTGAAATCTGTGGCGCTTTGATTTTGAACCACAGAATGCAAGGTTTTCCACCAAAGTCTGGAGGGACAGACACATATCACGAAACCGGCCTGTGAAATACCCTCCCAAGCTGGCCCTAGGGAACCGTGCGGAGACCGAGGAGACACCTGTCACAGTAGCTACCGCTTCCACCTCACGGGCTGCAAGTTGCTCAGCCAACCTGGCCACAGCCAAGGCCTTCTTGTGGCCCTTAGGGTGGTCCTTCAGATCCCTCTCCTAAGCCCAACTCAGTGGGAGCCAAAGCTTCCTGTCCTCAAGGGACTCGGAAAGCATGGATAATATAGGCCACACCTGGCCACACTCTGTTGCCTGCCCAAACAGTGCACACATGTCGTGCAGATCTGTGACCAATACCTTCTACCGGCACTTAATGCAGAATTTGAATCCTGGTTTCTTGTGTTCCATCATTGGTCCAGAGATAGAGTTGAGAAAGCGCCATGAAACTTGAAGCAAGAATTTGCAAACTTTTCAAAAAGAAGAGATTTGCCCATGGTGTAGAAAATCCTAAGTGGGCACATTAAGGAGGTGACATGTTCTTCCAACAGAAACAAAGATCTGATGTCATGAGGCACAGTCGGAGCATACACCACCAAGGTGGTGGGAAGAACTTAGCTTAAAGATGTTCTGGTCAATAACATCATTCCAGGGGAACTGCCAGAGTGTGGATAAGTGAAGCACATCCATGCTCCAAGAACAGCAGGCTGGAGGGGGACAAGACGGCCCATCTCCAACAGTATTCAAAAAAGAGGAGCTGGCTCTCCAGAGGCGAAAAGAGCTTGGTGGGTGTGGTAAGAAGATGCCAGTGTGCTTAAAGAACAATAGGGCGAGCTTCAAAGAAGACCTGGCTCTTACCTGAACAGGGGATGGTGGGTGGGTATGTGGCTATATGGTGAAGATGCTCTAGAACATCAAGAATTACAGTGATTACATAATTTTCATATCTTGAAAGAATCAGTCTTCACCATTCAGTCACACTGATGGATCAGAGTACCTAGCTCTCTCCAAAACGGGGGAGGAATTGGCTCACCCTGAGGGAAAGATAACTTCAGCCCTCTGATGGAGGATAACCACTGGTAAGCAGGGACTTCTCCCAGGTCCAGCAGGACCAGAGACTTGTCAGGGGCAGGCTGAGGCACCAGAGGCCTTGGAGCAGGAGAGTGCTCTGACAACTCACGCATGACCCTACGAGAGAAAAAGCGAGTCCCCGGTAATGCAAGTTAAGCACCCTACGCCAAACCAGGGGTGCCAACCAACAGAGGCGAAGCAATGCCATCTGCTAAATGCAGACTGCTGTTCCCACCAACCTGGAAGCTACCTCGTTGGCGTCGTATAAAAATATTGAAAATTTGCCACAATTTCTCTGGGCTGTGTGAACACGCTGAACCTGAACATCACTTGCAATTTGCTGTTTTCAATTTCGGTGCCTTCTCAGGGTAGCGCTATTGGCTCCACGCCTGTGTAGAGCTCCCTGATTGGCTGGTCTCACTCACCTGAGACAGGAGCACCTGAGACGTGTGGCTTAATGTAAGCCTGCATCCCTGTACTCGGCTCCTAATTTATATATTTTAATTTAGCCTGTTCTGCTCGGCCTGTGTAAAGTAACTTACCATTCCCCCCCGCTGCAGTTTCTCTCCAACTGAATGTGCACTGATTCAGTGCTAGCTCTGCAAACTTCCCCTTGATTTTTCTCCAATTAAGCTTTCACTCTGTACACTGCCTTGAACTGAGTTTGTAAAAAAAGTTTTACTGGCTTTGTTAATATATTTTTTTTAATCCTATTTAAGACTGTACTGGGTTTACATGCTTACTGCTATGGACTTAGTTAGAAAATTCAGTGAATTGTAAAATCTGTGTAGCCTCTGTCTTGAGCCTAAGGCTCCTGCCCTTGACTTTCATTCTTAATCCATCTTCCTTTGTCCCCCTGTCCTCCTCTGTCTCTGTTCTGTCCCTCCTGCCCTGCCCCATCAGTCTGTTCTTTTGTGCTTGTTTGGATTCCCGAGTTAGCTGGCACCTTGCCTCGGTCTGAGACTGCCCCCTGACTTTGTCTTTCAAGTTGGTGCTCAGCTCTCTTTGTGTGTCTCTGTTTAGACACCCCCCCCCATCCGCTCCTATTTAATCTGCTGCCTCCTTCCTTGCAGGTGCCACTGGCCCCCACGAGCAGTGGTCACGATCCAGCCATAGCACCTCTACGGTGCAAGGAGCCTGATCCACCCCCCCACCCCCAAAGAGATAGATAGGGCACGACGCTTGAAAAATTGCCACGATTTCTCTGGGCTGTGTGAACCTGAACCGGATCATCACTTGCAATTTGCTGTTTTCAAGTTTCGGCGCCTTATCAGGGTAGCACTATTGGCTCCACGCCTGTGTAGAGCTCCCTGATTGGCTGGTCTCACTCACCTGAGACAGGAGCACCCGAGACGTGTGGCTTAAAGTAAGCCTGCATCCCTGTACTCAGTTCCTAATTTATATATTTTAATTTAGCCTGTTCTGCTCGTCCTGTTTAAAGTAACTTACCATCCCCCCCAGCTGCAGCTTCTCTCCAACTGTATGTTCACTGATTCAGTGCTAGCTCTGCAAACTTCCCCTTGATTTTCATCCCACCCTCCCATGCCTCTTTGAAATGCACACAGTCTCCGCCCATTCCTATCTGATGTTTCAATGTACTGGTTACTTACTGTCAACAACTGGAATTCCTCCCATCCCCTTTTTGCAACTAAGCCTTCTAGCAGCTTTATCTCATTCTGTCTTGCTGAGGCATACCATTTTGGTACTTTAGGTTTGCTTATTGCTCACTAGCATATCCAGTCTTGCTAAGGCAGTTGATTTAGGTCAGGTGTTCTCTCTAGTACTTGGTCTGCTCTAGAGTAGTAGCTAAGAAATTTGCTTCAAAGCCACTGTGTCCCTAGTACTACTCTATAGTCAGGTGAACTCTGTTCTTAATAGCCTGACTAGAAGCTGTACTTAAGGATTACTGCTTCAGGCTCCACTGCCTATAGTAGTATTCTGCAGGGATTAAGACATTCTCCTCCATTGAGAATCCCTTCTCTTGCCTGCATTTGTAGTGCCCATTGGGTGATAGTCTCGTAATGTGGGCATATTACCAGCTTCCATGCTTGTCTCTGCTCATCTTAAATGTATTGGACCAGAACGTGAATCAAAAAATAACTCCTAGAGTGGAGAATGGCTCTCTCTTTACATTGTCCGACCGGGACTTTTCCTATCAAGTAGAAGAACTTGTATGTGCTCTAACTTCCCCTAGCCTGCTGCTGGTCCTTCACCTGCACCGGCATACAGGAACTCTCCTAGAGCCTGCCCACAGGGCTACACCACCTTCTGCATACTCCCCCCTACTCCCATTGACTCTCTCGATCAGGGTATTATTGTATGCAGCATCAGGAAAACTGGGAACTAGCCTCAGAACGCCCTATACTGCCACAGACAAATCACGTAACCAAAAGAAGACTCAGTCACCCACATTTCTCCTAGGACTCTGCAGGAAACTCTTGTTCCTTCTTTTACTATGCTCAGGAAATGTTGAGCCAGGCCCTCTGACACCCATGGAATTCCCAGCAGAGCTACAAAGCCTCAAGGGGCTTACATTCTTGCATGTTAATGCATGTAGCCTATTAAAAAAAATCACCTCTGTTCAGGCCTGGGTATGTCATACTGCTCCATATGTTCTGGTGAATACAGAGTCCTGGCTTCGAATGGCGACCAGCAACAACGAAGTCAACATCCCCTCCTACTCTTTGTTCAGAGCCGACAGGCAAACCAGAGGTGGTGGGGTAGCTATTTACATCAAGGATAAATTCCCTGCCTCCATAATTGACTCAGCCTCTGTCCCAAAGGAATCCGAAAGCTTGTCATTAAAGATTAAAATTGCCACCGGTGTCTCATTATGTATAATAGGATGCTACAGACCCCCATCAGCTGGACTACAGTTGTTAAAACATCTCGGAAACATCCTGGGTTCGGCATCTTCACAGTGTATCATACTAAGGGACTTAAACTTAGACTGGCTCTCCAGTGCATCCATCCAACTTAAAATGTTCTGTGATTCCCTTGGGTTGTCACAGCTAATAAACAAATCTACTCGTCCTAACA
The DNA here is from genome assembly GCA_016271365.2 of Neoceratodus forsteri. NCBI lineage: Eukaryota > Metazoa > Chordata > Ceratodontiformes > Ceratodontidae > Neoceratodus > Neoceratodus forsteri. Next base: position 64,320,189 of record JADMNL010000032.1, read on the forward strand.
AGCTCAACCCTAATAACAGTACTCTCTTGGATATCATTTTAGCTAACAAACCCCATTTATTCTCCCATGCTGGCATCTTTTTCTCTGATATTTGCGACCATTGCTTCATCACGTGTGTAGGGTGCATATGCAACTTTGATCTCCATGGGTATATATCAGACCTAAGAGACTCCATGCAATGGCAGGACTTCTATCTAGCCAAGTCCCTGACTACGGCTTATGATATTTTCTCAGAAATTGTGCTAGGGACTCTCAACAAGTATGCTCCCATAGTAAAGTTTGTGCCAGAAACAAATCCTGTCAGTGGTTTACAGAAGACCTGAAAGATGCTTTGTGGAGTACGGATGTACTCTGTAGAACTGCTAGGAAAACTAATTTAATAAATGACTGGAATTCTTTCTGAAGGGCGAGGAACCTCTGCACCAAAATGGTCAGAGAAGCCAAGGCTAATTTCTACTGCTCTCAGCTGGAGAGCTCCTCAAGAAATGCCTCCAAATTCTGGACAACTATCAAAGACATTGAAGGTCACACCACTGTAAATTCCCTACCTACTAAATTATTGATAGAAAATACTCTAATCTCCGACAGACCATCTATCCTTGATGCTCTCAATAATCATTCTGCCACTGCAGGGCTAGCCTTTGACTCCTCTCCCGTGAATATCCTCTGCCAACAACTTGGATTGGATACACAAAAAAAACCCATCCCCAGTCCATCCTTCTCTCTGCAGCCTACCTCCCTGAAAGAAGTCGAAGATCTTCTCCTTCAGCTGGACACTAGGAAAAGTGCTGGGGCAGACCTCATTGATCCGTACTTCTTAAAGGTCGGCTACCAAGTCCTCGCAGTCCCAATTACTCATCTCATCAACTTATCCTTGTCCCAGGGTGACCTACTGCCCATTTGGAAAAATGCACTTGTGGTCCCTTTGTTTAAGTCAGGAGATCCTAGTGACCTCAATAACTACAGGCCAATCTCCCTATTTCCAATCCTGTCAAAGATGCTGGAGAAAATAGTGAACTCCCAGCTTCCGAAGTACCTGGAATCATAAAAATTGCTCAACCCGTTACAATCCGGTTTTAGAGCACAGCACAGTACAATCTCTGCTCTAGCCAAGGTGACAAACGACTGGCAGCTTGAATTAAACAAAAAACAACTTTGCACAGTTTTCTTGGACCTAAGCAAGGCGTTCGATACCATTGATCACAGACTGCTTCTGTTGTACCTCCAGAACACTGGTTTGGATTCCCTATCCTTTAAATGGTTCTCCAACTACCTCTCAGGATGACTTCAACAAGTAAAGGCAGAAGCGGAAGTTTCTCCACCGAAACCTCTACTGAGGGGTGTAACACAAGGTTCCATTCTTGGTCCATCACTCTTCACCATTTATATTAACAACGTAGATGCCCCCATCAAAGAAGCACAAATACACCTATTTGCGGATTATACGGTACTCTATGCTAGTAGCCCCACACCTGAAGCGGCCTGTAAAGCCCTTCAAAATGAATTTAATCTGCTGCAACATCAGCTTATAAACCAGAAACTGCTCTTAAATGCAAAAAAAAACAAAAAAACAAAGCAATGTTCCTCTCACCCATTCAAAATGCAATAAATCCTGCAATTGCTGGGACACTCCCGATCACTACCATTCTAGGTGAGTGGTTGGACTACGTACCAAAGTTCAAGTACCTGGGGGTCTGGTTAGACCATAGACTTACTTTCACAGATCACTTAGAAGAACTGGCAAAGAAACTTAGACAAAGACTTGGTCTGTTCTTTAGGATTAATAATCTCCTTACAAGAGATGTTAAATTGAAACTGGTTCAAACTACCTTTCTTTCCCTATTGAATTACGCAGACTTTCTATATTGTCAGTGACCTGCAGGTACCATAGCCAAACTCGATATGCTTTATCACAGAGCCATAAGATTTATCACGGGTCTTCCATACTCAGCCCACCACTGTACATTGTACACGGCAGTGGGGTGGTCATCCCTTGCTTACAGACGGCAAAAAAATGCTGCGGTTTGGACATATAAGGCTATCTCAAATAAACTGCCCCAGTATATCTCTGTCTGTTTACCTTTGTGCACTCTGGGGAAGTATGTCCTGAGAAGCACCTCATATATCTACCTTTATGTTTACAAAGCAAAATCTCGCACTGGCAGAGCAGCCATCAGCTTTGTGCTCCCTCAACTGTGGAACAAGCTGCAAAAAACTTTGAAATTAACTCACCCCATCAGCCTAGCAGCTTTTAAATCTCTATATCTACATCATAATAAGGAGTCCTGTGCCTGTCTACCCTAAATAGTGACTCTTATAAGTCCAAGCACACTCTAATTACTACTGTTAAAAGACTGATCACATCTATAATCGACTCTTCCCTTTCCCATTTTTCTACCCCCATATCTGCCTCTTCCTCATTCCTTTGACCCTGGTTCCAGCTCTAAATTCTCCATACCATATCACTATATATCTTTTTATATTAGGTTTTATTTGTGTTCGGTGCACCTTTTGTATGTATTTCTTTACTTTTATGAAAAATTGTGTCCTACCCAAAACTAGCTATATCTTCTGTTCCAAACATATACTACTGTCAGTGCTACCTGCTGACACAATAATACAGTATATACAAAGTATCTCACTTTATTTGTATTATTACTATTTTCTTGTGTGTTGCATCCCATGTATATTGTCCCTTGTTCCTTGTTAACAAACCCAGGTCCACCTCGAAAATGAGCTTGCTCAACGGTGATCGTCTGGTTAAATAAAGACTTTGATTGATTGGTTGACTCGCTATCTGGCATGAAAGCCTAAGAACCGACTTAGCTTTGCCCAGAGGCGCTTGTTGTAATTTACCTAGTATGCTTGATGTGCAGAAATGCACATCATAGTGCGTGCTACCACAAAAACCTTCCTGCCCCAAACATCAATCTCCACAGAGTTGGTCTCAGGGAGATGGTCGGTCATGCACCAGCAGCCCAGAGGGGGCTTGCAGCACCAAAAGCCCCAAAGTTGGGTGAGGGAGTAGTTCCTGGAGACTCTGTAGGAGCACAGTATCTGCACTGGTCACCCCTAGGGGCTGAAGAAGGGGAACGGGGATGGAGCCAGACATTCCAGGATGCCTATGAAAAAAGCTGGTAAGCAGGATGACAAAGGAGTTGGTAAGACTCGGTCCCATTTGTTATGCAGACAGAATTAAAAGCATGGATCTATTCTGTCCTCTCCTATTTTGTCACTTGTTTATCTCTTACCCGTCCAATCATACAATCAAATTTTCCTTGTGGCACCTAAGAATTGGCTACTCCAATGGTCCCACAATTTCCCTGTTTTCTCCCTTCCTTGACTTGCTGTTTTTTTTCCACAAGTTACTCATTTTCTCCTTTCCTTCACTTGCTATTTCTTGCCTTCTCCCCTTCCTTCTGTGTGGTTAGAAAAATATTTATGAATTTGCATGTGAAACTGGGATCTTTTGGTTTGCAAATGATCACAAACAGCTACAGAAAAGTCAGCAGTTTGGAACACGGGGGGGGGGGTTGACCTTGAGAAACTTTTTAACCTTTCACAAGCTTGTTAACAGAACTGTTAGCAGGAAATCAGTCCTGGGACAGGATGTCTTACTTGTCTGCACCTGTTAAGAAGACTAATGTACTCTTCAGGCTGGTCACAGGAAGGTCAATGAAGAAAGTCTTAATGTATTTTGTGAAAAACAGGAGATGAAACTTACAAGAAAAGGATGCAAAGGTTAAACTGCCAAGCAAATGCATCGCATATAAAGAGAGCAATGTTTTGTCTAGTTAGAGAGAGAGAGAGAGACTGAGATTTAAGAGAGACTCATAAAGGAAGAATTTTTGTTTGTACTGCCTTTGAGAAGAGCTATCCTGTACATCTTTTTTTGATTGTTATTGATTTTAAAACGTTACTTGGGAATTTTATAACTTCTGGTTTTGCCTATGCTTCTGGACCTATGCCTCCACAAAAGTCACCACTGAAATCCCCAAGGAATCTGAGTGCTAGAGTAGCAGTATTGCAACCTACGAAATACCGTATATTCAGCTCTTTCAACATCTCCATCAGGAACTGGTGGCACTGGGAGTAGCCAGCATCAGAGGAGAGGTGGACAGAAAAATACTCTTCCTCAGCGGAAGAAGTGGGAGAGAAGGAGCTGGATGCAGACAATGAGAGTGCAAGAACCTCAGGCCTGAACTGGGCTTGGTCTGCCTTAAGGTAGTACTGGTGGGATACACCAGCCATAGACCTGAACTGCTGCCAAGTCATCAGCCCCAGGGGACCTGAAATACCTGGCAAGGTGGGGGGGGGTAGAGGTGGGGGGAGGAGGAGGAGAAGTAGGAAGACAGTCAAGGGTGACTAGGCCAGGTGCTTTGCCAGGGCTGGGACAGTTCTCGGGGACCTTGCCCAGAGGGAGAGTATGGCAAACTTGCCCATGTGGAGCTGACCAGTCTTAGAGGACCAGTCCAGACAGCTCCCGGGGGGGGGGGAGAACCCCCAGGTGTGGAGAGCGGAGCCGGTAAGGGCCCAACCAGTGACAAAGCCAGCCGGTTCAGGAGAGAACCACAATACCGAGCTAGCACTAGGGCCCCCACCAGGGCTGCCACCAGCACTGGACAAGGGGACAGCTGCAGGCCCAGTGTAAAGGCTCTCACAGAGTTGGGCCCGGTCCCAACACCACCAGTGGCACTGAAAACAGACCCAATGCAGCAATTGGCACCGAAACTTGAACTGGCACCACAAACGGCACCAGAAGGGGTCACGGCATCCCTGGCACCAGTCCAAGGGGCAACCACAGGAGAGACTCCAGGCCCAGGATGGCTTCCATCATCACCGGTTCTGTCTCCAGGCCCAAAGTCAGTGTCATTATCCTGACAAAGACCTCTGACATAGTGGATCATCCTATTCTCCTCCGCAAACTATACTCCCTAGGGAACTCTGAACACACCCTACCCTGGTTCACCAGTTACCTCTCAAATCGGTCACAATGGGTTAAGATTGCATCTTCCTTCTCAGACTATCTCCCCACCACCATTAGCATCCCTCAGGGCTCAATTCTTGGTCCTCTGTTATTCTCCTTGCACATCAACTCTATTCATCACTACTTTAAGCATAGCACTTCTCTCCTCTATGCAGATGATCTTGTGTTCATCAGTCATGCCCCGGATGTAACACACATCAATAATGTTCTATCATCCGATCTCAAAGCAGTTCAGTCCTGCTTACTGCTAATAAGCTACTAATGAGCCAAGCCAAATCCCAGGCCATGCTCTTTGGTACACCTTCACGGCTTAAAAAATCTAGGCACTCCTCTCTCAGTGATCTGTGACATCACAACGGGACTTATCTTGACACAGTTGCTTCTTTCATGTACCTGGGTGTCACCCTAGACCCTTCCCTGGATTTCACAATACACATATCTACCGTCTGTAAGGCCACCAACACAAGTCTTGAGTGCAACTGACTCACCCACCACTGCCAACTTTACAGTAAGCTTGGCTAACCCTTTCCCCCAGCCCCGATGGATCTTACCCTTGGACATGCTGTCCACAGTATAATACCGAACCAAGCACCTTACCCTCTTGTCTCTTACCTGATACCTAAAACCAAACACTACACATCAAAATCCTCAGGAACCAAACAGCTGTCCATTCCCAGGTCGAGGTCTAAATACAGAGAACAGGCTTTCTCCTCTGTAGCCCCCAAACTTCTGGATTAGTATACCCCTACCAGTGCAAAAGAACTTGTCAGTTGGCACATTTAGATCAGAGCTCCGTACCCTCCTGCTTCAAAGCTACCAATGCATTTGTCCCTAACCTGACACATCTCTGTTGTACCTCCTCCTCCTTGAATATCAAACTTCCGGGCCAGCTAATTTCTTTGTATGTGCACTTCTTTACCAATTGTGTTTCCTCTCCACATATTGGTTTTCACCTGATGAACCCCTTTCTGTTGTGCAAACTAAAACTGCTGCCTACTCCATGAATCTAGTATGACTGCTAATTGTACCCTACCCTATTGTCAATGTATTCATTGCTACTTATTAGAGTCTACTTCAATTGTGTATAATTTTTTTTTTCACCTCCTGTACTTTTGACCTCCTGTACCTATTGCTCCCCTATTCTGGTGCTGTTCAAAACCTGCCTTGTTCTGGTGTCATCCTATGAACCCTATACAATCCTGGATTGTTTGCTGATGTTATCCATCATTTACAATTTTCTTTGTTAGCTCCTGGGTTATGCCTAAAAATAGGCAAATGTATGCCTAGTGCACCCTACCCAGTCAACAAAAACTAAATTATTAAAATAAATTATCCTCCCCCAGGCTGCTAGGGTGCTCGGGGCAGGGGGGGTAACAATGACCTCAGATTCTAAGACAGGGCCAGGTTCAGAACCCACCCCTCTTATTGAATCTCAAGCAGTGCCAGAAGTGGACCCAATCTCCACATTGCTCATCGGTACTGGCCTTAGTACCGGGAACCTGAGAGGCACCAAGCTGCAACACCAAAGTGCCCACTAATGTATACCAAGTGTATAGGTGTGGAGGCATCAGGCTGCAACATCAAGGTGCCCGCCAGGGTAGCCCAAGTGTATAGGTTTGGCCTCACCACTAGGGATGTCCGCTGTCCCAAAGGGTTGCAGAACTGAGGGTGGTGCTAAGCCCCCCTTGGAGGTCGACTGCCCACCAGACCCCCCAGAACCTCAGACATCTCAGTGAGGTGAGCACGTTGGGTGCCCTGGACTTCCACAGTACCAGAAGTACTGGGAAGGGGCTCTGGAAAGAGACCACTGACCCTACCTTGGTGTCCCTGGTGCAACGTTTGCCTCCAAAGCTGGGGGGATTGTGACTCCACTTCTACGCATGCTTCTTGAGGGTGTGGTTGTCCATGGAGAAGTAGGCGTAGCACCTATCCTTGTCATGGTCAGCACCAAGGCAGGTCCAGCATTAATCATGTCAGTCCTGGACAGCAATTGCACTCCCAGAGGAGCACTGATCTTGGAGGCATTCATGTCTTTCTTCTTGGTCTTCTTATGCTCCTTAGGATCTGACATGAAGATGAGGAAAAATAATGAAAAACAGTAAGAAAAGGTTTGGCGCTGAAAAAAACGATAGAAGGAGACGGAACCAGTAAAAAAAGGGTGCTGGAAAAAATTCGACATCGAACAGAGGTAGCAGTCAACTGAGGGAAGAAGTAACGCAGTTTCAGCGACTGAAGTAACTCCCACAGTGCACACCTGAGGCGGGAAAAAACAGAACAGAATCGACGAAAAGGGGTCCAGAATTGGTTACTGGCCAATCCACGTGCGCAATGTCACTACGTCTGCCTCATGGGTGGTGCCGACACTGATGTCAGTCCCCTCCTAGTCTGCAAAAGACTTTGCTCCTGCAGGGTCCTAGCACCTCCAGCTTAGATCCATCAGTATGACTGAATAGTAGGAGAGAGCACGTCTCAAGTCCAAAGTATGGAGCCTGTATTCGGCCTCCGAGGTGTAATTAGGGTAGTATACCAGTAGAGTCAACACCTGGTTAAGGTGAAACTCTGACACAACCTTCGGAAGGAACTTCGGGTGGGAGCATAGGACAACCTTCTCCCTGTGGAAGATCAGATAAGGGGAGTCCACCAAAAGTGCCTGGAGCTCCCCTGCCCTTCTGGCAGATGTGATAGCCACCAGGAAGGCCATGTAACCCAGAAGACGCAGAAAGTCCTGGGCAGGGTGCAACTGCCTAACCAGAAATGATTGAGCAAAGGAGAAGAGAACCTCCGCCCTGTCCGTTGAGAGCCGAGCTCTGGCTTGACAAGAGTCAAGCTCTGCCCCGATGAAGCCCATCACCCGGGAAGGCACGAGTTCCGACTTGGCCTCGTTGATCAGGAGGCCAAGTTGGGAGCCGGTCTGGAGGGCCAGATCCCTGAACCTCTCCACCTCCTGTTGGGTGGAACCTGCCAGAAGCCAACTGTCGAGGCAGGAGTAAATTCTGACGACCCCCGACGCCAGAGATGAGACGCCACCACTGCAATGCATTTGGTGGAGACCCGTGGGACCGATGACAGGCTGAACGGCATGGCTCAGAACTCGTACAGGGTCCCTTTGACCCTGAAGTGGAGGAACCGCTAATGGGACGGATGGATTGGAACATGAAAGAACGCGCCCTGCAGATCTAGTGAATATAACCACATGTTTCGCTCCAAGGATGGTATGATCTGGGATAGAATGACCATCCAAAAGGTGCGTGGCCTGAGAAACTGATTCAGGTCATGGAACTCTAGAATGGGGTGCCAGCCCCCCCGTCTGCTTGAGCACCAGGAAGTACCTTGAGACAAAGCCTGGGTCTGCAGACGGATCCGCCATGAGCAATGTCATCTCGAGGAGCCGACTGGGTGCATGCAGAAATCTGTTCTTCCCGAGGGCTCGGCTGGGATGGTACTGCTCGAATTCCAGAGGCAGTCCCTGACCAACCACTTCGAGAACCCACCTGTACATAGTGACTGTGGACCAGGCCGAAAGGAAGTGGCGGAGCCGCCCCCCACAGGAAGACCCAGAGCTGGCGTGACAGAGATAGAGGTGGCAATCCCCACCCCGTCACTGGGCAGGCTTGAAGGAGGAAGAGGCTCCAGGACCGGAGCTTCTGCTTCCTTTGCAGGCCTGTTGGGGTCCAGGCTTGGGCAGAGAGCACCAAGCTTGAGCCTGCTGCTAATGCTGCTGCTCTCCCTGATAGGAGGGCTGCTGAACCGCAGGGGAAGAGTGCCGAAAGGGCTTCTTCTTTTTCTTCTGCTGGTTCTTGCCCGAAGAACTCTTGGCAGAAGTGGCATCATGGCATTGGACTGCTCCATGCACTGTAGGTGCCCGGCCACTCCCATGCCAAGCAAGTCGGTCCCATGGAAAGGCACATCAGCTAACTTATGCTGAGTATCTGCCAGGAAGAAGGAAAGCCACAGCCAAGTCCTGCAGCAAGAGGCAATTGCGGTGGCCATCGAGCGAGCACAAGATCTCCCAATGTCCAGGGCCATCTGGAGCTGCTGTCTGGCAGCAGCACGGCCCTGATCCCGGACCAGTTTAACCATGGTCTGCATGTCAGCGGGGAGACGTGGGAGGACTTCATCTAATGACCTGAGAAGTGTACCATAATGACTGATGGACGAACTGGCCTGATGAAGGAACAAGGAGGAAGCCAATTAGACTTTCCGCGCTGAATGGTCCAAAAGCTTGGACTGCTTATCGGGGGGGGGGGGGTTGGTTGGTGTCGGCAGAACTGCCAGTATGCCTGAACACAGAGGCGTTCGCCAGGCTCTCGGCCGAAGGGTGCTCTGTGAACCCTGCAAGGGACCCCATGGGCACTGCGTACTTGCGGGCTATGCGGGCAGATGGTGCTGCACATGAGGAAGGGTGCTACCATAGTTCGAGTGCCGGACCAACAAAGGCCTCGGCCACAGGAAAGGCCTCCGTCTTGAGGATGTCCGTGAGAGAGGTACTCCGCCTTTTTCTGGATGGGTTCCAGGGGCATCCCTGTAGAATCAGAGATGAGATGGAGGATCCCTTGGAAGGAGGAAGGACCTTCCTCCATCCCTGTGCCAACAGACAACTCATCATCCCCAGTATGAGAGTGGAGCCTGGTGACATCAGAGTCCGAAGACTCGGGGTACAGCGGCCTGCCGCCCAAATCACCCTTGACCCGCCGAGGGCAGTCCGGGGTGACCGTGATCGACAAATGTCGGGGAAGCCCAGTATCTAGTCAGTTCTCTTTGGAAGGAACCCCTCCCACAGGCTGCTTAGGCAGCGGCTCCACCACTATTGGTGGAGAGACCAGAATAGGCCGAACCAGAGGATAGGCCAGCCCCGCGGGCAGGGGAACCAATAGTCTTTGGTTCCAAGGGGGTCGGCTTCGGCCTAGGAGAAGAGAGCCAAGTAATGGCCAGGGTAGACAGTGGAGCCAGCTTCTGCCCAGACAAAAATCAGCTGTTGCCACATAAGGTCCTCGTAGCACTGGAGTTTCTGTCGGAGCCTCTCCTCATCCGCTTGTGGCTCTTCCTTGGCCGTTCAGCCGAGGGGGTTCTAGACCTCGACCGAGATCGGGCAGGCTGACTTGGTCACTCAGGAGACACCGGAGGGATCGGTGAAACCCGAGGGTCGGGAATCGGGTCCTCGATGGGGACACCCGCGGGTTGAGTCTCCTCATTGGGGGAACACAAAGACCAGAGTCCTCGCCAAGGAGTTGTCGGCCACGGCCGGCAACAGACAGTCATTTGGATCAAGAACAATCTTGACCTCATCAGCCACCTCCATCGGTCGTCTGGTCAGACGGAAAGACCGTGAAGCCCGCGGCTGAGGAAGTGATCTCGACTGAGGTCAAGACGCATGCTCCTGGGACTGAGACCTCTCTCAGTCCCAAGAGCGTCTTTGTCGAGACGAAGACAAGCTAGGTTCCTTGTCTCTCTTGCAAGAGAGGGAAGAGTGCGAGCCTCACCCTGGGTGAGGAGAGACTGGCACAACTCCTAAAGGAACCTGTGAAGGTGGAGCCCAGGTTGAGTGGAACGAAAAAACTTCGATTCGCCGAAACGTGGGTGGCTTCTTCTTCGAACGCCTTCATGTGTTCCAGCTGCTCGACGGAATCAGCAGCCACAGAAACCGCCCACCTAGCCCCCTTGGACTTCACCAAAGGATTCCTTTTCTCTGGTCTTCCCAACTTCAAACGTGCCAGGCGGTCGTCCAGGACATTGGGATGGAGGGCCAAGCAATAACTGCAGGACGAGGTGCCATGGCCGACACCTAGGCAGTAGATGCGCGTGAGATGGGGATCAGTGTGCAACATCTTATGGCCACAAGGACACCGGCGAAATCCTGGAGAAGATTTCTCTTCCATGATCGAGGACGCAAAAGTGCGATCGCTAACTCGAACGAGTTTTAATTTCGGTAAAACCGAAGTTTTGAAAGCCAGTGCCTACGAAATGCGTGAGCACATGGGAGGCAACCCGTATCTTCCAGCAGAAAGGAAGATCTAGCGTCATGGGGCGGAGCCGAGGTATATACCACCCGGGTGGGTGGGAGGAGCCAGCTTGAAGACTTTCGGTAAGATTTAAAGGGGAAAGGGACATGCCAAACAGTGTGGATGAACAACATATCCACAGTCCTAGAAAGGCTTTTTCTTTTTCCTCTGTTGGTTCTTGCCCAAAGAACTCTTGGCAGAGGTTGCGTCCAAGGTGGTGTTGGACTGCTCGATACGCTGAAAGTAACCGGCCACTCCCAGGCCGAACAAGTCGGTCCCAAGGAAGGGCACGTCAGCTAACTTATGCTGGGTACCTGCCGGGAAGCAGGAGAGCCTCTGCCAAGCCCAGCGACAAGAGGCAACTGCGGCAGCCATCGAATGGGCACAAGAGTCCCCAAGGTCCAAGGCCATCTGGATCTGCTCTTTGGCAACAGCTCAGCCCTGGTAAGGAACTTACTTGACTGTGGTCTGCATGTCTGCAGGGAGATATGGGAGGACTTCATCCAACAACTCCAGAAGGGCATGAGAGAAGTGTGCCATGAGGACAGCCAAACTTGTTTGACGAAGGCCCAAGGAGGAAGCTGCATAGACCTTCCTGGCTGAATGGTCTTAAAGTTTGGACTCTTTATCAAGAGGTTGGTCCGTGTCGGCAGAACTGCCAGTATGCCTGAACACAGAGGAGGTCACCAGGCTCTCAGCTGAAGGGTGCTCTGTGAACCTGCAAAGGACCCCATGGGCACCGCGTACTTGCCGGCCATAAGGGCAGATGGAGCTGGACAAGAGGCAGGATGCGGCCAAAGTTCTAAGGTCGGACAAACAATGGCCTTGGCCACAGGAAAGGCCTCTGTCAGAGTGTCCTCTCTCTTGAGGATGTCAGTGAGAGAGTACTCCTCCTTTTTTCTGGATAGGTTCCAGGGGCATCCCTGTAGACTCAGAGATGAGGCAGAGAATCACTTGAAAGGACGAGGGACCTTCCTCCGTCTCTAGGTCAGCGGCCAAATCACCATCCCCAGGATGTGAGTGAAGACCGGTGATGTCTGCATCCGAAGAACTCGGATACAACGGCCTACCGCCCATGTCATCTTCGGCTCGCCGGGTGCAGTCTGGGCTGACCATGACCAACAAGTGCCGAGGAAGCCCGGTATCCTGTCTGTCATCCTTGGAAGGAGCCCCTCCCACAGGCTGCTTGGGTGGTGGTTCCATCATGATGGGTGGAGAGACCAGTGTGGGCCGAACAGGTGGTCTCGTCAGCTCTGCGGGCAGGGGAACCAATTTAATCAGCTCCAAGGGAGTCAGCTTCAGCCTGGGAGGCGAAAGCCAACTAATGGCTGGTGAGGAAGCCGAAGTAGGCTTATGCCTGGCCAGAATCAGCTGCTGCCACATGAGGTCCTCATAGCGCCGGAGTTTCCGCCGGAGCCTCTCCTCATATGAGGAGGATGAGAACAACCAATGGCGCCGCCTCTTTTTAGAGCGCTTGTGGCTTTTCCTCGGCCTGTCGGACGAGGGGGTCCTAGATCTCGAGCTAGATTGGGCAGGCTGACTCGGGTCAGTCGGGAGACACCAGCGAAGCCGGTGACTTCCCCGAGTCCAGGACCAGATCCTCGATGGGGACTCCAGAAGGCTGTGTCTCCTCATCGGGGAAGACAAGGACCGTGGTCCTTTCTAAGGAGTCGTCAACCGGAGTTGGCAACAGGGGATCGATTGGGTTGAAGACTATTTCAACCTCCTCGACCACCTCCTCGGTCGCTGGCCCGACGTAAGGTCCGAGAAGCCAGCGTCCGAAGAAGCGATCTCGACCAAGGTCGAGACTGCATGCTCCTGGGACTAAGACCTCTCTTGGTCCCAAGAGCGCCTTCATCGGGACAAAGACTTGCTCGAGTCCTTATCCAATAATGGGATCGAGAAGAGTGCAGGCCCGCAGGCGCCTCCCCCCTTGGTAGTGAGAGTGGCACAATTCCTTAAAGGAGCCCGAGAAGGTGGAGCCCAGGTTAAGCAGAATGAAGAAGCTCCGGGAAGAGCTCGCAGCGTGAGCCACTTCTTCCTCGAATGCTTGCATGCGTTCCAATTGCTCGGCAGATCCCGCAGCTGTGGAAACCGCCCACCTAGCCTCTTTAGATTTCACTGGAGGATTCCTCTTCTCTGGTCTCCCCAGTTGCAAATGTGCAAGACGGTCATCCAGGACTTTGGGATGGAAGGCCAAGCAGAAACTGCAGGACAGTGTTGTGCCGATACTGAGGCAGTAGACACACGCAGAGTGGGGATCGGTATGCAACATCTTTTGGCCACAGGAGTACCGGCGAAATTCGGGGAAAGATTTTTCTTCCATAGTCGAAGCGATGAATTCACGATCGCTAACATGAACAATTTGAATTTTCAGTAAAACCAAGGGTTTGAAAGCCAGGGCCTACGAAATGCATGAGCACGAGGGAGACAACCTGAATCTTCCAGCGGAAAGGAAGATCTGGCGTCATGGGGTGGAGCCAAGGTATATACCATCTGGTTGGGTGGGAGGAGCCAGCTTGAAGCCTTCCAGTGATCCTTAAAGGGGAAAGGGACATGCCAAAGACTGTGGATGAACAACATATCCACGCTCCTAGAAAAGACGTTTTTGCTTTTATTTTAAATTCATACTAATGTACAAAAAGCAGAAGGTGGCTACAGTGCCCGAATTAAACTGCTTCCCCACTTCTCAGTGGTAATAATGCTCCACCTTACTTACCGTTCATAATATGTCCAGGTTATTCATGATTCTGTGCTTGGTCTTTGTTCCACTTACAGGACGGGGTATTGCAGTCCCCTCCATGGCCTGCCATATCCTAGGATCCCTAGTAGGAGTGGAGTAGGGGATCCAATAGGTGGCTAAACAAGGCTTCTGACTGGAAACCCAATGTCCCAGCCGACTCTGCCCATCAGACTGCCCCTTTCTCTTTGCACTGCTATGCACTGGAGGGTAGGAGCTTACAGGGGGTAGTGAATCACAGAGGCAATAAGCCTTTGTGTGAGGCAAATGAACAAATCAAAACAAAAGAAAAAGCCACTATGGTTCTCAAAAGAGGTGGCAGTGAAGGTTAGGAAGAAAAAGATAACATTTAGGAAGTATAAGATAACACAGAAGGAACAGGACAGAGAACTGTACCAGTTAAGGCAGAAGGAAGCAGGGAGGGAAGTCAGAATAGCAAAGGCCCAAACTGAGGAAAAGATAGCCAACTCGGTTAAGAAGGGGGATAAAACTTTTATAGGTACATCACGGAGTGTAGAAAGACAAAGGGAGGGATAGTGAGGCTGAACAGAATGGACGGTGGGTGGGCAGAGAGGGACAGTGAAAAAGTAGGGATCCTGAACGAATACTTCTGCTCAGTATTCACAAAAGTGGAGGAGGGGGAGGTGCCCAATCCAATTAACAGAAGCACTCTGGATAGGGGGGTCGATCCCAGTCCTTTCACAGAAGAAAGGGTTCTGAAAGAACTCCTAAAACTGAAGGTGGACAAAGTAATGGGGCCTGATGGAATTCACCCCAGAATTCTAAAAGAATTAAGGGGAGAACTAGTGACACCACTGACTACCCTTTTTAACAAATCATGGGAGGATGGTGTGGTACCGGAGGACTGGAAGAAGGCGGATGTGATTCCCCTTCACAAAAGTGGGAGCAAGACAGAGGCAGAAAATCACAGACCTGTCGGTTTGACTTCTGTGGTAGGGAAAGTGATGGAATCACTTCTGAAGGAAAGAACTGTTGAGTACCTAGATGTCAGTGGGACACAGGACCCAAGCCAGCATGGGTTCACAGCGGTAGGTCATGTCAGATGAATCTAATTGATTTCTTTGACTGGGTGACCAAAGTAGTAGACCAGGGAGGGGCTGTGGACATGGCCTACCTAGACTTTAGCAAGGTATTTGACACAGTCCCACACAAAAGATTAATAATCAAATTAACCAGCCTGAGAGTGGGTTCCAGGGTGGTAGCCTGGGTAAAACATTGGCTGGACAACAGGACACAGAAGGTAATTGTAAATGGAGTCCACTCTGAAGAAAGAGGGGCTACCAGTGGGGTACTGCAGGGTTCAGTACTGGGTCCAGTCCTTTTTAATGTCTTTATAAGTCACATTGCAGAGGGACTTGAAGGAAACGTATGCCTCTTTGCAGATGACACAAAGATCTGCAACAGGGTAGATACACAAGGAGGCATGGAAAAGATGAGAAGGGACTTTGCAAGGCTGGAGGAATGGTCAGAAGTATGGCAGCTTGGATTCAATGCAGAGCAGTGCAAAATAATGCACCTGGGAAACAAAAACCCAGGGAAGATTACAAAATATGGGGGGTAGGTAGTAACAACAACAAAAATGGAAAGGGACTTGGGGGTAATCATATCAGATGACCCTAAGGTTAGCAAGTAATGTTAGAAGGCAGTAGGGAGGACTGGGGGGATACTGGGATGTATAGGGAGAGGTATCACCAGCAGAAAACAGGAAGTTGTTATCCCTCTGTACAGACAGTTGGTGAGACCCCATCTGGAGTACTACGTCCAGTTTTGGAGACCCCATCTCCGCAAGGACATAGACAGGATGGAGGCAGACCAGAGGAGGGCAACTAAAATGATGCAGGATCTGCAAAAGAAGCCATACAAGGAGAGACTAAAGGAGCTTAATATGTATACCCTTGAGCAAAGGAGGAAGAGGGGGGACATGATAGAAACTTTTATGTACCTCAGTGGAATCAACTAAGTCCAAGAGGGTAGCATCTTTCAGAAAAAGAGATGTGCAAGAACAAAGGGACACAATTTGAAGATGGGGGGGCGGCTCAGGGGCAATGTGAGGAAGTATTTTTTCACAGAGAGGGTGGTGGATGCATGGAACAGCCTTCCTGAGGAGGTTGTGGGGTCTAAAATTGTGGGAGAATTCAGAATGCATGGGACAAACGTAAGTCAATTCTTGTGGGGGTAGGAAGAAATAGGCTGTTGGTTAACTAGGATGTGCAGCTTATACTGTAGGTAGGGAAATGGGCAGACTAGGTGGGCCAAGCGGTCCTTATCTGCTGTCAAAGTCTATGTTTCTATGATGCAGACTCCAGGGTGTGCGCCATATTCCTGCACGGATCAACACATATCTTTACTACCACATGCCCAGCCCATTAGTGCACAGGGCCCAAGAATAGGAAAAAAAGTATTTTTTGGTACAAGAAAATTATATTCAGTAGCAAAACTTACCAGATAACATGATATTTCTATACACGCATTTCAGAAAGTTAACCATCTCTGAACTCCACGTGTGCTTTCTTGGGAAAATACTGTAGAAGGAGACATGGTTTAGCTGCTACCCCCCCCCCCCCAAGAAAAATAAATACCAAACAGCAGGGAGGAGGGGCCTCAAGTGTTTTACACATAGTTGATTCTGCTATGTCTGTACTAACACAGCAGGGGGCTATGAGTCAAACCAGCTGAACCAACCCAAAGCAATGCTGCAACTGTTCCAACAAGCCCTACTGACTGTAAATAAACGTTCTTCTGAAAATTGACTCTGGTCTGCTATGCACTTTACATGGGCTTGGCCCAAGAGGCCAGTTCAGAATGCTGTAGTGCAAGTCATGATGTGGACATGTCATGTTGATCATATTAGTCTGGTTTTGAAGGATGTGTGCAGACTGTCAGTAAGGAGGAGTATTGACTTTGAGGTGTTAGTACAGTTCTTTTTTATATATATATATATTTTAACTATCTGTTTTTACCAGGCCCCTTTTCGACGGACCCCCAACACCCTCCAGACTTCATGGTGACCCGTTAGTTCCCCTTACCCAGCCGATTTACCCTCCCCATGTTGCCTTGGTAACACCCCGGGCGGAGACAGGGCTGGGGAATATACTCCCCGATTTTACTATGCTTCATCACGTGGTCCTCAACCACCTGGATTGAGCCCTGGATATACTGGGGTCTTTCGCCCACCTAAGTTTGGGCTATTTTCCTCTGTTCCATTCCTCCCTGGGGCTCCACTTGACAGGAAGTCAAGGGACATGCACTCATGCTGAACTTGACAATATCCCCAACGTCACTGGAGACCCACCCACTTTCAGCCCTCCATCTGCACTGCTACCTGTGGTCACCCAGGTTGTAGTATTGCGGGGAAGGATGGGAACCGGAGATCGAGAGCATCCTGTGGGATGCTCAATCCTTCTTTCCCCCAGCCGACCCTCGACAACCCAGCTAGATCCCAAACCTGGGTTGCTGAAATCACCAGCAGTAGCACTACCACTATGCTCACTGGCCAGAATTAGTACCGTTCGTGCTTATAAAGCACTTAACAGACTACAAGTTGTAATATATCTCTGACCTTCCGGCCCTGCCCACTCCCTAAGATTATCAGGCGAGAGACAGCTTGAGATTCTAGTCTTATATTTTGAAAACTGGCCCATGGCCAATCATTTCCAGTGACCGTACCACTGAAAATGGAATTGAATCCCAGCTTATCTTTGACAGGCTCCCAGCCATAGTAATCAAACATACTGTTTTAAAACGTACATGAAGAAATATTATTTCCTTGACTTTTTGTTGTTTTAAAATATTTATAATTACTGTAAATAACTACTATGCATTTATGTTGCAGTAACAGAGTTTCATATCATTGTTATTTTTTTTTAAATACATTATTAACCCAAAATAACCCAGCTGAGATGCAATACCTCGTTTTCAGTGGAAGTCCAGCATTTGCCTATTAGAACTGAAGCACAGGAAGGTTAAATGAAACGCTCAGGATGGCACAGTGAATTAATGCTTCAAGAGGGATTGTAAGCTGGTATCTCCTGGGTCACAGTTCTGGGCACTGTATTGCCTTTGGTGTTTCGTATCAGAAATGACGTGCCATGGTTTCATTTTTCCCCCCATACTGTAGACACCCTGAGTGGGCCTGTCTAGACAGATATCACGCAAACATCACTAGACTAATAAGCAGGGTTTTAAAAAAATAGGTTACTCACCTGTAACCGTAGTTCTGGGAGTGGCATACAGTTCACATCGACACTCTGGCAGTTCCACTGGAACAGTGTGATTGACCAGATGCCTTTTAGGCTAAGCTCCTCCCACCACCTGGGTGGTATATCCCCTGAATCCACCTCATGATATGAGATCTTGCATGCTGGAAGCAGGGATCCATGTGCCACTGGCCAGGGGTGACCAGGCGGGTGATGTGAATGTGAGCTATGTACTACTCCAAGAACTATGGTTACAGGTGAGTAACCTATTTTTCTAGGGGTGTGGATATACAGTTAACTATCCACACTCTGGCAGACTCCTAGCAGTTCTCCACGAGAAGGGGGTAAGCTGAGCCGCACACCACTACTTGGCAAACACAGCTTGAAGAACTAAGACCTCAAAACCAGCACCCCAGCATTATTCATGGCAGATATAGTAGTAGGAAATGAAGGTGTGTGCTGACTTCCATGTAGCAGACCTACACATTTTCTGGATAATGATGTCCATGGAAGCAGCCTCTGAGGCAGCAGAATATCTGGTAGAATGAGCTCTAAGCCCTATAGGAGGCTCCCTACCAGCCAACAAACAGAGGTCAATGCAGGATGTGATCCACCTAACAACTGTTCGCTTTGCTGTTGGTCTGCCAGGCATGGCCTCAGCATAAGTGACAAACAGCTGGCAAGCCTCTTCCCAAACTCCAGCTTTATGCTCTACATAGTAAGAGAGTACCCTCTGCATGTTCTGGTATGGAGCGGTGATCAGCCTCCGAAGATGGGTTAGTAAAGTATACTGGTAAGTTAGTCAATCAGCTGGTTAAGGTGAAATTCCAATACTACCTATGGCAGGAACTTCAGGTTGGGGCGAAGGACGATTTTGTCTCTGTGAAAAAACAAACAAGGAGACTCCACTGAGAGCACCTGAAGTTCTCCAACCCTTCTGGCTGATGTGATGACTAACAAGAAGGCCATCTGCCATGACAGGTGTGACATGTCACACCTGTGCATAGGTTCAAATGGCTTGCCCATGAGTATAACCAACAACAGCAGTTAAGTCCCATAGTGGAGGTGGTTCATGTATTGGAGGGGACAAGTGGTCCAGGCCCTTGAAAAAACACCAGCACACTGGCCCGGTGGTGAAGAGGGCTGAGGCACCATGGGCGCCTTACCTTTTCCCGCACCAGTGACCTAGGTTCAGGAATGGCCTTGGGTCGCAGGGGGTCAGCCCAGAGCAGGAGGACTGAGTGTCTGTAGGACTGCTCTCCTCCTGGGAGGGTTGCTCCTTCCAGTGCATGTCTGCCCTCTCGCAGAGGCTTGGGGGCATGAAGTGCAGGACACCACTTTGGGTTGGCGGGATGGCAGCCATCGACGTCTTGCACATGGTAGCGTGTGTAGGTGCATGCAGACAGCACTGCACGTCTGTCCCTCCGAGGGGATAAGACTAAGTGGAAAATGGGTGGGTGCACAGCACAATGACAGTGTCACCTTGCAGGCCCTGCACCAGCTGCAGAGCTCTCTTCTGGCACCAGATCCGTTTCTGTCAGCGGTCAGGCACCCGCTGTTGACCCCCGCAACCAGAGGCAAGCCATGGGGGAGGCGTGGGGGGCTCCGGATCCATCTATCAGTGGCACAGGTGCTGCCATCAACCCCCGTCAAGGAGGGAAGGCCGTGGGGGAATCACCGGTTTCAGATAAGTTGCTGGGGCTGCCAGGTGACAGGGATGGGGGTGGCGGTGGAAGGAGTTCCCTGCACCACAGTGGGGAGGAAAAACTGATTAACTGTAAGAAAGAGCACCCACCCACCTACCTTCTCCTGGGTCACCATCGACGTACAAGACCACAGCCGGTAAGCATAGATGGCTGCCCCAGGTGCACTTTAAGGGTTCTCACTTGCAGCCCGAGCTGAGAGGGGGACGAGAGGGACCACAGGTAGTCTAAGATGCTCACCATATGGCAGGCAAGTGGATCAAGCCCCATGCCCTGGTACCAAATGGAGAACCTCTTCCACCCCCCTCCCCTGAGGAGACCAGAGGTCGCGAGGGCCTGCTCTGAAGCCCTCCCTGCCCGCAGAAGCCCTGAACCCGAGACACACCAGAGACCACCCCTCCCTGAGGGAGACGGAGGTCGCGAGGGCTACACTTGAGACCCCCTGCCCGCAGTAGCCCAACCCGAGACACACCAGAGACCACCCCCTCCCCTGAGGAGACCGGAGGTCGCGAGGGCCTGCTCTGAAGCCCTCCCTGCCCCAGAAGCCCCGAACCCGAGACACACTAGAGACCACCCCCCTCCCCTGAGGAGATCGGAGGTCGCGAGGGCCTGCTCTGAAGCCCTCCCTGCCCGCAGAGCCCCGGAAACCCAGACACACCAGAGACCACCCCCCTCCCCTGAGGAGACCGGAGGTCGCGAGGGCCTGCTCTGAAGCCCTCCCTGCCCGCAGAAGCCCGAACCCGAGACACACCAGAGACCACCCCCCTCCCCTGAGGAGACCGGAGGTCGCGAGGGCCTGCTCTGAAGCCCTCCCTGCCCGCAGAAGCCCCGAACCCGAGACACACCAGAGACCACCCCCTCCCCTGAGGAGACCGGAGGTCGCGAGGGCCTGCTCTGAAGCCCTCCCTGCCCGCAGAAGCCCCGAACCCGAGACACACCAGGTAATTTCTACCTTGATCCAGGCTGCAGCCACCATCGTTGGCCATCTGGCGCCTTTTCTGAAAGCTTGACCACCAGCTCCCTGCTCAAGCGCATGAATCCCGCCAGAGTAGCACCTCGAGTTGCTGCCCAGGTCGCAAACGAGCAGAACTGTTACTTTTGTGCCTGATTTTGAAACTTTTAAAACGAACCAGCTAAAACTATTTGCATTTGCCTGTAACTGTATTTAAAAGCTTAGAGTCACTGCACACGAGACACACCAGGTAATTTCTACCTTGATCTTTTTTAACACCCAACTTCTCCATTAGCTCCTTATATTGTTTTGCCACTAGAGGGAGCCTGATTAAGTTTGAGCAATTTGCTCCCAATACCTCACTTGTCACATTTTACTGCTCTCTAGTAGCTGTTTTCACTTGGTGATTTATATTAAAGGGAGCCCTCTGCTGTCTCTTTCCTCTACCTCACTCCTTTCTCTAGTCAAAATGTCCCCTCCTAAGCGCCTCATGGAATACTTTGCCCTTCCTATCCTCTTTTGAGCTACTGCTTGAACACATCAACAGCTTCTACCAATACTTATACTCAGTTTGACTCTACTACTCTAATATGCTTTGCTACTGCCACCCACTACCTCTACCTCCCTCTGCTCCCTCAGCAAGCCGTATTTGCCCAATAGTCAGATACCTTCACCTTCATCTGAAGCCACCCCTGCATCTCTATCAGGGCATACCTCATCACCCCTAGCTATGTTTGCTAACCTATCTCTTATACTATCGGCGACGTAGAGATCAACCCTGGTCCATCTCTCGTCCTGTCATACCTCCCCCAGGCCACCACTCTCCCTAAAACCGATGGACTAACCCTTTCACCTGAATGCTAGAGCCTACGGCCAACCTCCTGACCTCCAGGCTTGGATCTATACTAACGTCCCGGACGCCTCGCCATCAAAGAAACCTGGCTATGCCCACAGTGCTTGACTCTCAGTGCAAGCTCGGATACAACATGCCCATGATCGACCGTCCTGGCACTAAAAGGGGAGGTGGCCTTGCCCTCCTTACAAAACTCACCTAAACATTACCCTTCTGCAGGACCCCCTCCTACCAAACTGTGAAATCCTACACTCCCTACTGCTTCTTGGTGGTGTAAAGAAACTCCATATTTTTGTACTTATATCCCCCCAAAAAATGCTACACAAGGCATCACTGAACTCCTAGGGTTTCTGCCTTCAGTTACAGGCAAGAATGACATTATCTGCCTTGGTGATTTTAACCTTGACTGGTCCGGAAAAACTCAGCTAACCTATCCTCCTTAGCTAGCAAGGCAAATCTATCCCAGCTCGCACATGAACCCACAAGGGTCTCACGTGGGCAACTGTGTCACCCTCCTTGACTGGATACTTACTAACAGGACGGAATATGCTGCCTCAGCCGTGTGCCACCTGACACAGTGGTGACCACTATCCTACCTACTGTGTCTGGAACACTGTCATTCTCCTCCCTGCTAAAACTGTAACCTTTCCTAATCTCTCCCCCCTAAGTCATGAGGACTCTTAACTGACCTTAACCAGGTTGACTGGTCCCTCTCTACCAAACAGAGGACATAACATAGCCACAGAATATTTCAACTCCGGTCCTCCTCTCTTCAAAACCTTCACATCCCGGTCACCACACGTAGGATGGCAGGGAAAGTAACCAAGTGGCTAACATGCCCCCTGCTTCAACTTCTCAAATCTAGGGACAAACTTTGGTCCAGGTGGAAGATCTCCCACCTCCGTGCAGACTTTGAAGACTATCGTGCATTACGTAACAACTGCAAAAGACAAATTGTATTGCCAAAGCACCTACTATAGGAACCTACTAATAACATCCTCACAAATCTACGCAGGTACTGGTCCAAAATTAAGGACATTCTGGCAACGACAAGCCACAGAATCCAGCTGATATGAACATTCAAGGTGTTCACTGCACAACCATGACACCATTGCCAATGCCTTCAATGCCCTTTTTCTTCTCACCAGTTGGTACTCTAACTAGCCCTCAACCTGACTGTCCCTCTTCTCTCCCTCGCCCCTCCCACCCCTCCCCTTTCGCTCTGGCTCCAACCATACCTTGAAGTTCGCGTAAGCTACTTAACTCCCTTCCGCACGCTGGGGGTCAAGGGCCTGAGGGCATCCATCCTTGCATACTTAAGCAGTATGCACCTTGGCTGACCAGACCTATCACCTGGCTTTTTAACCTCTCGACCGTACGCCTACTGTCCCATCCACCTGGAAACTGCCAGAACCATCCCTATACACAAAAGAGGCGATGTCAAACTCATGTCCAACTACCGCCTATATCTCTTCTGCCCACTCCAGTAAGCTGCTTGAAAAAATAGTCCACCGCCAGCTTGCTGCTCACCTTGACATGTTTAATCTTCAAACCCGTGCCAACATGGTTTCCGCCCGGTCACAGTACCACCTCTGCACTTACACAACTTACAAAATGACATCAGAAATAATATGGACTGGGCCTACTCACTGGGGCCGCCTTTATCGACCTGTCTAAAGCCTTCGACATGGTACACCATCCTCTCATGCTAAAAAGCTCCAGTCCATTGGAGCATCTGACCAAGCCTCTCCTGGTTCCATAGCTATCTTGACAATCGGGACTCAGGCAGTAGCATTTCTGAAGGCCCTTTCCTCCCTAAACATCTCCGTGTGGAGTTCCCTATAGGATCCACTCTGACCTCTACTCTTTCCCTCCTAAATGATATTCCCACCATGTCCCGCATAGCTGCACTTTATGTACGCAGATGACCTTGTTCTCTACTCCGGGTCAAAATCGTTGCTGCCATCAACTCCACTCTCACTAATGACTTCCAATTCCTGCAGACCTGGCCTCTAGCAACCACCAAGTCCTGAACCTAGAAAAAACCTGTGCTATGCTATTCGGATCCTCTAAGAAACTGTCTGCCCTGCAAACAGGCTCGGGTTCAATGCCTTGATGGCTCCCTCATCTCAAACACTGAGTCCTTCAAGTACCTTGGGGTCACTTTGGATCCCACCTTGACCTGTCTCAACATGTCAATATAGTCCAATGCGATGTCGTCAATGCTAAAACTAGCGGAGCTTTGGTCACAGGTGCCACTCTCTACCTCCTTCCGCCAGACTTTCTGTTGCGAGAGGTATTCTTACCCAGCTCCAACATGCTCTGCCCCTCCTTGTTGCAAACTCTGCTACACTCCACAAATGGGACACTGTCTACAACATCTGTAGATTCGCTTTAACTGCCCCACGCCTTACCCATCATTGTGTCTCCTTTACGCTGGCTTAAATTGGCTGTCACCTAAGGATATTCGAGCCTACTTCCTGGGCTGGCTTTATCGACTCCCTGTCTAGACCTCCTGCCCTGCCTATCTTAACCCAACCTCCTGACTCCTGCCTCACACACCCGTGCCTCAGGTCTTCCTCTGTCCCCATGCTCTCCACTAGACCTTGCATGACAAAAATGGGTGAACAGGCATTTGACCATTTTGCTCCCAAATTCTGGAACTCACTTCCTTTTATAGAAAACGCATATCCAATCGAGAATTCAAAAATCGCTGTCCACCCACTCTCCTAGCCCTCTGGCCAATGCAAATGCTCTTAATTTGCTTTGTCCCACTGCAGGCTGTCGGGTCTGACCCTGAGTACTACACTAATGTTCTCCCATGCAATTTGTCTAGGTGGCTATGAACCTTGATGTCTTTACTGTCCTCAGCTATCATATGGTTACCCTAATTGCTTTATTTTACATCCTTATTATGATCTATGCCTAAAATGTACCTTATGTAACTGTTACTGTACTACCTAATGTATATCTTGTTTTACTTCTGTACACCTATATTATGTCTGTGCATTTCTGCATATTGTAACCAATGTCCTGTGCTCTCCCGGGTCGTGCCTGAAAATAGGCAGGTCTGTTGCCTAGCGCACTTACCCGGTTACCAAAAGCTAATAAATAAATAAATTTAAAGGCATAACAAGTCAACTATTTCCAGGAGGCCTCCACAGCATGGAGCACTTCATCTGAAAGACCCAAGACCTGGAACTCTAGCCACTCAGGAAGCAGGTCGTGAGTCACAGGGACTGCAGGTCTGGATGCAGGACCTTGCCCTGTTGTCTGGTCATCAGATCCAGGCAGAGAGGCAGCCACCACGAAAGTCTACTGCTGAGGAAGAGGAGATCTGGGTACCAGAACTGCTGAGGCCAGTCGGAAGCTATCAGGATCATCTGATTTGACCACTGCCTTGTGGATCAAGCTGAAGGGAAGGCGTACATAAGGCCTGGGGTCCTGCACCTCATGAAGCCACCCTGCAACAGCATCCCAGACTGTGGGGGGGGGGGCGCAGGTGGGCACAAAACAGCCTTGGTTTGGCATTCTCCCAGGAGGCAAAAAGATCTACCTTGAGCCGTGCCCCAGGCAGAACAGGTGGTTCACAGTTCCTGATTCGAAGACCACTTGGGTGCCATCTCTCGTACCCAGCTGAGAGCATCTATCAGCTGACTGTTCTCTCCTGCGACATGGATCACCTGTTATCTGTACCCAGGCAGCGCATGAGGGTCCAAGTGCAGAGGGCCTCTTAACACGAGAGAAGAGAGTGAGTTCTGCCTTGCCTGTTCAGGTAGAACGGTCATGGTGTTGTCTGTCTAGACCTGTACAACCTGATTAGAGGAGCTAATTCTGTCAGCACAAGTCACACTGCATGAAGCTCCAACAGGTTTATGTGGTCACGGGACTCCTGGGGTGACCAGAACCTGTGGGCTCTCTGGTCTCCCAGCTGCACCCCCCATCCCAACAGAGACATGTCTGTCATAAGCATGACAGTCAGTTCTGGGTGGACAAATGGGATTCCTTCCTTCAGGTTTTTGGGGACCACCCACTAATGGATGGCATCCCAAATCGGCTGGGTCACTGTGACTGGCAGGTCCAAGTTGCCTAGGCACTGGGACCACTGATGGCCCAACTCCCACTGAAGGTGGCGCATCCATCAGCATGCCCACGAACCACACTGGTGCAGGACGCCACATGTCCCCACAGCCTTAGGAAATCCCGGGCAGGGTGCAAGAACCCAACCTGAAACAACTGGCCAAAGAGTGAAGATCCAATGCCCTGCCCACAGGGAGGCTTGCCTTGGCTTGCAGGGAGTCTAGTTCTGCCCCAGTAAACTTAATTACCTGCGTGGGTACCAGTTCAGACTTGTCCAGGTTGACCAACAGGCCCAAGTCTTGACAGGTCTAGAGAGCAAGATCTCTGGACCGTTCCACTGCTTCTCTGGATGAACTGGCTAGCAGACAGCTGTCCAGGTAGGGCTACACCCTGACATCTAGGCGCTGCAGCTATGCTGCCACCACTGCCATGCATTTGGTGAAGACTCTAGGCGCCGAGGGGAGGCCAAAGGGCATGACCTGGAACTCGTACAGGATCCCTTCTGTTCAGACCCGGATGTACCAGCAGTAGGATGGATGGACTGGGATGTGAAAGAACACATTCTGGAGGTCTAGGGAGCAAACCACATATTCTGCTCCAGCAACATAATGATCTGATTCAGAGTAACCATCCAGAACTCGCATTACCACATGAACTGGTTCAGACTGGGCAGATCCAGTATGGGGCACCAGCCCCCCCATCCATTTCAAGACTAGGAAGTACCTAGACACGTAACCTTGGCCAGTCTAGGTGTCCAGGAATGGGCTATTGCCCCTTTTGCCAGGAGCTGAGCAATGTCCTCCCAAAGGTTGGACGGCATGTCCTGTGACATCCTGGACTACCAAGGTGTGTGGAGGCAGTAAGATGGTGGAACCCCACTACGTTCAACATCCACATGTGTGTTGTGATAGTGGACCAGTGGTGCAAGAAGTGACATAGACAACCTTCTAGGGGGAGCGCAGACAGGAACAGGGCGGATGAAGGGATGACACCCCCAACCCATCACTGGGCAACTTCTGTGGGGGCACCAGTGGCTGCAGCTGGAGGGCACCACCACCCCTGCCCCCCCCTTTTTTAGGATCCTGGCCTCCAGACTTTGGCTTAGAGCACCAGGCCTGGTACTACCTCTGGTGGGGCCCGCTGCCCAGGAGGCTGTGGCAGAAAGGACTGGTATTGGAAAGCCTGCTTCTTAAGCTTCTTTCTTGGGTCCTTCTGGGATGATGCCACAGAATCCAGGATAGCACTGGACTTTTCAATATGAGTGAGATGTCCCTCCACCCCAGGGCCAAACAGGTTGGTGCCCAAGAAAAGGACACTGGCCTGCTTGCACTGGATGTCTGCCGTGAAGGTGGACAGAAATAGCTAGGGCCAGAGATACATGGAGATGGCCCCTGCCATGGCATGGGCAAAAGTCACCCATGCCCAAGGCAGTCTGGAGCTGGTGTTCAGCCATTGACTAACACTGGTCTCCGATGACTGTCACTGCTGATTCCTGATTAGTTGGGAGGTGAGGGAGGATGGAATCAAAAACTCCCGTTAGGGAGTGACCAAAATTGGCCCTCATCAAGGCATAACTATTACGATGGAGACCCAGGAACACTGCAGGAGTGTCGATGCAACACCTCCCGGTCGAGCAGGATTGAGAGCAAGAACACCTTGACCAAGACCTCTGCCACTGACTGGACAATCGGTAGTGAGGGGAGCCTTCTGCATACTGTATGCTTACCCACGTTAAACAGCACAGGAATAGCAGACTCGACCACCAGTGGAAGCTGCACCCACTGAGAACCGGAGGGAGACACCAACCAATCCATGTCCTTCTAAATGAGGAACAGGAGCACTGGGGTCTGTGAGGTCAAATCTCTGACCTCATCTGACAGCTGGTGGCCAAGCTCAAGGAAAATTTCCACAGCCTACTCAATCAGAGTTGAAGTCAACCAGCTCGATGATGGAACCAAAGAGAGCCCTCCAATGCCGTTGAGCGATTGGGCAGGTCGAGAGACTGGGAGGACCGCAATCTCTCCCAGTCCCACCACTGGCACCGGCAGTGCTTGGAAACACAGTAGGCAGAGCTCTCCCCCAGGGTCTGGAAGGCCATACACGTGCCAGAAGCCTCTGGTGAATGACCCTCTGATGCTGGTCCCAGCAGGGAACAGTGCCGAGACCAAGGAGGCGCCTGCCACAGCACCTGCCCTTCCGCCTCAAGGGCTGCAAGCTGCTGTGGAGACATGGCCACAGCCGAGGTCTTCTCGCAGCCCTTTGAGTGGTCCTCAGATCCCATTATGAAGGCTGACCCAACAACAGCTGAAGCTTCCTGTCCTCAAGGGACTCGGGAAGCATGCTGAAAGAAAGGGTACACCTGGCCACAATGCGCTGCCTGTTTAGGCAATACATGCATGTATTGTGCAGGTCGGTGACTGACATCTTCTGCCAGCACCGAATGCAGAACTTGAACCCCAGCTTCTGTTGCTCCATCAATGATCAATGAGGGGAGTCAAAAGGAAGTCGAATAACTATAAAAACTTCAAAAATAGTTCACCTATGGTGTACTAGATTCTAAGTAAGAGCTGTGAAGGAGAAGGAGGCCTGTTCTTCCAGTGGGGATCTGAGATTACGGGGCGGAGTCGGGGGATATACCACCCGGTTGGTGGAAGGAGCTTAGCCTAAGGACATCTGGCCAGTCAGACTGTTACAGTAGAACTGCCAGAGTATGGATGTGAACTATATCTACACCCCTAGAAATTACGTTTTGCAGTCAGTAGCCAGCAGGGTTAATATCTGGAAGAAACCACTGCCTCCGCCCTCCCCCACACAGCATTCCACTAGCCTAACTTGCGCACTTATTAAAATATTGCCCCCAACATTTGACCAGTCTGCCGGTACCAGCTTCCTTACTTATTACAGAGAGTCAAGGGTCGTTTTGAAAGACACAGTGAAATAAATGTTGAATTAGCATGAATATGTACAAGACCACCAACAAGAGAAAGTAAAGAAAACACTAAAGTAAAAAAAAAAAAAACTGTTATACATATAGGTTTTAGCCTTTTATTTTCGTGGCTGCCTGATCACAAAAAGTGATTTTCCAGGTTTCTGCAATTATATTGCTACCTGACTCCAGGCAGTGCCCTCATCAGGTCTATCCCCGTGGATCTTTCAACTAGTACTTGCTTTACGTACTACTAGGGTGAGAGCACAGGCTTTCTCATTTGCTCCAAAGTTTTCGAATACCCTTCTGGTGCCTCTGCAAAGCAGCCTTTTTCATCCTGTCATTAGAGATGTTGTAAGTTATTACTGTTGTTGTGTGTACTGTTAAGAATGTGATCACAGGAAAGACCTTTACAGTGTATGTTAAGAATGGGGCTGAAGTGATCTTTCAAAATGTGGGTATAAAGGGGAAAAAGTGGCACATACATGGATGGCTGCTATGAAAACGATCAACGTTGTAACTTGGAATGTTAGGGGTATTGTAAACCAGGTCAAATGGACTGCTTTGCTAACTGCTCTAAAAAGAGTTGATACTCATGTGGCCCTACTACAGGAGACGCACTTGACAGTCGAGGAGCATGCCAAATTGGCCCGTAGATGGGTGGGGAGGTGCTACGCGGCTTTGGCCACAGCTCATAAAAGGGGGGTTGCCATCTTAGTGCATAAGCCTCTCCCCCTTGAAGCAGTTAAGATTGCTGTGAGATCCTAATGGGGGAAGATATATTTTCGTGACTGGTATATTGAGGGGAGCGGGTCACTTTTGGCTCGGTTTACGCACCTGCATTCCATGATCTGAAATTTTATGCCTCACTGTTGGAGTTATTAGTCAAAGAACAGTTCCCTGGTTTAATCTTGGGTGGAGATTTAAATTGGGTGATGGATCAGAAATTGGATCATTCTGAAGGGAAGGGGAGGGAAAGTGTTGCAACGATGACAGATGGGCATGTCTGAGTTGGATCTGGTGGATGCCTGGTATACGGCCAATCCGGGGTTAAAAGAGTATACTTTCTACTCAAACCCACATAAGCGTGAGTCTCACCTGGGTTACAAGTACCTGACAAGAGAAGGTGGCTACTTGAATCGCGGATATTCGACATAGCCCCATTCATGTGTCGGACCATGCTATGGTTGTAGTGAAATTGTTGAGTAAGAAAAAGCGGGAATCCCCCCCATGGAAATTTCCAACTTATATGGTTAGGAATCCTGAGTTTAAACAGTATCTTGTAGAACAATGGGAATTCTATAAGAGCACGAATGACTCTGAAGAGATCACCAGAGCTGGGATGTGGGAGGCGAGTAAGGCCTTTATGAGGGGTGTAATTATTGAGTATATGGCCCGACTCAAGAGGCAAAAACAAGAGAAAAGGAGGGACCTAGAGGGAAGACTAAAAGAGTTGGAAAAGAGGGTTGCAGGGGGAGAGACAGGGGAAGCAGGTAGAGAGTTGGCTGTGGTCAGAGAGGCCTTGCATGCCCATCTGAGAATGGAAGCTGGGAGGGCTTGCTTTTTTAATAAGTGGCAAATTTTTGAATGGGGAAACAAACCAGGACCAATGCTTGTGAATCTCATGAAGGGGGGTAAAAAGGTGGGTTGGATCATGGGGGTAAAGGATAGGAATGGGATGCTACTTGGGGACACGAAGGGGATAAAGACAGCTTTTCGAGCCTTCTATCAGCAACTGTATCAAGGGAGGCTACAGGTACCAGGAACAAATGTTGGAATTCTCGGTAAGAATAAAGTTGCATAAAATGGCTATAAGTGCAAAGGCTAAAGCTGGGTCAACCAATCGTTAAGGGACGAGGTTTAAAGGGGCTATCTAGGCTGCAGAAGGGAAGGCAGAGGGCCTGATGGCTACCCTGTGGAGTATTACCAGTTGTTGGGAGGCAAGGTGGCGGGGTTGCTTAGTGAAGTCTACCAGCAAAAAGATGATACAGGAGCCATTGTGTTGCCCAATACATGCTATGGGGCTACCATCTGTCTGATACCTAAAGTAGGCAAGGATACAAAGAATTGTGCCTCGTATAGGCCAAACTCGATGTTAAATACGGACTTTAAAATACTGGCCAAAATTTTGACCATGGGGTTGGAAAAAATGCTTCCGGAGGTGGTCCACCCACACCAAACGGGGTTCATAAAAGGTCGCCAATTCATACCATAATATGAGGCGCTTACTTAATGTTATATGGCAGGCGAACCGGGGAAAAGAGGAAATAGGGGTTATTTCTATGGACGCTGAAAAAGTGTTTGATAGAGTGGAGTGGGAGTATCTGTTCGAGGTGGTCGAGCGTTTTGGTCTGGGTGGGCCCTTCCTGGGATGGGTGCAGGCGATGTATGCAAGACCATGGGCACAGGTGATGGTGAATGGCTCCCTATCTGAGAGATTTAATCTTAGGAAGGGCACAAGGCAGGGGTGTCTGCTTTCCCCTCTTTTGTTTGCCTTAGCGATGGAACCCCTGGTGATTGCAATAAGAGACTATGTGGAGATTGCAGGGTTGGGGGGGGGAGAGGGGTGCAGCACAAATTGGCTTTATAGCCTGATGACATGCTGCTGTTTTTGAGGGACCTGGGACGGTCGGTGCCCCCCTTCTACAACTGGTGGAAGAGTTTAGCATCTTCTCTGGGTACAAGGAGAACCTGGGCAAATCAGAGATACTGTGGAGTCAGGGCTCCGGGAGCGAAGTGCGGCAATGGGGCTCTAAAGGTGGAAGGCAATGGCCTGGTGTATTTGGGGGTACAGGTGGGGAGATAGCTGGAGTCCCTCTGTCACCTGAATTATACCATGCTAGTGAAAACCATAGAGGCAGACCTGAGAAGGTGGACGGAGCTGCTAGTGTCGTGGCTAGACAGAATTAATCTCATCAAGATGAATATCCTGCCCAGGATCCTCTACCTTTTGCAGATGCTACATATAGGACTCAGAAGGGAGGACACTAAAAGGTTGGAGAAGGCTTTTTCTGCATTTATATGGAGGGGTAAACATCCAAGGATCAGCCTTCAAAGATTGAAGGCTGCAAGAGAAAGTGGAGGAATGAACTTCCCCGATATGGGAAGCTACTTCCTGGCCATACAGCAATGGAATATAGCAGATTGGGTGCATAGACCTAGTGTCGCCAGCTGGGTGGATTTGGAACAGGACACTGCCCGGGTCAATCTTACAGCTTATTTGCATAGTAGGGGACTTGGGGCATATAGGATGGGAAGAGAAATTAATCCTATGGTGGTACAGGTTTTGACAGCCTGGCAGCAACTTAGGAGGCAGGGTTGGACACAGAATAGGGAAACGTTACTTTTGCCAGTTGCAGGCAACCCCTATTTTTTACCAGGATACGAGGACAAAAGGTTTCGAGAGTGGGAAAGGAAGTGTATTCGTAGCATGTGTCACCTCCCTGAAGGAGGACAGATATGCTCTTACCAAACCCTGCAGAATGTGATGGGTGAGGGTAGTCGAAATATGTTTAGGTACATGCAGGTGAGGGCATATATGAATAGTCTAGAAAGAGAAGGGAAGGGGGCATATAAATTGGATTTTGTAGAAACTATGATTTGTCAGGCTCAGGGTAGGGAGAAAGGCTTTATTGGCCAGGCGGTTAAGAGAGGGAAGCTCATACTCCCTGATCGAACTGATAAAACGAGGATGCTGTGGGCGCAGGACTTGGGGAGGGACATAAGTGAGGAGAACTGGAAATTGTTGCTCCCCCTGCATTCAGAGATTATGGCCTGTAACAAGTATAAGGAGGCCTACTTTAAGTTTTTACACAGGTTATACTATCCACCTGTGATTGTGTATAAAGCACATCCTGGGATATCACCTCTTTGTGGTAGGTGTGGGGTGGACAGGGGAACTTACATGCATTGTTTTTGGGCATGTCCCGTGTTGCAGAGGTAATGGAAAGCAGTGGTTGCCGAGGTAAGCAGAGTGGCTGGTAGGGAGTTGCCAGTACACCCCTTGGGATGCCTGTTTGGGTTTGAAGTGGGGGATGGGGATGAATGGTCACTGCTTCCAAGATGTTATTTGTGCTGGCACGCCATGGTATACAAGATACATGGGTATCCCAGGTTATTCCCACAGTACAAACCTGGAGGAAGTCGGCCTTGCAGAGTCTAGGACTGGAAAAGTTGACATACGAGATGTGGGAAAGGGAGGATAACTTCAAAAGCTCCATTCTTGGCCTCTCTCAGTGTGGAGGAGGGGTGGATCCTAAGGGAAGGTACCCTTAGCTGAGCAAGACATGAAACAAACACTGAAGACTACCATTGGGTAAAACACTAGCACTTCAGCCTATGGGAAATTCTACAGGTCTTTGAAAGGAAGGCTGAATATGAAGTTTGGGCATGTGATCGCACCTTTGTGTTCTTTTTACATTCTTTTTGTGTTTTGGGTTGTATTATGATACATGTTATGAGCTTTATTTGCATTTATGGCTGCATCTCATGGATACAACATGTATGTACTAACAGATATATATGTGGAGTGAATGTTGTGTAGCTGTCAATTCAAAATCTAATAAAAATATTATAAAAAAAAAAAAAAAAAAGAGATGCTGTGATATGGGTCACCTTACGATCCCCAGCAGGAGATAAGGTCAAGCTGGGTGTAGTATAAAGGGCCTCCAGGATGGGTGATGTTCTGGAGGATGGTTTGCTGGACAACATCATTGCCCAGTGTGGTTAAAAGGGAAGGAGTGGTGATGGGGGACCTTAATATTGCAGGTACAAACTGGGGAACCATGTCCTCTAGGGTGGCCAAGGAGCAGAGGCTGCTGGGCGGCTTCCAGGATGTGTTCTTAACACAGCATGTGATGGAGCCCACAAGGGAGGGCATGTCCTGCACATGGTTCTGGCAGATGGGGATCTGGTAAGGGACCTGGTTGTAGAAGATCCTGACTGGGAGCGACCACAATGACCTCCTGGTTTCAAATAAGCATTGGGGAGATCTAGGACACTGGCAGTGGCCTTCAGGGGGAGCAGAACTTTGTGGGCATGGGAAATATTCTCAAGGATCACTTGAAGGGATTACATCAATGACAAATGTGGAAAGGAGATGGGAGGTCATAAAAGCGGACTTCATGAGGCAGTCAGGACCTGCGCTAAGGTGAAACGTGAGAGCAAGGTCACATAAACCATGCTGGTGGTCCAGTGAGGTTCAGGTAGCGGTCAGAGAAAAAGAGGCCTACAAAAATATAAAACAACAAGAGGGACAGGGATAAGGAAATGTACCATCTTGCATCTGAAAAGTCACCGGATGGTGAGGAGGGCAAAGTCAATAAAAGCAGCGCAGCTGGCACAGGGCTCATGGAGGGAAAAGGGGTTCTTCCGGTACATTGGGGAGCGGAGAAAAACTAAGGGCCATCTCAGCAGATTGAGATCAGAAGAAGGGTGGGTGGAAGAGGCGAGGGACCAGGCAGAGGTATTTAACGAGTACTTTGCCTCTGTGTTCATTAGAGAGGGGGATGGGATATCTACAAAGCAAGGCATGATGGGGATAGAAGCGGCAGTGAGTAGGATCAGGAGAGGGAGAGGTACCCCAGGGTGTCACATCAGGATAAGGATAAAAAGGCCAGTAAGGTGGAGGGGACGGATGATGCTATCTCTCCGCCAAAGGGTGTGGTTAGTCCTCAAGGCCAAAGAAGACAAATCTCCTGGGCGGATGGCATTCATCCGAGAGTACTATGGGAAATGGCAGACATATTGGCTGCACCCCTGGCGGAGCTCTTCAACAGGTCACTTGAGACAGGGAGGGTGCCTAGGGATTGGCGAGAGGCACATGTGGTGCCAATCCATAAAGTGGGGTCGAGGGAAGTACCAGGTAACTATAGACCCATCAGTTTGACCTCGGCGGTGGGAAAATTAATGGAGAGTATACTAAAGGATGATTGGGGGCGTACTTGGAGGAGGTGGGAGGTCTGGATAGTCGGCAACATGGGTTTGTGCCAGGTAGATCATGTCAAACCAATCTTGTGGAGTTCTACGAATGGGTAACATCAGAACTGGACAGGGGAAAGCCTGTGGATGTATTATTCTTGGACTTCAGTAAGGCATTTGACTCTGTCCCCCACAATGGTCTGGTGGAGAAACTGATGGGGTTGGGAGTAGGCCCTTTGATGGTCAGATGGACTGAAAACTGGCTAGCTGGGCGCACCCAGAGTAGTGGTCAGTGGGAGCTCTCGAACCCTGGGAGAGTTAGTGAGTGGGAGTACATGAGGCTGCGGTCCTGGGTCGATCCTGTTTAATGCATACATATCAGACATCAGGGAGGGTACAGGGTGTGAAATGAGTCTCTTAGCTGATGACTCCAAGATGGGAGCAGTAGTTGAGGGAGAAGAGGGAGGTTGGCCCTGCAAGGGGACCTGGACACCCTGGAAAGCTGGGTTCACACATGGAAATTAAATTTCAATATCACCAAGTGCAAGGTGTTACATCTTGGGCGGGGAAACACTAAACACAGGTACACCCTGGGAGGGGAGGTGCTGGAGGCCTCAATAGGGGAAAAAGACCTCGGGGTCATGGTGGATGCATGTATGAATAACTCTGAGCAGTGCAGGAGAGCGGCTAGCAAGGCAAACAGGATGTTGGGATGCATCGTAAGGGGGATCACCTCTAGGAGCAAGGAAGTGATTCTGCCGCTGTACAATGGACTGGTTAGACCACACCTTGAGTACTCTGTACAGTACTGGAGACCACACTTGAAGAAGGACATACAGCTCCTGGAGAGGGTACAGAAGAGAGCAACTAAGATGATACGAGGACTAGGGGATTTGACGTATGAGGACAGACTTGAGGAGCTCTGTCTGCTTTCATTGGAGGAGACGAGAGACAGGGGGGACATGACTGAGGTCTTCAAGTACATCAAGGGAATAAATAGGATAAACATGGAGGGGATCTTTAGACTAAAGCAGGGAGGTATCACCAGAGGGCATGGTTTGAAGTTGGAAGGTGGAAGGGTGAAGGGGGAAAGAGGAGGAGGTTTTTCACTGAGAGGGTGGTGGACCCTTGGAATGCACTGCCTGGAGAGCTGGTTCAGAGATCCACAGTGGAGAGCTTCAAAAGAAGGTGGGACAGACACAGAAAGTGGATGTATCAGATGATGGCCTATCCAAGGGGGGTGGGGATGGATGATAGGGGTTTCTGGAACACGGGGGGGGCCTCGGCACCCAACTAGGGATCCGAGGTTCGAGCAGACTCGATAGACCGTAAGGCCTAATCTGCTGGCAAATAGTATGTTAGTATGATATAATATTCACAAAGCCTCCTCTTGCATGCATCTGTACCCGACTGCCAAACTGCTATTCCAATTGTTTTGCTGTTATACTTTGCTGAATTATTTCCGGTTGTTATTATTCCTTATGTTACATTTGTAATCTTACTGTATGTTAGTTTGTGCCTGCTGTGCTTATACTGTTTAGTATATTTGAAATTCTCAATCATATTGTAATGTAGTTTCAATTTCACTTTCTTGGGCCATGCCTGAAAATAGGTATTTATACGACTATGAGAATACAGTTTTGCAAATAAGTGCATTTATTTTTGTCTGAAGGGCCTAAAAAGGAAATAAATCATGTATTTCAATGGTTGGTGCGTCACCAGCAGTCGGCTCATGGCATATCCCATATTTATCTAGTGTACGTACCTACCTGGTTCAGAAAAACTAAATAAAACCAATTACTGTTACCATCGTCAGGATTAAGATCTCCTAAAATTCCAAAGCATTTTAGGATTTCTGGTCATTCCAGTCTCTATTACTGAAAACATCTCCATGAAGACAGGCTCTTTGCCCCATAGACTTCACTTGCCCCTACTGCTTTTCCTGCTTTGAAGTCATAATCTTCTGCTTGTGACATCAGAATCACTGGTTGTGATGTCACACACAGAATTATGACTTCACAACAAGCCTAAGTAATGGTAACAGATGAAGCCAACTGGAAAAAGATCCATTTTTTTCTTTTTTATGCACCTCCCCCTCCTCGAGACCGGCCACTCCTTTGGGCCGCTTAGGATCCACTGGCCAACACCGCCCCAGCCGCTACCCCAATCATTACCAGTTACCTGGGTAACTTGAAGTATCCCTTCATCGGGTGGGTCCCCCACCCTCGGGGGGTGAAGTGCCCTTGGCACAATTCAAGTATCCCGGGACCGGCAGGGGTCAGCTTGGGGCTATCCCAGGCTACCGTGGCTCTGGGGGGGGGGAGTAGCAGCCGTCATCCGGCCAGTCAGGAGGCATTTTCCATTTTTCTGGCCCTGCCCACCCACTGAAGGTGTGCTGCAGCATGAGTCCTGAGTGAGGACGTCCAGCAGTGCCTGGTCACCCACACTGCCTAGGGAACCACCCGAGCCACCAGAAGCTGCTAGACAACTGGCAATCACCTTAGCCCCCAGGAGGGAAGAGTCCAAAGCACACTCTGAACCCCTTCCCTGCCGGCAGCCACTCCTGATGTCCTGGATTCGGGGCACAAACCCGGGTCACCAGTGTGCCGAGCGATCACCCATCATTCAGTGCCATGGTGCCGGCCAAACATTCAGTTTTAATGAAAAAAGTTTTTATAGAACGGAAGGTCCTGAAATTCAAATTTTGGGGGGACATTTTGTGTAACTGATGTCTGCTGATGCCTACTGTAAAATGTTTGTTCGAGTCTGGTGTATATTCTCCCTCCTCAGTGTTTACTGATTTCTGTTTCCATGATGTCAGTACCACTGGTCAGTGCTGTTTATTCAGAGGTGTTTGACACTGCAACTGACAACATGAATGCCCAGGAAGCACTGAGAGCCAGCAACAGTGCAGAAGGAGACTTTTAAAAAAGCTCTCAACTCTGGGGAAAATTTGGGAAAACATAATATTTAGGTACAATTCAGTTTTAATTTCCCATATATTCTAGAGACCCCCCTTATTTATAACTGAGGAATTCTGTATGAAAACAGGATCTTAATCCCTTAGAGTTCCTCTGCCCTCAAAGCTTATTCCCTGCTTGAAGTAATAATTATTTCTTGTAATGTCACAGCCTGCTGCCATGGGAATAACTGTGATGTCACAAGCAGAGTATTTCAGTAAAATACATTAAACAAACTGTTAAGCAGTTAAGGAACTAGGCCTTTTATAAAAACTTGAGTCTGACCCCACTATGTTAATAATTAAGAAGGAGATTCATGAGGTTCTTGAGCTGGCAGAATATGGCCTACTTTCTGGACATGAGCAAAAGTTTCTGACTGTAAGTACCCCCATAAAACTCACACTAAATACTTTACCATAAAGTCACAAAAATCAGTGGGATCCATCACAGCTGAAACTGGCTCGCCAACGTAGCCCTTATGAAAATATTTATACTTATTTACAAGTGAATCTGTGTGGAGTTTAAGATCTAACACTAAAGACATTGGGCTCTATTCACCAATGGTCAGGAATTACACACCAGAGGAGCGTATCCCACCCGCGTAGGTCGGCACCTACAGAATTCAACACTGTCCACGGCTCTGCCCCCGATGCACAGAACTCCACAGGGCAGCTGGGGTTGGGGTTATGGACCCAGCTGGGCATCCAATTGGATGCCCGAACCGGGTCACTCAATGGATCCTTGACACGGCGGGGCACGCGTTGGCAGCGTGCCCCGTGGATGTCCGACGGCTGTGGCATTGAGAGGAGGGCAATACTGCTGGCCCTCCCATGATGCGGCACCAGAGTGGTGCGTAGGGACAAGGTGGAGGGGTCTGTTGACGGTACCAGGGGGGAGCACTGTACCCCACCATATGCTTGAACGGGCCGGTGGTGGGGGTGGGCCAGCGATGCCATTTGAAGAGGGGCATCCAGGGCTGGTGCCCCTGTGTGTGGGGGACTGTTAGGTGGGGTGCCTGCTAGGGACCGCGCACCAATGTGTGCTGGAGTGGATGGCGCTGGGCAGCCATAGGGGGTACAGCCGCAGTGGTCCTGGTGGGTGAGTGGGCTATCAGCCCTGTCTGCGCGGAGACTCGATGTGTGCACAGGGCACATAGGGGGCTTACATCAGGGTTCTCCCTGGTGTACCCCTATGGCTAGCACTATGTGCCTTTGTGCATGGCGGGTAGTGCTGGTGTGCCATTGGCACAGTGCAGTTCGCAGACTAGGGGGATTGGGTGCACCGGGGCTGCACACACCCATTAGTGCATTCTGTGCGGGGGGGGGGGGCTCATTGAGTGCAGTGTGGCTACGCACCCCAGATATGCGGCGCGTAGCCACTCCACCCATTGGTAAATAGGGCCCATTGCGAACATACTGCAGGTACTGGGGGACTTGCCAATGAATCTTGATTGGTACTAGTGACAATGGATGTCAATGCACTGTACACCAATATCCTTCATGCTGAGGAAGTCAAGACTGTTGGATATTGTTTTGACTAAGAGGGAGGAAATGGGAGGATCAGAGAAATGTCATGCTGTGATTAACAGAGATGGGTTTAAGAAATAATGTTCTCTCTTTCCTGAATAACAACTAAAAACTGTTTACAGGTAAAAGGAACTGCAATGTGGGCATTGTTTCTACATTAATGGACATGGCACTGAGTAAAGACTGAGGCACTTCTGAAAACAGACTGGTGTGGATGTGCATCAATATTTCGCCAGGCAGATTTGATTTTGCAAAGTCAGCTTCTTCCCCTAACTTTTCATGACACTTGTGCCCATGCAAGTAGGTTTCTCTTCATTTTAAAAGAAAGATTTTTAGTTAAAAATGCAAATCACAAATGTATTCACTGATACGATGTCTCAAATTTTGATGCAGTCTCAAAAGAGGTCCTCCCTCCTTCCCAGATTGTTCAAAATGAATGTGTAATTTGTTCTCACATATGTGATCATAAAGGAAATTCGTGCTGCCCTCCCCCATGTAAATTTGCAACCAAAGTTTCTCATGCCTACAGTAAACTTTTAAACTGCTGCTATTACAAAATCAGTGCGATGTTCTACTTTTTTTTTACACCGTCATTCAATACCCACAAAATGACAAGTCCTGTCACCAAAAGCAGATGAATTGTGACCTCCAGCTCAACACAGACTACACTCAGCACTGTAGAAAAGCCCCAAGAGACTGCTTTATGTGACCTCTGTGTTAAATAAGGCTTCTCTGTAAAACTAACACGTAAAGATATAGAGCCCCCGACATTTGATAGGACACTTTCAAAAATTAAAAAAATAAAATGTGTGGAACTTTTTTAGCTTAGATTAATTGTTCTTGTACTTAGATCCCCTTTCTTCAGAAACATGTCCATTAACATAAAAACACCATCACTGTTTCCTAGACCACACCTGCTCTGGTTGCTACACACTGGACATGTCTGTTTGTGACATCACAGGTTGTTGCCATGACAATAATTAAGACGCAAGAAGCACAGGATTCTGATGTCAGGTATGTTTATTTATTTTATTTATTTAGACTTTATTAACCAGGTAAGTACATTAAACAGGACATTTGCCTATTTTCAGGTACGACCCGGGAGAGTACAAGGAAATATGAGTTCAATACAGAGGACAACATGATACAAATTGTTTATTGGATATAATCAGAAAGACCTTTGAGTGAAAGACTCATTTACAAAGGTTCCACGTCATAAATTAAAATACAGGGCAACATTAGTTAACAGAGATGAGACAGTACAGTGTAATACATAATGAAGAGTTACATTACATTTCAATACATGTTAGTCAATACATAATGAAGAAATACATTACATCACAATACATGCCAGTCAAGATAGATCAGGAGTAGGTCCTGATCTGTACAGTAGTCGAGTCTCACTTTAGCACGGCCAAAATAGTTGCAGAAAAGATTGTAACTGGCTGATAGTCTGATAGAGAGGTAGTAGAGATACTGACCCAGAGACAGAGGTAGTTACGGGCACACTTAAGGTAGAATGCTGTAGAAAAGGTCAGGGGCTATCACAAGCGTTAGAGTCTAGGAGGAGTTCCCTTAGTCTAGCTTTAAAAGGACCTAGCCTTGTTTCATTGGCTATTTGGATTGGGAGATAATCAGTCCAAGTCAGGGCTTGGTAGCTGAAAGTCCTTTGCAGTTGGGAGGTACGGGGGTGGGGTACCCAGAGTGGCTTTTTGTTAAGAGTTTCATGTGGATCTGACTGGGGATGCTGGTCGAATAATGGGGAGAGAGAGGGAGGGGCGAGACCTAGGATTATCTTCTTTGTCATGAGGCTTGTATGATATCTGATTCTGCTATCTAGGTTTAGCCATTTAGAGGCATTGTAGAGTGTACAGATGTGGGTGAGGCGATCACAGCCTAGGATGAGATGGCAGGCTTTGTTGAGTACCAGGCAGAGTGCCTTTAGCGTGGAGTTGAGGGCAGCACAGTATATGGTAATGCCGTAGTTGAGAAGGGAGAGGACGGAGGAACGGACAGTGATCCGTAGAGCCTCCGGGGTGAGGCAGTGCTTGTATCTATAAAGCACTCCTAGTCTTGAGTTTAGGGCCGAGGCTAGGAGGAGAATATGTTGTTTATAGTTGAGAGCTGGGTCTAGAGTGATCCCTAGGTATTTAAAGTTGCTGACTTGCTCGAGGGGGGTGTGGCTGACAGTGAGAAATGGGGGACAGAGGTTCTTGGGGGGGGGTTCTGTGGGTGGGAGAAGATCATTACTTTAGTTTTCTTGTAGTTGATTATTAGACACTGGGTGGAGAACCAATGTTCTGCTTCATGGAAGTTATGTTGGA
Source organism: Neoceratodus forsteri (assembly GCA_016271365.2). NCBI lineage: Eukaryota > Metazoa > Chordata > Ceratodontiformes > Ceratodontidae > Neoceratodus > Neoceratodus forsteri. The sequence continues at coordinate 64,361,375 of JADMNL010000032.1, forward strand.
GTGTTTGGTGGAGTTTAAGTGGGTCGGAGTCTAAGGCGAACAGTACAGCATCATCTGCACAGAGAAGCAGGTTTCCTTAGGCAGCCAATGGGAGTGAGTTAAAGTATAGGCTGAAAAGTAGGGGGCCAAGAATCGAGCCCTGTGGGACACCAGAGCGGACCGAGAGGCAAGGGGACAGGGCGTGCCTACCTTGGCCTGTTGGGTTCTATCCGACAGGTAGCTGGCGAACCAGTTTAGGGAGTCGTTGGAGAAGCCACAGGAGGAGAGTGAGTTAAGTAGTACGGCATGGTTGACAGTGTCAAAGGCTTTAGAGAGGTCCATGAAGATAGCACCTGTGAGGTGGCAGAGATCCAAAGCGGAGTGGGCGTGTGAGGTGAAGGCGAAGAGGGCGGTAGTGGTACTATGCCCCTTACGGAAGCCATTGTTGTTGGTCGCAGAGAAGAAAAAATTACTCACCTTAGTAATTACGTTTCTTCTAATGGAGTCTTGCTGTATTCTGACTATTGCAGTTAGCCCCAGCCTTTAAACTGCCCCGGAGAACAAAGGGTTAACTTTCTATGTAGAGCATAGAATGCTGAGCTCGAGCTCGGTTGAGGTCTCTGTCTTGGGCCCCTTTGAAATCTAACTGTCAGATTCTTTACCAGGCCAGCGGAGGGTCAAAGAAGTTGGGGGAATATGGTTGAGATTGGTGAAAGCGGAGTTTAGGGCTGAGGCTATGCTGAGGGGATCCGTGGAGGTGTTACCATCAATTTCTAAATGGTCTGGGGGCTGGTTTGGGATTTTACCGCAGAGTTCCTTAATATTATTCCAGAATTTACGTCCACTACCCCAAGGGGATGTCAAGGACGCTTTGTAATATTCTGCTTTGGCGGTGCGGAGGGTCCACGTGCATTTGTCTTGCTGCTCCCTATAGCGTTGCATGTCAGCTGGTTGTTTGGTTTCATTAGCAATATGCCAAAGGGAGTCACACTGTGGCATTAGGCCCAGGAGGTGTTCACAGAATCAGGGGGCCTGGTTTCCTTTGGACATTTTCTTGGTAAGGGGGGGACGGAATTATCACAGATACTATTGAATGTGGAGATAAATAGGTCAAGCGCATGACTGGGGTCTAGGGTGTTTACGAGGGGTGTCCAATCCCAGTCTCAAAGGAAGGCTTTGAGTTGGGAGAGTTGGCAATGGCCAAGTTTGCGCTATAGAGTAATTTTGGGGGGGGTGTCTGGGCGCCCTGCAGGACCATGTGCAGAGCACAGGAGAATGATCGCTTAGGGCATTGGGGAGTACTTGGGTGTTGGTTATTCTGAGTGGGCGGTTTGTGAAAACCAGATCTAGGAGGAAGGATGTCCCTGTGCAGGTATTTACCCTGGTGGGTGAGGTGACAATCTGGGTGAAGTTGAGTGCTGCAGCATCATCGGTATATGAGGCTGGTTTTCTGGCCAACCAATTTATATTGAAGTCACCAATGACTATTTTTTCATATTGAGGCAGTACAGTCGCGATATAGTTCAGAACTGCCTGGAAGGCTAGTTTACGTTCGTTGGGTGGAATGTAGACAATGGTGAGTAGGAGGGGGGCAGTAGATCTGCCAAGAGGTAATTTTAGAGTTAGAGCTTGTGCCCTTGATGCGAGCCACGGGGTAGGGAGTAGTTGGCCTGACAGCGAGGCTTTAAGGTAGGCAGCACAGCCACCATCTCGTTTACCCACTCTATCAGAGCAATAGAGGATGTAACTGGGGAGGCTAACAGCAGAGTCTGGTACAGAGGGGGAGAGCCAGGTTTCACTCAGCCCGATTATATCAGGATGGTGCTAGAGTACCCACCCCTTTCAGGGGTCCCATTTTTTTTGCAAGCTGCAGATGTTAAGGGAGGCGATCGTAACCCCTTGGGAGGGAGGGGTGTGGGAGTCTTCAATCAGGGTTGGGGTGGACATTGCCCGTTAGAAATAGTAATAGGACAAGAGACTGGAGGTGTTTTTTTGTTGTTTGGGTATATAGTTGGTGGCATTTACGTAGCATATGCCCTTTGGCTGGATGGAAGGTGGGTATCGAAGGCTTCAAGGTTTGTGGTGCAGCGAGGAGGAGGAGGGAGGGCAGGGGTGGAGGAGCAGTTGTGGGAGTGCGATTGGGGGTGTGCAGGAGGGAGCAGGGCTACACAGAGTCCAGTGCCCATGGTGATACCTGGTGATAGAGAGTAGGACGTTGGGGGTTTTAGGTTGCAGCCATTTTGGGGGGTGAGGGAGTGCAGGTCGAGGTACTCGACTAATCATTGTGGCAACTCCCGCTCAGGGGTAGGCAGAGGAGGGAGGCAGGAGGGAGAGTGCCAGTCTGTTTGTAGATGATTAACGCTGCATCATTCAACTTTGTGTGTGTGTGGGGAGAGCAGCATGGGGATAAAGAAGAATGTGGGCAGTAGCATGCCGGATTGGGGAGGTGAAGTTACGGTAGAGGGAAGCAGGGAGCGAGAGGAGAGCAGCCTAGTGAAATGGATGGAAGTGGGTAGTAGCATGTTTGGACTAGGGAGGTGCAGAATATAACATTAGAAGCCGGGAGCTAGAGAGGTGAAGTAATGGTTTGTGAGTGAGTGATAAAATATTAGATGGTGAGACCTCTGCTGGTGACCGAGTATAACCAGCAGATGGGAAAGTTGGCTGATTGGGAGGGCAGCTCCTATGTGCCCTCACGACCTCCGGTGACTTTTGCCCCCAGGTTTGCTGTGGAAGAGAGAAGAGAGGGTGAGTTTCTTTATAGGCGGGAGATTACCGTGATAGGGGAGTGCTATTGTCAGGGAAATTGACTTCATCGTAGCAGCTGTAGTAATGGACACCGTTTTCACACAGTTACACAGCCCAATAAACAATTAATGCAACCTTAAGGGTTTGATGCAGGATATTACAGTGAGCCCAGGACTTGCAGGAATCACAAGTTACCAGCAATCGCTCAGTTGATTAAAATTAGTTAAGGTAACTTTAGGAATTCCTGAAAATTGCCAGCTTTACAAGAAACTTAATAAAAAGAAACTATGCAGTTATTACAGTGAGCCCAGGACTTGCAGAAATCACAAGATACCAGTGACTGCTCAGTTGATTAAATTAGTTAAGGTAACTTTAGGAATTCCTGAAAATTGCCAGCATTCACAAGAAATTTAATAAAGGAAAAACTATCTCCACTTGTGTGGCGACTGTAAATGGCAATTGTAAGCAGTATTGATTGTAAAGGCAACTTCAAGCAGCATTAATTAAAGTCCCGAGTTTCAGCAGTGGTCAGATATCCCCTTTTGTTTTAAACTTGAAAATGGCGCCAAGAACCACACAGTGATTGTTCATTTTACACAGTGGAGCCAAGCAAGCGTCTACCTGAGATGCGGTTTCGGAGGGGGGGGGGGGCAGTCCTATGCTCCTCACCACCTCCGCAGACTCTTTGCCCCAGGTTTGCTGGAGATGCGGCCTGGGGCAGCTCTATGTTCCTCATGACCTCCGGCGACTTTTGCCCCAGGTTTGCTGTGATTAGGCGGTTACTAAGTCAGGGGAAAACATAACATATTCAGTAAGTACACACAGTTAAAAAATGGACAGAAAATAAACATAGAGTCACCAAGACTATGAGTAGTGCATTATATACAATTATATACAGTTGAGGACCCCCAAAAAGTAGAGCCACAGTCAAAGCAGCACCTGATACAGAGAGTGGAAACATATGCAGGGCCAAACCCAAGCAGGCAGGTTACATCAGCATAGCATGTTAGCATAGTCACAGACAGATACAGTAGCTGTCTCAGCAAGAAAGGGATTAGGCATGCCCCATTTCACAAGGAGACTGACACTGGTGTCACTACTTATTTTAATCCCTAGCACTGCCTCCTTACCCTTATGACTCATCTGATCAACAGCTCATAAGGGCACACAGTGAAACAGAAATGAAGTGCTCAGGTCTGATACAAACTACCCAGACATGTCATATAAAACTTCATTCTGGGTCTGAGTCACTTAGTTGTAGACACACTTGACACAGCATGTGCGATTCCACAAGACGTGGATCTTGCTGTTGCAGCAGTCCCAAAGTGTAGCTCAGCATCTGGAGTCAGAGGAGACAGATAAGTGACAGAGAAGGCATGGGTCGGGCAGGAAGGCCACACAGCAAAGTGCATGGGGGTCACCGTGGAGAGCAGATGGGAAAAAACAGAGTGCAAAAAAAAAAATTTCATTAAGTTCGCCCGGTCTGGATTTTCACTTGTTTTTAATAAAGCTTTTGCGCTACTGCTGCCTGGCCAGTCCTTGGGCCTAGGGCAAACCCCGATGGTGGCACCACCAGTCCAGTCCTCCACTAACGACACTGTACCACCTGTGGGGATCCACAGCGCAGGGCCGGTGGGTACTGATGGCTGTCATCTTGGTGGCAGCAGGGTCTTAACCCCAAGTTTCTCCCCTTCCTCACTCCACCCATTAGAGGGGGCCTGCAGATTAGCAGTGGCCTCAGACGCTGCAGAAAAACTCCGGGGGGGTAAGCTCCTTGGTCTGCCGCAGAAGTCGTGTGGTGCCTGAAGGTGCTCTCACCTCCCCGGGCTTGGAAGTGCTGCCATCAGCAGTGTCCTCACCTGTCCCAGCCACCCACTCCAAGTACCCAAGTCTGCTCCCAAATCCCAGTCTCCAGCATGACATTATGTGGTCCAACAAGACCCCCCCCCCCCACAGTTTGGAGTTTCAGAAGGCATCGCCATGCCTCTGAAATAACAGTAATGAAATGAAAAAGCTGGAGCTGCTCAGCTTCACTTTGGGGGTCCTCTCACCCAAACTTGCATGAGACACACTCTTATACACCTTTCGAGCTTCCTACTAATTTTTAGATGCCATAAAGATGGTCACATATGGAGTGCTGCAATTATAACCGGCATTTACCGTGAAATTTACACCGTCAAGACATCACTCAGATGTTTGTGGTCACGACTCTCTAAAGTATGTCAGCCCAAGAAAGACTTCTTCTAGCCTATTTTTTTTTTTTGAGCAATATTTTTTTTATTTGAATTAAATTATTTCAGTATAGATTCACTGAAAAAGTAGATGTCCAAGATAAAAAAGTGATATTTCTATAGCAAAACAAAATTACAAAGTAATTCCACTGGTCATCCTCAATCCCCAAACCCATAGCACAGTCCACATGCCGGCGGCGTCTAATACCTGATGGACTGATAAAACTTAAGGAACTTCTGTCCCAAATTGACTGGTCTCCTATACAGGCAACTCCTGACATCGACACAGCTCTCTCCTTCTTTACCCAAACTTTTAATAATGCCTGTGATATCTTTGCCCCAATGTTGACCCGCCGTTCTAAAAGGCAGAATGCCCTCTGGGTAACCCCAGCTTTGATCCACCAGCTCAAACATAGGGACAACCTATGGCACCGTGCCATTGAGACTGGCCGGCCCAATGACAGGCGGTTATATGCTGCCGCCCGAAACAAGTGCACTCAGGCCATCAGAAAGGCCAAGTCTGAGCACTATCGGTCCTCACTCACGGCCTCATGGGGGAACCCCAGAACCTTCTGGGATAACATTAAACAGTTAAATGGGACTGCACACCCCCCCCCCACCCAGATCAACATTAATGGTGTGATCTCCTCAGACCCAGCCCTCATAGCCAACCACCTCAACACCTCATTCACTGATATTAGCCATATCCTCCCTACAAATTTTTTGACCCTCCTCCCCCAGCACCTGCGTAAATCTTTCTGCCTTATTTTCTCCTCCTTGCGTGTTTCTGCCCAAGAACTTAGGCCGCACCTTGTCACTGCCCTCAAGGTAATAGTACAGGCAGTGACACCCTGAATCCGTGCTATCCCTCGGCTGGTCTTAGACACAGTCCTTACCCCGATCACATGCCTTATCAACCACTCTCTTTGCCGGGGAAGGTTCCAACTGCCTGGAAAGTGCCACTGTCACCCCTATCTTTAAAGGTGGTGATAGGACTGTGGCTGGAAACTATCGACGATCTCCATTCTCTCCTCTCTCCAAGGCCTTGGAAAAGTGGTGGCCTCTCAAATCTCTGACTACCTCTCCACCTACAATGTCCTTTGTCCTCAGCAGCATGGCTTCCGAGCGGGCCACTGTACCAACACAGCCCTCCTAGAGTTCTCCAACTTTCTCCACTCCTCCTTAGACACTGGTTCTCTGGCTGGTGCTGTCTTCATTGACCTCTCGAATGCTTTCGACACTGTCTCCCACCCCCTCCTTCTTGATGCCCTTAGTCTCTCTGGTTTTGCTGCTGGGCCTATCTCCTGGTGCACCAGTTATCTATCTGACGCTCACAGTGTAAAAATTAATGGGACCTACTCAGACATCTGTCCCATCTTTGCTGGGGTTCCCAGGGCTCCATTCTGGGCCTTACTATTCTCCCTTTACCTTAACACCCTTCCACGCTCTTGCTCGGGGAACATTCTATTGTACGCTGATGATGCAGTCATCTTTGCCTCAAGTCGTAACCCTATTGCCCTCCAGGACTCGCTGCAGAAGTCCTTCACTGAAGCCGAGGGCTGGTTCAAAGAACATAGATTGGTGATAAATCTTAAAAAAACAAAAACCATGTTCTTCACTCATCCCCAAAACAAGTCCTGCAACTTCAAACTCCTCATTCACTCTGGGTCCTCTTTCTCACTTGAACAAGTTTGCTCCTATAAATACCTAGGGATCCATTTTGACCCCTCCCTCTCCTTCCATGGACACATCGCTGCCCTAGCCACTGCCACTAATATCCGATTGGGCATCTTACACCAGTATAAACACTGCCTCCCCCCGGAGGCTCTTCGACTCGCAGTCACCTCCTCTATCCTGTCCCTAGTGGACTATGGACTGCCAGTGTATGGTGCTGCTGATCAGACCGCACTCCATAAAATTCGCACTACTCTGAATAAGGCCTGCAGGTTAATTACTGGAGCACCTAGGCTGACACACACCTGTCTACTGTACACTAAAGCGCTGGTACTTGATCTTGACGAGCGCCTCAAATATCTGACCTGTACCCTTACAAAAAAGACCCTCCTTGGGCTATCCCCACCAGGATTGACCACCACCATATGCCGCTCTGTCCCACTAGTTCATACTCGGACCTCTGGGAAAACCTCTCTTGTTATCCCTAGAGCTAGGACCTCTCACGGCCAAAGAGCCTTCAGCTTTAGGGCCCCCTCCTGGTTCAACACACTGCCCCCTCCATCTCCGAAGCTCCAACTATCTCGTGCTTCCAAAAAACTTCATTACGTAATCCACCTTATTAACACCTGATGCCGTAATTGCCATTAGTCAAAGTCAGACTAATACTCACGACAAAGCTTATTACTAAGCTGCTAAGGACAACATAACTCTGGTATTGTTTGCATCAATCCTACCTGTACCAGCTTGTTTGTATCTATGTCTTAAGTTACTGTTATACTTATGTGTTGTACTGTTATACTGTGTATTTTCATTTGTCTTACTGTGACAAGGTACCTTTGTAAATGAGCCTATGGCTCAAAGGTTTTCCAAACTGCTGTTTAAATAAAATAAAATAAATAAAATACATGAATTATACAGGGTATACTTCACTCTATTAAACTACTAGAAAATAAATGTTGAAAATACCATGGCACTGGGTGTTTTCGCTAAAGGTAAAAAGTACTAGGTGACTGTATTATAGAAATTAAGTTACCAGGGTAGAGATATCAGACCCCCACCCCCCGCGGTGTTATTTAAAATGCATGTAAATTACAGATTGTTTGAGTGGCCCTTTGGCACCATGCATTCCTGCTATAAGCTGAGCCACTCTGAAATTTCATGATGATTTGCATATACATCCCTTGATGCTTTGCGTCAAGTGAGTATGTGTGATGATGTGTTTCTTTGAAACATGGCTTATTTCCGATGTCCTTTGGGGTAACCCTTGCTTCAGTGCTTCTGCATTGAGGCTCTTTGTCTTTAGCTTTTTTTTTTTTTTTAATTTGAGCCCCCATCACCCACGCAGACAAGACAAACGTAGGGATGAAGTGGTTTTCACTAAAAAGTGAGCTCAGTAGATCACGGGGTTAATAGATGCTGGCCAAGTGCAGAAGAAAGACTTGCATAGTCTGTTGCTGCAAACTGATGTATTGAAGAAGGGATATGCTATTCCTGAAGTTTATCTTTTGTACTCTGAATAAATATCACACAGAGATCGTGTGTGTTAAACCTGAAGTTCAGTGTTTGGTCCATTTGTTATCCCACAGCCCTCCACAGGTATGGGGGCCCGAGCCTGGCTTATTGGCCTGTCTACAAAAAGTAGGCTGCCCTCTACCACAGGGCTGAGTGTGGTAGAGAGAGAATGCACAGACTTGAGGGCCATGCCAGAGGCCTGCAGATCACTGATGAGGTCCTGGACATCAGGGCCAAAGAGCTTGGTGCCACTGAAAGGGACATTAAGCACCTTGTTTTGCACATCGGCTGCAAATTCAGAGACCCTGAGCCATGAGTGCCTACGGAGGCATATGCCCGTGGCAACTACTCTGGCCACTGTGTTGGCCACGTCATACAGGGCCCTGAGGAAATATTTACTGACTTCTTCCGCAGTATGCAAGCACTGAAGCAATTCCTACTTCTGAGAACCATCTGGAAGGGCCTGAGCGTCAGCTTTGCCC